>OU342740.1:267166994-268496355 GCA_910589775.1 Avena eriantha | reverse complement strand
TCAATGACACCGGTGGATCCATGTGTGGTTTCTGAAGAGAGCACACATTTCGATGACTCTGGTTGTTGTTTGTAAAAAGAACACACATGCAATGACACTGGTGGATCCATGTGTGGTCTCTGAAGAGAACACACATGCAATGACACTAGTTGTTGTTACTAAAAGAACACACATGCAATGACACTGGTGGATCCATGTGTCGATTGTGAAGTGAACACACATGCAATGACACTGGTGGATCCATAGGTGGTATTTGAGAAGAACAGCCATGCAATGACTCTGGTTGTTTTTAGTAAAAAGAACACACATTCAATGACACTGGTGGATCCATAGGTGGATTGTGAAAAGAGCACACATGCAATGACCCTAGTGGATCCATATGTGGTATGTGAAAAGAACACACATGCAATGACTCCAGTTGTTGTTAGTGAAAAGAAAATACATGCAATGACACTGGTGGATCCATGTGTGGTCTTTGAAGAGAACACACATTTCAATGACACTGGTGGATCCATATGTGGTATGTGAAAAGAACACACATGCAATGACTCTGGTTGTTGTTAGTGAAAAGAACTCACATGCAATGACACTGGTGGATCCATAGGTGATATGTGAAAAGAACACACATTACAATGACTCTGGTTGTTGTTACTAAAAAGAACACACATGCAATGACACTGGTGGATCCATAGGTGGTATGTGAGAAGAACAACCATGAAATGACACTGGTGGATCCATATGTGGTTTGTGAAAAGAACACACATGCAATGACTCCAGTTGTTGTTAGTGAAAAGAACATACATGCAATGACACCGGTGGATCCAAGTGTGGTCTCTAAAGAGAGCAAACATTTCAATGACTCTGGTTGTTGTTAGTAAAAAGAACACATGGAATGCCACTGGTGGATCCATGTGTGGTCTCCGAAGAGAACACACATGCAATGACACTGGTTGTTGTTACTAAAAAGAACACACATGCAATGACACTGGTGGATCCATGTGTGGATTGTGAAGAGAACACACATGCAATGACACTGGTGGATCCATAGGTGGTATGTGAGAAGAACAACCATGAAATGACTCTGGTTGTTGTTAGTAAAAAGAACACACATGCAATGACACTGGTGGATCCATAGGTGGATTGTGAAAATAGCACACATGCAATGACACTGGTGGATCCATATGTGGTATGTGAAAAGAACACACATGCAATGACTCCAATTGTTGTTAGTGAATAGAACACACATGCAATGACACTGGTGGATCCATAGGTGGATTGTGAAAAGAGCACACATGCAATGACATTTGAATGGTACTGGTGGATCCATAGGCGGATTGTGAAAAGAGATTTTCCCTCTCTCTCTGTCACAAATCTCACAAAAGCCACAAACATGTGCTCACTCTGGGTGCTATGCCCTGATTGGCTGACACAGATGTCACGCAGATCGTCTCCACCAACCGTTGATCCCATGTGATCCAACGGGCAGGATAACCTCTGCCTTCTCCAGTTTTTTTATGCATGGTCAATCCGTGCCACCTCTCTATGCGTGACACCGATACTTTACCCCCATAAACAAGTGAAAATCCATCTATCTAACTAAAATAAATAAAATAAATGATCATATTTCAAAGAAGCCATCGTCTTCGTCTTCTGGTTCGTCCTCGTCTTCGTCAACGCCATGGTCCCTGCCATCACCGCCGTCGGTGCCCTCCTCTGACGACTCGACACCGCCCCTTCCTCGAATAAGCGTGCTATCTCCTCGTAAGAGTCCTCCTCCTCCTCCTCTTCGTAGTCCCATGGGTCCACATCACTCTCCTCCGCTTCTGCCTCCAATTGATCGATGAACGCCTCCTCGTTGGCCGAGCCGGACTCGTCCAAATAGCTATCTCCTCTCTTCTTCCTGGTCTTCTTCTCGTTCCTCTTCTTGTCTATACTCGCCAGTGCAACACGCGCCCACGTCCTGGCTGCTACTTTGCGCTCGTCCGACGCTGCAGGTACCCCACCCTCCTCCTGCGCGGCTGGTACGAGCTTCGATGTCGCGGTGTCCTCGAGTGCCGATGTCGATGGATCCTGGCACGGTCGGACACGACATGCTGCCTCAGTAGGCAACTTGCGAGCGTGGACGATGCAGCAAAGAGCCGGGGACATAGGATGGTTAGTGGACGGCTTGGACCTGCCATTTCCACGACGAGGGGGGCATCGTGCTCGAGGTAGTTGCTCCGAATGGTCGATGGCGTGTACACAGAGTGGGGTGCCGATCTGATCAAGGACGAGCAGAAGTTTCATGCGTCGTGTCCATGCATGCATTTGTCGATTATCAAAAAAACAAGAAGAAAGAAGTAATATCTCGCGTACTGAACATCATTTGATCACAACAAAAGTGGCAGAGCATATTCTAGACTCGTAAATATCCCGTGCGTGCCTGTCACGTGGAGTTCGACGGAGTTGGACGTGCCGACGTGATCGTGCAGCAGTTGCGCACGTCATTGCCCCTTTAACACGTGACACACGCACGCGGGATGTGCGCGCCGATTCCCGTCACGACCACCCGGCTCGCACTCCCCTTATTATATACTGGATTTTGGGCGGCACCGAAGACCATTGAAGTGTCCATCGCAATAAAGACAAGTCCCATCGATTCCCTACTCCTGCCTCCCTGGCTTCTTTGAGAAGGTAGACCGTACACGGTGGTCTTGTATAATAGTACTAGTACTACTGGACCACGGCCTGTACTCTTACTCTTCTCCCACACTAATAATCACTATCTCCTTCCTCCTGCCGCTGCCACACTCACCCTGCAAGCCATAGCTCCACTGAGGAGGGGGAGAGGCCGGTCGACGACCCTCGTGGAGAAAAGGGAGAGAAATCGCCGCGAGGCACTTCTTGCTCTACCAGCCGCTCAAGCCCACCCTCTCATCGAGGCCCAATCTCCCCCGACAATGGCGCCGAATGTTCTAGCAGGCGAGGGCTCCTCCCGGTACGGTCTCCTTATTCTATTTCTTCTCCATCTCCCTCTCCATCATGATGGTAATCAGCTTCTTCTTGTTTTCTTCTTCTTCTAGATCTTCCTCTTCTACGTATTACAGGTCAGCCGTGGAGCCCGAATCCACCATGACGGAGGCGTTGCAGGACCCGTTTGGCCCCGTTCCATGTCTCAGCGAGGTAGCAAATCTCCACGCTATTATTTCTCCGAGTTATGATGTGGATTTCTTAGATGTTGTCCGCCCCGCATTGGTTTTTCTTCTTCTTTTGCGAGTTGTATTAGTTTTCATGAATATGATTGGATCTCTTGGTCTTTCCTTAATACCGCTGTTCATAGATTCACTATGGATTTTTTGTGATTAGGATTAGTTTATCGTGGTCATGAATAGATCTCTAGGTCCATTTTTTAACACTGTGGCCAATAGATTCAACAAGGATTTTTTTGATCGGTATTAGTATTCACCTGGGACCTGGAGTGTAATTGTGGAATTCTGATGACCCACAAGTATAGGGGGTGTATCGTAGTATTTTCGATAAGTAAGAGTGTCGAACCCAACGAGGAGCAGAAGGTGCTGGCTAGTGGTATGGATCAGGAATTCTCTGCAAATACTTAGCAAACAGATTTTTAGGGGTTTTCGATAAAGCAAGTAAACAAAGTACGAGTAAATAAAAGACAGTAAGAATGAATGCAGCAAGTGTTCCAATCCTTTATGCAGCAAAGGTAGCCGGTTGTATTTCTTAAGATGACCAAACATTCTCGAGGACACATGGGAAGACTGTTAAGTGCTTTCGCTTCATATAGTCGATTAATCTTCTCTAGCTTGCTAAGTTTTGTGTGGGTGAACCTGTGCTAATGTATCGCCCCATCCAAGACTAAATACATACTTGTGATTAAACCACCTTGCAAACATCTGTAAGTACAAGAAAGTAATTAAGGTAGAAACCTAACCACAGCTTTAAACTCTAAGACCCTTACGTCCCTTGTGCAATGGTTTCCTAACGGGGGTTCAGGTTTCTGTCACTCCGGCAACCCCTACGATTAGTAGCCAAATACACAATGCATTCCCCTAGGCCCATATAGGTGAAGTGTCATGTAGTCGACGTTCACATGACACCACTAGAAGAAGTACACCACAACTTAAATAACAATCTATTGAATCTTTCTCAACGCAACTCCACTACTAACAACAAGACTTCTCCCATGTCCTCAAGAACAAAACGAACTACTCATAAGACATCATATGGATCATGATCAGAGATGGAATAATGATGTATAACAATCTGAACATAAACAATAATTCAATGGTTCACTCAATAGCATCAACTACAAGGAGTAATCAACACCAGGAAAGTTTCCCCTATGAACTAATGCAAGATTCAACGCAATTGTTACAGCAATATGGAGATGGTGATGAGGGTGCTGATGGTGATGATGGTGGTGATAATGATGATGATGATCCCGATGAAGTCCAGCTTGATGGTGGTGTTGATGGCGACGATCTCCCCTCTCCGGGAAGGAATTCCCCCGACAGAAATCTGTCTGCCGGAGAGATCTTTCTCTCTCGGTGTTTTCCGCCCCGCAGAGGTGGCGGAATCTTTCTGTGGTCGCTCCCCGAGTCTTAGGGTTTCGGGAGGTTGATATACGCCAGAGGGGAGAGGCTGGAGTGGGCCAGGGCGGCCACACCACTCCCTGGCGCGGCCTAGGCTTGCCCGCGCCATCGGGTGGTGTGGGCCCCCTGTGGCCCACCTCCACTCCATCTTCTGGCATCCTTAGTCTTCTGGAAAAATAGGATTTTCCGTATATTTTCCCGGATTTTCTGATCTTCGCGAATTTTGCTTCCAAACAGCACTTTTTCCATCAGAATCCTGACTGCAGCGGTCCATGCTCCAAAAGTCATCAACCATGCAAAAATAGATGAAATAACATAAGTATCACCTCTCAATACGAAATATATCAATGAATAATAGTGAATTAAGACATATAATAGTGATGCAAAATGGACGTATCAACTCCCCCCAATCTTAGACTTCGCTTGTCCCCAAGCGAAACTGAGCTCAATAAACATGACCTCAAGTTTATTGAGTGAAGAGTCGATAAAAGGATACGGACAAGAAGCATCACATTCATCTAATACATAGATCATAATAGAAACCAACTCACTATTATATAACTCAACTTGCAATGAGTAAAGGAAACACAATAAAGATACATAGAGTAAATCATAATTGGTAATGGCAAACTTAGCTCTTGGTTGAAGAGTAGTTGATAATTTGCTGGAGTTCACAAATAGCTGGTTTTTCAATGAAATCTTTCAAAGTAGTAAACTTCAAGATAAGAGCAATGTGCAAAACAAGGAACATAAGAAACATGAATGCATAAATCATCATATGAATGAATGAAACACATCAACTCAAAATACTTGCTGAGATAGAAGGGAATAGGTTTACTGACTCAACTACAAAGTAAAAGAAAGGCCCTTCGCAGAGGAAAGCAGGGATTACAAGTCTCATAAAGAGCTCCCAAAAATTATGATACTTACTAGCTTTCAGCTCTCATTGCCCCTATCATAGGCATCTTTAGGTGATTAAGGTTAAAGTGACACAACTAAGAGGATATGCTTGACAAGTTATAAGTTCAAATCTCATGCCCCTTACTTATGAGTACCGATCCTCATGCTACTCAACTTCCGTCACGAGCAAGCTCTTGTCATTGTAAATACATGCGTATCATTGAGAACCGCCAACGGGGTACCCCTTGCACATGACACATGAGCTATCCCATAATCAAAATGACAAGGCAAGCAAATAGTGAGCATCTCAGCGATCTTTTTATTTTCTATTTGCATAGGTTTTTATTGAGGATGCTTCATAGAATTCTCACTATAGTTATGCTGCAAGTTTCCACCATGATTAGGCATGGCTTAGGCTAGCCCAGGCGTTTCTCTAACACACATATAAACTCCATGATCTTACAAGTTCCACTTTTATTTCACACCGCCAGGATCCATAAGCAAAAGAACATGATATCAACTAGGTACAAGTACCAATGAGGTGTTGAAAGTGGTCCCCATGATACATGGTTCAGCTAACTTCAACTCATAAAGCGCATGCATATACGCAACAAAGAAGGACCCAATGGTTCAGGTTTATTAAATGCAAGAAAGTAAAGTGTGCCATCAAGTTCGTGAGAGCTTTAATCACTAATTTTCGCATAACAAGTTTAATCTGGGAGGTAGATAAAACAAGAATTTACTTGGAATAGCAATAATGCTACTAGGTAGGTATGGTGGACACAAATGGAAAAGGTTTTGGTTTAAAGGAGGTGGATGCACGAGAAGAATTCCCTCTCAATACATGTTTTTGGCTAGCAAGGCTGGGTAGCAAGTACAAGAGCTGAAGGAAACAAAAAAATATACAAGTGATAAAGACAAACATGCAATCTTCCTTGGAAGCACAAAAGATCTTAACTAGAGAATACTAGACTTATGAGCAAATCAAGAAAGAAAGATGATGAAATTATTTTTCTCTAGAGTACTTCTATCTTTTTCTTCTCAACTCTCAAAAAGGTGTTGCTACTGACCGAGCCAGGTTTGCCAAAACCAACTAAATTAACTCAATGATCCCAAAGTGCTACCAATACTAACAATAAGATCAATCATATAACCACGAATTGAAAACTAACATAAGCTATGCAAAAGGGTGAATGATAGAACTTCTCATTAATATTCCATAACGGCAACTCACACCAAGGGATACAAATCTAACGAGAGAGGGGACACTTCCATAATGCAAACCATACTACATAATAACTCCTCTATTCATGATATGACTCTACTAATAAGGTAAAAAGATAGAAGATAGTGATATGATACCACGACACTCCCCCAAGCTTGGAACAAACCAAGGGGATGCCAAACCTGATGACGAATTACTCCTTTGGTG
The DNA here is from genome assembly GCA_910589775.1 of Avena eriantha. Taxonomy (NCBI): domain Eukaryota; kingdom Viridiplantae; phylum Streptophyta; class Magnoliopsida; order Poales; family Poaceae; genus Avena; species Avena eriantha. The sequence goes on along the minus strand of OU342740.1, from coordinate 268,489,431 downwards.
GTGGTGGTATACTCTCATCTTTGTCCGTCTTCCAGGGTAAAAGCTTCCCATCAACAAAGGACATCATGGTTTCCAACATCCTGAAACTTGCAGTAGCACTTATGCGTTTAAATCTAGCCTCATACTCACAGTTTTGATTTTGAACGTCATAGAACTATGCTTGCAGTTCGTTAGTTGTTTGGCGGAGTGAAAAGACTTCATATTTGAGTTCAGCAGTCTCCTTTTGGTGCTCGGCGATGAGTTCAGAACAAATCTTATGGATGATGTGCACTTCGCGCTCCACCATCTTCCTGTACCTAAAGACTTCTTGCTCCAATGCTTCCATCCTGTCCTCCAGACTTCCTTCACCTTTAGGGCCTTGAACCTCCTTAATCCAGACCTCCCCACCTTCGAGCAACAACTCCTTGGGATGAATCTTCAATTCTCTCATGTATGGGTTGATGATATCTTCTAAGGAATCTCCCTTGGATGTTCCATAGGAAGACATTGTGGCTCCAAATCTGGGATTCCACCTGGCAGAAACAGATCAAAACAAAAACACGACGAAAACACGATATACGAACCTCGGGGGATCCGGGGGGTTATATATTACGAAGTTTCATATCAAAAGGAAGGTACTGGGAGAAAACGAGTCGGAGGCGGAGTCCTGGGTGGCCTCACCACCTGGTAGCGCGGCCAGGGTGGACCCGCGCCATGGGGTGGTGTGGGCCACCCTGGCGCCGGTTCCATCCCTTTTTCGCTTCGTAGATTTCCTTATTGACTGAAAACTGCAAAAATATAGTTGGATTGTATTTTTGCGGAACTTTTCTTACAAGAACTGTTACCTAGTTGGAAACAGACTTTGCAGGTCTCTGAATTTGGTATTGAGTGGATCCTTCCGGAGTCATCACTTGAATATCATCGATATCTTCATCTTCATATACTTATCACTTGAGTCATAAAACCTTTCTCTTCCTTATTAACCATTATATCCACTTCCTGGAAATTTCTTTCACACAAAACTTCACACAGTTCTTATTAGCAACATTAGTATAAGTGAAGTGATAAAACCTTTTGAGTCCAACTTCAACTGAAAACATAAGATACTGTGGCAACTCCTTCCGAAAACCCAAAAAGAATTCAAAAAAAGAAGTCGAATAAAGAAGCAAATGCAAGATTGGCAAAATCTGTCAAAACAGACCAGCAGGTAAAGATCAATTTTTTAGAAAATCTTCTGTTGCTCAAATCAAAAAGTGCAAAACTAACGAAAGTTAAATAACAACCTGGGGCAGAAGCACAAAAAAGTACAGCTCAATACGACATACAGAGATCTCTCACGAATTTTTACGGTGAAACACACAAATCTGTTTCGGGACAGCAACTTCCCCAAATCTTACTTCTCTCTCATTAGAGGTTGATCTTAACACAAAAACCAAAAAAAAACGGATAAGGAGCAGTTATTACCGAGGTAATAACTTCCAAGACTCAAAGAAACAAAAACAAACTAAAAGCAAAAACAAATTGGGTTGTCTCCCATAAAGCTCTTTCTTTATAGCCATTAAGATGGGCATGATAATTTGAAGAAGCCCTCATAGGGATATGAACTGAAGTGAAAGAGAGAGTTAAGAAGCAAAAACACACACACATTTAAGTCTAACGCACTTCCTATGTAAGAGGATTTTTTAAACAAACAAGTTATTGAAACCAGAGGCAACTTGCATAAGAAGGCAAAAGAAGTGAAACATAAAAACTTTCAGCATAAAATGAGGAAACTTGATATTATTGAAATGCGTAAGAACACTTTTCCCTCTCTCATAGTAACTTTCAGTATCATGCATAAACTTAACAATATAGCTATCACAAGGACCATCCTAGCAATGATCACTTATTTTAACAGAAAACACGGGAATATTAGCTCTCATAACACTACTTTGTGAAACAATATTAGAGGTATCCTTACAAAGGATAGTGTGTCCTTCTTTCTCATACTTAGTAACAACGTCTTTCACATTTGCTATTATAGGTTCATCAACCATTTGTTTATCAGGTTCAACAGCTTTACTTGTACTTTCATCTACCATGCTAGCCATCATAGAATGTTCCTTTACCTTAACTGGAAAAGGCATTTTCTCAATGTAAGGTTTGGGTAAGACATGATTAGCAGTATAAACTTCAGTATTTCTTGCAGGAACACTCTTAGCAATATCTTTATAAGGTTCATGATACTTATTCCACTTCATTTTAGGCACTTCAATGTAGGAAGCAAAGGCCTTAAAATAAGAAGCAATAGCTTGAGAGTCTAGACCATAAGCATTTTTAATATTTTGAAAGTAATCATTTTCCATAAAAGATTCAATGCATTCATAATCATAATTTATACCTGACTTTCTACCTTTGTCATTCTCCCAAGCTTCAGCATTGTCTTGAATACGATCTAGAAGGTCCCATTTAACTTCTTCTTCCATACGAGTGAATAATCCAGCACAAGTGGCATCCAATAAATCTTTGTCATGTAGAGGGAGCCTTGCATAAAAGTTGTTGATAATAATATTGTTGGGGAGCTCATGAATGGGACATTTGAGCATTAGTAACTTCAATCTCCCCCAAGCTTGAGCTGTACTCTCTCCATCAAGAGGCCAAAAGTTGTATATCTGATTCCGATCTTTATGAATCTCACTAGGAGGATAAAACTTTGAATAAAAGAGAGGCACTATTTCCTCCCATTCTAGAGCTTGACCATTCTTCAGCAGCTTATACCATTCCTCAGCTCTTCCTTTCAGCGGTAATGAGAATAACTTTAATTTGATCTGTAGTAATACCTGCACACTTGAACCCGCATAATTCGTGTATAAAGAGTAAATGATCACCGGGATGGACAGTTCCATCCCCAACATAGTAGTTATCCATAACACGATCAATAATTCTTGTAGGTATTTTGAAAACATCTTTCTCAGCAGGTGGTGGCTTATCTACTACCTTAGCAGTGGTAGTAGCATTACCAAATAAGAAACTCAGCGAATTATCCATAACGAAAATAAAGCAACTAGCAGAAGTAAACAATACTCACAGTATAAGTTTCCTTTACCATTTCCACTCTCCAATAGCGCTTCACTCCCCGGCAACGGCGCCAGAAAATAGTCTTGATGACCCACGAGTATAGGGGGTGTATCATAGTATTTTCGATAAGTAAGAGTGTCGAACCCAACGAGGAGCAGAAGGTGCTGGCTAGTGGTATGGATCAGGAATTCTCTGCAAATACTTAGCAAACGGATTTTTAGGGGTTTTCGATAATGCAAGTAAACAAAGTACGAGTAAATACAAGACAGTAAGAATGAATGCAGCAAGTGGCCCAATCCTTTATGCAGCAAATGACAAGCCGGTTGTATTTCTTAAGATGACCAAACGTTCTCGAGGACACATGGGAAGACTGTTAAGTGCTTTCGCTTCATATAGTCGATTAATCTTCTCTAGCTTGCTAAGTTTTGTGTGGGTGAACCTGTGCTAATGTACCGCCCCATCCAAGACTAAATACATACTTGTGATTAAACCCCCTTGCAAACATCCGTAAGTACAAGAAAGTAATTAAGGTAGAAACCTAACCACAGCTTTAAACTCTAAGACCCTTACGTCCCTTGTGCAATGGTTTCCTAACGGGGGTTCAGGTTTCTGTCACTCCGGCAACCCCTACGATTAGTATCCAAATACACAATGCATTCCCCTAGGCCCATATAGGTGAAGTGTCATGTAGTCGACGTTCACATGACACCACTAGAAGAAGTACACCACAACTTAAATAACAATCTATTGAATCTTTCTCAACGCAACTCCACTACTAACAACAAGACTTCTCCCATGTCCTCAATAACAAAATGAACTACTCATAAGACATCATATGGATCATGATCAGAGATGGAATAATGATGTATAACAATCTGAACATAAACAATAATTCAATGGTTCACTCAATAGCATCAACTACAAGGAGTAATCAACACCGGGAAAGTTTCCCCTATGAACTAATGCAAGATTCAACGCAATTGTTACAGCAATATGGAGATGGTGATGAGGGTGCTGATGGTGATGATGGTGGTGATAATGATGATGATGATCCCGATGAAGTCCAACTTGATGGTGGTGTTGATGGCGACAATCTCCCCTCTCCGGGAAGGAATTCCCCCGACAGAAATCTGTCTGCCGGAGAGATCTTTCTCTCTCGGTGTTTTCCGCCCCGCAGAGGTGGAGGAATCTTTCTGTGGTCGCTCCCCGAGTCTTAGGGTTTCGGGAGGTTGATATACGCCAGAGGGGAGAGGCTGGAGTGGGCCAGGGCGGCCACACCACTCCCTGGCACGACCTAGGCTTGCCCGCTCCATGGGGTGGTGTGGGCCCCCTGTGGCCCACCTCCACTCCATCTTCTCGCATCCTTAGTCTTCTGGAAAAATAGGATTTTCCGTATATTTTCCCGGATTTTCTGATCTTCGCGAATTTTGCCTCCAAACATCACCTTTTCCATCAGAATCCTGACTGCAGCGGTCCATGCTCCAAAAGTCATCAATCATGCAAAAATAGATGAAATAACATAAGTATCACCTCTCAATACGAAATATATCAATGAATAATAGTGAATTAAGACATAGAATAGTGATGCAAAATGGACGTATCAAATTCCTATTTCAATTAACATGAACGATGCCGTGATCAAAGGCCGAGTACCGTGAGAAGGTGACCGCGATCAGTTCCAAGATTGCCAACCAACATGAGCTTGCACGCTCCCTCACCCAAGCTAATGAGAGCCTATGCAAGCAATTATCTGTGCAGAAGGAGATCTCGCTAGATTTTGCACGTGACGTCGTTAGGCTACAGAAAGTGCTCGAACGTAACTTGAACAGGAAAGAACAGGCCATCAAGATAATCAACAAGCTCACGGAGGAGAAGAAGAATCTCGTGGAAAGGTGCATTCTCCTGTAGGACGAAGTCAGCGAGGCACTCAGAGGACGCGTCGAGGAAACCAAGGCTACCATCCGAGCCTACCATGATAGGAACCGTTGCCTGGATGCAGTCAAGGAGATGTAGGCGGACATGAGCAAAGGGATCACCGTACTCGAGGGTGTTCGGAAAGAGAACGAGGAGATAAGGGCATGTCCGGAGGCGTATCGGAGCAATGCCCAAGTCTGATTCCACTTAGCGGGGACACGAATACCAGTTCGTCCTCCTCTCCCTTTGTAATGTTTAGGGTTCAGGGAGCAATGCCCATGTCTGCTTCCCATTATAGGGTGCAATAAGAATCCTAGGGCAACTCCTTATCTATCTGGACATGTGTTGGTGTTCATGTTCATGAATGGACACCATGTTCTCTTTCCATTATGTATCTGGACATGGGTTTCTGCATTATGAGTTTGCCACTCTCCCACTACTATTTGGTGATATTGGGAAAAACCCATAGCACACTAAACTGCTGATAAATCTTATTTGTCTTCGAAATTGAGATTATGACAGTGCCACAAGTCGATTCATAAAATGTTGATTAGTCCTAGATTGCTTCTTCCTTGAAATTATGACTTTGCCACTAGTCGATTCAGTTAATTATGGAAACTAACCAGCTTGTCCTGGTGAACTGAACAAACCATACTATGTATTTTTGTTGCAGGGAAAGAGGCGAAAGATTGACCAGGACCTGGCGACCTGGCTAAATGACAAGATAGCAATCCAAAGGGAGAAGCAGAACTCCCAGAAACTGGCCTTTGACGAACTGCGCGCTAAAGTCGCGGTCCTTTCTGACAAGTGCCAGAAACTGAAGGAGTTAAACGCCGACTGGGCAAAGCTACACAGTGAAGGTCGCGCCCCGGCTAGAAAGAAGATGGAGATCATGAAAGGGATCTTGAAGGAAAATCGTATGGCTACAGACAAAATTCTCCAATCCGTGACAGAGCGCTGGAATCTACAGCTGAAGCACGACATAGTACTGAAGGAGCTGGCCAATCTTAGGGAGGAAAACAGGCAACTCCGGGCCAGGCTCTCTTGAACACAACATATGTCTATTTAGTACTGAACTGCCCGGTTTATCCTCTGAAGTGGTGATTTTGTAAGCGTGAACTTAACTCTATGCATGATATGTGTGTTCGTCTGAAATTAGTTTAATCGAGGATTGAGTTTGGCTTAGTTCAGAAAGCGCAACTGCAAGTCTTACAATTAACTAGTTTCAGGCATTGGTACAACACAAATTATTCATCTCGAATTTCCTTTATCCTCTATAGTCTGTCCTTGTTCACCCTCGCGCGCCTTCTTCAGTTCCTTCAACAGATCCGCAATGCACTACTCTAGCTTCTTCTTGTCTTCCCTGGGCTGATCCCTCTCCTTTTCTGCATTATGAATCAGCAACCTGTGACTATCCTGAAGCTTCTTTGCAGTTCCAACAACCAAGCTCCCATCGATTCCGTCAGTTAGCTCTGACTGCAAATTCTCGATTTCTTGTTCAAGCTCCTTATTTCGTACCGACAACTTTTAATTTTTTCAGCTGCATCACTTACATCAGTAAATCTCCCCGACCTTTCCAACTCATACATCTCCCATAACTGTGCCAAACATTTCTTAAGTGCATCTGACCACTCAAGATCCACCCACTCTATTGCTTTACACACCGGGCCAACCTAAAAACACACACTATAGTGTTATGAACATGCACGATACATTTTACTTCATGTCACAGTTGCACATAATGTAAACAAACCTGATTTGTACAGCCCAAAAACCTTCTCCCAGTGTTACTGCCTTCGAATGCAACATATCTCCTCAGTTTTAGCCCATGGTCACATGGCACTTCTCCATCGAGAACTAGGCCCTCCCATTCAGAGTCGTAGATCGTCCTTGGTACCTATAGGTAAATGCAAAGCTGAAATCAAACACGATTGCATGCACATATGTAGCTCAGATCGAGAGATTTACCATTGCCTAACCCTAGCCCGAGAAAATAGAGGAACTCACATCGTGGAAGGAATACTCGATGTCGGAGAGAAGGCTGTCGCTGCTCGACTGGTCGTCCTTGCCGTTCAAGGACAGCATGGCGAATGCGTCATCGTAGGCAACGGCGATAGCGACGACATCGGCGTTGGCAAGAGAGAGAGAGAGAGAGAGAGAGAGAGAGAGAGAGAGAGAGAGCATCCCTTCTACCGCTGCAATGATGACTAAATTGGCATGTTACAATAGTTTAATGGATACAATGCTCTTTCCCTGGATTATTGTCTCCTGCCTGATATGGATTCTCTTCACACATTCTCATTTCAAATATTAAACCTGCACTCCCTCCATCCCAATTTCATTGCCTAACGAAAACATACCAGTATATTACATCATCCAAAGAAACAAAATCATGTCAACTACGAGGTACTTATGCATCACTTCTTCAGTCATGGTTTCACAAAACATTACATTATAATCTCTCAACAAACATAACCACAACATGGTTTCACAAAACATCACATTACAATCTCTCAACAAACGTAATCACAGAAATAAGTATATTACATCAACTCAAGAAACAAAATCATGTCGACTACAAGGTACTTACACATCACTTGTCCTATCATGGTTTCGCAAAACATTACATTACAGTCTCTCAACAAACAAAATAACAGAAACAAGTATAGTACATCATCTCAAGAAACATAATGTCAACTACAATGTATTTATGCATCACTAGTCCAGTCATGGTTTCACAAAACATTACATTACAATGTCCCAACAAACATAATAATAGAAACAAGTACGGTACGTCATCTTAAGAAACATAATCATATCAACTACAATGTACTTATGTCTTATTACAACAATGTTGGTTTCAGTGAGTGACATGTCCGAAAATCTCAACAGCTCACACGTCATTATATCGCAATCTCTCAACAAACATAATCACAGAAGCACGCTCTAAATGCAACAACAGTCAATATTACAAATACAGGCAGGGGAACCCCGCGGTCCATATGACAAGCCTAGGGTAGCAGCTCTCATCAGATCTCATCAACGTCGACCACCTCATTCTGTTCAGCCACTATAGGGGCATCTACATCCACTATAACCTGTTCAACAACATCAGAAATGGTACCAAGGAAGAACACCTTCCTGGTTCGCTTCTTTCGCCGCATAATCTGCATAAGATCTTCAGTATCCGAAACATCTATGAATTGCTGCTTCTTATGATGCCACCACCAGATTTTTGCCATCTGCTTAGGACCAATCCTAATTTCATTACCAATCATCTCTCTCATTTCATCAAGAGTTATGTTTTTGGAATCGACATTGATCTCCACAGTACATGACGAAACTAGCTTATTAACTCCCTCATCAAGTTTTGCCATGTATGAATCCACCTCTATGTGTATACTGAACTTATCTAGATCAGCATCTATTGGTCCGTATTCTCTAGGAGTAGAAGCTCTGGCAGCAAGATCTCCAGCATCTGCATACATATCATCAATCATCGCTTCAACTTTCACCTTACGATCAGCTGCACAACACTCCCAAATCATTTGAAGCTCATGGGAGTGCTCAATTTGCTGATAGGTATCATTCATGTTGCGCCACACCAATTTTGTCCTCTATCTAGAACCCCAGGGAATTATAGCGGCAAGCATATCTACCAACTGCGAAACAGACACAAACTCTTTGCAATTCACAAGCAGATGCACATCTTGCCCGAACACAACCCTCTCGCAACCAAAATCAAGCTTTGCAGTGTACTACCGAAAATGAACTGTGAACTCATATAGGTCACTTGTATCAAAGCTGTGCCTAATTTGATTAAAAAGGGGAACATTTCAGTTCATTCGATTCTATTATGCTGTAACTAATCTACTTGCAAGATAAGGCACAGATAAGAAAAATTCACCTCTCACTCTTCTCCCGGGTTTTTTTCTTCGAGATCTGAATGCTGCATCCGCCCACCAGAGCCGAACAATCCGCCGCTGGCCTTGCTTTTCTCTTCAACGCGCTGCTCGTAGGTACCTTGAGAGCAAATTCCTTGCTGGCCTCCTCGCTAACCGGGGCTGAAGACCTCGCCGCTGCTATGCGTTGAGCCCCAGACTTGGGCCCTGACGGACCCTTTTCAGCCGGCGACGTAGCTACAACCTTCGCCTTGCAAGACATGCTGGGCCGCTGCCGCCTGATTCAATGTCGGGGAAGGGAGAAAAAAGGTCCTCCGCCGCCGGCAGATTTAGGGCCGGGGAAGGGAAGAAAAGGGACCGCAGCCGCCGCAACAAGATTCAGTGTTGAGAGTTAGGAAAGTACAGTAATGGATTTGCCCCTACGACATGTGCATGGTGGCTAAGAAGAGTGACCGACGAAGGAGGAGCACAACAGGAACTAGTGTAACGGAATATCCTGACTTAACGGGCGCGATTTGAAAATATTGGGTTTGGCCATCATTCACTCGAAAGACCCCTCTCAGCAATTGGTGCCCCAACTTTTCGAATCGCGGTGATAAAAATCAACTTGGGTACCGCGTTGCCTGGCCACCCTAACTTTCGGGCCGCAAAATGATATTCTCTCCCCTTGGGGCATGGGATATATGAATGGATATACCAAGTGACGTAGATTGCAATTGTGTAGGGGTTTGAGCTTGATCCTTCTTGAGCTCACCAAGACCGGCTTTCTAACTTTGAATAAAATAAGTCTGCCAAAGCAGATTATCAACTAGCCCTCAAAACCTTGTGGGTTTAGGAAGCACAAATATCCACTTGGAACAAGTTAAGTAGATGTTGGTAGTCCTATATGAGTAGAACATAACCATGCAAAGAGTTGGTACATAGGAGGTGGAATGGTGGTGTGAGCTTCTATCAAAGTAGGCATGTTGACTAGATTTGCAGGAATAGTTAATTTCTTGCCTACAAAACCACCAAGAACAACTGGGTTAGAAGATGATCTAACCAAGGGCAAGAGTGGGAATTGGTAGTCCTTAGGATGTTTAACAATATGGTTCAAGTGCATTACCAAAAATGCACAAGGGTTGAGAAAGGGAGTCATTCAAAAAGGTGATGTTGGAAATAGATTTCCAGACTTAGCCAATTTTGGCAGATTTAGGGTTTTTGACTAGAAGGTGTGTGGTGATAATTTTGATGGGTTGCAAGGTACCAAAGCATCATCAAGTGAGTGATTTTGAAGAGTAGATTGATTAGGAAGGATCCATGCTTGATATTGGTCTTCATTGACTTGGAAGCTTCTAGAAGGGATCACTCCAGAATTAATCTGGTTAAGGGTTTTAGATAATCACCTAGTACCTAGAGATTAGATCCTGCTTTGTAATCTTGCTTAGGGTGTGGTGATTTGGAAACCTCTTGATCCTAGTGATGAGCTCCTATATTAGCTCATACTATCTCCTAAGCAGACAAATCAAGCAGGAGATCAAGGCAATTCATTAGACAGCAGATCAAGGCAACTCATCTTATAAACTAAGCAAACCTACTACTAGGGTTACCATCAGGTCTGACTTGAGGTAAGATTGGGAAATTTGAAAAGGGTTGGAGTTTGAATAAGATGAGAGTCTTTGGTATCTCTACCAAAAGTAGAGTTCAAATGCTTCATAAAAAGGTTTTGTTAAATCTAGAGATAAGAATAGTAGAAGGTTCTGTCTTGAAAACATAAGGAGATTATGTTATATAGCTCTCCATAGTTTGATCAATAGAAGCTACTAAAGTAGTTGGTTTGCAAAGGCTTCTTGGCTCAGGTTTTGAAATGCCAGAACATTTGAGAATATGTAAAATGAGCCATGATAGTTTTGCTAAATAGCTTTTTGTCAACTGATGGTGAGGTAAGGAGTATATCATAAGCTATACAATCAGAAGCATAAGCATAGACAATCAACAAGCAAACACAGCAACACTTAACAAGAAAAAGTTTTTGTTCCCCCTGATTTTTGCATTCTGGACAACTAATCAGGGTTGCTGAAATTGGGATGTTACAGACCTTTCCCCCTTAAAAGAATCTCGTCCCGAGATTCAGGAGAGTAGGGTTAGGGGATTTTGGAGTCGAGTTGATACCAGGTGTCTTACGCGTACTATCTTACGGACTCCGTCTTTGAAAATGACTACTCTGTCGATGAAGTTGAGTTTCAGTCTTCCGGGATGCACTAAGGGTTGAGAAGAGTCCAGTTCTGATTGCGAGGGATGACCTTCTTTTCCTTCCGGATTCTATATCTCGAGGGCTTAAACTGGACAGACTATCTCGATACTGAGCTTCACGGAGTACTCGTCGGGGGATAGAATCTACGGCTTGGTGTACCTTTCTTTGAGGGTCCACGACTCTTCTTTTAGGGGCGTGGCATATCCTATTTAACGATTTTGGGGTCGGGACTCCTGAGGTTGCTCCTGGCAGAGGGTTATTCTAGTTTGTGTGGGAAAGACACAGTCTTTCCCCCTTAGGATTTGACTGGGGTAGATCGGAGAGTTGACCTAGTCTTTTCTTCTTGGAGTTGTGGATTGATGTTTTGAAGACTGTCGTCACTCTTGCTCATAGAGGTGGAATTCTTCCGATGGTGCCCACGAAGGTCTGTCTTACGGGGCTTATATACTACCATTACTCATACTTAGCCTGATGGAGTCATTGGAGTCTCACGTCCTCTCAGTATTAAGGACCTAGGGGTTAGCGGTTCGGCGGTCCTTCGGGTGGGTCTTCAACTGAAGTAGCGGAGGGACTTTGTAGAATCTTCATTTAGTTTCTCCTTTGCTAACTCGTGAGTTGCTATTTGGTGAAAAGACGTCGGATCCTGAGATCTCTTCTGAAGCCTCTTCTGGTAGGCGGTCTTCTAGAGTTGAGTGGAAGGGCGCAGTCTTTCCACCTTGGAGCTTCACTAAGGTGCGTTAGGAGTGGGGCGGATCTTCTGTCTTGGAGGGCTGGTGTGATTCTAGATGAAGGTTGTATCTTCCTGGTCTTGAGTGGAGGTCTTTGAGCGACGCCTTATTTTATCAACCTTGGCGGGGGTGGATTCTTAATGAAGCTTTAGGGAGTTAGCTCAGCACACGTTAGCGGCTAACAACTCTCTTGCTAGTCTTCGAACAAGATAGGGTAGCTAACGTCATGGAGAACGTCTTCACTTGAACTCTTTGCGTTGCTTTTGCTCGATTGTGGAGTAAACTCGGGGTCTTCATGCATCGTTGTCTTCTAGGAACTGAAGTATTCTGGCCTTCTGGTGAGGGACTTCCCGCTGGGTTGAGTCTGGTCGATTAGAGTAGTTAGTCTCTTGAGATGGTTGGAAGGTCTAATATACCGGAGGTCAGCGTGGTTAGGTCTCCACCTCTTGTCTCTATGGACATATTTGGTGGTTTCTTGTGGATATTAAGGATCCTTCGAAGATCGACTTCCAGCTTCAACGGGATTTTGCTGTAGTAGACTGAGGAACAAGGGAGTGGGGTGCGATTGACGAGTCTTGCAAGGTGAGTTTGATGAGGTATGCCATCCTACTGAGGTAAAGTCTTCTAGTGGTTCTGACTTGACAAGATCAAACTCCTGATTCGCCCGAGGCTTTTCCTTTCATATGCTCTCGAGGTTAGTTTGGGTCTCATTATCGACATCTAACACAGGGGTTTCCTGAGTTACTAGGTGGGTTATCACTCCTCGAGTCACATTTTAAGGAGGTCAAAGCAAACTAGAGCATACAAACAAGGCGAACAGAGCGAGGAGGATCTCCATGTCCTCAGCAAACATCACACAACAAGCAACACATGTGGCACTTAGGCAAGCAAACACGGTCAACGTTAGGGACCAAGGAGTTAACTACTCGCGACGGAGGGGAATCCTATTCTTAGGACTATTGATCCTAGATATCATCTTTCTGCAGGTCGGAGTCACTATCTTGCAGATGAAGCCTTCGTCGTATCTTGGATGTTTCTTGATGGTGCAACACTTGATGTCTTATGATTATGAGGATCCCGCTGGTAGAGCGATATTGTAGTCTCCTTGTGTTTGCTGGTAGTTGCTTGTCTTCATCTTGTTCCCATTGTCTTCACCGGGTTCTAGATCCTAGTTATTTAAAATCCGTAGGTTTGAAGTTTGGACGAGAGTTAGAGGAAACCATTTTCAAAAATATTTACTTAGAGTAAGAGAAGAAGTAGAGCTTTTTGAAACTCATTGAGAAACTAGTTTTCTAAAGCTGAGGTTTTCAAAATAAGGTTCCTGGCTAACAACCATGCTAACTAAGGTTCTCCTACAGTCAGGATGGCTCTGATACCAAGTCTGTGGGACCCCCGGATTAATCCTCCGAGAATCCCTGTTATGCATACAACCATGATCCCATGATCAGTTAGTCGTGGCACATAACCGACAAGTATCATTACAACATCCGAGAATATACCTAATTACAAGACTTACATAAATGCCGTTATGGCTACATCAATAATCATCAGCGGAACTTCATCAAGCGTAGAGACCGAGCCATGCCTTAACCTACATGCAACTGACTGGGAGAACGTCCTAGATCGCATAGTCATCAACGTCACCTTCTTCTTGATATCTGACCAAGTTAATAGACAGGGACAATGCCAGTGAGTACTTTGAATGTACTTGCAAACGACCTTAAGAAAATAATAATAACAAGAGGATATGCAATATGGTTGTGGTATTAGGAGGGCTCCAAGAGAGGTTCTTTTCTAAAATAGTTTCTCTTGTAGATATAACATCTACATATCTTTGTTGAAAACTTTTGTAAACATTTTGGAAACCTTTTTGAAAAGTTTTGGAAAACATTAGGACAGGGTCACCCATTTGTTCCCGTCATCAGGTCGTCCCACGACCAAATTCCTTTCCCCTCCTTCCGACCATCCCATGGTCAAAACCTTTCTCCTTTACGACCATCCCATGGTCAAAACATTTCCAAAGCCATTTCTTTTCTGAAAATCCTTTTTGAAATCAAAACCAGCACCGCTCTACAGAAGTTTGTCCAACCCGTCCTTAACCGCGGACACGGCTATTCGAATAGATTTACACTCTGCAGAGGTTGTACACTTTACCCACACCATCTGGGTACACTACCCTGATCTTCACCGATCATGGGTCGAGTAACCGATCAAGACTCTCCGGATGCCCACTCTAATATAAGTACCTACCCTATGAGTGTTAATCCCCTCAAAACCAGGACATCGGGTACCGAGGACCATCTAGAGTGCTTTTTCCACTTCTCAAGTGTGCGCTTTCAATGAGGTGCTCATAGTAACGCGTGGAGGCTAGCAGACCCTTCATTCCTTCTCTAGGTCGATGTCCCACATGGACCTTTATCGGAGAAGGCCCACCCTCTAGGGATCACTGATCCCTTGTAGTAGTTACGAGGCAGCTTATACCAGAATAAACAACCATCAAATCCAGCCCTGTCCCATTCTAGAGTAATGTGGTTGCACAGGGTTAAGTTGTTATAGCTAAACTGCAAAGAACCGGGTGCGTTTTTGTAAACCTTTTTCCTCCAGCTTTCCTTCAGCATTTTGTAAGACAAAAACCTTTTTCTTTCTCAACATCACTTGGGAGGTCCCACCTCACCAAGGTTTTATCATAAAACATTTGGTAAACTTTTGCCGGGGTCTTCCCATCCTCTAGCTTTTGCTTCGGCTAAAATGGGGTCTCTAAAGGGGTATGGTGAGTTACACCATCTACCGTACTAGGGACAAGTTGGTATCATCGAGAGGGTTGTACTTAGTAGTACAAAAGTGTAATAGTTCGGAGGAGCCAAACCACTACCATATATACATCAACATATAATAAAATAAGCAGTTTCATAAATAGTAGATAAAACATGCATGAGTAAAATAGTAGGACAAGGCTTATGAGAAAGAAGGTGGCTTGCCTGATGATCAGCAATATGGCAATGTGTCCCTGGACTTCTTCTTTAGAATACCCAAATATACAATAATAACCATCTTCTTCTGCTCTCCGATATAATCGCAACTATCGTCGATAGGGAACACATGCAAACAAACAAAAGGGCACAATCAATACAAGGCATACAATCACCAATACCACTTAGCAACAAGAAATTGAATAATCTTCAATTAAGGTTCAATAGTTTTAGAGAGGATGGGATTTAGGAGGTTGAGATGGCCATGGAGAAGGGGATGAACATCCCTTGGGGTTTATTGTCGAGGGACTACCTAAGGGAGGGTTTTGGACCAAGGACATTTTCTGTATGATACCATGGTGTAAAAATGATACCAACAGATAGATGTTGATAAAATGAAACCAACAAAAGTGGTTTCACTATTTTATCACTTGTCTCTGATTTCCTATGAATTTTCTAGTGATAAAGGCTATAGTTTTAGGAAATAATTCACCAGAAAATTTCTGGAGCTCAAAACATTATTTCCTTGGGTGGTTAGGTAGGTCTTGATGTCCTTGTTCACAGAGTTGGAATCAGTCCAAAATAATTACCAGAATACCCTCAGGAAATTCCCAAAGGCAGTTATGTAGACATATTGTGTTTTTCACCAAATTTAATCTACAGAAGGTTTTGGTTTGATTCCAAAGACAAAGTGTAGGTATTTGGAATACCTTTCTGTAGAAATTGGAAGCAACCTTTTTGGAGCTACAGAGATATTGGAGTGATTTATCTAGTGAAAACACTAGGGATAGAAATGTTTAATTCACAGAAAAATATCTAAGGCTCAATAAATTATGATCTCCTAGGGTTTGCTAGATATGGATGTATCTCAACCAGCATAATTGGAAAAAGGTTCAATTGGACCCATGGTTTGGTGTAGGGAATTTTCTAAAGTCATAAATTAATTGTTTTTGTTATTTTTACTCAAGCTAACCTACTATTCACCTTGGCAGGAGACCAATGTCCAGATATGGGTACATTCAAAAGCTACCTGTGGCGCTTGATTTCATTCCATTTGGAGATGTGAAGCTCATAGAGGTATTTAATTAGTGGGATATACACATTTTGGTGGAAATTAATGCCCATAAATAATAAAAATTACTTTGGGGCAAATAACCAGTTCTGCATGATGAGGAAAACCTTAGGGGACCAGGTAAAATTGTCACCTAGGCGAGATCATGCAGTTTTGTATTTTATTTAGATTTAAACTAACAGGTATATTTCAGATCTAGAATTCCCAGAGAAAAAGAAAAAGGAAAAACTAATGCAGGCCGGATCTGGAGGGGAGCTGGGACGTCCAGGGGAGAAGCAGTCCACCCAGGCGGGGCACTGCGCGAGAGAAGGGGTTCAAAGGGCCGCGGGGCGAGGCCCGCCGGTCAGCCAGGGCGGGGCGCCGAAGAGGTATCGGCTCCTGTCCGCCGTTCGATCAAGCGAGGATCGACGAGCACGGGTCGTATTCAACCTTCATCTGCGCAAACAGAGGGGGAAACCCTAGGCACGGGTCTGCAGGGCACAGGGGAGCTCACCGGGGGTTCGCCGGTGATGAGGGACACGCAGAGGTGGTGCGGACCTTGATGACGACTCCGGTGATGGGCAGTGAGGGCAGGTTCCGCGACAGAGGTGGTCCCGCACGATGATGGCCGAGAGAAGCTCGATGGAGCTCGATGGCGTCACCTGTTGGGTCAGTCCTAGGCAAGGAATGAGAGGGGATTAGAGAGAGCAGATCGAGACGAGTTCAGGAGGGCAGCGTGCAGAGAGGAAAGGGCAGGGGAGGGAGATCTAGACCTCGAAGCTTGAAAACGGCCGAGAGTTCTTCTCTCCTTCATCCCGGCAAGGACTGAGCGGATGGGGAGGAGTGGCTCTGGGTGGTGTGCAGTGCAAGGGAAAGGGAGAAAATGAGCCGAGGCAGGGGTGCTGGGGTGGCCCGAGGCCTTATATTCCAGGGAGAGGGTTGTCTATGGTGCACCGGGCTTAGGCTCGAGCTGGAGAGGGGGTTGTGCTTCTGATTCGTCGAGGGAGGCGGTGGAGAGGTCAGTGGGAGGATAGGGTCAGTGGGTGATCGTGGCTCTATAATTAAGGGGTAATGGAGTTGTCCCCTTTTTGTTGTTTTTACCTCAGGTGAAAGAAAAAGAAGGGAGGGGGATAGGGCTAGGGGGAGCTAGGGGAGCTCTCAGTGGTGTAGAGGGGTGGGAGTGGGGACAGCATAATGACCAGAGGGGGTGAGGCGTGCTGCAGCTGCTATGGCATTTAACTCTCAAGATATTGCAAGATATGTCCATCTCTCTCTAAGACTAGCTCCAAGAGCTAGAGGACAAGGGGAGTGATGCTGCTACAGTGTAGATACAGTACCACTCGACCAGAAGAGAGGGTGGGTGTTGTGGAGAATTGTTATAGAAGCTTTGATGGGGTTTGGGTGAGGTTTAGATCATGATCAGGTTTTATTTCACTTCTTGGGCATATGGTTGCTCGTGAAGAACTTCTTAGATTTGTAACAGGTCTTGATGATCCAATGCTGCTGATAGATAGGTAAGGTTAAAATGCATCTCTAAGATTTATTTGGGATTTTTCAGAGAAATCTAGGTGCACTTTATATTAATTATCCAAAAACTGCAGAAGTGAAGTATTGGAGCTCATTTGATATTTTTACATTGGACCTTGTTAGATTTTGATGTGAGATGGTCCCAAATGTGAAAACACACTTAGGGGAATTTTCCCAAGATTTATTGAGGCTTAAAAGTATTTAAAACTATTATTATTCCATTTCTGCCATTTAAGAAAATAGGCAAAAAGAAATAATAAACCTCTTCAAAAATATTTATTTTTGAAGTGGGATGATAGGGTATGATATAAAGTACTCAAAAGTGCTTAGATTTGGGGAGGTGTTTCGGCAAAAACCAAACTTCCCTTTGGGAAATGAGTTTTGGAGATTTTGACTATTAAAGAGATTAATTAGATTTGGAGCCATAATAATTATGGATAATATTTGATAAATATTTGTGATCAAGGTAGATGATGTAGACAAGGTGTAGCAAGAATTTTCAACCTTTTGATTGGATAATCCAAGTTGATTTTGGTGAAAACTAGAGATTTAAGGATCTTGGGTAAGATTGTTTTCATGCCACCAAAACCTTGCTGGATCTTGGAGCTCAGAGATCCCCTTGGGGCATGGGATATATTGATGGATAAACCAGGTGATTTATATTGCAATTGTTTAGGGGTTTGAGCTTGATCCTGCTTGAGCTCACCAAGACAGGTTTTCAAACGTTGAATAAAATAAGCCTGCCAAAGTAGATTATCAACTAGCCCTCAAAACCTTGTGGGTTTAGGAAGCACAAAGATCCACTTGGAACAAGTGAAGTAGATGTTGGTATTACTATATGAGTAGAACACAACCATGCAAAGAGTTGGTCCATAGGAGGTGGAATGGTGGTGTGAGCTTCTATCAAAGTAGGCATGTTGACTAGATTTGCAGGAATAGTTAATTTCTTGCCTGCAAAATCACCAAGAACAACTAGGTTGGAAGATGATATAACCAAGGGCAAGAGTGGTCCTTGGTAGTCCTTAGGATGGTTAACAATATTTTTCAAGTGCATTACCAAAAATTCACAAGGGTTGAGAAAGGGAGTCATTCAAAAAGGTGATGTTGGAAACAGATTTCCAGACTTAGCCAATTTTGGTAGATTTAGGGTTTTTGACTAGAAGGTGTGTGGTGATGATTTTGATGGGTTGCAAGGTACCAAAGCATCATCAAGTGAGTGATTTTGAAGAGTTGATTGATTAGCAAGGATCCATGCTTGATATTGGTCTTCATTGACTTGGAAGCTTCTAGAAGGGATCACTCCAGAATTAATCTGGTTAAGGGTTTTAGATAATCACCTAGTATCTAGAGATTAGAACCTGCTTTGTAATCTTGCTTAGGGTGTGGTGATTTGGAAACCTCTTGATCCTAGTGATGAGCTCGTATAGTAGCTCATACTATCTCCTAAGCAGACAAATCAAGCAGGAGATCAAGGCAATTCATTAGACAGCAGATCAAGGCAACTCATCTTATAAACTAAGCAAACCTACTACTAGGGTTACCATCAGGTCTGACTTGAGGTAAGGTTGGGCAATTTGAAAAGGGTTGGAGTTTGAATAAGATGAGAGTCTTTGGTATCTCTACCAAGAGTAGAGTTCAAATGCTTCATAAAAAAGTTTTGTTAAATCTAGAGATAAGAATAGTAGAAGGTTCTGTCTTGAAAACATAAGGAGATTATGTTATATAGCTCTCCATAGTTTGATCAATAGAATCTACTAAAGTAGTTGGTTTGCAAAGGCTTCTTGGCTCAGGTTTTGAAATGCCAGAACATTTGAGAATATGTAAAATGAGCCAGGATAGTTTTGCTAAATAGCTTTTTGTCAACAGATGGTGAGGTAAGGAGTATATCATAAGCTATACAATCAGAAGCATAAGCACAGACAATCAACAAGCAAACACAACAACACTTAACAGGAAAAAGTTTTTGTTCCCCCTGATTTTTGCATTCTGGACAACTAATCAGGGTTGCTGAAATTGGGATGTTACAAGGCAGAAGGTTCAACAACCAACTATATGGCGGGAGCAAATTTTCCGGCCGTATAGTTCCGGCCGTATAGTTGGCACTGCCTCCGCCTCCTCAAATAGTTTCACCCCGTGCAACTGGTTCGGGGAGACAACATACAGAACACCTAGAAATCGCAGAAACCTAACCTCTAGAAGGCATCTGGAGGGGGAACTCATCCACCAGGGATCCATCTTTGCTCTGCAGAGATCCAAGAGGCTAAGGCATCGATCTTCATCAACCACCTATGCATCACCACCATCTCCATCCATCCCATCTACATCTTGTCTAGATCTTGTTGTAATTCCTGTACTCGTTGTGGATTTATACAAGTAGTATTCATCTCTAGTTCTTGAGGGGATGGATAAACCCTAGTATGAGATTGAAATAAGATAAAGTATTTTATGATATTCATCGCTATGACCATGTGTTAGATTTTCTACATCTTGATGTTGAGAGAAGTCGACCTCTCAATATTTGCCTCTCATGGGGACTTGATGGAAGGAACTACTAGCTGGTAGACGGAGGTGTGCTAGCACTTACAGTGACTATAAAGCTGTTGGCATCCCTTACGTACCAACTTGGGAAACCGAGGAAACTCATGGAACAGTATCCATGCCATGGGATACATCCTACGGGATAACGTCCCTTGATAACGTAGTAATTCGGTTGATGTCGATTGCTGACTGCTGTGGTTATGAGGATGATGAGAGTAGCGGTTGCTGCCTAATTGTCCAAATACGGAGTTCCTCCCACACATACATAGTTGAGAATGTTCATGATGATAATTTTTATCTTAGATCCTTATAATACTAGTGGTGTATCCGCTACTCCCTGAGAACGCCTTTCCCCTATTGCAGTTCCAATCTCTCTTACATACGCGATACTTACTTTCTGTATTAAGTTATTTTACTTTACTTTACTATTTATCTTATACCTAAAACCCAAAAACACCTTTTTACACAATACTCGCATTTTATCTTGTCACTTAGAACTTAATCTAGCATTTATATCGTAATATCTATTTCAAGAGTTATTAGACTTCAGACTCCTACTCCCTATGAGATTGATATCTTTATTTCGAAACTAGCTACAAATGATCTATGCACTTGCGGTCATCAAGCTATTTTCTGGTGCCATTGCCGGGGAGCTAAGCGCTGTAGGTCTTTTAGTTTTTGCTTATTTATTTTTGTCTTACTAAATTTTGTTTTGAGTTACAGGTTCCCACCAACATGATGGAGTTTGAGCATTTGACTAGTGCTAACCCACTCAACTGCTTTGGGAAGCCCTATGATATTTATAAAAGAGACAACTCCAATGAGAAGATAAGGGGGTTTGAAATAAATCCTCTACTACTTGGTATTTTACACAAGAAGCAATTTACTGGACATGAAGAAGATCCTGATCCATATAAGCATATTGCATGTTTCAAAGATATATGTGGCACTTTTCTATTAACGGGATATACCGCTGATGAGGTAAGGGTTAAACTTTTTAGTGAGACTTTGACTAGCACAGCTCTCTCATGGTCTAGATCTCTACCACCCAAAGCAACTACTAGAGATAATCTAGCCAGTGAATTTCTAGCAAAATACTATCCATTGTCAAAATCTTTTGGAATCGAGCATCTTATAATGACTTGGAAAAATCGTTTTAATAAAGGACTAGTAAGAGCTGATATCAGATTTAAAGACTTACTACGACTATGTTCACATCATGATTTACCTGAATGGTATTTATTGCATATATTTTATGGCGGTTTAATTGATCCTAATAAAATTGAACTAGACTCTTTCGCGGAAGGAGCCTTTATGAATCTTCCTATACCTAAAGCTTGGGCTTTACTTCATAGAGTTTCATGGAATTTTGGTCTAGGAAGTGAAGGGGGCGTAGAAATATAACATGATTGTATTCATGACTATAATAAAAAGGCCATGTTAAGGAATTATCTAAAGAACTTTATTTGGATTCAGATCTTCTGTTGCAAGTTGTTAAAGCTTTTACAGAACATATTAAAGCTCCAAAAGAGGGACCAGTCAAGTATGATCCACCACCCGAACCTAAGAACAAAAGAGAAGATAAAGCAACACTGGCCTCCTTAGAACCAATAAATGAGATGTCTTTTCCTAACACTACACGAAAGCATATTCTTGAATATGATTAGGTCAAAGCAGTATAAGATAAAAACGAAGAAGAAAGTATGCTAGAAGTCGTGGAACATCTAGAAGAAACCAAAGATGAAGAGGTAACCAAGGTGACATGGGCATAAACTTTCAGGTGCCTATATTGGTATATATGGTGCGGCCCAACGGAAGCCTCACCCAAAGATTTGCCAAGTTTCATGAAGCTTACGACGGTTTGGCTGATACGAAGTATACAAGGACATAGACTCCTGGAGATATAAGACAAGGAAAGTACAAGACTAGATTAGATACAAACTCTATCTTGTAACCTACTCGTATTGGTACCCGAGACCTAGCCTCCTCATATATAAAGGCTAGGAGGGGCCAACAAGGAGGACATAACAGAATACAATATACGTTACACCCAACTTTAGATCTAGACAATAGATATCGAAATCTCCCAGACAACTTGTAATAGTGTGATTCCCAAATATTCAGGCGACTTTAACTCCATTGTTTTCCTGACATCCAACGAAATCCCCAGCGTTCTCTTTTCCGCGAAACCCTAAGTCCTTCACCATGGACATTACAGAGGTTGCCCCTCGTCAATTGGCGCCGTCTATAGGAAACCTGAACGCTAGAACCATGGATTCGGCGGACCGCTCTTCACCAAGAAGCAACTCGACGATTGAGGTTGGTAAGATCTGCTACGATCTTGTAGATCTTGATCCACGCCCGCCCACCCCTCTCCTGGCCTCCGTCAACCTCAACCGGGAGATAGATCTCATGATAGGGTGCTTACACTTCTTCGTGAAAAAACCCGAAAAACCTCTGCCTCTCGGATCCGATCTACTCGGGTCCGTCGGCAGTAATCACAGCGCCTACAGCAACAACGATGTCTTCCGTCGGCTCTACTGGAGGGGCCATCTCGTCGCTAGCAAAACACCATGAACAATCATGACTATGTCGCGGACCGTGAGGATCTCGCTGATCTAAGCGATGGCGTTTCTTTCGGTTCCAATAACAAGCTCACATCGACTCTGGTGAACCACTAAATTTCTTGGATGCAACAACCTGTTGCAAATCTTCGGATGTAGCGACTCACTACCGTCATCGGCTCCGGCTCCTTCGGCCACATCAACCTCGTCGACTACCAACAAAGCTAAGTTCTCTACTTTGAGTTGATTACTTTCTTATTTTATTCACACTCGAAACAATAAGGCGGATGCACCCTCTTCGAGTAACCTAAGTGTCATCGACTTTGTGCACTCAAGCACCTCATACGCGATTTCCTAAATAGCTGACTCTGCCTGAGCGTCGGATCCTTGAACTCCGACCCAGTTGCAGCCCAACTGACAGGTCGGCAAGGTACTGAGACTAAGGGCGTCAGGATAACGAAAATGTCTCGCGTTACAGTGCAAAAGTGTCGGGTCCGATGGCACCAGAAAATGTTATGACAAATCGTGAAGCAATATTTTTTACAAGATGCAAGTACTTCATAATTCTCTATGTTTTTTGCAAGGATGTCATCTACATCAAGATATTATATCAAATACCTCCTCGAATAAAGAAGATTTCTAAGCTTATGCTCACCCAATAAAAATCAAGACCTGAGTCGAGGGATTCTTCGGATAAAGATCACCTTCGCGCGCCCAATATCAATAAAGCTAAGTTCTTTTAACCGAGGCCACTTTTCATTACTATATTACACTTGATACTCGGGGGCTCAGTCGAATAAATTATTACATGATCATACTTCGATACTCGGGGGCTTTGCTACTCACTGCAAATTAAAAATTCTTTGGCTCCGCCATGAGATACGTCAAAAATACGCTTTGACCTGAGTAGCTGATCCAGCCCAATGGGCATCAGGCTAACGAAAAGGTGTCTCGAGGGGCGTAAACGCCATAGCCATCGGCAAAAATATATAAAGTTCCAAATTCACACATCCGAAAGAAATTACAACAAGCTATATTTTTGGCTGACTTTACATAATCTACACGTCTTTTTCTAGGGTCCCTATTTTATCTACATGGAGAAATTCTCGGATGAAGAAGATCTCTAAGCCTATGCTCTAGTGCAAACACCCAAAGATAGCCTCAGGGGCTACACCCATCAGGAGCGCTGGCCGTGCACCCGATAGAAAAAACAGAAATCCTCCAAACATGAGTCGATGGAATAGTATCTATAGTGAAGAAGCATAACTTTGAGTCTACCCGAGTATAGCCTCAAAGGTTGCTCCCATCAGGAGCGCCCGATGGAAATGCTTACATCACTTCAAGAACAAGATAACATCATCTATTACATCAGCCAAAAAAGACATCGAGAAGTTCACGCATCCGAGGAAATCTTCGAGTTCACCTTCCACGCATATTAAAAAGGACTTTGAGCCTATGCTCGGACGCAAGCATCCGAACATAGCCTCGAGGGCTACGGACATGGGCATAACCCTTTGGGTGCCTATTATTGGTATATATGGTGCGACCCAATGAAAGCCTCACCCGAAGATTTGCCAAGATTCATGAAGCCCACGACGGTTTGGCTGATACGAAGTATACAAGGACACAGACTCCTAGAGATACAAGACAAGGAAAGTACAAGACTAGATTAGATACAAACTCTAGGTTGTAACCTACTCGTATTGGTACCCGAGACCTAGCCCCTCATATATAAAGGCTTGGAGGGGCCAAGGAGGAGGACAGAACACAATACAATAGATGTTACACCCAACTTTAGATCTAGACAACAGATACCAAAATCTCCTAGACAACTTGTAATAGTGCGATTCCCAAATATTCGGGCGACTTTGACTCCATTGTTTTCCTGACATCCGACAAAATCCCCAATGTTCTCTTTTCCGCGAAAACCTAAGTCCTTCACCATGGACATTGTCGAGGTTACCCCTCATCACAAGGAAGCAATTATGGCTATGTACGCACATTGTAACATAGTTGAACTTGATGAAGAGACTTCCGTATTGGTTGAAGGTAAAACAAAGGTAAAAGATGTGGGTAAGCCTATTCTTCCCTGCATATTTAAAGAAACCTCGCATTAGGGTTTATGTGATCCTGGCACTGAAGTTAATGTTATATCTTATGATTTCTACTTAGAAATAAAAGAAGAAATAGAACCGGCTACAATTGAAAATACTGATATGACAATTATGTTAGCCAATAAAAATCTTAGAATTCCAATGTGAGTAGTTGAAGATGCAACTATCACAATTGGCAATAAAAACTTTCCTATCAATTTTGTAGTTGTTGATATGCCAGCTGACACTCTTTGCCCTATTATATTTGGAAGAAACTTTTTGGGTGATATAGGTGCCTATGTTAATTTCAAGAAGGAGATTGTGTCTCTTAAGCTTGGGGGAACAGAAAATAAATTCCATTTTTCCAAATTTAAAGACAGGCCTCCACAAATACAAGAAGAAGAGGAAGAGAGAACTATTGAAGAAATGGCGGCTCTTTTCTTTGGTAATCAAGAAGAGGAAATAAACAAAGATCCAAATTATGAAGAAATAGTTATGGAGGACAAGTCCTTGGGAGAACTAGAAGATGAATTCGATTCACTCCCCTAATGGGACCTCCAACTGATGAGGCTTTTGAAGAGCCAAAAAAGAGAGGGGACGAGGAACTACCTCCACCAGAGTTGAAGACTCTACCAGCTAATCTCAAATACAGATTTCTAGATGATACAAATAAATTTCCTATTATTATCAGTGCTAAACTTTCACGAAAAGAAGAAGAAGAACTTATGGAGATACTTAAGGAGCATCGCAAGGCGTTTGGGTACTCAATGGATGACTTGAAGGGCATAAGTCCCATGATATCCATCCATCGAATATTCATGGAGGAAGGTGCTAAACCGGTTGCGGAATTTAATAGAAGATTGAAGCCTGAAACGAAATAAGTGGTAAGAAAAGAAATTGTACACCTACTTGACGCAAGTATTGATGACCCACAAGTATAGGGGGTGTATCATACTATTTTTGATAAGTAAGATTGTCGAACCCAACAAGGAGCTGAAGGTGCTGGCTAGTAGTATGGATCAGGAATTCTCTGCAAATACTTAGCAAACGGATTTTTAGGGGTTTTTGATAATGCAAGTAAATAAAGTTTGAGTAATAAAATACAATAATGGAGAATGCAGCAAGTGGCCCAATCCTTTATTCAGCACAGGACAAGCCGGTTGTATTACTTAAGATGATCAAACGTTCTCGAGGACACACGAGAATTTTGTCAAGTGCTTTCGCTTCATATAGTTAATTAATCTTCTTTAGCTTGCTAAGTGTTGTGTGGGTGAACCTGTGCTAATGTACCGACCTTCCTAGGACTAATAAATACTTGTGATTATACCCCTTGCAAACATCCGTAAGTACAATAAAGTAATTAAGGTAGAAACCTAACCACAACTTTAAACTCTAAGACCCTTACGTCCCTTGTGCAATGGTTTCCTAATGGGGGTTCAGGTTTCTGTCACTCCGGCAACCCCTACGATTAGTAGCCAAATACACAATGCATTCCCCTAGGCCAATATAGGTGAAGTGTCATGTAGTCAATGTTCACATGACACCACTAGAAGAAGTTCACAACAACTTAAAATATCAAACTATTGAATCTTTCTCAACACAATTCCACTACTAACAAAATGACTTCTCCCATGTCCTCAAGAACAAAACGAACTACTCACAAGACATCATATGGATCATGATTAGAGATTAAATAATGATGTATAACAATCAGAACATAAACAATAATTCAACGGTTCCACTCAATAGCATCAACTACAAGGAGTAATCAACACCGGGAAAGTTTCCCCTAAGAACTATGCAAGATTCAACCCAATTGTTACAGCGGTATGGAGATGGTGATGATGGTGGTGATGATGATGATCCCGATGAAGTCCAGCTTGATCGTGGTGTTGATGGCGACGATCTCCCCTCTCCGGGAAGGAATTCACCCGGCAGAATTCTGTCTGCCGGAGAGATGTTTCTCTCTCGGTGTTTTCCGCCCCGCAGAGGCGGCGGAATCTTTCTGTGGTCGCTTCCCGAGTCTTAGGGATTCGGGAGGATAATATACGCCAGAGGGAAGAGCCATGGGTGTACAAGGGCAGCCACACCACCTGGTGGCGCGGCCTAGGCTGGCCCGCGCCAGGGGTGGTGTGGGCCCCCTGTGGCCCATCTCAGCCTCCCCTTCTGGCTTCATTCGTCTTCTGGAAAAATAGAATTTTCCATGTATTTTCTCGGATTTTCTAATCTTCGCAAATTTCACCTCCAAACAACACCTTTTCCATCAGAATCCTGACTGCAGCGGTCCATGCTCCAAAAGTCATCAACCATGCAAAAACAAATGACATAACATAAGTATCATCCCTTAATATGAAATATATCAATGAATAACAATGAATTATGATATAGAATAGTGATGCAAAATGGACGTATCGACTCCCCCAAGCTTAGACTTCGCTTGTCCCCAAGCGAAACTGAGCTCAATAAACATGGCCTTAGGTTTATGGAGTGAAGAGTCGATAAAAGAATACGAATAGGAAGCATCACATTCATCAATACATAGATCATAATAGAAGACAACTCACTGTTTATAACTTAACTTGCAATAAGTAAAGGAAACACAATAAAGATACATAGAGTGAATCATAATTGGTAATGGCAAACTTAGCTCTTGGTCAAAGAATAGTTGATTGATGGCCCAAATACATCGAGCTTGTTGGGGAACCCCAAGAGGAAGGTATGATGAGCACAGCAACAAGTTTTCCCTCAGTAAGAAACCAAGGTTATCAATCCATTAGGAGCAAGGAAACACCCCAAAGGTGTAGTTAGCTGAACGTTGGCAGGGCGCACTACCGGTGCCAGCAGCAACGTGGAGACCTGCACAACACAACCACAGAACTTTGCCCCCAACTTGCGATGAGGTTGTCAATCTCACCGGCTTTGCTGAAAACAAAGGATTAAACGTATCGAATGGAAGGAAGTAATAGTTTGTAGAAAGTAAACACAAAGCAGTAACAGTTTGTAGATTGTATGTAAAAGAAAGGATCGGGGTCCATAATTCACTAGAGGTGGCTCTCCTTAAGATAGATAACATGCTGGGTGAACAAATTACAGCGGGGCAATTGACAAACATCGAGAAATCAATACATGCATATACTAATCATCTTGACTCCTTTGGAACTTGATTGGGCATTACAACATTATACATAGACCGCCATCCAACTAAATCTATGACTAATAATCCACCTTCAGGTTATCATCTGAACCTCCTCCAGTATTAAGTTACAAGCAACAGATTATTGCTTTACGAATTGCGTGTAATGTAAATAATACGATTGTTCTATGAACAAAGGATTGTTGTTTTCTCCCTAGTAGCAACAGCACATCTAGTACCTTAGAGATTTCTGTCACTTCCCCAGATTACGAGAGGGATGAACCCACTATCGAGCATAAATACTAACTCTTGGAGTTGCTAGCATCTACTTGGCCAAGATAACTACTAACAACAGAAATCATGCAAGATCACAAATAACAAAGACATGATAGAATCAATAATCAATCTGGAATAGCATCTCAATATCCATCGGATCCCCGCAAACACAACATGCATAATTACAAATAGATGATCTTGATCATGAACGGAGCTTACAAGATCTAAACATGATAGCACAAAGGAGGAGAACGAGCCATCTATCTACTACATGGACCTGTAGTCCAGAGATGAACTACTCACGCATCACACCGGAGGCTGGCATGATGATGAAGAAGGCCTCCAGGGTGAATTCCCCTCTCCGGCAGGGTGCCGGGAAGAGCTTCGGATCCCTCCTGATCTAGGGATGGAGATGACGGTGGCTACAAACTCTTTCGTGGATTTTTGATCGGGTACTTAGGGTTTTGGTCCCGAGGGTAATATATAGGCGGAAGGAGAGGCCGAGGGGGTGCTGGGGTCGGGCAGACCACCCCCTGGCATGGGCCAAGCCTAGCCGCGCGGCCAGGTGGTGTGGCCGTCCCCCAGCCCTTCCCCGTCTCATATTCTGGCTTCAAATGTCTTCCAAAAAAATAGGCACTTTGGCTTTTGTCCTATCCAATACCGAGAATATTCATTTTCTGACTTTCCTGGAACCAAAAATAGCAGAAAACAGGCAGCTGGCACGGTGGCTCTTGTTAATAGGTTAGTCCAAGAAATCATATGAAAAGTACTCCAAAGTGTGGACAAAACACAAGAAAGTAGATAAAACCAAACATGGAATACCAAAAATTATAGATACATTTGCAATGTATCAACATCCCCAAGCTTAACTCCTGCTCGTCCTCGAGTAGGTAAGTGATAAAAAGAAAGAATAATTTTTGAGGTGACATGTACCATCAAAGACTTGATCAAAGTATTTGTAAAACGTTCAAAGCTGGGATCATAGTACTTCAATCATAACATGAAAGACAAAGTTCTAGCAATAAGATAATGAAACTATGATGCAACATGAAAAGGTACAAACAGAAGATTCATGAATAACAATGCTTTGCAAGACGTTTGTTTGTTTCACATAAAGAAAACATAGCATAATAGTATTCGGCTTGTCCCTCATAGAGTAGCAAATATA
Organism: Avena eriantha; assembly: GCA_910589775.1. NCBI lineage: Eukaryota > Viridiplantae > Streptophyta > Magnoliopsida > Poales > Poaceae > Avena > Avena eriantha. The sequence goes on along the minus strand of OU342740.1, from coordinate 268,460,299 downwards.
AATGCATAGGACACCTTCAAAGTTCATAAGAGTGACTAGATACAAATAGTTTAAAACAAACAATATCAAGTTATGCATCAATCAACTAGTCTTGGGACAATGCACATAGAACTAAGAATGGCCACTATGCTCTAAAAGTAGGTGCATAAAGGTAGAAGGTGGAGACTCAATATAATGGTGGAAGAAAGGCCTTCATAGAAGGAAGCAGAGATTCAAGTTTCATAAAGAGCTTCCAAAAATTATGGTACTTATAGCTTTCAGCTCTCATTTTCCCAATCATAAGCATCTTGAATTGATTAAGGTTAAAGTGAACAAACTATGGTGTACATGCTTGACGGAGTATAAGTTAGAAATCTCATGTCCCTTGAATACGAGGGCCACTCATCATGCTACTCAAGTTTAGTCACCGGTAAGTTCTTGCCATCGTAAGTACATGTGTATCATAGAGAACCGCCAACGGGGTATCCCTTGCCCGATGATACGGAAGAATCCCCATATCAAAATGACAAGGCAAGAAGACAACGAGCATCTCATCAATCTTCTTATTTACCATGGGAATATGGTGCTTTTTTCTCTCTTTCCTCTTTTCATAATCTTTTTTTTTCTTTTTTCTCTTTTTTTCTCAATATAGGACTCTTTTTTATAAGAAGAATGCTTCATAGACAACTCATTATGGTAATGCTGCAGGTTTCCACCATGTCAGCATGGATTAGACCAGAGACCCAGGTGTTTCTCTAATACATAAACATAACTCCATGGACTTACAAACTCCCCTTTCATTTCACACCGACGACATCCATAGACAACAGAGAATGATATCAACTAGGTACAAAGTACCAAGTGCGATGTTGAAAGCGTTCCCCATGACAGCAAGTTCTGCTAATTCCCAACAAATAAGTGCAAGCATATACAACATAGACGACACAATGGTTCAAGTTTATTAAGGGCAAGAAAAGTAAAGTGTGCCATCAAGTTCGTGAGAGCTTTAATCACTAGTTTTCTCATAACAAGTTTAATTTGGAAGGTAAACAAAAACATGAATATACTTGGAATAGCATAAGCTAGTAGGTAGGTATGGTGGACTCTTTGGAATAACTTGGTTTAGGGAGTTGGATGCATGAGTGGAACTCATACTCGGTTGTGGAGGCTAGCAAAAGACTGGGAGCGACAAACTAAGAGAGCAATAATGGCCATAATCATGCAGAGCGACAAAACATCATTGATCAAAGCATAAAGTGATACTACAAGTTGAAAACTAAAGTATCATAAAGGCTATGGTGAATTTGGATAGTCATAACATGGTGTGAGCATGCGCCAAGTCAACCCAAATAAAGCATCAAAGGAGAATACCACAATACTATGCTTTAATATGCTAAAACAACGCATGATTCATCCAAGGCACATTAAGCAATCTCAATTGTTTATAACAAGTCATGCTACAACAAAGAATACTAATCATAAAGCCAAAACAATATCAAGCATGGCATGACAAAGCATAGGCCACAGTCAAAAACAAGCTCTCTTTACAACTTAAGCATGAACTTTCCTACTCTTTTCCAAACCAAACCAAACTATTTGAAAACCAATGCATGAAAGAGGGGGTCCAACCAATTTATTCAGCAAACTAAGAAAACCAAGCAAACGAAAAACCAAAATGAAAACAAAAAAGAAGACGCTCCAAGAACAACACAACTATGCATGAAACAATAAAAATGAAGCGTTTGGAAGAAATCTGGGATTTTTATTGATGAAGAGGGGGATGCCTTGGGCATCCCCAAGCTTTGATGCTTGTACTTCTTGGATATTTCTTGGGGTGACACGCATGGCATCCCCAAGCTTGAGCTTTAGTCCATCCTTAATCTCATTACTCATTCCTTCCATACACCTGAAATGTTTCCTTCATACAAAACTTCACACAATCTTTAGTAGCAACATTAGTGCACTCAAGATAATAAGTCTTAAGGTTCACTTCTAACACCAATAAAACTTCCATTAAAACACTAGCTACTGCAGCACTTCCCTCAAAAATCTCAATTCCCCAAAAGAACTCAAAAAGGAACCAACAAGAAGGAAATGCAGAAAATGGCAGAAATCTATCAAAACAGACCAGCAGGTAAAGACGAATTTTTTCGAAGACCTTCTGTTGCTCAAATAAAAATGTGTTGAACTAACAAAAGTTATATAACAACCTGGGGCAGAATCAAAACAATTCACGCCTCAAAAGGACGTACAAAGATTTTACTTGAATTTTTACGGTGAAAAATCTGTTTCGGGACAGCAACTTTCCCAATCATTATTTCTCTCTCATTAGAGGTTACTCTTGGTACAAAAAGCAAATAAAAAGGATAAGGAGAGGTTATTACTGAGGTAATAACTTCCAAGACTCATCTAAAACTTTTGGTTTATCTCCCAATAAGTACTTTTCTTTAACGCCTTTAAGTTAGGCATAAGAAGCAAGAAAAAGAATCAAGTGTTCTCAAATGAAGAAGCATTAAAACCAAATTTTGTTTTCATAGGAGACGCAAAAGAAATCTTCTCTCTATTCTTAGGGAAGTGTTATATACCTTTCTTGAGTGGGAGTTGATATTTAATGGTGCCTTCTTTCATATCAATAATGGCACCAACAGTTCTAAGAAAAGGTCTTCCCAAAGTAATAGGACAAGAAGCATTGCATTCAACATCCAAAACATAGAAATCAACAGGGACATAGGCATTGTTAACCATAATAAGAACATCATTAATACTCCCCATGAGTTTCTTTTTAGCATTATCATCAAGTGGGACATTCAAATAACAATCTTCAAGTGGAGGCAAATCAAGCATATCATAAATCCTTCTAGGTATAATAGAAACACTACTATCAAGATCACATAAAGCTTTGAAATCAAAGTCATTCACTTTCATATTAATGATGGGTTCCCAACCATCTTCTTGTTTTATAGGAATAGAAGCTTTATGTTTCATCTTTTCTTCTTTAATCTTTATGAGAGCATCAGTAATGTGTTTTGTAAAGGCCATATTCACTAGCATTAGGACTTTTAGCAAGCTTTTGTAAGAACTTAATAACTTCAGAGATGTTGCAACCATCAAGATCAAAATCATAATTATCATTTAAAGTAGTAGAACTATTACTAGTCTCAACACTAGTGGTGGTGATAGTAGAAACAGTAATGTTTCTAGCAATTTCATCTTCTCTTTCCCACTTAGCATGTAATTCAGCTAATAGTCTAACATTTTCATCAATTCTTACTTGTATAGAATTAGTAGCTACAAAGGGATTATCATTAGTTTTAGGTTTAGCAGCCATTTTATTCAAAGAAGTTTGAGCTTCAGCAAGTGATGCTATATCTCTTTCAGCATTAGAGAGTTTTTCCTTAATAGTTTTGTTGAAAGCAGTTTGATTACTAATAAAGTCTTTAAGCATAACTTCAAGTTCAGAGGGAGCCCTCCTATTATTGTTGTAGGAATTTTCGTAAGAATTACCATTGTTGGGAGGATATGGCTTATAATTGTTGTTACCAAAATTATTCCTGTAGGCATTGTTGCTAAAATTGTTATTTCTCATGAAGTTCACATCAACTTGCTCTTCTTGAGCAACCAAAGAAGCTAAAGGAACATCATTTTGATCAATATGGGCTTTCCCATTAACAAGCATAGACATAATAACATCAATCTTATCACTCAAGGAGGAGGTTGCCTCAACAGAATTTACCTTCATACCTTGTGGAGCTCTCTAAGTATGCCATTCAGAGTAATTAATATCCAGAAGCTTTGTTGCGGCACCCAAAGTGATGGTCATAAAGGTACCTCCAGCAGCAGAATCCAATAGGTTCCTTGAAGAGTAGTTTAATCCTGCATAAAAAGTTTGGATGATCATCCAAGCAGTCAGTCCATGAGTGGGACAATTCTTTACCAAAGATTTCATTCTTTCCCAAGCTTGAGCAACATGTTCATTATCAGATTGTTTAAACTTCATTATTTCACTTATCATAGATATAATCTTAGCAGGTGGATAGTATTTTCCAATGAAAGCATCTTTGCATTTAGTCCAAGAATCAATACTATTCCTAGTTAAGGAATTCAACCATTCTTTAGCTTTTCCTCTCAAAGAGAAAGGAAACAATTTCAGCTTAATAATATCACCATCTATATCCCTATGCTTTTGCATCTCACAAAGTTTAACAAAGTTATTTAGATGGGCAGCAACATCTTCATTACTAATACCAGAAAATTGTTCTCTCATAACAAGATTGAGTAAAGCAGGTTTTATCTCAAAGAAAGTAGCTTCAGGAACATGTGGAGCAATAGGTGTGCTCATAAAATCATCTTTGTTGGTGCTAGTGAAGTCACACAACTTAGTGTTTTCAAGAGTAGTCATTTTTTTATAAAGAAAGCAAACTTGTAAAACTATTTTTTGTGTGTTTTTGATAAAGATACAAGCAAACAAAGCAAAAGAAAACTAAGCAAAACAAAAATAACAAAGTAAAGAGATTGGTTATGAGGGACTCCCCTTGTGAAGATGTCCTTGACTCCCCGGCAATGCTAAAAAAGTTGTTGATGGCCCAAATATATCGAGCTCGTTGGGGAACCCCAAGAGGAAGGTATGATGAGCACAGCAGCAAGTTTTCCCTCAGTAAGAAACCAAGGTTATCAATCCAGTAGGAGCAAGGAAACACCCCAAAGGTGTAGCTAGCTGAATGTTGGCAGGGCGCACTACCGGTGCCAACAGCAACGTGGAGACCTGCACAACACAACCACAGAACTTTGCCCCCAACTTGCGATGAGGTTGTCAATCTCACCGGTTTTGCTGAAAACAAGGGATTAAACGTATCGAATGGAAGGAAGTAATAGTTTGTAGAAAGTAAACACAAAGCAGTAAACAGTTTGTAGATTGTATGTAAAAGAAAGGACCGGGGTCCATAATTCACTAGAGGTGGCTCTCCTTAAGATAGATAACATGCTGGGTGAACAAATTACAACGGGGCAATTGACAAACATCGATAAAGCAATACATGCATATACTAATTATCTTGACTCCTTTGGAACTTGATTGGGCATTACAACATTATACATCGACCGCCATCCAACTGCATCTATGACTAATAATCCACCTTCAGGTTATCATCCGAACCCCCTCCAGTATTAAGTTACAAGCAACAGATTATTGCTTTACGAATTGCGTGTAATGTAAACAATATGATTGTTCTATGAATAAAGGATTGTTCTTTTCTCCCTAGTAGCAACAGCACATCTAGTACCTTAGAGATTTCTATCACTTCCCCATATTACTAGAGGCATGAACCCACTATTGAGCATAAATACTAACTCTTTGAGTTGCTAGCATCTACTTGGCCAAGATAGCTCCAATAACGGAAAGCATGCAAGATCACAAATAACAAAGACATGATATAATCAATAATCAATCTGAAATAGCATCTCAATATCCATCGGATCCCCGCAAACACAACATGCATAATTACAAATAGATGATCTTGATCATGAACGGAGCTCACAAGACCTAAACATGATAGCATAAAGGAGGAGAACCAGCCATCTATCTACTACATGGACCCGTAGTCCAGAGATGAACTACTCACGCATCACACCAGAGGCTTGCATGATGATGAAGAAGGCCTCCAGGGTGAATTCCCCTCTTCGGCAGGGTGCCGGGAAGAGCTTCAGATCCCTCCCGATCTAGGGATGGAGATGACGGCGGCTACAAACTCTTTCGTGGATTTTTGATCGGGTACTTAGGGTTTTGGTCCCGAGGGAAATATATAGGCGGAAGGAGAGGCCGAGGTTGTGCAGGGGTCGGCCAGACCACCCCTGGCGCGGGCCAAGCCTGGCCGCGTGGCCAGGTGGTGTGGCCGGCCCCCAGCCCTTCTCCGTCTCGTATTCTGGCTTCAGATGTCTTCTAGAAAATAGGCACTTTGGCTTTTGTCCCGTCCAATTCCGAGGATATTCATTTTCTGACTTTCCTGGAACCAAAAACAACAGAAAACAGGCAGCTGGCACTGTGGCTCTTGTCAATAGGTTAGTCCAAGAAATCATATGAAAAGTACTCCAAAGTGTGGACAAAACACAAGAAAGTAGATAAAACCAAGCATGGAACATCAAAAATTATAGATACATTTGCAATGTATCATTGACAATTTGTTGGATTTTACAAATGACTGATTTTCAATGATAGATTTCAAAGTAGTAAACACCAAGATAAGAGCAATGTGCAAAATAAGGAACATAAGAAACATGATTGAAGAAATCATCATATGAATGAATGAAACACAACAACTTAAAATACTTGTTGAGATAGAAAGGAATAGGTTTACTAACTCAACTAAAAAGTAAAAGAAAGGCCCTTCGCAGAGGGAAGCAGGGATTTCAAGTTTCATAAAGAGCTCCCAAAAATTATGATACTTATTAGCTTTCAGCTCTCATTTCCCCTATCATAGGCATCTTTCGGTGATTAAGGTTAAAGTGATCAAATATGGGGATATGCTTGACAAGTTGTAAATTGAAAATCTCATGTCCCTTGAATACGAGGGCCGCTCCTCACGCTACTCAAGTTTAGTCAACGGTAAGTTCTTGTCATAATAAGGACATGTGTATCATGGAGAACCGCCAATGGGGTACCCCTTGTCCGATGATATGGAAGAATCCCCATATCAAAATGACAAGGCAAGCAGACAACAAGCATCTCAACAATCTTCTTATTTACCATGGGAATATGGTGCTTTTTCTCTCTTTCCTCTTTTCTCATCTTTTTTTTTGTTTTCTCTTTTTCTCAATCTCTATCTCTTTTTTTATAAGAAGAATGCTTCATAGATGCTCATTATGGTTACGCTGCAGGTTTCCACCATGACATGATGGATTAGACCAGTGTCCCAGGCGTTTCTCTAACACCCATGCATAACTCCATGGACTTATAGGCTCCCCTTTCATTTCACACCGACGACATCCATAGACAAAAGAACATGATATCAACTAGGTACAAAGTACCAATGCAATGTTGAAAGCGTTCCCCATGGCAGTATGGTTCTGCTAATCCACAACTTACAAAGCGAAGCATATACACAACATAGATGGTAACAATGGTTCAAGTTTATTAAGTGCAAGAAAGTAAAGTGTGCCATCAAGTTCGTGAGAGCTTTAATCACTAATTTTCACATAACAAGTTTAATTTGGAAGGTAGATAGAAACATGAATTTACTTGGAATAGCAATAGTGCTAATAGGTAGGTATGGTGGACACAAATGGCAAAGGTTTTGGTTTAAGGAATGGATGCACGAGAAGAATTCCCTCTCAGTACAGGTTTTTGGCTAGCAAGGCTGGGTAGCAAGTATAAGAATTGAAGGAAACAAACAAACATACAAGTGATAAAAACAAACATGCAATCTTCCTTGGAAGCACAAAAGATCTTAACTAGAGAATACTAAACTTATGAGCTAATCAAGAAAGAAAGATGATGAAATTATATTTCTTTTAAGAGTAATTTTATCTTTTCATTCAACTCTCAAAAATAGTGTTGCTACTGACCAAGCCAGGTTTGCCAAAACCAACTAAATTAACTCAATGATCCCAGAGTGATACCAATACTAACAACAAGATCAATCATATAATCACGAATTGAAAACTAATATAAGATATGCAAAAGAGTAAATGATAGAACTTCTCATTAATATTCCATAACAGCAACTCACACCAAGGGATACATATCTAACGAGAGAGGGGACACTTCCATAATGCAAACCATCCTATATGATAACTTCTCTATTCATGATATGACTCTACTAAAAAGGTAAAAAGATAGAAGATAGCGATGTGATAACGCGGCACTCCCCCAAGCTTGGAACAAACCAAGGGGATGCCAAACCTGATGATGAATTACTCCTTCGGTGGTGATGGTATCCTCTCGATGATCTCTTTGATCAGTTTCCCCAAGTCCTCAATCTCGAAGGCGAGAGTACGAATAAGCTGTGAGTTTTGCTCAATGCGGCTAATGATTGTGTCGGGTTGCGGATCCCAGCTTTTGCGATTCTTTCCCCACTCTACCTCCTTGAAGTCTTCTTTTCCTGCATGGCTAGAACGAGGCAAATCCCAATTGGAGGGTAATTTATCATTGAGCATATTCTGGTATTGATGCTCATGGATAAGGGTATGGAAAGGATTCTTGGTGCGTGGAGGAAGTGACCATGGATCTGAACAGTAACGAGGAAGCTTCCCTCCAATTGATATAGTCTTGGCATGGTTTGCCACCACTCCAATGCTTGCAATGGTAGTGCAGGTGTGCTTTGCCTCCTCTTCATCTTCACTCTTGATCTCCTTCTCCTGCCCGGGGTCTTGGAAATCTTCCTCCATAGGCTCCTTTCCCTTATCATTGGCGGACACCATTGTGCTTCTAAGCTTTCAAAAATAGTTCCTGGCAGAAACAGATCGAAACGAAAACACGATGAAAACATGATATACGAACCTCGGGGGATCTGGGGGATTATACATTATGAAGTTTCACAACAAAAGGAAGGTACTGGGAGAAAACAGGTTGGAGACGAAGTCCGAGGTGGCCAAACCACATGGTGGCACGGCCAGGGGTGGGCCCGTGCCACAGGGTGGTGTGAGCCACCCTGGCTCCGTTTCCATCCCTCTTTCGCTTCGTAGCTTTCCTTGTTGGATAAAAACTGCAAAGATATAACTGGACAGATCTTTTGTGGAACTTTTCTTACCAGAATTGTTACCAATTTGAGAACGGACTCTACAGATCTCTGAATTTGGTTTTTGATAAATTTTTCTGGAGTTATAACTTGAAAAGCATCAACATCTTCATTATAAGAATCCCCCGCAATGTAGTGCTTGAGTCGCTGTCCACTCACCACTTGTGTAGTGTTATCTTTTAAAGAAGAAATCTTTATTGCTCCTGAGTGGTACACTTCTTCAATAACGAAGGGTCCTTCCCATTTTGACAGTAGTTTTCCGACAAAAAATCTAAGACGAGACCTATACAATAGAACTTTCTCACCAACATGGAATTCTCACTTAAGTATTCACTTGTCATGCCATCTTTTAACTTTTTCCTTAAAGAGCCTAGCATTCTCATAAGCTTCACTCCTCCATTCATCCAAAGAACTTAAGTCAAATAATCTTTTTTCACCAGCAAGCTTACAATCTCTATTAAGTTCTTTAACTGCCCAATGAGCTTTATGTTCTAATTCTAAAGGTAGGTGACAAGCTTTCCCATAAACCATTTTATAAGGAGACAACCCCATATGGATTTTATAGGCAGTCATATAAGCCCATAAAGCATCATTCAACTTTTTAGCCCAGTTTTTTCTAGATCTATTAACAGTCTTTTGCAAGATGGATTTAATTTCTCTATTTGATAACTCTACTTGCCCACTAGTTTGGGGGTGATAAGCTGAAGCAATTCTATGATTAACATCGTATTTGGCAAGGGTCTTTCTAAAACCACCATGAATGAAATGAGAACCTCCATCAGTCATGAGATACCCAGGCACTCCAAACCTAGGAAAGATAACATCCTTAAGCATTTTTAGGGAGGTCTCCCCATCAGCACTCTTCGTAGGTATGGCTTCTACCCATTTAGTAACATAACCAACGGCAACAAGAATATGAGTATAACCTTTTGAGGGAGGAAAAGGACCCATAAAGTCAAATCCCCAACAGTCAAAGGGTTCAATAACTAAAGAGTAATTCATAGGCATTTCATTGTGTCTAGAAATATTACCAACACGCTAACACTCATCACAGGATGAGACAAATTTCTTGCATCTTTAAAAAGGGTAGGCCAGTAAAAACCTGATTGTAGTACCTTCTGTGTAGTTCTATCTCCTGCATGATGCCCTCCATAGGCACTACCATGACATTTCCGCAATATCTCCTTTTGCTCATATTCTGGAACACATCTTCGTATAATACCATCCACTCCTTCTTTATATAAGTGTGGGTCATCCCAAAAATAATGCCTCAAATCATAAAAAAACTTTCTTCTTTATTGAGCTATAAAAGTTGGAGGCAAATACTTGGAGACAATAAAGTTAGCATAATCAGCGTACCAAGGAATCCCTCACGAGCTTACCCATACCGTAGCCAACTGTTCGTTTGGGAAACTATCATTAACAGGCATAGGATCAAAAGAGATGTTTTCCAATCGAGATAAATTATCAACACCTTTCCTGTCTACAATATGTAGGTCAAACTCCTGTAAGAGTAGCACCCATCTAATAAGCCTAGGCTTAGCATCTTTCTTCATCATAAGGTACTTAATCGCAGCATGATCAGTATGAATGGTAACTTTTGAGTCAATAATATAAGGTCTAAACTTGTCACAAGCAAAGACGATGGCTAGGAATTCTTTTTCAGTAGTAGCATAATTTCTTTGAGCAGCATCAAGAGTCTTACTAGCATAATGGATAACATTTAACTTTTTATCAATTCGTTTCCCAAGGAAAGCACCTACAGCAAAATCACTAGCATCACACATTATTTCTAAGGGTAAACTCCAATCAGGTGGTTGAACGATAGGAGCTGTAGTTAAAGCCTTCTTAAGAGTTTCAAAAGCTTCCTTACAATCATCATCAAAAACAAAGGGTACATCTTTTTGAAGAAGATTAGTGAGGGGTTTTGATATCTTAGAGAAATCTTTAATAAACCTTCTATAGAAACCAGCGTGACCAAGGATACTACGAATACCTTTGATGTCTCTTGGACATGGCATTTTCTCAATTGCCTCAACTTTAGCTCTATCAACTTCTATGCCTCTTTTAGAAACCTTATGTCCAAGTACAATACCTTCATTAACCATGAAGTGGCATTTCTCCCAATTAAGAACAAGATTAGTTTCTTCACACCTCTACAAAACTTTATCAAGGTTGTGCAGACAATTATCAAAAGAAGTTCCATAGATGGAGAAGTCATCCATGAATACTTCCACAATTTCCTCACAAAAACCATGAAAGATATCAGACATGCATCTTTGAAAAGTAGCGGGAGCATTACATAAACCAAAAGGCATACGACTATAAGCATAGGTTCCGTAAGGGCATGTAAAAGTAGTTTTTTCTTGATCTTGTTGTTTAACAGCAATTTGAGAGAAACCGGAATATCCATCAAGAAAACAAAAATGGGTCTTTTTAGACAACCTTTCTAACATTTGATCAATAAAGGGAAGTGGGTAATGATCTTTCTTAGTAACTTTGTTAAGTTTCCTAAAATCAATGCACATTCTATAGCCTACTACTATTCTTTGGGGAATAAGCTCATCATTATCATTAGGGAAGATGGTAATTCCCCCTTTTTAGGAACACAATGAACAAGACTAACCCATTCACTATCAGCAATAGGGTAAATAATACCAGCATCAAGGAGTTTCAATACCTCATTTCTTACCACTTCCTTCATCTTAGGATTTAAACGTCATTGGTGCTCTACTACTGGCTTTGCATCTGGTTCTATATTGATAGCATGCTGACATATAGTAGGAGAAATCCCTTTTAAATCATCCAGAGTATAGCCCATGGCCCCTCGGTGTTTCTTCAGCACCTCCAATAACCTTTCTTCTTCCTTCCTTGAAAGGTTAGAGCTAATAATAACAGGATATATCTTATTATCATCAATGTAAGCATATTTAAGATCATCAGGTAAAGGTTTTAGATCGAAAATCGGATCCTTTTTAGGTGGCAACGTGGTACCCAAGTCTTCTACCGGCAAGTTATGCTTAAGCATCTTAGGTTGACTATGGAGAATCTTGTCAATCTCATTCCTTTCTTCCATGAAGATTTCACTTTCGTGATCTTCCATAAATTGCTGCAAAGCATTGTTAGGAGCAAGAGAAATAGAAGCAAGTTGTTCAACTCTAAAATCCTCATTATGGGTTTCATCTTCACAAGTTTCTTTAGTAAATTTCGAAAAAATAAACTCATAAGATTCCCCATCAAACTTAGTCAAGAGTTTCTCCCTTTTGCAATTTTTTTTTAATCTATAATAGCTCCACAAGTACTCATGAAAGGTCTACCAAAAATGATAGGATAAGTTTTACTAGCAGCTGAACCAAGCACTAGAAAATCAGGAGGATACTTAATCTTACCACAAAGAACTTCTACATCCCGTACAATACCAATTGGAGATATGGTCTCTCTATTAGCAAGGTGAATAACCACATCAATCTCTTCCAGTTCACAGGGACTGATTTCATGCATAATTTCTCTGTAAAGCTCATAAGGAATAGCACTGGAACTTGCACCAATATCACATAAACCATAATAGCAATGATCACCAATTCTAACATAAAGCACAGGGACACTAGCCTTTTTAGTTCTATTAGGGTGTGAGACAATATTAGAAGCATCCTCACAAAAGACTATGTGTCCATCTTCTACACTTTTAGTGACAAGGTCTTTCACAATTGCTACAACAGGTTCAATGTTTATTTGTTTATCAGGTTTTATAGTTCTCTTTGCACTTTTAGTGATTACGCTAGTTATCATAGGATAGTCCTTTACCTTATCTGGGAAGGGCATTTTCTCGATATAAGGTTCAGGTAAGATGTGATCAATAGTGTAAAACTCAGTACTCCCAACAGGAACACAGTCAACAATGTCTTTATAAGGTGCATGGTACTTGCTCCATCCCTTTTTTGGGATTTCAATATAAAAGCAAAAGCCTTAAAACAATTTGTAATAACTTGTAAATCAAGACCATAAGCATTTTTAATATTTTGAAAGTCATCAGTTCCCATAAAAGATTCAATGCATTCATAATCATAATTTATACCTGACTTTCTTCCTTTGTCATTCTCCCATGCTTTAGCATTGTCTTGAATACGGTCTAGGAGATCCCATTTAGCTTCTTCTTCCATGCGAGTGAATGATCCAGCACAAGAGGCATCCAATAAATCCTTATCATGAAGAGAAAGCCTTGCATAAAAGTTATTGATAATAATATTGTTGGGAGCTCATGAATGGGACATTTGAGCATTAGTAACTTCAATCTCCCCCAAGCTTGAGCTGTACTCTCTCCATCAAGAGGCAAAAAGTTGTATATTTGATTCTGATCTTTATGAATCTCACTAGGAGGATAAAACTTTGAATAAAAGAGAGGCACTATTTCCTCCCATTCAAGAGCTTGACCATTCTTCAGCAGCTTATACCATTCCTCAGCTCTTCCTTTCAGTGATAATGGGAATAACTTCTTCTTGACTTGATCTATAGTAATACCTGCACACTTTAACAACCCGCATAATTCGTGTATAAAGAGCAAATGATCACCGGGATGGACAGTTCCATCCCCAACATAATAGTTATACATAACATGATCAATAATTCTCGTAGGTATTTTGAAAGTATCATTCTCAGCAGGTGGTGGTTCATCTACTACCTTAGCAGTGGTAGTAGCATTATGAAATAAGAAACTTAGCGAATTATCCATATTGAAAATAAAGCAATTAACAGAAGTAAACAATACTCACAGTAGAAGTTTCCTTTACCAGTTCCACTCTCCAATAGCGCTTCACTCCCCAACAACGGCGCCAGAAAATAGTCTTAATGACCCACAAGTATAGGGGGTGTATCGCAGTATTTTCGATAAGTAAGAGTGTCGAACCCAACGAGGAGCAGAAGGTGTTGGCTAGTGGTATGGATCAGGAATTCTCTGCGAATACTTAGCAAACGGATTTTTAGGTTTTTTTTTATAATGCAAGTAAATAAAGTACGAGTAAATAAAAGACAATAATGGAGAATGCAGCAAGTGGCCCAATCCTATATTCAGCAAAGGACAAGCCGGTTGTATTACTTAAGATGACCAAACGTTCTCGAGGAAACACGGGGATTCTGTCAAGTGCTTTCGCTTCATATAGTTGATTAATATTCTGTAGCTTGCTAAGTGTTGTGTGGGTGAACCTGTGCTAATGTACCGACCTTCCTAGGACTAATACATACTTGTGATTATACCCCTTGCAAACATCCCTAAGTATAAGAAAGTAATTAAGGTAGAAACCTAACCACAACTTTAAACTCTAAGACCCTTATATCCCTTGTGCAAGGGTTTCCTAACAGGGGTTCAGGTTTCTGTCACTCTGGCAACCCCTACGATTAGTAGCCAAATACACAATGCATTCCCCTAGGCCCATATAGGTGAACTGTCATGTAGTCAACGTTCACATGACACCACTAGAATAAGTACACCACAACTTAAATATCAAACTATTGAATCTTTCTCAACACAATTCCACTACTAACAACATGACTTCTCCCATGTCCTCAAGAACAAAACGAACTACTCACAAGACATTATATGGATCATGATCAGAGATGAAATAATGATGTATAACAATCTGAACATAAACTATAATTCAACGGTTCCACTCAATAGCATCAACTACAAGGAGTAATCAACACAGGGAAAGTTTCCCCTAAGAACTATGCAAGATTCAACCTAATTGTTACAGCGGTATGGATATGGTGATGATGATGGTGGTGATGATGATGATGATCCCGATGAAGTACAACTTGATGGTGGTGTTGATGGCGACGATCTCCCCTCTTCGGGAAGGAATTCCCCCGATAGAATTCTATCTGCTAGAGAGATCTTTCTCTCTCGGTGTTTTCCGCCCCGTAGAGGTGGTGGAATCTTTCTATGGTCGCTCCCTGAGTCTTAGGGTTTCGGGAGGATAATATACGCTAGACGGGAGAGCCAGGGGTGGACCAGGGCGGCCACACCACCTGGTGGCGCGACCTAGGCTGGCCCGCGCCAGGGGGTGGTGTGGGCCCCCTGTGGCCCATCTCAGCCTCCCCTTCTGGCGTCCTTCGTCTTCTGGAAAAATAGGATTTTCCATGTATTTTCCCGGATTTTCTGATCTTCGCATATTTCGCCTCCAAACAACACCTTTTCCATCAGAATCTTGACTGCAGCGGTCCATGCTCCAAAAGTCATCAATCATGCAAAAAACAGATGAAATAACATAAGTATCCTCCCTTAATATGAAATATACCAATGAATAAAAGTGAATTATGATATAGAATAGTGATGCAAAATGGACGTATCAGGTATAATCTATCCTATTAAAGAAAGTGAATGGGTAAGTCTTGTTCATTGTGTCCCTAAGAAGGGCGGTTTCACTATTGTTCCTAATGAAAATAATGAATTGATACCTACTAGAACAATTGTTGGGCATAGGATGTGCATAGACTTCAGAAAATTAAATAAAGAAACTAGGAAAGATCACTATCCTTTACCATTCATAGATCAAACTTTAGAGAGGTTAGCAAACCATACTTATTTTTGTTACTTGGACGGATACTCTGGTTTTTCTCAAATAGCTGTTCATCCTGATGACCAACTTAAAACAACTTTCATTAGTCATTATGGTTTACATGCTTACCGACGTATGCCTTTTGGTTTATGTAATGATCTAGCTACTTTTCAAACATGCATGACTGCTATTTTTGCTGATTTCATAGAACTTATAATGGGAGTATTTATGGATGACTTTTCTGTCTATGGAACTTCATTTACTAGTTGCTTGGATAATCTCAAAAGAGTTTTGCAGTGTTGCGAAGAAACCAATATTGTTCTAAACTAGGAGAAGTGCCATTTTATGGTCAAAGAAGGTATAGTCCTTGGACACAAGGTATCAGGTAAGGGAATTGAAGTTGATTGAGCTAAAGTTGAGGCAATAGAGAGAATGCCACAACCTAGGGATATTAAAGGTATAAGAAGTTCCCTTGGTCATGTGGGTTTTTATAGAAGGTTCATTAGAAATTTCTCTAGAATATCTAAACCTTTGACTAACCTCTTGCAAAAGGGAGTAAGATTTAATTTTGATGATAAATTTCTTGAAGCCTTTGATAAACTCAAAAATGCTTTATCTCATGCTCCATTCATTAAACCACCTATCTAGGATACAACCTTTGACTTAACATGTGAAGCTAGTAATGATGTTGTAGGAGTAACTCTGGGACAACATATTGGTCGCAGATTTAATATAATACATCATGCTAGTAGAACTCTAAATGGTGCTCAGAAGAATTACCCAAAGGAAGAAAGGAACTATTTTCTGTATTTTCTCTTGTGATAAATTTCGTTCTTACATAGTTGATGCAAAGGTAAGAGTTCATACAGATCGTGATGGTTTAAAAGAACTCCTTGAGAGGAAAGAACATAAGCCAAGACTGATTCGTTGTGTTCTATCACTTCAAGAATTTGAGTTGCAGATTATGCAGAGGCAAGAAATAAAAATGTTAGATGCAGTGTCCATGATTGCCCAGCAAGACACCAATCTTGTTGAGAGGAACTTTAGTCCTAGTGATTTTTGTTTACGAGAATTATTCAACGAATTAAGGTTAATTCCTTCAAGAGAGAAGAAGTCTTTGTTGTTGGAGGAACTTTCTCATCCCCGAATAAGCAAATGGTAAGTGCAAGGTAAGTATTCTTACCCAATAAGTGATTTGTTTTCACAAATTTTACTCCTAAAAATTCTGCCTTTGAATTCCTTGTGTTTTTCTGAAGTTTTAGAGGGTTTTTACCAACTATACGGGCAGAACTATACGACCGGAGAGGGAGCTCCCGCCGTATAGTTGGTCGGTAAACTCTCTGTATCATCTTTGTGAATTTTTTTCGTTATCTGAGCCTATACGGTCGCAACTATACGACAGGAGCCAAAATTCCGGCCGTATAGTTGGTCATTAAACTCTCAGATAGTTTTGCTTTTTGGTGTCTGTATCTATACGATCGCAACTATACGACCAGAGCCAAAATTCCAGCTGTATAGTTGGTCATTAAACTCTCAGACACTTTTGATTTTTGGTGTTTGTATCTATACTATCGCAACTATACGACCAGAGCCAAAATTCCGGCCGTATAGTTGGTCGTTAAAGTCTCATACACTTTTCGTTTGTCTTTTCATTTGTTCACCAAAAAAACTTACTGTCGGTTCCGAGTCGTGATTTAATCAACCTGGACTCGAGATATTTGGAAATATCTGCTCAGAACCAACTATACGACTAGACCTATATGGACCATACCCGTATAGTTGGTCGTTATGCGGCAGGACTCTTCCAAATCCGTGATTTCTTTCCCTGTTTTGTTAAGATTCTTTTCTTTGACGATAATTTGGTGTTTCTCGCAAGTTTTACCGACCTTGGACCCCCCTTATATACTGCAATTGTCTCTCTCTCTAATCATATTCTACAGGAACCAATCTAGCAATGCGCTATCCCATCCCAGGCCGTGGGAAACCCATGGAGCTCATTGCTCCTTCCAGGGACCGATCTAGCAGCCTGTCCACGGAGGACGATGACGAGGGGTGGAGAGGTTTAACCCGAGGTACAAGGAGTACATCAAGCCAAGCTACTTCAACAATGATTCCGATGATGACATCTACATCCACCGTGACGTTTATGATCCACCGAAGATTGATTGGGAGTGATGAAGAAATCTCACCAAGAGAGAGAAGATCCCAAGCCACATGGAAAAGGGTGTGTGGAGAAGGTCAAGTTTATCACCACGGATCCAAGACCACAGAAGCGTAAGGAATTATCTAATATTGGTGCAGGTGCTAGCAAGGGAGCGAAGGCAGCACTCTGGAGGCCAACCATTGGTGCTTGTATGAAGGTTAAACCTCAAGAAGAGTGGAGGTACGATTTCCACTTCCCCGATCCATCAATTATGGATGAGGACGAAGAAGTTGTCCCCAGGACCAAGGATCGCATGCGGGCACTAGAGAGATATATCACAAGCAGGAGCTACTCCATCACGTTGAAGTCTGTCACCGTCTTAGTGAGATGGACAAGAAGGAAGACCTCCTTCCATTGGTGCCTAAGCTCGCAGATAGATTGGACACTCTGTAATATGATCTGCGCAGGTGCTACAGCGGCATAACTGCTTTGGAGGAGACCAACAAGAAGCTACGCACCACGGTGTTACATGCCATGACGCTACAGTGATCTACAATAATCACGGTATCAAATAATCACAAGGGATTATTTGATCCTGCCTGGCTTGATTCCAAGCTTGGGGAGATCTTTAAGACCTTGTAATCTATCTTATAATTTATTATTATTTTTGCATTAGTCAAACTAGCAATAAAGTTTGCATCATTAGAATTTCCTTCAGGAATAGTTGATCCCATTAATGAAATTCCGAGTTTATTATTATATATGGAGCAATATTGAGTTTGTGCTTCCTTTAATGATATATGAATGGCTTGAGTATGATTTTACTTGCACTTGATGATAGCAACAGGAGTCTTCCACACTATTGGTATTAATGGAACACATAAAGATAATTTGGTCAATATGATGTAAGTCTACAGTTTGATTTACAAAGAAAAATTATCTATACAATTAAGTTGAAAAAGAAACCTTGAACAAAAGAAAATGAAAGTGCTATCAAAATAGAGTGACAACAAGTCGAGGTAGAATTTCCAAATCATAAGAATGCCTCATATACAGTTGGAATTTGATAATTGAAATTGTTAAACTTTGAATTCCTACATAAGGTGGAATATATGGCTAGCTCCTTTGCACATCACTTAAAACAAAAGTGTGAGCATATATGCAAAAGAAAAGAAAAAGAAAGAAGAAAAAGAGCGAGTGTGCAAAGAGAAAATAGGCATATACCATTGTATTGTAGTATGACAAAGAGACACTTTTTGAGATTTTGAATCCCAAGTGAATACGTTGATCCTAGAACACTTGGGACTACCTCGTTAACTCATTAAGTTGAACCGGATACTTTTACATTATGTTGAGATTCATATTTTATGAACTGTTAATCACTAATGTGTGGAAGCCTGCTAATACTATTCAGATGGTTCAAGTAAGGTACTATTCACGAGCTTATTCCTATGTATCATATATGATAAACACATGCTGCAATTGCCTCATTTATTTTAATCGACCCAGCTTCATGAATATGAGGATCACATCCATTAAGCTAAAACTTGCTCGAGACGAGCAAGAGTCTAAGCTTGGGGAAGTTGATGAGTGCATATTTGCATCATGTTTTACATTATTATTTTGCATTATAGATGTAGGATCTTGGTATTTTACGGCACTCGCACACACATTTTATGTCTGTTTTCACCAGGATCAGGACAGATGATTGACCCAATGGATACAATTCTTGGAGCAGTTGTACTATGAAGAAAAGGAGCCAAAAACAACGCAAATTGCTTATTTGGGAAATATTAATAATACCAGAAGAAAACTAGAAGTGAACAAGGGAGGCAGAAGGTTCAACGACCAACTATACGGCGGGAGCAAATTTTCCGGCCGTATAGCTCTGGCCGTATAGTTGGCGCTGCCTCCGCCTCCTCAAATAGTTTCACCCCGTGCAACTGGTTCGGGGAGATGACATACAGAACACCCAGAAATCGCAGAAACCTAACCTCCGGAAGGCATCTGGAGGGGGAACTCATCCACCAGGGATCCATCTTTGCTCTACATAGATCGGGGAGGCTAAGGTATCGATCTTCATCATCCACCTCTGCATCACCACCATCTCCATCCATCCCATCTACATCTTGTCTAGATCTTGTTGTAATTCCCGTACTCGTTTTGGATTTATACAAGTACTATTGATCTATGATTGTTTCTATTACCATTGCCATGATGTTGATTGCCTCCATGTCTGAGTAGATCTCTAGTTCTTGGGGAGATGAAGAAACCCTAGTATGAGATTGAAATAAGATAAAGTCTATTATGATATTCATCGCCGTGATCATGTGTTAGATTTTCTACATCTTGAAGATTTTCTACATCTTGATGTTGAGAGAAGTCGACCTCTCAATATTTGCCTCTCATTTGGGACTTGATAGAGGGAACTACTAGTTGGTAGACGGAGGTGTACTAGCACTTACAGTGACTATAAAGCTGTTGGCACCCCTTACGTATCAACTTGGGAAACCGAGGAAACTCACGGAACACTATCTATGCCATGGGATACGCCCTACAAGATTACGTCCCTTAATAGCGCAGTAATTCGATTGATGTCGATTGCTGACTGCTGTGGTTATGAGGATGATGAGAGCAACGGTTGCTGCCTAATTGTCCAAATACGGAGTTCCGCGCACACATACATAGTTGAGAATGTTCATGATGATAATCTTTATCTTAGATCCTTATAATACTAGTGGTGTATCCGCTACTCCCTAAGAATGCCTTTCCCCTATTGCAGTTCCAATCTCTCTTACATACACGATACTTACTTTCTGTATTAAGTTATTTTACTTTACTTTACTATTGCTCTTATACCTAAAACCCCAAAACACCTTTTTACACAATACTCGCATTTTATCTTGTCACTTAGAACTTAATCTAGCATTTCTATCGTAATATTTATTTCAAGAGTTATTAGACTTCAGACTCCTGCTCCCCGTGGGATTGATATCTTTATTTCCAAACTAGCTACAAATGATTTGTGCACTTGCAGTCATCATGTATGACACATTAAGAATAAAGGCGCAAGGACCAATAAATAGTGATTTATAGGGATTAAAAGTTGATAGTAGATATATTACAATATTATGTCGTATTCCTAAAAGAGATCCTGAAATAGTTTTAGAATAAGAATTGATTAAGGAGTGGTCTTTGTTCATTTGAATTAGGAATAACACTGAGTTAAACATCAGTGGTTGAAAGAAAGAAAAGGATGATTGTCATCCACTATGTTGAGACATAGGTCCTATCTTAGAAACCATGATGACAACTTAACATAATATATGATCCGAGAAGGAACATTCAAAAGTGATTAAGTATGAATCACGGAACGTTGAGCTATGTTTTTCCAAAGTGTCTGATGAGAACTGTAGACATGTTTTCAAGTCTATTAAGGATGACATATCTTAAAACATAAAGGGTTATGTTATAAGGGCATGTGTTAACCTTAGAAGATTGGAAATCCTTGCATCGATAATACCAACTAAAGTCAAGAAGGAAGCGAGGTGGTAAACATCAAAAAATCGCACATAGTGCACTAGTGTTTTGATGATTACATTTATAACTGAAATATAAGGGTACCGTCTAACGTAATGTATATTGTTGTGGCAGAACTGATTCGACTTTACACAGAGGGTGTGTCCCAAGGCATAGTGCCCATGAGAAAGCTAGTTTTGGCTGATCTAATGTGATGCATACACATTAGAAACCGACCTCACTCTGTTGCCATGACTATGATGCATACACAAAGATGTTATCATGTGATGATAAAGTATTAATGTCAATCAAGGTGACATTATAAAGTTGCAAAGGATTTGGGGTTGTAAAGTCCATACCCAAGACTCAACCTCTTCCATTAGAAAGCATGATCAAAGGTGCCAGGATATATGGTGCCGATGATTAGTAACAAATGCAGCTAGTTTATTTGTACTCTAATGCAAGTGGGAGACTATTGGAAATATGCCCTAGAGACAAATAATAATATGGATTATTATCATATTTCATAAAGTTTATGATTAAGTTTTGTATCATGCTATAACTGTATTGAAAGGAAACATCAATACATGTGTGATATATAAATAACCAGGAGTTCCCGGTGAAGCTCTAGTCACTGGTTCATTGGTCAATAGATGATCAAGGTTTCCTGATCATGTGGCATTTATGCCAGTTGACAATGGAGTCACCTCATTGCGAGAATGGGATGATGAGCTATACCCAACCTAAGCATCGTGACCCGATCATGTCACAAAGTTCAAGTTATGATGATTACTAAAGACCTAGTGTCCTATTTCTTAGGCCGTGAGACCATATCAATCACTATTACCCGATGACGTGGGCATACCCTACAAGTACTCGAGTTTGGTATATACGGCCCAGATATGACAAAATCCCACGGCGTTACCAGGGCCCAATACAAGATTCGGGTGACCCACGGAGACTCTGACTGCTTGTGGCACAAGGCAATATCAAAGATAGAAAGTTTAAAGGGACAAAACCTAACTTGTAACTGACTCGACCTACTACCCAAGACCTAGCCTATCTATATAAAGGCTAGGAGGGGGCGGCGAGGAGGACAATCACAACCCTAGTTTCCACAACCATCGCCAGATTGCATCTGCGCACCCCCTATACCTTTCGACTCCCTCGATAATTCCAAGAGCAGACAAGCAGGAGTAGGGACCTCTACGAGGCCTGAACCTGGGTATACCTTGCATCCCTATGTGCTTGTTTGCTAGCCGATTGATGCCTCCAACGCTCCCTGCTTCTCCAAAACCTAAGTCCATAACAATGGGCATTGACGAGTTAAACCCTCTACCCCCTAACTCATCGCAAGACATGCTGATGGGTTACCATTGGCTGCTCAAAGAAGAATACAAGCGCCAGCAGCAAGTAATCGCGCAACTCGACACGCGCAAAAAGGCAGCGGATGAGTCGATTCTTCGGCGGGCTCAGCTCTCCTCCCATGGAGGATCCTCCTCCAAGGGAAACGACTACGTGGCCGCCAAACAACGATCTCGACTGGCCCACCTCACCAACAAGGAACACGAGGAGGCCATGAAAGTCCTCGACTTCATCTCCAAGATGGTGGATACAAGGGACAACATGCTCCCAAAGAAACCGCAAGCGGCGGTGACGGAAGTCACCATGTACCTCCTCAACAACCAGCCACCGGCTGGAGATCTGCGAGCTTCCATGCACCGATCTACGATCGCGGGCTTGGGGCTAGTCGAAGCTACCCTCGTCAAGGAGCCGACGCCGGAGCCGAAGAAAGGTAAATCTCTAGAAAAATATTACTACTCGTATTACTCCAGCAACGACAGCCATGATCTGTCATGGCGACGTCGCTCACGGCGTCACGACCGCGACTACAACACGCATGATGACATCACACAGCGCAAGGTCGACAATATGCGTGCGAGGCGCGCTCGTTCGACCGACTCAGAAGATGACGAGGTAGAGCTCTACGGCACCAGATGCTTCAGCAGAGCCATCAGGTAGAAGTGAATGCCTAAGGGGTTCAAACTCCCGTCAGAGAACCTAAAATTTGATGGCCTGCAGGACCCAAAAATCAGGTTGGAGGATCACATCTCCTCCATCAAACTACATGGTGGAAGCTCAAGCACGGCAATGCAATGCCTGCAGCTACAGCTGCAAGGCGCCACCCGCGCGTGGCTCAACAATCTCCCGCGCGGATCAATTCACAGCTGGAAGGAGCTAGTCTACAGCTTCATGTGCAACTTCAAGGGCACTTACAAAAGGCCCACATCAATCGAAGAACTAAGAGGCTGCCACCAGAGGTCTGGCAAGTCGTTGTGCTCATACATCTAGAGGTGGTCCATCATCAAGAACTACGCAGAAGACATCTCTGAGGATCGCGCAATTGACGCGTTCAATGGCGGCGTTCACCGCAGAGAGCTCAGGGAGGAGCTGGGCCGATCGAAGCCCAAGACAATCGACCACCTGATGGAGATCGCGAATCGGTGGGCCGATGGAGAGGACTCGGTGAAAAATCGTGTCTACTCATATGATGACGATGACCTCGGGCGCATATGTGATCATGGAGGGAAACATCGAATGCGCGTCTACGAGGACCATGAAGAAGTCCACATGGTCCCAGTTGGCTACGCTGACAAACGCAACGACAACCGCAAAAGTGGATACCGTAGGAGTGGATACCGCGACAGCGGGAAAACCACGCAGGTGTGGAGCACCGCACTCACGACGAATCACCTGCACTATCCATCCAGGACAAATTGTCCGGACCGTGCAACGTGCATTTCTTCATCGACAAGCACGATGGCAAGAAAAAGTCCAGCCACCCTCTCAAGGATTACCGCGAGTTCCTCAAGCTCCATGAAGGCTTGGCCCAGATGAATCGCGACGCGATCAACCAGGGATACGGAGCTGCCCCAGGAGCAGTGGCTCATGGAGAATCACTACCACCACCTGGGCCATCACCACCTGCGGCTGCGCCAGTCCAGCATCATGGAGGTGAGCCATACCCGCGAGCTATGGGAAACATGAGGATGATCCAAAAAGGGCGCCCTCAAATCGAATGCAGAAGGCAATCACTCGCCAAGTCAATTTGGCAATAAACTCTCCGCCCTCCACCACTGAGTACCTCAGTGGAAGCGAGTCCTGCATCTTGTTCGACAAGCGCGACCATCTGCGCCAAGTACCTCGCCTAGGCCACTGTCCCCTCGTACTCAAGGCACGGGTTGGGGGCTTTGACATGAGTCACGTCTTCATGGACGGCTGAAGCGGCATCAATCTCATGTTCGCAAGTATCTTACGCGCAATGAGGATTCCTCTAACATGTTTGGAAGTTTCAGACACGATGTTCCACAGCATCGTACCAGGGAAGGGAGTGTACCCCGCTAGGCAAAATCAATCTCGACATCATCTTCGGCACGCTGCAAAATTTTCGGCGAGAACGCATCGACTTTGAAGTCGTCGACTGGCCTTCGCAGTATCACTTCATCCTCGGACGTGTCGCGTTTGGGAGGTTCATGGCGGTACCACACTACGCCTATCTGCAGATGAAGATGCCAGTCCCAAATGGCGTCATCATAATCAACGGAAGCTTCGAGAGGTCTGATAGCTGCGACAGGGAATTTAACAAAATCTCCCAGTCCTTCGGCATGCAAGAGGAACTCGCAAGATTGAAGGAGTCGATAGACAACAGTCTGCCTCCCCTGAGCAAGCCAAGCTCGCCCAACCTATCCTTCGACTCATCGGTGCATACCAAGAAAGTCCAGGTCCACCCAATGGACCCGACCAAGATGGCCCTCATCGCCAACAAATTAAGTTCCGCATAGGAACGCGCGCTCGTCGAGTTCCTCCGTGAGCACTAGGAAATCTTCGCCTGGTGTCCAGCGGACATGCCAGGAGTTCCCAGGGAATTCGCCGAGCACTCACTCAACGTGAATCTAGACGCAAGGTCAGTCAAGCAGACAATACGACGACTGTCTGAACCAAGAGCAAAAGCGGTCGGTATGGAGATCAACAGACTCCTCGACGCAAATTTCATACGCGAGATCAAGGAAAGCACCTGGATCGCAAATACCGTGCTTGTGCCTAAAAAGGACACGGATATCCTGCGGATGTGCGTGGACTTCACCTCCTTGAACAAGCACTACCCGAAGGATCACTTCCCATTGCCACGGATCGATCAAATAATCGACCCCACTGCAGGATGCAAGCGCCTCTGCTTCCTCAACGCCTACTCAGGCTAGAATCAGATTCGAATGAAGGAGGAAGACCAAGAGAAAACAACATTCACAACACCCTTTGGTGTGTTCCGCTACAACACGATGCCCTTCGGGCTAAAAAACGCAGGAGCCACCTATCAGCAGTGCATGCAGGCCTGCCTTAAGAACCAACTTGGTCGAAATATCCAAGTCTACGTCGATGACATCTTCATCAAAACCAAAGAGGAAGCCACGTTAATCGACAATCTCCACGAGACCTTTGATAACCTCGACCGGTACCGGATCAAGCTCAATCCGGAAAAATGCGCCTTTGACATACCATCTGGGCAATTACTTGGGTATCTCATCTCTGCGAGAGGGATTGAGGCAAACCCAAAAAAGATAAAGGCCATACTGGCCATGGAGAAGCCAAAGAACGTAAAAGGCATCCAGCATCTGGCCAGGCGAATCACGGCGCTCAGTAGATTCATCAGTCGAATGGGTGAAAAGGCACTGCCCTGCTACCAACTTCTTCGCAAAGCTGACAAGTTCGAGTGGACGGACGAAGTGCAAGAAGCATTCGAGGACCTCAAGCATCTACTATCCACCTCGCCAGTATTGGTCACACCTCGCGAAAAGGAGCCGCTATTGCTATACATCTCCACCACGAACCAGGTGGTCAGCACTGTGCTCGTGGTGGAGCGAGCCGAAGAAAATAAGGTCCACGGGGTTCATCGCCCAGTATACTACCTCAGCGAGGTGCTCACACGAACAAAGCAGCGGTACCCGCAGTACTAGAAGCTGGCGTATGGCGTCTTCATGATAGCCAGGCGACTGCGCCACTACTTCCAGGAGCACCCAATCGTGGCGGTAAATGACGCCCGCTCGGGCACATACTCAATAACCCTGACTCCACTGGACGAGTCACGCTCCGGGGAATAGAACTGTCTCCATGAGCCATCACATATGAGAAGTGCGACGCGATCAAATCGCAAGTTCTCCCGGACTTCCTTGTACACTTGATGGAGAATCAACTCCCTGACAAGCCAGATATGTCCTATCTTTGGACAATGCACTTCAACGGGTCCAAGCGAAAGGACGGGGCTAGCGCAGGTGTCATACTGACATCACCCCAAGGAGACAAGATGAAGTATGTTCCGTGAATGCAGTTCACAGCCTCCAACAACGAAGCTGAATATGAAGCCTTGATCCATGGAATGTGGATGGCGAAAGCCTATGTGCCAAGAGACTCGTCATCTACGGTGACTCCAAACTGGTAGTCAACCAAACAATGCACGAGTGTGATGCCATGAGCGACAACATGATCGCCTACCGCGACCTCTACGACACACTCGAGGGAGACTTTGACGGCTACTAGCTGCAACACATTGGCCATGAAACCAATGAAGAGGCAGATATACTCGCCAACGTCGGCTCCACCTGTGCCCCAATACCACCTGGAGTATTTCTAGAGCGCATCTGCAAACGCTCCATCAATCCCAAGGCTCCAGAAAAGAAGGCAAGCACGTCAACAGACTCGGGGGCTACGCCACCCAATGAGCCAATGGCACTCGATGACATGGAGCCTGATACAACACTAGAAGGGCCAATGGAGGTCATGGTGATCGAGCCATATTGGACACAACCATATATCACATACCTACTCAGCAAAAGGCTGCCAAATGACCCAACTGATGCACGACACATAGCGTGACGATCCAAGGCATTCACCCTCATCAACGGCGAACTATACAAGCATAGCATCATAGGAGTTCTTCAGAGGTGCGTCTCCAACGGGGACGGAAGAGCCATCCTCCTCGACATACACGAAGGCACTTGCAGACACCATGCTGGCAGTCGCGCTCTCGTCGCCAAAGCTCTACGAGATGGATTCTACTAGCCAACGGCCATGCGTGATGCCAAGGACATCGTCCAGCGCTGCAACGCTTGCCAGCGATTCACGGACAAACCACACGCACCCAACGTGGAGCTCAGGACAATACCAGTGGCTTGGCCCTTTGCACAATGGGGACTCAACATGGTCGGCAAGCTCCCGAGATCCTCGCGAGGAGGCTACGTCTACCTCCTAGTCGCGTTCGACATATTCACCAAGTGGATCGAGGCCATGCCGGTGACAAATCAATTAGGAGCTAGCGCTATCAAGTTCTTCGAGTCCATCGTCTATCGTTTTGGGGTGCCACATAGCATCATCATGGACAATGGGATGAATTTCACCTCCAAGGAGTTCCAGGAATTCTGCGAAAACCTGGGAATCAACATTAGCTATGCCTCGGTAGCCCACCCGCAGACCAAAGATCAAGTCGAAAAGGCCAACGGCCTTGTCTGTGGCGGAATCAAGAAAATGCTCCTCTGGCCACTCGAACAAGCTGCTGGATGCTGGCTAGAAGAGCTACAATCGGTACTTTGGAGTCTGCGCACAACTCCAAACAGCGCCACGGACTACACTCCATTCTTCATGGTGCACGGTGTTGAAGCAGTACTACCCGCAGAAGTGCGCCACAAAGCCCTGCGGGTGGTTGCATACAATGAGAAGGAATCAACTCTCGCACTCGAAGACTCCATCGACCTCCTCAACGAAGCATGCGGAATTTTAGCGGAGAGATCCACGATCTACCAGCAGAACCTCCGCAACTACCACAGCAGAAGGCTACGCCCAAGATCCTTCGTCGAAGGAGACCTGGTCCTGCGACTGAAACAACAAGGGCACCTCAAGTTCGAGTCCCCTTGGGAAGGACCTTACGTGATTACCGAAGTAATCCCAGGTGGTGCCTATCGCCTTAAAGATTTCAAGAGCGGAGTCGCATATTCCAACCCCTGGAACGTCGCACAGCTACGCCGTTTCTACCCTTAGATGTTTTTTACTTTACAAATAAGGCTATTCAGCCAGGATACTTAGCAACACATTGTACCAAGTGATATTCTACGAATAAATAAAGCCAAGTGCCCCAAACCCTGTGTTTTATGCTTTTCTCGCAATTACTTTACTCGGGGGCTGCGCCACCCTTTGCATCTTGTTCCACGAACAATACAGCATCCTAAGTAGCTGACGCACTACCAATCGAACCCTTGATAACACCAACCCAGCTGCAACACACCTGACAGGTTGGCAAGGTGCTGAGATGAATACATGTCAGGCT
Source organism: Avena eriantha (assembly GCA_910589775.1). Taxonomy (NCBI): domain Eukaryota; kingdom Viridiplantae; phylum Streptophyta; class Magnoliopsida; order Poales; family Poaceae; genus Avena; species Avena eriantha. The sequence goes on along the minus strand of OU342740.1, from coordinate 268,432,006 downwards.
AACGAAAAGGACATGTACCCTATAATACACTCGAAAAACATACAAGCTAGCAAGCTCTTTACATATTAATGGGTATCAAATACACCCACCGTAATCATATGAATTTTACAACACTTATACATCTATGTGTAGGAAACACTACTGCTGCAAAAGGAGAACATTTGTTTGCTCCTCAAAGAAATCTACAATATCTTCAGCTGGCCGGTCAACCGCCTGATAGTGCGGCACCATATTCCAAGTCTGGCGGCAATAAACGCGATGTCCACATTTGGCCGATGCAGTCGTACCAGCGAGAATGCAACCTTGGCACCTGCAACCAGCTGCTGTCGCACGCACTCGGGGACCGCGTTGATATCTTGAAACTTTGCCAGGAGAGCCAACAGGCTTGAGGCCACCACGTCAAGAGGAAACATCGATTGGAAGATATGCCTAAGGCACGACTGCGCCTTCTTCAAACATTGAAACACTCGCGAAGAACGATCATGTAGCGTCGCCAACGCGACTGCACGGTCGTGGTCCACCCAAAAGTACCCACTAGCCTGCAGCTGCTCCTAGGTTAAGTCATTCATTCGAATGGCTACCTGGTCCTTCTCATCCAGCGGATGACGAGCTCTAACAACTACAAAAGCAAGAGCAAAGTGAAAGGCCCAACTTTGGTCGACTAGAGGGGGGGTGAATAGGAGGCTACCAATTTTTATTATTTTTTGCAATTTTAAGGCTTTGCACAAAGTAAAGTACACTAGAGATGCAACTAGATGAATATCCTATATGGTAAACAACGCAACAAGTAAACAAGACGGTAATTGCAAGAAGTAAAGGAGTGGAACGAAAGAACCGGCGAGGTGACACGGAGATGTAATTCCCGTAGTTCACTTCCAAGGAAGCTACGTCTACATTGGGGACGTGTCAGGGCCACACAAGGTCACCCGAGCTCCACAAAGGCCTCACCTTCTTCTCTGGTGAGCACCACCACAAAGGTGGCCTCACAATCCACTAATCGATGACCTTGAAGGCGCCAACTGAAACCTTTACAACGAGGTTGAGGGGAGACTCCATGACTCAATTGGAGGCCCTCAACGACACCATGAAGCTTCACAACAAATGCCCTAGCTCCGAGGATGCCCTACACCGTCTAGGGTTCCAAGAACACAAGAGTAACAAGATCCATGCAGGATGAGTGGGGGAAATCACGATTCCTTTGGTGGAAGTGTAGATCTAGGTCACCTCTCCCAATCCTCAAAAGATCAAGAGATTTGAGTGGGTAGGGATAGAGATCTAGGCAAGTCAAGCTCTTGTATTAATGGAGGAGAGAGAAAACCAAGAGATGGACAAGAGGAGGAAGAAGGGGGCCTTAAATAGGCCACCTCCAAATGGGCATTTTTTGCCCCGTCCCGACACCATCGGTACTACCGGTGGCGGGACGATAGTACCAGTGAGCGGGCCACCAACGGCTCAATGGAGGCCACGTAACGGTCAGATTGACCAGTCAACGGGCCCATAGAGCTGGCTGGAAATACCGGTCCTAGTTCCGGTCCTACTACCGGCAAATAGGCAGTGCGAGGCAGAAGTTTATCTGCCCCTCATAGCCAGTTGCCGGAACTAGGTCCGGAACTGGGGCCGGAACTACCAGCGCCAGAAGGTGGCCGACACTACCGGTCAGGGGTGGTGGTACTACCGCTCAGGGAGCCAGGCGTTGATCAGGCCGATACTACCAAGCCAAATTCCGATACTAATTCCGACAAATAGGCAAAACTAGACAGAAGTTTTACTGAACCAAAAGATGGTTTGCCGGAATTAGGACCGAAACTTCAACCGGAACTTCAACCGGAAGTTCCGCTCAATCAACCTTGAGAAACTACTTGGGCGGTACTACCGCCGCCTGGCCGGTACTACTGGTCAGGGCAGAAAACCGTCCAAAGCAGCAGGGAACTCTCTCTCACAAGAAAACTGGGATGGTAGTGGAAGTGCATATATGGTCTGTGCATTAAATGGTGATTTCCCACAACCTTCCAAGGTGGACCCCCTCTTGATAGTACGGTAGCCTAAAACACAAAATCAAGAGAAAGTGTAAAAAGGCACCACCGTCTTCAAGCATCTTCTAGAGAAAGGTCCACCAACAAGCACGTCCGAAGATAAGCCATGCAGCTTGGACCAAAGGTTAAACCACAAGAGAAGTTGTCATCAGCACCAAAAACAAAAGGAGAAAACAATATCCTTTCAGTCTCCCCCTTTTTGGTGCTTGATGACAACCCAACAAGATTTGCATAGAGGATAACAACTAGGAACAACTGTAGGAGATAAAAGAGGAGAGAAGCTCCCCCCGAATGTATGCAAGATTTAGGAATAAGAGATACTAGAAATAGCAAGCATACATGGGAGAGAGTTCCCCCTTACTAGATAAACCAACAAGGGTGCAAGGAAGTAAGAGAGAAAGGAAGGGGAGGGGCTCATACCTTGCACCAAAACCATTATGGTGAGACAAAGTTTGGATAAGAGAAAATAGTCCACCACAACCACTCATACGAATACCACAAAGATACCTTAAGACGTAGTCTCAATGACATAGTAGCAACCATACAAGAGGTCCAAAGACAATAACAGAGGTCCACAAGCATACATACGGAATAAAGTGTGCATGAGCATAAAAAGATCAACGAAAGAGCGAGCTCGTGACACAACCCATGCAAATCCCGTAGTCCTAACGGAACACTTTCTCCCCCTTTGGCATCAAGACGCCAAAAAGGGACAAAGTAGACAAACTACGTGCCCCACCCACCAATGAACGGAGGAGTAGGCTCGGCGTCCCAAGAGGCATTGTTCCAAGCAGGCGGAAACTGACTGGTGATCTCAGGCTCGTCATCACTATCAGCCCACCTGCAATGCGCATTCACCCACTAATCCTTGGGCGCAGTGATGGAGCTGGACTCAGGAGATACCTCAATATCAAGATTTCTCGTGATGGCCTTCTCCCTTTGAACACTGTGCCTCTGAGCAACATAAGACTGATACTCATGGTCCTGAATGAAGCAGAAAGTCTTCTTAACCTTCTTCAGCAGCTTCTTAGCCCAAGTGGGTTGTCTCACAAGTTGGGGTGGAGGAGAAGCCTCAGCACGGTCCCCATCACTAGCATGTCCTGACGTGGCAGCAGCATCCCGAGCAGCCCTTGCAGCATCAACTTCTTTTTCAGCCTAAGAGCGAGGTGTCTTGTGCTTCATCACACGGAGGGTCTTTTCCTCATGAATGGTGAGAGCCTCCTGAGGGTAGATAGAACCAGTTGCCTCGCGCCATTTGGAATTTATGAGGGTCTGAATGTAAGGCGCATAGGTACAGGACCTCTTCTCAATCATAGCCGACCAAATTTCTTCAAACAGATAATCCATAACATCAATGTGCTCATAAGAGTCTCTGTGGCGGTAAGTCTGATACATGAGATCAATCTAGAAGGCATGAAGCTAATCGAAGTTACCTTCCTTGGGAGCAATAGTGTTCTGATAGACCTTGCGCATGATGTCATAGGTGGGAAAAGATGGGCAACATTTCCATTGATGTCCCAGCCCTCAATGTATAAGGTCTCAAGAACTTCTGGCTCAGAGGCCTTCCCCCTATGAACACACCACCCATTGGCACGACGGCCTTCTAGAATAGGGTAACCAAGAAGATCAGCAAACTCAGACCATTTTGCAGACAAATACCTATTTTGAGGAATCCACTTCATGGTTCTATCCACCAGATCAGTATCAAAGTAGAGGGTGGAGTAGAACTGAGCAATGACCCTCTCATCATAGTTCTCACAGTGTTGCATAATCTTGATGAGCCCAAACCACCTGCACATATCGAGAGCTTCACCAAAGTACTCGGGGTTGCTCTCCATCTTGGTAATGTTGATGTACTTCTGGGGGCAACAACATTCTTCTTCTTGGAAGCATAAACTTCAGAATAGATCTCTTCTTGATGCTTGGTGTGGAAGCAAGGATCCTGAGCCAGACGGTCACGAGGGACAATGTAGGGATCAATCTTGTGAAACTCCTCATATGCAAGCTGAGACCAGGAGGAGATCTTCTTGTTGCTTGAATCAGGCCCCGAGGTGGTCTTCTTTTGACTAGCCAGAATAGGTCTTTTACCTTTAGCAGTAGTAGCACGGCGCTCAGCAGCAGCCCTCTGACGAGCAGTCTGACTGGGAGGGCGCAAGACCTCAAGGTCATCCTCATCAATCTTAGACGGCCCATGAGAAAGAGAACGAGACCGCTTGGATTTGCCATGGGAACCACCTTGCCCTGAGAAGAAAGCAAATATAAGGGAGGGACTAGAGGATAAGTGCACAAGGCTAAAAGAAAAGAAAAACAACTAGACTAGATTGACAGAGTACATAGGCAGAAGTCAGACAGAGGTGCATCAGAAGTTCCACCTGGCGGCCGGAACTACCAGTGGCGCAAGGCGAACCGGAAGTACCGGTCGTGCCCCCAGCGGTAGTACCGGTAGAGAGGACCCCGCCGGTAGTACTGGCCAATCCTCACCGGTAGTACCAGTCAGGGCATGAGCAGGGCAGTTTGACTAGAAATTACAGATCTACGAAACTAGATGCACCAATCGTTGAAATCTATACAATGTACTGGGGCAATCTGGTCTACAACTGAATCCTAGCCCTACCAAGATCTCCCAAAGCAGTTCTAGCCAAAGAAGGGCCCTAGACATGGCATGTCCTACTCAAGCACAAGAAGTGGCCAGATCTCCATGAATGGAGTATGAGAGGAGCAAATACCAGGGTCCATGGCGGGAGATCGAGGTGGGGAAGAATCCCACGGAGCCGATCTGTAGAGAGACGGGCGGAATCGGTGTGGCCGGCGGTGACACCGCGGAGAGCTCCTTGGGAGATGCGAGTTTCTAAGTTGGGGTCAGGGGCAAGTGGGGAAGAAGACCCCATGGCCCCCCTGTCCCGTAACTTAACGGGACCTCGCTCGACCGGTAGTATTGGCTAGGGGCCGGAACTATCAGTGATACCCAGGAAAATCTCTCCAGATTTTGACTGGCAAGAGAGTGACCCTGTGCAGGAAAAGGAGGGTCAAAGGGTGGAGAAAAGGCTTGGGAAAGGAGGCACAAACTGAGAAGAAACGACAAAATAAGATCCAACAACAAAAAACAACACCCAAAAACATAGAATACGAAGGGGAACCAAACAAAGCAATGTCGGTGGCCTAGGATACCATATATGAGTATATTTGGCGTGACACCGCAAAGATGTATCTTGGGTTCATTACCAAAACTCATCATTTAAGCTCATTTTGTCTCCTTGAGAGACCATAGAGAATGAATACATTAATATGTGCATAATAGGAAGAGTGTTGGTTCATATGAGGAACTACACTCCCCTAAAACCATGTGTACATCCAAACATGATATTCTTTGAGACATGGGTAGGTGTGCAAGATACTCAAGCCGCGTTGCTTGAATCAATGATATTTAGTTCATGCCTCAACTCTCGGAACCTTGGTTTGGAACCTTGCTTAATCAAGTGGCTTTGTGAAAAGATCTGCAAGATTGTCCTTGGTAGGAACATACTCCAAAGAAATGTCTCCTCTTGCAACATGATCCCGAATGAAATGATGATGAATCTCAATGTGCTTGGTCTTGTTGTGTTGCACCGGGTTGTGAGCAATAGAAATGGCACTCTCATTTTCACAAAGAAGTGGCACCTTGTTGAAAGAGAGTCCAAGATCCTTCAATGTTTGCTTCATCCATATCAATTGAGCACAGCAACTTGCGACCGAGATGTACTCAACTTCGGCGGTGGACAAAGACATGCAGTTTTTCTTCTTCGAGGACCAACACACCAACGATCTTCCAATAAATTGACAAGCACCGGATGTTAAATTCCTTTCCACTTTGTCTCCTGCCCAATCCGAGGCCGTGTATCCAATGAGGTCAAAGGTGGCTCCCTTGGGGTACCATAGCCCAAAGTTAGGGGTATGAACCAAATATCGAAAGATTCTCTTGACCTCCACCATGTGGCTTTCCTTTTTTGTGGCTTAGAATCTTGCACACATACCCACACTCAACATAATATCCAGTCGATATGCACAAAGATATAGCAAAGAACCAATCATCGAGCGATAAAGCTTTTGATCCACATCCTTACCCTAGGGGTCGAGATCAAGATTAACCTTTGTGGACATGTGAGTTTTGACTCCATTTACTTGATCAAGGTTGAACTTCTTGATCATATCTTGGACATATTTAGCTTGGTTGATGAAAGTCCCTTTCCTCAATTGTTTGACTTCGAAGTCAAGAAAGAATTCCAACTCCCCCATCATAGACATCTCAAAGCGGTCGGTCACGAGCTTAGCAAAATCCTCATTAAAAGCTTTGTTAGTAGACCCAAAGATAATATCATCACCATAGATTTGGCAAATGAACAAGTTTCCTCCAACTTTCTTAGTAAAAAGAGTGGGAACAATGAGGCCTACTTCGAAACCACGGTCTAACAAAAGCTCCCTAAGGCACTCATACCACGCATGTGGGGCTTTTTTGAGACCATATAGTGCCTTATCGAGTTTGTAGACATGGTCCGGGAAGAGGGGTCCTCAAAGCCCAGAGGTTGCTTGACATACACTAACTCTTTTAAGGGACCATTGAGAAAAGCACTCTTAACATCCATTTGTTGCAATTTAAAGTTATGATGGGTAGCATAAGCAAGAAGCATGCGAATGGATTCTAGTCGAGCAACGGGAGCATAAGTTTCACCATAGTCTATGCCCTCAACTTGAGAGTATCCTTGGGCAACTAACCTTGCATTGTTGCGGATGACTATACCATTTGCATCCCGCTTGTTCTTGAAGATCCAGTTGGTCCCAATCACATTTTGACAATGTTTGGGTTTCTTCACAAGTGACCACACCTTGTTCCTCTTGAAGTTGTGGAGTTCTTCATTCATAGCATCAAGCCAATAATCATCTTCAAGATCTTCAAAGACCTTTTGGGGCTCAACATGAGAAATAAACGCATGATGAGAACTAAAAGAGGTTAGTTGTCTCCTAGTAGTGGAGCCCCTATTGAGATCTCCATAAACATTATCAAGGATATGGCCATCTTTGATGAGCTTGGTGAGATGGTATGCTTGACGGCAAGCTTGAGCCTCAAGACGAGATTCTTGAGCAACCACTTGGTCATCACCACGGTTCGAGTCCCTCCCTTGACTATATGAATGAACTTGATCACTATCTTCATCAACATCAACCGAAGGAGAGACATCATCATTTGGTGGAGATACATTAGCTTGGCCTTGGTCATTGTTAGCTTGGCCTTCTTCAACTTGACCTTGAGCATCATTGACATTAGGAGCTTCACAATCTTGGTGAGGTAGAGCTTGATCGGCATGAGGTATACTTGATCTTGTAGAGTCATGGACATGAAGATCTTGGGAAGAGCTTGGAGAACCTTGAGAAGCAATAAGTTGACCTTGAGGTGCAAGATGGTCTTGTGAGAGTGAAGGCTCCGCTTGAGTGGAGCTTGGTCCTTCTTCCTCGGCCATTCTTCTTGGCTTGGGGAGGAATTTCATCACTTGGATCACGAACACCGTCTTGCCTCACAAGGGACTCATGATCTTCATCAAACTCGACATTGCTAGATTATTCAACCCTTCATGTTGCTTTGTTGTAGACCCTATAGGCATGGGATTGATTTGAGTACCAACAAAGATCCCTTCTTGAGCCCTAGACTCAAACTTCGACAAGTGAACACCTTTCTTGAGGAGGAAACATCTAGAACCAAACACCCAGAAGTACTTGACATTTTGCTTGTGCCGGTGAGAAGTTCATATGGAATCATGTTCTTATTCTTCCGTAGGTAGAGGCGATTGGTTGCATGGCAAGCGGTTGAGATGACTTTGGCCCAAAAGTTATATGGTGACTTGAATTCTGCCAACATGGTCCGGGCCGAATCCATCAAAGTACGATTCTTCCTTTAGGCAACACCATTTTGTTGAGGGGTGTAAGGAGTTGAATATTGATGTTTGATCCCCTCGTCACTAAGAAACTCATCCAAAGTGTAGTTCTTGAACTTGGTGCCATTGTCACTTCTAATGGTGAGGATGGTAGCATTGTGTTTCGTTGCACTTGTTTGGCAAAGTCGATGACGGTTTGTTGAGTCTCGCTCTTGAACTTGAAGAAGTAGACCCAAGTGTATCTTGATAAGTCGTCAACAATTACCAAACAATACTTCTTCCTGCCAAGGCTATCATGAGAGGGAGGCCCAAAAAGATCCATATGGAGAAGCTCCAAGCACCGTTCGGTGGTGATTTGATTAAGGATCTAGTGAGGCTTCTCATGCATCTTCCCTTCAATACAAGCTCTGCACACACGATCTTTGGCAAAGAAAATGCCTTTTAGTCCAAGGATGTGGCCCCCCATGTAGAGACTTTGCAAAGCCTTCATGTTTACATGGGCTAGGCGGCGATGCCACAACCAACCCACGTCGGCTTTCACATAGAGACATATAGCATGGGTAGATGGCTTTCCGGAGAAATCCAATACATATAAGTCATGCTCTACGTATCCAACGAAAGCCACCATGAGAGACTTGCTCCACATGAGGACCACCGAGTGCTCATTAAAGAAAGATGAAAGACCCATGATAGCAAGAGCACGAACGGAAAGGATATTGTAACCAAGGGTTTTGACAAGCATGACATTAACCAAGGATACATCCGGGGTTACTACCACCTTACCAACACCCAATACCTGAGAGCTTGTTTTATCACCGTAGGAGACCATAGTATTGGAAAATTTTGGCCTAATCTCCGACATGATAGACTTGCTTCTGGTCATATGGCTTGTAGCTCCACTATCAAGCACCCAGTTTGCACCACCGGAAGCAAAGTCCTACAAGAACATCAAGCTTTGCTTTTAGGTACCCATTTTGCAATGGGTCCCCTTTTGTTAGTCACAAGGGTCTTAGGTACCCAAATGTTCCAATGATAATCATGAGTGTAAGATGTGCCAATGTACTTAGCATAAACATGACCATCAAAATATTTGCAAAGAATGTAAGAAGGATTGTTCTTCCTGGCAAAGTTATCACTTTGCACAAAGGTAGAATCAAGAGAGGATACTTGAGCAAGGCTCTTGCTCTTCTTCTTTTTCTTGTTCATCCTCTTGTTCTTCCTTTTGATGGCAACTTGCCCTTTTGCAAGTTGATCTTTCAACATCTTGTTCTCCTCAACAAGATTCTCATGCTTGCAACAAGGGTTAGAAGAACAAGGCAAATGTACAATAGGCGTAGCGGAAGACTTTGAATGTTCATTGTTAGATTGGGTTTGAAGTCGCTCATGAGCCTCAAAGAGACTTCAGAATTAACTCTCCAAGGCATGATGTTCCTCCTTGAGTTTCTCAAACTTCTTAAGGCATTCATGACCAACACCAAGCTCAACCTTTTCATTTTTAAGGACATTCAATGAAGCAATATCATGATCTCGTTCTTTAACAAGTTGCATTATGAAGGCATTATGGTCATCAACAAGTTTAGACACACTTTCCTCAAGAGTTATTCTCATGTTATGTTCATCTTCAAGGGATTGAGATATAGAGGCAATCTCATCGACGACCTCTCTCTCATTTTTACCTAACATGTTAATAACTTCTTCTTTCTCATCTAGCATTTCCCTAGCATGGTCAAGTTGGTTTACAAGTGTTTCGAAGCACATTCTAGTATCATCATATAGATGCTTCATGGATTCACACATGCTCACCATCTCTTTCTTAACCTCTAAACCTTCTAGATCATGCAAGGGAAGTTCATTTGTTGGAGACATGGAAGAGGGAGTTACCTCGGTGGCCTTAGCCATGAGACACTTTTGGTTGCGGCTAGGGATGTTCTCATTTGGAGAGTCGAAGAGAGACACTCGTGGGGTAGATGAAGAAGCAATAGCGGCAACTCCCACGATCTCTCCACCTTGACCTTCACTCTCATCATCCTCATTCGCGCCCGAGAAGTACTCTTCATGAACCACCATCGCCCTTTCCTTGTTAGGAAGGTTCTTGTTGCGGAAGTTCTTGTTCAAGGGGTGAGGAGGTCTTGGCTTGCTCTTGCGGATGATGCGGCCTCCATTGTCTTCTCTATTCTCGAAGGGGCATTGAGCTACAAAGTGACTCTTGTCATTGCAATTGTAGCAAGATCTTGCCTTTGGAGCCTTCATGGTTGAGTTGAATCTTGGGTTGTATCTTGACCTTGACTTCATGCCCGGTTTGTTCCAAAACGCCCTTGATGCTAGAGCCAAGTGCTCATTGAAAGCATATTTGATGTCCTCTTGAGACCACTCACTAGAGTTATCGTCTTCATCAACTTCCACCACTTGAGCTTTCAGGCAAGGTTCAACTTTTGAGACCCATAAGCATGAACACAAGCTGACTCCACGTTCTTCTTGGTAATGGTCATGGAAATGACTTCACTCAACACATCTTGAGAGGACATGGTGTGGTAGTTACTTCTCCCCTTGATAGAGTTGAGTTTTTGCTCCTCAAAGGGAAGAAGGGCTTGAACAAACTTCCTCTTCATGAACTTGTCATCAACATAGGTAGCTCCAAGGTCCCTCATGGTACAACAAAGAACCTTGAGATGACGATACATGTCTTCGGGTGACTCATCATCTTGCATTACAAAGCCATCAGACTCATTGTTGACTTCATCAAACTTGGAGCTTTGAATGCTTGCATTCCCAATATACAACTCGGTTAGATGATCCCAAGCTTCTTTGGTGGTGGAGAATTGGCGAATGTGAGCAAACTCCTTGGGGGTAAACGCCTTTTGGATCATGCCCAAAGTGGTGGCATTGAGTTGCTTGTCCACGACCTCGGCCCGAGTTAACTTCTTAGCATCATATGGAGAGAAACCTTCCTCCACAATCCTCATCAATTCAATAGAAGAGCTGGAAATGTGAGATTGCATTAGATAATGCAAATTGGCGAAGTTAGAAGTATCTAGCATGAGAGGTGCTCCTTGAGGTATGATATGCGGCATGGGGATAGGTGGGTCCGGAGTGTACTTGAACGGTGGTGGTACCTCCGAGTAATCCTTTCCCCCGTCTCCCTCTTTGGAGGAGGAGTCACCTAGCCCCTCGATGCTCTCGCTTGGGGGCTTGGTGGTTTGAACCATAAAGCCTAAGCCCAAGGGCTTTGGGGCAGTCGCGGGATTCACCCTTTGGGCGACCACTTGCTTGGGAGCGGAAGGGGCTTCGGCGGCAAGAGATGCATCATGAGGAGTTTCTAGCATGGGGGTAGGCTTAAGGGATTACAAGAGCGTCATCATTTCCTCAAACTTGGTCATCATGGATGTCTCCAATCGATTGAGGTCATCCATGGAGGCCAAGTTCTTGGTGGTTACACCCACACTCCCATCTTCGTCGGCCATTGTCTCTTAGGCGATTAAGCCTGAAGTAAGAGCCGAGGCTCTGATACCAATTGAAAGGCCCAACTTTGGTCGACTAGAGGGGGGTGAATAGGAGACTACCAATTTTTATTCTTTTCTTGCAATTTTAAGGCTTTGCACAAAGTAAATTTCACTAGAGATGCAACTAGATGAATATCCTATATGGTAAACAATGCAACAAGTAAACAAGACGGTAATTGCAAGAAGTAAAGGAGTGGAACGAAAGAACCGGCGTGGGGACACGGAGATGTAATTCCCGTAGTTCACTTCCAAGGAAGCTATGTCTATGTTGGAGAGATGTCGGGGCCACACAAGGTCACCCGAGCGCCACAAAGGCCTCACCTTCTTCTCCGGTGAGCACCACCACAAAGGTGGCCTCACAATCCACTAAACGGTGACCTTGAAGGCGGCAACCGAAACATTTACAGCGAGGTTGAGGGGAGACTCCACAACTCAATTGGAGGCCCTCAACGACACCATGAAGCTTCACAACAAATGCCCCAACTCTGAGGATGCCCTACACCGTCTAGGGTTCCAAGAACCCAAGAGTAATAAGATCCACGAAGGATGAGTGGGGGAAATCACAATTCCTTTGGTGGAAGTGTAGATCTAGGTCACCTCTCCCAATCCTCAAAAGATCAAGAGATTTGAGTGGGTAGGGAGGGAGATCTAGGAAATTCAAGCTCTTGTATTAATGGAGGAGAGAGAAAACCAAGAGATGGACAAGGGGAGGAAGAAGGGGGCCTTAAATAGGCCACCTCAAAACGGGCATTTTCTGCCCCGCCCCAACACCATCGGTACTACCGGTGGCGGGCCGGTAGTACCAGTGAGTGGGCCACCAAAGGCTCAGCGGAGGCCACATAACGGTCAGATTGACTAGTCAACGGGCCCACAGAGCTGGCCAGAAATACCGGTCCTAGTTCCGGTCCTACTACCGACAAATAGGCAGTGCGATGTAGAAGTTTATCTAACCCTCACAGCCATTTGCCGGAACTAGGTCCGGAACTGGGGCCAGAACTACCGGCACCAGAAGGTGGCCGGTACTACCGATCAGGGGTGGCGTTACTACCTCTCAGCGAGCTAGGCGCTGGTCAGGCCGGTACTACCGAGCCAAATTCCAGTACTAATTCCGACAAATAGGCAAAACTAGACAGAAGTTTTACTGAACCAAAAGATGGCTTGCCTGAATTAGGACCGGAACTTCAGTCAAAAGTTCCGCTCGATCAACCCTGAGAAACTCCTTGGGCGGTACTATCGCCGCCTGGCCGGTACTACCAATCAGGGTAGAAAACCTTCCAAAGCAGTAGGGAACTCTCTCTCACAGGAAAACTGGGATGGCTGTGGAAGTGCATATATGGTATGTGCATGAAATGGTGATTTCCCACAACCTTCCAAGGTGGAACCCCTCTTGATAGTACGGTAGCCTAAAACACAAAAGCAAGAGAAAGTGTAAAAAGGCGCCACCGTCTTCAAGCATCTTCTAGAGAAAGGTCCACCAACAAGCAGGTCTGAAGATAAGCCTTGCAGCTTAGACCAAAGGTTAAACCACAAGAGAAGTTGTCATCAGCACCAAAAACAAAAGGAGAAAACAATATCCTTTCACAAAGTATAAGGACAAGGCATCGCCGCGACTGGCTAAAAGAAAAGATGAGAAGACAAATAGCTAACATTTAAATTGCTCGTTCAATTGTGCAACTTCATCCAAGAGATACTTCTCGTGGGTGGTGGCCTTCTCAGCTTTTGACTTCCACACATCCACGTTACCGTGGATAATGGGCAACTCATGCTCTAGCTGCTTTATATGGTCGCGTAGTCACGAGAGCAACGACAGCTCCTCCACCTTTGAACATGGTTGCGCCATGGTTTCATCGGTGGGAGGAGAGTCATGATGACCACTCGAAGGACCCTATTTACAACCAAGCAAAAGGCAAATGAGACCAATCATGCAATGATAAAAAAGGAGGTATGCATATAAATTCGATAAAAGTATCAAGGGGGCACCCCCACAAAATGCGGACCAACAAAAGGAAGCTACAACTATTACAAAGGGCAGCTATGGAGCAATCTGCTTCTTCGACTTGGACATGGACTTCGAATTCGCGGGCTTCCTCGAATCCGTGGCAGTCTCCGATGCCACAGACTTTCCGGTGGTAGCCCTAGATGCCACAGCCTTCACCACCTTCACTCACCGCAACTCCTTAGAATACTTGGCAACTGTCTCGATGAGACGAGGCCCGTATTTACTGCATTTAGTGGTGAAGGGAGCAAACACTACCTGCTGGCCTTCCACGTCGATAGGCATCGCCTTGGAGATAGCGCTTGGGTCCAACTCTGCACCATGTGCTTGCGCCATCACGAGTGCCATGGTGGCGCCAACAGATTGATGAGCATTCTTGAAGTCCATGGGGATGCCTTCTGCGAAGGACTCCACCAGGCCGTCAAGAGTTTCGATTAAGCTAGCCTTCGGCACCATATCTTCACGGAGGCAGCTCAGCGCGCCTTTGACCTTCCCGAGCGTACCCTGAAGGGAGGCACTGTGATCCTCAACTGCAGCCACGGTGCCAGGCAAGGTATCTACACGGTGCAAGGCTTGGGCGTCGAAGCTTACGCTAGCGGCATCTGCATACACAGAGTATCAGCACAGCGACATGATATAAAATAAGGAAAAATACAAGTGAAGTTGAACAATACCTGAGAGAGCCTTGGCAATCGAGAAAAGTTTTTCTTCGAACAACCTCTCCCTTTCGGTAGTGGAAGCACGCAGGTCTTCCTCACGCTTCCGCGACTCTTCCAGAACTGCGACTTCCTCATCGCGCTTCTTCTCTGCTATGGCAAGTCCCTTCTCGAGGGAAGTGACACGATAGAGAAGCTCATTATGCTCACCTACAAAAGATAGAGCATGACAAAACTGAGTTTGCAAATTTCTACATAAGTAGAGCAAAGAGGGAAAAGTAGTACAAACCTTCGACTGCGCAGTGGCGATTGTCCAGCAGAGCATGCTGTCGACCCAAGGCGAGGATTTTCTCCAGAAGGCGAGTGGAATCCTTCATGATAGGCTATAACCAGAGATATGAAGATTCATCGTCGACTAAAGGAACAAGTTCGACTGCCAGCGGCAAAAAGATACTTACGTGTACCTCTAGGGACTCCGAAGATTCCTGTCGAGTGGGCGTCCGCGCAACCATATGGTTCCCCCCGTTATGAGGAGAACTTGAAGAGTTGGTGCCAGAGTGGCCCACCACTAGAAAAGAAGGCGACCGTATGGCCACCTCCTTATTCTTAGAGTCCGCGACTCTGGATTCCTTCACAAACTGGCAATCGTCGGAGGATGACGATGCCATTTGACTACAAATAGGACCAACACCACTTCAGAAGAAAAACTCCAAAGGACAACAAGACGCACTCACAAATACTAAAAACTCACCCGTCAAATTTATCACGGTCAAAGGAGTCATCCGACGACTCCTTCGACAACCTCAGCTTCTTCCGTGTGGGAGGAGCCATGGTGCGTACAGGCACGGCAATGATTGGCTCCTCTACAGCAGCAGGAGAACCCTCGGGTGTTGTCGGTGAGGAGGCATCAGAATCCTTGCTGCAGGAGCGCTTGTGAGTCCCATGGCCACTGGACTCGGGGGCTTCCTCCTCTTCCTCAATAGGAACGGTGGAGCCCGACTCATCCTCTTCCTCCGCCTCACACGGGATAACTCCTTCAGGCTGAGGAGGCAAGCTGGTAGCAACTTTCTAGTCCTACAATCAGAAGAAGCATCAATATATATCAAGCACCTGACAAGCAATAAAAAATCTAGAACACTTCATAGGAAAACTCTACCTCCGGTGGAGAATTGTTGGCGTCGAAAGGAGGCACGACTGACTCGCCTGGGGATCCTCCTTGGCGGTGTACTTGGTGACCAGCCGCAATCTTCTGTCCACCTCACCTGAAGAAATGCCCTCCGCAAAAATGCGAGTGACATCGCCAGTACCAATCTAGCGGTACATCGGATGGGCTTTGGCGTGTAGAGGCTGAACACGGCGGCGCAACCACATGCGAATGAGTTCAGCGCCACCTTCCTCTTTGCCTATACGACTTTTGAGGTCGCAGACATGCTGATATAACATCTCCATCTCCTCGGACTCGCCGGGCATCACGACGTTCTTCTAGGAACGCCTCCTCCTGCAAATGCCACGGGATCGAAGGGCGCGAGTCCGTAGTGCTCTCCGTTGGCCTTCTGGTCGCGGATCTAGAACCACTTATCTCTCCACCCTTGGATATACGCGGTGAGTTTGATGTTGAAATACGTGATAGAGGAGTCGACGTGGATCCCGCAGCCTCCTACATCGTAGACTATAGAACCCGACCCCGATTGATGTTTGATCTTGAAGAGTTTCTTGAAGAGACCAAAGTGTGGCTCGATTCCTAGCTAGCATTCGCAAAGGGTGATAAAACATGCGATGTGGAGAATAGAATTTGGGGACAGCTGGTGCAGCTAGAGCCCATAGAAGCAAAGAAGACCCCTAACAAATGGATGTAGGGGGAGAGAAAGACCGCGAATGATGAACGCAAGGAACATCACTCAAAAACTTGTCGGAGTATTGGGGATTACCTCGTTGCCAGGAACGCGTGAGTCGTCCTCTGCAGCGTATAGTGCTCCGTCCTGGTGCTGGGTGAATAGCTCCGGCAGCTTGATGACGGATTGGCGCCACGACCCGTTGGTGACATGAGTCCCCGCGCCCTTCTTCTTCCCAGCACCAGCGGCACTAGTACCCACAGTGGCGGCGCCTCCTTTCTTCTTGGTGGCAACAATGGGAGCCATAGATCCTGCGGTGGAGACTCCCTTCTTCTTGCCCATCTTGCGCTAGCGATGGGAGCAAAGGAAGTAGCTGGGAAAGACGCGGAGTCGGTCCAGTGCCATGGAGGAGATGTGTGCAAAGGAATAGCAAGAACGACAATGGCGGAGATGTGCGAGAAAGAAGAAGTGTGGGGAAAATTATCACACATCATGCCCCCTACTTAACCTCCTACCAGATGCCATACAACGGCTAGAAGAAAATCTACCAGCCGCGTGGCGTACATCGGCATTGACACATGGCAGGGGTGAAACACGAACCGTCCCCCACTACTCCCATTACGCACGGAAATCAAGGAGACGTAGTTAAAATAGAAGATTACACATGCCTAGTCAAATCCAAGTCAGAAAGTGGGACCCATTGTTCATCACGTCCCGTCAAAGCTGCTCACGAGGGCAACTGAGGTCATCCAATCGTCAGCACTGACGTCAACAACTCCAGCAGGAGAACACTTTGACTACTTTAGTCCTTACTTGAGTTTTCGACTCAACCAAGCACTCGGGGGCTACTCCTAACAGGAGCGCTGGCCGTCCACCCAAAGAAAATAATAAATATGTCCAAGCGTCATGGAAACCCTTCATTCAAATCAACAATTCGATTGTGGACTTCGAGTTACTCCCATAGGGAGCGCTGGAAACACATTCGACTAAAACAAGCAAAAGACGACAGCAGCCACAAAATACTTTTAGTCCCCACTCGAGTCTATGACTCGAATAGGCACTCGGGGGCTACTCCCATAGGGAGCGCTGGCCGCGCACCCTATGATTATTTCTTTTATATGTTACATCGTGTGTTGATAACATCCACACTCGAATGCTATGGCGACTCCGCCTCATATTTTCCCTGCAAAGAGACTGTGTCTCCTGGGTCACCCGAATCATCTCTGTGATGACAAAAATTCGGATGCCGTCCTTATAGTGTGAAGATAAGACCTGAATAAGGCCTAGCAACGCATCTGCTACGCTCTACCAGAAAATATCTGTGCCTACAGGTACAATGAAATACGCCTTGACGGACGCGTCGAGTGCTCACACTTATACACGAGGATTCAACTCCTATAAGACCTCCGTGGCTTGAGTTGAATTACGCCAGCATTTTTCCGAATTCGAGTCCGGGGACTCGAGTTTGAGTAGATTGCGTTGTTTTGCCCTAAGGCAGTTAATTGATCCCGGTACATCGGATGAATCAGGCACGTGTATAAAAAATCCCTATGACATCAATCAAAGCACTCGAAAATATGCTCAACTATGCACTCGATAGACTTCATAAAGTCTCCACTCGAATCTACGATTCCACTGGACACTCGGGGCTACTGACGTGGGCGTACCCTATAGATACTCGAGTTTGGTATATACAACCTAGATATGACAAAATCCCACGGTGTTACCAGGTCCCAATGCAAGAATCGGGTGACCCACGGAGACTCCGACTGCTTGTGGCACAAGGCAAGAAAGCTTAAAGGGACAAACCCTAACTTGTAACTGACTTGACCTGCTACTCGAGACCTAGCCTATATATATAAAGGCTAGGAGGGGGCGGCGAGGAGGACAATCACAACCCTAATTTCCACAACCATCGCCATATTGCATCTGCGCACCCCCTGTAACTTTTGACTCTCTCGATAATTCCAAGAGCAGACAAGCAGGAGTAGGGACCTCTACGAGACCTGAACCTGGGTAAACCTTGCATCCCTGTGTGCTTGTTTGCTAGCCGATTGATGCCTCCAGCGCTCCCTCCTTCTCCAAAACCCAAGTCCATAACAATGGGCATTGACGAGTTAAACCCTCGTCACCCGAGGATACTTATAGCATCAAATGTCACCTGGTGATACAGTGATCATAAAGGTGTGTTCATGTATTCAGAGGAACATGTATATGCATTATGTGTCAAGAGCGGGATTTGTTCATCTGCGTGACAAAAAAGATACTCGAGGGACCACTCAGAGAAGTTATATCCAATAGCTGCACAACATGTGATTTGATAACGGGGATATCACTTGTTGGAATGAGTCAAATAGCATTTGTTAATAATGATATTGAACACGACATGGTGATTTCAATGATCCGATCTCGGGCAATGTAAGTATCAAATATGACATGAATTTCATGGTTTAGCGACGAAAAGATTCGTGGAATGCACAAGGGTCAACATGGCCATCCAAGTCCCTCTGATGATCATTGGTACGGGAAGGTCCCGACCATGTCTGGAGTGTTTAGGTAAGTCCTGGCCATGGGGTATCACACTTAAGGTCTTGATGATGCGCAAAGAGCATTTTGGTATCGGCAGAATCACCGAAGAAAAGAGAGAGAGAAAACCAGAAGAGTTTTGGTAAGTCCGGAGTGGGGTGGAAGGAGTTCCATAGCCACGGGGATTGAATAGGTGAGTGAATGTTTAATATTGATTTAATCATTCATTTATATTTATTCAATAAAATTAAAAAATTAAAATGGTCAACATACCTAATTGGGCCTAATTCCATAGGGAAAAAGGGCCATGAGGGAAAAGACCAAAAGGTAGAAAGGGAGGAGGGGCCGCATGGGCCCCATGCACCCGTCGGCTGGGCCCATGGGGGCCTTGGCCAGCCGGCCACCCCTCCCCCTCTTCTCTCCCTTTTTGTTTAGTCCCACATGGCTAAGGAAATTGCCTATGTGGGGGGGGGTTCCCTATATAAAGAGAGGTATTTTGACAAATTAAATACACAATAATCAATAAAAGGTTTCCTCTCTTTTGGGGAGACCTCCAGTTGACTCTCTCTATCTCTCTCTCTCCCGTGATCATGGTCCCAAGTCCGGATCACGCGAGCAGGAGTCTTCATCACCGTGGAGCGCCGTTGCGCTACGAGATTCAGATTCAGAAGCTCTACTTCCGCAACTGCTACTGGATCAGAGGAGTGAGAGTCATCGTCAGGCACCAAATGTGTGTAACTCCCTCGGAGGTGCAACACTTGGGGCACTAGAAGTCGTTGGAGCCACATGAGTTGTCGGGACTTCAACACGACCTCGAGGTCGGCTTCGGTATGACTACATCAACCACTCTCTCTTGAGTGTTGACAATGCTTTTCGGCCTTCAAGGGTAAGTTCGCGAAAAGCTCCTCCCATTACTGCATTACTAATAGATAGGTCCTAGCATTAGGGTTCTTGGCGTAGGGAAAATTTATTGTTTTCATGCGCGAACCCCTACAATAAGCACATTCATGTGTAAATGATCTAATATAGATAGGATTTATAGGAAACACATTCGTAAATATGAAAGACCCCATGAGCCACAAGCATATCATAAAGTCTCTTGGTCCAACCATTATATCACAAAGCACCGGGCTATGAACGAATATTAAATAAAAAAATACAGACCAAAGCATTAAGATCTATGATGTTGTTCCCAAGTGGATCACTAAATGACTATTGTACTCCCCTTGTTGTCTCTAGGTTCCATGCGTAGGCGCCGTTTACAACACATCTCACCTCAAACCTGGATCAGTCCTCGGGGTATTGGGTGCATGAGAAGTCCTAGGATTAAGGAAAGATAAAATGGTAGAAATACAAATCTGATATGCAATTTCCACACAATATTCCCATCTAATTAGATTCACATAATCACTACAAGGCTATTCCCCAACCTGCAGCCCGTGGGGACTACTCACTCATAATAAGATCAATGATATAAAACATTGTAGAATTACTTAGATCAATACCAAATATCCTTACAAAGTCACCAATCACGAGGAGATCGTGAATACATATACAAGTTATGCCTATGGCTGTAGATGGAGATGGAGATGATGAACTATGGTGGTGGTGATGTGTTGGATCTTCCTTGGTGTGTTCCAAATGCTATATAAGAATGGTGACTCTTTTTGCAGCGGCTAGGAGTATCAAAATATATAGGGTCCTTCATGAAAGTTGCTTGATTTGACCTAGTGAAGGCACCGCCGTGTGGTACGGGCGGACGGTATGGGAAAGCTCCACTTGTACCTATGCTTGTTAACACTTCTGGACAATGGCATTCGGCCCTGGTTGACTTGGTTGAGTTGGAAACATGTGATTCTGACTTAATTGCTCTAGATTTCGCCATGAAAGAGTGATTTTCTGCACTTCACAATTCAAAACAAGGTTTTGCCCATCTTTGAAATAATTAGTCATTAGTGGCAAGGCTAGAGATATATATTAATTGCTTGCCTTAATGTAAGATTTAAACGCAAATAAAGATGGCTATTTTCACAGCCATCAACATCCCCAAGCTTAAACCTTGATCGTCCTCAAGCAAGAAACCAAAAATCATAAGGAACTCAACATTTAAACTAAAATAGTGAGAAATCAAGTTCACTTACAATTGGTAGTCCCATACCTCCATCACTTATTTCTCTGAAACTTAGCATCGGAAGAGTAGTGGCAAGAGTATCATACAAGCTTTGTTAAATCAAGTCAATCACAATAAAGGTTTTATAAGCATGAATAACTAGATGTGAAGTAATTATTCCAATTCCTGTAGTTAACTCTTGGCTTGCCAAGGAACACTTGAAGGTTTCATATTAGCATATTAAGAGTGAGAGATCATGTCAAAACAAGCATAACATTAGAGTGTCTCATTAACACCCACATCAGTAAATCAAGACTTTCAAATACTTGTTTTCTATTCTTTGGTTCTTTCAAGAACTTTCAACTGAGTAGTAATGAGATCATGCCAAGAACTCAGTGAATTTAACCGGACTGTGTAGGCTAGGATAGAATTTTGTAACCATTCCAGTCAAAAGGGTTGTGCTTTCTTTTGCTTGCAAGGCAGACCATGAGAGTGCCATACTTTTAACCATTATAGCAGTTGCCTGCTATGAATGTTCATTCAACACATAGCTGAAATCTAGTAGTTACCTCTACACAGATCATTCGTAGGCCAGTGGGTCATGACAAACCATGAGTGCAACAGTGGTGTAGCCACGCGTAAAGCAATATCATACTTTCATTAATAGGTTAAGTTTTGGCATGTATCTCCATCACCGCTAAGCACTAGTTCCATTGAATAAAATCCTTTTAAGAGTACCATCAAGTCTATCACTATATCTATGGAGTTGAGTATCTTCAAGGCTAAATCTTCAGACGACATCACTCAACTCATAATTTGAGACCTTTTGTTATTGTATTTGTTCGGCAATATTATTCAAGGCAATACTTGGTTAACTACAAGAACTAGAGAAAGAGCAAGCATATCAAATTAATCATTCAAATAAAAGATTTAATTTAACTCTTAAGATTCACTCCCAATAGCATAACATCTCGACATTACTACAAGCTAGCATAAGCATTCAAACTTCCAAAGTGGGAGACATAGGACATACCTCTCATGAGTGACTTCATAATTCTCTTACATATGATGTGTTTCTTCAAAACGCAAAGTGGACCACTCTCATTAATAATATTGAAGCAAAGAGGAAAATGGCAATCCACTTTTCACGTATAAAGATAAATGGAGAAATATTTTTGTATTTTTTATGACTGGGTTTAAAGAAAAGAAGGATTTGTGAAAAAGCAAGGTATTAAAAACAAATACAAAAACAAAAGGAAAGAAAATAAAAAACGAAGTGTTAGAATGAGCCCAACACGAGTGTTTCAAAGCTCACGTGGAGCTGGAGTACAACCTTATTATGACATCAATAAGTTGCTTAGGGAACACATCCCCAAGATTAGGATTTTTGAAGCCCTCTTGATGCTCATTGTGGCAGTGGAGGAAAGCCCTCCATGTTACATTGGCCACTCCAATGGTTAAACCGGGACAAGAGGTGTGTGGTGTTGTCCCTAAGGTTGATGGCAAGGTTGATCATGTTCTGAATGTTGCTTTTGAGTGCGTACAAGTCCTCATACGTGGTGTAGGGGTTTTGTGGTCGCTTCTCCTACTCGGGTCCTTCTTATTGTTCTTCTTCATTGTCTTGTACTTAAGGTACCTCCTCATGGGATAGATTTGCTTCAACCTGTGTGTCATAACGCAAACGTCCCTCCTCCATAGAGAATAGACTATGAGGTAAAGGAGTTTGGATCCAGTGATTGGCTGTAGGTATATGAATAAAATATCTACCTTATATCTTTCTAACCATGCCACAATCATTAAGGGTAGCAAAATCGAGACGATGAACACCTACCAATTGTTGTAAGTTACCTATGTTGATATTGAGTGCTTGGATAAGGACATTGATCACTCCTCTGTAGCAAATGGGACCATGGGTTTGATGAGACCGATGCTCCAAATAAAATACGAGAAGAGCAACCAAGTTTGGTGAGTTGAGTCCAGGGATGACAGATCTTGCGAGGATCATCATGTACTATTCATTCACTCTTGTAATTCACCATGGGCCTATAGGTATTATAAATAACATAATACAAATAGCATACAACAGGACATTCAATTCGATTACCCTTAGGAACAGGATCAACGACACGCATCCTGTTGAGATAACTAAAATGTCTAGGATCAACCATAAAAGTAGAAGTCCGGATGTCGGTTATGTTCTTGATGAACCCAAAGAATTGACTCCATTGGTCAAGGTATAGAGTATACTCACAATCCATTAGACAAAAATAGATTAAGTCTAACCTTGGTCTATATTCTCTCCGAGGTAAAACTCAGACACATCGTATGCTTCAAGGTGCTTAGGAACTCGAGAAATAACCAGCAATAGGTAGCAGCATCCTGAAAGATAAAATCAAGCAAACCAACATCGTTGCAAAGTAAATTAAAATCAAGGCTAATGCCTAGTTGGTTCAAAGTATATGGACACGCCCATTTGGTCGATTTGATCTCTCTGTCCTTGAGACGGTTGAAATGGTTGCAGCGTGATTCCTTGGTTAACTCAATTTCTAGTGATGCAAGGGTAGAATCTTCAACATGTGGTGTAACTTGTATCATCACCGCACACTAACGACTCCTTGTGTTCATCTAAAAATAAAAATTTAAACTAATTAAACTTTTGATCCAATAGAAATACACAATGAATGAGTCTATACACATTCTACAAAATAATCTCATCTAAAAGTCAAAACTAAACATGCTCGTTAAGAAAAAATGGTTCATGGCAAGACCCAGGTCTAGATTGATAATACCAAGAGATAGAGCATAGTTTTGATGTAATCAAGTGAGGGATCTGAGGAGAAACAAACCTTAGTTCGTTGGTGTGCGATGAATCAAATAAAAATGAGTAGAGGTGGAGATCCAATTGCGGTGTTTTGATGTTTGCAGGAATAAGAAAGAGAGAATGGGGTTTTAGGTTTGCCTCTCTCCCTGGCCGATATAGGCTGTCCGTGCATGTGGTACGGGCGGACGGTACGGTCGTACCCGCCCATACCAAGGATCGTTACCTTGGACTTTTAGATCCTAGGAGGAGAACTCGGTACGGGCGCGTGGTACGACCGATCGCGCCCGTATTGATGGTCGTTAAGATCAGTACCTTTTTAGAAAAATGATGTTTGTTCGTGGACTTCGATATGGGCACGCGGTATGGGTAGACCCGAGTGTATCGATGCTCGTTAATACTTATGCCTCCATCAACAAAAATCAAAGTTATCCATTTTCCTTTTAGCGAGGTGGCACATGCACATGGTACGAGCGACTTTGCCTGTACGGATGGTCGTTAAGACCCCAGTAACCTACGTAAAATGCATTTTCACATATAATTTATTCACATTCCTTTGCACATCAACAAAACTCAAAAATGACAGTACATATATATAATTAATCTAGTACTTCCTTTAGCCAAGTGTTAGAAATACTCTCTCTATCCCAAAATATAAGACGCCTAAGGATTAGTCAAAAGTCAACGTTTTCTAAGTTTGACCTAGTTTAGACACAAAAATATGAACATCTACAATATTTAATAAATATCAATAGATTCACCATAATGTATATTTCACTAATGTGTCTATCTAATATTGTAGATGTGGATATGTTTTCCTAAATATTTGGTCAAAGTTAGTAAGATTTGACATTTGACTAATCCTTAGACGCCTTATATTTTGGGACGAAGGGAGCAATTGGTATTGAGATTTACCTATTCTTCTCCTCCCTGCATAGAATATTTCAACACTCTTTATTAGCACAAAAAAACAAAAAAAAACTAAAGCAAACACTAACTGAAATACTTAATTTTTTTTATTTCACATGGGTTACCTCCCATGGAGCACTTCTAGTTAAGGTCAATTAGCTAGACCCAGATGGTGATCATTTGGTTTTGGTTTTGGAAGTGGAACATTGATGGCTCCAAGTGCACATATCAATTATAGATAGTTTTGAAATAAGAGTATCATACCCACACAGAGATATTTGGTTAAGGTCTTTATGCCCCTCGTCACTTTCCACCAAAGGATACATATAAGCTGCCTTTGATCTCAAGTAAAGGGTGTTTGAAAGTGTAGCCTCTTCCTTTGTCGGTCTCTGTGGCTAAACAAAACATGCATCCCAGTCAGCGTTTTGGCTCCTTTGTCGGTCTCTGTGGCTAAGGTTCAGGTAGGTATAGAAAGTTCGGCAGTATATTTCAAAATAAAGAAAATCCAGAAGTGTATAAAAAGGGTTTAAATAAATTAAATCATAACTTTTAAATGGTTTACCCAAATGCAATCTTTTATCTATCAATTTATATCATAAAATTACAAGGACCGTGATTATGCCATCTATTTGAATTGTTCCATGTTGGAAAAATAATAAATGCTTTATGATTATTAATAAATGCTTTCATAATCTTTAATGTGGTAACTTTTATTTGCTAAGTCCAAACAATACAAATGACATATGTTTTCTAATTAGAAAAATGTGAGGAATTCAAATATGACATCGAAAATAATCTTTGGAGAAATTAAAATTTCGAAATTATTTAAATACTAACAAATGACCTTTCCTTAATAAAGTCTTATCTTTTAAACCAAAATTCCAAATTCGTAAAATGATATGTCTAAATCGATTAGCGCGTCAGGCCCTTTCCAACTATGCATTCCATACTTGCAATTGCATCATGCATCATGAGGAACTTTTAAAATCAGAATTGTTTACGCAAGGAAAACATGATGAATAAAATTGGAAAATGATTATTACTTGCTAATAATGCCTCACTAATGTTGTATCATCAATGTGCTATGTAATGACATCTTTTCAACATGGTTTGCATCATAAACTTGTCATGTCATGCATCATATCATGATCATGCAGATTCTTCCGCACCATTTGTAATTGTTGCGTCGTTTGTTCTTTTTAGCGCTTTGCTTCTTCTCGGATAGGACGATGAGATGTTGTGAGTTTGACAAGTCCTTCGAATAATGAATCATTGGCTATGTTTCCCAGGCAAGCATTCTTCCCCTTTATACCTATTTTGCATTTGTAGACTTCACTTCCTCCTATTGATCTATTTCTATCCATGTTGTGATGCTTTAGTTTCTGTACCATTTATATCCCTTGTAGCATCTTATTGCCTTGGACACCTCCTATTGCCTATTGTTTGGTTGACAGTTGGCCTTGCGATTCGTAGTTGCTTGCTCAAGTGTTGGTTCGAGTTGTCGAGTTCCACCACTATTGGGAGGTTGGTAGATGCTTAATGATGGAGATGATTATGACTTTCATTATTACTTATCATTTAAAATGGTAGAACTTGATATAATGCAGAGGCACTGATGGGTAATATATGTTATTTGGTTTTTACCCGCCCACTTGTGTCCACCTAGGACCCGCGAGTTCTTGACACCTGTTCCGAGATCGAGCGCGCTAACCACATGTGGGGTGTGTGGGCACCCCTATCTACTTACTACCTTATTTCAAAGTACTATACCAGGGGCCACAAAACTAGTTCGGGATTTATACATTACCTACTATACCTATGACATGTATGCAATGTTTATTACCTGTTGCTCGATGAGCATTTATTATTGTTGCGTACGTGGAACACTCTGTCATGGGAATATATTATCTATAGCCTCTGCTCGCATGACAAGTGCATGCAACCTTAGGGTCTATACTAGGATTAGCTATACCTTGTACCAGTAGCTCTTTTGGGTGGCCCCCATGTACTTGCTTTGGGTCTGGGAAAGCTCCGCGTCCGAAGCCCCACCGACATACCAATGGGTGTATGTTAATTGATTTAGCAAAAAGGGTAGAAGTCATGTGGAAACTTTGGTGTACCCCTGCAGGGTTAAATCTTTTTGCAAAGCCATGTCCGCGGTTATGGACGACTTGAAGCACAGTTTCTTGATCATAGACAACTCTAACTAAAAAATTGTTATTATAATATGACTTGGATCTGATATGACTAGTAAGTTGGATAATCCACCATGGAATGAATGAATAAAAATGCCAACTGTGTGAGTTTCCTCGGAAGGACTTCCTTGTTTGGTCTCTAGGGTGAAATACCAAGATAGATATGTTTGGTGTTAGTATTAGGTTGGTTCCGAATAGGTTTTTCTTATCCCTCTCTAATAGCCGACAGTTGTATCGAGTCTCTATAGGTTGTTTAGTGCATGCTTTGCTGCCGCTACAGTCCACCATACCTATGTAGGCGAGAGCCTCCGAATTCTAAGAATTGTCGTGTACTGGCCTCAGTACTGACCGCTCACTTTTTCCTTTGCCCTTTGTCGGCACCCCTTTTTTTTAACAGGTAAGTTCAATGTCGTTAGCAGCGTTACCCTTATGGCTTGGCCTGGGAAAGGTTATGGATGCCATTGGTTATTCTTCAGGGTTCTTAGCCCCATTTGCATCTTGTCCGTACTCAGATGTTGTATCGTTTTCAAGGTGATTTGGATCTTTGTACTGTATATCTGTATTCTTGACTCGTTGAGTTGTTGTTGTATTTTTTGTGGGTTCCCTCGTGAACTATTGTGTAATAGTATTACTTCGTTTTCCACCCGCATGCAAGTGCATGGTGGGCATCTTTGGATCGTTTGTATGTGGGTTGGGCGGGAATCACTTAAATATGCATAGGGACAATTCGAGGGTGTTGCAGAAAGGTTTTTGGTTGAGTGAAGAAAAGTAATTAAAACAAGTAAAAGAAAGCAAGTAACAAGGTTGAGTGAAAACGTGGTTGAACTCAATAGGGCTAAAACATTCTCAGGGATGTAGGATACACCACTAGCATAATATTATTGTTATTAATTAAGATAACATACTTATTGCATCATGATATGTGTGGAGAGAGCTCCATAATAAGATGTTCACTACAAGGGTTTGTTGATCCAAGAGTGAGGTCACCTCTAAATATCCACTGCGTTGTCTGAGAGCAATCACCCATACAAAGCACCGCAATTAAGGGTCTCCTCGTGGATATTGTAATTAGCTTAGGGAGTCCCTCTTTAGCTTCCTTTGACTGTGTAGGTTGCTAGCCGACGCCAATTATCACGAAGATCTCTGGGCACACTTCTAGACACATCCAAAGGATATCTCCCTCACTTTAGTCCTAAAGGCAAATGATATGTGGTCAACTACACATAGCATCTAAAGAGAGAGATCAAACATAAATCATAAATCTATCATACACCGGAAAGTCATATGGACACAAGAATATATCATCTTTATTTCAATTCATAATAGTGCTAGGGTTTCTCCATCTCCTCAAGAACAAAGGAACTACTCACACATGGAAGCAATCAACGACATCATCATCATCAAATGGATGAATAAAAGTACGGGGATAAATCTAGTGCAAACCACAATTAAATCTGGAATTACAACAAGATCTAATAGATGAGAGATGGGGGTAGTAATGGTGATGGAGATGAAGCAGTTGATGATGCGATGTCCTCCAATGACCCATGAGGCAGCAGGGATTTTCCCTTCTCCATGTTCCTCCTTCATATCCCTTTCATATGAGGTTTTTCGTGGTTTTTGGTGGCTGTGAATGTAGGATCTTCCTGTTGTCTTCGCGAGGAGAAAGTATTTGAAGAGGCGGATGCGATGCCGCTTGGTACGGGCGTACGGTACGGGCGGGATCTGCCCGTACCACTGGTCGTTAATGCTGAAGTAGCTTCCCTCACGTTTGGTATTCTCCTAGGTGCGAAGGTAAATCAATAAAATGAATTTTATCACTTAAAAATATCATGTTATAACATAATATGAGAGTTCCAATTGATATGTTCATAAAAGACTTAGTGATTCGGGATCCTATTGAAACAAGGACAAAAAGGTGCGTGCAAACACAGTGAAATACCAAAATCCCTATTCTATTTATGCAAAAACAAAAGGTAAATATGCTTCAATTTTGGACTCATCAACTCCCCCAAGCTAGAATCTTACTCGTCCCCGAGCAAGATGGTGGCTTATGGAAAAGATCATCATGTTCATGAGACACGAGTCGTTACAAAAAATGAGGCAGAAATTGAATCATGAATACAATATCAGATGTAAAGTTACTTCGGGGGTATTATCATACCCTTACACATCACATGAATTAGAGGCTTCCACACCCTTTTAGTATGAATGAAGTTATAAGAAGCTTTTAGTGATTAAACATATCATATAATCATAGAGTTAAACTAATTAAACACTTGATTTCAGTAATGAAGATTCATGATCATTCTTTTTCTTGCATCTTTCTTTTTGCCTTGGGATTCTTTTGATAGTTGTTCTTTTATTTCTCTTTTCTTCTTCTTGTTCTCTTTTTATTTTTTTAGTACATCCACTTGATCACGCTCACTACTTTTATGGCTTTTAAAACTCGTGACTATAATATGCTACCAAAACTCTTATTCTCATAGTTTAATCAATACTTTTATTGGTGTGGAAGTCCCTAAAATCATAACAGCTATACAAGTATCATAACACTCAACCTAGTTCAATCATCTAATATAATAATCATGAATCAAAAGATAACTTTAGATATCATAAAGTATCAAAACTCAACAGATATAAATCTTCTTTTGAACAGAAAGGAGCTCGAAGTTGATGCAACTAATGCAAATTCTGGAATTAAAACCTAACATGTGTGCTGGAAAGTAAACATGCTAAAACTGTAAGATAGATTACAAGGTCCTCACAGACCCCCCAAGCTTGGAATCAAGCCAGGTGGATCAAATAATCCCTTTTGATTATTTGATACCGTGGCGTTCTTCATGGTGATGTAGTTTTGTTGGAGACAGCCACGCAAAGGTTCTTGTTTGTCTCTTCTAGGGCAGATATGCGACAAAGACACTTCTACAGATTTGAACGCAAGAGGAACATCCCATCAGCGACCTTGCTCATCACGTCATTGAGTTCCTTTTTCCCTTCAAGATCTAAGAGACGCTTGCGCATGATCTCCCTGTGGAGGAGTTCTTCTTTCTGGTACTTCTCTATCTTGTAAAGACGACGTTCAGTGTCTGGAACGTGCGTGCCGACGGGCACGTCCAGAAGGTTGAATCCCCAATCTCTTGCGGCTTCTTGCTCATGAATGTTCTCATGGTGATCTTCTTTGTTGTTGAGGTATGCGTTGTAGTCTCCTCATAAGTTCCTACATCTGGACGGTTAGCTTTGTTACGCTTTGGTGAGGAGCACTTGAGGATGATGAACTTGAGTGACTCCATGGACCCCTTCTAATGAGGCTTCTTGGCTTCTTCATCGTCTTCAGGATTCACCATAGCAAGATAATTCGGTTGCTTCCATCCCTTCTTTGTTTGCTCCATGAAGGTCTCAAATTCATCCTCATCATCGTCATCAGAGTCATAGGTGTGCCACTTATTCTTAGGTCTTAGGCCTTGAGCTTCATGATCATCAGCTCCAATGGAGGAGGTCTAGAAACTATCCCACAAAGGAGCTATGAGGTTTAGAGGCTTGCCTTTGTGTAGAACTGGGTAGCGCATCAAGTAGATTGGATCTGTCAATATAAGAGGGAGGAAGACCTCTAGGGAGGCTTATTAAGAGTTAGAAACATGAAAAATCGTACTGGAAGGAAAATGGTCGGTCAAGAAAAGAATCCCAACAAATATGGAAAGAAATAAGTGAAAAAGGAAGAAATCGCAATCGTAACGACCATTTGGTACGGGTGGCCGCCTGTATGGCACGCCCGTACCGGGACGTTTCCAAAAACTCAATGGACAAAGGTCATAAATAGTTAACCGACTAAGGGAGGGTCCCGCCCGTACTACCCGTCTCTACTGACTTTTGGCGACTTCGTCTTCTCTTCTCTTTTTTAGTCAAAACAAAATAGTAACAAACAGGGAAACACAGAGTCGGTAATGACCAGTCGTACGGGTGGACATGCCTGTACTGCACGGTCGTACTGATATGTGAAAGACACATCAAAGGTCACTTACGCCTTAACGACCAGTGGTACGGGCAGAGCCGGCCATACCGCCCGCCCGTACTGACCTCGCAAGACCAATTGTGGACTCATAAAAGGAAAAGGAAAATGAATATGCACAAAGAAATGGCAGAAAATCATCTAGGAGAAAGATGTTTTGAAGATTTCAAATCTTTTTCTCATCGAGAGGGGATGAGTTTATTCGGGTACCTTATCCTTCTTTTAGTTCTTGGATCAGCTTTTTCTTTTTCCTTTGAAAAATATTGGTTGCAAAAAATCGCCAAAACCATTGTAAAGAGAAATTGAAAACTTCTTTCTAGGAATTATAGTTCTCGAGGGTATATAGATGGACGACACTACCCCAGGTAGATCAACCTCCTCAATGTCCATGCATGCCTCCACCTGCTCCTCTTTTCTTTGGAGAATCTTTAGATCAAATTCTTGCAAAAGTAAAGTCCAACAGATCATTCTTGGCTTAACGTCAGTCCTTTCAAGAATATCTTTTAAGCCAACACATTTAGTATGCACTCTTACCTTAGAGTCAATAATATAAGATCTAAACTTGTCACAGAAGAAAACCACAGCAAAAAAATCCTTTTCTGCCATAGGGTAATTCTTTTGGGTGATGTTTAAGGTGCGACTAGCATGATGAATGATATTAAGGTCATCACCATCATACTAGCAAAGAATTGTTCCCACAGATTCATGGCTAGCCTCATAGAATAGATCAAAAAGTTTCTTCCAATTAGGTGGTTTTATAATGGGAGCCTCGAGAAGGGCTTGCTAATATATTGAAAGCAATGAGACACTTTTCATCAAAATTAAAAACAACATCCTTTTGAAGAAGGTTAGTTAAAAGTCTGGCAGTTTTTGAGATGTTCTTAATGAATCTTCTATAAAATCCAGCATGGCCTAAGAAACTCCTTATACCTTTTACATCTCGAGGAGGGGGAATCCTTTCTATTGCTTCAATCTTTGCTTTATCAACTTCTATACCCTTACCTGAGATTTTATGACTAAGCACTATACCTTCTTGAACCATAAAATGACATTTTCCCAATTCAAGTCTAGGTTAGTGTCTTCACATCTCTACAAAACTCTATGAAGGTTATGAAGACAATGATTAAAGGAAGTTACATAAACAAAGAAGTTGATGGCTCTGAAATATAGCCATCTACGTCCGCATTTAAACTAGATATAAATCATATTCTTGATGAAATATCTCTCTAAACCCTGCCACTAATGCTAATATTTAGAGGGGTATGCAATCCTTTATTTTTGTATTTTTCCTACGCAGATAATGTCGTTTAAAGGAGGGAATCACTAAATAAAAGTCAAAGATACGAGATTTCCAACAACCAAAAGAAACCAGGAGCCGAACAACGAAGGCAAATGCCTTAACGACCAACTATATGGCCGGAGCAAAAATTCTAACCGTATAGCTCCGGTCATATAGTTAGCGCCACCACCGTTAGGTCAAACAGAACAACTTTTGTAAAGGGACCCATATATAAAGAAGCCTTGAGCGATGAGGAAGCAAGCCAGACCTTGCCAAAAAGTCTCTGCCACAGATCTCCAGCTGCCTGCAGATCTCCAAACCCTTCTCCATCTCCATAGCCATATTCCACCACTTGTAATAGTATATCTCTTCTCCGATTGGCGACATCGTAAGACTATTGCTATCAATCTTATGATTTTCATTACAGTGTTTGTGATTGTTGATATCATCTCTATGTGTGAGTAATTCTCCTTGGGCTATGGGGTTTGGCCTAGCCATGTAGCAATTGTGCATGTTATTTATCATAGATGGTATCGTGTATTAGTTTGTATGACATGATGATTATTGTATCATCTCTTTCCTCAATCCAAGGACTTGTCATGTACCCAAGACCCCGAGGGTTGAGCCAGGTATAGGGAGTATGAGTGATGACTGATCTGCAGGTTGGGAACCCTAGTGACAGAAGGGGTAGTACGACTGTATGTGAGGGATTTTCTTGGGATTAACCGTGACATCACTATGCATTTCATTAGTTCTCTTTCTTCTATGGATGAGACTAGTAGGTTATTGCTATAAGCTGTTGTGGAGGCAATAGAAATTATGGATGCACTGCCCACATATAATTTATCTTTCTCTAACAAGTACACACATACTTTATTTCTATCTTTTATTTCCATCAGATGTTTTGCACAACTACAGGTGAAACCGAACACCCTAGGCCCTCTCTCTCCATCACCGACAACAACAAAAGACACAAGCTATTGGTCCGGTAAAAACACAAAAGGAATTCTAAAACTCCTGAAGGTCCGTTAAAGTAACTTCACTATGCATTCACTTCTCATGGATTCGATAACCTAGGTCTACTAGGGAAAAAGAGCTATACTACATCTGTAATCCGGATCGAAGGTATCAACCCTTTTTCTGGCGCCGGTGCTAGGGAAGCAATAGCTACCCTGGTGAGGTTATTAGGAACCTTGCTAGTTTTAATTCTTGTTTTCAATTTTGTTAGTTTGCTTTTAGTCTTTATTTGATAAACCAAAAAAATTAGTTAGTCTTTAAATTGTTGCATTTACTATCATAATTTTAATCTAAGAAAACCCCAAAACATAGGAAGTATGGCTGAAAAGAAGCTTGGGGAGTTTGCTACTCCCAATAAAGATTATTTGCGTACTCCTATTACTCAGCCAGCAATCGCTGCTGATGATTATGAAATTAAGCCCCATTACTTAAGTTTGGTTCAACAGAATCAATTTGGAGGCTCTACTGTTGAAGACACGGGTATGCACTTAAATACTTTCACTGAAATATGTGATATGATGCGTATAAAAGACATTGACCCTGATGCGGTCAAATTGCATCTATTTCCTTTCTCTCTAAGAGGGCGAGCTAAAGAATGGTTGCTATCTTTGCCTAAAAATACTATTACATCATGAGTGGGATGTACTCTTTATTTATGACTAAATTTTTCCCACCCGCAAAGACTATGCAACTTTGATCTAATATTACTTGCTTTAGACAGGAAGAGCGTGAGCCACTAGCGCTTGCATGGGAGAGGATGAAAGAATTCCTAAGAAACTGTCCTAGTCATGGGATGGAAGATTGGTTAATCCTCCATTTATTTTACAATGCTCTTAATTATGTGTCTAAGTCTATGCTTGATACTGCAGCTGGAGGAACATTTAAGGGTAAATATATTACCAAAGCAAAGCAGCTGCTAGACAATATGCAAGACAACCATACCCAATGGCATGTGGAAAGATCAAGCACGAAGAAAGTGAACTCTGCCTCACCACAAGAGAACGAAGATCTCAATGCTAAGTTGGATGAGCTCATACTGGTTGTAAAAGGTAAGGAAACTCAGGTAAGATCCACCCTCGAAACAAACGTAGAAGAAATAGACTTGATAGCTCGTAATGATTACAACCCTGCTTGGAAGAAGAGTTACAATCCTAATTTTCAGAAACATTATGCTAGTCCTGCAAGTAACTCTAATAATAATATGGGAACTAGTAATGGCAGTCTCAAAGAAACGCTTAAGTCTTTCATAGACTCACAAAATGAAGAAAATAATATTCTAGTCAAAATTACGGAGAACCATGATGCTATGCTTGGTAAATTATCTAACCAAGCTGTTAGTTTGAGAAATGATTTGCAGGCCCTTCAAGAAATAACCGAGAGTCAAACTCTCATTCTAGCTAAATTTGTAGGTAAAGCTGAGCCCAATCCTGTTGAAGAACTCAAAATGATGAGGATCCAAAGGGAGGATCCTGAAGAACTTGATTATAATAATGCCCGTTCACCAAGCTACACCATCGAAGACCTTGTAAAAAGGATCAACGTCAAAATTCCGGTAAGTGAAGGTAATGATGAAGCCATGTATCAACACTTTGTTGATCAAGTAGCAATTAAGGTACGCGAGCTTGAAGAGGAATACAAGAAAATCGCTGAAAAGTTAGCTGTTAAATTAGATGACATATTTGAGCCTACTATTAAGATAAATATTGGAGCCAATGAGATAGCTGCACTTTGTGATCTAGGTGCAAGCGTCTCAATATTTCTAAAGAGTCTTTTTAACAAGTTAAATCTTGTCTCCTTTGAAATTAACGAACTAAAATTGCATCTAGCAGATTCTACCTACAAACAAGCTGTAGGAACTAAGGAGAACACTTTAGTTTACATCAAAGGCTATCCTGCTCTCATTGACTTTATTATTGTTGACATGCCTAAAGATACTGTTTGTCAACACCCAGATTTTTAATCCCAGATGCATGTTATGCCATACATCGCAATCCCAGAATTACCATTTTTTTGAGACATAACAGATTAGATATCACAATACATCATCCATTACAGACCATAATAAGTTCTTACACAAATAAAGGATCTCATGATCCAGTCTTAATACAAATAAGCAGCAGAATAGTAAATCGTAGTAGTGGGCTCCGTCTTTAGTGTCACAGGCAATGCTGATGATGGGAGATGATCCTAGTTGTCGTAGCCATCCTGCTGTCCATCTTCTGGATAGTCCTCCTCATAGTATGGCCACGGGAATAGCTAGGGACAAAGCCATGAGTACTCTTTAAGTACTCGCAAACTATCACTAACAAGTAAGGTAGTTCTAGTAGCAAATGCTAAGCTCTAAGTTTATTTGCAAAAGCTAGATTTATCTTAAGCTGAGTTTCAGAAGTAAAGAAAGCTAATTTAATGTTCTAAATCACTTAAATGGGAAACTAGTTTTCATATTCACAACCCTGTTGTGGTCAAGTCAAAATCATAGTTCACTTCACAAGTCATTTTGAAAACATCTGACGACGGAATAGTATGGCCACTCCAACTATCCATGACCACGGACGCGGGTATTCGAATAGTTTGACACTCTGCAGAGGTGGTACACTTTCACCACAAAATTCGATACATCCGTCAGGGATAACCCTGAATCAATCATACTTAGTATGCAGATAATCAATCATAACCTTTCAATTACACACCCTAGTATAGGCACCTCCCCTATGAGCTTGGCCTCCCAGCCATGGCCATCTGCCATCCTGGGCACTGCATAGGTGGACACAAATCAAGAGGTAGCCTCAGCTCAAACCTCTCCTAGGAGGGAACCTATACTAATGCATATAAACTTCTGGCTAAGCCTTACCCAATTCAGGTATTGTGGTTATACGGTAAAATTGGAATTGTATCGCATCCAAACCCAACCATCAGTTTTTGGTAAAAGGGCTAAGGATCATGCCTCAACATTTTCATCATCAAACCATTTGTGTTTCTCAACACATATCAAAACATCTCAATAGAATGACTCATCATTCCAAGGTTTTCATAATCATTTTCACCAAGTAGTCCCATCTAAAGTGATTAAGTTTTATGCTTAGCACTAGCCACTAAGGTTAAGAGTGTTCACTAAAGAGGGGTGCTAATCTTCAATATCATGCCATAGAATGACATCGAAGTATAACTAGATAGGCCAAGTTTTATACTCTTTATGCTATCTATACTAAAAGTAAAGAACTTTGGTAAAGTAAGAAAGTAAAGCTTGCAAGTAAAAACTTGGAATGGTATAAATCAAAAGATATATAACCCAAGCATGCCTAATGCATTTGCTTAAGTTAACAAGGTGGCAAGTGTTAACTTTCTTAGTTCTAGCTTGCTTAGTAGTGATGGCTTTCCTTGGTTGGTGAAGTGATTGAAATTCTCCTCGTCTTCTTCGGGGTAGAACTCCTCCTCCTCGTAGACTTGGTCGGTACTATCGTCTATAAATGAATACGGGGTACACAATCACCAAACAATACTTAACTAAGTCTATTTAGTACACTAAGGCTCACACTTGATGATCTAGTATCATCACAAACATCACATGATATAAGGCACTAGTTTTATTCATTTTATTCTAGAAAAGTAATTTCTACTCATTGAAATTAATTAAGATTTAATATTATCCAATTCAAATATGGGATCATGTTGACACATGTCATCACACAATATTCTAATACATGGGAATGTGATTTAAAGTGTTGGTCACATTTTATAAAGTTTAAGACTATTATTTAATAGATTTAAAGTGACTAGAAATGTCCTAATAGCATTCTTTTGTTACTAGTCCAATGTCACCGCAGGCAAACCTAAATATTTTTACCTATTCATATAGATATTATTAAATGTGATTTTTGAGAGTTGGAATCAACTCAAAAGCTATTATGTTTGATTTTTTAAAAATGTTTGAAGTTGCAAAAGTCTCCGTCTTGTTATTTTTGCTATATGTGATTTATAACTCCAAATGATTTAAATCCAACGGTTTTGGATAGATATTTTAATTTCCTTTCTAGCAAAATTTGAATCATGCCATTTGGTTGAGTGAAACTCTCTGAATTGATTTTTGAATAAGTGGACATAATATGATTTCAGCTAAATTGGAAAAGCATTTATTTGAATTTTTGGGCCAGCGCGGGAAAACTAACGGGCCGGTCCAGTGGTACTCCGCGGTGCAGCGGGCTGCTGACATTGCGGACCCACTAGTTAGCGAAACTAACTAAGCGAAATGGTATGGGCGAATCTGAGCCGTGCGATCAACTTCTAATCTAACGGCCGAGAGTCATCGTCGACGACGAACAGCTCCGGAGAGGAACTAGACCTAGCGTGGTGGTGGGGGTCTGGTGGGGCTCACCTGGGCTCCAGCTAGGCTCGGCGATGGGGCCGATCGACGTGGTAGACGACGGCGAGGTGAGGCGCGGTCACGGCGAGGCGAGGGGTGGTCGCAATCGACGACGCCCTTCTCCTCTAGCAGCGGCGGACTCCGGTGGAATTCTGGCACGGTGGTGCTCGCCTTGCTCTAGGAAGAGGTGTGGGAGGCTCAGGGGTGAGTGGGGATTTGAGTGGTGTGAGGATTGGAGGCTGGGGCGGCCTCCTCTTATAGCTCGACGAGGGGACAGAACGGTGCAGGTTGGCGTCTCCGGCGAGGGTGGCATAGAGAGCTAAGGGCATGGGCGAGGGGGTAGGATGGTGCGGTGCTCCCTGGTGGTTCTCACAAACTTAATGGCATGGCGTGGGGCGGTGTGGAATGGTCGGGCGCGTGCGGCGCTCTAGGCGGAGGCAGAGGTGCTTGCGATGGCGTGTGGCTGTTGCGGGTCGCGCGGCGGCGAACGGGGGTGTCTGCCAGGGTGCTGCTATCATGGAGGGTCTATGCACACGAGGGGAGGTCAAGGAGTTGCGCGTGCGAGCGGGTCGGGCGCGGTGCACTGGCGCGCTCTGGACACGGCGTAGAGAGGCGGTGCTCGGTGGTGCTAGTGTGGTCTAGGGCTGGGCTTCGACCGTGGGGTGGATAGGGGGTGGCGGTAGGATCTCGCGTGTCTGGTGCGTGTCTTGGGCGAGGCTGGCGTGGCTTCTGGCGTGCTGCCCACTGTCGGCCGGTGACGACAAAGAACGGGTGGTGCTCCACTGTGCCAGCGGCGAAGGGGGGAGCTGGTCTGGGACTGTGTTAGGCTTAGAGGGAACAGGGGAGTAACTAGGGGACAAATGGGTCGATGATCACTATAGGAAACAGTAAAGCTAGTCTAGTGTTTATTCTGTGCCTACCAAGTGTTTGATGAAATGGCCGCATGAAATTTATTTTTGAATTTTTGATACAAACTTTTTGAGTGATCTTGTATTAAGCTTGAGAGGCTACGTTTGCTTGGCATTGCCAAGGTTAATTCATTTGATGTGTTTTTGAAAAAGTGTGATCTTAACACATACACTTGATTCAATTTTCAAATGTCCTTTAAATGGAGTGGCTAAATGTTTTTGCAAGTTTGTAAAGTGGGCCTTGGTACATCTTTACTTGGTTTAGCAAGGGGTGGAAAGAACTAGAATAGTTTCTGTTAGAAATTGTCTTCTAGGAACACCTAAAGTGACCTAGTGGTTTAAAATGGTCAAAATGACCATTTGCCTTATTTCATCTTATTTGATTTCTTTCTCTTTGGATTTTATTTGTAAATGGTCTAGATGATGTGGCATTCACCTTTAAACCATTTCACAACATTTAGAACAATCAAGCATGGCATATACACTCAAATCTACCCTAATGCAAACACACATGCATTCATATGCTTTTTCTTAAATAAAGTTTTTGTTAACCCTAAATTGGGTGATTAGGATTTGATAATATTGATTAAAGTTTTGGGGTGTTACATTGTTACTCCTATAATACTAGGCCGTCCTTTCTTGAGAACAATAAAGGCTTCAATAAATCTACATGAAGGGAACGTGAAGCTGCAATTGCCTTCGTAGGATCATTTTGTTATTCATTTCCCTAGGAAGAAGAAAGCCAAACATGACGAGAAGGAGGCCATCACTTTGAAGGATAATTTGAAGTGCGTGTTCCACTCATCTGGCCCAAGTAAGTATCGTCAAGGTCAAGCTATTGACCGTAAAAGAGCGCTTCATGGGAGGCAACCCATGTTAAATAAAGGTTTGAGTTAAGTTTTTAGTTTTAGTTTAAGATTATGTTAAATAAAGAGTGCTAGAAAACTCCATTTGAGGAGAAAAAGTTCGATAGTAATTGAAATTCTGCTTTATTCATGCTATTGTTGGTCGAATATATTTACTGTCAATTTTCTATCAAAAACAAGGTATATCACTAAGTAATAGGAAAAGAAATAGTTTACGAAGAAACATAATTTTTTTGATGCACATAGAGAGTTTAACGACTAACTATACGGCGGGAATAAAAATTCCGGCCGTATAGTTCCGGTCGTATAGATATCTTCGCCATCGAATTTTTTTCTGCAATATGTACTGAGAGTTTAACGACCAACTATATGGTGGGAATACAAATTCTGGCCATATAGTTCTGGTCGTATAGATATCAATGCCTCCATAAAGTTTCTTTTCATATGTACTGAGAGTTTAACGACCAACTATACGACGGGAATAAAAATTCCGGCCGTATAGTTCTGGTCGTATAGATATCGATACATTTGCAAATTTTCTTTCACAGGGACAAACAGTTTAACGACCAACTATACGGCTGGAACATTTTGTTTCGCCCGTATAGTTGCGTCCGACCACAAAATCACATGGGAAGGTACTCCCAACTCCAAAACTTCAATCCTTTTTGTTTCTTCTATCTCCAAACTCTCTCAAAACCTCAAGGGATCTCCATCTCTACTCAATTTCGTTCGATTTCCTTGCGCACAAGTGATCTACGTGTAACACCCCATCCACTCCTGGGCCCGGGGGGTGTCACTCTTGGCAGCTTAATAGGATATCTAGACTGGCCCCACAGACCAACACTAGTCTTTTCTACGCACTTTGTCCTCACTCGTGCGCACCCGGTTACCCACTTCCCGGTCGATCACCCATCCTAGAATTGCTCTAGGCCAAGCACGCTTAACCTTAGAGTTCTTTTCGAATGAGCTTCCGAAAAAGAAGTTGCAACTTGTTGATATGGGTATCCTATCAATCCTATTAAGCCATGTGTCTGGTCTCACATACACCCACCCTTTAGAAGATCGATACCCTCATCGATCAAGCACACCCCAGGAACGTTCCCTCTTAGCACGCGTCTGTGCGTCCAGTACCGGGACATGTGCCATGCCGTGTCCACTCCGGGCCACACGCGCCATGCTCCACATGACCCGCCACTGACCCGCACACACCCGTGTAATCGCAAGGGTCGGCTCTGATACCACTTGTAACACCCCGTCCACTCCTGGGCCTAGGGGGTGTCACTCCTGGCAGCTTAATAGGATATCTAGACTGGCCCCACAGACCAACACTAGTCTTTTCTACGCACTTTGTCCTCACTCGTGCGCACCTGGTTACCCACTTCCCGGTCGGTCACCCATCCTAGAATTGCTCTAGGCCAAGCACGCTTAACCTTAGAGTTCTTTTCGAATGAGCTTCCGGAAAAGAAGTTGCAACTTGTTGATATGGGTATCCTATCAATCCTATTAAGTCATGTGCCTGGTCTCACACTACGGTATGTTTCTCCTACGATCCTCCAATTACTTTTTGCAAATTCATCTTCGATCTATTGTCATTGTCAATCAATGGTGAGACCTACTATGAACCAATTGGCATGATTTTCTTACCTAGATTATTATCTTGAGGAGATTCTTTAGTGTGCTTAGATGAGGAATATATTATACTTGCTGTTGTTAGATAAAAAAGTTTTATTTTTGCCTTTCTTCAATGTTTTAGATGATGAACACAAGGAGCCAAACTCGTGCTCATGCCACCGCTAGCGCTTCTCGGGCTGCCACTTAGGAACACATGGGGATACGGTTCAGGGATGAGGCCCATCGTGATCGCTTCCACAGGATCAAGAACCGCGAAGTGAAGGCCACCAAATGGGCTTGCCCCATTATATTGAACCAACTTGGTATTTCTGATGACTTTAATTTACTTTGCAATAGAGCTGGCCTACAAAACTTTGTGTACAATGATGTACCTACTTATCGCCACTTAACCATTAAATTCCTAAGTTCATTGCAAAGCACCGTTAAACTATGGCAAGGAGAGGATACTATTTCTTCCCGTCTGATGAACAACAAGTACACTTTAACATTAGATGAATGGTGCGCATGTTTTAATTTGCCAAACAATGATATTCATGCTTTACGCGCATGTTTTACTGGCTTAAGTCCTTCCCCTGATCAATACTATAATGGAATGGGTTTCACTAGTAGAGTGAACAAGGGGAAGAATATTCAACATCCCGCAATTCACTATTTGTTCTATGTTATTGCTAACACCTTGCAGGCACATAATGAGTTCACGAGACTCAACGAGGAGGACATCCTAGTCCTTGCAAAGGATGCTTACATCAACTGCAACCTTTCACACAACTTGGGGGCCATCCTTGTGCGCTACCTGGAGAACCAAGCCTCCCAAAGCCAAGGGCCAATCACAGGAGGAGGCGTGATCACCGTTATTGCCACTTCCCTAGACATCAATCTAGGTGAGTTGCAATCGGTACTAGGTGAGACACGTGTTGGTTTTTCCATCTTGAGGGCCTGTGGAATGCTCACTAGGAGAGGTGGTGTTTATTACCTGCATATTGCTGGAGTTGGGCATATCTACACCGCTCCTATGTCTAATGGTCTTTTCTCTATCGAGGAAGGACATTTGCTATATGATTCACAGGTTGAGAAACACCAACCCGAGGAAGAGATTCCTGAAGAGGACGAGGACCAAGAAGAGGAGCAAGAAGTTCCTTATCAAGAGGAGCAGCCACAAACCCGGTTCGCCACATACCAAGATTTATAAGAACTTGGAGGGACTGTGGAGAGGATGCACAACCTCTCTTTGAACCTCCGAGAATCAACAACTAACCTCTCAACTCAATTAGCAAACTAGAGTAACAAGTTTTTCCCGCCACCACAATGATTTGAAGGGCTTGCAAAAGCCTAAGCTTGGGGAAGTTTCCTCATGTATCTTTATTTGGCGTTTATTTGCTTTTATTTATTTCAAGCTTGCATTTTTATTTGATTTTATAAGAACCCATGTTGGTTTCCCCAACACTTCATCTTTATTTCTTTCTATTTTTGCTTTCAAAATTTTCTAGCCGAGCTTTGCCGCCAATTTTCTATTCTTTAAAGTCCCTCTCTTAAAAATCACAAAAAAATTCTCCATTTTTCCTTATTTTCCCTCTTTCTTTTATTTCCGCCTCGAGGATTCATATATTTGCAGGAGAGTGATCGACTTCGAGTTTCCAAGAAACAAATAAAAAAGGAAGAGTGAAGTGGAACCAAAAATGAGAGGTATGCCTTATGACTCCCCACTTATAAAGTTTGAGAAAGCCATGCTAGTTAGCAGTAAAAGTTGAGATATTATATTGGTGGAGTGAGTCTTTGTATCATAGTAAGATTGTCATTTGCATGGGTATTTAATTGGGCTCATTTTGTTCCAGCTCTCGTAATTAACCAAGTCTAGCCTAAAAATTGCTAAACAATTGTAATAAGAAAAAGTCTCACAATTGAAGACTTGGGTATTGTAGTGCTTAGTCTTGAAGGTTTATTTCTAGAGACACTCAACACCAGTGAAAATGTTAATTGACTTGATAGCTCTCTTTAAAAGGATTTGTTCGATTGAATTAATGTTTAGCAATTTTTGTGAGCATGCCAAAGTTTGACTTGTTAATCATAAGAATGATATAGCTTTACGCGTGTCAAACTTCATGGGATGCCAACAACTCCGCTAGCCTACGAACAATCTTCATGGAGGAAACTCCTAGATTTCGGCTATGAGTTGATTAAACACTTGTAGCAACAATGCTATAGTTGGTAAGATTCTTAGCACTCTCGGGTAGCTGTAATCATGATGGAATCACTCCTCTGGCTATTATGAGTAATCATTATGCAAAAGGAACAAAATCCTTAGTGATGCCACAAGTGTCCGTCACAACTCGATAAACTAATACAAATCTTTGGCATGCTCTCAATTACTTAAAAACTGAAATTCTTGAAGGACAATGAATAGAAAAGTAGTTCTTGCAAAGTCTTGATTCATTGATGTGGGAGAATTGAGATACTCTAGTATATATGATTTTCATGACAAC
Organism: Avena eriantha; assembly: GCA_910589775.1. Lineage (NCBI taxonomy): Eukaryota > Viridiplantae > Streptophyta > Magnoliopsida > Poales > Poaceae > Avena > Avena eriantha. The sequence goes on along the minus strand of OU342740.1, from coordinate 268,388,977 downwards.
TCTCACACTCTTAATTTACATGATTATACTTTACTATTCAAAGGCAAGCCGATGAGTTGATTACTTGACATGGAATAAAGTTTACTCATTTGAATCATCCATGCTTACAATAATTTTGCTGCGCTATAAGGATGCATGAAACCCGTATGATATGCTTGCCATTACTCTATCTATGCTGAAGTTTATCAGATTTATAAGTGGAGGAAAGATGAGACTACTAATCATGAGTAAGATCACCATCTCGTTATTTCAGTTTAAATGTTGAGTTACTTTTTGATTTTGGTTTTCTTGCTCAATATGATCAAGTTTAAGCTTGGGGAGGTTGATGGCTCTGAAATACTTTCAACATAATTGGAAAATATAGCAGCCATACACCTTTGGAAGGTAGCTGGCGCATTGCAAAGACCAAAAGGCATACGCAATAGGCATATAGACCGTAAGGACAAATAAAGGTTGTTTTGAGTTGGTAATTGATGGCAACAAATGCAGCCACTTTTCATTGGGACTCCAAGTGAAGAGTGTTGTAGCAAGCTTCTTTTCCTCACAAGGGTGACTCAAGGGTTTATATCGAACTCTCGGGGAATTGCGTGGATATTTGTCTTCTCCTCTTCAAGCAACCTGTAAAGTAAAATAATTTGTCTTGTGTCCCCAACTCCACCAAGTGGTTGTCAAGCACAAGGTTTCGTATTAGTAATATGACATAAAATATAAAACAAAGTAAATAAAGTAAATGAATACAAACTAGATGATATGGAAGATAGTAGAGTTGTTTTTGAGATTTTATGGGTGATTGCAAGTAGAGAAAGTATTTTTGTATTTTTCGAGATAATAAATTGCAGAAATTATAAATGATAGTAGATGCAATGGAAAGGTGTTTTTTATGATAAAAATCGGACTAGGGTTCATGGGTTCAGTTGTCTACTCTCTTTTTAGGTTGTAGTGATCATAAAACAATTCATCAATGATAAAGATTCATGGAAATTCTATAAGTGCTTGATAAAAGGAATTAATATGGGCACCACATTGTAATATTGAGATGGAATACATCTCTCTCTTATACTCCCCAAGAAAGGGAAATCTCCATGCAATCTTGATTTAAGAACAAATCAGAATATAGCTTTAAGCAATATTATATGATGTTTGAAATAGTAATATGCTACCCTGATCTAACAAGGTCATCACACTATCACATGATAACTATAGCACATGATTTCACTTTATCCCTAGAGAGGCAGCAAAAGAAAGGTAAAACCAAAGTAGATCTTGAATATTATGTGTCACAATTCAATCTCCACCCCCATGCTACTCCATCTAAAACACACTTCTCCCCATACAAGTTATTGCATACAAGTTGGATCAAAACAAGCAATGAAGAACATGGTGCATGATATGCATATATTAAAACATCTTACACAAAATAGATTCCAATCTCAAATATCAAATCAAAGAACAAAGATCCACCACATAGGAATTGAAAATATGACCATAATCATGTTGGGCAACTCATATGGTACTAGATCATTGTAGAATAAGAGAGAAATAGATCAAGCTACTGCCACAAACCCATATCCCGGAGGTGGAATACACCCTCTTCATCATGGTGAGGATGCTAAAGATGTTGGAGAGGGTGGAGATCTCCCCAGAGGTGGCTCCGATGGGGTTTCCCCCTCCAATCTTCATCAGATCTGACTCTGTTTGGTGGTGTTTTCGTCTTTGGTGGATTTTGGTGTCTCTCCTTCCAAGGACGCCCTGGAGGGTCCTTATATAGGGGTTTTTAGGTCAAGAGAACTCCGTGGGAGAAATAATCAAGGCTATCGGATGGTCAAGGTGCAAATGAGCATGGGTGGCGCACCCACTAGGCCTGGGCGCGCCACCTGGGCTTGTTTGGCCCTCCTGGCCTTCCTGGTGAGATTCCAGTGCTCCAGATTCTTCTCGTGGATAACTATTGACATTCCCAAAAGTGCAGGTCCATTTGACTTCGTATAGGTCCTGAAACATCAAAATCAGGGTTTTTTCTGCCATGTAGGGTTATAACCAAAATAAAGGGGATCATTGGTTAATCCCCAAAAATCAATATAAAACATGGATATAACATTATATATGATACAAATATGTGGTAAAACATGTTAACAAACTACAAAGTTCATCTATGCATTTTACATGCATCAACATCCCCAAGCTTAACCTATGCTTGTCCTCGAGCATGAAGGTGATAAAACTAAACATGGACTTTGGGGTTTGTTACCTTTGCTTCCTCCATTATCATTTAGTGTTCATAAGCTCAATTCCTTTCAATGAAACATAATATGAAATTGTATTATCAAGTTGTATATTTTACACATCTATAAATATGCTAAACAATAAGTGATGGTGTGATGAAACAAATGATGAACAAAATAAACCTTCAAGCACACTTTGATGAAGCTATAGAATAAGAGACTCTTTTCATGATTGGCATTGGTGTTTTCATGCCCTTGACTCGAAGACTCACTTCTTAGTTTTATGTCTTACCTTGAGATGTTTTGCATCCTGTGCCGAATGTAAGCATTGAATACATATGTTAATCCTCCATAAAGAATATAAAATAGAATTTTGAGCTATGTAATTCATGTCAACAATACTAATAAGGATGGGGTTCCAAGTAGCTTTTTAATTTCACTTTGTTTTAAAGCTTCATATGGTTTATGTGCTAAACATCTTACAAGTTGATTGTTTCATGCACCTAGCCTTTGACCTTGCACTCCTCATGCTACTCAACTTAGGCCTATCATTATATACGCATGTTGGTCTATGAAACCGCATCACTAAAGTACCTCTTCCCCTGTGTAGCTATATGCCCCCTTTTTTGCATTTATTTATTTGCTTATTTATTCATTTATTCAGCATAAAAGATAATATAATTCCTTGGTTGTATTCAAGGTGGGATGGGGGCAGCATATCTACTCCATAAGACAATAAAAACAGACATATGAATCATATCAACAAGGATCATCATGCTGTAAGTTTCCACCATGTCATGCATGGCTTTGGCTAGTGGCTCGGGAGCGTTTTGTACCAACATGCCTACTCCAATGTGCACACTTCATTTCACATCATTGAAATCCATAGGTAGAACTTAAACATGATTGATATTCAACATTTAACATTGAAATCTTTGTGCCATGCCAATCATGGTTTAGCTCACAACCACTAATAAGATGTGAAGCACACAAATTTCCATAGTGGTATCACCCCAAACCTTAATTTCTTATGATCTTTAAAATACATGAAAAAGCGTATTTTTAAGAGTGTTTGGAGGATTAACATACATACTATACTTGAAAGTAGCTTTTGCCACAAGTAGGTGGGTATGCCTAGTCTAGTTTTAAGGGGCTTCGAACAAGTCTTAGCTTGTGTAGAAAAGGCTTAGTGAAAAGAGATCTAAAGAGTGTGCCATCTAGTTTATAATATCAACATTTATTTTCTCACCTTGCTTCTTAATGTTGAACATAAATATGCACAAGCAAAGGATACAAATCAATAGGCATAAAACAGATCATGCTTCATATAAAACACTTGAGCTTAAGAACTAGATACAACACAAATTTCAGCGTTTGTTTTTATCTCCCCTTTTCTTTTATTCCATGGCATTCCTATTCAATTTTAATATCATTAAGGTAGAGTATATTTTCAGTAGATAATCATAAACATTTATAATAATGGTGGTGGTGGTGAAGGGAACATTTATAACTAGTTCCTGCTTCTGATTATTGATCTGAGAGGGGTCTCGATCATGTATGAATTATTCGTGAACCGTAGGGTGACACACTTAAGGGTTGCCAAACACCATTTGGATCAAATATGTTCTAGACAAAAGAATTGCAAAGCACTGGAATTATTTCAATAGACACCGAAATTGTTTCAGGTGAAATTGCTGAAATTCGTTCTGCATGTGATATTGAAATGTTGCAGGGGGTTTTATGTGAATGTTTGTTAATTAAAGTAATTAACAAAATTCTGAATAAAATTAATAAAAGATTTTTATTAAATGAGAGAGCAACAAAATTCTGAATAAAATTGCTGCCTCCAATACATTTCTAGAGTGAGGAGGTGGAGGTTGTTCTGTGGCCTGAACGTGTGTGCGGGGACGGATGCGCTGCTGATTTGCTGTGCTAGGACTTCCACACGATCTTGAGATCGGCAAGCGTTGGACTACATCATCCACGAGTTCCATCTTGTTAACAAAGCTTTGTTGTCCTTCAAGGGTATGTTCTCTATGGATGTATATCAACCCGTTGCTTGTATCTAGTAGATAGATCTTGGCATATAATAGTTCCCGTCATAGGATTTTTTTTTGTTTTCTATGTTGTGAACCTAACAGTGGTATCAGAGCTTGATCTATGCATAGATGCTTTGCACAGGTAGTACACATATGAGTATGTGGGAGATGATGATCATGTTATTGCTTATTTCATGTATCTTGGATAATGGTGGCATAGTGGGATGAAGCGGCCTGGACTAACTTTACATGTCCTCGCACATGAGACTTGTTCCACGCTTGACTTGCAACTAGTTTTGCATAAGTGGCTAGCGGGTGTCTGTCTCTCCTACTATAGTCAATATCTGATTTACAACAAGTTGCTAATAATTTGATTATCATCGTTGTGGTTCCATGTTCGTAGGTAAGAACGGTTCTATCTTCGAAAGCCCTAAGCCACGTAAAACTTGCAATTAATAAATTAGAAGCGTCGAGTTTAGACGTTGTTGGGCTAGTGTCATGATATGGTAAGTTGTAAATTGATGTATAGTTGATACTCGTGCAACACACCTAACGCGTAAGTTCCATAGACCTTGGACTTACACACAAAGGAATGATAAAGATCATACCACGATGCACATGATAGTGATCAAGTGCAAGAACCATATCATTTCACTTTACACATTTGATGTTTGCATCTTATATTGCTTGTTTGGCGCTTTAGTAGCATTATGTCAACACCCGGATTTTTAATCCCAGATGCCTGTTATGCCATACCTCGCAATCCTAGGATTACCATTTTTGTGAGACATAACAGATTGGATATCACAGTACATCATCCATTACAAACCATAATAAGGTCAAATAAAGGATCTCATGATCCAGTCTTAGTACAAACAAGTAGCAGAATAAATAGCGTAGCGGTGGGCTCCATCTTCAGTGTCATAGGTAATGCTGACGATGGGAGATGATCCTAGTCGTCGTAGCCGTCCTGTTGTCCTTCTTCCGGATAGTCCGCCTCATAGTATGGCCACGGGAATAGCCAGGGACAAAGCCATGCGTACTCTTTAAGTACTCGCAAACTATCACTATCAAGTAAGGTAGTTCTAGTAGGAACGCTAACTCTAAGTTTATTTGCAAAGTTTAGTTTGAAACCTAAGCTGAGTTCAGAGACAAAGAAAGATAAAATAAAGTTCTAAAATCACCTAAGAGGGAACTTAGTTGTCATAGTCACAACCCTGTTGTGGTCAAGGCATGTCCCAATTTATTTCATAAGTCATTTTGAAAACATCTGACAACAGAACAGTATGGCCACTCCAACTGTCCATGACCGCGGACGCGGCTATTCGAATAGTTTGACACTCTGCAGAGGTGGTACACTTTCACCACAAAATTCGATACATCCGTCAAGTATAACCCTGAATCATCATACTTAGTATGCGGATAATCAATCATAACCTTTCCTTTACGCACTCTAGTATAAGCACCTCTCCTATGAGCTTGGCCTCCCAACTGTAGCCATCTGCCATCCTGGGCACTGCATAGGTGGACAACATTGAGAGGTAGCCTCAGCTCAAACCTCTCCCGTGAGGGAACTCATACTAATGCATATAAACTTCTGGCTAAGCCTTACCCAATTCAGGTATTATGGTTGTACGGTAAAATTGGAATGGTATCGCATCCGAACCCAAACATCAGTTTTTATAAAGGGCTAAGGCTCATGCCTCAACATTTTCATCATCATAAACCATTTGTGTTTCTCAACACATGTCAAAACATCTCAATAGAATGACTCAGCATTCCAAGGTTTTCATAATCCTTTTCACCAAGTATTCCCATCTAAAGTGATCAAGTTTTTTGGTTTAGCTCTAACCATTAAGTTAAGAGTGTTCACTAAGGTGGGATGCTAATCTCAATCTCATGCCATAGAATGACATCTAAGTCTAACTAGATAGGCCAAGTTTTATACTCTTTATGCTATCTACCACTAAAGTAAAGAACTTTGGTAATGTAAAAGAAAGTAAAGCTTGGAAGTAAAACTTGGGATAAGTATAAATCAAAGAGGTATAACCAAAGCATGCCTAAAGCATCTTGCTTAGGATATCTTGTATAGTTCTAGCTTGCTAACAATAGCTTGCCCTGGTTGATGAAGTGGTTGAAATTCTCCTCGTCTTCCTCGGGGTAGAACTCCTCCTCTTCGTAGACTTGGTCGGTACTATCGTCTATAAATACATACGGAATACACAATCAGCAAACAATACTTAACTAGTCCATTTAGTACACTAAGGCACACACTTGATGATCTAGTATCATCACATTGATCACAAGATTTAATGAACTAGTTTCATTTAGTTTATTTGAGAAAAGTAATTTCTACTCATTGAAATTAATTAAGATTTAATATTCTCCAATTAAAATATGGGATCATCTAGAAACATGTCATCACCACATATTCTAATGCATGGGAATGTGATTTAAATGTTTGATCATATTTCAATAAGTTTAAGATTAATATTTAAATGATTTAAAGTGACTAGAAATGCCTATATAGCATTATTTTGGTACTAGTCCAAAGTCACTGCATGCGAACCTAGATATTATTACATATTCAGATAGATATTATCAAATGTGATTTTTGAAAGTTGGGATCAACTCAAAAGCTATTATGGTTGATTTTTGAAAAATGTTTGAATGTAGAAAATTCTCTATCTTATTATTTTGCTATGTGAGATCTCTAACTCCAATTGACAGGAGGGGTCCACATGTCAGCGACACTTAAAACCCGAAACGGTACGAGGCAATGTGGGCCGTGTGATTAGAACACAAATCGACGACTGTGGCTCATCGTCGACGACGAACAGGTCGCCGGCAAGACGGAACCCTGGCGGCTCGGTGGGGGTGTATTGGGGGCTTACCATGGCTCCAGCTAACGTGGTGATGGGGGCGATCGAACGAGGAGATGACGACATACTTAGGCATAGTCGCAGCGGCTCCTAGGGTGGACAAAATCGACGGGATCCCTTACTCCTCTGCGACGGCGGCTCCGGGGGAAGTTCCGACGAATGGTGGCTTGAGTGGCTTCGGGGATGGTGTGAGGGACTCGGTGGGAGGTAGGGAGTGAGGTAGTGTGGAGAAATGGTGCTGGGGAGGGCTCCTTATATAGGTCGACGAGGGGACCGTGGGGTGCGACGGCGAGCTCGTCGATGACGTTGGTACAGAGGGCTAAAGGCATGGGCAGGGTAGGCGGACGGTGGGCTGCCTCTTAGCGGTCACCTACGGAACAATGGCTTGGCTAGGGGCGGTGGCGTTTGGTCAGGCATGATCGACGCTCTGCACAACAGAGGCGATGCTCGATGCGGCGTGCGGTGGTTGCTGGTCACGCGGTGGGAAAAGGGCATGTCCTGGAGCATGCTGGGGTTATGGCGGAGCGGCGCGTCAAGCTGGGGTCGAGGCACGGCGTGTGCTGGCCTGTCGGGGACGGTGCTCTGGCATGCTCCGTGCATGGCACAGAGGCTGTGGCCGCGAGCGTGCCTCGATGGTCCAATGCTCGACTATGTCCGTGGGGTGGACAGGGGATCGCGGTAGGGTGTGGTGGAGCTAGGCGCGGTGCTGGTTAGGCGCGGCGCTGTCTCTGGCGCGTTGTCCACGCTTCGCCGACAACGACCAAGAACGGGCGGCGCACTACTGTACTTTACCGCGAATGGGGGTGCTGGTCTGGGCTGGGGTAGATGCTAGGGGGACAAGGGGTTAAGATGGAGACCAAAATGGTCGATGATCACTGTAGAAATAGTGAAGCTACTCTAGTGTTGATCTGTGCCTGCCATGTGTTCGATAGAATGGTTGCATGAAGAAAAGTTTTGCATTTTGGATTCAAATTTTTTGAGGGTTCTCGACTTAAGCTTAAAATTCTAAGTTTGCTTGTAGAAGTCAAGGGGAATTCATTTGAGTGGTTTTTTAAAAGGTGGGATCTATGGACATACACTTGACTCCATTTTCAAATGTCACTTAAAATTAGTGTTTAAATGTTTTTGTAATATTTCAAGGTGGGCCTTGGTAGATCATTACTTGTACTAACAAGGGGTGAAAAGAGTTAGAATAATCTCTGTGAAGAATTGACTTCTAGGAACACCTAAAGTGGCCTAGTGGATAAAATGGCCAAAGTGACCATTTGCCTTTATTAACTCCATTTGATTTCTTTTTCTTTGGATTTTGTTTTTAAAGGACCTAGATGATGTGGCATTCACCTATGAATCATTTTACAACCATTAGAACAATCAAACATGGAATTTCCAAACAATTCTATCTTAATGCAACACACATATGCATTCTTAATTGTTTTAATAATAAAAAGTTTTTGTTCACCCTAAATTGGGTGATTTGGATCTTGATAACCTTGATTAAAGTTTTGGGATGTTACAAACCTTCCCCCTTAAACAAAATCCCGTCCCGAGATTTACGAAAGAAAACTAGGGACTAAAGAGATCTGGAAACTCTATCCTAATGTAATCTTCTCGCTCCCAAGTGGCTTCTTCTTCGGTATGGTTGCTCCATTGGATCTTGAGAAACTTGATACTCTGGGTCCTGGTGGTTCTGTAAGCTTCCTCCAAGATACGGATGGGCACTTCACGACGTCAGATCCTTGTTGATATCAACGGCTTGGTGATCGATGTTCTTGAAAACTTCGGTCGTCTCCGGCACTTCTAGGCATTTGCAAAGTAACGAGATGTGGAACACATCATGGATGGCTGACATCTCTTCTGGCAGTTCCAGTTGATACGATACTTCTCCTCGATGATTCAGAATCTTGAAGGGTCCAATATATCTTGGGGCTAACTTTCCTTTCAGCTGAAAATGCTGCATTCCTTTCCACGACGATACTTTGAGGTACACGAAATCTCCAACATTGAAAGTCAGGTCTCAACGTCTCTTGTCAGCATAACTCTTCTGTCTAGATTGGGCGGTCTTGAGGTGCTCACGGACTTTGTGATCCTTCTCTTCGGCTTCTCGTAGGATGTCGGGTCCGAAAATCTAACTCTCTCCTACTTGCGACAAATTCAAATGGGTACGACACTTTCTTCCATATAAGAACTCAAATGGGGCCATTTGCAAACTGGCTTGATAACTGTTGTTGTATGAGAATTCTGTGACAATCTTCCCATTTTGATCCATACTCTAACACACAAGCTCTCAACATATCTTCTAAGATTTGGTTGACTCTTTCAGTTTGTCCATCGGTCTTCGGGTGATAAGTTGTGCTGAAATTCAACTTGGTTCCTAATCCTTCTTGGACTTTCTGCCAAAATCTCGAGGTAAATTGGGTTCCTCGATCCGACACTATGGTCTTGGGGGTTCCATGCAAACTGACAATTCTAGCAATATACATCTATACTAGCTTCGAACTCTGGTAGGTTGTCTTGATAGGTATAAAATGGGCTACCTTGGACAGTCGTTCCACGATGACCCAGATAGAGTCATTTCCCCTACTAGAAGTAGGCAAACCGGTGATAAAGTCCATTCCGATGGAATCCTATTTCCATTCAGGAATCTGCAATGGTTGCAACAGTCCTAGGGGTCTCTGATGTTCCACTTTGACTCTTTGACAGATATCACACTTGGCGATGTAGCTTCCGATTTCTCTCTTCATTTTGTACCACCAAAATTGCTCCTTCAAATCCTGATACATCTTCGTTCCTCCGGGGTGGATAGAATAAAGAGTATCATGAGCTTCTTGCATGATAACTTGCTTCAGCTCCGAATCTACTGGTACGTAGATACGTCCTTTGTACCACATAACTCCTTCTTCGTCTTCGGTGAATCCAGGTACCTTTGTTGTACTAATATGACGCTTGATTCCGTCGATACTTGCATTTCCCTTCTGGGCTTCCTTGATTTGGCTAATCAAAGTGGTTTGAAGTTTAATGCTAGCTAAAAATCCTTTGCTAACTAGCTCAGTTCTAAACTGATCCAACTCTTCATGCAAACTTGGCTGGTTCTCTTTGATCATGGTGTTTAGCCTACACGGCAATCTGCTAAGAGCATCCTCTACCACATTGGCTTTGTCGGGGTGATAGTGAATGTCAAGGTCATAATCCTTGATTAACTCTATCCATCTCCTCTGCCTCATATTTAGCTCCTTCTGAGTGAAGATATACTTCAAGCTCTTGTGATCTGAGTAAATCTCACAGCGGTTACCCATAATATAATGACACCATGTCTTTAATGCAAAAACTACGGCTGCTAGTTCAAGATCATGGGTAGGGTAGTTTTGCTCATGCTGCTTCAGTTGTCAAGACAGATATGCAATGACTTTGCCCTCTTGCAACAATACACATCCGAGACCAATCTTGGATGCATCACAATACACATCAAACGGCTTCTTGATATCTGGCATAATCAATATTGGGGCTGAAATCAATCTCTTCTTGAGCTCTTGGAAGCTTGCTTCACATTGGTCGGTCCATTCGAACTTCTTGTCGTTCTTCAACAATTGGGTCATGGGTCTTGTGATGCTCAAAAATCCTTCTACGAACTTGCGGTAATATCCCTCTAATCCGAGAAATGCACGGACTTGGGTTTGAGTGGTTGGGGCTTCCCATTCTTCAACATCTTTGATCTTGGCGGGATCGACAGCGACTCCTCCTGCTGACACAATATGTCCAAGGAATCCTACTTCTTTCTGCCAAAACTCACATTTGCTGAACTTGGCATACAACTGATGCTCTCTAAGCGTTTCAAGGATGATTCTCAGATGTTGCTCATGGTCTTCTTCTAATTTGGAGTAGATAAGAATATCGTCGATAAACACAACGACAAACTTATCCAGAAAGTTCATAAAGATCTTATTCATGAGATTCATGAAATAAGCGGGAGCATTGGTTAATCCAAAAGACATGACCGTATACTCATATAATCCATATCTGGTGGTAAAGGCGGTATTTGGAATATCCATTGCATGAATCTTAAGTTGGTGATAACCAGTCCTAAGATCAATCTTAGAGAACAGTCTGGCACCAGTCAACTGATCAAATAGATCCTCTATCTTGGGCAGTGGGTACTTGTTCTTGATGGTGACATCATTCAGCTTCCTGTAATCTGTGCACAAACGGTTACCTCCATCCTTCTTGTCCACAAACAAAATAGGCGATCTCCATGGCGATGCGCTTGGTTGAATCAAGCCTTTTGCCAGCATAGCATCAAGTTGCTTCTTCAGCTCCACTAACTCTGAGGGGTTCATGCTATAGGGTCTCTGAGCTATGGGTCCGGTTCCAGGAATCAGTTCAATAATGAACTCAATATCCTGATCCGGGGGCATACCGGGCAATTCATCTAGGAATACATCGGGGTATTCACAGACTACTCTGACTTGGTCTATGGTTGGTAGGGCTAGACTCTTGTTGCATTTGAATTGATGGGGCAAGGTTTCAGATATATGCTCTACTATTATTCCGGAGCTACTGGTCATGGTGATGGCTTTCTTGGCACAGTCGATCAATCCTTTATGTTTCGACATCCAATCCATTCCTAGTACTACTTCCAAACCTTTGGTTCCAAGTACTATTAAATTGGCATAAAATTATATCCCATGTATTCTGATAGGCACAGCTTTGCAGACTTTTCTAGCTTTGGTGGTTGAACCAGGATTTGAACTATCATAACGTGCTTCAGGTTGGTTGGGTGAATCTTACTAGTGCATGCAAATTCTTCGGTAACAAACGAGTGTGATGCTCCAGAATCAAACACCACCCTTGCTAGTACGGAGTTAACAGAAAACATACCCAACACGACATCTGGCGCTTCTTGGGCTTCTTCGGCGTTCATGTGGAAGAGACGACCATTGCGGTTGTGCAGGTTCCCTGGGGAGAATCTTCTTCCGGGCTGAACACGGCGTTGCTGCTGAACTGGGGCATTCACATTGGCAGTGGTGACAATCTTCTTGGGACACTTATTTGAGTAGTGACCCTTCACTCCACACTCAAAACAAGTAATTTGCGACTTGTCTTTGGCTGCAATAGGCACATCATTGCTTCCAGTCCTTGGGGCAGGGTTGTTGTTGTTGGACTTGGGCGGTGCACGGTTAAAGTTGTTGGAGTTGCCAGGGTTGTTGTTCCCTTCGGACTTCACATTTCCTCTGCTACGGTTGGGGTAGCTTGGACGAGACATTGGGGGTCTATTGTTATGCGGGGCATATCCTGCAGACGGATTGGGGCGATACTTCTGGTGACTGTTGGATCCATTCTGGTGCATCATTCTGCGCTTATGGTTCTCGTTGGCTTGGTTGATCTTTCCTTCCATCTGGATGGAAGAGTTGACTAGGTCTTCGAGATCGTCAAAACGGATGTTGATTAACACCGTTTGCATCTCAACATGCAATCCATTCAGGAATCTCTCCTTCTTCTTGGCTTCAGTGTTGATCTCATCAGGGGCATATCTTGCGAGAGACAGAAATCTGTCACGGTACTCTACTACAGTCATCCTGTCCTGCTTTAGTTCTCTGAATTCATCTCTCATTCTAGTGACTAAACCTTGCGACACATGGGTGCGGCTAAACTTGGTCTTGAAAGCATCCCACGTCATCACTTAATCGTGGTTCATTGTACGGGTGCTATTCCACCATGCTCTTGCATCTCCTGCTAGATAGTGGGTGGCAAACAGAACTTGCTCATTTGCTTCAACTCCTGCTACTTCTAGGTTATTCTCCATGGTTTGTAACCAATCATCAACATCTAGCGGGTCTTCAGACTTGCTAAAGATAGGGGGATTGGTATTCTGGAAGTTTTTGAATTTGGATCCATGATGATCCTGATTTCCATGGCCTTGATTGTTGTGGGCCATCTGGGTGATCTGCTGCAGGGTGGCTAGATTTGCTTGGCGCTCTGCTCTACTAGCTTCGCGGTCCGCAATTAGCGTCTGTAGAATCTGTAGCATCGGGTCCTGCGATGAGCTACTCCCTCCTTGGTTTCCACGAGTCATCTGAAGATTGAAATAGATAATGGGGTAAGAGGGAAAGTTCTAAGTTTGATGGTTTTGGTTTCAAAGCTAAAACTTTGAGTTTGACTCAGGTTTTGCAAACTAACAACTTTTTATTCATTCAGTCAAAGCACACGATACAAACACACACACCACAACAAAAGGAAAACAAATGGTTTTAAGAACCATTCTATAAGCTAAGATACAATGGGACTGATACTTCTCACTCCTACGATAGTGCTCTAGTGCATCTACTCATCATCGATGAAGTCGGAGTCATCATCGTCGGTGTAGAAGTCCATGGCATCATCCTCCAAGTAGTCATCATCATTGCTGAGGTACGAGTGAATGTCTCCTAGATGTCTTCACCTTCCTCTTCTTCTTCTTCTTTTGCTGCAAGCTGAGCTTCTTGCTCCTTGATGGTTTTCTCAAGCTCGGCTACCTTCTTGCGAAGACGGTCGATGGTGCGATCCTTCTTTGCGCGCTGCCGACGAAGTGATTGACGATCCTTGATGAGCAGTGAGAAAGTTTGGGCCTTCTGGGCGGCAATGGCAAGGTTGTGGTTGGCGTACTCTCGAGCATTGTCCAAATCCTTCTATCTATCATACAGCAGGAAGTCGAGGTTCTCCACTTGGCGCTTCAACTCAGGGTGACTTGGCATCTCCAGAGACACTCCCATAGAATCACACCTTGCATAGTGAGCAAAGCGAGTTCCCTAGATCAAGTTGACATTCTAGGTGCAAAGACGGGAGAGAGCTTCATGCATTGCCCTGGCTAATCCATCTAGCCAGTTGTTCTCTATCACGGTGAATTGAATCTTTTCAGACAAAGGTGCTTCCATCTGGCCTCGAAGATCAGCAACTATCAGCCATTGTAAATCTCCTCCTGGGTGGTCATTGAGTTGAGCTCCGAAGAATTCCGGATGCGGGCGCTCAAGGTACTCAGACAGTGCATCAAGATCCCTCTCAAAGATCAGTTGGCCTTCGTTGCCCAACTGGTAGAACTTGCAATACTGAACTTCCATCTATAAGAATTTAGGATGAGAAAGTTAGTGAGGTGATCAAGTGTGTCAAATTTTTATATAGTAATGTAGGAGTTTTTGAGGAACATGAATCTTTTTTTTAAAGGATCTCGAGGGTAAGAGTGGAAATAAGTTATCATAAATACTCACTTCTTTGTTTTTGAAACTAAGTTTTTGGCTTGTACATCCATTCTAACTAGGGTCTCCTGTGGTCAGGATGGCTCTGATACCAACTTGTCAACACCCAGATTTTTAATCCCAGATGCTTATTATGCCATACCTTGCAATCACAGGATTACCATTTTTGCAAGACATAACAGATTGGATATCACAGTACATCATCCATTACAAACCATAATAAGGTCTTACACAAATAAAGGATCTCATGATCCAATCTTAGTACAAACAAGTAGCGAAATAAATAGCGTAGCGGCGGGCTCCATCTTCAGTGTCACATGCAATGCTGATGATGTGAGATGATCCTAGTTGTCGTAGCCGTCCTGCTGTCCTTCTTCCGGATAGTCCGCCTCATAGTCTGGCCACGGGAATAGCCAGGGACAAAGCCATGAGTACTCTTTTAGTACTCGCAAACTATCACTAACAAGTAAGGTAGTTCTAGTAGGAATGCTAAGTCTAAGTTTATTTGCAAAGTTTAGTTTGAAACCTAAGCTGAGTTCAGACACAAAGAAAGATAAAATAAAGTTCTAAAATCACCTAAGTGGGAACTTAGTTGTCATAGTCACAACCCTGTTGTGGTCAAGGCATCTCACAATTTATTTCATAAGTCATTTTGAAAACATCTGACAATGGAACAATATGGCCAATCCAACTGTCCATGACCGCGGACGCGGATATTTGAATAGTTTGACACTCTGCAGAGGTGGCACACTTTCACCACAAAATTCGATACATCCGTCAAGTATAACCCTGAATCATCATACTTAGTATGCGGATAATTAGTCATAACCTTTCCTTTACACACTCTAGTATAAGCACCTCTCTTATGAGCTTGGCCTCCTAGCCATGGCCATCTTCCATCCTGGGCACTACATAGGTGGAAAACATTGAGAGGTAGCCTCAACTCAAACCTCTCCCGCGAGGGAACTCATACTAATGCATATAAACTTTTGGCTAAGCCTTACCCAATTTAGGTATTGTGGTTGTATGGTAAAATTGGAATGGTATCGCATCCGAACCCAACCATCAGATTTTATAAAGGGCTAAGGCTCATGCCTCAATATTTTCATCATCATAAACCATTTGTGTTTCTCAACACATGTCAAAACATCTCAATAGAATGACTCATCATTCCAATGTTTTCATAATCCTTTTCACCAAGTATTCCCATCTAAAGTGATCAAGTTTTTTGGTTTAGATCTAACCACTAAGTTAAGAGTGTTCACTAAGGTGGGATGCTAATCTCAATCTCATGCCATAGAATGACATCTAAGTCTATCTAGATAGGCCAAGTTTTATACTCTTTACGCTATCTACCAATATAGTAAAGAACTTTGGTAAAGTTAAAGAAAGTAAAGCTTGCAATAAGTATAAATCAAAGAGGTATAACCAAAGCATGCCTAAAGCATCTTTCTTAGGTTATCTTGTATAATTCTAGCTTGCTAACAATAGCTTTCCTTGGTTGGTGAAGTGGTTGAAATTCTCCTCGTCTTCCTCGGGGTAGAACTCCTCCTCTTCGTAGACTTGGTTGGTACTATCGTGTATAAATACATACGGAATACACAATCACCAAACAATACTTAACTAGTCTATTTAGTACACTAAGGCACACACTTGATGATCTAGTATCATCACATTCATCACAAGATTTAATGAACTAGTTTCATTTATTTTATTTGAGAAAAGTAATTTCTACTCATTGAAATTAATTAAGATTTAATATTCTTCAATTAAAATATGGGATCATCTAGAAACATGTCATCACCACATATTCTAATGCATGGGAATGTGATTTAAATGTTTGATCATATTTCAATAACTTTAAGAGTAATATTTAAATGATTTAAAGTGTCTAGAAATGCCTATATAGCATTATTTTGGTACTAGTCCAAAGTCACTACATGCAAACCTAGATATTATTACATATTCAGATAGATATTATCAAATGTGATTTTTGAGAGTTGGAATCAACTCAAAATCTACTATGGTTGATTTTTGAAAAATGTTTGAATGTAGAAAAGTCTCTGTCTTGTTATTTTTGCTACGTGATAGCTCTAACTCCAATTTATTTAAATCAACCAGGCTTGGATAGAGATTTTAATTATCTTTCCAACACAATTTGAATCATGCCATTTGGCTAAGTAAATCTTTCTGAATTAATTTTTAAACTTATGGACAGAATTGAGTTTTAAGTTATAATAGAAAATTCTTTATTTGAATTCTAGGTCCAGCGCGGGAAACTATATGGGCCAGCCCAGTTACGCTCAGTGGCGCAGCGGGCAACTGATATGAGGGGTCCATATGTCAGCGACACTTCAAACCCGAAACGGTACGAGCCATGTGGGCCGTGTGATTAGAACACAGATCGACGGTTGTGGCTCATCGTCGATGACGAACAGGTCACCGGCGAGACGGAACCCTAGCGGCTCGGTGGGGGTGCATTGGGGCTTACGAGGGCTCCAGCTAACGTGGCAATTGGGGCGATCGAACGAGGAGATGACGGCGGACTCAGGCATGGTCGCGGCGGCTCCTAGGGTGGGCGAAATCGACGGGCTCCCTTCCTCCTCTGCGGCGGCGGCTCCGGGGGAAATTCCAGCGAACGGTGGCTTGAGTGGCTCCAGGGATGGTGTGAGGGACTCGGTGGGAGGTAGGGAGTGAGGTAGTATGGAGAAATGGTGCTGGGGAGGGCTCCTTATATAGGTCGACGAGGGGACCGTGGGGTGCGACGGCGAGCTCGTCGATGACATTGGTACAGAGGGCTAAAGGCATGGGCAGGGTAGGCGGACGGTGGGCTGCCTCTTAGCGGTCACCTACGGAACAATGGCTTGGCTAGGGGCGGTGGCGTTTGGTCGGGCATGATCGACGCTCTGCACGGCAGAGGCGATGCTCGACGCGGCGTGCGGTGGTTGCTGGTCACGCGGTGGGAAAAGGGCATGTCCTGGAGCATGCTGGGGTTATGGCGGAGCGGCGCGTCAAGCTGGGGTCGAGGCACGGCGTGTGCTGGCCTGTCGGGGACGGTGCTCTGGCATGCTCCGTGCATGGCATAGAGGCTATGGCCGCGAGCGTGCCTCGATGGTCCAATGCTCGACTGTGTCCGTGGGGTGGACAGGGGATCGCGGTAGGGTGTGGTGGAGCTAGGGGCGGTGCTGGTTAGGCGCGACACTGTCTCTGGCACGTCCACGCTTCGCCGACAACGACCAAGAACGGGCGGCGCACTACTGTACTTTACGGTGAATGGGGGTGCTGGTCTGGGCTAGGGTAGATGCTAGGGGGACAAGGGGTTAAGATGGAGACCAAAATGGTCGATGATCACTATAGAAATAGTGAAGCTACTCTAGTGTTGATCTGTGCCTGCCATGTGTTCGATAGAATGGTTGCATGAAGAAAAGTTTTGCATTTTGGATTCAAATTTTTTGAGGGTTCTCGACTTAAGCTTAAAATTCTAAGTTTGCTTGTAGAAGTCAAGGGGAATTCATTTGAGTGGTTTTTTAAAAGGTGGGATCTATGGACATACACTTGACTCCATTTTCAAATGTCACTTAAAATTAGTGTTTAAATGTTTTTGTAATATTTCAAGGTGGGCCTTGGTAGATCATTACTTGTACTAACAAGGGGTGAAAAGAGTTAGAATAATCTCTGTGAAGAATTGACTTCTAGGAACACCTAAAGTGGCCTAGTGGATAAAATGGCCAAAGTGACCATTTGCCTTTATTAACTCCATTTGATTTCTTTTTCTTTGGATTTTGTTTTTAAAGGACCTAGATGATGTGGCATTCACCTATGAATCATTTTACAACCATTAGAACAATCAAACATGGAATTTCCAAACAATTCTATCTTAATGCAACACACATATGCATTCTTAATTGTTTTAATAATAAAAAGTTTTTGTTCACCCTAAATTGGGTGATTTGGATCTTGATAACCTTGATTAAAGTGTTGGGATGTTACACATTTTAAGATGATCTCTTATTTAAATATCAAGATAAAAATTGTGTTCTTACTTAAGTATGCATTGTTCTATGAATCGTGTTTCGAGACATCACGTGATGATTAGGTGTACTCGACCCTGCGCTTTCATACAACGGGTGTAAGCCAGTTTTACACACGCGAGTACTAAGGTTCTTACTTGGCGAGCCTAGCATGTATAGACATGGCCTCGGAACACGAACCGAAAGGTTAAGCATGAGTCATATAGTTGATATGATGCCCATATAGATGCTCGCCTTTGAAGCTACACCGACTCACGTGATGATCATACTTGGTGTAGTGGATTTGGTTCAATAATCACCAAAAAGACACGAGGGATGTTGTTTTTTGAGTGGGAGTTCATTCATAATTTGATTAGTTGAACTCGATCTATCATAAACTTAGTCTAAACTTTAAAAATTCTAATGTAGATGGCACCGCCTGCTTTTAATTTCAATGTGTTCATGGAGAAAGAGAAACTTGCGGCAAATGGTAGCAAGTTTACCAACTGGGCCTTGAACTTGAGGACTTTCCTCATTGCTGCATAGAAGCAATATGTTCTAGATGGTCCAATAGGTGACACTCCTCCAAATACTGCGTCTCTAGATGAGCGCAATGTGTATGACACAAAGCATGATGACTACACTCTTGTAAAATATGCGATCCTTATGTCAATGGAACCTGAACTCCAAAGATGCTTTGAACTCAGCAGCGCTGATGCTATGATGAAGGAACTCAAAGCCATGTTTGAGAGCCAAATCTATGCTGAGAGATATAAGATCTCTAGCAAGTTCTTTAGCATAAAAATGAAGGAACACATCTCTATGAACAATCACATCATGATGATGGGTATGTTCATCGTCTTAAGGCACTAGGATATGGTATCCTAGTGGATCTTGCGATGGATAGAGTTGCACAGTCGCTCCCACGCAGCTACAAAGAGTGTGTACTGAATTACAAGATAAGTGGTGCGATTGGATCGCTCGCTGATTTTGCTGCCATTCTATTGGCTACCGAAGTAGACATAAAGAAAAGGCATTATGAGTTGATGGTTGATAAGATCGCCATCTCCAAGGAAAGAGGTGAACCTAAAGGTAACTTCGAGAAGGGTGGCAAATTGTTTGCTACACCTAAGAAAAAGACCAAGTTAGGCCCTCAGCTTGATGTTGAATGCTATCACTGCAAAGAGAATGGTCACTGGAAACGGAACTGCCCCCAATATGTGGCTTTAGTAAAAGCTGGCAAGGCAAACAAAGGTATATGTGATATACATGTTATTGATGTGTACTTGACTAGTACTCGTAGTAGCACCTGGGTATTTGATACTAGGTCGGTTGCCAATATATGTAACTCGAATGAGGGGCTGCGGAACATGCGACCACTAGCAAGGGGTGAGGTCAAGATGCATGTCGGTAATGGATCAAGAGTTGATGTGATCACCGTCGAAACGCTACCTCTCCACCTACCATCGGGATTAGTGATAAATCTAAATAATTGTTATTTGGTGCCTGCACTGAGCATGAACATTGTATTCGGATCGTGTTTAATGCGAAGTGGTTATTCATTTAAGTCCGAAAACAATGGTTGTTCGATTTATATGAATAATATCTTTTATGGTCATGCACCTGTGATGAATGGTTTATTTTTGTTGGATCTCGATAATAATGTTACGCATATTCATAATGTTGATGCTAAAAGGATTAAACTTGATGATGATATATCTGCATATATGTGGCACTGCTTTCTAGGTCATATTGGCGTTAAACGCATGAAGAAACTCCATTTTGATGGACTTTTGGAATCACTTGATTTTGAATCATTTGATACATGTGAGCCATGCCTTATGGGCAAGATGACTAGAACACCATTTTCTGGTTCAATGGAACGGGCGCCAGATTTATTGGAAATCATCCATACAGATGTATGTGGTCCAATGAGTGTGTTGGCACGAGGTGGATATCATTATTTTGTTACTTTCACAGATGATTTGAGTAGATACGGGTATATCTATTTGATGAAACACAAGTCTGAAACCTTGAAAAGTTCAAGGAATTTCAGAATGAAGTGGAAAATCATTATAATAGAAAGATTAAATTTCCGCGGTCTGACCGTGGAGGTGAATATCTTAGTTACGAGTTGAGCACACACATGAGAGATTGTGGAATAGTTTCACAACTCACACCTGCCGGAACACCACAATGTCATGGTGTGAAGGAATGTCGTAATCGTACTTTATTGGATATGGTTCGATCTATGATGTCTCTGACAAACTTGCCACTGTCATTTTTGGGTTATGCACTAGAAATTGCTGCATTCACTTTAAATCGGGCACCGTCTAAATCCGTTGAAACGACACCATATGAATTATGGTTTGGAAACAAACCTAAGCTGTCATTTATTAAAGTTTGGGGTTGAGATGTTTATGTGAAGAAACTTCAACCTGATAAACTCGAACCCAAAGTGGAAAAATGCGTCTTCATAGGATACCCTAAAGAAACAATTGGGCATTCCTTCTATCACAGATCCGAGGTCAAGATTTTAGTTGCCAAGAATGCATTGTTTCTAGAGAAAGAGTTTCTCGCGAAAGGCGTGTGTAGTAGGAAGGTAAAACTTGAAGAGGTTACTGAACCTTCTCTTCTTGAAACGGCAAGTGGCGCAACGCTGGAAATTGTTCCGGAGTTAACTTCACCGAATGAATAGGGAACTAATGATAATGATCATGAAACTCCGAAAGAGGACACTAGTGAACCTCGTAGGTCAAGCAGGACATGTGCAGCTCCTAACTATATGGAAATCATGTTATGAATTTCATGGTTGATGAAACAGATGACCCCGCAACGTATGAAGAAGCGATGATGAGCCCGGATTCCAACAAATGGCTAGAATCCATGAAATCCGATATGGAAAGAAGCGCATACTCCCCCGGGGGGTCGATTAGGGCGTGGGCATAAGGGCCTTTACGACACAATCAATAATTCGATTCATTTTCAATTAGGTCTTGCTCTAGCTTCTTTAGGGGTTATTACTTCCTTAGTAGCTCAACATATGTACTCTTTACCTGCTTATGCATTTATAGCACAAGACTTTACTACTCAAGCTGCTTTATATACACATCACCAATATATTGCAGGGTTCATTATGACAGGGGCTTTTGCTCATGGAGCTATTTTTTTCATTAGGGATTACAATCCGGAACAGAATGAGGCATGTACGAAAACCAAGTTTGGAACTTGGTGGACTTACCTCACGACCGAAAGGCCGTTGAGAATAAATGGATTTTCAAAAGAAAAACTGATGTTGATGGTAATGTTACCATCTATAAAGCTCGTCTTGTCGCAAAGGGGTTTCAACAAATTCAAGGAGTTGACTACAATGAGACATTCTCTCCCGTAGCGATGCTAAAGTCAGTTAGGATTATGTTAGCAATTGCTGCATATTTCGATTATCAAATATGGCAGATGGATGTCAAAACTATGTTCCTCAATGGTAATATTGAAGAAGAGTTGTATATGATACAACCTAAGGTTTTTGTTGATCCTAAGGATGCTAATAAGGTATGCAAGCTTTAGTGATCCATCTATATACTGAAGCAAGCATCCCTGAGTTGGAATCTCCGCTTTGATGAGGTGATCAAAGAGTTTGGATTTGTCCAAACTTATGGAGAGGCTTGTATTTACAATAAAGTGAGTGCGGAAATGTGGCATTTCTGATATTATATGTGGATGACATATTATTGATTAGAAATGATGTAGATCTTTTAAACAGTGTTAAAAGTTATCTAAACAACAAATTTTCAATGAAGGACCTTGGTGAAGCGTCATATATATTAGGCTTTAAGATCTATAGAGATAGATCAAGGCGCCTAATTGGGATATCGCAAAGTACATACCTTGATAAGATATTGAAGAAGTTTAATATGGACGGAAGTAAGAAGGGGTTCTTACCTATGTTACAAGGCAAGACATTGAGTAAGACTCAAGGTCCAGCTACGGCGGAAGAAAGAGAGATAATGGATAAGATCCCCTATGCTTCAGCCATAGGCTCTATAATGTATGCCATGCTATGTACAAGACCAGATGTGGCACATGCTATTAGTTTGACTAGTAGGTACCAATCTGATCCAGGTTCGGAACACTGGATAGCGGCCAAGAATATCCTTAAGTACTTAAGAAGAACTAAGGATATGTTTATTGTATACGGGGGTGAATAAGAAATGGTCGCTAAGTGTTATGTCGATGGTAGCTTTGATACCGATCCGGATGACTCTTAGTCTCAATCCGGATATTTATCTCTCTTGAACGGAGCAGCAGTTAGTTGGAGGAGTTCCAAATAACATGTGGTAGTTGGATCAACGACGGAGGCAGAATATGTTGCTGCTTCAGAAGCGGCTTAGGAAGCGGTTTGGATGAAGGAGTTCATAATGGAACTAGGTGTGGTTCCTAGTGCATTGGACCCAATGGTGATCTATTGTGACAACAATGGATCCATACCCAACGCCAAGGAACAAAGGTCTCACAAGAATTCCAAGCACATTAAGCGCCGGTTTCACTCCATCCGCGAGCATGTCAAGGATGGAGATATAAAGATTTGTAAAGTACACACGGACCTAAATGTAGCAGATCCGTTGACTAAAGTTCTCCCTAGGGAAAAACATGATCAACACCAGAACTCCATGGGTGTTAGATTTATCACTATGTAAACTAGATTATTGTCTCTAGTGCAAGTGGGAGACTGAAGGGAATATGCCCTGAGAGGCAATAATAAAGTTTATTATATGTATTCCAAGTATATGATAGATGTTTATTTTACATGCTATAATTGTATTAATATGGAAACCTTAATACATGTATGTTTAATAAACAAATAGAAAGTTCCTAGTTATGCCTCTCTATAAACTAGCTCGTTGATTAACAAGATGATCAAGGTTTCCTGATCATGGACATTGGATGTTGTTAATAACAAGGTCACATCATTGGTGAATGATGTGATGAACATTCATCCGAAGTATATCATTACGATCAAAGTCATTATGTTTATATTGCTATAGCATCATACGAAGTAATCTTTATCCTTAGACCATGAGATTATGTTAATTGCTAACACCGGGAGAATACTTTGATAACATCAAACGTCACACCATAACTGGGTGACTATAAATATGGGTTTGATTATTCCGAAAGTGTTATGTTGAGGCTCATGGATCAAGAGTGGAATTTGTCAATCTTGATGACGGATAGATATACTCTAGGACCTCTCGGTGATATTACATTAAGATAGCTTACAAGAAAGTGATGTGATCACTAGGATGTTATATCATGCGAACAAGAAAAGAGTGCATGTTGGTAATGAGATCAAACTAAATATTGAGATACTGATGATCGAATCTCAGGCATGTAATATATCGCAAGACAAAGGGATTTAGTTACTATCGTTAAAGGTTCTCTCGATCACATAAGTCATCATTGAATGTGTGGGCGTCATTATGGATCTCCAGGTCCCGCTTCTGATTATTGATATGAGAGGGGTCTCGATCATGTCTGCATTATTGACAAACCATAGGGTGACACACTTAAGGTTTGCCAAACACCATTTGGCGCAAATATGTTCTAGACGAAAGAATTGCAAAGCACTGGAATTATTCCAATAGACACCAAAATTGTTTTGAGTGAAATTGCTAAAATTGGTTCTGCATGTGATATTGAAATGTTGCAGGGGGTTTTATGTGAATTTTTGTTAATTAAAGAAATTAAAAAAATTCTGAATAAAATTAATAAAATATTTTTATTAAATGAGAGAGCATTAAATTTGGAGAAATTCAATGCATTTAAAGTGGAGACTTTAAAATAGAATGTGAAGGGGTTAATTTATGTGGAGGGGGTTACCACCAGATGATTGGGGGAGGTGAGGGGTCACCCCCCATGGGGCGCCGGCCATGGGGAGGGGTACCCCCTACTCCTATAAAAGGCCCCCTCTCACTCATTCCTCACACCTCCTCGTGAAGGATCTCTCTCCCCCTCCAAAATTATTCCCCCATGGTCTCGGATTAGCGAGATACATGTTCTCGGTGGCATTTCGTCTGGAAGGAGTTGCTGCTTCTGCTGCATCACTGGAGCGAGGAGGTGGAGGTTGTTTGGTGGCCGAAACGTGTGTGCGAGGACGGATGCGCTGCTAATTTGCTGCGCTAGGACTTCCACACGATCTTGAGATCGGCAAGCGTTCAACTACATCATCCACGAGTTACATCTCGTTAACAAAGCTTTGTTGTTCTTTGAGGGTATGTTCTCTATGGATGTATATCCACCCGTTGCTTGTATCTAGTAGATAGATCTTGGCGTATAATAGTTCCCATCATAGGAATTTTTTGTTTTCTATGTTGTGAACCCAACAGGTGGTCTTTCTAATGCAAAACAAAAAATAAAATGACGAACAGACACTCCAAGTTTCTACGATAGTTCTATGTTGCTCAAAAAACAAAGTTTAGAGGTTTGCAAACCGAGAGTTGAGTTGGTCCAGTGGGGTGCCTTGGGCATCCCTAGGCTTATGATTTTCACCATCCTTGGATTTATCTTGGTGTGGTGTTCCTCTATTCCCTGTCAAAAAACTTTAACACAAAACTTTTTGTCCCATCTCTTTTCTGAGAGGTGACATTAGTGGCACAAGAATATAATAGTTGCTTCTTATATATTAAATACAAAATTCTTTATAAATGTTCTAGCAAACATATAATGTTCCTGAAGGAAATATGCCCTGAGAGGCAATAATAAAGTTGTTATTATGTATTCCTTATATATGATAGATGTTTATTTTGCATGCTAGAATTGTATTGATCGGAAACATCAATACATGTGTGTTTAATAAACAGAAAGGGTTCCTAGTTATGCCTATCTTATAGACTAGCTTGTAGATTAACAAGATGATCAAGGTTTCCTGATCATGGACATTGGATGTTGTTAATAACAAGGTCACAACATTTGTGAAATGATGTGATGAACATTCATCTGAAGTATAGCATTACGATCAATTCATTATGTTTACATTGCTATAACATTATACGAAGTAATCTTTATCCTTAGACCATGAGATCATGTTAATTGCTAACACCAGAAGAGTATCTTGATAACATCAAACGTCACACCGTAACTGGGTGACTATAAATGGGTTCAGTGCTATGAAGGTGTTATGGATCAAGAGTGGAATTTGACAATCCCGATGACGGATAGATATACTCTAGGCCCTCTCGGTGATATCACATTAAGGTAGCTTGCAAGAAAGTGATGTGATCACTAGAATGTTATATCACGGGAACGAGAAAAGGGTGCATGTCGGTAACGAGATCAAACTAGGTATTTGGATACCGATGATCGAATCTCGGACATGTATTATATCAAGAGACAAAGGGATTAAATTACAAGTGTTAAAGGTTCTCACGATCACAGAAGTCATCGTTGAATATGCAGGAGTCAGTATGGACCTCTAGGTCCCGCTTCTGATTATTGATCTGAGAGGAGTCTCAATCATGTCTGCATTATTTGCGAACCATAGGGTGACACACTTAAGAGTTACCGGACACCATTTTGGAGCACATATGTTTTAGATGAAAGAATTGCAAAGCGCAGGAATTGTTTCGATAGAAACCGGAAATTGTTTTGGGTGAAATTGCAGAAAGTGGTTCTGCATGTGATATTGAAATATTGCAAGGGGTTATATGTGAATGTTTGTTAATTAAAGTAATTAACAAAATTCTGAATAAATTTAATAAAAGAGTTTTATTAAATGAGAGCTTGCATTAAATTTGGTGGAAATTTAATACATGTGAGTGGACATGAGTGGAGGTTTGTGTTTATGTGAGTGGGAGCTCCACCCACATGAACGAGGGAGAGGTGGGGGCACCCACCATGGCTAGCGCCATGCCCCCTTGGGTTGCCCCCCGTCCCCTATATAAGGAGCACCTCCTCCTCCTCTCCTCTTGGACCACCTCCTCGTGAAGGTTATGTTCTCAATCTAGTTATTCCCCATGGTCTCGGATTAGCAAGATACATGTTCTCGGTGGCTTTATCTGGAAAGGAGTTGTTGCTTCCGCTGCATCGCTGGAGCGAGGAGGCGGAGGTTGTTCGGTGGACCGAATGTGTGTGCGATCACGGATGCAGCGCTACTTTGCGGTGCTGGACTTGATAGTGCTGGACCTGATGATGCTGGAACTTCTGGATCTGAAGGACTTCATCATGATCTTGAGATCGACAAGTGTACGACTACATCATCCACGAGTTCCAACTCGTTAACAAAGCTTTGTTGTCTTCGAGGGTAAGTTCTCTATGGATGTATATCCACCCGTTGCTTGTATCTAGTAGATAGATCTTGGCGTATAGTTCCCATCGTATGAAATTTTTTGTTTTCTATGGTGCGAACCCAACAGTGGTATCAGAGCCTGATCTATGCGTAGGTGCTTTGCACAGGTAGTACACATATGTTTATATGTGGGCGATGATGATCATGTTATTGCATATTCTATGTATTTTGGATATTGGTGGCATAGTGGGATGAAGCGGCCCAGACTAACTTTACACGTCCTCGCACATGAGACCGGTTCCACGACTGACATGCAACTAGTTTTGCATAAGTGGCTAGCGGGTGTTTGTCTCTCCTACTATAGTCAATATCTGATTTACAACGAGTTGCTAATAACTTAGTTATCATCGTTGTGGTTCCATGTTCGTAGGTAAGACTGGTTATATCTTCCAAAGCCCTAAGCCACGTAAAACATGCAATGGATAAATTAGAGGCGTCTAGTTTAGATTGTTGTTGGGCTAGTGTCGTGATATGGTAATGTTGTAAGTAGATGTATGGTACATACCCTTACAACACACCTAACGTATAAGTTCCATATACCTTGGCCTTACACACAAAGGAATGATAGAGATCATACCACGATGCACATGATGGTGATCAAATGCATGGACCATATCATTCCACTTTACACATATGATGTTTGCATCTTATATTGCTAGTTTGGCGTTTTAGTAGCATTATAAGATGATCCATCATTTAAATATCAAGATAAAATGTGTTCTTCCTTAAGTATGCACTGTTCTATGGATCGTGTTTCGAGACATCACCTGATGATCGGGTGTACTCGACTCTACGCTTTCATACAACGGGTGTAAGATAGTTTTACACACACGAATACTAAGGTTCCTACTTTGCGAGCCTAGCATGTATAGACATGGCCTCGGAACACGGACCGAAAGGTTAAGCATGAGTCATATAGTTGATGTGATGTCCATATTGATGCTCGCCTTTGAAGCTACACCGACCCACGTGATGATCGGACTAGGTGTAGTGGATTTGGTTCATGTAATCACCAAAAAGGCACGAGGGATGTCATTTTTGAGTGGGAGTTCATTTCTAATTTGGATTAGTCGAACTCAATTTGTCATAAACTAAATCGAAGTGAATTTGCATAATTTTTTGTAGTCATTGGCATCTGTTAACTACCTTATGCTTAGTTTTAATTGAGAAATAGAACTATAGAATTCTGGATATTTACTTTACAAACTGGTATCGTATTGTTTTGAATGTCAATTTAAAGTTTAGAAGTCCTATTGCAAACTTTCAGCAAACTCTATTTACTCCATGAAGTTTAATAAGTAGTATTAAATCAAGAGTAAGAATTCCAATGTTAGTATGTAAAGTATCATGTTTGCCTCCATGATTATTGATATTCAAAAGTTGTTTTAATATCAAGATTATCTAGGAGCTGAAAAATTATTTCAGAAACCATCATGTGTGGAAGATATTGTGATATCTGAAACAATGTTTTTGGTTGCATTATGATAGAGTATAATTTAGCAAAATACATGTTCTCATATTGTATGACAATTTGTGAAGGATGGAGATGCTAGGCATCCCGATCTCCCAAAAAGGTTTTGGGAACTAACATTATACTCGCGATTCTTCCTTATAGGCTATAGTAGCTTGATCATGAAAGTTGTCATGATAAGGATGAATATAAGATGTAAGTAAAATGTTTACTACACTAATAGATTACTAAAGAATGGACTTTTGAAAGAACACCAAACATTTGATGATGGTGATCCACTTCAAAGTGCAAGTCCAAAGGTATTAGTATTTGACTATATACACTGTGTACTATGTGTCATGTGAATGACACCACTATTGATGTTGATAGATTCTTTTAAAAGAAAAGGAATCGTTGAAAGAGAATCTATAAAAAATTTGGCAGAAAATAAAAGGTTGGAGATGTCCAACTTAGGTATATAGAAGATATACATGTTATGGCTGTATTCCTTGCTTGTTAAACAATGTTGTTCTAAGGTATTGGATACCGGTATTGGATACCAAATTGGTTGGCGTGAAGTCTCATACAGAACAACACAATTCATGAACTGCAACAACCTAAGTAACTGGCAAGAGAATAAGTGATGATGTTCATCGAAAACAAATAAAATGTTATTGTGTTTCCGTTGTTGTCAAACCTAGCCTTCAAGATTTGTTTTAATAATTGTTATTTTTGTTCCGGTATTATGAGAACAATGGTTGTTCAAATAATTACCGTATTCCATAAAGGATGGATGAACTTTTACAAGTCTAGTTGGAGAAATCACATCCATAAACATTATTGCTAAAATGTCGTAAGACAAATAATTGGAAGATCACTTATGAAGTGACGTCAATGTTTGAATTTATTGGAAAGTCAACATGAAGAAACTACATGTTAATGTATTTTTGGAGTCTTTTGATTTTGATTAATTTACGCTTGTGAAACTTTCCTCGAGATAATTGAAACTCCGTCCATAGGACAAAGAGGAACGGATGACTAACTTATTGGATATTATGCATGTTGATGTATATAGTCCATTATGTGTAGCCATATGCGATGGATCTTTTTGCTTCATATGCTTTCTCTAGAAATTGGATTGAATATATCTATATATTTACTTAATAAGGAAGAAGTATGAAACATTTGAAAAATGTTCAAATAATTTCAAGATGAAGTGAAAAATCATTGTAACAAGAAAATAAAATAGTTTATGATTTGATCATAAAGGAATATATTTGAGTTACAGGTTTAGCAAAACGCCTAAGATTTCAGGAATTGTTCCATGAATTTGCATTTCCCAATAAACCACAGGAGTATGGTATGTTTGAGAGATCAAATCAAACCTTGTTCGACATGGTAAGATCAAAGGTGTCATTCATATTACTGCCATTATGTTTTAAGGATTAAAGCTTTAGAGACTACCACTTTTACACTGAAAAGAGCACCATCGTGATCCATTGAAATGACACCATATGAGTTATGGTTTGGGATAAAACCTGAATTGTCTTTTCTTAAATTTTGGTATGTTACGCATAAGTAAAATGTTTACAACCAAAGTCAGATAAGCACGTCTTTGTAGGTTATCCCAAATAATTTGTTGGGAATTCCTCTATAACACCGAAGACAAAAGAGTTTGTCGCTTGGAACATCCAGTTTCTTGAGAAGGAATTTTTTGTGAAAAGTTAAGTGGGAGGACAATAGAACTTCGATAAGGTTGTTGAACCTTAGCTATATGTGCTAAGTAGCGCAGCGCTGGAAAGTGTCCTGGTGGCGGCCACAATGCTCATGGCTCTCATGATTACAAAGGGTGTGATCTTGGAGATTAGAGTTCCTATTGAACCATGTGGGTCGGTAAGAATCAAATAGTAAGATTTGAAATAGAAGTAGTTATTGTTTTAACAATGATGAACCGACTGCATGCAAATAAGAGATGATGGGCCCTGACTCCATAAAATTACTAAGAAGTCATAGAATCCGTGATAGTATCCATACATGAGAAATCAAGTTTCTGAACTTGGAAGACCCTCCAGAAAGGTGTGAAGCCTATCGGTCGTGTTTGGATCTATAAAGAAATAGACATGGATGTTTAACATCTATGAAATAGTCGACATGTCGGAAAGAAGTTTACGACAATGTTCAAGGAGTTGACTATGACAAGATTTGATCTTTCATAGCGATATTTAGTCTTGACGGATTAATGTAGCAACCACTACATATAATTTGGTATATGGTAGTTGAATAAACAAAATAAGGTTCTTCTAATAGAATAGTTACCTAGGATGTGTACATGACACAGTCTGAAGGGTTTTTTTAATTCAAAGGGTGCTAAAAGGGCATGCAAACTTCAATAGTTGAAGTGAGCATAGCGGAGTTGGAATCTTCACCATGATGAAAATGTTAAAGCAGTTTAATTTCATCGGAGATGATAAAGATGCTAGCATTTGCAAGAAATTAAGTGGGAGCGCTGAGACAAATTTCCAATACATTATGCAGAGTACATATTGTTGATTGGAAATGATGTATCTTTTATTGACATAAGTTAAGAATTTCATTAAAATAGGATTTCGATGAAAGACTTGGGCAAAACCAGAATATTTGGCAGCAATGTCTATATGGATAGATTGAGGCGCTAATATGGCTATGCCAGATGTACATATTTGAGATATTGAAAGGGTTCAACATGGAAACATCAAGAAAGGTTCTTGCTGCATGGAAAGGATTGTATCAAGATTCAAGTGTTTCAACACTTGGTGAGTGAAATCACATGAATATTTTGATCGATTATATCGTGATATGTATATATCTAGATATGTCCTATGCTCTAAAAGTTATGAGCACATACCAGAATGATTCATAAGATGATCATTGGATGATAGTAAATATATTCTTATGAGCTTTGGAAGAACTAAAAATATGTCATGTATAAGTGACAAATAGTTAAAGGTAGTTCATTGTAAAGTGTTACATTGATACTAGTTTTTTCACAAGATATAAGTTAAATTTATCTCATATTAGAATATGGGTGGCACAATGTAATGCAAAGGATGTTCCATGATGGATTTGGATGAGTTTCAAAGTTGAAACATTGTGAAGGATACTACAACAAAAGGCTAAGTATATGACTGCTATAGTAGCAGCAAAGGAGGGCGTTTGTGTTAAGTAGTTTGTTATCAAACTAGTAGTGGTTCAAAGTGGGCTAATACTATGAAGATATATTGTATGATAATAATATCGACATATTTTAACCCGAACGAACTAAAGGTCTCACCAAAGGACCAAATTTATACAATGCCATCTCATTTGAGAGTGAGTGATGCGTAGAGACGCAAAGACATGCAAATACACACGGAACTAAAACTGTCAGATCGGGAGATTAGGTTAACCACTAGCAATCACGTATATGCAACACCATAAAGCCATAGGTGTTCAATATGCAAAGTTTTTAAAACTATATTATTGACTCTAGTGCAAGTGGGAGACTGAAGGGAATATGCCCGAGAGGCAATAATAAAGTGGTTATTATCTTATTCCTTGTTTATGATAAATGTTTATTTTGCATGCTATAATTGTATTAATTGGAAACGTTAATACATGTGTGTTTAATAAAAAAAATACAAAGTTCCTAGTAATGCCTCTCATATAAACTAGCTCGTTTATTAACAAGATGATCAAGGTTTCCTGATCATGGACATTAATGTTGTTAATAACAAGGTCACAACATTGGTGGGCCGATGTGATGAACATTCATCCGAAGTATAGCATTACGATCAAAGTCATTATGTTTATATTTCTATAACATCATACGAAGTAATCTTAGTCCTTAGACCATGAGATCATGTTAATTGCTAACATCGGAAGAGTAACTTGATAACATCAA
The DNA here is from genome assembly GCA_910589775.1 of Avena eriantha. NCBI lineage: Eukaryota > Viridiplantae > Streptophyta > Magnoliopsida > Poales > Poaceae > Avena > Avena eriantha. The sequence continues at coordinate 268,356,891 of OU342740.1, read as the reverse complement.
ACGTCACATCGTAAAAGGGTGACTATAAAGGTGGGTTCAGATACTCCGAGGGTGTTATGTTGAGGCTCATGGATCAATAGTGGAAGCAAGATATACTCTGGGCCCTCTCGGTGATATCACATTGAGATAGCTTGCAAGCAAGTGATGTGATCACTAGAATGTTATATCACGGGAACAAGAAAAGAGTGCATGTCGGTAACGAGATCAAACTAGGTATTTGGATGCCAATGATCGAATCTCGGACATGAAATATATCGCGAGACAAAGGGATTTAGTTACGATGTTAAAGGTTCACACGATCACAAGAGTCATCGTTGAATATGTGGGAGTCAGTATGGATCTCCAGGTCCCACTGCTGATTGTTGATCGGAGAGGGGTCTCGATCATGTCTGCATTATTCGCGAACTATAGGGTGACACACTTAAGGGATACCGACACCATTTATGAGAAAATATGTTTCAGATAAAGATTAAGAGAGCACTGGAATCATTTCGGTGGAAACCGGAATTGTTTCGGGGGAAATTGCTTAAACTGGTTCTGCATGTGATATTGAAATGTTGGAGGGAGTTTTATGTGAATGTTTGTTAATTAAAGTTATTAACAAAATTCTGAATAAAATAAATAAAAGTTTTTTATTTAATGAGAGCTTGCATTAAATTTGATGGAAATTTAATGCATGTGAGTGGACATGAGTGGAGGTGTGTGTTTATGTGAGTGGGAGCTCCACCCACTTGCATCAGATCTAACTCTGTTTGGTGGTGTTTTCGTCTATGGTGGCTTTTGGTATCTCCCCTTCCAAGGACTCCCTAGGAGTCCTTATATAGGGATTTGTAGGTCAAGAGAACTCCGTGGGCAAAAGAATCAAGGCGATCAGACGGTCGAGGAGAAAACGAGCATGGGTTCTACGCCCACCAGGCCTGGGCGCGCCACCTGGTCTCGTTTGGCCCATGTGGCCCTCCTGGTAGGATTCCAGTGCTCCAGATGCTTCTCGTGGATAAATATTGGCATTCCCAAAAGTGCATGTCCATTTTACTTTGTATAGGTCCTGAAACATCAAAAACAGGGTTTTTCTGCCCTGTAGGGTTATAACCAAAACAAAGGGGATCACTGGTAAATCCCCAAAAATCAATATAAAACATGGATATAACATTATATATGATGCAAATATGTCAGAAAACATGTTAACAAAATACAAAGTTCATGTATGCATTTTACATGCATCAGTCATCAGGGTGACCAACAATTTGAGAAAAACTCGAATAACCATCTAAGTACCAAAAAAAGAGAATGCATAGCAAGCCTTTCTAAAGTTTGATCTATAAATGGAAAATGATAATAATCCTTTCTAGTTTCTTTATTAAGTTTTCTATAGTCAATACACATCCTATGACCAACAACGGTTCTACTAGGTATCATCTCATTATGTTCATTTTCAACAACAGTAAATCTACCTTTATTAGGAACACAATGAACATGACTTACCCATTCACTTTCCTCTACATGAAAGATGATACCTACATCTAATAAACGTATTATTTCTTTCCTTACCTTTTCTTTCATGTGAGGTTCTAGGCACCTCTAAAAGTCTGCAACCGGCTGGGCTCCTTCTTCCATAAATATTCTATGGGTGGCTATCGAGGGGCTGATCCCTTTCAAGTCACTCATTGAATACCCAAGAGCATTCTGATGCATTCGGAGAACCATCATTAAATTTTCCTCCTATTTTTCTGATGGGTTCGTAGCATGGAAAACAAAAAAATTCTATCGCAACAATGAACAAAACCCAGATCTAATCTAGATAAAAGCCAAGATCTAATCTATTAGATATGAGCAACGAGATAGATAGGAACTAACCCTCGTAGATCCAAAAGCGTTAACGAGATTAGATCTCGTGGTTGATGTAGTCGATCACTTGCCGATCTCAAGATCGTGTGGACGATCCTTCCGGCGTCGCGTTCCAGTAGCGCTTCCGCAGTCGGTCAAGTGGACGATCCTTCCGGCGCCGCGATTCGGCAGCGCTTCCGCAGTCGATCAAGTGGACGATCCTTCCGGCGCCGCGATTCGGCAGCGCTTCCGCAGTCGGTCACACGTGCGGAGTCGAAGCAGACCTTCCTCTCCCCGTTCCAGCGAGCAGCGGAGGTAGTAGATCTTCTCCACGGAATCCCAGCAGCACGACGGCGTGGTGGTGGTGGTGGAGTAGAGAATTCTGCAGGGCTTCGCCTATGCCTGTGCAGAAGAAAGGTGGAGGAGAGAGGCGGCAGAGATTGGAGTTATGAGAGCAAGGGAGGAGGGGGCGCCCCTGCCCTTCTATTTAAGGGGGAGAGGGCGCCTTGGGGAGGGGGAGTCCTACAAGGACTCCCCTCCTCTAGGCCGGCGGATTGGGGAGTGGGGGGAGGAGTCCTCCTCCCCCACGACTCCTAGTCTTGACCCACCAGGACTCCTTGATCCCTATCTTGATTTTCAAGCAAACTCCAAGATATCTTCTAGAACCTTCCGGAACATTCCGAAACCTTCTAGAATCCTCATACAAACACTCCGGAACATTTCCTAACTCAGAAATGATCCCCTATATATGAATCTTATTCTCCGGACCATTCCGGATCTCCTCGTGATGTCCCGAATCCAATCCGAGACTCCGAACAACATTTGGTCTCCAACACATATTCCATATCTACTAAAAACAACTTCGAACCTTAAGTGTGTCACCCTACGGTTCGTGAATATGTAGACATGATAGAGACACATCTCCTATCAATAACCATCAGCGGGACCTGGAGATCCATAATGGCTCCCACATACTCAACGATGACTTCGCGATCGATTGAACCACTTACATACGAAACTAATTTCCTTTGTCTCGCGATACTATACTTATCCGAGGTTTGATTGTCGGTATCTCCATACCTAGTTCTACCTCGTTACTGATAAGTACTCTTTACTCGTTTCGTGATATGTCATCCCTTGTGACCTAGTCACATGCTTGCAAGCTAACTAGATGACATTCCACCGAGAGGGCCCAGAGCATATCTATCCGTCATATGGATGGACAAATCCCAATCTTGGTTCATGTGCTTCAACACATACTTTCAGAATACCCAATGACACTTTTATAACCACCCAGTTACGAAGCGGCGTTTGATGTCATCAAAGTATCCATCCGGTGATGGTGATTAACATAACCTCATGGTCGAAGGAATAGGTTACTATGTATTTGAAAGCTTACAGCAATACGAACTTAATGACTTGATCTTATGCTACGCTTACAATGGGTGTGTGTCCATCATATCATTCTCCTAATGACATAACCTTGTTATTAATCACATCCTAATGTCCATGATCAGGAAACCATGATCATCAATTAATCAACAAGCTAGTTCAACAAGAGGCTTACTAGGGACTCTCTTATGTTTACAAAACACACAAGTATTAGTGTTTCCTAATAATAAAATTATAGCATGGGATGTAAACATTCATCATAAACACGAAGATATAATAATAACCACTTTTATTATTGCCTCTTGGGAATATCTCCAACATTTTCTACAAGGTTAGAACTTATAATAATAGGGAAATTATTGGTTTCATCAAGAAACCTATAGTTTAACTCCTTGGGTAAATTTTTGAGAGTAGGAGGTGGAGGTGCCTCATCTCCTTTTCTTATAGGTTCTTCATATTTTTGATTCATCTCGGGATCTACCGCAGGCGTGGAGTCAAGATAATCATCCATTTCCAATTTTTATATGTCTTGAAGAATATTATTATTGTTGACTAAACTCCTTGCCAAATCACCATCAGGTGTCTCAATGACTACTAAAGCTAGATTAATGATATTACCTTCTTCTTCTTGTTCGTACTCATAATCATCCAGATCTTCGATAGCCGGCTTATGCTCAAATTTAGAGAAGTGAAAGTCCATTTTCTCTTAACCAAACTTGAGAGATACAGTTTGTCCCTTGCAATCAATGTTTTATCCTGTGGTGTTTAAGAAGGTCCTTCTAAAAATAATGGGACAATAAGCATCAGCATATCAATAAGCACAAAATCAATGGGATATTTATATGGTCCTACATAGATTGGAACATCTCTAATTATACCCATAGGAACTCTGAGTGTCTTATCTACAAGCATTATAGTCATGTCAGTATCCTCTAATTCAGCTGGGGTTAGTTCATTTTGGATTATCAAATAAAAATTAAAGGGGGTTACGTTAACAGCTATTCCAATGTCACAGAGGCCATAATAAGAAGTTCCACTGAAAGTATAAGGAAGAATAGGTTTACCAACTTCTTTATCATTTACCTTTCCTTTAATGAACTGTGAAGCTTCGGTGTCTAGCTCTATCACGTTGCAATGTGCAAACATGGTTAAGATATCCTCCTTCGTTGGTTCCCTGGTCTCCTATATACTTACTTCATTAGTCTGTATTGTTTGTGCCTCCTCTTCGAGCATCTTGAGGAATAGCCTTTCTTCCTCGCATTGATCTTCAAGCTGCTGAGCCATCATATGTTTTCTCGCCCACCTTGGAAAAGGAAGGGGTTCAACATATTGGGGTATCTCCCCTAATGCCTCGACATGAGCTGCAATTATTGGATCATCTTCTTCAGCAGGCTCGGGTGCAGGCGTATAATGAAGCAAATCTTTCTTAGGGTCTTCAATGTGTTCTGTAAAAGATTGAAGAATTGGCAAAATAATGTCATCATCAAGTTGAAGTTCATCAGTATTTTCCTTCACTTTACTGGATTCTTTATAAGCATTGAGACAATCATATTCAATTTCTATACCTCCTTCGCCGCCTAAATCAAATCCCCATGTTTCTCTATTATGACGAATTCGTTCTAGAAGTTCCCAAGCTTTAGTTATAGTTAGCTCCATAAAGGACCCTCCGGAATTTGTGTCAAGTTCATGTTTAATTTCTTGATTAAGTCCCCCATAGAAAATATGTAAAACATACCATTCAGGTAAATCATGATGGGGACATTTATTAAGTAGGGACTTATACCTTTTGAAGGCCCTTACCAAACCTTCACCTGGGTGGTTATTGAAGTTTGTGATCACCCTTCTTACTTTAGCAGTTTTTACCTTGGGAAAGAATCGAGATACGAATTCTCCTTTGAGTTTTTCCCAGGTATCTATTTTCTCTGCAGGGCAAATTCTATACCAAGATAAAGCAGTATTGGTTAGAGATTGGCTAAACAATTTAAGTTTCAATTCATCATTAGAATAGCCTCTCAATTTAAGTGTCCAACATAACTCGGTAAAATTCATTAAATGAGTGTAAGGATCCTCATTGGGATCGTCTCCTGCAAAACTTTTCTCTTTAATAATAGCGATAAAGTGAGGGTTAACCTTGTATTCTAGTTTGCTCCCACTTGGAATTCTTTGATGAGTCCTCTATTGAACTTCCCGAGGTATTTAGTTGCATCGAGTTGATTCATCAGTCCAAGTGCAGTCATGGTGCTTACCTAAAACTAGTAAACAACTTTAGTAAAACAATTAGTAGAATAAGCAACTAAGAACAAAGACCAAAAGCGCTTAGCACCCCAGCAACAGCGCCAGAAAATGGCTTGATGGCTACAAGTGCACAAATCAATTGTAGCTAGTTTCAAAATAAGAGTATCGTACCCACAAAGAGCTATTTGGTTAAGGTATTTATGCCCCTTGTCACTTTCCACCAAAGGATACTTATAAACTGCCTTTGATCTCAAGTAAAAGGGTGTTTCAAAGGTTTTTGGTTGAGTGTAGAAAAGTAATTAAAAGAAGTAAAAGAAAGCATGTAACAAGGTTGAGTGAAAACGTGGTTGAACTCAATAGAGCTAAAACTTCTCGAGGATGTAGGATACACCACTAGCATAATATTATTGTTATTAATTAAGATAACATACTTCTTGTGTCATGATATGTGTGGAGACAGCTCCATAATAAGATGTTCACTGGAAGGCTCGTAGGAAGCCACTTTGTTGAGCCAAGAGTGAGGTCACCTCTAAATAACCACTGCGATGTTTTAGAGCAATCGCCCATACAAACCACCGCAATTAAGGGTCTCCATGTGGATATCGTAATTAGCTTAGGGAGCCCCTCTTTATCCTCCATTGACTGTGTAGGTTGCTAGCTGGCGCTAATTTCCACGAAGCTCTCCAGACACACTTCTAGACACGTCCAAAGGATTGCTCCCTCACTTTAGTCCCGAAGGCAAATGATATGTGGCCCACTACACATACTATCTAAAGAGAGAGATCAAACAAAAATCATAAATCTATCATAGACCGGCCAGTCATATGGACACAAGAATAGATCATCTTTATTTCAATTCATAATAGTGCTAGGGTTTCTCCATCTCCCCAAAAACAAAGGAACTACTCACACATGGAAGCAATCAACGACATCATCATAATCAAATGGATGAATAAAAGTACGGAGATAAATCTAGTGCAAGCCACAATTGAATCTAGAATTACAACAAGATCTAATAGATGAGAGATGGCGGTAGTAATGGTGATGGAGATGAAGCGGTTGATGATGAAGGGGATGATGCGATGTCCTCCAATGATCTGTGAGCTAGCGGGGATTCACCCTTCTCCAAGTTCCTCCTTCAGATCCCTTTCAGATGAGGTTTGTCATGGTTTCTGGTGGCTGTGAATGTCAGATCTGCCTATCGTCTTCACGAGGAGAATGTATTTGATGAGGCGGACGTGATGTCGCGTGGTACGGGTAGGCTCTGCATGTACCACTGGTCGTTAATGCTATGGTAGCTTCCCTCATGTTTGGTATTCTCCCAGGTGCGAAGGAAAATCAATAAAATTACTTTTATGACTTTAAAATATCATATTATAACATAATATGACAATTCCAATTGATATATTCATAGAAGACTTAGTGATTCGGGATCTTGTTGAAACATGGACAAAAAGGTGCGTGCAAACGCAGTGAAATACCAAAATCCCTATTCTATTTATGCAAAAACAAAAGGTAAATATGCCTCATCAAACATCCACTCCACAGTAATTGGCTTTCAATGTTACTAGGTGAAAATGTGCGCTTAGCCACGTCGTCTGCACTTCATTGGTTAAGCATGGATCATTGTAGTGGTGTATGTTGTTTTGCTATAAAAGATGAACAAAACATTCAATCTACATGAAATTAAGCCCTTAGAATATTACAAATTGATTCCTTGTTGAGTCCTTGACTCCTTTCCTGCAGTATCTGGAATAGTGGTGGACCGACAAATTCGGAAGGCTAAATGTGTTTAAGCTGCCATTTTCTAGGAAAAAATAGTTGTAAAAAGTCGCATAACACAAAGTGTGGCACACAAAACATCGACGGATCACTAGGCAGTTGGAGATTTAGCTGCTTAGGGAACCAGTCCTGGTCAAGAAGAACAATACAAAGATCTTGCACAAAAAGGAAAAACAAATGGCTAATCAACAAAGTATAGCACATTGGAATTTTCCACAGATTTTGCAAGTAGATAGTTCCATATAGGTTGAAGAACTTAGATGCTCAAATACATGGTACATCAAGTAGGTAGGTCCAAATAGGCGTGTGGTGAATTTCATACACAACAGTAACCAGTAACCTACATCCTACCATAAGTATAGTGCATGCGTGGTAGACAATCACCAGAGACCAAAACAATGTATTCATTGTGTGGCTTATCAAGACAGATAAGCATCGGTTAATCCTTTAAGCTCTGTGTCATGCTTGACTAATTGAACTTCTACAAAATCTCTTAAATACCTAGCACCATATTCACCTCCCTCTTTAGCAAAGAGAGCTCTAAACATAGTAAAAATATGGGTAAACACTACCATATTACCTTGCAAACATAATGGGATTCGCTAAAGAGCAGCCAAGCCTTGTCACCTTTTGAGCTTCTCCTTCCCGGCAGGACAACATTGTACCACAGCCAGACTTGCTTCCTAACTTTTTTTCTTAGGATTGTCCTGCCAAAGGAATAAAACATGAACCTGGAGAAAATCATGAGAATGAATTACTTTATCTCCAAACACTTTTATTAGAGCGTCCTAGAAAAATGGAAAACACTAACATGGAGAATAGGGAGAAGGAAATTTTGGATCAAGTGCAAAGAAATCACCCAAGCAATAGGCAAGCACAAGCATAATCCTAGGAAATCAACATTAGTGGGTGAATTGCTTCAGTTTGCTGGTCCACAACGACATACACCTTCTCTACAAGGGAACAAAACGTGACAAGAACTGCATATCACCATAACTGGCACATAGTATTATTTCCTACAAGTTTTATCAAGCTAATGAGCAGTAACAATCGATGACGAATATCACGGGGCAAACAACATGTTACCTGATTCTACCGAGTTACTAAATTTTATGAACGCTACATCCCAAACATGAGAAATTGGAAAAAATATTATTCACAGCGTGTATTCTTCTAATTAGCCTTGATATGTTCGCTGGTACAACTCCTGCCAAAATATAAGATTCTACAAAAATATAGGCCACGATGAGATGACAAAAAACATAGGCCGCAATCATAGCCTACCATAATAGGCATTACATATATAAGTGACAAGAAAGCAATGTCTAAATTATGTGCACAAGAATCCTACAAAGCAAAGATTAGGATGATTATGCACAAGGTAAAGAAGACATCTGCAGGTACTCTTGTTAGTAGAAGCATTGTTAGTAAGGTTATAAGCATCTAACTAGAAAAATAAAGATTCACCAAGATCACATGTGCAACATGTATGACGCCAATTATAAATCAATGAGACCAGGAAAGACATTCCCAAGACTAACTATATTTGAGCCTTCTTGAGGAAAAATATAGAAGGTGGAAAACATATAAATATCACCTTGCTTTCTCCAATTATCTCCAGAATTCAAACTCATATGTGAAAGATAGGGCCAGTTTTAGTCTGCTACAATCGTCCAAGATATGAAGGCTGCCATACTAAATGATGTAGGAGTGATTACTGTCATTGATTCAAGGTAGGCACAACGCAGACACTCGAAAACTACACAACATCATAACTCAAAGCCTCAATCCAACAAAAGGCATCAACTGGTTGCAACAAATAAAGTTAAAAAAAGACATCAGAACTGAAATAGTTTCAGCAAGCCTCTAAGACACCCTCTATACAAAACAGATTTATCTTTCTAGAAGATTTCTGCATTTGGCGAGATTGACACGGTGGCAACAGCATGGAAGCCACAACAGGAATATAGAAGACCAATTGACTGCATAGACGCATAGGGGTGGCAGCAAGGTCACACACAAGTTGTGCTAGTGGCGCCCATAATAGCGTGCATCCAGACCTGAATCCATAACCAGATTTGGGGTAACATCTAGAGCGATGACAGTGCATCATGGAATAGCTGGTTGAGAATGTGAGGATTCACCAAGCAAAGACGCGTGATGGTGTGAGGCGATGCCCACATCACGCCATCCTCCATGCTACTGGAGCACGCCGGCAAGGAAGACCAGTTAGATTAGGTGGAGTGCACAAGCGGACATAATGGGGCAACAAAAAGGCCTCTAGCCTCATCGGTTGCCCGCCGTACATCACCACAATCAACTCTGGTAGGCAGAGCAAAGAGAGCAACATGCGAGAAAAGGCGACGACAACGAGAAATTAGGATGAGAGGAGAGACAGGTGCTACATCGAGGGGGGAATCGATTCCGTTAGTTTCCTTTTTTCATTAGGAACATACCCAGCCGATGCTGCGATGTGGGCCAAAGCCAAGAGTCAGAACGTGGGAAGGATAGAAGACACTTCATTCACGGTAACAAAAATTTAGGTTAACCAACCTCAACGGAAGATTCAGATGATTTCTACACAGAAATCCAACATATGGGAAAGCTCGTCATGGCAGTGGTCCCAAGAGCCGGGTATGTAACTAGGCTTAAGTCCATAAATAATGATACCATCATCATTAGTCTTAGCCTTCTTATTTCTAGGGAAGTGATCTACAAATGGTTCTCTAGAGGGTAGTCCTACCCTCATATTCCCTTCATGCAAGTTAATCAAGGCTTCAATAGTTCTTAAAAATTGCCTACCTAGAATGATAGGCGTTATAGGATCTTGAGGCATATCAACTGTGACAAGATCAATAAGCGTGGGACATCCTTTGATGTTAACAACTATGTTCTCTTTGATTCCCACAACTTGCTTATAAGTAGAATCTGCTAGATGGATTTTTAATCAGTAATTTCAAATGGACCAAGGTTTAGTTTATCAAATAAACTCTTAAAAATTGTTAAAAACATTAGCACCTATATCACAAAGTGCAGCTATCTCATTAACTCCTATATGTATCTTAATAGTGGGCTCAAATATATCATCAAGTTTAGATGGAAGTTTCTCAGCTAGCTTTCTGTACTCCGTTTCTAACTGACATACCTTTATGGCCACTTCATTTATAAATTGTTTGTATATGACCTCATTACCTTCCTTGAGGAAGATCTTTCTACATGCCATTAGGCATGGTTTCTTTCCATATCATCAAGAAGTTGTTTGATAACATTTACTTGCTTTCCCATGAAAGTGCCTCCTGCAGCAGTATCAAGCATAGACTTAGACATAGGATTAAGACCATTATAAAATAAATGGAGGATTAACCATTGTTCCATCCCATGGCTAGGACAACTCATTATGGATTCCTTCATCCTCTCCCATGCAAGCTCTAGTGGCTCGTGATCTTGCTGTTTAAAGCTAGTAATGTTAGATCGAATGTAATATCCCAAAAACCCTAATCAAGATTATCAAGTTCTAATCACCCAATTTAGGGTCAACAAAAACTTTTATTAATAATTTGAATGTGAATGCATGTGTGATTTGCATTAGTATAGAATTGAGTGTAATTGCCATACTTGATTGTTACAAATGATGTGAAATGGTTTAAAGGTGAATGCTACATCATCTAGGCCAATTACAAACAAAATCAAAAGAGAAAGAAATCAATTATAAATAAAAAGATCAAATCATCATTTTGACCAAAGTTAACCACTAGGCCACTTTGAGTGTTCCTAGAAGAGAAATTCTAACAGAAACAATTCTACTTATTTTCACCCCTTGCTAGACCAAGTACAAGCGTATCAAGGCCCACTTTACAAACTTATAAAAACATTCTCCAAATCAATTTAATGGACATTTGAAAATTGGATTAAGTGTATGTGGTAAGATCCCACTTTTTCAAAAACCCATCCAACCAATTTCCCTTGGCAAACCCAAGCAACCAGAGACACTCAAGATTAAGTTAAGATCACTCAAAAAAATTGAATCAAAAATTTTAAACTAATTCTCTTGCGGCCATTTCATCAAACACCTTAATTACACTAAACTAACTACTGCCTAACTTCACTGTTTCCACAGTAATTCTTGACAATTTGGTCTCCCCTTAACTCCCTTGTCCCCTCTAGTGTCGAGCAGCACCTAGACCAACCCCCCTTTGGCCGTTATGCACAGTGGAGCGCCGCCCATTTTTGGCCGTCGCCGATCAACAGTGGACAATGCGCCAGGAGCCACGTCGCCCTCGCCCACGACGCGCACCAGAAACGCCTCGGTCCATCGCCACCCCCTGTCCAAGCCATGACCCCTGCTAAGCCCTGGAACACCCTAGATACATCGCGCCCACCATCTCTGCGCCATGCCGAGAGCGCGCTAGCTCGCCGCGCCCGACCGCCTCGCACAGACCGCGCCTCGCCCTCGCCGCGCACGCTCACGCTCGCCATGATCACCCCAACGCCGCAGACAGCCCCGTTCGCCGCTGCGCGACCCGTAGCTGCCGCACGACGTCGCAAACACCTTTGCGTCCGTGTAGAGCGCCGCACGCTCCCAACCAAACCATTGTTGGGTTCGCAGCATAGAAAACAAAAAATTTCCTACGATGGGAACTATACGCCAAGATCTATCTACTAGATACAAGCAACGGGTGGATATACATCCATAGAGAACTTACCCTCGAAGACAACAAAGCTTTGTTAACGAGTTGGAACTTGTGGGTGATGTAGTCGTACACTTGCCAATCTCAAGATCGTGATGAAGTCTAGTAGGTCCGACTCTATCACGTCCATCAGATCCAGCTCCAGCAAGTCCAGCACCGCAAAGAAGCGGTGCATCCGTGATCGCACACACGTCCAGTACCCCGACAACCTCTGTCCCTCGCTCCAGCAAAGCAGCAGAAGTAGCAACTCCTTTCCAGATAAAGCCACCGAGAACATGTATCTCGCTAATCCGAGACCATGGGGCAATAACTAGAGGGGGAGAGAGATCCTTCACGAGGAGGTGCGTGTTGTGAGGAGGAGAGGGGGCAACCAAGGGCCATCGCGTGGCAGCCATGGTGGTGCCCCCACCTCTTCCATCATTCATGTGGTGGATGCTCCACTCACATAAATATGCCTCCACTCACACTTCCACTCAAATGCATTAAATTTCCACCAAATTTATTGCAAGCTCTCATTAAATAAAACTATTTTATTTATTTTATTCAGAATTTTGTCAATTACACTAATTAACAAACATTCACATAAAACACCCTACAACATTTCAATATCACATGCAAAACCAGTTTCTGCAATTTCACCCGAAATTATTCCGGTTTCCATCGAAATGATTCTAGCGCTTTCTTAATCTTTATCTGAAACATATTTGCTCCTGAATGGTGTCGGTATCCCTTAAGTGTGTCACCCTACGGTTCCTGAATAATGCAGACATGATCGAGATCCCTCTCCGATCAATAATCAGCAGCGGGACCTGGAGATCCGTACTGACTCCCACATATTTAACGATGACTGTTGTGATCGTGTGAAACTTTAACGTCATAACTAAATCCCTTTGTCTCGCGATATATTACATGTCTGAGATTCGATCATCGGCATCCAAATACCTAGTTTGATCTCGTTACCGACATGCACTCTTTTCTCGTTCCCGTGATATAACATTCTAGTGATCACATCACTTGCTTGCAAGCTATCTTAATGTGATATCACCGAGAGGGCCCAGAGTATATCCATCCGTCATCGGGATGGACAAATCCCACTCTTGATCCATGAGCCTCAACATAACACCTTCATAGCACTGAACCCACCTTTATAGTCACCCCGTTACGGTGTGAAGTTTGATGTTATCAAGATACTCTTCCGGTGTTAGCAATTAACATGATCTCATGGTTTAAGGACTAAGATTACTTTGTATGATGTTATAGAAATATAAACATAATGACTCTGATCGTAATGCTATACTTCGGATGAATGTTCATCACATCATTCCACCAATGTTGTGACCTCGTTATTAACGACATCCAATGTCCATGATCAGGAAACCTTGATCATCTTGTTAATCAACGAGCTAGTTTATAAGAGAGGCATAACTAGGAACTTTCCTTTTGTTTATTAAACACACATGTATTAATGTTTCCAAATTAATACAATTATAGCATGCAAAATAAACATTTATCATAAACATGGAATAAGATAATAACCACTTTATTATTGCCTCTCGGGCATATTTCCCTTCAGTCTACCACTTGCACTAGAGTCAATAATCTAGTTTCAAAAACTTTGCGTATTGAACACCTATGGCTTTCTGGTGTTGCATATACGCGATTGCTAGTGGTTTACATAATCTCCGGATTTGACAGTTTTAGGTCCGTGTGTATTTGCATGTCTTTGCGTCTCTACACATCACTCATTCTCAAATGAGATGGCATTGTATAAATTTGGTCCTTTGGTGAGACCTTTAGTTTGTTCGGGTTAAAATATGTTGATATTATTGTCATACAATATATCTTTATAGTATTAGCCCACTTTGAACCACACCTAGTTTGATAACAAACTTCTTAACACAAATGCCCTCCTTTGCTGCTACTATAGCAGTCATATACTTAGCCTTTTGTTGTAGTATCCGTCACAATGTCTCAACTTTGGAACTCATCCAAATCCATCATGGAACATCCTTTCCAGTACATTGTGCCACCCATAGTCTAAATTGAGATAAATTTAATTTGTATCTTGTGACAAAACTAGTATCAATGTAACACTTTACAATGAACTACCTTTAACTATTTGTCACTTATACATGATATATTCTTAGTTCTTCCAAAGCTCATAAGAACATCTTTACTATTGTCCAATGATCATCTTATGAATCATTCTGGTATGTTCTCATAACATTTAGAGCATAGGACATATCTGGATATATACATATCACGGTATAATCCACCAAAATCTTCATGTGATTTTACTCACCAAGTCTTGAAACACTTGAATCTTGATACAATCTTTTCCATGCAGCAAGAACCTTTCTTGTTGTTTCCATATTGAACTCTTTCAATATCTCATATATGTACATCTGGCATAACCATATTAGCGCCTCAATCTATCCATATAGACATTGATGCCAAATATTCCGATTTTGCCCAAGTTTTTTATCGAAATCCTATTTTAATGAAATTCTTAACTTGTGTCAATAAAAGATACATCATTTCCAATCAACAATATGTACTCTGCATAATGTATTGGAAATTTGTCTCAGTGCTCCCACTTAATTTCTTGCAAATGCAAGCATCTTCATCATCTCCGATGAAATTAAACTCCTTTAACATTTTCATCATGGTGAAGATTCCAACTCCGCTATGCTCACTTCAAATATTGAAGTTTGCATGCCCTTTTAGCACCCTTTGAATTAACAAAACCCTTTGGACCGTGTCATGTACACGTCCTAGGTAACCATTCTATTAGAAGAACCTTGTTTTGTTTATTCAACTACCATATACCAAATTATATGTAGTGGTTGCTACATTAATCCGTCAAGACTAAATATCGCTATGAAAGATCAAATCTTGTCATAGTCAACTCCTTGAACATTGCCGTAAACTTCTTTCCGACATGTCGACTATTTCATAGATGTTAAAAATCCATGTCTATTTATTTATAGATCCAAACACGACCGATAAGCTTCACGCCTTTCCGGAGGGTCTTCCAAGTTCAGAAACTTGATTTCTCGTGTATGGATACTATCACGGATTCTATGACTTCTAGTCATTTTATGGAGTCAGGGCCCATCATCGCTTATTTGCATGCAGTCGGTTCATCATTGTCAAAACAATAACGACTTCTATTTCAAATCTTACTATTTGATTCTTACCGACCCACATGGTTTAATAGGAACTCTAATCTCCAAGATCACACCCTTTGTAATCACGGGAGCCATGAGCATTGTGGCCGCCACTTAGCACATATAGCTAAGGTTCAACAACCTTATCAACGTTCTATTTTCCTCCCACTTAACTTTTCACAAAAAATCCTTCTCAAGAAACTTGACGTTCCAAGCGACAAACCCTTTTGTCCTCGGTGTTATGGAGGAATTCCCAACAAATTCTTTGGGATAACCTACAAAGACGTGCTTATCCAACTTTGGTTGTAAACATTTTACTTATGCATAGCATACCAAAATTTAAGAAAATACAATTCGGGTTTTATCCCAAACCATAACTCATATGGTGTCATTTCAACGGATCACGATGGTGCTCTTTTTAGTGTAAAAGCGGTAGTCTCTAACGCTTTAATCCTTAAAACATAATGGAAGTTTTATAAATGACAACTTTGATCTTACCATGTCAAACAAGGTTTGATTTGATCTCTCGAACATACCATACTCTTGTGGTTTATCGGGAAATGCAAATTCATGGAACAATTCCTGAAATCTTAGGTGTTTTGCTAAACTTGTAACTCAAATATCTTCCTTTATGATCAAATCATAAACTCTTTTATTTTTCTTGTTACAATGATTTTTCACTTCATACTTCTTCCTTATTAAGTAAATATATAGATATATTCACTTAAATTTCTGGAGAAAGCATATGAAGCAAAAACATACATCGCATATGGCTACACATAATGGACTATATACATCAACATGCATAATATCCAATAAGTTAGTCATTCGTTCCTCTTTGGCCTATGGACGGAGTTTCAATTATCTCGAGGAAAGTTTCACAAGCATCAATTGATCAAAATCAAAAGACTCCAAAAATCCATCATCATGGAGTTTCTTCATGTTTACTTTCCAATATAATTCAAACAGCGATGTCACTTCATAAGTGATCTTCCAATCATTTGTATTACGACATTTTAGAAATAATGTTTTTGGATGTGATTTATCCAACTAGACTTGTAAAAGTTCATCCATCATTTATGGAATATGGTAATTATTTGAACAACTATTGTTCTCGTAATACTGGAACAAAATAACAATTATTAAAACAAATCTTGAAGGCTAGGTTTGACGACAACGAAAAACACAATAACAATTTATTTGTTTTCGATGAACATCATCACATATTCTTTTGCTAGTTACTTTGGCCATTGCAGTTCATGAATTGTGTTGTTCTGTATGACACTTCACACCAACCAATTCGGTATCCATTACCTAAGAACCACATTGTTTAACAAGCCAGGAATACAACCATAACATGTATATCTTCTATATACCTAAGTTGGACATCTCTAACCTTTTCTTTTTTGCCAAATATTTTATAGATTCTCTTTTAGCAATTTCTTTTCTTTTAAAAGAATCTATCAACATCAATAGTGGTGTCATTCACATGACACATAGTACAAAGTGTATATAGTCAAATACTAATACCTTTGGACTTGCACTTTGAAGTGGATCACCATCATCAAATGTTTGGTGTTCTTTCAAAAATTAATTCTTTAGTAATCTATTAGTGTAGTAAACATTTTACTTACATCTTCTATTCATCCTTATCATGACAACTTTCATGATCAAGCTACTATAGCCTATAGAATCGCAAGTATAATGTTAGTTCCCAAAACCTTTTTGGGAGATCGGGATGCCTAGCATCTCCATCCTTCACAAATTCTCATACAATATGAGAACATGTATTTTGCTAAATTATACTCTATCATAATGCAACCAAAAAAATTGTTTCAGATATCACAATATCTTCCACACATGATGGTTTCTGAAACAATTTTTCAGCTCCTAGATAATCTTGATATTAAAACAACTTTTGAATATCAACAATCATGGAGGCAAACATGATACTTTAGATACTAACATTGGAATTCTTACTCTTGATTTAATACTACTTATTAAACTTCATGGAGTCAATAGAGTTTGCTGAAAGTTTGCAATAGGACTTCTAAACTTTAAATTGACATTCAAAACAATACGATACCTGTTCATAAAGTAAATATCCAGAATTCTATAGTTCTATTATCTCAATTAAAACTAAGCATAAGGTAGTGAACAGATGCCAATGACTACAACAAATTATGCAAATTCACTTCTATTTAGTTTATGACAAATTGAGTTCGACTAATCCAAATTAGAAATGAACTCCCACTCAAAAATGACATCCCTCGTGCCTTTTTGGTGATTACATGAACCAAATCCACTACACCTAGTCCGATCATCACGTGGGTCGGTGTAGCTTCAAAGGCGAGCATCAATATGGACATCACATCAACTATATGACTCATGCTTAACCTTTCGGTCCGTGTTCCGAGGCCATGTCTGTACATGCTAGGCTCGCCAAGTAAGAACCTTAGTATTCGCGTGTGTAAAACTATCTTACACCCGTTGTATGAAAGCGTAGAGTCGAGTTCACCCGATCATCACGTGATGTCTCGAAACACGATCCATAGAACAGTGCATACTTAAGGAAGAACACATTTTATCTTGATATTTAAATGAGGGATCATCTTATAATGCTACTAAAACGCCAAACTAGCAATATAAGATGCAAACATCATATGTGTAAAGTGGAATGATATGGTCCATGTATTTGATCACCATCATGTGCATTGTGGTATGATCTCTATCATTCGTTTGTGTGTAAGGCCAAGGTCTATGGAACTTACATGTTAGGTGTGTTGTAAGGGTATCTACCATACATCAACTTACAATATTACCATATCATGACACTAGCCCAGCAACAATCTAATCTAGACGCCTTTAATTTATTCATTGCAAGTTTTACGTGGATTAGGGCTTTCGGAGATAGAACCGGTCTTACCTATGAACATGGAACCACAACGAGGATAACCAAGTTATTAGCAAATTGTTGTAAATCAGATATTGACTATAGTAGAAGAGACAAACACCCGCCAACCACTTATGCAAAACTATTTGCATGTCAGTCGTGGAACCGGTTTCATGTGCGATGACATGTAAGGTTGGTCCGGGCCGCTTCATCCCACTATGCCACCAATATCCAAAATACATGAAAGAAGCAATAGCATGATCATCATCGCCCACATATAAACATATGTGTACTACCCATGCAAAGCTCCTACGCATAGATCAGGCTCTGATACCACTGTTGGGTTCGCAGCATAGAAAACAAAAATGTTCCTACGATGGGAACTATACACCTAGATCTATCTACTAGATACAAGCAACAAGTGGATATACATCCATAGAGAACTTACCCTCGAAGACAACAAAGCTTTGTTAACGAGTTGGAACTCGTGGATGATGTAGTCGTACACTTGCTGATCTCAAGATCGTGATGAAGTCTAGCAGGTCCGGCTCCAGCACGTCCATCAGATCCAGCTCCAGAAAGTCCAGCACCGCAAAGCAGCGGTGCATCCTTGATTGCACACGCGTCCGGTACCCCGACAACCTCCGTCCCTCGCTCCAGCAAAGCAGCGGAAGCAGTAACTCCTTTCTAGATAAAGCCACCGGGAACATGTATCTCGCTAATCCGAGACCATGGGGAATAGCTAGAGGGGGAGAGAGATCCTTCACGAGGAGGTGTGTGTTGTGAGAAGGAGAGGGGGGCCTTTTATAGGGAAGAGGGGGGCAACCAAGGGCCATGGCATGGTGCCCCCACCTCTTCCATCATTCATGTGGTAGATGCTCCACTCACATAAATATGCCTCCACTCACACTTCCACTCACATGCATTAAATTTTCACCAAATTTAATGCAAGCTCTCATTAAATAAAACTATTTTATTTATTTTATTCAGAATTTTGTCAATTACATTAATTAACAATCACTCACATAAAACCCCTGCAACATTTCAATATCACATGCAAAACCAGTTTCTGCAATTTCACCCGAAACAATTCTGGTTTCCATCGAAATGATTCCAGCGCTTTCTTAATCTTTATCTGAAACATATTTTCTCCTAAATGGTGTTCGTATCCCTTAAGTGTGTCACCCTACGGTTCGCGAATAATGCAGACATGATTGAGACCCCTCTCCGATCAATAATCAGTAGTGGGACCTGGAGATCCGTACTGACTCCCACATATTCAACGATGGCTCTTGTGATCGTGTGAACCTTTAACGTTGTAACGAAATCCCTTTGTCTCGTGATATATTACATGTCTGAGATTCAATCATCGTCATCCAAATACCTAGTTTGATCTTGTTACCGACATGCACTCTTCTCTCGTTCCTGTGATCTAACATTCTAGTGATCACATCACTTGCTTGCAAGCTATCTTAATGTGATATCACCGAGAGGGCCCAGAGTATATCTATCCATCATCGGGATGGACAAATCCCACTCTTGATCCATGAGCCTCAACATGACACCTTCGTAGCACTGAACCCACCTTTATAGTCACCCTGTTACGGTGTGACGTTTGATGTTATCAAGATACTCTTCCGGTGTTAGCAATTAACATGATCTCATGGTTTAAGGACTAAGATTACTTTGTATGATGTTATAGAAATATAAACATAATGACTCTGATCGTAATGCTATACTTCGGATGAATGTTCATCACATCATTCCACCAATGTTGTGACCTCGTTATTAACGACATCCAATGTCCATGATCAGGAAACCTTGATCATCTTGTTAATCAACGAGCTAGTTTATAAGAGAGGCATAACTAGGAACTTTCCTTTTGTTTATTAAACACACATGTATTAATGTTTCCAAATTAATACAATTATAGCATGCAAAATAAACATTTATCATAAACATGGAATAAGATAATAACCACTTTATTATTGCCTCTCGGGCATATTCCCTTCAACCACACCGCCCCACGCCTCGCCTTAAAACCAGCAACGATTGCTAGCGAACACAACACCATCCCCTAGCCTCAGCCACGCCGATAGCCGCCTGTAGCGTCGTCACCGACGAGCTCGCGCCCGCACCGTTCAGTCCCCTCGCCGTAGTATAAGTAGAGGCCTCCCCTGCCTCATTTCTCCACACCCCAACACTCACCACTCCTCTCTGATCCTCCCCCACTTCTTCCCGGAGCAAGGAGAGCTCTCCCTCGCCGGAATTTAGCCGGAGCCCGCCGCTGCTGGAGGAGAAGGGCGCAGTCGATTTCGACCACCCCAAGACCTACCGCGACCACGCCTCGGACCGCCGTTGTCTACCACGTCGATCGCCCCCGTCGCCAACCCTAGATGGAGCCTAGGTGATCCTAGCCAGACCCCCACCGCCGTACTAGGTTAATTTCTCGCCGGAGCAGTTCGTCGTCGACGATGACTCCCAACCGTTAGATTAGAATTAGATCGCACGGTCTAGATTCGCCGATACCGTTTCATTTAGATGCAGTCGCTGACCAGTGGGTTCACACTGTCAACAGCCCGCTGCGTTGTGCAGTGCAGTTGGGCCGGCCCGTTTAAGTTTCCCGCTTAGGCCTGGAAATTCAAATGATGATTTTCCTTTTTAGTTAAAACCTTATTCTATCCACAGATTCAAAAATCAATTTAGAGAGTTTCACTCAACCAAATTGCATCATTCAAATTTTTTTAGGAAGATATTTAAATTATCTATCCAAGCCTGCTGGATTTAAATCATTTGGAGTTAGATATAATATATAGCAAAAATAACAAGACAGAGACTTTACAACTTCAAACATTTTTCAAAATCAACCATAAATGCTTTTGAGTTGTTTCCAACTCTCAAAAATCACATTTGATCATATCTATCTGAATATGTAAAAATATTTAGGTTTGCCTGTAGTGACATTGGACTAGTACCAAAATAATTTTATTAGGGCATTTCTAGTCACTTTAAATCTATTTAATGATAATCTTAAACTTTATAAAATATGATCAACCCTTTAAATCACATTCCCATGTATTAGAATATGTGGTCATGACATGTGTCAACATGATCCCATATTTTAATTTGAGAATATTAAATCTTAATTAATTTCAATAAGTAGAAATTACTTTTCTAAAATAAAATAAATAAGACTATGTCTTTATTTCATGTGATGATTGTGATGATGCTAAATCATCAAGTTTGAGCCTTAGTGTGCCAAATAGACTTAGTTAAGTATTGTTTGGTGATTGTGTACCCCGTATTCATTTTATAGACGATAGTACCGACCAAGGATACGAGGAGGAGGAGTACTACCAAGAAGAAGACGAAGAAAACTTCAATCACTGCACCAACCAAGGCAAGCCGTCATTACTAAGCAAGCTAGACCCTTGCAAGCTAACATTTGCAAGTATTAATCTAAGCAAGATGCACTAGGCATGCTTTGGTTATATACCTCTGATTTATACCAATCCCAAGTTTTACTTGGAAGCTTTATTCTTTTTACCTTACCAAAGTTCTTTACTTTTAGTTAGTGCTTTGTGAGTATTTGGAAAAGTAGTGTAGATAGCATAAAGAGTATAAAACTAGGCCTATACTTAGATGTCATTCTATGGCATGAGATTGAAGATTAGCATCCCTCATTAGTGAACACTCTTAACCTTAGTGGCTAGTGCTAAGCATAAAAGTTGATCACTTTAGATGGGAATACTTGGTGAAAATGATTATGAAAACCTTGGAATGATGATTCATTCTATTGAAATATTTTGACATGTGTTGAGAAACACAATGATTTTGATGATGAAAATGTTGAGGCATGAGCCTTAGCCCTTTATAAAAACTGAAGGTTGGGTTTCGATGCGATACCATTCCAATTTTACCATACAACCACAATACCTAAATTGGGTAGGGCTTAGCTAGAAGTTTATGTGCCTTAGTATCGGTTCCCTCGCGGGAGAGGTTTGAGCTGAAGCTACCTCTTGATGTTTGTCCACCTATGCAATGCTCAGGATGGTAGATGGCCATGGCTGGGATGCCAAGCTCATAGGGGAGGTGCCTATACTAGGGTGTGTAATTGAAAGGTTATGATTGATTATCCGCATACTAAGTATGATTGATTCAGGGTTATCCCTGGCGGATGTATCGAATTTTGTGGTAAAAGTGTATCACCTCTATAGAGTGTCAAACTATTCGAATAGTCGCGTCCGTGGTCATGGACAGTTGGAGTAGCCATACTGTTCCTTCATCAGATGTGACTTGTGAAGTGAACTATGATTTTGACTTGACCACAACAGGGTTGTGGATATGAAAACTAGTTTCCCACTTAAGTGACTTAGAACATTAAATTAGTTTTCTTTACTTCTAAACTCAGTTTAGATAAACCTGGCTTTTTGCAAATAAACCTAGAGCTTAAGATTCCTACTAGAACCACCTTACTTGTTAGTGATAGTTTGCGAGTACTTAAAGAGTACTCATGGCTTTGTCCCTAGCTATTCCCGTGAACAGACTATGAGGAGGACTACTAGGATGATGGACAGCAGGATGTCTACGACAACTAGGATCATCTCCCATTGTCAGCATTGCCTATGACTCTGAAGATGGTGCCCGCTACTACGCTTATTATTCCGCTGCTTGATTGTATTAAGACTGGATCATGAGATCCTTTATTTGTGTAAGACCTTATAATGGTTTGTAATGGATGATGTACTGTGATATCCAATCTGTTATGTCTCACAAAAATGGTAATCCTGGGATTGCGAGGTATGGCATAACAGGCATCTGGGATTAAAAATCCGGGTGTTGACATCGAACTTGCATAGTCTTAGATGGAGGGAAAAACTTAGTCATGAAAATACTAGTGCATTCCTCCAAAGAAGTAGTAGTGCCTTTAGGCAAAGCTAGCAACCAATATTTTGCCTTTCCTCTAAATGACAAAGGAAATAAATGTATCTTACCATATTGGGGTCAACATCTTTTACGCGCATCATGTCGGATATCTCAGTAAATGTGTTTAAGTGCAAACCTGAATCCTTAGAAGCTGAACTCCCAAATTGGTTCTGATGAACCAAAATCAAAAAGTTAGACTTTATTTCATAATTCTCTGTTGTGATAGTGGGTTGAGTGATAGATGCACGCATAAAGTCATCATTAGGGGTAGCATACTCCCCAAGATTCTTTTGTGCCATAATCGAAAAGGCTAGAAAAAGGGCGCCCTTCGTGGAGTACGTCTAACATCTCATCCCATTTCAGCACGTGGCAGCCTCCTATGGTGCATCGTGAGTTCCCGTGTCCTCTTCCTTGCTCACCACGTGTCAACCATAGAGGGTAGCGTTGGTCTTTTCTCTTTTCCTTTTGTAGATACGAGTACGAAATATGAAATATCTTTCGAACCAACAGTCCAAATCACGATCCGCTTTCGTGTTTGTCTTAGTCGCATCGAGATCTTCAAAACTAGATCCCATATTGATATGTTTCGATGAATTTTTTTTGCACTGCCTTTCATACCTTGATCGCACTGCCTTTTCGGTCGTTGTACACAGGGCGGTGTCCAGGCAATGCACTGCCCGTGCACTGCCATTTTGTACCGTCTTGCACTGCCTTTGATCGCAGTGCACGACGTGGTTCCCTGACAGTGCACCGTCCATGTACTGCCTTCCTGTACTGCATTGTACTACCTTCGGTTGCAGTGCACGACGCGATTCCTGACAGTGCACCGCCCATGCACTACCTTCTTGTGCTGCCTTGCACTGCCTTCGGTCGCAGTACACGACGTAGTTCCCTGGCAGTGCACCGTTCATGTACTGCCTTCATGTACTGCCTTCGGTTGTAGTGCACGACGTGATTCCCTGGCGGTGCACCGCCCATGCACTGCCTTCTTGTGCTACATTGCACTGCCTTCGGTCGCAGTGCACGATGCGATCCCCTGGCAGTGCACTACCCATGCACTGCCTTCTTGTGCTGCATTGCACTGCCTTCGGTCGCAGTGCATGACGTGATTCCCTGGCAGTGCACCACACATGCACTGCCTTCTTGTGTTGCATTGCACTACCTTCGATCGCAGTGCACTATGCGATTCCCTGACAGTGCACCGCTCATGCATTGCCTTTTTGTACTGCATTGCACTGCCTTCGGTCGCAGTGCACGATGCGATTCCATGGCAGTGCACCGCCATGCATTGCCTTCTTGTGCTGCATTACACTGCCTTCGATCGCAGTGCACGACACGGTTCCTTGGCAGTGCATCGTCTTCCTGTACTGCATTGCACTGCCTGCATTCGTGGTATACTATGTCATTTCCGGGCGCACTGTATTTTTACACTGCACCGCGCGGTACACTGCCTTTTTTACTGCCTTGGACTACTTTTTTCCGGTGAACTTTTTTTTCAGAGCTGTGTAGTTTGTAGTACACCAAGAGAAGCTGGCTCGATTAGGCAAGCTGAGCATGAGCGATCGGCCACGTTCTTTATTTCCCCGCATGCAAACAAACTATCTATGTGCGGCCGCACACGTGCGCGAGACAGTCCCAAAAATCCGGTCGTCCCGGCTGCCCCCGCCCAAGCTCTAATGTGCTGCCACGTGGTGAGCAGGCAGAGACGGTTTACCCAGGCGCCCTTGCTCAAGCACGCGCACGGTAGTCGCGCTCTGCCATAATGCTATATTTTAGGTTCCTAGAATAGGATAAACAACAAAACAAGTAACTATTTTTTTTTGGTTTTCAATTGATAACAAACTAATAACAATAAATAAACAAAAATAAAATCAAAACTAAATAACAAGGTCTTTAGTAGCCTCATCAGGATAGTGAATTGCTTCCCCATCAACGGCGCTATAAAAAGAGTTGATATATTCAATCTGGATTATAGATGTAGTATTTTTCCCTTAGAATACATAGGTTTAATTGAACCTTGGAAAACAATTGTGGTAGGTTCAGGAGCATGGTGGCTCTCTTTGCAGCGACTGGAAGTCTCAAAATATATAGGGCCCTTCATGAAAGTTGCTTGGTTTGACCTAGAGAAGGCACGTCCATGTGGTATGAGCGGACGGTATGGGCAAGCTCTGTCCGTACTAATGCTAGTTAACACTTCTGGATGATGGCATTCGTCCCTGGTTGAGTTGGTTGAGTTAGCAACATGTGATCCTCCCTTAATTGCTCCATATTTCGTCATAAAAGACTAATTTTATGCACATCATAATTCAAAACAAGGATTTGCACAACTTTACAATAATTAGTCATTACCGGCAAGTCTAGAGAGATATTTTATCAATTGATTGATTTAATATAAGATTTAAACGCGAATAAAAATGCCTATTTCCGTAGCCTTCATCGTCCGCGAGCGTGGGCTCTAGCCCAGGATCCTCAGCCGTGCTACCCAGAGAAGCACTACTTCTTGATGCTTGACATGGCTGACCAAGCCAGCTGCACACCTTAACTAGACCGGCATCGTTGATGGCCTCCCACGCACGTATTCTATGCCTCAGGTTTCAATGCGACTAATCACCCAGTTGTGCCGGTCTAACAACTCCACACACGAGCACATGTTAGCGCGAGACTTTCTTGGCCCGCTCATGGGCTTCATCGACACCATGTTCTTCAAAGATTGATTTATGCGGTGCCCTACTGCACCATACCTGCATGCACGAGGGATTCCCGGTCAGGAGCAAACTTTTTCCCGGGCCAGAATGACAAGGAGAGAGATCTACTGGGGAAGCTAAACATGACATGTGTTAGCACCCATTTTGGACCAATAAAAAATACAGGGGTTTGAGCCAGAGAACATAAGCGTAGATGGACACATTTTGCTAGTTTTTAGGATCCAGCCCAGAATCATTGGTTGATGACAGAGGATAGCAGGTGCAGAAGGAAGATCGAGAGGTATATTTAGAAGCCGTCTCAAATAATAGGCAAACCCATGATGGCAGGCCCATTTAACGGAATATTCTAGAAGCCCGTGAAGGAAGCTGACTCATGCCCAGAAGATAGCTAGAAAGAATCTCAAAGACCATGTAGGCTACGCCAACATGGAAGGAAAGTTATTCTACTAAGGAATTATTCGGACGCTTGGAGCCCGAATTCAGTACAAAGCCGGCGTTAGTTGCCTAGTTTAGATTAGTTTTCCTACTAAGAAATCTGCATTGTATTGGTCTAATAGTCTCCTAGGCTTATACTAGAAAGACCAGCCGCCCCATATAAGTTGTGAGGGATGCTGACCGATTGAATTAATAACACAATCGACAACTTCAATACAATTTATACTTTTACACCCTCAACCCTTGTCCCTACTTTTGTTTCTCCGGTGACTCCGTGTTTTGAAGGATCGACAACCGAGTTAGGGTGGTCAGGCCGACTAACTCAGCCAATAGCCACCGGTATCTTAGACGGAGTCCCTCCCGAGAAACTGGGGCTCCTGATAAAAAGCATCGGCTTAATGTCTTGTGTATCATGTTGTAAGATCAGCCTCCTGGAAACGCATTGAGGTGCATCACCCTTGCTCTTTCGGGTAACCCAAGTAAGACCTTATATGTTATTCGGTCAAATGTATCAGCGACTCCACAATCCAACTAAGTGGATCCATCCTTGCAAGTATGCGACCCTGTTTAAAGTGCAACACACTTCTTAGCGACTCCACTGGGGACAATAATAAATTGGGAAGCAGTGACCGTTCCTGCAATACCTAACCCGGGTGATGTCGATCCGAGTAACATCATCTGACCCACCTATGATGATCTCTTGGAGGAGGAACGCAAAACCTAAGGAATAAAGGCTCAACGTCAAGAACAGATCGAGAAGCTTTGGAAGAAGAAGGAAAAGGATCTCTAGGATGAACTTCAACAACTTCAATAAAACAAGGAGGAGGAAGATCGGGAGATTTTCGTGGAAAATTTCAAGAAGGGCCGCTCAGGGAACATTGTGTCAACCGACAAAGCTCGATTCACTCCCCTCATTGATGAGGATACTATATGTATCAAGGCTTTAACTAAAGAGCAGTTAGCCGTCATAGATCTGCGCATTAATGAATCTAATCAACAAGTGCTTAAGGATGCGTGTGAATATGCCGATGCAACTAAGAACACATCTAGTGTTGCATCGAGCTCACACAAAGGACCATCGGTTCAATCGGCAAGTCCTTTACAAACCCTAACAATCAACTAGTGTATATCCCATAACATATCGCTAGTATACCTTACTCAGCAGTTAGACCAAATTTGCGAACTTATCATACTATGTCGAGTACAATTCTGATGTACAATCCATCCATAGCGACGAATCCACCCATGCCGGTTCAACCACAAGGATCTTCATCGAATTATGATTCAGATTTTGAAAAATTCATGTCATGTACCAGAAACCATATCCAGATTACTTTGACAATGTAACATACTTGTAGGGTTTTAGAGTGCTAGATTTAATTAAATTTAGTGGGACATACGGGCAAAATGACCTGGGAACACATTAGTCAATATCTAGCCCATATGGAGAATCTAGCAATAGTGATGCCCTCAAAATTCGTTTGTTACCTTTGTCTTTAACCGACACTTCTTTTTCCTAGTTTTCATCATTGGGTTCGGGTTATGTTCTCATGTGGTATCACTTAGAAAATAAATGTCATGAACACTTTTATACTAGTGAGAACAAATTAAAATTATCCCATCTGACATCGCTTAAACAAAAACATGACGAGTCGGTATTAGACTACGTCAAAAGGTTTAGCGATACAAACAATCAGTGTTACAAATTAGTGATAACTGACAAGGATATGGATGATTTAGTGCTCAAAGGCCTAAGGCCTTATCTGAAAGAAAGACTAGAGGACGTTGAGTGCATAACAATTGGTCAGGTTTTTCAGCAGGCTTTGGTTTATGAATACCAAGAAAATGAGTTGAAAGGTTCTGAGCGTTCGGGACAAAGCGGAATCAATTACGTAAGAAACACCAAGGGAACGGACTCGAATGAAGAGTTAGATATATATACCGGTAAGTTTGTATGGCCGACTAAATCTAAACCGCATGTATGCGAGGATTTGAAGCCGATTAAGAAAAATCGGGAAATCGATTTCAAATGCAGTTTTGATGTAGAAATGTGATAAAATATTTGATGTTTTGTTGAAATATAACGCTATTCGTATCAACCCTGCTTGCTTATACGACATGTTTACTATAAGTAACATAATGTGTATTCTCATAATACTAATGACTGCAATATTTTCCGACGACAGATCCAATTGGACAACAATGACAGATGCTTGAACTTTTCCAGGATGGCAATTGATAATCCCCAAGTGCAGGGGTTTGATGAGTACATATTTGCATCATGTTTTACACTATTATTTTGTATTGTAGATGTAGGATCTTGGTATTTTACGACGCTTAATAAAAACTTTCTTTGAGTTGACAGATGAGAAAAAATTCATCAAGAAGAAAATGTTGAAGCTCCAATACGACATGGCTGAGCTCAGCATGCGCTTTGCAAGCATAGTTAAAGATGGCAACATAAAAAAGAGGGTGGCGCTCTTTCTACCCAGGAGGAGGAATAGGTACCAACAAGAAGTTAATTGATCCCGCCTGACTTGATTCCAAGCTTGGGGAGATCTTTAAAGACCTTGTAATCTACCTTATAAGTTTTATATTACAGTTTTGCATTAGTTCAAACTAGAAATAAAGTTTGCATCATTAGAATTTCCTTCAGAAATAGTCGATCCCTTTAATGAAATTCCGATTTTATTATTATATATGGAACAATATTGAGTTTGTGTTTGTTTTATTGATATATGAATGGCGTGAGTATAATTTTACTTGCACTTGATGATAGCAATAGGAGTCTTCCACACTATTGGTATTAATGGAACATATAAAGATAATTTGGTAAATATGTTGTAAGTCTACGGTTTGATTTACAAACAAAAACTATATATACAGTTAAGTTAAAAAAGAACATTAAACAAAGGAAAATGAAAGTGTTATCAAAATAGAGTGAGAACAATTCGAGGTAGAATCTCCAAGTCATAAGAATGCTTCATATACAATTGGAATTTGATAATTGAGATCGTTAACCTTTGAATTCCTACATGAAGTGGAATGTATGGCTAGCTCCTTTGCACAACACTTAAAACAAAAGTGTGAGCATATATACAAAAGAGAAGAAAATAAAGAAGAAAAAGGACGAGTGTGCAAAAGCAAATAGGCATATACCACTGTATTGTAGTATGACAAAGAGACACTTTTGAGATTTTGAATCCCAAGTGAATACGTTGATCCTAAAACACTTGGGACTACCTCGCTAACTCATTTGGTTGAACCAGATACTTTTACATTATGTTGAGATTCATATTTTATGAATTGTCCATCTCTAAGGTGTGGAAGCCTGCTAATACTATTCAGATGGTTCGAGTAACGTACTATTTATAAACTTATTCCTATATATTGTATATGATAAATACATGCTGCAACTGTCTCATTTATTTTAATCGACTCACATGAATATGAGGATTACATTCATTAAGCTAAAACTTGCTCAGGACGAGCAAGAGTCAAAGGTTGGGGAAGTTGATGAGTGCATATTTGCATCATGTTTTACACTTATTTTGTATTGTAGATGTAGGATCTTGGTATTTTATGGTGCTCGCGTGCACATTTTATGTCTATTTTCACCACGATCAGGATAGATGATGGATCCAATGGATACAATATCCTACAGCAGTTGTACTGTGCAGAAAAGAAGTCAAAAACAACATAAATCGCTTATTTGGGAAATATTAATAATACCAGAAGAAAAACAGAAGCGAACAAAGGAGACAGAGGGTTCAACGACCAACTATACGACCGGAATAAATTTGCCAGCTGTATAGTTGGCGCCGCCTCCTCAAATAGTTTCACCCCGTGCAACTGGATCGGGGAGACGACATACAGAACACCTAGAAATCGCCAAAAACTCACCTCCAGAAGGCATTTGGAGGGGGAACTCATCCACCGGGGATCCATCTTCGCCATGCGTAGATCTGGGAGGCTAAGGCATCGATCTTCATCATCCACCGCTACATCACCACCATCTCCATCCATCGGATCTATGTCTTGTCTAGATATTGTTGTAATTTCCGTACTCGTTGTGGATTTATACAAGTATTATTCATATATGATTATTTCCATTACCATGGTCATGATGTTGATTGCCTCCATGTCTGAGTAGCTCTCTAGTTCTTGGGGAGATGGAGAAACCCTAGCATATGACTGTGATGAGATTGAGATTATTATGCTATACATCATTATGTGTATGTCTTAATTGTCTTCATCTTGATGTTGGGAGTTGTGCACCTCCTTAATATTTGCCTCCTTTGGAGACTCAATGAAGGGGATTACTTGTTAGTAGATGGAGGGATCATAACGCTTACTGTGACTATAAAGCTGTTGTCATTTATTACGTGCTAACTCATTAAGCCATGTCCATGCCATGGGAGAAATCCCTTAATAGCGGGATAATAAGATTGATGTCGTTTATTCGTCAGCTATGGTTATGAAGGACGATGTGAGTAGCGGTTGCTACATATTTGTCCATATATGGAGCTCCTCCCACATACATACACATTATGAGAATATTCGTTATAATAATCTTGATTACTTAGTCTAAATTGCTAGCGGTGTGTCCACCACTCCCTGAGAATGCCTTTTTCCCTATTGCAGTTCCAAAGTTCTATTACACACGTGATTCTTACTTTCTGCATTAAGTTTTGCTTTAC
This sequence comes from Avena eriantha, assembly GCA_910589775.1. Taxonomy (NCBI): domain Eukaryota; kingdom Viridiplantae; phylum Streptophyta; class Magnoliopsida; order Poales; family Poaceae; genus Avena; species Avena eriantha. The sequence continues at coordinate 268,326,141 of OU342740.1, read as the reverse complement.
TATAAATTACCTTGTTCAACCAAAAACCCAAAAACATCTCTATTTTTCTTGCATCTTAAAGTTATTTCTTAAGTACTTCGTTTAGTTGTAGTTAAAAGCATTTTAGTCTTTCACATACTGCTCCCTGTGGGATTGATATCTTTATTTCTAAACTAGCTACAAATGATATGTGCACTTGCAGTCATCAGGGATCACCGTAGTACAATTTGATAAGTATTTTAGTGTCGAACCCAGGAGGAGCTGAAGGTAAACTATCTATTCTCTAAAGCCCTATAACCCTCTTAGTGGCCTTCTATGCAATGCTAGGATCTAAGTGTGTGTTTTGTTTTGGTACTAGGTAGAAAATAAATAAAGTATGTGTTAGTGGAAACTAGAAGTAAACTAGTGCAAGTTAAATTGATGTAATGAAGTGGAGTGGAGTGGTGGCAAGTTTTCTCAAGTAGCAAGTTTCTCTAAGGGAGTAAATGCTTAGGCAATTGTTATTTCATTTGTTCGTCTGGTTTTTTAAAGTTTCTTCCAGGACGGAGCCTTAATTAGGTGCATCCAAATAAATGTGCATACACAACTCTTATGATGGATCCTAAGGCCATGTTACTGAGCAAACATAGGAATTATTAAGACATAATTGTCCCACCATAGCTATAAACTCTAGGATCCCCGATATATGTCCCCACTTATGTAACTTTATGGATTGGACCACGGTTTTATGTCCTACGCGGTCCTCCCCACTCCATTACATCATGGTGATCCCTTACATGCATTCCCCAACATATGCATGCACTCATATATTGTACAAGAAGACAATCATAAAAGATAACAACACTGAATGAAACCAATAAATAAACTATTTTACTTTTCCATAACAATTCACTACTCAAACAAAGACATGGAGTCACAATAGATCAGGGGAAGATAAAATATTGCTTCACACGTCATGTTTTCCAAGATATTATAGTAGGGGGATGGAGAGGATATTGATGTGGGTGTTGATGATGAACACGCCAGAGGGGGTGGAGCCCTCCGGAGGTGATTCCGGCGTTGTTTCCCCCTCTGATCTCTCTGGTAGCAGCCTCTTGACTCTGTTTCTATGTTTTTGATCTCTGCCTCCATTTGTGTCGAGGATCACCAAAAGGGGGTATATACAGTAGGTTTTAGGTCAAGACAAGTCGTTTGGTGAAAGAATCGACGGCATCGGAGACTCGAGGGAGGAAAGAGCATACCAGCCGTGGCCAGGGGGTGAGCCGCGGCTGCTGTGCCCGTTCCCTCCTTGGTCTTCTTTTCTCGCGGATCTTTAGCCCATTGTTCTTCATTCTTGTAAATGCTGGGTCCCATGAAGTTTCAGGTCAATTATACGTTGTTTGGGTACCTGAAAGTCAAAAACATTGAATAGGGGTTTTCTGCCTCTACAAAGTTAATTCCAAAGCAATATGGGAAGTGTGAACTATTCCCAATAATCATTATAAAACATGAATATAACCCATATATGATGCAAATATGTTGGAATATCAAGTAATTAAGTGCAAAGTTCATGTATGCATTTTACATGCATCAACATCCCCAAGCTTAACCTATACTCGTTCTCGAGTATGAAGCTGATAAAACTAACATGGACTTTGTACTTTAATACTATTTTGGATATCAAAACTGATACTATTTATACAAAAGTCAAATGATTCATTCTTCAAAGGAATAGCAATATGCAAGATAAATAATGAAGTGACATCTCATATACAATGAAAGGATGATCAATATTAATTCACAAAGTGTAACATAGAAGAAAGAGTTATGGACCAAATGAATGCAAAAGTAAAATTAAAGTAAAAACATCCTATAGTGGTCATAGAGTTTTCTTCTAAATTCTGAATATTAAAGTGGAAACTTTGGAAAGATAGATAATAAGCAGTGATTAATCATGAATAAGTTTCATATAGCTTCCAAATGCTTCATATTATGATTATGTTTGAACTATGGTATTCATCAACTTTAAGCTCTCATTTCGCCCTATCATTAGCATCTTGAATGGTAAAGGTTAATGTGATGGCAAGTATGAGGTATATGCTTGACAAAATATGAGTTGAATGCCTCATGCCCCTTGAATACTAGTACCTAAACCACATGCTACTCAACTTAGGTCCCAAATAAGTTCTTGTCATTGTAAGAATACATGTGTCATTCAGAACGCTACTGGGGTACCTCTTGTCCCATGATATAGGAGGTTTCCCATATCAAAACAACAAGACAAATAGACAATGCGCATCTGATGAGGATATATACAGGGCTTATGGTGATTCTGACTGCCTGAACTGGAAGGAAATATTGAATCAAATCAATAATGACTATCAGGTGATGAGGATATATACAGGGATTATGATGATTATGACTGCCTGAACTGGAAGGAAATATTGAGCAAATCAATAATGACTATCAGGTGAATTCATTCCTAATTGAACCTGATGTTTTACTTAATGAGAACTTTATACTACCTAAGTCTATGCATCTTTGTATGATCAGGTTTATTGATAACACAAGCGTTGCGCGAGGAGGAGGAGAGTTGCAGCAAGAAGGACAAGCGCTGATTTCCAATATCAACAAGTGCGCGAGGGAGGAGCGGGAGGCATGCGCACTAGGAGGCAATGAGGAAATCATGTATGAGCAAGAGAGAGAGAGATGGCGCACCAAGAATTACATGTTTGAGGTGTTCCACGACGTTTGGACTGCGTGCCAATAAGGCTGAACACATATATAGGTCGGTATGTATCAGTTTGAGTCGAACCGAGTCAGTTTGGGCCAAGATATGGCTGTTTTTAGGCCCGTTTAGAGGGGAGGACGCCCCAGCCCTCATATAAACCTCCGTAGCCGTCACAAGTTAGGGCTTAGACCACGTTAAAATATTTTGGAGTTGTTTCTTTCATAGAACCTCTAGAATTACCCTGTGTTCGAATCTATCAACTATAATTGAGTGTGAGCTGTTGTTCCATTGGGAATTAGTAGATTGCATACTACCGTTCGTGGTCACGGCTGCGTGCGCAAGAGTGTGGTGTTGTGAATATCCTACAAGGTTCGAGATCTGTTGCACTGGCATCAGGGATCGAGCGGGAGAGATCATAGCTACGCACTAGTTATCTATCATCCACCATATCATTGACAAGAGCTTGCTGAGAAGATTGGACCACCCCATATCAGCATCTCAGCAATTCTTTTTATTTACTATGGCATAAATTTTTACTGAAGATGCTTCAAAGAATGCTCACTATGGGTTGCTGTAAATTTCCACCATGAATGATGCATGGCTTGGGTTAGCAGCCCAGATGTTTCTCTAACACATATACAAACTCCATGAGCTTACAAGTTTCCAACTTATTTCGCGCTGATAGGCATCCATAACAAAAGAATATGATATCAACTAAATATAAATAAGTGCAATGTTGAAAAGTGCCCCATGAAAACATGGTTGTGCTAACTCGCAAACCATGATTTGACGAGGACATAGCCTCATAATATAGTCACAATGGTTCTAGTTTATTATGTGTAGGAAAATAAAATGTGCCATCAAGTTCGTAAGAGCTTTACTAACTAACTTTCTCATAGCAAACAAAATCATAAGTATTTTAATTTGGAAGCTAGATAAAACAATAAATCATGAGAAATATACTTAGAATAGAAATTATGCTAATAGGTAGGTATGGTGGACTCTGTCATGGTATTGCCGACGAGTACGCCATGGAGGGGTCCTCACAGTTCGTGTTTTGTGGCATCCCGCTAAAATCACTACCAGAAAATCCCTTGAATTGTCTACTACTTTGTGCATCATCATGACATCATCATGCATGTTCGTTCATAAAAGTACTTTTATAAAACCCTATTTTGTTTTCTAATTATTCCTCCTTTAATTTCAAATTATAAAACCAGGTCTTCCTAGATATTATTTTTTTGCCTAAAAACAAATTACAAAAGTCTGTTTTAAAAATAAAATAAAAGTTTAAGTTTTATTAGGGGAGGCAGCCGGCCAGGCCCAGCCAGCCAGCCTACTACCCCTATCAAAACAAGACCCTAGCTAATCCTAGCCCCACATCTAACCAAACCGTAGTTCTACCCACCACCCCGCACACAGCCACCTGCCGCCACCACACACACGCACTCACACAGAGCCCGCGCGACCACATCCCCACCAACCGCCTGACCCCACCTCCACGCCACCACTTCTCCCACCTGGGCACGCCACCCACCGCCCACGCGCCTCTCGCCTCGCGCAGCAATCCCCGCGTGCCCCCGGGCCCACCCCTGCCCGTCTGTTCCCCCACACGGAGGCCCTCTCCATCTCTCTCCCATCCTCGCTCTCGCACCGTGACGCCACCATCTCTGCCGCCTCCCTCGGCCTCTTCCGCGGCCGTCTACGCGAGCCCCCGCCACGGCAGCGCACCACCGACCACCTCATCGTTGCCGGCGGCCGCACTCTCCACTCCCGCGGCCGCCTCGGACCTCCTCCACTCCGGTCGCTCCGGCCACCATCCTCCACCTCGCCCGGCGCGTCGCCTGCAGAGCCCCGCCGTGGCCGCGGTTCCCTGCCTCGCCGTCCTCTCTCTCCTGCCTGCCTCCTCGAGTCCGCCTTGGGCCTCCTCCACTCCGGTCACTCCGGCCACCATCCTCCACCTCGCCCAGCGCGTCGCCTGCAGAGCCCCGCCGTGGCCGCGGTTCCCCGCCTCGCCGTCCTCTCTCTCCCGCCTGCCTCCTCGAGTCCGCCTCGGCCCCTCCACTCCGGTCACCGCCTCCTCCCTCGCTGGAGCCGCCCTCGAGCCGCGACCGCCTGCGCCGCCCTCCCTCCTCTGCTCCTCATCCGCCCCGCTTCGGTCGCCGACCCCGCCGGCAGGAACCGCGTGGGCACGGCCATCTACTGCTTCCCCCTTGGTCGTCCTCGCCCTGGTCCATCCTCGTCCTCCTCGTCTCTGGCTCGGCCGCTTCCCCGGCCCGCTCGAGCCGCTTCGCCGCCGCCTTGGTCGACCTCTGCGCCCCGGAGGCCCGACCTTGAGTTCGTCGGCCCTGCCTCGGGTAGCCCGAACCGCCGATACGCGTCACCATTGTCGCCCCGCGTTGCTGCCGTGGAGCCACGCCTCTGTCTTGGGGTCGCACTTGCACGTCTCCGGTCACCCGAGCCCCTGTCTGAGTTTGTCTCTCCCCACCGTCCTCTTGAGCACATATCCTGTAGGGCTAAGCAGAAGCGAAAATGATGATCATGGTGTAGTGATGTGAGAATGGTGCTATTGTTGGAAGCCTCTGGCTTCGATGCCCGAGGAACAATGATGTGACGATGTGGCTCGCCAAGATCGACCCCGACTCGTATCACCTGAAGACCGCATCGGTACCGAAACCAAGTACATCATCGACAATTAAAGCCGACACCCTCCAAGATCTTCTCCCCGATACGACAAGCTCTTCATCCCGGACGCCAAGGTCGCCGTCGCGAATACAACAAGTACTTCATCCCGAACACCATGACCGGCGACATGACCCGAAGACCGCGGATGTGACAAGATCTACCTCTCGTTTTCTGAAGACCGATCCCGTCGATCCGAACCCCAGATCCGGACCCTGAGACCGGACCCCGAACAACATCTAACCCCAAGATCATCTGAACCCAGATGTGTGACCCTAAGCCCCTATTTTTATAATATGACATCTATCTGTCGCATATTAAATTGTTCATGCTCGCATCTCATCATGGGGTTTGGGGGCATTATGTCGATTCACCTCATAATTAAATATGGAGTCCATCGGCGGGATATCTTTGTCTTATTCCGGACTCCATTTAAATTGGTGTAGCAAACCGATGCCATGTTTCACCCTGTTAATACAACATTTAAATTGCGGGGGTTTCAAATAACTTGAACCGTTTAATAAATTGTCGGGACCCCGGTTCCGCTTAATACTGCCTAATTGCACCGCATCTGTATCATATCATAATCATGCCGGATCTTCTGCCGTAATATTAAATAGTGCATCCGGTGTTTCTTTTAGTGCTTTTCTTCTTCGCGGATTAGACCGATGAGTGGATGCGAGTATTGACAAGTTCTTCGGATATGAATCTCCGACAGTGTTTCCCAGGCGAGCATCTCTCCCCCTTCTACCTATTTTGCATTTATAGTCTTTACTTCCTCCTGTTGATCTATTGCTATCCGTGTCGCGAGGCTTTAGTTCCGTACCCGATATATTCCGTGCAGCCGATATATTGCCTTGGACACCTCCTATTACCTGTTGTTTGGTAGATAGCTGGCCTTGCGAGTCGTAGTTGCTTGCTCAGGTGCGATCTCGTGTTGTTAAGTACCACAGTTGTTGGAATGTTGGCAGATGTTAATGGTGGAGATGCTTACCGGTGGAGATGATCATGACTTTAAATACAACTATTAAAATCCTAGATATAACTAATGTAGAGGCATCGGTGGGCAATAGATATTATTTGGTTCTTCCACGCTCACTTGTGTCCCGTAGGACCCCGAGTACTTGATACCTGATCCTTGATTTTTCGCACTATCCACATCCGGGAGGCCTTATGGACCCCCCTGAGCCAGAGCTTGATTCATTTCTATTTCTTGGGGCCACAAAGTAGTTTGGGGCTTTATTACTATCCTGTACTTATGCCATGTTACTGGTTTTTTTAAGATTGTGCGTGGAGCACCTGTACTGTTTTGGACCGCGCCATGTTTTCGCGGTATCGACAAGCCCAGTCACACTTTCGGGTTCCCAGTCGTTTACAGCCGTCGTCGCAAACCCTAGGTCCGTTCTGGAGCCGTCCAACATTGTTGCGGGTAGCTTAGTGGGGTGGCCCCCTGAAATATTTCTGAATCCTGTGATCGCTTTGTTGTGAATGCCTCGTTGGGTTTTGAGTTGGTTTTTCCGAGGTTGATCGAGTGTGTGTTGCTATTTGTGCACCCCTGCAGAGTAAAACTTTCTGAAAGCCGTGTCTGTGGTTATGGATGACTTGGAGCACAGTATCTCGATCATAGACAAGCATAACTAAAGTAGTGCTATAAATTTGACTTAATATGTGACTAGTAATCAGCGCAAGTATAATGGAATGTATATTAAAAATGCCAACAGCTGGTGGATCTGGGTTGTTTTGTGACATGCTATATGCCTAGTAAGTATTGCAACTCCAATGGAATGTGGTAAAGGTGTCAACAACTGTTGGGTTTTGGGATTCCTCAGGACAATTATATCTGACTAGTAAATGTCCCAACTACAACAGAATGGTAATTAAACTAGCCACTACTTATGCTATCAGGACGGCCCACGCTATCTATATCTGACTAGTAAGTGCTTCAATTATAATGGAATGATTAAAACTGCCAACTGTGTGAGTTCCTTGGTCCGACTTCCTCGTTTGGTCTCGAGGGGGAAATATCAGGATGGGTTTGTTTGGTTAGCTTCAGGTTGGATCCGAATAGGTCTTTCTTACCCCTCTCTAATAGCCGCTAGTGATACCGAGTCTCTATAGGTTGTTTAGTCCCGTTGCGCTGCCGCTTCAGCCCACCATACCTATGTAGGCGAGAGCCGCGGAATTCTAGCCTCGCCGTGTACTGGCCTCAGTACTGACGCTCCTCTTTTTCCTTTGCCCTTTGTCGGTACCCCTTTTGTTTTAGCAGGTTTGAGATCGACGTCGTTAGCAGGGTTACCCTTCCGGCTTGGCCTGGGCAGGGTTATGGACGCCATTGGTTATTCTTTAGGGCTCTTAGCCCCATTTGCATCTTGTCCGTAGTCGGACGCTCTATCATTTTCAAGGTGATTTGGATCTTTGTATTGTATATCTGTATTGTTGACTCAGGGAGTCACTGTTGTATATATATCTGTTTTGTGGGTTCCATCGAGGACTGTTGTGTAATGTTATTACTTCGTTTTCCACCCGCACGAAAGTGCCTGGTGGGCGTCCTTGAATCGTTTCTATGCGTGTTTGGCGGAAAGGGCTAAAACTTGCATAGGGCCGATTCGAGGGTGTTACAGAGTGGTATCAGAGCTCAACAATTGCGATACCCCACAAGTCTAGCCTGTAGGATAGCCTAGCTAACGGCCGAAGTAGAGTGTCAAAACTATTTTGGAAAATCGGTTGGATAGATCTGATTAGGTCTGATTTTACTCCTTACCCCTCTGTTGTCCTCCTCTTACCTCGGCGTGTTTTTGATCTGTTCTCTTATCTTTTCTTCGAGTCCAGGAATTCTCGTGGTTGGTTTTCCATCGTACCTTCGGGGTTTTCGCTTCCTCCTTTGGTAACGGTGTTTCTACCTCCGGACTTCATGCTATCTGTGGTACCATTCTTTGTTCCTTGTTTGTGCCTTCCGGTGTTTTCTGACGTGACGACATCCTCTATGCCAGATCCGATGCAGAGTGTGCCTCACCCCTTGTTTCCGAATCTCGTTTGTCGATATCTTCAGTCTGTTTTCGAGAGTTGATTGCATAATTCAACTATTCGTGTACAGAGTAATGTTTTGAGTGCGGGATGGAGTCATGACCATACCACTACTCTTATCATTCACTTTGTACATTGAATTGGAGGATCAATGCAATCTTCACTCCTTCCACGGAAGTTAAAGGTGGCCTTATCTTTTGAGACCTTTAACTTCATCTTTGTTTCTCCGGAGTGTTCTCTCGATGATCACGGGCAACGACACCTTGTTGGTGGTGTCGCCGATTTCAAGATGGATCAAGAATCTTTGTTAGTGGTGTCGCGAGGATCGACACGAAGCGAGAAGAATTCGATCATCAGCCATCGCCCCGGTACCATGAGGCGGATCTCGAGGGTGAGATCCATTGTTAGTGGTGTCGAATTGTGGCATCCCGCTAAAATCACTACTAGAAAATCGCTTGAATTGTCTACTACTTTGTGCATCATCATGACATCATCATGCATGTTCGTTCATAAAAGTACTTTTATAAAACCCTATTTTGTTTTCTAATTAATCCTCCTTTTATTTCAAATTATAAAACCAGGTCTTCCTAGATATTTTTTTTTGCCTAAAAACAAATTACAAAAGTCTGTTTTAAAAATAAAATAAAAGTTTAAGTTTTATTAGGGGAGGCAGCCGGCCAGGCCCAAAGGCCCAGCCAGCCAGCCTACTACCCCTATCAAAACAAGACCCTAGCTAATCCTAGCCCCACATCTAACCAAACCCTAGTTCTACCCACCACCCCGCACACAGCCACCTACTGCCGCCACACACAGCCCGCGCGACCACATCCCCACCAACCGCCTGACCCCACCTCCACGCCACCACTTCTCCCACCTGGGCACGCCACCCACCGCCCACGCGCCTCTCCCCTCGTGCAGCAATCCCCGCGTGCCCCCGGGCCCACCCCTGTCAGTCTGTTCCCCCACGCAGAGGCCCTCTCCATCTCTCTCCCATCCTCGCTCTCGCACCGCGACGCCACCATCTCCGCCGCCTCCCTCGGCCTCTTCCGCGGCCGTCTACGCGAGCCCCCGCCACGGAAGCGCGCCGCCGACCACCTCATCGTCGCTGCCGGCCGCACTCTCCACTCCCGCGGCCGCCTCGGACCTCCTCCACTCCGGTCGCTCCGGCCACCATCCTCCACCTCGCCCGGCGCTTCGCCTGCAGAGCCCGCCGTGGCTGCGGTTCCCCGCCTCGCCGTCCTCTCTCTCCCGCCTGCCTCCTCGAGTCCGCCTCGGGCCTCCTCCACTCCGGTCGCTCCGGCCACCATCCTCCACCTCGCCCGGCGCGTCGCCTGCAGAGCCCCACCATGGCCGCGGTTCCCCGCCTCGCCGTCCTCTCTCTCCCGCCTGCCTCCTCGAGTTCGCCTCGGCCCCTTCGCTCCGGTCACCGCCTCCTCCCTCGCTGGAGCCGCCCTCGAGCCGCGACCGCCTGCGCTGCCCTCCCTCCTCTGCTCCTCATCCGCTCCGCTTCGGTCACTGACCCCGGCCGCCAAGAACCGCGTGGGCACGGCCATATGTTGCTTCCCCCTCGGTCGTCCTTGCCCCGGTCCATCCGTGAATGATTAAAACTACCAACTGTGTGAGTTCCTTGGTCTGACTTCATCGTTTGGTCTCGAGGGGGAAATACCAGGATGGGTTTGTTTGGTGTTAGCTTCAGGTTGGATCCGAATAGGTCTTTCTTACCCCTCTCTAATAGCCGCCAGTGATACCGAGTCTGTATAGGTTGTTTAGTGCCGCTGCGCTGCCGCTTTAGCCCACCATACCTATGTAGGCGAGAGCCGCCGAATTCTAGCCTCGCCATGTACTGGCCTCAGTACAAACGCTCCTCTTTTTCCTTTGCCCTTTGTCGGCACCCCTTTTGTTTTAGCAGGTTTGAGATCGACGTCGTTAGCAGGGTTACCCTTTCGGCTTGGCCTGGGCAGGGTTATGGACGCCATTGGTTATTCTTTAGGGCTCTTATCCCATTTGCATCTTGTCCGTAGTCGGACGCTCTATCGTTTTCAAGGTGATTTGGATCTTTGTATTGTATATCTGTATTCTTGACCAGGGAGTCGCTGTTGTATATATATATATATATATATCTGTTCTGTGGGTTCCATCAAGGACTGTTGTGTAATGTTATTACTTCGTTTTCCACCCGCACGAAAGTGCTTGGTGGGCGTCCTTGAATTGTTTCTATGCGGGTTTGGCGGAAAGGGCTAAAACTTGCATAGGGACGATTCGAGGGTGTTACATGTTTAGAGACGTGGGGTAAGGCAGAGAGTTGGCGGGTACGAGGTAACACAGCTCACCCAGGTTCAAGTCCCACAATGGTGGCGGAACTCTACTCATGCTATAAATCACTATAATGGCAATACTCCACGTTATAGATATAGGTTTGCTATGCGAGGGGTTGCACGTTGTATGTAGCAATCTAAGTTGTCTTCTGCCCTAAAGGCTCCCGCAGGCCGGCTTATAAAGGCACCAAGACCAAGGGTTTACAGGGAAAGGACCTTGCCGGACAAGGTAAAGAGTCCTATACTAATACAAACTAGTCTTCCGTGTCTTGTACTCCAAGGCTCCGAGTATGTTGGTGACTCCTGCGTAGCCTTCCTTTATCTGGCATGGGCCTCCCTTCTGGATCCGTCTAACTGGGCCGCCCAGCAGGCCATAGGCCTTGCTACCAACTATGGGGCACCCGGGTTAAGAGGATTGGTGACATTCTATGAGTGTACCCATATAGCATATCCCCAACAGTAGCCCCCGGAGGACTTTGAAATCTTGCGCTGTCTTTCCCATTGATTCGCAAGTATCCCGTCTAAGTGATGTCGGCAATTCATCAAGCAATATGTCAAAGGTCTCCAAAAGAAACCTGCAATCCTCTCCGGCTTCGCAATGTAGCCGGATATTCCTTGAGTCTTTGTTTCCAGAGTTAGACAATCTCCATCTTCGATGGAATCTTTGGGTATAGCCTACGCTACCTCGAAACTCACAAAAATAGAGAATTAATCATCAGCTATTTTCACGCACGCGAAATCCGAAACGACGAGGTGGCAAAGACGGAGGACGTGGCAAAATTACCGTGCACGTTCACTCCCACCTCGGCAACGCTCCATCCATTAGATCCCTTTGCACGAATCTTGACGCGGGGTCTATATATTTTCACCGTGGTCAATTTATTTTCTTTTACCCGCATTCGCTTCCTCGTCATCGTCTTCCTCCATCACCGCGACCATTCGAGCTCTCCTACAAAAACCCTAGCCAGAGCCCTCATTCTCTCCACCTACCCCCCCCCCCCCCCCCCCCGTCGCAATGGCCTCCAGTAGCTCCGTTCCTTCCACGGCGGCGACCCTCGAGGCTACGTTAGAGCCATCCTAGGGAGTGACCGTCCCGCCGGAGGGGGTGGTCGTCCCTGTCAACACCATCGTGGAAACCACCAGCGATGACCAAGAACGAGCGATGCCGAAAGCTGTAGAAGAAGAAAGTGATTCCCATAAGGGGTGTGGAGGGGCTCTGACCTCTCCGCCAAAGATCTGCAAGAGCTGGTCACTGAGGGGTATCTCCCCGTGGCGAAGGAATTGGTTTAGCGGGCGGCGCCGGCCGGCGAGGTGGCTCCTTCTCCCCAAGACGGAGAGAAGGTATACCTCAAGGCCCAGCTGGTGCGAGGTATAAGCCTACCAGTCTCTGACTTCTTCTTGGATGTCCTCCGGCACTTCCGGGTACTCCCCCACAATCTCTGTCCCAACAGCATCTTAGTCCTTAGCAACTTCGTAGCCTTGTGCGAAGGGTTCCTAGGCATAAAAACTAGGTTAGCTCTGTTTGTATACTTTTTTACAGTCAAGAGAGAGTCCGTAGAGTCCAAGGACGAATTGCGGATCTGCGGAACCATTAGCTTCAAGATACGGCCTAACCGGCGCTTCCCTGACATCGTAGGGCATGAGTCCTGGAAGAACTAGCAGCGCACGTATTTCTACGGCCAGACGTTCCTCTACCTGATCGCCTTGAGACTTATCCCGACTTCATCGATGGAGCTGCCACCGAGGTGCCCGCGTGGCGGACCCTAGCCTCCCTTCCCTCCAACGACGAGGCCAATCACTCCGTAAGGCAGATTGAATGGCTCGTAGACGGAGGTCTGACGGGCTTGGATCTTGCCATGTGCTGGTTCGTCAGGCGGATCCAGCCTCTGCAGCACCACGCCGAGTTGATGTGTAAATACACTCAAGATAGGAGGGATCCCATGCGAATTTCGCGGGATAACTTCTCTACTGACTCCATCAAACTCCGGCTTAAAGATATCGTTAGGATGAAAGACAGGAAGCGCGGCTTCAAGATCACCTACGATATGTTTGATTGCGGCACATGCCCATAGGTAGATTTTGTTTCCTTTGTTGCTTATTATATACTCTAAGGTTTTTCCAACTTGAAGTTGCTAGTCTAACATTTCTTTGTATCCCAACTGATGACCTTGGTGGCAGATCAAATGGCCTCCCAGGTCTATGATCCCAAGCTGAAGGATATCCAGGTGATGTCCGACGATGAATCCCCCAAGGATCAACCAGCTCCGGCAGCACGAAAGTGGAAGAGCTCCACCTCTAACACTGCTGTCGAGGCCAAGAATAAGAAATCAGAGAGTGGAGTCTCCAAACGATCCACTGCCTCCTTAGAGGCGGAGAAGAAGAAGAAGTCCACCGGCATTCCCCTCACCAAGGCTCCTGCCTTGGAGTAAGTACTTTCATTCTCCGACTTGTATTTTCAGCTCATACCTTTTTCAACTCTTGTACTTATACTTAGTATGTTTCAGGAGGAAAGCCAGTGTTAGTTTGAAGTGATCCTCCAAAGGTGTTGGAGGGTCAAAAAATATCTGTGACATGCTTACCAGGGACGTGGCCGCCAAGCCCTCTCCCGCTACTGCTCCCCCACTCCTGCCGCCAAGCCTTCTGTTGGACCCGCTAGGCCTTCTTCTCCCATCATCCCTGAGATCTCCGCCATGGAGACAGATGTCAATCCAAACCTTGATATCTCAAGCTCTGTCGAGGCAGACGTTGCTCCCAGCGGCCAGGCAATGCAGGAGAGCATCTCCTCCAAAGTGGCTGAAGCTCTGGCTAAGGATGCCACCGAGAAAGGGAAGCAAGTGGTGGAAGAGGCCGAGGCATAAGCAACGGTTAAGGCGGGAGCCTCTGCGCCATCAACTGTTTTGAAGACACAATAGGTGGCTAGGGCATCCTCCACACCTCTGGCTTCAACAACTCCTTTGGTCGCGACTCCTCTGACGTTGTGCCTAGATGATCTCATAGCACATGCAGATGCAATTTATCGGTCACCGGAGCGCTGGATTTGACGGTGGCCGGTGGCGGCAAGCAGCAGTGCACGTCGGGGGAGCGATGCAGAGTGAGAGGGAGATAAAGAGAGGGTCCACAAGGACCAGTAGCTCACCAGGAGCACTACAGTGAGGTCGATTTGGCCGGAGGAGGTCGGTGACGGCCAGAATCGGAGGCGGAGGCGGCGGCTGGAGTCAGGGAAGGGGCGGTTGGAGGGCTCGATTGAGGGCACGTGGCTCCGATTGCTTCTGCGAGGTGACCGAGGACAGCGAGGCGGAGCTCGTGTGCACCTCAGCTGGGTGAGGGGACGCCGGAGACGGTGAGGAGAAGGAGAGACGATGAGCTAGGGTTTCGGTTCGAGGCGGAGGAGAAGAACTGGGGCACGGCTAGGGTTTTCTCGCCGTGCTGGGGTACTTGTAGACGGCCGAGGCATCGGTGGCGCGAATCTTGGTGCGCGGCGAGCATCACAGTGCCGGCGAGCAGCGGAGGCTCGGCCAGCGAGTTGCTTCCTCCATCGGGGAGGAAGACGACGAACGGAGAAAAGTGGCCGAAGCGGTACGGGCCACTGGCAGGCTGGTTGGCTCGGTTCTTGGGCCACGGCAAAGGAAGGGCGGCACGTTTCTGGCGCTGCGCGTGAGCGGCGGAGAGGAGAGAGAGGGAGGTGGTCTTCGGCCTAGTTAGGGTAGGGGTAGTGTTTATTTCCAGAATTCTTTTTCTTTTTCTGTTTTTCTATTTTCCAATTGTATTTCAATTTCTTTTCTGTTTTGTATATTTCCAAAATAGAAGAACTATTGTACACATATTAAATACGTCAGGGGCCCTTATAATCTATTTGGGCTCCAAACCTTTTATAGTTTTTGAATTTCAAAACTATTTTGAATTGATTTAGAGAGGGGAAAACTAGGGTTTTATTTTGTCTCTTGATTAGAACCAAGTGCAAATTTAATGCATGTATGCAATGCTCACAAACATGTTGTTTATTTATTACACATAAAGGTGGTATGTTACAGTTCTACCCCACTTACAAGAATCTCGTCTCGAGATTCCTATGTTTTAGAAAAGAAGGCAGGGTACTCAGATCGAAGACGATCTTCGCGTTCCCAGGTTGCTTCTGACTTGGAGTGATGAGACCATTGAACTTTCAGGAACTTGATGGTTTGACGACAAGTCTTGCGCTCGGTTTCACCAAGAATACGAACTGGGTATTCCCGGTAGGTTAGATCCTCTTGAAGATCCAGAGTTTGATGATCCACACCACGAATAGGATCTTTGAAGCAACGCTTGAGTTGCGACACATGAAAGACGTCATGAAAATCTAGAAAGGTTGATGGTAGCTCCAACTGGTAGGCAAGCTCACCTCGCTTGGAGAGAATGCGAAAGGGACCAACATAGCGAGGAGCCAATTTGCCTTTGATACCGAAGAGGTGGACACCCTTCAGAGGAGTGACCCGGAGGTAAACTTGATCACCAACTTCAAAATGAACTTCAAGGTGATGACGATCATAGTTGATTTTCTGACGAGATTGAGCAGCCTTCAGATGTTCTCGGATTATGTGAACTTGATCTTCAGCTTCTTGGATCATATCCGGACCAAACAATTGTTTTTCGCCGGTTTCTGTCCAATTCAGCGGTGTTCGACATGTTCTTCCATATAGGAACTGGAAAGGCACCTACCCAAACTGGATTGGAAACTATTGTTGTAGGAGAACTCAGCAAATCACATTTCTCCCAGTTCTTGCTGAAAGATATAACACACGCTCTAAGCATGTCTTCAAGGATTTGATTCCCCCTTTAAGTTTGACCACCGGTTTTAGGATGGTAAGTCGTGCTGAAGGAAACATTAGTTCCCATGGCTTGTTGGAAACTAGCCCAAAACTTGGAGGTAAACAAGCTTCCGTGGTCAGATACGATCTTGTTCGGAACACCATGGAGAACCACTATTCGAGACACATATAACTCTGCCTGTTGACTTGCAGTGATACTTTCTCAGACAGCAAGAAAATGAGCAACTTTGGATAGTCGATCAACCACTACCCATATTGCATCATGTCCCTTTTGGTTCTTTGGAAGTCTAGTGATGAAATCCATACCAATTTCATCCCATTTCCACTCAGGGATACGCAATGGCTACAGAAGTCCAGCAGGTCTTTGGTGTTCAGCTTTTACACGACAACAGACATCGCATTCTGCAACAAAGCGAGCAATTTCTGGTTTCATTCCACTCCACCAGAATCTTTGGCGAAGGTCACAATACATCTTGGTACCACCATGATGAATGGACAAAGGTGATTCATGAGCTTCACGAAGGATTAGCTCTTTGATCTTCCGACTGTTTAGCACCACTAGCTGGTTACTGAAGTAGAGGGTACCTTGATCATTGATGGAGAAGCATTTAGCATCCCCACTTACAACACGCTCCTTGATCTTGGTAATCTCATCATCTTGCTTCTGGGCTTCCTTGATTTGATCCTCAAGAGAAGATTTTACTTCTAGGTTGTAGAGGAACCCATGAGGAACCACTTCAAGGTTAAGACGCTTGATTTCCTCATAAAGAACAGGTTGAGATTGTGAAATCATCAGGTTATTGCAATAAGACTTCCGACTTAGTGCGTCAGCAACAACATTAGCTTTGCCGGGTTGGTAGCTGAGACCCAAATCATAATCTTTGATGAGTTCCAACCATCATCTTTGCCTGAGATTGAGATCTGGTTGGGTAAAAAGATACTTCAGACTTTGATGGTCCGAGTAGAGTTCACAACGATTACTGATGAGGTAATGTCGCCATTGCTTAAGAGCATGAACAACAGCAGCTAGCTCGAGATCATGGGTTGGATAATTATTCTCATGTGGCTTTAGCTACCGGGAGGCATAAGCTACCACATGACCATCTTGCATCAACACACAACCGATCCCTTGAAGAGACGCATCACAATAGATGACGAAGTCCTTGCTTGTGTCCGGGAGGACGAGAACATGAGCAGTGGTTAACTTAGTTTTCAAAACTTGGAAGCTTTCTTCTACCTTTTCAGACCATTCGAGCTTCTTATCTTTCTTAAGAAGATCAGTCATAGGCTTGGCAATCTTGGAGAAGTTCTCAATGAATCGACGGTAATATCCAGCCATTCCAAGAAAAGTTCGGACTTCCTTGACTAAGGTAGGTGACTTCCATTCAAGAATGGTTTGAACCTTATCCGGAATGACAGCGACACCATTGGCTGAGACCACATGACCAAGAAAGCCAAGCTCTTGCAACCAAAACTCGCACTTGGAGAACTTGGCATAGAGATGATTTCACGAAGTTTAGTCAATACCAAACATAGATGTTCGGCATGCTCTTCTTTGGTCTTGGAATAGATCAAAATATCATCTATGTAGACCACTATGAACTTGTCCAGATACTCCATAAAGACGGAGTTCATCAGCCTCATGAAGGTGGCAGGGGCATTGGTTAACCCGAAAGACATCACTGTATACTCATAAAGACCATAACGAGTTGTGAATGTCGTTTTTGGTATATCCTCTTTTCTGATTTTTATTTGATGATACCCCGACCTTAAATCCATCTTGGAGAAGACGGTAGCACCCTTAGTTGATCAAAGAGGTCATTTATCCGAGGAAGAGGATACTTATTCTTGATTGTCACCGCATTGAGTGGACGGTAATCAACGACCAATCTTGGAATATTTGTATCCTGTTTCTTGACAAAGATGGTAGAACAACCCCAAGAGGAGGTACTAGGTTGAATATAGCCTAGGCCTTCTAGCTCTTCAATTTGCTTCTTTAGCTCCACCAACTCATGAGGGGGCATACGGTAAGGTCTTTTAGAGATAGGAGCAGTTCCAGGAACTAGCTCAATGACAAACTCCACACTTCGATCAGGTGGCACGCCAGGCAATTCTTTAGGAAAGACATCTGGAAATTCACAGACTACCTGGACATCTTGAACTTCTAGAGGGGTAACTCTTCCATACCCTCCATGGCATACAACTCCGAAAACAGAATGGAAACTGCCGATGGTGACTTCGACCCATTAGACCAGTACTTGATTATTATGCTAGTAGGGGAGGTCACGGTAACAGTCCTAAGTGCACAGTCGATGACGGCTTGATACTTGTATAACGAGTCCATACCCAGAATGACATCAATGTAAGTTGACTTAAGTGCAATGAGGGATGTGGGAAACTTCTGGTATCCAATATCTATCTCAACCCCATGAGTAACCCAGATGGTCTGCCAACGAGAGCCAGGAGTTCTAATCTCTAGAGGTGGAGGCATAGCTTCAAAGGTGATATCATGTGTTTGCGCAAAACCTTGTGATATGAATGTATGTGATGCTCCAGAGTCAAACAAAACTGTTGCTATAATTGAATTAACACGAAGCATACCCAGAATGATGTGTGGATCTTCCTGAGCTTCTTCAACAGTCACATGAGTCAGACGACCACGTCTAGCACCCTAAGGTTTATCATACTTCTTTGCCGGTTGATCATTGCGACTAGCGGCCCTTTGAGGACACTCCCTTGAATAGTGACCACGCTGACCACATGAATAACAGGTAGTTCCAGAGAAGGAACCATCATGAAGATGATAAGTTGCTCCACCAGTATTTGACTGTGGCTGACGAGGAGCATTGCCAGATGACTTGGGTGCATAAGGAGCATGAGGCACAACACTGTATGGAACAAAGACTCGACGCTTCTTGTTGCCATAAGAAGACGCACGAGAGTTCCCTTCTTCACGCTTCTAGGAAACCTCCATTTCCTTTATTCCATGCTCTAGAGTAAGAACCTGGTTGTGCAGTTCCTAGAAGGTTCTGAACTTGAAAGGCAACAACTCATAACGAACTGTTGGACTAAGTCCCTTACGGAACAGTTCTTGCTTATCTTCATCACTGGTCACATCCCTGGGTGCATAACGAGCCAGACGAGTGAACTCACGCCCATATGTTTCAATATCCATACGCCCCTGAGTTAGGTCCAAAAACTCCCTCCTTTTGAGATCCATGGCGGGTTTAGGAATATAGGAGGCGCGGAATGCTGCAACAAACTCCTCCCAGGTAACATGTCCTTGAGCTTGCATATCCAGATACCCATCCCACCAAACACCAGCCTCACCTTCCAGCTGATAGGTGGCGAAGTTGACACAGTCATCCTGACGAACACGAAGAGCACTGAACTTGCTCTCGATTGTGCGTAGCCAATCATCAGCATCAAGGGTTCCTTGGGGTGGTTGAAGATTGGAGGGAATGAGCAAATGAAATCCCCAAGTGTGACACAGTCGTCGGGGCGACGTTCAGTGTTCTGAGCCACATGCTCAAGAAGGCATTCATTCCTCAAACGGTTGGTCTCAGTATTGTTGAGAACCTCGGCCATTGTGGGGGGTGGCGGAAGTTCCTCATCAGCATTGTTGTGGCCTCGACGGCCAACAGAACCACGAGTACCGGAAGACATCCTGAGGAGAAAACAGAACCTGTAAGATTGGATCACCGAGAGAAATACATCAAAAGATGACATGAACCATATCGAACGGTCACGATAGAATCAACCATATGAGTTGAGGTCACATCATAACACCAAGTATGGCAGTAGGACAAGCATACGAAATGTATACGCTACCAACTTAAATACAAACCATAACAATGGAATGCAATATGGTATGATACCAACAAATCATAGAAGAAGAAAGGAGTTGATTTCCAAACACCCTTATCAAGGTTGAAAACAATGCTTCAGATTCCCGGATATATCTTGGAAACTCTGAGCTTTGCAACCGGATACGGAGTACTAGAAGAACAACCCAACCCCGTAAATCCTAGTAATTTGAAATGATAGACGAGAAGTGAAAACCTTTCAAACCAAACAAGGTAATATAACTTAGCATTAGAACAACCCTGGATAAGGAGTAAAAAGAGTCCTATTTAGATTTTTGCAAATAGTTTTCACAAGTGCTAGACTCGACATCGACCAGTAAGAAGGGTTTCCTACAGGCAGTCCTGCTCTGATACCAAAATCTGTCACGACCCGGGGTCAGGATTAGACAAATACCAGATCTGCATCTGACATAAGCCTAACCTCGAGCTCCAAGCGCGCAGGGAATAATTCGGTAACATTACAGAACATACAAACCATACATTATTAAGGTACGCTCTTCGCAGAGCTGCATACAAGTATTACAAACCAGGGGTCAAAGACCCAACAAACACCAAGCAACGGAAGCAAATAAGTTGTTCTAAACAACAAACTTATCAAAGGGCCTAAGAGGCCTTGAACATAAGAAAACGACCCTTCCATAGATCCTAGGCTGCTACCCGGAACCCCAACTACTCGTCGACATCAACGTAGAAACCACCTTCAGTTGGAGTAGCTCATCTGTAGAAAAACATCAACAAGGCAAGGCTGAGTACAAGATGTACTCCACAAGACTTAATAACCTACGATACATGCTTGGTTTAGAAAGGCTTTCTGTGGTTACTTTGCAAAAGCCAGTTTTGTTTGAAAACAAGAGAGAGAAGAGGCTCGTCTAATCAGATCATTTCAAAAGATGTAAGAAGACTACACTCTAGCTCTTTAAGATCTCCTTCATCATCATCTGAACCTTTCAACGTGGAACACCCCCTCAAAGAACCCGGAGAAAGTAGTTCCAGAACACTCATTAGTTGCCAAGTTTTAACATTAGGTTATAGTTCTCTATGATCGTCACGTCTGTTCCCAAGTCGTCCATAACCGTGGACACGGCTTTTCGAAAAGATTATAACCCTGTAGGGGTGCACAACTTTACCCACACGTACCAACCGACTCTTAATGCCAAATTATTAGCCCTCCTCCTTGGAAGGCCGACAGAGGGTGGTTGACCATGACCTTTACCTTGCTTTCGCTGAGACCATGAGTCACGCCCTAAGGAGATGCCGCCGTAACGGGTCAAGTCCCGAAGCCGTTCCCTAGAGATGTGTGCGGGGACCAAGATTACGGAGGCCGTGCCTCTCTTGTTCCGGGCCATGCTTACCTACCTGTATGAATGCACCTCCAACACCACCTTCAAGAACAACCAGAATGCATATGTCGAATGGAACGCCCGAACTATGTGACTCATGGAATCTACTTGGCAAGTTAGTTAGTCGAGGGGGTTTCCAGGCCCTCCTGTGGTTGTACGCTCATCTTGGTTCAAGAGGCGAGAACTTAGGTCCTAAGGGTGGCTAGCATGGGACTACAAAAACCACACCCAATGTGGCATCCCATACCTGCCTTAGCATGTTTATTAACCATCTCCGATCATATCCCAACATCCTATCCAACTAGGTTCATCGCATCTCCGACGCATCATCTGGATGGATCGGTCTTATAATACTAAGCATGGCTAAGCTTGACTGAAATATGGCACTAGCAACGCTCATAAGCTCAACCCTAGTTATGCTAGGAGCGGTGGATCGGTATCTTGGTGTACAAAGGAAAACATGCAGCAGATAGGATACTCTATCATAAACAAAAGACTGCATTGGAATCGTATGCATATAACAAGAATGAAATACTTTGCAAACATAGGTTCAGAATGATGGGGCTATGCTTGCCTTGTCCGTCGTTGAAACGGTACTGCTCTTCGGTGGTGTTGACTTCAGGTTCGGGTTTGGTTCCTATTCGCGAAGAACCAACACCGGAAAGAAGAAGCAATAATCAACACATGGCATATGTGCGATGCTCAAGCAAGGATGATGATATGACAAGTTAAATTGTATTAAAATGACACCCTAGGACATGCTTGGCAATTTGAACGGGGTCCGAGGGGTCCAAACCCTAATTCGGAGAAACCCCGGATGCATATGAGAGGGGTTATTTTGTTCTCCTAATTAAACTTGTTATGTACGTTGCTTAACAATGCATGATTATGAGTTTATTGGATAGATCTCATTTTTCTAAACATTTTGATATATTATTTGTATTTTTCTGACTTAAAATAAATTAGTTATGATTTTCCCATTTTTAATCCATTTTTAATCATTTTTAAAACAATTAAACATTTTTGGATATTATTAAATATCTTACAACCTGGACCCACATGTCAGGTGTTTAATCATTTCAGAAAATATTTCCTAAATTATTAAAACCCTGACAAACTGGGCCCAGATGTCATATTAATATTTATAAAATAATTTCAAAAATGATTAAAAGAAAACAAAAGGGAATACTGCATCAGCATGACGCATTGCTGACGTCAGCCGAGGAGGAACTCCCGGATCCTCGATCGATCCGTCGATCTAGAGCTTGCGGGGCTGCGGGGTTGGTCGAGCTGGGAAGAGCGGACGGCGTGGAGGAGAATGGTGGTGGCGCTGCCATTTATTGGTTGCCGAAGCGCGGGATTTGACGGTGGCCCGCGGCGGCAAGCGGTGGTGCACGTCAGGGGAGCGATGCAGAGTGAGAGAGAGAGATAAAGAGAGGGTCCACAAGGACCAGTAGCTCACCAGGAGCGTGAGGGTGAGGTCGATTTGGCCAGAGGAGGTCGGTGACAGCCGGAATCGGAGGCGGAGGCGGCGGTCCGAGTCGGGGAAGGGGCGGTCGGAGGGGTCGATTGAGGGAACGCGGCTCCGGTTGCTTCCACAAGGTGACCGAGGACAGCGAGGCGGAGCTCGTGGGCACCTCAGCTGGGTGAAGGGACGCTAGAGACGGTGAGGATAAGGAGAGCCGATGAGCTAGGGTTTCGGATCGAGGTGGAGGAGAAGAACTGCGGCACGGCTAGGGTTTTCTCGTCGTGCTGGGTACTTGTAGATGGCCGAGGCATCAGTGGCGCGAATCTTGGCGCGCGGCGAGCATGACGGCGTCAGCGAGCGGCGGAGGCGCGACCAGTGAGCTGCTTCCTCCGTCGTGGAGGAAGACGACGAACGGAGAAAAGTGGCTGAAGCGGTATGGTCCACCGGCGGGCTGGTTGGGCCGGTTCTTTGGCCGCGGCAAAGGAAGGGCGGCACGTTTCTGGCGCTGCGCGCGAGTGGCGGAGAGGAGAGAGAGGGAGGTGGGCTTCGACCTAGTTAGGGTAGGGGTAGTTTTTATTTCCAGAATTATTTTTATTTTTATGTTTTTCTATTTTCCAATTGTATTTCAATTTCTTTTCTGTTTTGTATATTTCCAAAATACAAGAACTGTTGTACACATATTAAAATACGTCAGGGGCCCTTATAATCAATTTGGGCTCCAAACCTTTTATAGTTTTTGAATTTCAAAACTATTTTGAATTGATTTGAGAGAGGGGAAAACTAGGGTTTTAGTTTGTCTCTTGATTAGAACCAAGTGCAAATGTAATGCATGTATGCAATGCTCACAAACATGTTATTTATTTATTACATATAAAGGTGGTATTCATGTTGTTTATTTATTACACATAAAGGTGGTATGTTATAATAAACAAGATTTAACTTGTTGGATTTATTTTTGGGTTAGCAAGAGGGAGAAAGTTAACCATCTACATGCATGCATAAGAGTCCATAGTTCTGATCAATTCATATCAAACAATGTAAACTAATAGCAAGCATCAAATCATGAATAAAAGATATCTCTACATAACTCACTTGCAAATTAATATTCATTCAAAGCATATGAATCATGCAACTATATGTATCCTTTTTTAATCAACTTCAACATCCCTATTCCAACTATTTTATGAAGGGAATATGCCCGAGAGACAATAATAAAGTGGTTATTATCTTGTTCCATGTTTATGATAAATATTTATTTTGCATGCTATAATTGTATTAATTGAAAACATTAATACATGTGTGTTTAATAAACAAAATACAAAGTTCCTAGTAATGCCTCTCTTATAAACTAGCTCGTTGATTAACAAGATGATCAAGGTTTCCTGATCATGGACATTGGATGTTGTTAATAACAAGGTCACAACATTTGTGAAATGATGTGATGAACATTCATCCGAAGTATAGCAGTACGATTAAAGTCATTATGTTTATATGGCTATGACATCATACGAAGTAATCTTAGTCCTTAGACCATGAGATCATGTTAATTGCTGACATCGGAAGAGTATCTTGATAACATCAAATGTCACACTGTAATAGGGTGACTATAAAGGTGGGTTCAGTGCTACAAAGGTGTTATGTTAAGGCTCATGGATCAAGAGTGGGATTTTTCCATCCCGGTGACGGATAGATATACTCTGGGCCCTCTCGGTGATATCACATTAAGATAGCTTGCAAGCAAGTGATGTGATCACTAGAATGTTATATCACGGGAATGAGAAAAGAGTGCATGTCGGAAATGAGATCAAACTAGGTATGGAGATACGGATGATCGAATCTCGGACATGTAATATATCACGAGATAAAGGCATTTAGCTACTAACGTTAAAGGTTCTCACGATCACAGAAGTCATCGTTGAATGTGTAGGAGTCAGAATGGATCTCTAGGTCCCGCTTCTGATTATTGATCTATGAGGGGTCTCGATCATGTCTGCATTATTTGCGAACCGTAGGGTGACACACTTAAGGGATACCGACACCAGTTGGAGCAAATATGTTTCAGATAAAGATTTAAGAAAGCGCTGGAATTATTTCAATAGACACCGAAACTGTTTCGGGTGAAATTGCTGAAATTGGTTATGCATGTAATATTGAAATGTTGCAGGGGGTTTTATGTGAATGTTTGTTAATTAAAGTAATTAACAAAATTCTGAATAAAAATAATAAAGAGTTTTACTAAATGAGAGAGCATTAAATTTGGAGAAATTTAATGCATTTAAAATTGAGACTTTAAAAGAGAATGTGAAGGGGCATTTTAATGTGGAGGGGTTACCACCACATGAATGGGGGAGGTGAAGGGACACCCTCCATGGGCGCCGGACATGGGAGGGGTACCCTCCCCTCCTCCTATAAAAGGCCCCCTCTCACTCCTTCCTCACACCTCCTCATGAAGGATCTCTCTCCCCCTCTAGTATTATTCCCCCATGGTCTCGGATTAGCGAGATACATGTTCCCGGTGGCTTTATCTGGAAAGGAGTTGCTGCTTCCGCTGCTTTGCTGGAGAGAGGGACGAGGTTGTCGGGGTACCGGACGTGTGTACGATCACGGATGCACCGCTGCTTTGCGGTGCTGGACTTGGTGGTGCTGGACTTGCTAGAGCTGGATCTGAAGGACGTGCTGGAGCCGGACCTGCTGGACTTCATCACAATATTGAGATCGGCAAGTGTACGACTACATCATCCACGAGTTCCATCTTGTTAAAAAAGCTTTGTTGTCTTCGAGGGTAAGTTCTCTATGGATGTATATCCACCCGTTGCTTGTATCTAGTAGATAGATCTTGGCGTATAGTTCACATCGTAGGAAATTTTTTGTTTTCTATGCTGCGAACCCTTCATTTTATAGCATCTAACTTAATTTGTTTCTATAGAAAGTATATATTGATAATGGTCTTGGCAAGATGAACAAAATGAAAACTTAAAATAAAGGAAGCCAGATACAAACGCTCCAAGTTTATGTGATAGTAATGTGTTGCTCAAAAACAGAAAGTAGACGTGTGCAAACTGAGAGTGTGGTTGGTCCAGTGGGTTGCCTTTGGGCATACACAAGGTTATGGTTTTCACCATCCTTGGATATCTCTTGGTCATCTCCTCTAATCCCCGTGAAAAAACTTCAACACAAAATTTTCTCCCATCTCTTTTCTGTGGGGTGACATTAGTGGGTACAAAAGGCATATTGTTTGCTGCAAGAAATTCCTAAAGAAAAGTATATATTAAGTTTCCAGTAGGTATATAATGTTGTATGCTTTCTCATAAACTCAAATTAATCAAAAATATTCAACCTAAAAGCTCAAAGAATGCATCAAACAAAATGGGACGGAATCTGTCTAGAAAAACAGCAGCAGAAAAACACAGTTGGTTACCCTACTTAAACATGTCCATTTTTTGAAACTTTACGAGCATATAGAGGATGAAAATATGTAACTATAGTTCAAATTTGACCTCAATCTTAGTTACAGAGCAGAAATGACAAATCATATGGTAAACAGATTCATGCAGGAATATGCAACTCCGTATATATGTTCAACTTTTTAAATCTAAAATGGGTAAAACTTGGTACTTTATAGAAAAATCCATAACAAAAAAAACTAGGGTATCTTTTTATAGCAAGAGGACACAAAGAAACTTAAAACAAAAATAATCGGATTGCCTCCCGCAAAGTGCTTTTTATAGCCATATAGCTAGGCTTACTTACTTGATATCAAGATGGTTTAAGTTTATGAGATAGCTTGGACATCCCCAATATTGAATGTTTTTATTCCTTTGATACATGTGGGGTTCTCTCAGGGGTCACATCCCCAAGCTTGAGCGTTCGTCCCTCTTAATCATCATTCACCACCCTCAACTCTTTTACTTGAAAACTCTTTCCACACAAAACTCATCACAAAACTTGATTAGAGTGGTTAGTGCCTCCATAAATTAAATCCCAATATGTACAGCAAAGACATATCATTAAATAAACATTAGCTATTGTTACTTATGGTTTTGTATTGCTCCTTGATAAAAAGGAACCGCACAAAACAAAGATAATAAGACTAATAGATAATAGAGATAAAATCCGTCAAAAACTGGATAGTCTGTAAAGAGCGAACTTTTAGAGGCACTTACGTTACTCAACTAAAATCACTTTGAACTAATGAAATGTGGGTAAAGATCTGAATATGGTTGATGTGAAATTTCAGGTCAAAATTCCTCTTATGTGATTTTTAACATTTTTTGCAGTGAAGCTCAGGATTCTGTTTTTAGACAGCAAGTTACAATTGTTTAATCTTACTTCTCAAAAGAGATTATTCTTGGCACAAATATGAGAAAGTAAGATACAAAGGTGATGTTTCAGTAGTAATAAACACTATTTTATGTGTTTTATAATGGGGGAAGTTTTAATGATAGAAATTTTGCAATGGTTCCATTGGCATGAACAACACATGTTCAAGGTCGACCCCAACTTCTCCATTGCTCATCTTTCTCATTTACTTTCCCAAAATTTAAAAAAATTGAAAATCTTAAACTAATTGTTAGAAATCAGTAGGTAAAGTTATTTTACATGTTACATGGATATCAAGGTGTTCTCAAATTTAATAGTATTTGAAAGCATGTGGAGCACACCACAAAGCACATAGACGTTAACTTTTAAGTCTAACTCTCTTCCTATGCATTGGCATTTTATATATGAATAAATAGCAGCAAGGTTGTGGTATCCAATGCATATAATAATCAATAGCTTGCATTTTAAACAACATAGAAATATAAAGAGGGCTCTTATCTCTTCCTCTCTCGTAATAGTTGCAAGCATCAAAGTAAACTTAATCTCATAGTTTTGAATAGATTCACCATATAAAGACAAGTCATCTAATGAGAATATTGGATCATCTAACTCAATTATATCACTTTCATCCTCCCATATATTAGTCATAATTGTTCCACATAGAGGACTACTAGACAATGAAAGATCATCATCATTAATAAGAATGTGTTCATTACCATTGTGGGTGTAGGAGATGGGTAGCTACTCCATTCTTCCTCCACTTGTTCAAACTTTTCCTCTTGTTCTTGGGGTGTCATGGACATCTCCAAGCTTAGGCTTTTGTCATATCCTTCCTTATCACTTTGAACATTATCTCTTGCATCCAAAAGGTTAATGCCCAAAAGAATATATTTGACATAAAAATCATATATCTCATGGTTAATCTTGGGAAACTGATCCATCTGATTTTTTTGGGTGTTAGTTTTATATAAAAGAAAAAGGTACTAAAAATAAACTAGCAATGCAAGCAAGAATAGAAGCCTAGCGCTACGCTCCCCGGAAACGGCGCTAGAAAAGTATCTTGATAACCCCCAAGTGCAGGGGATCACCGTAATACAATTCGATAAGTAGTTGAGTGTCGAACCCATAAGGAGCCAAAGGTAAACTATCTATTCTCTAAAGCCCTATAACCCTCTTATATGACCTTCTATGCAAAGCTAGGATCTAAGTGTGTGTTTTGTTTTGGTACTAGGTAGAAAATAAATAAAGTATGTGTTAGTGGAAACTACAAGTAAACTAGTGCAAGTTAAATTGATGTAATAAAGTGGAGTGGAGTGGTGGAAAGTTTTCTCAACTATCAAGTTTCTTAAGTAGAAAGTTTCTCTAAGGGAGTAAATGCTTAGGAAATTGTTATTTCATTCGTTTATTTGGCTATTTATTATTTCTTCTAGGACGGAGCTTTAATTAGGTGCAGCCAAATAAATGTGCATACACAACTCTTATGATGGATCCTAAGGCCATGCTACTGAGCAAACATAGGAATTATTAAGACATAATTGTCCTACCATAGCTATAAACTCTAGGGTCCCCGATATATGTCCCCCCTAATGTAACTTTATGGATTGGACCACAGTTTTCTGTCCTCCATGGTCCTTCCCACTCCATTACATCACGGTGATCACCTTACATGCATTCCCCGACATATGCGTGCACTCATATATTGTACAAGAAGACAATCATAAAACATAACAACACTGAATGCAACCAATAAACAAACTATTTTACTTTGCCATAACAATTCACTACTCAAACAAAGACATGGAGTCACAATAGATCAAGGGAAGATAAAATATTGCTTCACACATCATGTTTGCCAAGATATTATAGTAGGGGGATGGAGAGGATCTTGTTGTAGGTGTTGATGATGAACACGCCGGAGGGGGGTGGAGCCCTCTAGAGGCGATTCTAGCTATGTTTCCCCCCTCCAATCTTCTCCAGAGGCTGCCTCCTAATTCTCTATTTCTGTTTTTTCGATCTCCGCCTCTGTCTGTGTCGAGGATCGCTGAAAGAGGGTATATATAGTAGGTTTTAGGTCAAGACAAGTCGTTTGGCGAAAGAATCGATGGCATCGGAGACTCGAGGGAGGAAAGAGCATACCAGCAGCAGCCAGGGGGTGGGTCACGGCTGTTGTGCATGTTCCCTCCTCGGCCTTCTTTTCTCACGGATCTTTGGCCCATTGTTCTTGATTCTAGTAAATGCTGGGTCCCGTGAAGTTTCAGGTCAATTGGAAGTCGTTTGGGGTACCTCAAAGTCAAAAACATTGAAATAGGGATTTTATGCCTCGTCAGGGTTAACTCAAAAGCAATATCGGAAGTGTGAATTATTCCCAATAATCATTATAAAACATGAATATAACCCATATATGATGCAAACATGTTGGAATATCAAGTAATAAAGTGCAAAGTTCATGTATGCATTTTACATACATCAACAATCGACAAGCAACCATTCCCAATGAAGATGCTAGAAGGAAAACAAGTCCATATCCAGGCAGAGATAGCTGCATCAGGGAACAAAGCTAATGTGGTTGTTGTTGTGCCCAGGGAAAATGAAAGTCAACAAGGAGCGCAGGTGAGAGAGGTCAAGCTGAGCCGGCAACCTGATAACAAGGAGACACTGAAGATCACTATTAGCAACCTTGTACTCTGGGGGCGGGACGAACAAACATAATGTTCATCTAGGTTCCTAAACCCCGGAGGCCAGAAGTCAGCAAATGGAAACATAATACCATTAGACACAAGCAGAAGGGTTTCAAGCTGACTTTCGATATGCTCAGGGACAAATACGTGCGCAAGGACAACTACAGGCATCACAAACTTTGGTCAATATGGACATCAAGCGGCATCAGAATCAGGTCATTTGGTGGTGGATATTTCAATAAACGTTCACCACACAGAAGGCCCAGCTCAGGTGTGGACAGGGAGCCATCACCCGATGTCGTACCTGCTCAAGTTCCGGTTCCACCAGAAGAAGAGTCACCACTGAGCCAAAAATAGAGCTCTCTTGGTGGACCAAGATAGTCAGGGTTTAGTAAGACTGAACTAAAGCCAGAGTTCAGCTACTGAGTCTACTGATAGTTCTTCTAGGGAAAGCTCAAGAGATGCCACCTAGGATACCTAAAGGAGGTTCATTGGGCGGTTCTGCAAGGAGTGAACCGTACATACCACACGCACTACGTACTAGATCTGATACACCTAACTAGCATGCACAGAGCAATGTGTCACTCAGCATGAATGATTTATAGATGAATATGAGT
Source organism: Avena eriantha (assembly GCA_910589775.1). NCBI lineage: Eukaryota > Viridiplantae > Streptophyta > Magnoliopsida > Poales > Poaceae > Avena > Avena eriantha. The sequence continues at coordinate 268,296,337 of OU342740.1, read as the reverse complement.
GCATGTTCACTAGTAATAGGCACACAGATTGTGAGTACACAAGGATCTTCCCTTTTTATTAATAAAGGGAACGTTGGTAACCCAACCTTGACATTATGGTTGAGAACAACAAATAATTACGAGGCTGGAACCAGTGGTAGCGCACCTGATGCGCCATGTGATCCAAAGCCGAAGCCGGATAAGAAGCCAGTGGACCCTGGATTTACCCAGCCCAAGTGGTATCCACAAGGATTGACTAAAACTGAGAAGAGAAAGTTACATCGGTTTTGGAACAGAAATAAGCGAAAGGGAAGCGGAGCAGACACGCAAATATTACTTTGAGGAACTCCGCCCTAGGGTTAAGTCTCAAGTATGGGTGCCAAAATCAACTGATCTGTAGCGACTGCAAGCATCATGTTGCCAATTGAGGATGTGGATACCCTGGCACCTACTAGTGTCGCTCTTATTAGCGAGGACAATCTTGTTGTGTCGACATCGAATATTGTATACACTACATGGGATGATGAAGTTGAGGTAGTCGAATTACAGGAGTAGGAGACCAAAGAGATAGACACGATGGTTGACGATGATGATGAACAATCTGTCGACTACAGCCCATCTCCCGCCAAAAGTGTCGACTTTAACATGGTTTACTATCTGCTAGATGAATTCAGATCTGCAGATGATGGTGAAGAAGAAATAGGTTAGCTAGATCTTAGACCAAAAGAATGAGAAGCCGAAAGGATCGGTCAAGAATCTCAAACCTCTTTTCCTAAAGGGACATATAGATTGAAAGTCGGTTGATTGGATGTTGGTTGATAGTGGTGCTATAGTCAACTTGATGTAGTACTCAGTTTTTAAGAAATTGGGTATAGAGGATAGTAGGCTGATAAAGACCAACATGGTGATGAGTAGATTTGAAGGAGGATAAGGACTTTAGGATAGAGGGATGATCAATTTAGAGTTGATTCTCGGAAGCAAGACTTTAGCCACAACTTTCTTCGTAGAGGATGTGCATGCCCACTACAACATATTACTCGGTCGTGACTGGTTTCACGCTAATCATGTGTGTTGTCTAGCTTGAATCAATATTTGGTGTAGTGGATGGATGATGAAGTGGGGGTGGTCCACGTTGATGAATCAGTTTGTATTGCTATGGTTGATGTTCTCACAGATTGCCAGCACCCTTATGGCGTATGTTTACTAGGGTAGGACTTTTCCAGGTATGAATTCATGAGTACTACTAGTAATAGTTTCATGTCAGTTTCACTAGGGCCGATTAATCTAGATCGGTTATCGAAGATGTCCATAATATGAATCACAATGACGAGTGGCTCCAAAAGAAGTTGGTGGAATATCGGGCCAATATAGATGATATGTATGAAACCATAGAGGAGCTAGACGAGATGGACAAGTTAGGGCAATGCTTTAAGTTGGCCGGTCCACTAGAAGAAATAGATGTAGGTGATGGAACAATTCGTGGGCCAACTTATGTAAACAAAAATATGAAAGCCGATTACAAGTTTCTGTTAATTGGTTTGGTTCGAGAATAGATTGATTGTTTTTCCTGGGAGTATCATGAGATGCCATGTCTTAGCAGGAACCGATGGACACCAACTACCAATCAAGGCCAGTTTTCACACATACTAACAAGCTCCTAGAAAATTTAATCCAATCATGTATGATCAGATCAAAGAAGATATATGCCTGATACGTCGTAAACGTATCTATAATTTTTGATGCTTCATGCTTGTTTTGTATAAGTTATCTTATGTTTTGTCTAAACTTTGACGCATTTTTATACATTTTTTGAAACTAACCTATTAACAAGATGCCATAGTGCCAGTTGCATGTTTTCCGCTGTTTTGGTTTTAGAAAAGCCAGAAAAGAAATATTCTTAGAATTGGATGGGACAAAACCCAAAGTCCCTATTTTACAAAAAGACTCATGGAGCCAAAAGACGAAATAGAGAGGGGCCATGAGGGGCCCACACCACCTGGTGGCGCGGGCCAGCCTAGGCCGTGCCAGGGGGTGGTGTGGCCGCCTCGGGCGCCCACCAACCTTGCCTCTTCGCCTATAAAAGCCTCCCAGGACGAAAACCCTAAGTACAAGATCAGAATTCCATGAAAAGTTCTGCAGCGCCACCGCCACCGGAGAGGAGATTCAGGGGACAGAAGTCTCTTTCCTAGCACCCTGCCGAGACGGGGAAGTGCCCTCGGAGCCATCTCCATCGACTCCACGACCATCTCCATCGTTGTTGCTGACTCCCGTGATGAGGAGGGAGTAGTTCTCTCTCGAGGCTAAGGGCTCTACCGGTAGCTATGTGTTCATCTCTCTCTATGCGTGAACTTATTGAGATCATGAGCTTTGTAATCTAGATCTATTCTGCTACTCAAGTGCTTTGATTAATCTCTGCTTATCCCCACGTGTGTGAATTTGACAGTGTGCACACCGTGTGGCACTTTGGCTAAGGTTACATAAATACTTATCATGAGTATAATTTGAGTTGGATGTCTCTATGAGATTGTGGTGTTTGTTGGAACCATCTAGAGCTCAGGGTGACAGTGAGGGGTTACCCAGATGGGGAATGCGAACTTTAAGGTGTGTTGTTATAGCCCTACATCGTCCAACCGGAGAGTAGTTCAGGGTAACATAATGAAGAGAAGATATTTATATGAGAGTGTCCACTAGTGAAAGTATGATCCCTAGGCCTTGTTTCTAAGCATTGAAACACCGTTTACAATCAGCCATGTTACATGTTTGCTTGCTGTCTCTCTTATTTCAGATTGCAGCTACCATTTATAATCATCCATATTACTTGTATTTCACTATCTCTTCGCCGAACTAGTGCACCTATACACCTGACAAGTGTATTGGGGACACAAGAGACTTCTTGTATCTTGATTGCAGGGTTGCTTGAGAGGGATACCTTTGACCACTTCCTCCCTGAGTTCGATAAACCTTGGGTGATCCACTTAAGGGAAAATTGCTGCTGTTCTACAAACCTCTACACTTGGAGGCCCAACACTGTCTACAAGAATAGAAGTGTGCGTAGACATCAAGCTATTTTGTGGCGCTATTGCCGGGGAGATAAGGTAAAAGGTACTCACATCCTCTGGCTACTAAGCTATCTTGTACTACTGTTGCTGGTGTGTGAGTGCTCGAAGTTATTTCCTTTAGATTCAGCAATTATATCTTTTTGTTTCTTGTTTTTATTTTCACTAGTTAGGCTTAATGGAAAACAACAACAAAATTAGAGAGCTTTATAGTATTTATCTTGAGTTAGGACATGAAGTGTTTGAAGAGAAAATTAAAAAACCTATGGAACTTTATTTGCATGCTAATAGCAATGTTTTTAGTATGAATTCTTTGAACACCATTATTGCTAATGCTATGGAAAAGTCTAAGCTTGGGGAAGCTAGTTTTTCTGAGTATGATATTTTTAGTTCCCCAAGCACGGAGGAGAAAATTTACTTTGATGATACTATACCTCCAATATATGATGATTACAATGATGAATATGATATTTTCAGTCCACCTACTATTGAGGAGAAAATTAATTATGATTACAATATGCCTCCTATATTTGATGACTACGGTGATGAGAATAATAATGATAGCTATTTTGTTGAAATTTCTCCCACTACAATTAATAAGAATGACTATGTTTATGTGAGGAGTTTTAATTCTTTTATGCATGTGGCTCATGATAACAATGTTTTATGTGATAGTTATATTGTTAATTTTATTCATGATGCTACTGAAAGTTATTATGAGAGAGAGAAACATAGTTTTATGTATCTCAACAATATTAAGTTTCCCCTCTTTATGTTGAAAATTTTGAAGTTGCACTTGTTTTGCTTTCCTATGCTTGTTGCTTTGTCCTTTCATGACTTGTTTCTTTACAAGATTATTTTTCATAGAAAGTGGGTTAGACTTAAATTTATTCCATATTTTCTTGTTGATGCTCTCTTTTACTTCAATTCATATTTCTTATGTGAGCATCATCAAAATTATCATGCCTAGCTCAAAGGCGTTAAAGAAAAGCACTATTGGGAGATAACCCAAATTTATATTCAGTAAGTTTTTCCTTTGTTGAGTATTGGAAGTTATTGCCTCAGTAATAACCTCTCCTTATCATTTTTGTGTGGTTTTTGTGCCAAGAATAACCTCTAATGATAGAGAAATAATGCTTGGGAAAGTTGTTGTCCCAAAACAAATTTTTGTGCTTTGCTGTAAAAATTCGTGAACAATCTCTGTACGTCGGATTGAGCTGTAATTGTCTGTGATTCTTCCCCAGGTTGTTATCGAACTTTTGTTAGTTTATCACTTTTTGATTTGAGCAACAGAAGGTCTTCGGAAAAATCGATTTTTACTTGCTGGTCTGTTTTGACAGATTTCTGCCATTATTTGCATTTGCCTCTTAATCTCTTTCTCTTTGAGTTCTCTTTGATCATTTGAGCTTTTAGAAGGAATTGCTACAGTAGCTTGTGTTTTAATGGAAGTTTTACTTGTGTTGAAACTAAACTCAAAGACTTATTATCTTGAATACACTAATATTGCTAATGAAGATTGCGTGAAGTTTTGTATGAAGGAATTTTTCAAGTGTAGGGAAGAATAATGTGATGAGATGAAGTATGGACAAAAGCTCAAGCTTGGGGATGCCACCTGTGTCACCCCAAGAAATATTCAAGAAGTACAAGCATCAAAGCTTGGGGATGCCCAAGGCATCCCCTTCTTCATCAATAAAAATCTCAGGTTTCCTTTCAAACACTTCATTTTTATTGTTTCATGCACCAATTGTGTTGTTCTTGGAGTGTCTTCGTCTTTTTTAGTTTTCTTTTGCTTTCCTTGCCACAATAAGTTGGTTGGATCCCACACACTTCTTTTGGAGAGAGAGACACCCAGTTATTCATTGCCTAGAACACTCTAGTTTTTACTCTTATTGTTATGTGAGTGTTCTCCTTTGCTAGCACTGCATTTAGCTTTATTTTTTGATTGGTGTTGGAAAAGAGTAGGAAGTTTCATGCTTATAAGTGGTACAAAAGGAATCTTGTTTTGACTGTGGCCTAGACTTTATCATGTCATGTTTGATATTGCTTTTACTTTATGCTTAGTAATTATTGTTGTAGCATGACTTGTTACAAACAATTGAGATTTCTTAATGTGCCTTGAAAGAATCATGCGTTGTTGTAGCATATAAAAGCATAATATTGTGGTATTCTCCTTTGATGCTTTATTTGGGTTGACTTGGCGCATGCTCACACCATGTTAAGACTATACCAAGTCACCATAGCCTCTATGATCATTTAGTTTTCGACTTGTAATATCACTTTATGCTTTAATTAATAATGTTTTGTCTCGTTGCATGATTAAGGCCATTATTGCTCTCTTAGTTGGTCGCTCCTAGTCTTTTGCTAGCCTCCACATGTACCAAGTATGAGTTCCACTCATGCATCCAACTCCAAATAAAACCAAGTTATTCCAAAGAGTCCACAATACCTACCTATTAGCATTATTGCTATTCCAACTATATTCATGTTTTTATCTACCTTCCGAATTAAACTTGTTATGTGAAAATTAGTGATTAAAGCTCTCACAAACTTGATGGCACACTTTACTTTCTTGCACTTAATAAACTTGAACCATTGTGCCCATCTATGTTGCGTATATGCTTGTGCTTTGTAAGTTATGAATTAGCATAACCATGTTACCATGGGGAACGCTTCCAACATTGCACTTTATTTAGTTGATATCATGTTCTTTTGCTTATGGATCCTGGCGGTGTAAAATAAAAGGGGAGCTTGTAAGCTCATGGAGTTTATATATGTGTTACAGAAACGCCTGGGCGGCTAGCCTAAGCCATGCCTAATCATGGTGGAAACTTGCAGCATAACCATAATGAGCAATCTATGAAGCATCCTCAATAGAACAACCTATGCAAAAAGAAAATAAAAAGATCACTGAGATGCTCATTGTATGTTGCCTTGTCATTTTGATATGGGAAAGCTCCTGTATCATGGGGAAAGGGGTACCCCATTAACGGTTATGATACGCATGGACTTACAATGACAAGAACTTACTCGTGACTAAAGTTGAGTAGCATGAGGTTCGGTACTCGTAAGCAAACGGCATGAGATTTTCAACTTATAACTTGTCAAGCATATCCTCATATTTGTTCACTTTAACCTTAATCACCTAAAGATGCTTATGATAGGGGTAATGAGAGCTGGAAGCTAATAAGTATCATAATTTGTGGAAGCTCTTTAAGAGACTTGAATCCCTGCTTCCTTCTATGAAGGGCATTTCTTTTACTTTTATGTTGAGTCTCCATCTTCTATCTTTATGCACTATTGAGAGAGCATAGTGGCCATTCTTAGTTTAATGTGCATTGTCCCAAAACTTGTTGATTGATTCATAACTTTGATATTGCTTGTTCTTAAGCTATTTGTATCTAGTCACCCTTATGAACTTTGAATGTGTCCTATGCATTTATGTTTTGCTATACCATGAGGGACAAGCTGAATACCATTCTTATTATGTTTTCTCTATGTGAAACAAACAAATGTCTCTCAAAGCATTATTATTCTTGAATCTTTTGTTTGTACCTTTTCATGTTACAACATAGTTGCTATGTCTTATTTTTAGAACTATATCTTTCATGTCTATGTTAGAGTACTATGATCCCAGCTATCAATGTTTTACAAATACGTTGATCAAGATTGTGACGGTGCATGTCACCTCAAAAATTATTCTTTTTTCACTTACCCTACTCGAGGACGAGCAGGAGTTAAGCTTGGGGATGCTTGATACGTCGTAAACGTATCTATAATTTTTGATGCTCCATGCTTGTTTTGTATCAGCTATCTTATGGTTTGTCTACACTTTGAGGCATTTTTATACATTTTTTGGAACTAACCTATTGACAAGATGCCACAGTGCCAGTTGCCTATTTTCTGCTGTTTTTGGTTTCAGAAAAGCCAAAAAAGAAAAATTCTTGGAATTGGACGGGATAAAAGCCAAAGTCCCTATTTTACCAGAAGACTCACGGAGCCAGAAGACGAGACGGAGAGGTGCCACGAGGGGCCCACACAACCTGGTGGCGCGGGCCAGGCCAGGCCACGCCAGGGGGTGGTGTGGCCTCCTCGGGCGCCCATCGATCTTGCCTCTTCTCCTATAAAAGCCTCCCGAAAAGAAAACCCTAAGTACAAGATCAGAATTCCACGAAAAGTTTCGCAGCCCCGTCGCCACCGAAGAGGAGATTCAGTGGACAAAAGTTTCTGTTCCAGCACCCTGTCGGGACGGGGAAGTGCCCTCAGAGCCATCTCCATCGACTCCACCGCCATCTCCATCGTCGTTGCTGACTCCCGTGATAAGGAGGGAGTAGTTCTCTCTCGAGGCTAAGGGCTCTACCGATAGCTATGTGTTCATCTCTCTCTATGTATGATCTTATTGAGATCATGAACTTTGTAATCTAGATCTATTCTGCTACTCAAGTGCTTTAATTAATCTCTGCTTATCCCCACGTGTGTGAAGTTGATAGTGTGCACAGCGTGTGGCACTTTGGCTAAGGTTACATAACTACCTATCATGAGTATAATTTGAGTTGGATGTCTCTATGAGATTGTGGTGTTTGTTGAAACCATCTAGCGCTCAAGGTGACAGTGAGGGCTTATCTAGATGGGGAATGCGAACTTTAAGGTGTGTTGTTATAGCCCTACATCATCCAACCGGAGAGTAGTTCAGGGTAGCATAATGAAGATAAGATATTTATATGAGAGTGTCCACTAGTGAAAGTATGATCCCTGGGCCTTGTTTCTAAGCATTGAAACACCGTTTACAATAAGTCTTGTTACATGTTTGCTTGCTGCCTCTCTTATTTCAGTTTGTAATTACCACTTATAATCATCCATATTACTTGTATTTCACTATCTCTTCGCCGAACTAGTGCACCTATACACCTGACAAGTGTATTGGGTGTGTTGGGGACACAAGAGACTTCTTGTATCTTGATTGCAGGGTTGCTTGAGAGGGATACCTTTGACCACTTCCTCCCTGAGTTCGATAAACCTTGGGTGATCCACTTAAGGGAAACTTGTTGTTGTTCTACAAACCTCTGCACTTGGAGGCCCAACACTGTCTACAAGAATAGAAGCATGCGTAGACATCAATGCCGATTGTTGAAAGTTGTATTCATTCAGACTTGCAGATATGCGGATTGGATTTCGAACATCATGCCGGTAAACAAGAAAGAGTCTAACAAGCTCCGAGTCTGCATTGATTTTAGATATCTTAACCGAGCTAGGCCCAAATATGAGTATCATATGCCTATATATGATATACTCATAAATAATGCATCTGGTCATCAGGTCATCTGCTTCTTGGATGGGAATGCTAGGTATAATCAAATATTCATGGCTAAAGAAGACTCAAAGAAGATGGTGTTTCGTTGTCCGTGTTGCGTTGGTCTGTTTGAATGGACAGTGATGACCTTTGGCTTAAAGAATGCTGGAGTCGCATATCAGATAGCTATGAATTTGATCTTTCATGATCCGCTGGGAGTCATACTAGAGGTTTACATAGAAAACATCATTGTCAAGTTGGCTTCTGTGTTTAATTATTTAGCCGATTTTCGACTGGCATTTGAATGTATGAGAAGGTATGGTCTCAAGATGAATCCTTTGAAATGTTCCTTTGGTGTATCAGCCGACAAGTTTATGGGATTTATCATAAATTAGCATGGCATAGATATTGACCCAAATAAGATTACTGAGATTTAGGAAGTGCAGACACCGACTTGCAAAAAAGGATACTTCAGTTTCTTCAAAAGGTAAATTTACTCCGATGATTCGTCATGAATCTATATGTGAAGATAGATGCCTACATCGATATTCTTCGTATCAAGAAAGAAGAGAAATTCACATAGGGGCAAAGGAGCAAGAAGCGATCGAGAAGATTAAAACCTACTTGTCCGCACCTCTAGTTTTAAGAGCACCAGAAAAAGTAAAACCTTTCTGGTTATACATAGCTTCAAGATCAGGGGTCATTGATGCTAATCTTACATAGATAACTGGCCGAAAGGAGTACACCATTGCTTATCTTAACCGGTGGTTGTTAGAAGCCTAAAAATGTTATAGTTTCGTCGAACATGTATGTTTGTCGCTCTACTATGCATGTGACAAGCTGCGACATTATCTACTATCTAATGAGTGCATAGTAGCTTGCCAAGCCAATGTGATCAAACACATGATTTAGAAGTTGATTTTAAGTGGAAGAATCAGCAAATAGGCATACAATCTAATTGAGTATGATTTAACTTACAAACCACTCAAATCTATGAAGGGTATGATTGTAGTTGACTTCATAGTCAAGCATCAGATTAGTGAGAAGGACGATTTACATTTAGTATCGGCAGTACCATGGAGGTTGTACTTTGATGGTTCAGTGTGCAACAGTGGCCAGAGAGTCAGGATTGTCTATATATCTCCTTTAGGGGTTATGTACGAGGCTTCATGCCAACTATAATATGATTGTACTAATAATCAGGGCGAATATGAAGCATTGTTATTTGAGTTGGAACTTTGGATGGTTGTAGGAGTTCGTTGTATTTATGCGTTTGGTGATTCGCTGCTAGTGGTGCAACAAGTGGCTGGTATCTTCCAGTGCAATGGAGTACCACTCAATCTATACCTCGATAAGTTCCTAGACATAATTTTTACTTTATATTATTTTAAACTATCACATGTGTTTAGGCATGATAACTAGTTGGCGAATGAGTTAGCACAGTAAGCATCAGGTTAAGTCGGGGAGTGTTCTTCATTGCAGAACCACCAATGCATCTTGCTGCTAACTTATGCGTGGACATCTTGATTGAAGCCGATTATAATAAATCGTCCCAAAAGAAGGCGTTGACGAGGATGCGAGATAGATTAGTGGAAACCAATTATGGAGTACTTGTGAGATCCAAACTAGAGAGCAGAAAGAGCTGTTTGGCAACTAGCTTTGAAATATTCTCTAATCGATAATGATCTGTATCACCGAACAGTAGATGGTCTTCTTCTGAAGTGCTTGGACGAAGATCGTCTTAGAGTCACCATGGGATAGGTTCATGGCGGTTTATGCGGCACACAACAATTGGCCCATAATATGAAGTGGATGCTTAAAAGGGCAGGATTCTATTGGTCAACTATGATTCGAGATTGCTTCACATACTCTAAGGGTGTGAAGCCTGTCAAAAATTTGGAGATATACAACTAGCACCGGATTCCCTGATGCAGTCGATTATAAAACTATGTCCTTTTCGAGGATGGGCATTAGACTTTGTTGGCATGATTCATCCGGCATCATCAAAAGGGCATCATTTTGTCTTGGTTGCTACCGATTACTTCACCAAGTGGTCTGAAGTAGTACCTCTCAGGAATATGACCCATAGGGAAGTAATTCAATTTATCACTGAGCACATTCTTCACATGTTCGGAAAACCTCAAACTCTTACAATGGATCAAGGAACATCCTTCATAGTGAAGGAGGTTAAGCAATTTGACAAGTCACTTGGGATCAAGATGCTCAGTTCTTATCCCTACTATGCTCAAGCCAATGGACAAGCCAAGTCTACTAAAAAAATCTCATCAAGTTGATCAAGAAAAATATTTAGGAATATCCTAGGCGATGGCATGAAGTGTTATCAAAGGAACTATGGGCTCACAGAATTTAAAATAATGGTGCTACTAAGGACTCCTTTTGAGTTAACATATGGACAAGATGCCATTTTGTCGGTAGAGGTTAACTGACTGCTTTGAGGTTCGCCAAGAAGAATGAGTTGTCGGCCAAATACTACTACAGCTTGATAACAGATAATGTGGACGAAGTAGCCGAGAAACGAGAAGAGGCTCTCACAGGTATTGAGAGACAAAATTTACATGTATCCAAGGTCTACAACAGAAAAGTCCGGCTAAAGGATTTTCAAATCGACGACTTGGTCTAGAAAGTTATACTATGAGTTGGTTCCCGTGGCCGCAGGTTTGGTAAATGGTCGCTGAGTTGGGAAGGTACTTACCGAGTCACAAGTCTGGTGTATGGTAAGTCATACCGGGTGGAAGCGATGGATGGAGATCTGCTTTTTCGAGCGCTCAATGGATAGTACTTGAAGAAATTCCACCCAAGTGTATGGCAATCTGCCTAATCTCGCTATGAGACAGCCGATATCCATATATCACACTCATATTAAATATATATATAGATATATATATATAGGGTCGCACTATTCTGAAACCGGTGCTCAGAATAATATTCAATATTCTGAGCATCGGCCGACCCTATAAGGGGCGCACCTCCCGCCCGACCCACCTCCACCTGCCCATCCCCACCTCCTCCTGACCCACCTCCTTCCTCGATGCCGGTAGCCACGCCACCCCGCCTTCCCCTCGCCGCTGGCCCACGCTGCCCCGCCTTTCCCGCGCCACCCCGCCTTCCCCGCGCCACCCCGCCGGCCCACGCCGTCCCTCCTTCACCGCCTCCTCCTGACCCACCTCCTTCCTCCGACGCCGGCAGCCGCGCCGCTAAGCCTTCCTCGCGCCGCAGGCCCGTGCCGCCTCGCATCCTCCTGACCCACCTCCTTCCCCGACGCCGGCCACGCGCCTCCTACTCCGAGGAGTTCGCCACCGAGGGGCACTTTCAAGGCGACTCTGCCACCTCCTTCGTCAGTCTCATCTACTTAGTCGCGCCCATTGCCTCCGCTAGGCAGTTCAAGCTTAGGTGGAAGGAAGTTCAAACTTAGTCGGCAGGCAGTTCAAGCTTAGGCGGCAGGCAGTTCGAGTGTAGTTCAAGCTTAGGCGGAGGATAGTTCAAGCTTAGGTGGAAGGCAGTTCAAAGCTTAGGCGGAGGATAGTTCAAGCTTAGGCGGAGGATAATTCAAGCTTAGGCGGCAGAAAGTTCAAGCTTAGGCGACAGACAGTTCAAGGGCAGCTCAAAGTTTAGGCGGAAGGCAGTTCAAGCTTAGGCGACAGGCAGTTTGAGCTTAGACGGCAGTTCAAGCTTAGACGGCAGGCAGTTCAAGTTTAGGCGACAGATAGTTCAATGGCAATTCAACCATTCGGTTCGAAAAACTTCAAGTCGGTGCTCAGAATAATATTCTGCAACCGGTTGCAGAATATATATATGGCCGATGATCACACCATTGCCCTTAGTGGATTACACAGAGTATTTACTGGTGCACAAGTTTTACCAGAAAATAGGGGCATCTGTTAGCACCCGTTTTGGGTTGATAAAAAATAAAGTGGTTTGAGCCGGAGAACGTAAGTCACAGATGGACACATTTTTCCAATTTTCAGGATCCACCCTAGAATCGCTCGTTGATGGCTGAGGATATCAGACGCAGAAGAAAGATGCAGAGGACTATTGAGAAGTCGGTCCAAATAGTAGGAAAATCCAGACGGGCCCATTTAATGAAATATTCTAAAAGCTGGTGAAGAAAGACGACTCTTGCCTAGAAGAGACGTGACTTAGCCGGAAAGAAGCTCAAAGAGCATGGAGGCTACACTAACACAGAAGAAAAGTGATTCTACTAAGGAGCCCGGATCTAGTACTAAGGAATCCATTAAAAAAACTAAGGAATCTGCATTATATTCGTGTAATAGTCTCCTAGACTTCTACGGAAAGACCAGTCGTCCCATATAAGTTGTGAGGGGTGCTGACCGATTGAATTAAGCACACAATCGACAACTTTAATACAATTCACTTTTCGCCTACTTTTAATCGCTCAACTCTTATTCCTGCTTCCGTTTCTTCGGCGACTCCGTGTTTTGAAGGTCGACAACCGAGTTAGGGCGGGCAGGCTGACTAACTCAGCCAATAGCCACCAGAATCTCAGATGGGATTCCTCCCGAGAAACTGGGGCTTCTTGTATAGAAAGCTATCTTGTGTATCGCATTTAAGATCGTCCTCCTGGAAATGCATTGAGGTGCATCACCCTTGATCTTCCGGGTAACCTAAGTTAGATCTTATACATTATTCGGTCAAACGTATTGGCGACTCCACAATCCGACTAAGCGGATCCGTCCTTGCGAGTGTGTGGTCCCATTTAAAGCGCAACAATATGCAAGGCCCTTACCAGTGAGACGGTGGGTATTCCCTATCTTGAGATTTTTTTTCCGGTGTGCCAAACAGGTCTATGGTTCAAACTAGACCAGGATTTTCATATCAGGATGTAAACAACAGGGAACTCGATGTCAGAGTTTGATCTTCCGAACCCCCACAAGTTCATGGTTTAAAATGGATTTTTTCCTAATATGGAGGGTCTGGTTTCCAGTTCTTCCACCGCCAGCCTTGGGGACCAAAACTGACCACCATTCATATCATGAGGACTCGGTATATGATTTTTTTTCTCTCAGTTCGATCAACTAAGAGCATCTCCATCAGTGTGCCCCTAATCGTAGTGGACAGCACGACTGGCCCAGTGTTATGGGGCCCGTCGGCACATGGTACAAGCGAGTAGGGCGGGGCTGCCCACCCCGTCGCACCCAATACGACTAGTCCCAACAATACATATTATGACTAAAAAATAAATAGAAAATACATGAAATTAAAGTCAACCCTAAATCTAGTCGATTATGTCGATGTCGTTGTCTTCGTCATCGTTGTTGTCCTGGTCCTCGCCAGCCTCCCCCGCGTCATCCCTTGCCTCCTCTGCCTCCTCCTCGTCAGTGCTGATGTCCATGATCCTGGTGGTGTTTGCCTCCCTCATGAATGCTCATGGCATGTCGTGGAGATGACATCATAGATTCCACAGCCGTGCACATAATAGAAGCCGGGTAGCGCATATGTTGTGGGACTCCCGTCGGCGCTCGCCACACATGGCTAGGGTCGTCTTTCACTCCTTGGTGAAGCGCCTTGGCCAGTACTCCTTATCTGCTGAGTACCGGGCCATTGCCCTCTTCCACTACGGAAGTTGGCGGTGTCGTTCCGCAATATTGATGACCAACCTATTACCATACAGGACCAGAACAACGGGCATCCAGCTGAAGTTGATGTCGATTCCAAGCGGAAGCATATTGTGTGATGGCGTGATGATGGAGAACCAGGCAAACTCGCCAGCCTCGTAACCAGTTCAGAGAGAGCCTATCCATGGTGAGTGACTAGGAGAAACTGAGTGGAGGGCGGGGGCATGTGGTGGGGGAGATGGTCATCCACGGGCATTAAGAAGGTCTCGTCATCAGTGCTGACGCAGACAGCCAAGCATCATGGTGAAGCAATCGTCGAGAAGTTAGTGTTAGAACCGTCGGCCATTTGTATTTCTTTGAAAACTTTTTCAAATGCGAATTCTAGTACATGCAAGCATATTCAAGCTAAACATTTAGCTAAATCATCTTCATCTTCATCTAGTACATGCAAGTAGTATCATACAACAATTCAAACTAATTATTACATCATTTTTTATTCTTCACAAATTTTCTTGATCTTCTCGATCTTCTCTTTATTTGCATCACTTGTTTTGAGAAGGTCAAACAACATGTATTCTAACCTTTTTTCTCCTCTCTCTTACTTTCTTTTCCTCATCCCGTTTTTTCTTCTCCTCTAGTAGATGACCTCTCTCCCTCTCCATCTTGCCCAACTGAGTGTCCCCATTCTCTTTCAACTTTGCAATGTTCTTTTGCAACACATGCCTCTTAGTGCTATCCATCCACTTGTTCACATCTATAGAAAACTAGTGTATTTGGCATCCAACTTGTTCTTCTCTTCAAACAAGTTCTGAACCAACTCACAATTTTGAATCTTCTCCTCAATCCTTAAATTGTTTCTCTTCTCGTACATATCCCACAAAATGGATAATGCATGTTGTAGTGGCAAAGACCACTGAGGATCAACCAACCCACAAAGGCGCAGTTTATTACGACATCCTACAAATTTTAATGTGAAAATTTGAGAAAATTGTGACATTACCAATGTTGCAAATTGAGAAAATTATGACACTACCACAATACTTACATTGTGTTGTGAACGGGCGTAGAAGCGACAACTTGTGTTCGTCCCCTCGAAAGCAACAACTTTCTATGGCGCACGGCGGTGCATACAAAAACCTCCGGTCCATGCAGGGTTGGCGATGGTTTCAGGGGTATAATCTAACTTAGGGAACTATGAATCGATGAACCCGCTAAGCCAAATGCACTGAAAACATGGTAGAATTGAAACTCTAGACCCTAAATCCTACATTGCACAAAGAAACGACGACAGGGGAGAAGTGCTCACATTGTCATCCCATGAAACACTACTCGTCTCTCCGTCGTCCCAACTCGGCATGTCGAGCCACAGAGGCAGAGCCGCAAAAGCGCCTTGGAGCACCGGCACAAGCTTTGTGGGTAAGGACCGGCTATTGTATAACAGTCCAAAATGTGCCAAACGGTTATTGAGGATGTCGGAAGCAATTTTTTGGCCTGGACCCAGTCCATAAACCTATTGGGGGCACCGGTGGAGATTCTCTAATAATAGTAACATCATATCAAAGTTTATTCCAGACGATTGGCTCAAAATAAACACAATAAATAAACAAGATAACAAGAGAAGACAATACTTCGTAGTGAAGCATTCATCCCGAGGACTCATCTACGTTAGCAGCAAGAGAAAACTAAAAGGCATACTGCAAGATTCAGGTCTGAGCAGACACGGGTCCTGCCTAGACCTACTACTGTATCTTGAAATGATATTTACAACGAGACCAACGTGGAGTCAGGGAGTAGATTAGTTTTTGTCATGACTGAGATCCTCAATACCCTTCGCTGAGGCTCCATGGTACAAACAAACCAAAGTAAGGGATATCATTTTAATGGTAAACATTTGCTGGTCACTACTGACTGTTTAAGCCTTTTTTTTTTTGGATGTTTCACCATTGTGCACGTGAGATGACAAATTAATCAGAGATACATTCGTATACATAACCTTTTTATATGAGTGCACAACCCAATAGACTCAGTTTTAAAGAAAGAAGGCAACAAACTTCTTAAGTTCTAAAGTATCCCAGGTAGATAACTCACGGGCCACCCATCCGGTTAATAGTATAAGCGCACTGCAGCATCACTGAATCCCATGGGCAAAATAGTGCAGACACTTGTTTTTGCACGAATGTCATGAACTCGTATCTGCAATAGACAAAGAAATCATTGGGGTATGATATGTTGATTTTTTTTATCACAAACTCAAACTGGGATCTTTGTTATAATACCTTAATATCTATCGTCGAGGACAAATCAAGTTTTTTCTCCAAAAAGTCCCAAGCAAGACTAAGAAGAAACTCTTCAAGCTACAACGCAAATTTGGCCACATTAGCTCTAAGCACAACTAAACTAACTTATCTACGATGCCAAGAATTTAGCACCTCAACGACAGTAGAAAGATCAGCCTTGTCAATCAATTCAATCACGTCTCCTCTTCGAATGCCAATCTTCTCAGCAGTAGTGTTAGGACAAGCCTAAGCAGATTAAAAAGTTAGAATTACATTTTGTATTCCAGTTTTCAAGAAATAGCAGAGAAATTCGGTAAGGAAAAAGGTTCACAGTTATGAATAGACACACGGAAAAAGATGTATGTGTGTTTGAGGATACCTCAGCTACAATAAAACCAGTCCTGATATTGTGACGGGACCGAAGCTCATCTCGATAAACTGTATCCAGCATTTGAACGGTCGTCAACTCGAGGTGATGAATAGGATGAGCGATCCGGCTACAACAGGTCAAGTTTTTTTTAGTATCTAAACATGCAGATTCATACATTTTCAAATGATCAAACTTAAATTTACCACCAGTTCAAGTAAACTCTCCAAATTGTTCATCCATTCAATTTTTGCTCAAGTTTGAAGTGTTATCGGACCAATATTTTTTCTACCAATCCTAGGTTGTTGTCCAATTCCTTTGGGGGGAACATGTATCAGAGAAGGACTAGGAATCATGTAACACCCAAATAGGCTTAGAACTAGTTGGATCCCAGTCAAGGGTCAATACTGCAGTCTGAGTCATGTTTCTAGGCAGCATCTAGTTAAGTTAATGTACTAGTCAAGTTGCCATGTTTCTAGCCAGCATCTGGTTTAGTCAATGTACTAGTCAAGTTGCCAGTATGCCTGATCTGTATGGTATTCATGGTTGCTAGGACTATGATATAATTCCAACTGACAATAGAAGTAAGAAAAAACTCAAGCAAGATTCAGAGCTTCCCTATTCTCGAAGGGATAAGCCCAACCAAAATCTTGCGGGGCGATTCTTTGCATGCATGGTTTTTAAGGCGTTAAGGCATCTTAAAGCGATCCAGGGGCGCTTTGACGCCTAGGCGGGCGCTTTGGACGCCTAGGCGCCTAAAGCGGTCGTTTTTGCAAAGCGGAGGCTGGGCGCCTTGACGCCGAAGCGTCGCCTAGGCGTCCTAAAGCGGACGCCTTAAAAACCATGTTTGCATGACTGCATCCATGCTTTGAACAAATCCTTCTACCTCTGTTAACCCAGTTCCACAGAACAATCAACATACTAGCGCCAAGCAACTCTCAAGCATTAATTACCATGTTTATCTAACTAAAAGTATTTCCTCAATATAATTTTAATATAAACCATAAGAATGTAGAAAACCTACCCAAATTCATTCCACATCTGAATACACTTTCTCACTATAGATGTCGACACGATAGCAGCTTGCGGGATATGTGTGACAACCAGACCGATGACCTCACCACTGTTGCTAATTACTGGCCCACCTGTGCAAATCTGCATAAGAAATATAAGTGAATTGAACATGATGATGAAACAAAACTATGAAATACAGAACATTGAAATATGTTTTTTACCAGGTGAGTAAAGTAGCTCACAAACATATAATGATTCCTCTCGAAAAAAGGATACTCTAAACAGTGTATCGAGCCATGGTTGACAACCAGTGCATAGTCTACTTCTCTATCCAACACAGATACATTCGGTCCATAGCACAGTGTAGATCCCAAAGAAGCTGGCTCCAGAGAGAACACTGGACTGATATCCAAAAGTGATATTCCATAGTGGCCGTTCAAGAATATCACCCGTGCCTCTACAACAGAATCCTTTGATAGGTGAACTGATACCTAAAAGGAAAAGTTTTCATTAGATAAGCCATAATAATATTGTTAACATTAAACTCAACTTGACAACAGCTACATGGATTAGCTTTGGATGTTCTAGATTAATCATAATCTGAAAATAATTGACAAGTAATTCAGAATATCAACTTCTATCACAAGAACATAAAAATGCTTAGAATTCAAATTGGAGGAAATACTTGTTAGAACTATTATCTAGTTATAAGTTACATGATAAGACTTTGACACTACATGTTTAAATCATTTCCAACAGATTACTTCTAAGAAAAAGCACAGTTATGAGAAGCTAGTATATTTGTGAGCACTTGTCCAGATTGGCTGGACTAAACCCTGGACAACTCACCAAACGGGCGATTCCCATGTCGTCGTTCGTTGCTAGCCAAAGCAAACAAAAACCCTTTCTTTGCAATCAAACCCTAGCCACAATGCTCCAACCCAGTCAATTCACTCCTTTCACAGCAGTAAGGTGATGTAGAACTTGCAACAAAGGTGTTCCACAAGCACCAACCCACCCCACTCTTGTGGCTCACTTGTCAAATCCGCACTCGAGGAAGGTGTGGCTCAATTGAAGAGAAGCTTGTCCAACAGAGGCCACCAAAAGCACCGGTTAACAGTGGTGTTACAAGGGGGCATCGATAATGCAAGGAGGGGTAGAGTACGACCAAAGTTGACATGGGAGGAGACAGTTAAAAGAGACCTGAAGGACTGGAATGTACATAGAGATTTGGCTTTTGATAGGGCTGCATGGAAATCAGCAATCCATGTGCCTGAACCTTGATTTACTCTTTTGCTCTTTTATTTACTTGCACTTTCCACTAGTTTCAGCTTGACTTGCACTTTTCACTGGTTTCTACCTTACTTGCACTTTCCACTAGTTTCTGTTTGGGTTTCATATCTAGCCTACCCCAACTTTCTTGGGACAAAAGGCTTGGTTGTTGTTGTTGTATAGATATGTATCTTCCTTATTCAAATTATCATACTCCCTCCGATCCAAATTAATTGACTTGGATTTGTCTAGATTTGGATGTATCTGGACATGTTTTAGTGCTACATACATTCGAATCTAGACAAATCTGAGTCAATTAATTTGGATTGGAGTCGGAGGGAGTACAATTATATTAAGGCTATAACCTCCTGGTTTTAACCTTCTCTAGCTATTCTTTTCTCTTGATCTCATTCTTTTAGCATTATAAATTTTTGTATACGCACGTTACAAATGATGTATTTGAAATAATGACTAAGTTGTAGAAGCATTATTGCATGGCATGGATGAAACATACTATTGAGTATTAGCACTACATGGCCTAAGGAATTACAGAAAGGAACTTGTTTGGATACAGTAAAATATCTGCACTCCGTTATGAAAAATATCAGCTATCACATTTCGTGTCCATGGAAATGCTCAGTACGCCAATTACTTGTGTATTAGTGTATGAAATTATATGTTATGCTTAGAAAGGAACCTGGAGCGAATATGGTTGCCTCTTGATGCCATAGGGTTTGTAATAAAAGTTTGTCGTATTAAGAGTTTTGTTAGGAATCTCAGCATGGGTCTCAATTCTGGTCTGTCAAACATTAGGAAAGACATATTTGTATCCTTCGGAAACTGGTCCTGCTATGCAGGTTGACTGGGAGAATTTCCAGCAATCAGTTCATAATATTTTAGCCATATGCTAGAATATGATTCGTTGAGCTCACAAATCAGGAAAAATTTGAATTGCTTCTAATTATCGCATGAGTAGATCGTGTGGCTTAACATTTATGTATTTATCTTAACTTTGTGCAAACAGACCAATCTCATGATGTCGTTGGTTCATCCTATAGGATCTTCTGAATATATATAACTTCTGTACTGCTTATGATGCAGTCAGAGAAACATTTTGGTGAAGGTTGTTGGATCCAAATGTGGTAAAGCTTTCAGGGTACTGCTATGAGGAGCTTTTCGCGCATAAAAAGGAACTGTTGGTTGTGAAATTAGTTAATGACCAAGTGGCGTATGGAAAAACATGTCTGCAGAAGTGGGTAAAGTGTAAAAAGCAAAACTAATTTCCATTCTAACTTCTATCTTTGAAGTTCACTGTAATAAAATTAACTACTCAAAAAGAGTGTAATACGATTATACTTCTCTATGTTGACAGTTGAGTGAGCAAAAACCTGTGATCTGAAGGACCAGAAATCTGAACCATGCATTTGTTTGTACTTAAATATGCATCTGAAATATGGTCCAAACTGCTGTTTCCAGGATATTGATTTTCTTCTTCCCCATTGACAATTTTGATCTTGTACTCCCTCCGGTCCATTATAAATGTCGCTGATTTAGTACAACTTAATATAGATCGAGGGGAGTTTTTTTCTTCAACAATGATGTATTAGTTATTGAAAATGAAACAGAGGCTTCTCCCTATAACTTCTGTAGAACGATAGGACCCAAATCTAGAAAGAAGTCAAAGAACCATGGTCACTAATCCAATGTGAAGTATGCCACCTTTCATGTGTAGGAGCCCTGTTTAAAAGGTAAAGCGATGCCAAACACCTGCTGGAGTGCGAGCATATCGCAATGGCAGCTGGCGGAGTGGCGTCAGAAGCAAAGTTGCCCAGTGAAAACTTGTTGTGGCTGATTCGTTTGCGGGGGATGAATACTGAATGTCTTCCTTCAGTGACATATGAAGATGAGGCATCTAATGGGCCGGCAACCCCACATAGGATTCATTGGGTTTGGAGAAGACAACAACATGCAATTCAGAACGACTTGGATTGGAGAGATGTCAAAGATAAAGATGTGGTTGCAGAGAAGGAGAAGCAAAAGCAAGATGTTAGTATTTCCCATGAGGCGGGAAAAAAACATGCTTGATGGTCATGTTCGAGATATAGAACTACCTTTTGATCAATATCTGGAGGTATCTCATTATTGCTCTGTGCAGTGCATGGGTACCATACTAGTAATAAGAAACTAAAACGTGAGCTCCTCTGACCTACCGGGTAAATACCTCAATGATTTGGTTTACAACGGGACAAGGAATGAAAAAACTAAGAAGTGCAATTTGTTACCTTTTGATTTGGGTGCCGCAGCTTGCCCTCCTTGGTGCACATGATGCTGGATGAAGACAAGATCTTAGCGTGCTTACCAGCCTCATCATACTCAATGATGATGCCCGTGGAGTATAAAACCGTCCCATCTGCAAACAAGGAGACGGATACTATTATCGGCTATGGAAAATTAATCGGAAGAATCACACTAAGGGTTTCCTCAAATGTACCAGGTTCAGTGGCTGATACGTTCACAACGGAGCAGGCCACGTTTGCGATCATGTCTCTACCATCCATGGATTCCATGCTCGCCGCAGATCCCACGGATTTGGTGACCCTGACCCTTCCTTTCCTAAAGGCTAGAATGTTACAAAGAGAATCTTAAGAGAAAAAGGAGGGTAGTTAGTGTCTACAACTCATCACTGACAAAAGGGAGAGACGGAGCGTAGAACAGGAAGGTCACCTTCGTCTCCGAGGTCATTGTTGGCATGCAGCGCATCCTTGGCGTCCATCCAAGCCACCACGTCACTGGTTGTACCAGATTCGGGGTAGGGAGGCTCTTGGGGAGGGGGCGGCCTGGCAGCCAAGGCGACTTCCTCCGCCGTCAGCATCCTTTTACCGCCCTCCGCCGTTCTCTTCTTCCCCACATTGGAACCCTCCGCCCTCCGCCGTTTGCTTCCGACTGACTGCGCCGCCTCTGTAGGCCCAGTCTTCTCCGCTGCCAGCAATCTTCCTCTCGAGCGAGTCAGCATTCCCCTCGACTCCTCCCCGATCGGCAACGCCGGAGTCCTCGTCCCCCCTGAATCGGGATCATCTCCAGCCGCCGGCTTCATCCTCCCGCTCGATTGAAAGGGATCGCCGCACGATCGCACACGGGCGCGGCAGATTAACGCGGAGAGAAACGATGCGGTGCGGAGCTGGTGGTTTCCCGGTCCACCTAGGCGACGCCGCGGGTGCGATACAGAGTCCCCAAGTTGGCCACCTGGGCTTACATGTCGGCGATGCCTCGTGGATTTTCGCGGTGCGCGGGCGGTTTATGCAACAGCAATTTGGACTTGGCCCAGTTCTTTTCGCTTTGTGCTTGAGGCCACGATTTATGGTGACAGCGGCATGCTATGACCTCCACCTAGGCAAAACATGCAAGCTGCATGTTTTTCCTTAGCTGCTGCCCAAGGCAGATTCAATAACCACGTCCTTGAGTGGATTCATTTTTCTCTCACTTCATAGTTTTAGGCGGATAAGACAACAAATCTGAGCAACTTTATCTCACTTTAACTTCTCTCTCCTCTCTTTATTAGGGAGGAGTTTGCCTCCTCTGCGAAGTATAGCTTTGCTGTAAAAGTAGAATATGGCATGTTTTTTACTACCGGAGCCTACATGGCAGCTAGGGGCTAGGGCAGTTGTTTACACTCGAGCATTGGTTATGTGCTAAGGGCATGTATAACGCTAGACGTTTAGATGATTTACTAAAAATGCATACGGAAAAGAAAAAGCAGTCGGGCGCTCGATGCTCCAACGCGAGCCGCCAATCCAGGCGCTAAACGCGATTTGTTTTCCGCGCGTTTAGAGCGGCCGCAAAAAGTCTGCTGGAGAGAAAATAGCGGAGCACCCGGTGTCTCCGGGACATAGTTTTAAAAATCAGACCGGCCGGTGATTTAACTAAAAAAATCTAAACCGATAGAGTCACTGGTTTTTTAAGAGGCACCGGTCCAAACAATAAAAACCGGAAAAAAAGTTGTTTACGAGAGAAATCAAACTCGTGAACCTTATGATAGGCATAAATAGCAACATGTAAAGCCCAATACTAATTAGACATGCCATGTTTTTATGATTACATATTGAAATATATATTGTATATACCTTTTATGATCATTTAATCTAAAATTTGCTTAAATTTTGATGAAAAAGAACGGTTTTTTGTCGCCATCGAACCGAACGGACCGGTGGTCCCACCAGTGAACCAGTCACCTCACCGGTTCATTGACCGGTTCGGTTTTAAAAACTATGCTCCGGAAGCGTCGACGCGAGACTGATTCCCAAGATAGGCCGGGAATCGAGCCCAACGGCCGAGAAAGTGATCCTAGCGTCCTCCGCAATTTAAATGCCCTAAGGACATGTATAAAGGGGTGATGTTAGCCTTCTTGTAACATTGAATTTTTGCTTAGTTGGAGAGACAAATAAGAAAAAGAAGGTTGTCTTCTCCCTTAGCTAAGAGATGATCTTTTAAAATAAGAAGAGTTTATTTTAGCCTCAGACTTGTAGTTTTAACAAAGGGTTTCTCTTGTAGGCATATGCCAGCCTGGTCCCTGGCGATACTAGTGACGCCAGCGATGCCACCCCGGCAGGTGGAGACGTCAATGATACCGCAGGAGATTTGGGGTTCGGTAAGTTCTGGATACTAGGTGAGATCGATTCCGACGAGGATGTCCTGCTGGAGGAGGAGATTCCTGTGAGATCTACAAGCTACCTCACGTCGTCGAAGAATATTCCTTTGTCGCAGAGCTCTCACGTGGCAAAGAGGATCGCCAAGTGAGCCCAACAAAGGTACGTTGCAATCTCACTTGCGCTTTGACCTACATTTGATCATGATGTTTCAGGGCACAAGATCTCGGAGGTGTCTCATTCATCGAAGGGCTGTCGACCAATGCTAGAACCTTCCTTTTTTGTTGAGGAATTCTGCGACCCTAAGGAATGGATTACGAAGGTAAGGAGACGGTCCAGGGTTGTGGCTCGACGGAGACCTGGATGGCCATTTGCCAGAGCGACGGCGGCGTATCGGGCGACGGCGAGAAGAATGACGAGAAGATCGAAGGTGAGCAAGGTCTATTCAGATCACGGTAATCACGGGATTTTGAATTCTGGCTTGATTATTTTGGAAGCAATTGGGCTTGACGAGCAGAGAGCCCAGCTAAGTCCACCGAGTACTTCTCTGATCAGACTTGGACACAGTAGAATTCCCACGTCATACCGTCGGGCCCAGGGGCCTTGTTGGACGACATCGCTTTCACAGCAGCCCAAACCTCCTCCTCAGAAAACTGCGCCTCGAGGCCAGCCAGATCGAGCGCTGCCAGCCCCATGCTTTCGAGCGACAGATCATGCTCTCTAGCTTGTGCCTGGCCAAGCATATCACTATACAAGGCCGACGCAGCCACCTCTTTATCCTCCTGTGAGGATACCAAATTGTCACGGACACGCAGGGCAGAAATTTGATTGCGTCGACGCCTACTGGACGCATTGATGTGAAAAAACCAAAAACCGAGTGGACGCATCGCCATCCTTTAGCGCCGCCACCTTATCACGTTGATGGGCGATGGTCCTCTCAAGGGACGCTAGGCCAAGTACCCGCTTTTTGAGATCCCGACGAAGGGAGGACTCAGTGTCGGACAAGATCCTAGTGTCCTAGGAAACTTCTAGCCTCAGAATCACTTCATTGGCGATGAGCAGCTGCTCCTTAATGTTGCCCACACGCTTGCTGATCCAGTGCTGAAGATCCCGAGCCAGGCGATGAAGCTTGAAGGCGACACATGTCAGGGGATCGCGTGGCACCGGGATAGCCGTCCAAGAGGTCTCCATAGCCTCTGTAAACCCGTCGATCTTGGTCCAAAACCGCTCGAAAAAATCGGCGTTGGACATGCACATGCACGTCGGTGGACATCACGATGGTACAGTGGTCCGAAAGCGAGGACGACATGGCCGTGAGCAAGGCGTCGGGGTGCATGTCGTCCCAATCAACGGATCAGAACCAAAGGTCTATCTTCTCCAATGTTGGTTGGGATCTTTTGTTGCTCCACGTGTATTGACTCCCGAGGAGGCTGGACTCCTTAAGCTCGAGATCATTGACACAACGCCTAAACAAGTTCATCGAGCGCCTGTTTAGATTGCCATTGTTTTTGTCTCAGGCGTCGAGGTACTGGTTGAAGTGCCCGGCCACGGCCCATGGCCCAACGAAGGCCGCACGCAGCATCCTGAGCTCAGCGAGGAACATGGGCTTCAGAGCTTCAGTTGAAGGTCCGTAAATAGCCGTGAGCCACCAAGGTTGCCCACCAGTTACCACGAGCTGGATCAAAGCAGAGAAATGGTCCACACGCTGATTCAGCACATGGACTTCCTCCGATTTCCACGCGATGATCACGCCGCCAGCAGTGCCCACGGCAGGGAGGGCAATGAACCCGTCGTAGCGGGCACCAAATGACTCAAAAACGATATATGGGGACACCACTTCAAGTTTAGATTCAGAGACTAACATGGTTATGATTACTCGGGTGTTTATGTTTTGCTACCCTGGCTGTATAAAGGCTCACGGCCCATGAAGATTCAAGATAAAGACCCAAGAAGCATTCGATGGAAGCCTTAGTGACATGGGTATACCCTACAGGTACTCGAGCTTGGTATATACGGTCCAAATACGTACAAGCCCACGGTGTCGCCAAGGCCCAAACAAGGGACTCGAGTGGCCTACGGACTCTCGATTGCTTGAAGAACAAGAAGAAGTTAAAGATAGAAAGTTTGAAGGGGAAAACCCTAACTTGTAACCGACTCGACCTGCTACCCGAGACCTAGCCTATCTATATAAAGGCTAGGAGGGGGCGGCGAGGAGGACACCCGCAACCCTAGTTTCCAAAACCCTCGCCAGATTGCATCTGCGCACCATTGTAACTTTCGACTCCTTCGATAATTCCACGAGCAGACAAGCAGGAGTAGGGACCTCTACGAGGCATGAACCTGGGTAAATCCTTTGTCCTCTGTGTGCTTGTTTGCTAGCCGATAGATGTCTCCAGCGCTCCCTCCTTCTCCAAAACCCAAGTCCATAATAATGGGCATTGATGAGTTAAACCCTCGTCAATTGGCGCCGTATGTGGGAATTGGGAGTGCTGATGTTGTGGCTTCTTCGGCCCCATCAACTGCGATCTACAACTCCGCAACAGCGGAGATTCGCCAGCTCTTTGGCGCCTTCGACTTCACCGTCCACACGCCGGCCACCCGCCCGGCCTTTGAGTCTGTGGGCGACGGAATCAGCCTGGCGATTGGGAGCTTCCGCTTCCAAGTTGGTCAGATGGGCACGCTTCGCATGCCTGATCAGCCGACAGCACCGGTGATTGCCCCGGCATCGTGGTTCCCTCCATCGATCGGCACCCTCAACGAGCTCAACTGTAACTACCTCGGTGAATTACGCTCTTAGTTGCATGTCTGGATGAGCGAAAGTGGTTAAAATAGTACGGTGGGGCCTAGGGGCCACTCACAGGTAGACCTTTCGGCCGTCCTAACCACTTTCAGAACATCGGGACAAGAACGAGCGGCATAATCGGCAGGCGAAGGGATCAACTACATACACAAGTGAGTATGTATGCAAGCCACATACAACAGTCCTCAGAGCCATTCCATCTAAAAGAATTAGAAATATTGCAACGCCATACGGCAAGATCCAAATATCCTAGATAGAGATAATAGTTTAGGATAGCTCCTCATACATCAAACATCGGAGTATCAGGCGGAAGCGGAAAACAAGATCCGAGTACGGATAAGAAGAAAATCGGCATAAGATGCCACATAAATAAGCACATCCCGTCCACAGATCTCACGGATCCCCGTTCCCGGAATCTCTACATCGAGTGATCGTTGCCAACATCATCCGTCTCCTCCACCCAGTATCCATCTTGCGAATACTACACCTGTTCATCTGAATCAAACAATTTATCGTGTGAGACCCTAGGGGTACTCAGCAAGTCTTTATGCCTCTAAAGGGGACATAACCCGGGGTGACACAATTGCAGCAAAAGATAATAACTAACAAGTCTATAGATACTCGCTAACCATTCGCCTAACCAATGATAGACGGATGTCCGTTAATTAGTAACACCAGTTATAACAGTATAATTAACAGATCCATCCTCCTTCTCGCTTACCAACGAGAAAGCGGACGAACAACCCATCCGTTGGCAGTTTTATTAACCATTCCATGAGTATTGCCCTATTTACTAGTCAGGTACTTAGTCAAATTAAAAGCGGTACTTTAGTTATGCTTGTCTATGATCGAGAAATTGTGCTCCAAGTCGTCCATAACCACGGACACGGCTTTCAGAAAGATTTACCCTGCAGGGGTGCACAAATAGCAACACACACTCGATCAACCTCGGAAAAACCAACTCAAAACCCAACGAGGCATTCACGACAAAGCGATCACAGGATTCAGAAATATTTCAGGGGGCCACCCCATTAAGCTACCCGCAACGAAGTTGGCCGGCTCCGAGACGGACCCAAGGTTTGCGTCAATGGCTGTAAACGACTGGGAACCCGAAAATGTGACTGGGCTTATCGATACCGCGAAAACACTCCGCATCCAAAACAGTACAGGTGCTGCGCGCACAATCTTAAATAAAATAGTAAAGCATGGCATAAGTACAGGATAGTAATAAAGCCCCAAACTACTTTGTGGCCCCAAGAAATAAGAATGAATCAAGCTCTGGCTCAGGGGGGTCCACAGGCCTCCCGGATGTGGATAGTGCGAATAGTCAAGGAACAGGAATCAAGTACTCGGAGTCCTATGGGACACAAGTGAGCATGAAAAACCAAATAGCAGATATTGCTCACCGGTTCCGCTTTCATTAGTTATCCCATTACTACTCAGGTTAAGTTGTTTAGGTACCTCATTATCCATCAGACACTCACATACCCTACACATACAGTTCTACGACCCGCATGGCTCAAACAACTCCTGTAGTAATGGCTCAAGGGATGGAGGAACAAGCTTCGGTGGGGCTTAAAATTAAAGTCTATGCAATACTTGGGATTCAATTTAATGCAATCGCGAATCAATGATGCAAGAATAAGATAGAGGCAATAGGTACTATATGTATGCAAGCATGTGGTAGTGCTTACCTGGCAGCTCAGTTGAAGCGAGAGACGGATCTAGGTAGTGCTCCTGGGATTCCTGATATATCCCCTGCTCGGCGTCTATTCAAAGAAGAACCAAACAAACAAGGGCCAACATAAATAAAGTGCACAAGCTGTCAGGGGGATGATCCCCAGGTACCCCAACCGAATAAGAAACAAGACAGTCGGATCGCGTCCGGCTGACCAGATGCAGCCGGACAGGGCAAGACATGCCGACTATCCCCCGGTAGCCGGATCAGCAGGAGGCAGCCAGATACGGCGACGTAGCCGGACTCAATCAATGGGACATGGCGACGTGTGTATCAGTGCACGGTATGCTCTGTACGGTGACAACACTGGCAACTACCCGGCCATACCAAAGACTTTGCGTGGGTGACGCAGGAACAGTGGCCGGTGCTGACGACAGGCTCGCACGGCGTCCACTGTGCCTACGACAGCCATACCGCTCGTACTCCGACAGGACAAGCCATACTGGACACTGTAGATGACTAGTCGGCTGGGACCCCGCCTGTGGGGCCCGCCAGTCGGACTGGCCAGTGAGACCTTTGCCTCTCTGCCTATATAAGGAGAGGCAAGGCCTCAGTAGAAAGGGTTGGTCTTACGGCATTTAAGGCAGTAGCTAGCGTATACAGCTCGAGGAGCACTTGTAGTCCTGGTATTCCACATAGTCAGATCCGGCAGGAGTAGGGGCTTTACCTCACCACGAGGGCCCCGAACCTGGGTACTTCTTGCGTCCCGCTATGCTTGCTTGTACCCAATCACGCATGCATACGCCGTCGATAGCTTCCCTGCTTGTCCCCACACCTCTATCTAACCTCCTCAGGTACTGTCGTTCCCAATACAACGACAGTTGGCGCCCACCGTGGGGCAAGATGGCTTCGACCGGAGTCACGTTCCGCACGGGACCCCGCACTTCAGCCGGTGAGCGTGTGGCCTCCGACCTGGTGCTCACGCTCGGCAGGTTCGACTGCGTCATCGACAACGCTTCCTGCTTCGCCGGAACCTCCTTCCCGGCGAACGACACCGTTCTGCTATTCGGCGACCTCCCCGTTTACGTCGCCACCATCCCGGAGCGTTTCCCTAGGGAAATCGTCTCTGTCGCGGAGCTGCCGTGCTCAGGCGGCAGTGCCTCCACCGCACCTCGCGGCGTAGAGGTCATGATGGCCGGTTCCAGCTCCCATCCCCGCCAGCCGCGAGAGCGAGGCGCGGAGGAGGTCGGAACTTCCGCTCCCCCGCAGCCCCGGAACCCAGTGGAGGATGCCATTGATCGGCTCCTGACGCCGGTTAACCTCGGGGATAACCCAGAGGAGGCAGAGGCCAACTTCAGCATGGAGAGACAGATCCTCCTCCATGAGGCCATGGAGCTAGCAGCAGCCCGCAAGCAGCTCGAGATCACCCGGCGCGAGTACGACCACGCGCACGGCCTCACTCCCGCTACCGCGGAGCCGAGCTGGCGCGGCCAGGTACGACGTCGGGGTGGCGAGCTTGGTGGTAGGTTGGAAAAGGACGGGGAACCGGATCCCGTGCCCGCCCTCGCATGGCCCACCTACAGCACGCCCATCAAGAACGTGCGCGTGGCGCGAGCCGTGATAGAGGAACTGCCCAGCCTGGAGGGCGAGGAGCAAGCCCGCCAGCAAGTTCGCGTGCAAGAGCTCCTCCGCGTCGTGGACGAGCAGGCCGATGCCAACCAGCAGGTGCAGGAAGACCTTAGCTACTCCAGGAGGAGCGAGCTACCGGCCAACAGCAGAGGTGCGCCGCGCGACACCCAGCAGGTGTCCTCCCCTCAGCCGCCCAGGGCCCGCAGCAGGCGTCGCAGCTCTGGCAACAGGGGCCAGCCGCGCCAGGAGCAGACGGTGAACAGCAACCCACCACCTCCCCCTCCGCCAGCCGGAGCGCCCAGACCAGCCGATTCCCGTCTCTTGGGCCGGGTGGGAGCGCCCAACCCGGACTGTCCAGATGCCCGCGACCGCATCGAGCTCCTCGCTCAAGCGCGCGTCACAGAGGAGGAAGATTCTACCGGTCCGGTTTGTTTCGGACCCCGCATCCGGAACGAGCCGTTTCCGGATAAATTCTGCCTGCCCAGGGACACCCCCAAGTACGACAGCAGCATGAAACCGGAGGACTGGCTGACCGACTACGCTACGGCAGTCGGCATCGCCCACGGGAACAAGCGCACAGTCGTGCGCTACGTCCCCCTCATGCTAACCGGGTCGGCGAGGACATGGCTCAATAGCCTCACGCCCAACAACATCAACGCCTGGCCTGACTTCGAGAAGGTGTTCGTCCGCAACTTCAACGGCATGTACAAGCGCCCAGGGCGCCCGCGCGACCTGGCCTTGTGCGTCCAGGGCGACCACGAGACCGACCGCGAGTACCTCACCAAGTGGACGGAGCTGCGCAACACCTGCGAGGGCATCCTAGAGAGCCAAGCCATCGGTTTCTTCATCGAGGGTTGCCGAGAGGGCACCATGATTCGCCACCGGCTACTGTGTGATGAGCCGAAAACCATGGTGGAGCTCATGACAGTTGCGGACCAGTACGCCACGGTGGATGCCGCCATGAAGAAACCCCTCCGAGTAAACGCGGATGGCCGTCCGACTCCCACGGAGCCGGCTCACGACCGACCCAGCAATCCGACTGGAGAAGCCGGATCCTCCAGACACCACGGCAACGACAACCGGTTCCATGGGGACCGCCAGGCCGGATAGCAGAAGCCTCGCTACCATACGAGGCAGGTCGATGCTGTGGAGGGCGCGCCCGACGCGCCGGCTAATGAAGCAAGGAGGCAGAAGCCACGGCTCACCTTCGACCAAATGTTTGATGGCCCGTGCAAGTGGCATAGCGGTCCCTTCAAGCCGGCTACGCACACCACCCGGAACTGCAGCTGGACCCGCCAGCTAAAGGACCAGGGCAACCAACCTCGCCCCCGCCTCCCCCACCGGGTGGACCTCCACCACCGGCTAGGGGAGCCGGCAATGATGGTAACGGCGGAAACGGAGGCAACAACAACAACGGCTACCCCCAGCCGCACGCCGCCTACCATATCTTCGAGATGGAGCAGGACGACAAGCACAGCCGCAGGCGACGCTCCAAGGAGGTCAATACCATCGCCTCTCCGGTCCCCCAGTACCTGAACTGGTCGGAAACCCCCATCACCTGGAGCCGGGCGGATCAGCCTGAGCATCTACCGACTCCCGGGGGCTACGCCATGGTGCTCGACCCCCTCATCGTCTCCAACGCGCGCACTTGCCGATTCTCGCGTGTCCTCATCGACGGAGGCAGCAGCCTCAACCTCCTCTACCAGTCCTCGCTGGAGAAGCTGGGCATTCGCGAAAGCGACCTGCGCCCGACTACCACGACGTTCCACGGCGTACTGCCGGGGCCAGCCTGCGCCCCGCTAGGGAAAATCCAGCTAGACGTCATCTTCGAGACCGAGGAGAAGTTCCGCCGCGAACCAATCTGGTTCGAGGTGGTAAATCTGACGAGCTCCTACCACGCTCTCCTCGGGCGCCCCGCCCTCACCAAGTTCATGGCCATCCCCCACTACGCCTACATCAAGACGAAGATGCCGGGACCCAGCGGCATGATCACCATCGCCGACTGCTTCAGGCGATCGATGGAGTGCGCCTCAGCCGGTTCCAAACTGGCAGAGGCCCTCATCATAGCCGAGGAGAAGCGCGTGATCATGCACAATGTGGCCATGGCCCAGTAGGACATTCCGGCTAGCAGCAAGCCGGCTGGAGAAGGAGCCTTCCAGCCGGCAAAGGAGACGAAGAGGATCCTGCTCGACCCCTCCGATCTGACCAAGTTCGTCACCATTGGCGCCGGCTTGGACAGCAAATAGGAAGGCGCGCTCGTCGACTTCCTCCGTGA
The DNA here is from genome assembly GCA_910589775.1 of Avena eriantha. Classification (NCBI taxonomy): domain Eukaryota; kingdom Viridiplantae; phylum Streptophyta; class Magnoliopsida; order Poales; family Poaceae; genus Avena; species Avena eriantha. The sequence goes on along the minus strand of OU342740.1, from coordinate 268,264,467 downwards.
GAATCGGGACATCTTCGCGTGGTCCCCCAAGGACATGCCGGGTGTGCCGAGGGAGCTCGCCGGGCACTCACTTCACGTGCGTCCGGATGCCAAGCCGGTCAAGCAACCTCTGCGCCGGTTCGCAGAAGAGAAGAGAAAGATAATCGGTAACGAGGTCACCCGGCTCCTTGCAGCCGGGTTCATCATGGAAGTGTACCACCCGGACTGGCTGGCGAACCCAGTCCTGGTGCTGAAGAAGAACAAGACCTGGCGCATGTGTATCGACTACACCAGCCTGAACAAGGCGTGCCCGAAAGACCCCTTCGCCTTTCCCCGTATCGATCAGGTCATCGATTCCACGGCCGGCTATGATTTGTTGTCTTCTTTAGATTGTTATTCCAGGTACAATCAGATCCGGTTAAACCTGGCTGATCAGATTAAGACATCATTTATCACCCCCTATGGGGCTTTCTACTATGTAACCATGCCTTTCGGCCTAAAGAACGCATGCGCCACCTATCAGCGATGTATGCAGAAATGCTTGCACTCGCAGATAGGCCGAAACGTGCATGCTTACGTGGATGACGTGGTCATCAAGACCAAGGAGAGGCGCACCCTCCTCGAGGACCTGGGAGAAACATTTGGCAACCTCCGCCAGTACCGGATGAAGCAGAGAAGTGCGTCTTCGGAGTACCGTCCGGCCAGCTCCTCGGTTTCCTCATTTCGCAGCGAGGTATCGAGGCAAATCCGGAGAAGATCACGGCCATCGAGAGGATGCAGCCGCCCAGGAACCTGCTTGGAGTCCAGAAGTTCACCGGATGCCTGGCTTCCCTCAGTCGCTTCGTCAGCCGGCTGGAGGAGAAGGCACTCCCGTTGTACCAGCTGATGAAGAAGACAGACAAGTTCTCCTGGACTTCGCAAGCCGATGCCGCGTTTCACGACCTCAAGCGCATGCTGTCCACAACAACGGTTCTAGCCACACCGGCTAGTAAGGAACCAATGTTGCTCTATATAGCAACCATCAGTCGGGTCGTCAGCGTCGTCCTGGTGGTGGAGCGCCCCGAGGAAGGCAAGGCTCAGCCGGTTCAGGGACCCGTCTACTACCTCAGCGAGTTTCTCTCCCTCTCCAAGCAGAACTACCCCCACTACCAAAAGATGTGCTACGGCATGTACCTGGCATGCAAGAAGCTCAAGCACTACTTCCAGGAACATCCGATTAAGGTTGTGTGTACCGCACCCCTTTCGGAAATCATCAGCAACAAGGACGCCACTGGCTGAGTCACCAAGTGGGCCATCGAGCTTGCCGCCTACTCCATCTAGTACGAGCCCCGGCTCACGATCAAGTCGCAGGCGTTGGCGGACTTCCTCGTCGACTGGGCCGAGACCCAGTATCTCCCACCGGTTCCGGATTCGGACCATTGGCGGATGCACTTCGACGGATCGAAGATGCTCGGGGGCTTGGGAGCTGGCATCGTGCTCACCTCGCCCAAGGGAGACCGGCTGGAGTATGTACTGCAGATCCACTTCAAGGCCTCCAACAACGTAGCCGAATACGAGGCACTGGCGCACGGGCTCCGGCTGGCCAAGGAGATCGGCGTCAACCGAATCCTGTGCTTTGGTGATTCGGACTTGGTGGTGCAGTAGGTATCCGGAGAATGGGACGCCAGAGATGCAAACATGGCTCTCTACCGGTTCCACATCCAGAAGCTCAGCGCCTCCTTCGACGGGTGCGAATTTCACCACATCCCCCGCGTCAACAACGAGGCAACCGATGGGCTCTCCAAGGTCAGATCCAGCAGGCAGGCCATCCCACCAGGGGTCTCCTTGGAGCACTTGCGCAAGCCATCCATCAACCTGTCGCCAGAATCAGACTCCATCGTCTGGGCAAGAACCGTTCCGGCTAACGGAACGGCAGAAGCAGAGCCGGCAGAACCGCCAAAGAAGAAGACCCGCACCAATTCTGGCCAGGCAGCATCTTCTGGCTCGCAAGACCCGGGGGCTGCCGGCTCACCTAGCGGCTCGGGGGCTGCTATTCCGGGTACGCCACCCGGACGACCCCCCGACACCCGTCAACCAGAGAACATGAGCGTCCTCGTCATCCGGGAAGTGCCATCCTGGGCATAGCCCTTCATGAGCTACATCGCCGATGGAGAACTTCCAGACGACGAGGTGGAGGCCAGGCAAATCCGGCGCCGCGCGCACACGTACACCATCATAAACGGCGAGTTGTACAAGCATAGTGTATCCGGTATCTTCCAAAGATGTGTTGATACGGATACGGGCAACCGGCTACTCAAGGATATCCACCAGGGCGAGTGCGGGCACCACGCTTCGTCAAGGGCGATAGTCGCCAAGGCATTCCGCCATGGTTTCTATTGGCCCACCGCCCTCGAGGACGCCGAGCAGCTGGTCCGCGCATGCAATGGGTGCCAGCACTTCGGGCAGCTCAGGCACATGCCAACTTCGGTACTCAAGACCATACCGATCACCTGGCCTTTCGCGGTTTGGTGCCTTGACATGGTCGGTCCCTTCAAGCGAGCGCGCGCGGGCATGACCCACCTGCTGGTGGCGGTGGACAAGTTCACGAAGTGGATCGAGGCCAAGCCTATCCGGAAGATGGACGGGGCGACGATTGTCACCTTCTTCACCGACATCATCAACCGCTTCGGCTACCCCAACAACATCATCACCGACAACGGCACGAACTTCGCCAAGGGGGCCTTCGCCCGGTTCTGCAGCAAAAAGGGCATCCGACTGGACCTCGCCTCCATCGCACACCCGCAATCCAACGGGCAAGTCGAAAGAGCAAACGGCTTGGTGCTAGCCGGCATCAAGCCACGTCTCATCGAGCCATTAGAGCAGTCACCCGGATGTTGGATCGAAGAACTTCCGGCTGTGCTGTGGAGCCTCCGCACCATGCCGAATAGGTCAACCGGCTACACGCCATTCTTCCTGGTCTACGGATCGGAAGCCGTCCTCCCCGCCGACATCGAGTTCGACTCCCCTCGCAAGCTCCTCTACAACGAAAAAGCCAACCAGGAGGCGCGGGAGGACGGAGTGGACCTCCTGGAGGAGGCCCGCGAGCTGGCCTTGTCCAGATCAGCCCTGTACCAGCAGCGACTACGTCGCTACCATTCAAGCCGGATCCACCCAGTCGCATTCCGCGAGGGTGACCTGGTTCTCCGGCTGGTGCAAGACACGAAGGGCATGCACAAGCTATCGCCACCCTGGGAGGGCCCCTTCATCATCAGCCGGGCGCTGCCCAACGACTCCTACTACCTCATCGACGCGTAGCAACCGTGCAAGAACAAGATGCACAAATCAGACGAGGAGACCGAGTGTCCCTGGAACGCGGCCCTGCTGCGCCCGTTTTACACCTAGTCGCCAGGCAGTGTATGTATCCCGAAAACCCTATGAATGAAAATGCGGACCCCCACGAGAATCTCGAGGGCTCCTTGCTAGAAATGTGTATGCATCCGTTTTCTGGTTATTATTTTCTGGCTCTGGCAGCCCCTACCCGGGGGCTCGTCGGCTGGCCCGGCCTGCTAAGTCAACAAACCGGCTGAGTACTGTGCGATGATGTCAAAGGCCCACTCTTCGTCTCAGCTACAGACCGCAACCCGGCTGTCCGGCTAGCAGAGCAAAAGCCCGAGGCATCCCACACGAAAAACGGGGAGGAGACGCGACAGATCCGGTGTCTGGCCCTGCAACTAGCTCGAACCAATCCAGCTGCTAAGCCATTAGTACCGTGTGCAATGTACTGTCATCTCCCTTCAATTCCGGCTGCAGACCGCAACTCGGCTGCCCGGCAAGGACGCAGCGAAAACAGCAGAGCGCACGGGAAAGCGACTAAGTGTCTAGAAAGGGACAAGCCAGTTTTCGAAAAAACAAGCCGTTTTCCAGCTACAATTTGGCAGACTAACCTACTAACCTATGTGGACATGTGTGTATGCGTATGTATGTTTGTCCGACTTCTTAGAGTCGGAGTCCAGGAGAAGGAAAGAAGATTCGAAGTCCTTGCCTTCATCAAGCGCTCCGAATCTCGGGGGCTACACCCACTAGGTGCGCTCGCGCGCCCCCAGTGGAACCTTGTGGTCCCCGACCGGCTAAAGGCGTTTAGCCAGCCGTTCGGAGCCCAGGTGAGGGCAAGGGCTGAGAAAAAGACAAGGAAGATTCGAAGCACCTGGCTACGCCAGCTACTCCGAATCTCGGGGGCTACACCCAGTGGGTGTGCTCGCGCGCCCCCACTGGAATGTTAGTTCCCCCGGCTGAAGGCGTCCAGCCGACGAAAGTAGCCGACTGGGACGAGACCAGTCGGATAAAGTTAGAAAGGCTTGGGAGAAATAAGGAAGATTCGAAGCACCTGGCTACGCCAGCTACTCCGAATCTCGGGGGCTACACCCAGTGGGTGTGCTTGCGTGCCCCCACTGAAGGTGTAGGTTGTCCGGCTAAAGGTGTGTAGCCGGACAAGGTTAGCCGGGCAAAATGGCAAAAAGAAACTCAACGCACAAGGAAAAAGGATTTCAACAATAACAAGCAAAAGAGAGACGAAGCTCTCGCAAGTTACCGGGCGTCAAAGACGGCCGGCACAAACAGACAAGGTTCACAAGTATATAACACAAGACAATTACACCTGGCATCCCGGGGCAGCAACTAAACGGCAGGACCCTTGCCGCGGGGGAGATCTTGGCCAGCAGAAGCTTCAGGCGGCAGAGGAGGCGCGGAGCTTGATCCGGTTTCGGCGCTGGCAGGCGGCGGCATCGGGGCCTCCACATTAGGAGTGCCGATAGACTCCGAGTCGGTGAGGACCTCGTCGGGGTCCACGTAGTCGGCGATCTTGATGGCAGACCCGCGGAGCTCCAGATGGGCTTGGCGGATAGCGGCAAGATCAGCTCTGGCACGGAAGCCTCCGTCGATCTTCTCGACGCGGGCGTCCTTGTACCAGGAGAGCATTAGAGCCAGGGCCATCTCCGCTACGGCTCGCGCAGCCAGGTCCCGCAGCCGGTCCACCGCAGCCTGCACCTCCCCCACCTTCGCAGCCAGCTGCGCCATTGTCTCCGGAACCGGAGCCTCTGGCCATACGAAGGAGAACACGTCCCTCGCCGCCTGGCGAAGCTTGGCAGCTTCCTCGCCAAGAAGGACGACGAGCTCCTGGGCCGTCGGCTGCGCTCCCGGCCAATTCTCCTGCAGCCGGTTGTAGGCCAGCAGGTCTATGCCGGGGTAAAAGGCTGTTAGAAAAGAGAAGTCAGATCCGGCTACCGGATCTGGAAAGAAAAGAAGACGGAAAGAAAACTCACCCTTGGCAGTGTGGCCGACCTGCATCAGCTCCTCCACCAGCGCCTTCTCCTTGAGCGCTAACCATTTAATCTCCTTCTCTTGGTCCTTGTTCTGGGCCTCGAGAAGGGAGAAAGCTTCGGTCCGGCTGGCGAGCGAGGCGTCGCGCTCCTTGATGGTGGCCTCTAGACCGTCCACCCGCGCGTGCCAATCCTTGTTCTGCTGCCGCAGAGTAGAATTGGACTTGCTCAGCCGGTCGTTCGCTTTCTTCAAGCGATCGATCTCGCGCTGAGCGCACACGAGGATGGCTGCAACAAAACCGGCTATTAGTACCAAGAAAAAAGAGAGAGAGCCAGATGAAGCAAACTTACTCTGCGAGGTCCCATTGGCGGAAGCGAGCTTCTGCTCCAACATCCGGTTCCCGCCGGCTGTGGCCTCCAGCAGCCGGATCTCCTTCACCGCCAGCTCGAGCGTGGCGGCAAGGTCCGACAACGAGGCGGCGGAAGAGGCGTCGTCGTCCACGGTGTTGACGGCCAAGGACTCCTTCGCTGCGACCACCGCCGTCTGCCATTCCTCCCCAGGCTCCTCGTCGGAGTTGTCGTCAACAACGACGACGAGCTCCTTGTCGGCAGCCCCCCGCGTGCTTGCAGAGGAGCCTCCCGGCTGGGAGGACCCCGCCTCCGGCTGGGCGGGGGCAGTTGGCTCAGCCCGAGGGGGAGGCGAAGGCTGCGCCTCAGAAGAAGGAGGGGCGCTGGTCGGCGCAGTCGGGGTACGGGGCGGCGACCCGGCTGGCGCGCGTGCCGGGCTCGCGGCTCCGAAGGAAACCTGCGTGCTAAGGAGAAAGAGAAGAGGACAAGAGCAAAACAAGCCAAAGTCAGAAAATGAGGAAAAAGGCAGGCAGACGAAAAATGGGCAGAAAGGGAAAGGGGAGAAAGAACATACCCCGGCACAACAGGGGGCGGCCCTTTCTTCCGGCCGAGACGGCTTGGCGGCAGGGCGCCGAACCGGCTCCTCCGTCGCTGGGCGGCAGGAGCCGGAACGGCTGGAGCCGCTCCCACCCGCTTCCCCGTCCGTCGTGGAGCGCATCGCCGGCTCCGTGGTCGGCACGGCCTCCTCCTCGTGCACCTCCGCGTGCGGGTCGGCGGCCGGCTCGTCGTTCCGGCTGGGGAAGGCATCGCCATCCCCATCCGATTCCTCGCCGGACCGCCGAGCGCGTGGCTCGGGCAGGTCGGGCGTGAATTCCTCGAGGGCCGCCGCGCCTTCCTCGCGGATGATGCATGGGAACATCTGCCGAATACAAAAGTCAGCCAGACGAAACCAAAGAACAAGTACAAGAAACACCAAAAGAGCATCCGGTTAGAAGAGCTTACCCGGGGCGCGCGGTTCTCCCGAGTATAAGGCGTTAGATGAACTTCCAATTCTCCGGCAGCCGCTCCTTGGTGATCGTCCACACCCACTCCTTCAGGTTGTGGTAGCGGGGATCGCGGCGCGACAGCCGGGTCGGGTCCAGCCGGCCAGAGTAGTAGCACATCTTGTGTGCTCGCTGCTGCAACGACATCATCAGCCGGGACATCCAGCTGAGGGTGACGTCCAGGCCGGTCAGCCGGCAGTAGACGAGCGAGCGCATGCGCTTCAGCAGCTCATCCGTCTCCGCCTTGTCACCGTGGAACTTCAAGTCCCAGTTCTGCCGGCTAGACTCGATGTCCTAGAAGGCCGGCAGATTGATCCGGTCGACGTTGGTGAGGTTCTTCACGTAGAAGTACGACTGCTGCCACAGTCGTACCGTATTGTGAAGAAGGAACTTGGGGTAGCCGGTTTGCGAGCGGGAATAGATGGAGGCGCCGCCACAGACGACTAATGACCCCTGGGTGAACTGCACCTATGGCCGGACTCGAAAGAGCCAACAGAAGAGCCCGAGATCCGGCTGGATCCCGAGGTAGCTCTCGCAGAAAGCTACGAAGTGCGCCAACGTTCCGATTGCGTTGGCGCCGAGGTGGTGGAGGCGAAGATTGAAGAAAGCGAGGAAGGTCAAGAGGAACGGGTTCACCGGAAGGGCAAACCCACGGGCCAGGTGGGAAAGGAATATGATGCGCTCACCCTCCTCCGGATGCGGCGACACCTCCCCGGCCGGCGCCAGACGCACCACCACCTCCTCCGCCGGGAGGACACGGGTGGCGCGGTATTTGGCGATTTGGTCCTCGGTGACAGCGGAGCCGCACCAGGCCCCGCGGTCGGCGGCCATTTCTGGTTGGCGAGGGGGAGCGGCGATGGAAGATTGACGGTGGCCCGTAGCGTCGACGACGGCGAACGGGTGGCGCAAAGAGCAAGGGCGCAGGAGCGGAAGCAACGAAAGAGAAGGAACTGCAGCGGGGGAGCGAAAGAAAGAAATTGCCTCCCCCGCAGCGTCCCTTTAAAGAGCCAGAAGGGCAACCATCGACGAGGCACGTGGCGCGCATCCGGGCGACCCACACCCCAACCGCCGCCTAAGATCCCGTGTGCCAGAGCAGGATGCGCAGAAGATCCTGGAGCGAGAACCGAAGCGCCGGACAGCAGTTTCCCGAGGCGACGTGCGCCAGGACGTTACACTGCCCGCCACAGAGTAATGATGGCGCGTGCGCGTGTGGCCGACGTCAGCACTGACGTCACGGGTAGCACAACCGCCAAGCTCAGCCAGACACAAATTCAAAAACAAGAGGAAGCGCGCGCACATTTCGCCTAAGGGCGGAATCCACACGCGCTCGGGGGCTATTGTCAGGGGGATGATCCCCAGGTACCCAACGGAATAAGAAACAAGACAGTTGGATCGTGTCCGGCTGACCAGATGTAGCCGGACAGGGCAAGACAGGCCGACTATCCCCCGGTAGCCGGATCAGCAGGAGGCAGCCGGATACGGCGACGTAGCCGGACTCAATCAATGGGAGAGGGCGACGTGTGTATCAGTGCACGGTACGCCCTGTACGGTGACAAGACTGGCAACTACCCGGCCATACCGAAGACTTTGTGTGGGTGACGCAGGAACAGTGGTCGGTGCTGACGACAGGCTCGCACGGCGTCCACTGTGCCTACGACAGCCATACCGCTCGTACTCCGACAGGACAAGCCATACTGGACACTGTAGATGACTAGTCGGCTGGGACCCGCCTGTGGGGCCCGCCAGTCGGACTGGCCAGTGAGACATTTGCCTCTCTTCCTATATAAGGAGAGGCAAGGCCTCAGTAGAAAGGGTTGGTCTTACGGCATTTAAGGCAGTAGCTAGCGTATATAGCTCGAGGAGCACTTGTAGTCCTGGTATTCCACATAGTCAGATCCGGCAGGAGTAGGGGCTTTACCTCACCACGAGGGCCCCGCACCTGGGTACTTCTTGCGTCCCGCTACGCTCGCTTGTACCCAATCCCGCCTGCGGACGCCGTCGATAGCTTCCCTGCTAGTCCCCACACCTCTATCTAATCTCCTCAGGTACTGCCGTTCCCAATACAACGACACAAGCATATGAATTAAAATGCAACAAGCAAACAAGCATGCCATGATGAATGATGCACCATTTGCATGGCAATAATGTAGCATGGCATGGGTGAGGTGTGGAATACAAGAGTAAATCATTTTATCGAGTTTTAGTCACTTTTTATTCCCAATTAAGTTGCTGTATACTTATTATTTATATGATGCATGCTGCAATTCAGAACAAGGAATGCATAGTTGGAACGGGCTCATCGCGCTGATCGATTTAGACATATTATTTGTCGAATTTGGAGTTGTAGAATTAAAGTTATTAATTAATTAAGAAAAGGCCTTTTATTACATTTAAACAATTTCGAAAATTTTATTTGTCCAAAAGATATTTTGAATGCCATATTTGAATTCCGCACATTTTTCTGATTTAAAAACATATATCAAACATTCATTTTGGAATCAGCAATTAAGAGATATGGATTTATCCTTTTATGTGTTCGCTGGGAAAAGAAAAAAAAATTGTTATTCCAAAAAGATATGGAGTTATTTTGTTACCGAGACAAAACCAGCCACGGTCACTGACACACGGGTCCGGCCGAAGCTGACTAGGCGGGGACAGGGTGGTGGCTGACCAGTGGGCCTGTGGTCGGTGGGGAAAAACAAAAGAAAAGGGGCGTACGGGGATCGAATCCAGGACCTCAAGGAACGTGGCCCAGAGGGACAAAGGCCAAGCCACTGGCTGGAGATGGTTTGATGTCAGGTTGGGAGGTGGATTTCCTTTGACTTAGATCGCTGGACGCTGGTCTCTGAAGGAAAACGAACACGCGAACTGAATCTCGTCAGGGAAAACGACGGCGCGGAGACGCGACTTGCGGAGACGATTCTGAGAGCCATACTGCACCGATCAGAGCATGTGATAGCTTGTTTTGAAGAGGACACAGCAGGCTACAACTTTGATTCAGGGGTATATAGCTAAAACACGACGTGGCGTCGGATAGATCTGGATGAACAGGGGCACATCTCTCGTGCACGAAACTGAAGAACTACGTGCAGTTTATAGAGAAGATTTGGCCAACTTGCGATGATGGTTCCGGGTGACTCCGGTGGCGGATTTGCGTGAGGTTTTCTCCTACGGGGATCTGAGATACCCCTCTTCGATGGGGTGTGCCGGGGGTTGCCAGAGATGAGCGTCACAGGTCGGAAACTTGAATGGAACGGAGGCGGTTCAGCTGCAGATGCTGTCGCGGCTGTTGTGGCATGGGCGTGTGCTACGGCGGCGAGCGACACGGCGAGGCGGTGCACGGGGTTCCAGAGGGGAGCGAGGCGAGGGAAGGAGCTCACCGAGGTGGTCGGACGGAGGGTGATGGAGGCGGAAGCGTGACGCGGCGTCCGTGGCGGCGATGTGGTGCACGGCATGCGGCAGCATTCCGGAACAACGAGCGGGCGGGTACTGGGGCATGGCCGTGCGCGGGGGCATCTCCTCCTTGATCCTGGTACCGCAACGCTCCGGCGACTGCAGAACAGTGGCGGAAACGGCGGACGACAGCTAGGGGTTAGGCGAGGGACTCGACCATGGTGGCGTGGTGTTGTCTTGCTGGAGAAGAAGGGGGTAGAGGAGGATCTCGATCTGGTTTGTCTTGGAGAGGGGAAGGGATAGGACAGTAGTGGTTGCGAGGGAGGTCGTCTCTGCTGCTGCTACTTTATGCCAGGCAAAGCGAGGGAGCTAGGAGGGACACGGCCACGTGATCGAGAGAGAAGAGGAATAGGGGCGTGGGTCGCTACTGTTGCGGGCTGGGTGTGGTTCGATCAAGTTGGAGCCCAGAAGGTTGTACCAGGCTGATCTTGATCTTTGATGCACCACACGGTCTAATCCAAAACAAAGAAGCATTGGTGTATAGCTAGCTAGATAGGCACACAGGTTGGGTTTGTGTGTGTCGATGGATAGGGAGTGTATGTGTGTGATTTGTACACATTGCCCGAATTTTGGAAAAGGAGATTAGAGTTTTTATATAGTCCAAACTAGACTAGATGAGACTAGTTTTAGACAAAACTTTAGACGGATTTTAGTATCAATGATTTGGGCAGAGATCAAGAGACAAAAATAAATAAATAAATATTAGAGATGGAGTCTTTATTTAGATAGCTAGATTAGCTAGAAAAACTTGGTAGATGGAGTGTAGATATAGGATTTGATCAAAATTTTGAACAAGCATACAAGTGCAAAAGAATTTGAATAAAAGAAAGGTCACTAGTGGCATTGATATCACATGTGATTAGAGGCTCATATTGCATGTGGAACTAGATTTGAATAAAAGGTATGCCACATGCACATATGAATGTTTGAGAGAGGCAAGCACTAGAATTGAATAGAAGGAGATGGAAATGCAAGGTAGAATGGACACCACACCCAAAATAAAAGATTGTGGTAAAAGGGAAGGTGGAGGGTTTTATTTGCATGAGACATGCAAGATTACATCCATGCATGCATGATGTATTAAGATGGTGAAACATATCACATATGTATGAGTGTATGAGATAGGTAGATTTGGATCCATACAAATATATGTGGCTTGGTTTTAAAATACTAACAACAAAAGGCCACATACATGTATATGGTGGAAAAATAGATGATATCAAAGGAGAGGTGTATGGCAAGTCAGTAGATGGAAGGGGAAGTAAAAGATATGCCCTCAACTCAACTTGGGCATTTAACATATATCAAGAACCAACTACAATGTATCAAGAGGCAAATACAATTAATAAATGCATATGAGATAAGAACCAAATGAAAAGGGTTTTATATGATGCTCAAATGCAATGTGGTATGATGACATGAGCATGATATAATTATGATGCAACAATTATATGTAGGAAGTAGCATTATATAGACTAGGCTAGTAGCATTGCAATTGTTAGACAATTGGGATGCTACATCAATGCCCCGGTGGCAGTCGAGAATACGATCAGCGACAGCAGTCACGATTCCGATCTAAGCGATCTGGCCACTGAAGATGGAACCTACGGTTCTGGATCTGAAAGTTGTGGAAGCAACAGCTTCCCCAATCACTTCATGTGCGCCGTCATCAACGCAGGCGACACCTCTGCCAATCGCGACAACGGTGGCAACCCTGGCAACGGCACCGATCCACCCAACGCCGGCAACGGTGGCAACGGCGGTAATGGCGGCAATTGCGCTCCCATCACCAATGCAGGAGCAGTCGAACCTCCCAGCATAATCAATGAGCAAACCGACGAACGTGTCGTAATCAAGCTCAACGAGCAAGAGTGGACTCGCTGCCGCGAAGCCCTACGGGGCACACCTCTACCCTTTGGGTCCCTGCAAGAACTGCTGATGGGCTACCACTGGCTCTTGAAGGAAGAATTCAAGCTCCAGGTGCAAACAATCGCGCAACTTGAGGCGCGTAAAAAGGCAGCGGACGAATCGAGCCTTCATCGCACCGGGCTCTCCTCCTACGGAGGATCCTCCTCAAAAGGCAACGAATACCTCGCCAAGAAGAGGCAGTCGCGGATGGCTCACCTCACCGAACAAGAGCGCATAGATGACACGAAAGTCCTCGACTTCGGCTCTATGACAGTCGACACGAGAGGCAACGTGGTTCCCAGGACGCCGCAGGCTGCGGTGACGGCAGCTACCATGTACCTCCTCAATAACCAGCCACCAGCTGGAGATCCCCAAACTGCCATGCACCGATCTACAATCGCGGGTTTGGGGTTAATCGAGGCCGCCCTCGACAAGGAGCCAGTACCAGACCCAAAAAAGGGCAAAGCGCTAGCAAAGCGCCACTCCTCGCCCTCATCCAGCGATGACAGTCACGACCTGTCTCGACGCCGCCACTCACGGCGACACGACCGCGACTACGAGGCGCGCGACGACCTCACGCAACACAAGATTGACAAATCAAGGGCACGACGTGCTCGATTGAATGACACGGAAGAAGAAGATGGGGAGCTCTGCGGCGCCCGATGCTTCAGCAGATCCATTAGGCAGAAGAGGATGCCTAAAGGGTTTAAAATCCCGTCGGAGAACCCGTAATTCGACGGTCTACATGACCCCAAGATCTGGCTGGAGGATCACATCTCCTCCGTCAGACTCCACGGAGGCAGTCGAAGTACTGCCATGCAATGCTTGCAGCTACAGCTGCAGGGCGCCGCCCGAGCATGGCTTAATAACCTCCCACGCGGATCCATTCGCAGTTGGGACGAGCTGGTTTACAGCTTCGTGCACAACTTTAAGGGCACGTACAAGCGACCCGCATCAATCGAAGAGCTAAGATGCTGCCAGCAAAGATCTAGCGAATCGCTGCGCTCCTACATTCAAAGGTGGTCCATCATCAAGAACTCCGCGGAGAACATCTCGGAAGACCGCGCGATTGATGCATTCAACGGTGGTGTCCGCCGCCTAGAGCTCAGGGAGGAGCTGGGCCGCTCAAAGCCCCAGACCATCGACCACCTGATGGAGATCACGAATCGGTGGGCCGATGGAGAAGATTCGGTGAAGAATCGTGCTCACTCCGATGAGGAGGCGGAACTCGAACGCAGACGCGACCGCCGAGGCAAGCGTCGCATGCGCATCTACGACAATCACGACGACATCAACATGGTCGCAGCCGGCTACGCCGATAGACGCGATGATAACCGCAACAGCGGATACCGTAGTGGCGGATACCGCGACTCTGCGAAAACCACGCAAGTATGGCAACGCCGCACTCGCGATGAGGCACCGACGACCTCCATCGAGGACAAACTGTCCGGGCCATGCACGGTACACTTCTACATCGACAAACATGACTGCAAGAGAAAGTCTAGCCACCTCCTCAAAGACTGCCGCGAGTTCCTCAAGCTACACGAGGGATTGGTTCGGATGAACCGCAATGCAATCAAAAGAGGCTACGGAACCGCTCCAGGCGCCGTGGCACATGGCGCACCACCACCACCACCTGGGCCACCCCCGAACGGAGCCGCACTGGACCAGCACCACGGAGGAGAACTGTACCCACGGGCCATGGGTACCATGATGATCCAAAAAGGACGCCCCTCCAACAGGGTGCAGAAGGCCATCACTCGCCAAGTCAACTTGGCCACGCACTCGCCACCATCCACCACTGAGTACCTCAGCGGGAGTGAGTCGTGCATCACCTTCGACAAACGCGACCACCTGCCTCAGATACCTCGTCCAGGTCATTGCCCCCTCGTACTCGAGGCGCAAATTGGAGGTTTCGACATGAGTCGCGTCTTCATTGACGGCGGAAGCGGCATCAACCTCATATTCGCGAGTACCTTGCGAGCGATGAGGATACCTCTAACCTGCCTGGAGGCATTGGGCACAACGTTCCACAGCATCGTCCCAGGGAAAGGCATATACCCCCTGGGCAAAATCAACCTTGACGTCATCTTCGGCACGCCAAAGAACTTCCGGCGCGAGCGCATTGACTTCGAGGTCGTCGACTGGCCCTCACAATACCACTGCTTCCTCGGGCGCGTCGCGTTCGCTAGGTTCATGGCTGTGCCCCACTACGCCTACCTGCAGATGAAAATGCCAGGTCCTAATGGCGTCATAACGATCAACGGGAGCTTTGAGCGATATGACAATTGCGATAGGGAATTCAACAGAATCTCCCAGTCCTTCGGCATGCAGGAGGAACTCGCAAGACTGAAAGAGACGACAGACAACAGTCTGCCTCCCCTGAGTAGGCCAAGCTCACCCGACCTCTCCTTCGACTCATCTGTGCACACAAAGAAGGTGCAGGTCCATCCATCGGATCCCGCCAAGACGGCCCTCATCGCCAACAACTTGAGTCCTGCATAGGAACTCGCGCTCGTCAAATTCCTCCGTGAGCACTGGGAAATCTTTGCCTGGCGTCCTGCGGACATGCCAGGAGTTCCCGGGGAATTCGCCGAGCATGCACTCAACGTCAACCCCGACGCAAGGCCAGTCAAGCAAACAATCAAGCGACTGTTGGAGCCACGAGCGCAGGTAGTCGGAATGGAGATCAACAGACTCCTTGAGGCCAAGTTCATACGCGAGATCAAGGAAAGCACTTGGCTCGCCAATACGGTCCTGGTACCAAAAAAGGACACGGATATCCTGCGGATGTGCGTGGACTTCACTTCTCTGAACAAGCACTGCCCAAAGGATCACTTCCCGCTGCCACGGATCGACCAGATCATTGACTCCACCACGGGATGCGAGCGTCTCTACTTCCTCGACGCCTACTCAGGCTATAATCAAATTCGAATGAAGGAGGAAGATCAAGAGAAAACAGCGTTTACAACGCCCTTTGGTGTGTTTTGCTACAACACAATGCCCTTCGGGCTAAAAAACGCGGGAGCCACCTACCAGCGGTGCATGCAGGCTTGCCTCAAGGAATAATTGGGTCGCAACATCCAAGTCTATGTCGACGACATAGTAATGAAGACCAAGGAGGAATCCTCTCTAATCGATGATTTGCGCGAAACCTTCGCCAGCCTCGACCGTTACCGGATCAAGCTCAATCCGGACAAGTGCGCCTTCAGTGTACCATCTGGGCAGCTACTTGGGTATCTCATCTCTGCGAGGGGAATCGAGGTGAACCAGAAGAAGATAAAAGCCATACTGGCCATGGAGAAGCCGAAGAACATAAGAGGCGTCCAGCAACTGGTCGGACGAATCGCGGCCCTCAGTCGATTTATCAGTCGGATGGGTGAAAAGGCACTGCCCTTCTAGCAGCTCCTCCGCAAAGCTGAAAAATTCGAGTGGACCAATGAAGCGCAAGAAGCATTCGAAGATCTCAAGCGCCTGCTATCCACTTTGCTAGTGCTGGTGACTAAACGAGAAAGGGAACCACTATTGCTGTACATCTCCGCCACCAACCAGGTGGTCAGCACAGTGCTTGTCGTCGAGCGGGCTGAGGAAAACAAGGTCCATGGCGTACAACGCTCGGTATATTACCTCAGCGAGGTCCTCACGCCAACAAAACAGCGGTACCCGCACTACCAGAAGCTGGCGTACGGCGTCTTTATGACCGCCCGGCGACTGCGCCACTACTTCTAGGAACACCCAATCGTGGTAGTCAGCGACGCCCCGTTGGGACATATCCTTAATAACCCCGACGCCACGGGGCGAGTCGCGCTTTGGGGAATAGAACTGTCTCCACGAGACATCACATACGAAAAGCGCGACGCAATCAAGTCGCAAGTCCTCCCTGACTTCCTCGTGCACTGGATGGAGAACCAACTCCTGGACAAGCCAGATATGTCCTACCTCTGGACAATGCACTTCGATGGGTCCAAGCGGAAAGACGGAGCAGGCGCAGGTGTCATACTGACGTCACCTCAAGGGGACAAGCTGAAATATATCTTGCGAATGCAGTTCACGGCCTCAAACGACGAGGCTGAATACGAGGCCCTGTTGCACGGGATGAGGATGGCAAAAGCTTGTGGTGCCAAGAGGCTCATCATATATGGCGACTCTAAGTTGGTCGTCAACCAAAAAATGCATGAGTGCGACGCACTGAACGACAACATGATCGCGTACCGCGACCTCTACGATACACTCGAGGGAGACTTTGATGGTTGCGAGCTGCGACACGTAGGTCGCGAAAGCAACGAAGAGGCAGACGCACTCGCCAACATAGGCTCTACCTGCGCCCCCATACCACCTGGGGTATTTCTCGAGCGCATATGCGAATGCTCCATCAAGCCAAATGACGCAGAGAAGAAAACAAGCGCAGCAATGGACTTGGGGGCTACGCCACCCAATGAGCCAATGGCACTCGGTAACTTGGAGTTGGACACCGGACTCGAAGGACCAATGAGCATCATGCTGATTGAACAATCATGGACGCAGCCGTACATCACGTACCTCCTCAGCAAGAGGCTACCGGACGATCCGACAGATGCACGGCACATCGCGCGGCGATCCAAGGCATTCACCGTTATCAACGGCGAACTGTATAAACGCAGCATCACAGGAGTGCTACAACGATGCATCTCCATGGCCGATGGAAGAGCAGTTCTCCTCGACATCCATGAAGGGACCTGCGGGCACCACGCCGGCAGTCGCGCCCTCGTTGCCAAAGCTCTACGAGCTGGATTCTACTGGCCCATGGACATGCGCGACGCCAAGGACATAGTCCAAAAATGCAATGCTTGCCAGCGATTCGCGGACAAGCCACACGCACCAGGCGCAGAGCTACGGCCTATTCCATTGGCCTGGCCCTTCGCACAGTGGGGGCTCGACATGGTCGGCAAGCTTCCAAGGTCCTCGCGAGGAGGCTACGTCTACCTCTTGGTCGCAGTCGACAAATTCACCAAGTGGATTGAGGCCATGCCAGTAACCAACCAATCCGCGCACAGCGCAGTCAAATTCTTTGAGTCCATCGTCTACCGCTTCGGGGTGCCGCACAACATCATCACTGACAACGGGACGAACTTCACATCCAAGGAGTTCCAAGAATTCTGCGAGAACCTGGGGATCAACATCAGCTATGCCTCAATAGCGCATCCACAGACCAACGGTCAGGTGGAAAAGGCAAACGGGCTCGTCTGCAGCGGCATCAAGAAGTGACTCCTCCGACCACTCGAACAAGCCGTGGGTTGCTGGCCGGATGAACTGCAATCCGTACTCTGGAGCCTACGTACAACTCCAAACAGCGCCACAGGCTACACACCATTCTTTATGGTGCACGGAGCAGAGGCAGTGCTACCCGCCGAAGTACGGTACAAAGCGCCACGCGTGGTTGCCTATAGCAAACATGAGTCATCCCTCGCACTCAAAGACTCCGTCGACCTCCTTGACGAAGCAAGAGAAATCGCTGCAGAAAGATCCACGATCTACCAGCAGAACCTGCGCAACTACCACAGTAGGAAGCTTCGCCCCAGATCCTTCGTCGAAGGTGACTTGGTCTTGCGACTGAAGCAGCAGGGGCATCTCAAGCTCGAGTCCCCCTGGGAAGGACCGTACGTGATTACAGAAGTAATCCCAGGTGGCGCCTATCGCCTTAAAGATTTAGAGACAGGAGTCGCATACTCCAACCCCTGGAATGTCGCATAGCTGCGACGCTTCTACCCTTAGTCGTTTTTACTTTTACATTGCAAATAAGGCTACTCAGCCAAGGCTACTTAGCCACACATTGTACCTCGCACTGTTCTTCGAATAAATAAAAGCTAAGTGCCCCAAAACTCTGTGTTCTCCTTTACTTTTTCAATTTATATACTCGGGGGCTGCGCCACCCTATACACATCTGTTCTTCGAACCAAAAACGCGATATCCTGAGTAGCTGGCACATCCGTTGAACCCCTTAACCCAAAACTCCACCCAGCTGCAACGCACCTGACAGGTTGACAAGGGACCGAGATAAAGGATGGCCAGGCTAACGAAAAGGACTCGCATAGTGCAACGCACCCCATGCTCACAGAGCTCTTTATACACATTTGACAATAAATTATCTACAACATCTATACGAACTTTACAACACAAGTACACTTATGTGCAGGATACAAATTTGGCTAATATTGCAAAAGATGAACGTTGGTTTGTTCCTCGAAGAAGTCGACGATCTCCTCTGCTGGACGGTCCACCGCCTGATAATGCGGTACCATATTCCAGGCAGATCCTGCTGGTGGCGCTGGCGGCCCAGAGGCAATGGCGGCAATATCCATGTCAGGCCTGTGCAATCGCACCATCGAGAGCGCAGCCTTGGCACCAGCCACCAACTGTTGCCTCACGCATTCGCGAACCACGGACAGATCTTGAAATTTGGCAAGAAGGGCCAACAGGCTTGATGGAGTATCATCCAGCGGGAACATCGCTCGACAAATGTTCTTCAAGCATGACTGCGATTTCTTCAGGAAGAGCAGCACTCGCGACGCGCGATCCTGCAGGGTCCCCAACGCAGTCGCACGATCATGATCTACCCAGAAGTATCCAATCTCTTGAAGTTGCTCCTGGGTGAGGTCATGAAGGCGAATAGCAATCCTATCCTTCTCCTCCTGCGGATGGCGCGCGCTAACATTTACACGAAGCAGCATCAGCAGCATGAGTACAACATACCACTGCGAGTGACTATAAGGAAAAGATAAGAACAAGCAAACTAACACCTGAATTGGTCACCCAGCCGCGTCACCTTGCCAAGCAGATATTGCTCTCGGGTAGCGGCTTTTTCCGCCTTCGACTTCCACACGTCCGCGCTACCATGGAGCACAGGCAACTCACGCTCCAGCTGCTTCACACGATCACGAAGTCGCGAAAGCAAAGACAGCTCCTCTACCCTGGAGCGTGGTGGTGCCACGGTATCATCAAGAGTTGGTGAGTCCTGGTTTCCCCTCATAGGATCACTTGATGTACCCTACCACAAGCCAAGATAGAAGCAAATAAGACGACCAAATCAACACAAAGACAAAAGGGTCAGTTGCATTCAAGACCGGCATAAGTATCAACAGACACACTCGCCAGCAGGCATGTTCTTAAACAAAAGGACAATTAATCAACTATTACAAAAGATAACTACGGAGTAGCTGGCTTCTTCGACTTCGACGGCTTCGGGGGCTTCATCAAGTCCGTGGCAGTGTCAGACACCACTGACTTTCCGCCGGCCCGTGAGGCCGAAGCCTTCGCCGCTTTCTTGGCACGTTGGAGCTCCTCCGAGTACTTCGCGACAGTATTTATCAAGTGATGCCCATATTTGCCACAGGCAGTCGCGAAAGGAGCAAAGACTACCTGCTGACCATCTGCGCCAACAGGCATCGCCTTCGACACCGCGGAGGGATCGATCTCGACTCTGTGGGCCTGCACCATGGCGAGTGACATGGTCGCGCCAGCCGCGCGGAGGGAGTTCTTGTAGGTGGAAGGCACACCCCCGACGAGTGACTCTGCCAGCTCGTCAATATTATCGACCAGCTCCGCCTTTGGCATCAACTCCTCCCGGAGGCGACTGAGGGCGACCTTGGTCTTGGAAAGTGTATCTTGGACGGCGGCGCTACGGTCCTCGACTGCAGCCACCGCACCTGCCAGAGCGTCATCGTGATTAAGGGCCTGCGGGTCAAAGCTCAAATCGCCAGCATCTATACATGAACCCACACATGGATCAAAACTTCAACGTCACCAGCAAAAACATTCGATGCGGAGAAGGACAACAATATTCACAAGCAAAAGTACCTGAGAGAGCCTTGGCGACTGAGAACAGTTGTTCTTCGAACATCTTTTCCCTGGCAGCAAAGGAGGCACGCAGATCCTCTTCACGCTTCCGCGCCTCGTCACGCGCTGCGATTGCCTCGTCGCGACCCTTCACAGCCGTGGCCAGTGTCTTCTCCAAGGTGGCGGCGTCACGCAACAGAGCATTATGCTCAGCTACACGACAAACAAAAGTTGACTATCAGTCGACTACACCAAAAAGAGAAGGTGAAGAAGAGTAAGTGTAGAACACTCACTTTCAACCACGTGGTGACGCGTCTCCAGCATTAGATGCTGGCGGCCCATCGCCATCACTTGCTCTGCCAAGTGCGTGGCTTCCTTTACAAGGAGCTATTGCACAAACAAAGAACCATCAGAGTAAATATATAGCATCGACTGCAACACTACAAAGAAGGAAACAACTACACTTACATGGTCCTCCAATGACTCCGAAGATGTTTGATGTGCCGTCATCCGGGCAACCATTCGATGCTCCCCTGCGTGAGGAGAGCTGGAAGAGTTATGCCCGGAGTGGGCCGCCACTGGAGGAGAAGGAGCGCGCTCGACCTCTTTCTTGGCCTTTGAGGTCGCGACTCTAGATCCTTCAAAAATTCGACGTCGCCAGAAGATGACGACGCCTCTTGACTACAAGACAAAACTCACCTTGAGAAAAGGCAAACTCCCAAGGCAAGTCAACGAGAAGAAAACAGAGAAGAGCAAATGAACTCGAAAACTTACCAGTCAAACTTGTCAAGATCAAACGTGGCCTCCACCGACTCCGACGAGGACTCCTTAGGCAATCGCATCTTCTTGCGAGAAGACGGTGCCACAACCCTCATAGGGACGATAGGAATTGGCAACTCCGCGCCAACGACCGTACCTTCTAGAGTCGAAGGAGACGGCGCGTCAGAATCCTCGCTGCGCGAACGCTTGCGAGTGTCTGGACTCTCAGACTCAGGGGCTTCCTCCTCCACATCAGAAGGGACAATCGACTCAGACTCATCCTCTTCCAAAGCTTCTCGAGGAATAACCCCCTCAGGGAGAGGAGGCATACAAGGTGACACCGCCCAATCCTGCATACAGACAACAAAAATCAGCAAAAATCAAAGTAAGCAACAGAAAAGCAATCGAGAAAATAAGCTACTGCGTAGCACAACTGTACCTCAGGAGGAGGATTCGAAGCATCAAAAGGAGGAACAACTGGCTCATTTGGAAGCACATCCTTGGTAGTGTACTTCGTGACCAGTCAAACCCTCTTATCCACCTCACTCGCGGACATGCCATCGGCAGACACGCGAGTGGCATCATCAGCGCCAGCCCACTGAAACATGGGATGAACTCTAGCTTGAAGGGGTTGGACGCGATGGTGCAACCAGGTTCGGATAAGGGCGCAGCCTCCCTCTTCTGCGCCTATGCGACTCTCGAGGTCGCAAACGCGTTGATACAACACGTCTGTCTCCGCGAGTTCGCCAGGCATAACTACGTTCTTCCAGTAACGCATCTTCTTGCAGGGAGTCGCGGGATCGAAGGGCGTAAGTCCAAAGTGCTCATCTTTGGACTTCTGATCATGGACATAGAACCATTTGTCCCTCCATCCCTGGACAGACTTGGTGAGCTTGATGTCGAAGTAGGTGGCGGATGGGTCAACGTGGATTCCGCAACCACCTACATCATAAACTAAAGAGCCAGATGCGGACTAACGCTTCAATTTAAATATGCGCTTGAAAAGACCAAAGTGTGGCTCGATTCCGAGCCAGCACTCGCAAAGAGTGATGAAGCAGGTGATGTGGAGGATCGAATTTGGGGACAGCTGATGGAGCTGGAGCCCGTAGAAACAAAGAAGACCCCTAAGAAAGGGGTGGAGAGGCAAGGAAAGACCGTGAATGACGAATGCAAGAAACATCACTCGAAAACCAACGGGAGGAGCAGGAATGGTCTCACTGCTGGGAACGCGCGTATCGGCGACTGCTGCGGAGATAACTCCGTCTTGGCGAAGAAGACGGAGATCCGACGCCTTGATGATGGAAGGGTGCCATGCACCATTTGTCACGCGGGTGCCCGCGACCTTCTTCTTCCCGCCGACGGCGGTGCTGGTGCCCGCAGTAGCGGAGCCACCCTTCTTCTTCGTCGCGGCAAGGGTGGTCGCGGAATCAACAGCAGCGCCTCCCTTCTGCTTCCCTATTGCGCGACGGCGGTGTGAACGGAGGAAGTAGCTGGGGAAGATGCGAAGTTGGTCTAGCGCCGTAGCAAGAAAGAGCGCAAGGAAGCAGAGAGCAACAACAATGGCGATGGCGGCAAGGAAGAAAGAGCGCAGATGGGAAAATTACCGTCGCAGCGCCGCTACTTAACCCATGGAAGATGCAATCCAACGGCTCAGAAAACCCCTACCGTACGCGTGGCACACATCGCGTTGGACACGTGGAGAAGTGGAAGCACGAACCGTCCCTCCACTACTCCCATTACGCACGGAAATCGAGGAGGCGCAGTTAAAATAAAGATTACGCACGCCTAGTCAAATCAAAGTCAGGAAGTGGGACCCACCGCTCGTCACGTCCCGTCAAACTCGCTCACGCGGGCAATTGAGGTCATACAAGCGTCAGCACTGACGTCATCAAAGCTATGCAGTGGAAAAATTCGACTACTTTAGTCCTTGCTGGAGTCTTCGACTCCACCAAGCACTCGGGGGCTACTCCCACAGGGAGCGCAGGCCGCGCACCCTACGATTTTCTATTCTTTTTGCAGGAACATGGACAATCAAAAGTAAACCCAACCACTCGAAATACGGTTTGACTATGGACATGGGTTACTCCCATAGGGAGCGCCGGAAACAAATTCGACTGAAACAAGCAAGCAAAAGACGACAGTAGTTGCAAAGGCTATTTAGTCCCTGCCTGAGTCTTTGACTCAACCAGGCACTCGGGGGCTACTCCCATAGGGAGCACTGGTCGCGCACCCTATGATTATTTATATAGAAAGCTATGTGTTGATAACATCCGCACTCGAAGCTCATGGCGACACCGCCTCATAATTTTCCCTACAAAGAGACTACGTCTCCTGGGTCACGTGAATCGTCTCCGCGATGATAAAATTCGGATGCCGCGCTTACAGCGTGAAGGTAAGACCTGAATAAGGCCTGGCAACGCATTTAGCTGCGCACTACCATAAATGTATCCGTGCCTACAGGTACGATGAACATGCCTTGACGGACGCGTCGAGTGCTCACACCCATATAACTGGAATTCGACTCCTGTAAGACCTCCGCGGCCTGAGTCGAATTACACCAGCACTTTTCCGGATTCGAGTTCGGGGACTTGAGTTCGAGTAGATTATGTTGTTTCACCCTAAGGTGGTTAACTGATACCGATACTTCGGTTATATTAGGCACGTATATCAACAATCCCTATGACACAAATAAAAGCAGTCGAAATGCACTCATTCAGGCACTCGAAGACTTCAAAAAGTCCCCAGTCGAATCTGCGATTACACTGGGCACTCGGGGGCTACTGACAAGGGTATACCCTACAGGTACTCGAGCTTGGGATATACGGTCCAAATACGTACAAGCCCACGGTGTCGCCAAGGCCCAAACAAGGGACTCGAGTGGCCTACGGACTCTCGATTGCTTGAAGAACAAGAAGAAGTTAAAGATAGAAAGTTTGAAGGGGGAAAACCCTAACTTGTAACCGACTTGACCTGCTACCCGAGACCTACCCTATCTATATAAAGTCTAGGAGGGGGCGGCGAGGAGGACACACGCAACCCTAGTTTCCACAACCCTCGCCAGATTGCATCTGCGGACCATTGTAACTTTTGACTCCTTCGATAATTCCACGAGCAGACAAGAAGGAGTAGGGACCTCTACGAGGCCTGAACCTGGGTAAATCCTTTGTCCCCTGTGTGCTTGTTTGCTAGCCGATAGATGTCTCCAGCGCTCCCTTCTTCTCCAAAACCCAAGTCCATAACAATGGGCATTGATGAGTTAAACCCTCGTCACTTAGTTTCTTAGATAAGGAAATAGGAACTGACATTATATTGGTGTTATAATCATGAATATGTAACCTATCCGTGTACGGCTTTGACACCCAACCTATTATATATAGGACGGGAGAAGCCTACGAGGAGGTACCAAAAAAACTCCCAAGCAATCTGTAATAGCATTGTTCATCAATAATCAGGTGACTTTGACTCCCTTCTTTGCCTGACATCCGATGAAATCCCCAGCGTTCTCTTTTTCACGAAACCCTAAGTCCATAACCATGGGCATTGCTGAGGTTACCCCTCGTCAATTGGCGCCATCTGTGGGAAACCTGAACGCTGAAGTCATGGATTTGGCGAACCCCTTTTCTTCAAGCAACAAACCAATGGAAGTGGCACCATGCTCGCCCACCCCTGTTTCGGTACCCGCCGATTTCAACGGAGGATCCGATCTCATCATCGGAAGTTTCCACTTTCAAGTGGAGGATCCCAAAGATTTGCACCTCTCGGCTCCGATCTCGTCGGGACCATCGATCGAAAAACCTGCGCCTACGGCATTACCCGCATCATCTGTCGGATCATCCGTAGAAGTTGTACTCCCGACAGAGAAAGATAAAGAAAACAATGAAAATACAGCAGATCTAGGCGATCTTGATGGTGTTTACGATGATTTCTCCCCTAGGTCAGGCCCCAGCCAACTACGCCACGTGAATCAAGTACGATAAACACGCCGACAAAAGTGGAGAAAGTATCGACTTTGGAATTAGGATGGCCGAAATCTACCCAGAACAGGAACCACTGGACTTCATTGATCCCCAAAACAGTGTCTCCCTTGAATTCGATGATGACGCCACTAGTCTATACATGACGCGCCACCAAGTGTGCATGATCATCAGGTACCCTTCAACACAGCGCGACTCTAATGGTAACCCTATTCTTAACCTCGATGATATTCTGTCAGATGGCAATGTAGGAAACCACAATAATGAAGGAAATAATGGGAACGAAGGAGACCCGACGAATAACTGCATAATCCTAGGAGGAGGAGAACCACACAGAGGCGAGAGGCAAACTCTCCGACTACCAGCCAAAGCATGGCAAAGAGCAACGGAAGCAATTTCAGGTGCAGTTCCAATGACAGCTAAGGCCACATGCGAAGATCTACTAGCCTACCAATATTTGTTCATCATAAAAAGTAATCTCCTAAGGATGCAAAGGCAACTCGACGAAAGAAAAAGGTCAGCTGATGAATCCAGCCTATGGCAGGCCCAGCTAAGCTCTACCCAAGGATCGAGAAGCATAACTAGGGGAGCACCACCAAGAAGGGGAATATCACGATTCCAGAATATCCCTGAAGCTGAAAGAAATGAATTGACTCGAGACCTCGATTTGTCGTTTATGTTAGTAGATCCAATAGGACACATCAAAGCAAAAACAGCCCAAGCCGGAATCGTAGCTGCACAAACGTATCTACTTACAACTCAACCTACACCCGACGATCCTCGTGCGGCTCTCCATCGCTCTGCTCTAATGAACCTCGGCATGGTGGGAGCATCTCTTGCACAATAAAATACGGAATCACGCATCAACCTGACAGATCCCCATGCCGTCGCAGCGGCCCTTGGCAGGTGGGGCACACCCAAAGATCTCGGTCACCACATGGTTCATTTTTTAGGGTCCAAACTGCGAAACAATGCAAGAAACGACAACACAAAGCACAGGAACAAAGGATCAAGGGATGAGAGTTGTGGTCGAAGATACTATAACAGTGACAGTGAAGATAACTATGAGTTATGCGGTGCCAGATGCATTACCCAACGGGTTTGTAAGACCCCAGTACCCAAAGATTTTAAACTTCCGCATGACCGCTAGAAGTACGATGGCCTGCAGGAACCTGAAGCTTGTTTAGCAGATTACTTGGCCACCGTCAAGTTACAGGGTGGCTCCACGGCCATCGAAATGCAAAGCCTGCAGCTGCACCTAACCAGCGCCGAACGGTCATGGCTTAGACAACTACCCGAAGATTCCGTCAATAGCTGGAACGACCTTGAAGATAAATTCATCTGACATTTTCACTCGACATTTAAACGACCTGCATCTCTGGAGCAATTGCAGGAGTGCAAACAGAAACCTAGAGAATCAATAAGAGCCTTCATTCAGCGATGGAATGTCATCAAGAACTTAGCTGAAGCCATATCCAACAAAAAGGAAATTGATGCCTTTAATGACGGCCCCCGCCATCAAGAGTTCATAGAAGAACTAGGACGGGTCAAACCCAAAACAATTTCACAGCTGATGGACATAGAAAATCGCTAGGCTGATGGAGACGAAGCGATATATAACAAACAAACACGTTCATCTGAAGAAGAGAGGGACAAACACAACAGTGATAGAAGATGGAAGAACAACGACGGACACGGGGGACCAAGTTATGTTGCGGCTAGTTTCTCGGGAGAGGATAATCATAGAAACGACGATTACAATGGCGGGCACCGCAACAACATGGATGACGTTGGAGTAAGCCAATCAACACAGCGATATCAGCCAAGAGCCTGGGACCCACATATGTCCGCAATGAAAATGCTGGAAGGACCCTGTAATATGCACTTTTACGTCGACTCAACAAGGAAAAGACGATCTAACCATCTCATGAAAGACTACCGAATGTTTCTGAAGATGCAAGAGCTATGCAATGCAAAGGTAACCGAAGCAACAAGCCGAGGATACACCACTACGCCTGCCACGTTAGCCATTGGCGCACCACCACCACCGCCGCTACACCCGACAGTAGGGAAGCCGCAAAACAGAAGAAATCAATGTAGTGAATACCCTAGGTCGAGGGGAGCAATGTTAATGATTCAGAAAGGGCGCCCATCTAATAGGATCCAGAAGCTAATTACAAGACAAGTCAACATGGCAGAGACGGCGCCACTAGCCACACCCGAGTATCTCCACTGGTCATAACAGGAAATCACATTGAGGAGAGCTGAACATCCACTTTGAGTACCACGACCGGGCCACTCAGCCTTGATAGTAGAAGCACAAGTGGGTGGATTCGACATGAGAAAAGTCTTCATGGATGCAGGAAGCAACATCAATTTGATTTACGCCAAAACACTTAGAGCAATGAATTACTCCTTGGTAAATATAGCACCAATAGAAACGTCCTTCCATGACATAGTACCAGGTAAAGCTGAAATTCCCTTAGGTAAAATATCTCTTGACATTGTTTTTGGATCCAAGGAAAATTTTAGGCGAGAAAAGCTCGAGTTCAAAGTCATGGACTGGCCATCATAGTATCATGCACGATTCATGGTAGTCCCACATTATGCATATCTAGTTATGAAAATGCCAGCCCCAAAGGGAGTCATAATAGTAAAGGGAAGCTTCACACGATCCGGAAATTGCGATCGAGAGTTTAACAAAATCTATGAATCATTCGGGATGGCAACTATGTTTGAATAGCTAAAAATGTCGGCAACCACAGAACCTCTGGCAATAGCGCGTGTCAATCCCAACCAGGCTTTTGATACCGCGAAAGATACAAAGGAAGTACATATCCACCCTATCGACCTGAAAAAGATGATATTTGTGGCCTCCAATCTTGGTCCCGCATAGGAAAGTGTGCTCATCGAGTTCATCCGTGAGCACCGGGAGATTTTCGCATGGTTACCTTCTAACATGTTGAAAATTCCCAAGGAACTCACTGAGCATGCATTAAACTTGGATCCAAAGAAAAGCCAGTAAAACAATCGCTTTGTTGCTTCGTGGAGCCAAAACAAAAGGCCATTGGAAAGGAGCTCCATCACCTAACTAATGCCAAATTCATCAAAGAATTAAAGAAAGCAGAGTGGGTCACAAATCTAGTGTGTGTCCCAAAGAAAAATACAAAAGAACTACGGATGTGCATTGACTTCACTTCATTGAATAAGAATTATCGAAAGGATCACTTCCCACTGCCACGAATCGATCAAATAATCGATGCAACCGCGGGTGGGAATGTATTTCCTTTTTAGACGCGTATTCGGGATACCATAAAATTCGGATGAAGGAGGAAGATCAGGATAAAACAACATTTATCACGCCCTATGGCGTATTCTGCTACACAACAATGCCCTTTGGCCTCAAAAATGTTGGAGCAACATATTAACGGATGATGCAGAATTGCCTAGGAAATCAAATTGGCACAAACATACAAGTTTACATCGACGACATCATAGTTACAACAAAGCAAGGGTCCTCTCTTATCAATGACCGTCAAGAAACATTCAAGAACCTCGACAAGTTTTGCATCAAACTTAACCCAACGAAGTGATCCTTTGGAGTCCCGGTAGGGAAACTCCTCGGATACCTCGTATTAGCAAGAGGAATCAAAGCCAATCCCGAGAAAATATAGGCGATCCTAACAATGAAAAAGCTAATGAATCTTCAAGGCGTACAATAGCTGGCTGGGTGAGTCGCAACACTCAGCCATTTTATTGCCCGTCTAGAAGAAAAATCACTACTATTCTACGCCCTCATGAGGAAATCAAATAAATTCGAGTGGACGGAAGAAGCTCAACGTTCCTTTGAAGATATCAAGAAAACACTTTCGACATCTTCTGTCGTCATGTCTCCGTGAGAAAAAGAGCCATTACTTCTTTACATTGTCGTCACTAATCAGGTGGTGGGCACGGTTATGGTCGTAGAATGACTCGAAGAAGGGAAAACCCATAGTGTTCAGAGACCCGTTTATTTCCTGAGTGAGGTCCTCTCTCGATCCAAACAAAGGTACCCGCATTATCAGAAACTAGCATATGGAGTGTTTATGACACCACGAAAGTTGCACCACTATTTTTCGAAACACCCGATCATAGTGGTCAATGAAGTACCTCTATCCAATATCCTCAATAACCCAAAAGCAACTAGACACGTCTCTCTATGGGGCATTGAGCTTTCCCCTCGAGATATCACGGACGAGAAGCACAAAGCAATTAAATCACAAGTTTTGCCTGATTTTATCACTGAATGGATTGAACTACAATGCACAGGCCCACTAGACCTTTCTAGCACATGGACAATGTATTTTGATGGATAAAAAAGAACGGAAGGAGCAGGGGCAGTAGTCATATTAGTATCACCACAAAGCAATAAATTGTGATACATACTTCAGATGAGCTTCGCAAACGCGTCCAATAATGACGCTGAGTATGTGGCCCTGTTGCACAGTATGCGTATGGCTAAAGCTTACGGTGCAACTCGCCTCAAAATATTCAGCGATTCCAATCTTGTAGCACAACAAGCAATGAACAAGTGCGACCCTATCAGCGACAACATGATTTCCTACCGTGATCTATATAGCATTATGGAGGCCCAATTTGATGGATTTGAAGTATTGCACATAGGAAGAGCAAGCAATGAAGAAGCTGACAATCTCGCAAACATCGGGTACTTATGCCTACCAGTCCCACCCGGAGTTTTTTGGAAGGAAATAGTTGAGCGCTCTATCAAGGCCAAGCGAGTCTCTGAGGTCATAGCACCCAAGTCACGGAAAAAGATTAAGCGGCAAAAAGATTCGGGGGTTGCACCGGCTAGTGAAAGTATAAAGGAAATCCTCGAAGAAGAGCCAGAAGTTGATGATGTCATGATAATAGAGCCTACATGGATGCAGCCATATATAGCATATACGACTCGAGGAGAACTCCCCAAAGATGTGACGGAAGCTCAACGAATCACTCGAAGATCAAAAGCCTTTAGAATCATCAAAGGATAATTATATAAAAGAAGTATTTTGGATGTGCTACACCGATGTGTCACAACCGACAAAGGGAAAATTATACTTAAGGATATACATGAAGGAGTGTGTGGCCATCACGCTAGCAGCTGGGCAATTTCTGCCAAAGTGTTCAGGGCAAGATTCTACTAGTTTACAACAGTACAATATGAAAAGGATATAGTCAGATCATGTGAGTCATGTCAGTGATTCGCAACAAAACCCGGCGCACCTGCTGTCGAGTAAAATCCCATACCTCTTGCTTAGCCATTCGCTCAGTGGGGACTTGATATGGTGGGTAAGCTTCACAAATCATCTCCAGGAGGACACGTCTTTCTGCCAATAGCAGTCGATAAATTCACTAAATGGATTGAAGCAATACCTGTAACCAGCCAGGATGGAACTTCGGCTGTGAATTTTATCAAATCTATAGTGTTCCTATTTGGCATACCAAACAGCCTCATCACTGATAATGAAACTAATTTTACTTCCAATGAGTTCAAGGAATACTACGAGGAGATGGGAATAAATGTAAGGTACGCGTCAGTAGCTCACCCGCAAACTAATGGGAAAGTGGAAAAAGCCAATGGCCTCGTAACTGCTGGCCTCAAGAAAAGATTACTAGCACCACTCGACTGGGAAAAAGGAGCATGGGTTGATGAGTTACCATCTATTTTGTGGAGTTTGCATACTACTAAAAATAGTCGACACAAGAAACACCCTTTTTCTGGTGCACGGTGCTGAAGCTGTCCTTCGAGTCAAAGTATCTCATGAGTCTCCATGAGTCGCTGAATATGATGAAGAAGCATCAAGAGAAGCACTTGAAGATGAAGTTGATGCACTTGATGAAGCCCGCAATATTGCCTTACAAAGATCCACTACATATCAGCAAAACTTGCGCAACTACCACAATCGACGATTGCGTCCTAGGTCCTTTGTTGTAGGGGACCTAGTTCTTCGCCTCAAGCAAGATGGTCACCCTAAATTGGAGTCGCCTTTGGAAGGGCCTTACATTGTTATAGATTTTATCCCTGGAGGAGCATATCGGCTTTAAGACAAGAAGACAGGAGTCAAATACTCCAATCCGTGGAATGTCGCACAACTACGACACTTTTACGCTTAGAATTTATATTTTCTCGCAATTTAAATTACAATAAGGCCTACGACCTGGCTTCTTAGCCAGAATATTAAGGCCAACGGCCAGGCAAAATCCGCCAAACAATATATCTTTGGCTTCAGAATATAAATAAAAGATAAGTTCTTCATACTCTAAGTCTTTATTTATAGTTTTTACCCACAAAACGGGGGTTCTCTATTTTTCTGCGACCCTTATTCTGATAAAACTAACAACACTTATGAGCCTATGTATAGATACATGCACCTGAACATAACCTCGGGGGCTACTCTCATCGGGAGCGTTGGCGCACACCCGATAGAAACTATATTGTGCATATAGGGTCAAAACAATTTTGACCCAAACATATATATATCGGAAACAAACCTATGAGTTTTATTTTGGTGTATCCTCAAAAGGTTACTCCCATCGAGAGATTCTATAAAATCTTTAAAACAAAAAACTGATAAACTTCAGAAATTCTAGTAGCCAAACAAGGCAGTCAATAAAAATCATAAAAAAAATCTCAGATCGCACCCGACGCGACAAAAATCCAAATGCCATGTCCAAGACATGACGGTAAGACCCCGGGATTCTTCCTATGTGGCCTAGTAAGCGCACAAGAATGCGCTTTGCTAGTGAAATATCCGTATCGACGATACGATGAAAAAATCCCGACGGACACGTTGGGTACCCGATAAAATAGAACTGGAATTCAGTATTCAATAAGACCTCAACGGCTCGAACTGAGTTACACTAGTTACAATTCTGAGTCCAGGCATGGAGACTTGAATTTGATATAGGTCTACAGTGTTTTTCCCAGGAGCAATTAACTGATTCACGATCCATCGGATGCATCAGGCCTATTGTACCAAATCCCTATAAAGCTAGAAAAATAAAGACGATTCGTAGAATCTCAAATCATGAAAAATAGAAAAAATCTTTGAGACTCAACTAGAATCTACGATTCGAGTTGAGTCTCGGGAGCTACTAACATGGGTATGATTACTCGGTTGTTTATGTTTTGCTACTCTGGCTGTACAAAGGCTCACATCCTATAAAGATTCAAGATAAAGGCCCAAGAAGCATCCGATGGAACCCTTAGTTGTATTAGATAAGGAAATATGAATCGACATTATGTTGGTGTTTTAATCATGAATATGTAACCTATCCGTGTACAGATTTGAGACCCGGCCTATTATATATATGACGGGATAAGCCTACGAGGAGGTACCGAAAAAACTCCCAAGCAATTTGTAATAGCGTTGTTCATCAATAATTAGGAGAATTCGACTCCCTTGTTTGCCTAACATCCGACGAAATCCCAAGCGTTCTATTTTCCACGAAACCCTAAGTCCATAACCATGGGCATTGCCGAGGTTACCCGTCGTCAGAGACACATACAACTGATGCCCTAGCATCCTCCAGTGCAATGATACCTTCGATCAATTTTACAGATGTAATATAGCTTCTTTTTCCCTAGTAGACCTAGGTTTATCGAATCCTCGAGAATCAAAGTGTAGTGAAGTTACTTTAACAGACCTTCGGGAGTTTTAGAATTCCTTTTGTGTTTTTACCCGACAAAGAGTTTGCGTCTTTTTGTTGTTGTCGATGATGGCGAGAGAGGGCCTAGGGTGTTCGGTTTCACCTTTAGCTGTGCAAAACATCTGATGGGAATAAAAGATAGAAATAAAGTATGCATGTAAGTGTTAGAGCAAGATAAATTATATGTGGGCAGTGCATCCATAATTGCCTTTGCCTCCGGAACCTCTTATAGCAATAACCTACTAGTCTCATCCATAGAAGAAAGAGAACTAATGATATGCATAGTGATGTCACCATTGATCCCAAGTAAATCCCTCACATACAGCCGTGCTACCCTTTCTGGCACTAGGGTTCCCATCATGTAAATTAGTTATTGCTCATACTCCCTATACCTGGCTCAATCCTCGGGGTCTTGGGTACCTGACAAGTCCTTAGATTGAGGCAAGAGAGGATACAATAATCATCATGTCATACAAACTAATACATGATTCCATCTATGATAAATAACATGCACAAAAAGCTACATGGCTAGGCCAAAGCCCTTATCCCAAGGAGAATTACTCACACATAGAGATGAGATCAAAGATCATAAACATTGTAGTGAAAATCATGAGATTGATAGCAATAGTCTTACAATGTCGCCAATAGAAGAAGAGATATACTATTACAAGTGGTGGAATATGGCTATAGTGGTGGAGAAATTAGATCTAAGTCCATTCCTCTAGCGGCTCGTCGGTGTTGTGGATGGAGATCTAGGGGGTGGCTGATGGTTTCTGCGAGCGCTCGTTTATCGTTGCCTGAGGCTTCTTCATATAGGGATCCCTTCACGAAAGTTGTTCTGTTTGAACTAGCAGCGTCGATGGCAACTATATGGCTGGAATTTTGTTTTGGTGGTATAGTTAGTCGTTAAAGTGTCTACCTCCGACCCACGACTCCAGGTTTCTTCTGGTTGTTGGAAATATTGTATCTTTGACTTTAATGTAGTGATTCCAATCATCAAACGTCATTATCTGTGCAGGAAAAAATAGAAAGAAAGGATTGCATACCCCTTTGATTATTAGGCATTAGTGGCAGGGTTTAGAGAGATATTTTATCAAAAATATGAATAATATCCAGTTTAAATGTGGACGTGGATGGCTATATTTTAGAGCCATCATGCAACACGCACAGCCGAGCTACGTGCAGGGTTATTGAGCCCACGCAGATTCCACAAGGATACACAAAGATTTACCACTTCCATCAAGAAAGGCCAACCGAGATACAACCAGCTACAACAGCTTCCCTTCACCAACGGCTGCGTAGTTAAGTCCAAACAAGGTGGTAGTGGCTACGACCTGCTCCGGACCAAGGGGAGATGCGAAGATGGCCTTGTACTCCTCTAGGTGTGTGTCCGAGAGACACCCCTCCTCCGTGTAGAGCCCAAGCTTCTGCACGAGAATGATCTACGCACGCTTAACGATAGAAGAGGGTAGCCCCTTCTTGGTCGCGAGGCGCCAACTCCGCCGTGCTGAGGACTACGCGATAGGGAACAACCATCAACGAACAACCTTAGGGTTGGGTAGCGGTAGCACGGGGTCATCGATGCGCCACCTGAACTTATGTAGCAATGCAGTGAGGGTCATGGCATCCGTGTTGCAGGCGCGCCCAAGACCAGAGCCCAAGCTGCCTTACTGAGCTGGAAACTAAGGGGCTGACCCATTGGCATGGGCCAAAGTTGGAGTTGTCGGTCCCACCTCATTACCACGCTAGTCGCCTTCACTGGCGAGGGGGGACGATGTTGCGTCCACACCAAAACTATCACACTCTAAAGCTGAAACATGCATGGGAGAGGCATGCACCCCACTACAGAGCACCGAGGAGTCAAACATAGTCCTAAGGTTAGTAGACTACGAGCCAGTGGTGCCTAGAGCGTGAGCGCATGCAGAGACCCCACCAAGTCCACAACCCGACATCCGAGCCAGTGGAACTAGTAAGGCTGCAGAAGCATGTGATGTTGAGGGAAGCGGGGACACAAGCGCCGATGTAGGTATTTTGGAGAAGCCGCTGATCCACGTCCGTCCTTGAGAGGCACATGGAGCCTAGACAAGAAATTTTCTGTGGCCTCGAGAGCACCTTGGTTGCCTGATGGACTGGGTTCCTACACCAATAACAGGGTTATTCCAGTACTTATAGCAGCAAATATTTAAAGAGTTTGTCCCGATGGGAGCTCAGCGAACACGACCCTGCAGCCATGTTGTCAATGCGACCATGTTCGCACCCAAACCGTGGTTTGGAAATATCCTATTCTATAAGTTGCCAGGATAAATGAATTTAAGATGTTTTGTAATAACTACTACTAGGACTGGAAGAAAACTAGAACAAAAGTAAAACTAAAAAGAGGTGAATGCAATGAGATGAAATATTAATGTTATGATTCCTCAAGTAATGTTGTGTATACCGGTGTGCATGATAAGTTCTTATGGAATAGCTATTAACTACAATTGTGGCGGTCCCTCATATACCGTTGTCTCCCACCGTAGGTAAGTGGTAACTAGAAAACTCAATTGTCCACACCCTCATTAGACATGGGTCATCTTGTAAGAGCATAGTGTATTAAGGTAACAAGACCAATCAAGGTAAACCAGAGCAAAGGCATTAAGTTCTATGGACAACCGTACTCCTAAGAAAGTGTGCTAGTCACAAGATATCCCGTCTATCACTTTGGGGTCAAGCAATTCGCAACACTATACCTATACATATCATGAGTGATCTTGAGGGAATTCTGGGCGATGCATCCTAAGCTGCTATTGCCTCTGCAAATCACTTATAGAAAATATCCTATTAGTTCTACCCATGGACTTGTCAGGTACCCATGGAAGAGTAGAGACTAATGATAAGTTTTGTGACACTTCGTGAATCCCTAGTAAATTCCTCAACAATGGATTGGACGTCTCCAATCACTAGAATAATATCATGAATAGAACAATGTAAAGAGAAAGCACAAACATATTAATTAACAAGAACACACCACACTTGAATTACTCAAATTATCATAACATTAATAAAAGGGGGCTCAAGCCATGTTACAACCCATCACGGATATCATGATGGGGAAGGATGAAGGAGTAACGGCGATGGAGATGGTGATGAATGCACGGTGATGGTGGTTTCGGCATGGTGATGGCGGCATCCTCCTTCTCCTCCTCTTCTTGCTTGGATGGCTTGATGGTGTTGGTGGAGATCTACATCTTGGTGGAGCTGTAGAGGCTATGGAGGCGGCGCGGTGGAAGGGCGTGGCCGTGGAGGCGGTAGATAGGATCTAGATCTTGTATATGGTATATGGTGGCTTCCTCCTCTCTTCTTTGACTCCTCCCTCCTTTATATAGGCCTTGGGGTGCCTAGGGTTCCCCCAATACCGTCATATGACTTAGGAAAGATTCTGGAGCCTCCGGATGGCGAAATCCCTTTGTTTGCAACCTTTTTGGCAACTATACGATGGGAGCTATACGGCCGGAATTATTACTCTCGCCTTATAGTTGGTTGTCAAACCTTTAGTACTCTTTAGTATTTTGGTCGCCATTTCTTTATATGAACTTTGTTTTGGGTGTTTTTGGGCTCGTTGAATTCATATCATCGAGGGCTACAACCCTATGGCCTTGGATATTTATTTTGAGAAGTTGGAAAAATTCACTTTTCCAACACCTCAAATGCCTAAGTCTGGTCCCTGCAGCTCCTCCATACTATGCTCTCTTTGTTCCTTTTGCCTTTGTTTTATCCATAATCATCATCAAAACCTAAACACATGTCAAATACAAGAAAGAGGGATAAAAATTCTACCTAAACTACTAAATGTGCAAAGCTCATATTGAATTTAATAAAAACAAGTAATCATGCATATCAGACATAGCAATAGTTAGATGGAGCATGATATGATAGGCAAATGACACAATTTATATTTCTAAAATGTGTTGTATTTTCACAACCATCAACTTCCCAAAGATAGATGTTGTTCGTCCTCGAGCAAAAGGGATTGATAACTTAATGGATGTGATCTTGCTTATCATTGGAAATCAATGCACCGTGTCCTTGTTTTTCCTGCAAGCTCAAAGCAAGAGAGCACATAATCATACAAGGAAATATAAGCTCAGTTATATTATTCCAAAACACTAGAGATTAATCAAAAACTTCTATGCCCTATGTCAAAGTTAAATCTAGCTTGCAAGTAAACTTGTGATCCTTCTATACGCAATTTATTGTATTTTTGTATTTTTATTTGTATAAGGCAAAGCTGAACACGGTTAGTTGTCAATCAAAAATAGAAATAGAGTTTTCCAATGCTACCCACTCATGCCATCTATTAAAGTCTCTCAAGTGCAAACTTTGATTGTTGAACTCATAGAAAATATATTTCTTAGTAACGAGCCCATGCCAAAAGAGTGGTATATGTTCAATCGAGACTGTGTAGGCTAGGAAGGACACTCATGACCATTACCAAGGTTTCCCTTTTCGGTATAATGATTTCTCATAACGGTTAGAGGAGTATTCCGACTTTTGCTTTTAACGCAAGTCCATGAGAATACCAATGCATACCCAAATATAGCATTTTGGCTAAATATGTTGGGCAACTCATAGACAAACTCTTAGAGTTTCCTCTTTTTGGATAGTCCAAAGGCCATCAGAGTTGTTAGCATCCCATGTTGTGTGATAGTGGCGCAAGACACGCATAAAGAAATATCTCACTTTGATTTCCAAGATAAAATCTTGGCATATGTAATCTCAAAACTTTGAAACATCATTTATTATTTGACAACTCACTCAGTAAGTGATACGTTGCAAACGTATCCATAATTTTTGATGTTCCATGCTTGGTTTTATCTACTTTCTGTGTTTTGTTCTAGCTTTAGAGTACTTTTCATATGATTTCTTGGACTAACCTATTAACAAGAGCCACAGTGCCAGCTGCCTGTTTTCTGCTGTTTTGGTTCCAGGAAAGTCAGAAAATGAATATTCTCGGAATTGGACGGGACAAAAGCCAAAGTCAGTTTTTCACCGAGGGACACCTGGAGCCAGAATACGAGACGAAGAGGGGCTGGGGCCCGGCCACACCACCTAGCCACGTGGCCAGGCCTGGCCCGCGCCAGGGTGTGGTCTGGCCGCCCCAGGCACCCCCTCGGCCTCTCCTTCCGCCTATATATTGCCTCTGATACGGAAACCCTAAGTACCCAATCAAAATTCCACGAAAGAGTCTGTAGCCGCCGTCATCTCCATCCCTAGACTGGGAGGGATATGAAGCTCTTCCCGGCACCCTGTCGGAGAGGGGAATTCACCCTGGAGGCCTTCTTCATCATCATGCAAGCCTCCGGTGTGATGCGTGAGTAGTTCATCTCTGGACTACGGCTCCATGTATTAGCTAGATGGCTGGTTCTCCTCCTTTGTGCTATCATGTTTAGATCCTGTGAGCTCCGTTCATGATCAAGATCATCTATTTGTAATTCTGCCTGTTGTGTTTGCGGGGATCCGATGGATATTGAGATGCTATTTCAGATTGATTATTGATTCATCATGTCTTTGTTATTTGTGATCTTGCACGCTTTCCGTTGTTAGTAGCTATCTTGGCCAACTAGATGCTAGCAACTCCAAGAGTTAGTATTTATGCTCGATAGTGGGTTCATGCCTCTGGTAATCTGGGGAAGTGACAGAAATCTCTAAGGTACTAGATATGCTGTTGCTACTAGAGAGAAAACAACAATCCTTTGTTCATAGAACAATCGTATTGTTTACTTTACACATAATTCGTAATGCAAGTATCCGTTACTTACAACTTAATACTGGAGGGGGTTCGGATGATAACCTGAAGGTGGATTATTAGTCATAGATGCAGTTGGATGGCGGTCTATGTATAATGTTGTAATGCCCAATCAAGTCTCAAAGGAGTCAAGATGAGTAGTATATGCTTGTATGCTTTCTCGATGTTTGTCAATTGCCCCTCTGTAATTTGTTCACCCAATGTGTTATCTATCTTAAGGAGAGCCACCTCTAGTGAACTATGGACCCCGGTCCTTTCTTTTACAATCAATCTAAAATCAATTGTTTACTGCTTTGTGTTTACTTTCTGCAAACTATTACTTTCTTCCACTCGATATGTTTAATCCTTTGTTTTCAGCAAAACCGGTGAGATTGACAACCTCATCGCAAGTTGGGGACAGAGTTCTGTGGTTGTGTTGTGCAGGTCTCCACGTTGCTACTAGCACCGGTAGTGCGCCCTGCCAAGGCTCAGCTAGCAACACCTTTGGGGGTGTTTCCTTGCTCCTACTGGTTCGATTAAACCTTGGTTTCATAACTGAGGGAAAACTTGATGTTGTGCTCATCATACCTTCCTCTTGGGGTTCACCAACGAGCTCGATATATTTTGGGCCATCAAGCTATTTTTCTAGCGCCGTTGCCGGGGAGTCAAGGACATCCTCACAAGGGGAGTCCCTCATAACCAATCTATTTACTTTGTTGTTTTTTGTTTTGCTTAGTTTACTTTTGCTTTGTTTGCTTGTTTCTTTATCAAAAACACACAAAAAATTAGTTTTACAAGTTTGCTTTGTTTATTAAAACACACAAAAAATGACTACTCTTGAAAACACTAAGTTTTGTGACTTCACTAGCACCAACAACAGTGACAACTAGCAAGTTTTTAAGAACTTCTTTATTATATATTTTTTCTTTTCAAAATGTAGAGAACATGGCAATGTATATTTAGAGGATCACAATATTTTTCACAAGCTAGATAAAAGTTGAACAAGGTGCATCAAAGCTATGGCTTGTATCCTATGGGGCCTAACATGAGCAAGTATATCCCTTATATAAATATGAACAAAAAATCACCTAAGCAAGCATTCAAAAACAAAGGGATATACAATAGCATGAAAGATTTTTAAGATAAAGAACTTTGCACAAGACTCTACGCATGCAAAATAACCTACCCAAGCTAAACTTGAGAAGATCATGTAAACAAAAGAGAAAATGCAGTTATCAAAAGAGAGTTAAGAAGTGGTTACCTCCCCAAGCTTAAGTTAAAGCAAGGGTGACACACTTTACCATTTAGGTGCTTTTAACCTCTACTTTGATGGACAAAGAATCTTTGCTTCAATGAATGCTTCACGATCCGGTGTATGCCTTCCTTAAGAGCCTAGTAGGAACAAGACTAGAAAGACGACACAATATTTTTGTGTTTTTGAAGACACGGGTTTAGCTCACAAGTGATAAAAATAGAAGTCCCACTAAGTCGATTAATCAACCTAAACACCACGCTTAAGTCAATAAAATAATTCTAGAAGTACGCTTCTCCTAGATTGTGATGAAGTGTAAATGAGACAAAATATGAAACACGAGTGTGCAGCCCCTATGTGCTTATTTAAAAGAGGTCCGAGTTGGAAGGTTTTACCAGACACTGATTGTTAAAACGTTGAATTGAAGCAACCAAGTGGCTCATGCGAGTGTTTGCGTGGTTGGCACTATCGTACACATCATCACACAAGATTCAAGTCCTTGCGAAAATAACACACAAAATAAAAGACAACGGTTTGGTGTACGAATGAAGTTCTTTCACGCAACTAATGAAAGAAAACGAAAAGAAAACATGAAGTACTAAAGAGAATTACAACTTAAGAAATTTTTGAGATAGAACTTTATTGTTTACATACGTTCGGCTTCTCTAAAACATGGGAGAAGCTCCTAGGTGTTGTTTTGAGGTCTTTAGAAGAAGAAGGAAGAAGAAAGAATAAAATTTTGAGCAATGGTTACCTTATAGCTGGTGTTTGAGGGGTTTTCCCAACTATGCGGGTGCAACTATATGGCCAGACCAAAAAGGTCCCGCCGTATAGTTGGTCGTTAAACTTACAGTACCTTGAACATCAAAGGGTAGATGGCATTGATATCTATACCATGGCAACTATACGACCGGACCAAAAAGGTCCCACCGTATAGTTGGTCGTTAAACCTTCTATACCCTAGAAATGAATTTTGACGAAGGCATTGATAACTATACGACTGCAACTATACAGCCAGAATTTTTATTCTTGCCGTATAGTTGGTCGTTAAACCTTCCGGAGTCGCCAAAATTTACCTGTTTCTTCGAGGATTCTTTCTTAACCTGAAACTTAGCGAAACACCATGTTTTTTGAAAGAAAAATGACGGATTAAATTTTCGACCAACATTTAGCATGTATAAAACGGGATTTAAGTACAACCGAGTTTATGCAACACATAGTAACAATAAATTCTACCTTTTGAAAACTTCAATAAGATTACTCTAATAGCAAGACATGCAAAGAATAAAAGTTCCAATGCAACATGAATGCAACTAGACTCAAGACACAAAACTAAGAAAGACGCCTAATGACTTATGGGTTGCCTCCCGGTAAGCGCTCTCTTTAACGCCATAAAGCCAGGCTAGGATGCTGCATATATTTCCAACCTGGATCCCAAGGGATGTCGACTCTAGGTGAGGTTGTACATACTAGCTTGGAGCATCTTGAAGTAGAGTTCGATCGGAGTCATACCCACTTACGGTGCATCGACATCATGTAGATGAACAAGTTCTCGCTTTCAAGGGAGTGTTGATGCACCAAGCTTGGTGAACATGCCTCTGTGTATAGCTGCAATGAGAGGATTTGAGATTCATATAAAATTCTTAAATCTTTACCTTGGTTACCTATGTAGGGGAACACTTCATAGTATTCTTCCTTCATAGCAGGGAGTACAGGACCCTACATGTTAGTATAGCAAGGTTCTATCTCTAGTTCATTATTATTAATGCTCTCCATATGAGTGTCTAGGCACAAGGCCTCCGCAGAACAATTATCAACAATTTTAGCATCATAAAAATCACTACTAGAGTGAGAGGCATCACAAACAAAAGTTGTAGTGTGACTCTCTTTGTCAACCTCACCTTTTTGTTCCTCCTTTTCATCGACTAGTGGTTTAATAGCAATGATAGAATCAAAAGTTGGAGTCGAAGGTGTGAGCGGGTGATCAATCCATTCTTCCTCCTTGTGCTCCTTTTCCTCTTCGCTCTTTATTGAGTACTAAAAAAGTTTATCTTTCTCCATGGCGGTTTTAGACTGCTTTGAATAATATAATACCAATGCATTATTATGTAAATTATTGTCACAAAAGACGAATATGAGGTATACTAAATTAAAAACTCCATCAAGTGCTTCACTTTCAACATCAATAATTTCTAGTCTAAATACCATTTCAGATGCACCTTTGAAAAGAAAATATTCCAGTACTTCCAAACTAGCATAGGATTTATCTCTAT
Organism: Avena eriantha; assembly: GCA_910589775.1. Classification (NCBI taxonomy): domain Eukaryota; kingdom Viridiplantae; phylum Streptophyta; class Magnoliopsida; order Poales; family Poaceae; genus Avena; species Avena eriantha. The sequence goes on along the minus strand of OU342740.1, from coordinate 268,222,919 downwards.
TATAATTTGCTAGAGTAGGATTGTTGGAACACTCACACTGAAAATTAAGGTGGTCATCTGTTATGCAAATTGTGCAATAAGATCCATCATTAGCACACAACCAAAATGAATGCATTTCCAATTGGTCCACCAGTTTCTTTATCAGCTCATGTCTAGCAACCAGGCTTGATGAACTTGAATCCTTTATATCCTCCAATGCTTGTATTATCTCTTGAACAAAATTTATCTCGGAAGACATGATTAGTAGCAATAGTTTTTATAAATTTTTTGTTTTGTAATTTTTTTATTGTTTTCAATATAAAAGAAAGAAGTAAGATAATAGCAACAAAATGAAATAAACTATGTGTGAGTAGATAACCGAATGCTTTGCTCCCCAGCAACGGTGCCAATTTGATGGACTGGGTTCCTGCACCAATAATAGGGTTATTGTAGTACTTGTAGCAGCAAATATTTAAAGAGTTTGTCCCGATGGGAGCTCGGCGAACACGACCCTGCAGCCACGTTGTCAATGTGACCACGTTAGCACCCAAACCATGGTTTGGAAATAGCCTGTTCTATTAGTTGCTAGGATAAATGAATTTAAGATTTTTCGTAATAACTACTACTAGGACTGGAAGAAAACTAGAACAAAAGTAAAACTAAAAAGAGGTGAATGCAATGAGATGAAATATTAATGCTATGATTCCTCAAGTAATGTTGTGTCTACCGATGTGCATGATAAGTGCTTATGTAATAGTTGTTAACTATAATTGTGGAGATGCCTCATGTACCATTGTCTCCCACCGTTGGTAAGTGGAAACTAGACAACTCAATTGTCCACACCCTCTTCGGACACGGGTCATCTCGTAAGAGCATAGTGTATTAAGGTAACAAGACCAATCAAGGTCAACCAGAGCAAGGGCATAAAGTTCTATGGACAACCGTACTCCTAAGCAAGTGTACTAGTCACAAGATATACCGTCTGTCACTTTGGGGTCAAGCAATTCGCAACACTATACCTATCTATATCATGAGTGATCTTGAGGGAATTTTGGGCGGTGCATCCTAAGCTGCTATTGCCTCTGCAAATCACTCATAGCAAATAGCCTATTAGTTCTACCCATGGACTTGTCAGGTACCCATGGAAGAGTAGAGACTAATGATAAGTTTTGTGGCACTCCATGAATCCCTAGTAAATTCCTCACAACAATGGATTGGACATCTCCAATCACTAGAATAATATCATGAATAGAACAATGTAAAGAGAAAGCACAAACATATTAATTAACAAGAACACACCACACTTTAATTACTCAAATCATCATAACATTAATAAAAGGGGGTTCAATCCATGTTACAACCCATCACGGAGATCATGATGGGGAAGGATGAAGGAGTAGCAGCGATGGAGATGGTGATGACGACACGGTGATGGTGGCGTCAGCGTGGTGATGGCGGCATCCTCCTTCTCATCTTGTTGCTTGGATGGCTTGATGGTGTTGGTGGAGATATAGATCTTAGTGGAGCTGTAGAGGCTATGGAGGCGGCAGGGCGCCGCCATGGAGGCGGTAGATGGGATCTAGATCTTGTATATGGTGTATGCTGGCTTCCTCTCTTTTTTGACTCCTCCCTCCTTTATATAGGCCTTAGGGTGCCCTAGGGTTCCCCCAATACCGTCATATGACTTAGGGAAGGTTCTGGAGCATCCGGAGGGCGAAATCCTATCGTTTGCGACATTTTTGGCAACTATACGGCGGGAGCTATACGGGCGGAATTATTGCTCCTGTCGTATAGTTGGTCGTCAAACCTTTAGTACTCTTTAGTATTTTGGTCGCCATTTGTTCATACAAACTCCGTTTTGGGTGTTCTTGGGCTTGTTGAATTCGTATCATCGAGGGCTACAACCCTATGTTCTTGGATCTTTATTTTGAGAAGTTGGAAAAATTCACTTTTCCAACACCTCAAATGGTTAAGTCTGGTCCCTACAGCTCCTCCATACTATGCTCTCTTTGTTCCTTTTGCCTTTGTTTTATACATATCATCATAAACACCTACACACATGTCAAAGACAAGAAAGAGGGATAAAATTCTACCTAAACTACTAAATGTGCAAAGCTCATATTGAATTTAATAAAAACAAGTAATCATGCATATCAGACATAGCAATAGTTAGATGGAGTATGATATGATAGGCAAATGACACAATTTATATTGCTAAAATGTGTTGTATCATCAAAGACATAAACTTCCCCAAGCTAGATATTTCTCGTGCTCGAGCAAAAGGGATCGATAACTTAATGGATGTGATCTTGCTTATCATTGGAAATCAATGCACCGTATCCTTGTTTTTCCTACAAGATCATCACAAGAGAGCACATAATCATACAAGGCAATACAAGCTCAGTTATATTATTCCAAACCACTAGAGATTAGTCAAAAACTTATATGCCCTATGTCAAAGTTAAATCTTGCTTGCAAGTAAACTTGTGATCCTTCTATACGCACTTTATTGTATTTTTTTGTATTTTTATTTGTATAAGGCAAAGATGAACACGGTTAGTTGTCAATCATAAATAGAAATAGAGTTTTCCAATGCTGCCACTCATGCCATCTATTAAATTATCTCAAGTGCAAACTTTGATTGTTGAGCTCATAGAAAATATATTTCTTAGTAACAAGACCATGCCAAAAGAGTGGTATATGGTCAATGGAGACTGTGTAGGCTAGGAAGGACACCCATGACCATTACCAAGGTTTCCCTTTTCGGTATAATGATTTCTCATAACGGTTAGAGGAGTATTCTGAATTTTTCTTTTAACGCAGGTTCATGAGAATACCAATGCATATCCAAATATAGCATTTTTGCTACATATATTGGGCAACTCGTAGCCAAACTCCAAGAGTTTCCTCTTTTTGGATTGTCCAAAGGCTAGCGGAGTTGTTAGCATCCCATGTTGTGCAACAGTGGTGCAAGACACGCATAAAGAAATATTTCACATTGATTTCCAAGATAAAGTTTTGGCATATGTAATCTCGAAACTTTGAAACATCATTCTTATTTGACAACTGACTCAGTAAGAATCTATTAAGACCATCATTTCCAACACTATGGGGTAGTGCTACTCCATAACCATTCACTTAAGACAATTCTGAACAGTGACAACTAGCAAGTTTCGAAGAACTTCTTTATTATATTTTTTTTCAAAATGTAGATAACATGGCAATGTATATTTAGAGGATCACAATATTTTTTACAAGCTAGATAAAAGTTGAACAAGGTGCATCAAAGCTATGGCTTGTCTCCTATGGGGCCTAACATGAGCAAGTATATCCCATATATAAATATGAACAAAAACTCACCTAAGCAAGCATTCAAAAACAGAGGGATACACAATAGCATGAAAGCTTTTTAAGATAAAGAACTTTGCACAAGACTCTATGCCTGCAAAATAACCTCCCCAAGCTAAACTTGAGAAGATCATAAAAACAAAAGAGAAAATGCAGTTATCAAAAGAGAGTATAAGAAGTGGTTACCTCCACAAGCTTAAGTTAAAGAAAGGGTGACACACTTTACCATTGAGGTGCTTTTAACCTCTACTTTGACGGACAAAGAACCTTTGCTTCAATGAATGCTTCACGATCCAGTGTGTTCCTTCCTTAAGAACCTGGTAGGAACAAGACCAGAAAGACGACAAAATATTTTTGGGTTTTTGAAGACACGGGTTTAGCTCACAAGTGATAAAAATACAAGTCCCACTGAGTCGGTTCATCAACCTAAACACCACTCTTAAGTTAACAAACTAATTCTAGAAGTGCGCTTCTCCTAGATTGTGATGAAGTGTAAATGAGACAAAATATGAAACACGAGTGTGCAACCCCTTTGTGCTTATTTAAAAGAGGTTCGAGTTGGAAGGTTTTACCAAACACTGATTATTGAAACGTTAAATTGAAGCAACCAAGTGGCTCATGCAAGTGTTTAAACAGTTGACACTACCGTACACATCGTCACACAAGATTCAAGTCCCTGCGAAATTAACACACAAAATAAAAGACAATGGTTTTGTGTATGAATGAAGTTCATTCACCCAACTAATGAAAGAAAATGAAAAGAAAACATGAACTACTAAAGAGAATTACAACTTAAGAAATTTCTGAGATAGAACTTTATTGTTTATAGATGCTCGGCTTCTCTAAAACATGGGAGAAGCTCCCAAGTGGTGTTTCGAGGTCTTTAGAAGAAGAAGGAAGAACAAAGAATAACATTTTGAGAAATGGTTACCTTCCAGCTGGCGTTTGAGGGTTTTTCCCAACTATACGGACGCAACTATATGACTGTACCAAAAAGATCCCACCATATAGTTGGTCGTTAAACTTATAGTACCTTGAACATCGAAGGGTAGATGGCGTTGATATCTATCTGGTGGCAACTATAAGGCCGGACCAAAAAGGTCCCACCATATAGTTGGTCATTATACCTTCTGTACCCTAGAAAAGAATTTTGACGAAGGCATCGATAATTATACGATCGCAACTATACGGCTGAAATTTTTATTCCTGCTATATAGTTGGTCGTTAAACCTTCTGGAGTTGCCAAAATTTACCTATTTCTTCGAGGAGTCTTTCTTAACCTGAAACTTAGCGAAACACCATGTTTTGATAGTAAAATGATAGATTAAATTTTTGACCAACATTTAGCATGTATAAAACGGGATTTAAGTCCAACCGAGTTTATGCAACACATAATAACAATAAATTCTACCTTTTGAAAACTTCAACAAGATTACTCTAATAGCAAGACATGCAAAGAATAAAAGTGCCAATGCAACATGAATGCAACTAGACTCAAGACACAAAACTAAGAAATACGCCTAATGACTTCCGGGTTGCCTCCCGAGAAGCGCTCTCTGTCGTGGTATTGCCGACGAGTATGCCATGGAGGGTCCTCACAGTGTGTGTTCAGAGACGTGGGGTAAGGCAGAGAGTTGGCGGGTACACGGTAACACAACTTATCCAAGTTCAAGTCCCACAATGATGGTGGAACTCTACTCCTGCTATAAATCACTATAATGGCAATACGTCGAGTTACAAAGATAGGTTCGTTGTGCGAGGTGTTGCATGTTGTACGTAGCAATCTAAGAGGTTGTGCCCTAAAGGCTCCCACAGGTCCGGCTTATAAAGGCACCAGATGAAGGAAATATGCCCTGGGAGACAATAATAAAGTTGTTATTATGTATTCCGTATATATGATAGATGTTTATTTTACATGCTAGAATTGTATTGATCGGAAACATGTGTTTAATAAACAAAAAGGGTTCCTAGTTATGCCTCTCTTATAGACTAGCTTGTTGATTAACAAGATGATAAAGGTTTCCTGATCATGGACATTGGATGTTGTTAATAACAAGGTCACACCATTGGTGGAATGATGTGATGAACATTCATCCGAAGTATAGCATTACGATCAAGTCATTATGTTTATATTGCTATAACATCATACGGAGTAATCTTTATCCTTAGACCATGAGATCATGTTAATTGCTAACACCTGAAGAGTATCTTGATAACATCAAACGTCACACCGTAACAGGGTGACTATAAAGATGGGTTCAGTACTACGAAGGTGTTATGTTGAGGCTCATGGATCAAGAGTGGAATTTGTCAATCCCGATGACGGATAGATATACTCTGGGCCCTCTCGGTGATATCACATTGAGATAGCTTGCAAGCAAGTGATGTGATCACTAGAATGTTATATCATGGGAACGAGAAAAGAGTGCATGTCGGTAACGAGATCAAACTAGGTATGGAGATACCGATGATCGAATCTCGGACATGTAATATATCGCGAGACAAAGGGATTTAGTTACAAGCGTTAAACGTTCTCACGATCACAGAAGTCATCGTTGAATGTGTAGGAGTAGTACGGATCTCCAGGTCCCGCTGCTGATTATTGATCGGAGAAGGGTCTCGATCATGTCTGCATTATTCACGAACCGTAGGGTGACACACTTAAGAGTTACCGGACACCATTTTGGAGCACATATGTTTCAGACGAAAGAATTGCAAAGCACGGGAATTGTTTCAATAGAAACCGAAAATTGTTTCGGGTGAAATTGCAGAAAGTGGTTCTGCATGTGATATTGAAATATTGGAAGGGGCTATATGTGAATGTTTGTTAATTAAAGTAATTAACAAAATTCTGAATAAATTTAATAAAAGAGTTTTATTAAATGAGAGAGCATTAAACTTGGAGAATTTTAATGCATTTAAAGTGGAGACTTTAAAATGGAATGTGAAGAGGCATTTTAATGTGGAGGGGTTACCACCACATGAATGGGGGAGGTGAGGGGTCACCCCCCATGCGCTGGCCATGGAGAGGAGGGGCACCCTCCTCCTCCTATAAAAGTCCACCCATTCCCTCCTTCATCCTCACACCTCCTTGTGAAGGATCTCTCTCCCCCTCTAGAATTATTCCCCCATGGTCTTGGATTAGCGAGTACATGTTCCCGATGGCATTTCGTCTGGAAGGAGTTGCTGCTTCCGCTGGATCGCTGGAGCGAGGAGGTGGAGGTTGTCCAGTGGCTTGAACGTGTGTGCGAGTGCGGATGCGCTGCTGAGTTGCGGCGCTCGGACTTCCTCACGATCTTGAGATCGGCAAGTGTACGACTACATCAACCACGAGTTCCTACTCATTAACAAAACTCGTTGTCTTCGAGGGTAAGTTCTCGTTGGATGTATGTCCACCCATTGCTTTGTACCTAGTAGATAGATCTTGGCGTGTAGTTCATACCGTAGGAAATTTTTTGTTTTCTATGCTGCGGACCCAACACCAGAACCTAGGGTTTATAGGGAAAGGTCCTTGCCGGACAAGGTAAAGAGTCCTACACTAATACGAACTAGTCTTCTGTGTCTTGTACTCCAAGGCTCCGAGTATGTTGGTGACTCCTGCGTAGCCTTCCTTTATCCGGCATGGGCCTCCCTTCTGGATCCGTCTAACTGGGCCACTCAGTAGGCCATAGGCCTTGCTACCAACTCTGGGCCACCCGGGTTAACCCGATTGGTGACATGCTATGAGGATACCCATATAGCATACCCCCAATAGTAGCCCCCGGAGGACTTTGAAATCTTGTGCCATCTTTCCCATTAATCTTTGAATATCCCATCTAAGTGATGCCGGCAATTAGTCAAGCAATATCTCAAAGGTCTCCCAAAGAACCCTGCAATCCTCTCTGGCTTCACAATGTAGCCAGAGATTCCTTGAGTCTTTGTTTCTAGAGCTAGACATTCTTCGCCTTCGATGGAATCTTCAGATGTGACACTTCATTCTAACTATCAGGAGGAGGATGTAGGGTACAGCCCACACTACCTCGAAACTCACAGAAAACAAAGAATTAATCATGAGCTATTTTCACGCACGCAAAATCTGAAACGGAGAAGCGGCAAAGACGGAGGACGTGGCGAAATTAGCGTGAACATTCGCTTCCATGTCGGCAACGCTCCATCCATTGGATCCCTCAGCATGAATCTTGACGCGAGGTCTATATATTTTCACCGCGGCTAGTTTGTTTTCTTTTTACCCGCATTCGCTTCCTTGTCTTTGTCTTCCTCCGGCCGTGTGTCCGTTCGAGCTCCTCCTAGAAAACCCTAGCCAGAGCCTTCTTCTCCTCCTCCTACTCCCTTGCAGAAATGGCCTCCAGTAGCTCCATTCCTTCGATGGAGGTGACCCCCGCGGCTATTTTAGAGCCATCCCATGGAGTGACGGTCCCACCGGAGGGGGTGGTCATCCTCGTCATCACCGTGGTGGAGACCACCAGCGATGACCAAGAACAAGCGGCGCTAGAAGCTGCTGACGAAGATAACGACTCCCATAAGGGGGTGTGGAGGGGCTCTGATCTCTCCACTGAGGATCTGCAGGAACTGGTCACCGAGGGATATCTCCCCGCGGCCAAGGAGTTGGTCTAGCGGGCAGCGCCAGCCCGCGAGGTGGTTCCTTCTCCCCAAGCCGGAGAGAAGGTGTACCTCAAGGCCCATCTGGTACGAGGCGTAAGCCTGCCAGTCTCTGACTTCTTCTTGGACGTTCTCCGACACTTCCGGGTACTTCCCCACAATCTCTCTCCCAACAGTATCTTAGTCCTCAGCAACTTTGTAGCCTTGTCCGAATGATTCCTAGCCATCAAACCTAGGTTAGATCTATTCGTGTACTTTTTACCGTCAAGAGAGAGTCCATAGAGTCCAAGGACGAATTGTAGTTTTGTGGAACCATTAGCTTTAACATCTGGCCTAGCCGGTGCTTCCCCGACATCGTAGGGCATGAGTCATACAAGAACTGGCAGCGCACGTACTTCTACGGCCTAGATATTCCTCTGCCTGACCGCCTTGAGACTTATCCCGACTTCATCGATGGAGCCACCACCGAGATGCCCGCATGGCGGACCCCAGCTTCCCTTCCCTCCGACGACGAGGCCAATCGCGTCGTAAGGCGGATTGAATGGCTCGTATATGGAGGTCTGATAGGCTTCGATCTTGCCATGTTCTGGTTTGTTAGGCGGATCCAGCCTCTGCAGCATCGCGCTGAGTTGATGTGTCAGTACACCCAAGACAGGAGGGATCCGATGTGAATTTCACGGGATAACTTCTCTATTGACTCCATCAAACTCCAGCTTAACGACATCATCAAGGTGAAAGACAGGAAGCGCGACTTCAAGATCACCTACGACATGTTCGATTGCAACACGTGCCCAGAGGTAGCCTTTGTTTCCTTTGTTGCTCATTATATACTCTAAGGTTTCTCTGACTTGAAGTTGTCAATCTAACACTCCTATGTATCCTAGTTGTCGACCTTGGCGGCGGATCAGATGGCCACCTAGGTCTATGATCCCAAGCTGAAGGATATCCAAGTGGTGTATGATGATGATGCCCCCAAGGATCAACTAGCTCTGGCAGCATGAAAGCGAAAGAGCTCCACCTCTAACGATGCTGCCGAGGCCAAGAAGAAGAAGAGATTGGAGAGTGGAGTCTCCAAACAATCCACCTCTGCCTTAGAGGCGGAGAAGAATAAGAAATCCACCGGCATTCCCCTCACCAAGGCTCCTGCCGTGGAGTAAGTATTTTCATTCTCTGGCTTATACTTTTCAGCTCATACCTTTTTTCAACTCTTGTACTTATACTTTGTACGTTTTAGGAGGAAAGCCGGCGTTAGTTTGAAGCGATCCTCTAGAGATGTTGGAGGGTCTAAAAACATTCGTGACATGCTCACCAGGGACGTGGCCGCCAAGCCCTCTCCCACTACTGGTCCCCCTACTCCTGCTGCCAAGCCTTCAGCTGGGCCCGTTGGGCCTTCGTCCCCTATCATCCCTGAGATCTCTGCCATGGAGATAGATGTCAATCCAATCCTTGATATCTCAGGCTCTGTCGAGGCAAACGTTGCTCCCAGTGGCCAGGCAACGCAGGAGAGTACTTCCTCCAAAGTGGCTGAAGCTCCGGCTAAGGATACCACTGAGAAAGGGAAGCAAGTGGTGGAAGAGGCGGAGGCGGAGGCAACGGTTAAGTCAACATCTCCTTTGGCCGCGACTCCTCCGACATTGTGCCTAGATGACCTCATTGCGCAAGAAGATCCCGTGTATAACAATGACGGCATCTTCCACACCACATATGCCAATCTGGCCAACAATCTCAAGCTTATTGCCATTGTAAGTCTTTGGAACTTCACTTTGTTTGTTTTGCATAGTATATCCCTCTGTAGCCCCTGAGCTCTTAGGCGGATAAACAAAGGTTATTTGCCTGAGTGCTCCAAAGAACTTTTAAGAGTAGAATTTGACAGTGTAGCCCCCGAGCGTCTAGGTGGAAACTTAGCAGAATTCCGGCTAGATGCTCTAAGAGTAGCATACTTGTTGTTTTGAAAACTTGTACTGTAGCCCCCGAGTGTGTAGTTGAAACTATATAGTTCCGACTAGATTCTCTAGAGAAACTAAGCATGTTTGTTTGTTTGCAGAATGAGAATAGGCGGAGGATCACGGCCAATGAGAGGTTTGCTGCTTTGCGAAAGGAGCTAGACCTTGAACAGGGTAAAATAGCCTTCCTGAAGCAACAGATCAAAAATATCCAGAGTCTGTTTCTTGTAACAGCTCCTTGCTTTTCCTCATGGACTTATTTCTGTCGTCTTCTCATAGTACTTTCTGATTTCTGTCTTACAGAGGCCATTGCCAAGGCCAAGAGCATCGTCGAGCAATCCAAGCATATGCAGGAGCTTGATGATGAGAACAAAATTTTGAAGAAGGACCTGGGCGATGCCGTCAAGGGCCATGAGGCAGCGATGAAGGTGCTGCAAGAATCTGCAGATGCCGAGATGCAACGCCTGAAGGACGAGATTGCGCAGCTCAAGGAACAGAACCAAGCTGCCAAAGAGCATAATGCGAGGAACCTTGAGGTGTACAAGACAGTCCAAAAGGAACGGGATGCCTTGGCAGAGACATGCAAGCAAGCGGAGACGAGCATCTTTGGTAACCTTTCTCCATCTTGGTCATTTCTGTACTTTGGATAATCATTTGATTTGTTTGTACTCATGGTCCTTGTATCTTGTGCAAATCACAGCTCCCATTGGCTTAGCCAACTTGGGTGAAGGTGCTCCAGACCCCACAAGGAACGCATGATTCTTGCCGGCAACTTCATCAGCATTGCCATTTCCTAGGCCAAGGAGATAGCCCAACCTTTAGGGATCAATATCAAGGTGGCAGACTCAGCGGCCAAGTACGCGGAAATCCTGCGCTGAGCCCCCGAGAAGGTCAAGGACTGGAAATCCTCCTACATTCGGGTTGGTGCTAGGATCTCCCTTTCTTTGGTCAAGGCACACTATGACAACACCGACATCGACCTGGTGACCTATGGCTTTCCCAAGCTAGACGAGGAACCGAGGGAAATCGATAGCGATGCTATTTGGAATTTCCTCTCCGGCTTCGACACTAGGATTGCTAGAATGGTTAATGCAGATGTCTTTGTGCCTGCCGAGATCCTTGACAAAGACATGGCCTCGTCTGAGTCTAGCCCATCTCCCTCTGAGTTTGACGAGCTCTCCCGGCCTGGCTCTCCTAATGATGCCACCATGAAGCCCCCTATAGCAGAGCCATGAAAAACAATGTTTTGTATTAAATGTATCTCTGCAAAAGTATGTGAAAAAAACTTATGTTCTCTAAGGCAGAAAAACCTGTACTCAAGTTTCCTGCTACTTATTTGTTTCATGCATGTGTATATATTTTTTAAGCAAGTGTTGGCTTATCCATTATTCTGGTTCGTATGCTTGACCTTTCGTGAGACGGAAGACTCGCAGCACAGAACTATGCTCTTAGGTGATGATGCTTAATAGCACCGTCAAGAACCTAAGAGAAAAATTGCCGGCTTTGAGTGCCGAGAAGTCACTACTCCGGAATCCACATAAGAACGTCAGAAAACGTGTAGACCAGAAAACTTAAGCTAACGCCCATAGTCGGAATTTCCACAAGTGCAAATGCAAACTTGTGCATAAAGGGGTTTATATGATCCAAAAATGAACAATTAAAGGAGGTAAAAGACTCAGATAATATGAGTGAACCAGATGCTTTATTTCATTGATCATATAAGAAACTTATTACATAATGTAAATGTGTTAAGTGTAAAACGGATGTAGCTGTGTTATGTTCCATGGACGATCTGTCTCCGGGTAGTCATCATCGGAGTCACGTTGCTTGCGCTTGCGATTTTTTGGCCTATCTTTCAACTCGTGTATATCGACGTGGTAATAGGAACCATTTAGCAATGCTTTGCTTATGACGAACGATCCTTCCCAAGGCGGGGATAGTTTGTGTGATTTCTCCTGCTTGAGTCTAAGCACCAGATCCCCTTCCTTAAACGAGCGATGCTTTACACGACGACTATGGTAGCCACGTAGCTATTACTGGTAGATGGTGGATCTCTGGCATGCCAGCACATGCTCTTCTTGAAGTGGGTCCACAGATAGGCGTCTAGATTCTTCAGCGTCATCCTCCTTGTAGGCGGCGAATCTTGGTGCATCATGGAGGATGTCGGATGGAAGGACGGCTTCTGCTCCATAAACCATGAAGAAAGGAATCAAGCCGGTGGATCTGTTGGGTGTTGTTCGTAAACTCCACAAGACAGATGGTAATTCCTCTCCCTAGGCTCCAGCTACTGTATGTAGCAGTGCCTCTAAGCGTGGTTTGATTCTGTGCAGAATTATTCCATTGTCCCTTTCAACTTTCCCATTTGACTATGGGTGTGCCACGGATGCTAGGTCAAGACGGATGCCTTTTTCATGACAGTACTCCTCAACTTCTCTGAGAGACAAATTTCTTCCATTATTGGTGATGATGCTGTGTGGGAGACCAAATCTCACCACTAGGTCCCGGACAATTTTTTTAGGGTTGTTGCCCCATCAAGATTTCTAATAGGTTTAGCTTCAATCCATTTTGTGAACTTATCCACTGCTACTAGCAAGTGTGTAAATCCACAGGGTGTTGTCTGCAAAGGTCCCATCATGTCCAGCCCCCAGACTGCGAACGACCAAGTTATTGGTATTGTTCGCAATTCTTCAGCTAGAACACTTGGTTGTCTTGCATAGAACTGACACCCAAGGCATGGTTGTACCAACTTGTCGGCGTCCGCCTTGGCAGTTAACTAGTAGAATCCTTGCTAGAAGGCCTTAGCCACCAATGATCGGGGAGCGGCGTGATGCCCGCAATCTCCGAGATGTATTTCCTGAAGGATTTCAATACATTGCTACTGGGAGACGCACCGAAGGAAAACTCCAGTGGTACTTCTTTTGTATAGCTGGCCACCAATGATGACGTAGCCTTTTTCTCTGCATACTATTTGTCGGCTTTCGACTTCGTCGGCGGTCAAAGTTCCGTCTTGTAGATAGTCCATGAACGGTTTTGTCTAAGCCAGAGAGGTCACTATTACTGTATTAACAAATGAATCCACTCTATTTGGGCTGTCGGGGTCCGCTCCCTTCGCGGATGGGGTCCGTAAATGCTCCAAGAAAATGCCTGGCGGAATTGGTTGACGAGCTGATCCAAGCTTTGACAGCAGATCTGCCACCTCATTCTCCTCCCTTTTGACGTACTTGACTTCGTAGATGTCGAAGCACTTGGCTATTTCGTCTACTTCGTCTCGATATGCCGCCATCATAGGGTTCCACGCGTTCCAAGTGCCAGCTACTTGCTGGACATCCAAGTCCGAATATCCACAGCAAACTATGCGCTTGATGCCAATATATTTATCCACGCATAGTCCATGAATGAGGGCCTCATACTCCGCCATGTTGTTGGTAGCATTGAAGTGAATCTGCAGGACATATTGCAACTTTTCTCCTATTGTTGATTACAATAATACACCAGCCCCTGAGCCGTTAAGTATCTTTGATCCGTCAAAGTGCATGACCCAATATTCTGGCTCTAGCATAGGCGTGTCTTCATGCAGTTCTGTCCAATCTGCGAGAAAATCCGCCAATGCTTGTGATTTGATAGCATCACGTCTCTTGTAGGTGATTTCAAAGGCAGCAAGTTCAATGCCCCATTTTCCACTCTCCCTGTAGCGTCACTATTGTTGATGATGTCAGACACTGGAGCCATGCTCACTACTGTGATAGGTGATACGTTGCAAACGTACTATAATTTTCTATGTTCCATGCTTGCTTTATATCTACTTTCTTATGTTTTGTCCACACTTTGGAGTATCTTTACACATTTCCTGGAACTAACCTATTAACAAGATGCCACAGTGCCAGTTGCATGTTTTCTGCTGTTTTTGGTTCCAGAAAAGCCATAAAATGAATATGCTCGGAATTGGATGGGACAAAAGCCGAAGTCAATATTTTACCGAGGGGAACACGGAGCCAGAAGACGAGAAGGAGGAGGGCCTCGAGGGGGGCACACCCCTGGACACACGGCCAGGCCTGGCCCGCTCCTATGGGGGTGCAGTCGCCTCGGGCACCCCCTCGGCCTCCCCTCTCGCCTATAAGAAGCCTCCGATACAGAAATCCTAAGTCACCGATAAAAATTCTACGAAAGAGTCTGTAGCCTCTGTCATATCCATCCCTAGATCGGGAGGGATCTGAAGCTCTTCCCGACACCCTGCCGGAGGGGAGAATTCACCCTGGAGGTCTTCTTCATCACCAAGCAAGCCTCCGGTGTGATGCGTGAGTAGTTCATCCTTGGACTAGGGTTCCATGTAGTAGCTAGATGGTTGGTTCTCCTCCTTTGTACTATCATGTTTAGATCTTGTGAGCTCTGGTCATGATCAAGATCATCTATTTGTAATCCTATATGTTGTGTTTGCGGGGTTCCGATGGATATTGAGATGCTATTTCAGATTGATTATTGATTCTATCATGTCTTTGTTATTTGTGATCTTGCATGCTCTCCGTTGTTAGTAGCTATCTTGGCCGAGTAGATGCTAGCAACTCCAAGAGGGAGTATTTATGCTCGATAGTGGGTTCATGCCTCTAGTAATCTGGGGAAGTGACAGAAATCTCTAAGGTACTAGATGTGTTGTTGCCACTAGGGAGAAAACAGCAATCCTTTGTTCATAGAGCAATCATATTGTTTACTTTACACACTTTGCTTAATGCAATTATCTGTTGCTTGCAACTTAATACTGGAGGGGGTTCGGATGATAACCTGAAGGTGGATTATTAGTCATAGATGTAGTTGGATTACGGTCTATGTATAATGTAGTAATGCCCAATAAAATCTCATAGGAGTCAAGATGATTAGTATATGCATGTATGCTTTCTCGATGTTTGTCAATTACCCCACTGTAATTTGTTCACCCAACATGTCATCTATCATAAGGAGAATCACCACTAGTGAACTATGGACCCCAATCCATTCTTTTACCATCATTCTACAACTATTTACTGTCATATGTTTACTTTCTGCAAGCTATTACTATCTTCCACACAATACGTTTAATCCTTTGTTTTCAGCAAAACCGGTGAGATTGACAACCTCACTCTAAGTTGGGGGAAAGTTCTGCGGTTGTGTTGTGTAGGATTCCAAGTTGGAAACAACACCTTGGAGGTGTTTCCTTGCTCCTACTGGTTTGATAACCTTGGTTTCATGACTGAGGGAAAACTTGCTTTTGTGCTCATCATACCTTCCTCTTGGGGTTCCCCAACGAGCTCGAATATTTTTTGGGCCATCAAGCTCTTTTTCTGGCGCTGTTGTCGGGGAGTCAAGGACATCTTCACAAGGGGAGTCCCTCATAATCAATCTCTTTACTTTGTTGTTTTTGTTTTGCTTAGTTTATTTCTTCTTTGTTTGCTTATTTCTTTATTAAAAACATAGAATAATATAGTTATACTAGTTTGCTTTTCTTTATTAAAAACACAAAAAATGACTACACTTGAAAACACTAAGTTGTGTGACTTCACTAGCACCAAAAACAATAATTTCATGTGCACACCTATTGCTCCACCTGTTCCTGAAGCTACTTTCTTCGAAATTAAACCTTCCTTGCTTAACCTTGTTATGAGAGAACAATTTTCTAGTATTGGTACTGAAGATGTTGTTGCTCATCGTAATAACTTTGTTGAACTTTGTGAGATGCAAAAACATAGGGATATAGATGGGGATATTATTAACCTTAAATTGTTTCCTTTCTCTTTGAGAGGAAAAGCTAAAGAATGGTTGCAGTCCCTAACTAGAAATAGTATTGATGGACTAAATGCAAAGATGCTTTCATTGGAAAATAATATCCTCCTGCTAAGATTATATCTATGAGAAGTGAAATTATGAAATTTAAACAATCTGATAATGAACATTTTGCTCAAGCTTGGGAAAGAATGAAATCTTTGGTAAAGAATTGTCCCACTCTGGACTGACTGCTTGGATGATTATCCAAAACTTTTATGCAAGACTGAATTATTCTTCAACAAATCTACTAGATTCTGTTGCTGGAGATACCTTTATGACCATTACTTTGGGTGCTGCAGCAAAGCTTCTGGATAATATGATGGTTAACTATTCTGAATGGCACACTGAGAGAGCTCCACAAGGTAAGAAGGTAAATTCTTTTGAGGAAACCTCCTCCTTGAGTGATAAAATTGATGTTATTATGTCTATGCTCGTTAATGGGAAAGCTCATATTGATCCAAATCATGTCCCCTTAGCCTCTTTGGTTGCTCAAGAAGAGCAAGTTGATGTGAACTTTATAAGAAATAATAATTTTAGCAACAATTCCTACAAGAATAATTTTGGTAATAATAACTATAGGCCATATCCCCCCAATAATGGTAATGCTTATGGAAATTCCTACAACAATAATAGGAGTGCACCCTCTGAACTTGAAGTTATGCTTAAAATTTTATTAGTAAACAAACTGCTTTCAATAAATTATTGAGGAAAAACACTCTAATGCTAAAGGAAATATAGCATCATTGGCTGAAGCACAGTCTTCTTTGAATAAAATGGTTGCTAAACCTGAAACTATTGAAAATCCCTTTGCTGCTACTAATGTTAGACTATTAGGTGAATTGCATGCTAAGTGGGAAAGAGAAGATGAAATTGCTAGAAATATTAGTATTTCTACTATCACTACCACTAATGTTGAAGCTAGTAAACCCAATGGAACCTCTTCTAATAAAAATGCTGAAATTCTTCGAGATATGGGAAACAATAGCTCCACTACTTTAGATAATTTTATGATTTTGATCTTGATGGTTTCAATATCTCTGAAGTACTTATGTTCCTACAAAAGCTTGCTAAAAGTCCTAATGCTAGTGCTGAATATGGCCTTTACAAAACACATTACTGATGCTCTCATAAAAATTAAAGAAGAAAAGATGAAACATAAAGCTTCTATTCCTATGAAATTAGAAGATGGTTGGGAACCCATCATTAATATGAAAGTGAACGATTTTGATCTCAAAGCTTTATGTGATCTTGATAGTAGTGTTTCTATCATGCCTAGAAAGATTTATGAAATGCTTGATTATATTTTCCACCATTGGAAGATTGTCATTTAAATGTCCCACTTGATGATAATGCTAAAAAGAAACTCATGGGTAGTGTTAATGATGTTCTTATTATGGTTAACAATGCCTATGTCCCCGTTGATTTCTACGTTTTGGATGTTGAATGCAATGCTTCTTGTCCTATTATTTTGGGAAGACCTTTTCTTAGAACTGTTGGTGCCATTATTGATATGAAAGAAGGGACCATTAAATATCAATTTCCACTCAAGAAAGGTATAGAACACTTCCCTAAGAAGAGAGAGAAGATTCCTTTTGCCTCTCCTATGAAAACAAAATTTGCTCTTAATGCTTTTTCATTTGAGAATACTTGATCCTTTTTCTTGCTTCTTATGCCTAACATAAAGGCGTTAAAGAAAAGTACTTATTGGTAGATAACCCAAAAGTTTTAGTTGAGTCTTGAAAGTTATTACTTCTGTAATAACCGCTCCTTATCATTTTTGTGTGGTTTTTGTGCCAAGAGTAACCTCTAATGAGAGAGAAGTAATGCTTGGGAAAGTTGCTGTCCCGAAACAGATTTTTTTGCTTCGCTGTACAAATTCGTGAAAAAACTCTGTACGTCAGTTTGAGCTATAATATTTTGTGCTTCTGCCCCAAGTTGTTATCCAACTTTTGTTAGTTCAACACTTTTTGATTTGAGCAACAAAAGGTTTTCGAAAAAATCGGTTTCTACCTGCTTGTCTGTTTTGATAGATTTCTGCCATTATTTGCATTTGCTTCTTGTTGATTCCTTTTGGGTTCTTTTTGGGGAATTGAGCTTTTGAGGGAATTGATACAGTAGCTTGTGTTTTAATGAAATTTTTACTCGTGTTGAAGCTGAACCAAACGACTTTTTATCTTGAGTGCACTAATGTTGCTAATGAAGATTGTGTGAAGTTTTGTATGAAAGAAATTTTTAGGTGTGGGGAAAGAATTATGTAATTAGATGAAGGATGGACTAAAGCTCAAGCTTGGGGATGCCACCCGTGTCACCCCAAGAAATATCCAAGAAGTACAAGCGTCAAAGCTTGGGGATGCCCAAGGCATCTCCTTCTTCATCCATAAAATTTCAGGTTTCTTCCAAACACTTCATTTTTATTGTTTCATGCACAGTTGTGTTGTTCTTGGAGCGTCTTCATTTTTTGTTTTTGGTTTTTGTTTGCTTGGTTCACTTAGTTTTCTTGAATAAACTAGTTGGACCCCCTCATTCATTCATTAGTTTTCAAATAAGTTGGTTTGGATTGGAAAGAGTAGGAAAAGTTCATGCTTAAGTGGTAAAAAGGAGCTTGTTTTTGACTGTGGCCTATGCTTTGTCATGTCATGCTTGGTATTGTTTTGGCTTTATGCTTAGTGATTTTTGTTGTAGCATTACTTGTTATAAACAATTGAGATTGCTTAATGTGCCTTGAATGAATCATGCGTTTTTTTAGCATATTAAAGCATAGTATTGTGGTATTCTCCTTTCATGCTTTATTTGGGTTGACTTGGCGCATGCTCACACCATGTTATGACTATACCAAGTCACCATAGCCTCAATTATCATTTAGTTTTCGACTTGTAAGATCACTTTATGCTTTAATTAATGATGTTTTGTCGCTTTGCATGATTATGGCCATTATCGCTCTCTTAGTTGGTCGCTCCCAGTCTTTTGCTAGCCTCCATAACCAAGTATGAGTTCCACTAATGCATCCAACTCCCAATAAAACCAAGTTATCCCAAAGAGTCCACCATACCTACCTATTAGCATTTGATATTCCAAGTATATTTATGTTTTTATATACCTTCCGAATTAAACTTGTTATGTGAAAACTAGTGATTAAAACTCTCATGAACTTGATGGCACACTTTACGTTTCTTGTACTTAATAAACTTGAACCATTGTGTCCAGCTTTGTTGCGTATATGCTTGCGCTTTATAAGTTGAAGTTAGCAGAACCATGTATCATGGGGAACGCTTTCAACATTGCACGTATTATTCTGTTGATATCATGATTCTTTTGCTTATGGATCCCAGCGGTGTGAATAAAAGTGGAACTTCTAAGATCATGGAGTTTGTATGTGTGTTAGAGAAACGCCTGGGCCGCTAGCCTAAGCCATTCCTAATCATGGTGGAAACTTGCAGCATAACCATAATGAGCATTCTATGAAGCATCCATAATAAAAACCTATGCAAATAGAAAATAAAAAGATCGCTAAGATGCTCATTGTCTGTTGCCTTGTCATTTTGATATGGGATAGCTTCTGTGTCATGGGGAAAGGGGTACCCTGTTGGCGGTTCTCTATGATACATATGTACTTACAATGACAAGAGCTTACTTGTGACTGAAGTTGAGTAGCATGAGGTTCGGTACTCGTAATCAAGGGGCATGAGATTTCAACTTATAAGTTGTCAAGCATATCCTCTTAGTTGTGTCACTTTAACCTTAATCACTTGAAGATGCCTATGATAGGGGCAATGAGAGCTGAAAGCTAATAAGTACCATAATTTTTGGAAGCTCTTTATGAGACTTGAATCCCTTCCTTCTATGAAGGCCTTTCTTTTACATTTATGTTGAGTCTCCATCTTCTATCTTTATGCACCTATTAAGAGATCATAGTGGCCATTCTTAGTTTAATGTGCATTGTCCCAAATCTCTATTGATTGATGCATAACTTTGATATTGCTTGTGCTTAAACTACTTGTATCTTGTCACCTTTATGAACTTTGAAGGTGTCCTATGCATTTATGTTTTGCTACACTATGAGGGACAAGCTGAATACCATACTCATTATGTTTTCTTTATGTGAAACAAACAAACATCTTTCAAAGCATTGTTATTCATGAATCTTTTGTTTGTATCTTTTCATGATACAACATAGTTGCTATGTCTTATTGTTAGAACTATATCTTTCATGCTATGTTAAAGTACTATGATCCCAGCTATCAATGTTATAAATGCCTAGATCAAGATTATGATGGTGCATGTCACCTCAAAAATTATTCTTTTCTTTGTATCACTTACCTACTCGAGGACGAGCAGCAGTTAAGCTTGGGGATGTTGATATGTTGCAAACGTATCTATAATTTTTTATGTTCCATGCTTGTTTTATATCTACTTTCTTATGTTTTGTCCACACTTTGGAGTATCTTTACACATTTCCTAGAACTAACCTATTAACAATATGCCACAGTGCCAGTTGCCTGTTTTCTGCTATTTTTGGTTCTAGAAAAGCCAGAAAATGAATATGTTCGGAATTGGACGGGACAAAAGCCGAAGTCAATATTTTACCGAGGGGAACACGGAGCCAGAAGACGAGACAGATGAGGGCCTCAAGGGGGCCACACCCCCTGGCCACGCGGATAGGCCTGGCCCGTGCCTGGGGGAGTGCAGCCGCCTCGGGCACCCCCTCGGCCTCCCCTCTCGCCTATAAGAAGCCTCCAATATAGAAACTTAAGTACCCGATAAAAATACCACGAAAGAGTCTATAGTCGCCGTCATCTCCATCCCTAGATCGGGAGGGATCTAAAGCTCTTCCTGGCACCCTGCCGGAGGGGAGAACTCACCTTGGAGGTCGTCTTCATCACCATGTAAGCCTCCAGTGTGATGTGTGAGTAGTTCATCCTTGGACTACGGGTCCATGTAGTAGCTAGATGGTTAGTTCTCCTCCTTTGTGCTATCATGTTTAGATCTTGTGAGCTCCGTTCATGATCAAGATCATCTATTTGTAATCTTACATGTTGTGTTTGTGGAAATTCGATGGATATTGAGATGCTATTTCATATTGATTATTGATTCTATCATGTCTTTGTTATTTGTGATCTTGCATGCTCTCCGTTGTTAGTAGCTATCTTGGCCGAGTAGATGCTAGCAACTCCAAGAGGGAGTATTTATGCTCGATAGTGGGTTCATGCCTCTAGTAATCTGGGGAAGTGACAGAAATCTCTAAGGTACTAGATGTGCTATTTCTACTAGGGAGAAAACAACAATCCTTTGTTCATAGAACAATCGTATTGTTTACTTTACACACTTTGCTTAATGCAATTATATGTTGCTTGCAACTTAATACTGGAGGGGGTTCGGATGATAACCTGAAGGTGGATTATTAGTCATAGATGCAGTTGGATTACGGTCTATGTATAATGTTGTAATGCCCAATCAAATATCATAGGAGTCAAGATGATTAGTATATGCATGTATTCTTTCTCGATGTTTGTCAATTGCCCCGCTGTAATTTGTTCACCCAGCATGTCATATATCTTAAGGAGAATCACCACTAGTGAACTATGGACCCCGGTCCATTCTTTTACCATCAATCTACAACTATTTACTGTCTTATGTTTACTTTCTGCAAGTTATTACTATCTTCCACACAATACATTTAATATTTTGTTTTCAGCAAAACCGGTGAGATTGACAACCTCACTGTAAGTTGGGGGCAAAGTTTTGTTGTTGTGTTGTGCAGGATTCCAAGTTGGAAACAACACCTTGGAGGTGTTTCCTTGCTCCTACTGGTTCGATAACCTTGGTTTCATAACTGAGGGAAAACTTTCCATTGTGCTCATCATACCTTCCTCTTGGAGTTCCCCAAAGAGCTCGAATATATTTAGCCATCAATAGGGTGCTCCTAGAAATGATACCTTAGCTTGCCTGAAGAAAGGAAAACTCCATAAGCTATCTTTTGGTAGTGTGGGTAACGCTGTTTGGATTCCATCAAGACTTCACTTACATAGTAAATGGGTCGTTGAACTCCGTAATCATGTGCTGGCTCCTTGCGCTCCACCACGATGACGATGATGATTACTCAGTTGGTTGCTGCCATGTAAACTAACATAGGCTCCCTTGACACCAGTGCTACAAGTATTTGCGGGGAGGAGAGTATTCTCTTCAACTCCTATAGTGCTGCATCAGCCTCGTCCGTCCATGTGAATTTGTCCGCCTTCTTGAGCAACTGGTAGAGTGGCATAGACTTCTCCCCAAGTCAGCTGATGAACTAGCTTACTGCTGCTACACAGCCCGTGAGCCTTTGTATGTCCTTTAGGCATGTCAGACGCTTGACGTCGAGGATGGCCTTGATTTTCCCTGGGTTCACCTCGATTCTGTGATGCGAAACGATGAAACCCAACAGTTTGCCGGAAGGTACCCCAAAGACGCACTTCTTGGGGTTCAGCATCATGTTGTATTTCCGGAGGTTGTCACGGGTTTCCTGCAAGTCGGCGATAAGATCATTTGATTTCTTTGACATTACCCTGATGTCGTCCATGTAAGTGTGTATGTTGCGACCTATTTGGTTGTGTAGGCAATGTTGGATTGTCCGCTGGTAAGTAGCACCAGCGTTTTTCAACCCAAAGGGCATCATGACATAGAAATACGTGCCATAGGGTGTGGTGAACAAAGTGGCCAGTTGGTCCAACTTTCACATCTGAATTTGGTGGTAACCTGAGTAAGCATCAAGAAAACACAGAAGTTCCGAGCCAGCCGTTGAGTCAATGATTGGTCAATGCGAGGCAAAGCAAATGGATCCTTCGGACACACTTTGTTCAAGCCGGTGTAATCAATGCACATTCTTAATTCATTGGTTCCCTTTTTGGGGACAAGTATAGGATCTGCCACCCATCGGGTGTGAATAACTTCTCGGATAAAGCTAGCCTTAAGTAACCTAGTTATTTCTTTGCCTATAGCCCTTCGTCTTTCGTCACCATAGCATCATAGTGGTTGCTTCACCGGTTTGGCATTGGGATCAATATTCAAGATGTGCTCGATAAGTTCCCTAGGTACACCTTTCATGTTGGCAAGTTGCCAGGCAAAGATGTCCCTATTCTCACGGAGGAACTTGACGAGCGCGCTTTCCTATTTGGGATCCAGGTCCGTGCCAATGGCAGTGGTCTTGGAGGAATCTCCTTCAACAAGATACACCTGCTTCGTCTTGATGGCGGCCTTAAATGCGGGTTTGGCAGCAGTGATCTGCTTCTTTGAAGCCGGCACCTCCGAGGCATTGACCTGATTCTGGATCTCCTTGAACTCCTCACCATAGAGAGCTGCTTCGGCGAAGGCGGCTTTGTTGAGATCGCACTCCCGGGCCTTGGTGAATCTTCCGTCAATGGTGATGACGTCGTTTGGTCCAGGAATCTTGAGCTTGTTGTAGACAAAGCATGGCCTTGCGAGGAAGGAGTGGAATATGTCGCATCCGAAGATGACGTGGTACACGCTCTTGAAGGGCACCACTTCAAAGGTCATGCATTCTTGGCGGTAATTGTTAACATCGCCAAAAGCAACCGGAAGGGTGATGCAGCCTAGGGAAATTGCATGTCGGCCAGGGACAACCCCATGGAACACGGTGTTGCTCTTTCTTAGCTGGGTCTCCATCAAGTTCATCTTGTGTAGTGTATCTAGGTACATGATGTTGATGCTGCTTCCACTATCCACGAGCCACTTGGTGAACTTTGTGCCACCAACCAAAGGGTTAATGACCATGGCATACTGGTTCTCTATTGGGATAAGGTATGGGTGATCCTTCCATCCCAAGTAATCGGAATTTCCAACCATCTGACGTACTAGGGGACCGGAGGGAGGGTAGCCATCAGTATCCTCAGAGAGGTTTTCTAGGCCCAGACGGTGGGAGTGCCAAGAAAGTTGTGGTAACATGGAGCCTTCTTTTCGAAGGGATTCTTCCCTTTACCCTCTCCCTTATCGGAAGATTTGGGTTCCACATCTTCATCCATATCACTTGATTCCTTGGACTCCTCCTCCTTCTTATTCCCCTTTCCCTTTCCACGGGGTTTGTTCTTCCGACTTCGCTTATAGCCGGACTTAGGGTCTTCCTTGAGGTCGTTGACAAATTTGCATTGGCAGTTGGTGTGGGTAGCTTTGCCGCTGGTGTCTAGATGGAAGAAACACGGCATATCACGGTACTCTTCGTACGTTTGGGGAACGCTGGGTGCTGAGGGTGTAGGATCACTCCCCTGTTGGCCACTCCTAGCCCCCCGACCACGTCCAAGCTGTTTGCCTCTGCCTCTGCCAGTGAACGTTGCGGCGACCATGTCAATTGTTTGCTTTTCTTCAAGCGGATTCTTCTCCTTGTTATTGTTGTTCTTCCTAGCCTGGGTAGGGATTGCTATTGTAGGCAACGATCCGCGCGTGTCATCAGCAGCAGCGGCGAACTCGCTAGCCATGGCGATCATTGCGTTGAGGTTGAGCTCATTGTTGTCTTGCTTGTGCTTCAACGTATGCCAGAGCAAAGTTACCTTTTCCAGACCATCGATGAAGGCGGCCATAGAGGTTTGTTCGTGTACCCCTGCTTAGGAATTTTTCATATCTAGCCAGCGAGAGAGGTAGGCACGAGAGGTTTCATCTTTTTCTTACACACACCGATGTAGGTCTCTGATAGTACAGGGACGCTTGTACGTACCCTCGAAATTTTCGGTGAACGCTTCATGCATGTCCAACCAATTGCATATTTATTTCTCCTGAAAGTCATCGATCCATTACCTGGCGGTGCCGGTCAGCATGAGTGGGAGGTACTTGACATCAATATTGGGGTTTCCCCTTGCGATGTGAATCACTTCGTTGTAGTCCTGCAACCATGTTGCTGGCCTAGCAGTGCCATCGTAGGGATTGATGGTATTGTCTATTCGGAGGCCCTTGGGGTAGGTTGTGGCCCATATCACTGGTCCAAAAAAACGTGGCCCAAGGTATGGGAGTTCCGGAGCCTCTTGGATCTTGTCCAGCTATGTACGCACATCATACTGCTCTGGTTGCTTCCCTTTTCCATCATGGGGAGGGGAGTTGTGGCGCGATCTATGAGATCCACTGTGGCCTCCTCCATGATGGCGGCTACGTGGTGATGGTGGCGGTGGGTTAGCCTTCTTATTGTGCCCCTCCTGCGACTCCTCGCGCCTATCGTGGTTACTTGTCGGATGTGGCGGTTCCTTGTGGGACCTGCTCATATGTCGTTCGATGCTGCTACGCTCTCTGGCATGCTGAGGCTGCTCACCCTGGTCGCGTATAACGATGCCGGCCTAGGGACTCCTTGGCGGTGGCCTGCTTGTATGGTGGCGCGGCTGTGGTTCCTCGTGACGCCGGGATGGTGGTTGAGGTGGCGACCGACGGGGACAAGCCTTTTCTCCATGATCGGAGGATATGGGGATGTGATACATTGCAAATGTATCTATAATTTTTGATGTTCCATGCTTGGTTTTATCCACTTTCTTGTGTTTTGTTACAACTTTGGAGTACTTTTCATATGATTTCTTGGACTAACCTATTAACAAGAGCCACACTGTCAGCTGCCTGTTTTCTGCTGTTTTAGGTTCTAAGAAAGTCAGAAAATGAATATTCTTGGAATTGGACGGGACAAAAGCCAAAGTGCCTATTTTTCCGGAAGTGATCAAGTGCCAGAATACGAGACGGAGAAGGGCCAGGGGCCGGCCACACCACCTGGCCGCGCAGCCAGGCTAGGCCCGCGCCAGGGGGTGGTGTGGTGGCTCCCGGCACCCCCTCGGCCTCTCCTTCTGCCTATATATTTCTCTTGGGACGAAAACCCTAAGTACCCGATCAAAAATCCACGAAAGAGTCTGTAGCTGCCATCATCTCCATCCCTAGATCGGGAGGGATCTGAAGCTCTTCCCGGCACCCTACCGGAGAGGGGAATTCACCCTGGAGGCCTTCTTCATCACCATGCAAGCCTCCGGTGTGATGCGTGATGTAGCATCCCAATTGTCTAACAATTGTAATGCTACTTGTTCTAGTAAGATATTGGCTACTTCCTATATACAATTGTTGCATCATAATTATATCATGCTCATGTCATCATGCCACCTTGCATTTGAGCATCATATAAAACCCTGGTTCTTTGGTTCTCTCTCATATGCACTATTAATTGTATTTGCCTCTTGATATTGTATTTGGTTATTGATATATTGTCTAAATGCCCAAGTTGAGTTGGGGGCATATCTTTTATTTCAACTCCACCACCTTCCTTTCACCACCTTATAATTACACCATCCCATTAACCATGAGCTTGTATTTCTTTTTCTTTTGATATTTTAATTCTAGCTCATGTGGTTTGGGGTGGATCAAATCCTTTAAATTCTTTTGCTTGGCTTTATTCCACTTCTTGGAAATGCATAAGAATAATGCCATAATATTACTATTGTTTTCACAAAATAAATCATGGCATTATTATTTTGCATGGGCCATGCAAGGGTACCACCACCTTTGGTTCATTGGTTCCTTTTGAATTTATTGAGTCTTTTCTTTGTGGATCATCACCATCTCTACCACTCCTTTACTCTCACCAACATCTATTAATTTATTTATCCACATTCATGTTTTATATGAGAGATTCTTCCCATACATTTTTCTTTCTCCTTTTCTTGTTTATTCCTCCACCTCATCTTATGTTAAATCCAAGGCCTCATTATCTTTCCTCTTGGGATGATCTCATAAACAATTACAAAATAAACCTAAAACCCTAATCCACACCTAACCTATCTTTCCTCTCTCTCTAATTTTCTTCTAACCCTATTCTACACTAAAACCTAACAATAGCCTCACCTCACTCTCTCTATCTCTCTCTCTACCATGAGGGCCACCTGACCCCCTCTCTCTCCCTGGCCCACACTCCAGCCACCCCTCTCTCTAACCCTAAACTAAACCCTAGCCCGAGCTACCCCCTCTCCTCTCTCTCTTCTTCTACCTGCCATGCTGGCCCCAGCTGCTGCGCCTCCCCCTTACCCTGGTCCACCTGCAGCCTCCCCCTGCCATGCCCTACCTTCCCCAGCCCGAGCCAGCACATGAGGAGGGAGAAAAAGGTGACAACCGAGCCACCTTTATCTCCCCGTGCCACGGCTGCCTCCCTCTCTCTCCCTCTCTCTTTACCCTCCTCCATACGCCTCCTGGCAGCTCCCAGATCTCCCCCGAACCTGCCCTCCTCTCCTCCTTCTTCCTCTTCGTCGCCAAGACCTGCCGCCGTTCGCCGCCGTCTACCTCTGCTCCCAGTCGTTCCAGTCGGCGAGCACGTCGTGGAGGTGGCCTGGGCGACCGAGAAGACCCCACTGCATCACCCTGTACACGCCGTCGCGAAGGAGGGAGCCCCCAGGACTGCCAGAACCTCGCCGCTCCCTGAAACCCTAGATCGCCGGAGCTCCTGCCTCGCTAGCGATCCGCCGCACCTCGCCCCGTTCTGACGCCAGCGACTTCCCCGCGGTAAGCCTCTCCCCCTCCTAGACAACGTCCGCGCCGCCGTACCGCCCTAGCCGCGCCAGACGTTGCGTCGAACGCCCGTCGTGCGCCAGAGCTCGCCGGTGTCTGCCAGTTTCTCGCGCCGCTTAGAGCCTACCTAGGCCCCAGCCCCCCTCCTGTCAGCTCCCCTAGCCCACCGCAGTGGCTTCGCCCCCTGCGCGCACACGCTCGGTCCACGGTTTGATCCCCCGCGCCGCGCGCGCGCTGTCGCCGAACACGCCGTCAGTTTCGTCAGAGATCGAGGAAGATCCACAGTGCGCGTGGAAACTTTGCACTTAACCCCCCACCTTTTTGATTCCTGCAACCCGCGCTCCTAGAGGCCCCACCTGTCAGCCGCAGTAGCAGTTTAATGGAAAAGCCCCCGGGGAACCTTACCCTCAACCCGCAGTCCAGCTTGCCCCCACCTGTCAGTCCCTGCCATCCCCACCGCTGTCACGTGGGCCGTAGCCAGTCGGCCCCACCTCGCAGTCGCACGGGCTAGCCAGTACGCGGTGTAAAAAGGATTTTCGCGCGGGTCTCGCCCAGTCAGCAGCTGGCCCACCGTTAGCGGATGTGGCTAGAATTGCCAGGGTGACAAAAGTTTTTCTGGTTATCTGTTTTAATTAAACCTTTTCAAAAATTGTTTTAAATTCAAATTCAATTCAGATTTAAATAACTTTTCAAATATAAATCCAAATAATACAAGTAATATATGTTTTGGAATCAGAAAAATGTGAGGAATTCAAATATGCCCTTCAAAATATTGTTTGAACACTTTAAAATTTCGAGATGATTAAAATTACAATAAAATGCCCTTTTCCTTAATTAATTAATAACTTTAATTCTATAACTCCAAATTGGGCAAATAATATGTCTAAATCGATCAGCGTGACGAGCCCGTTCTATTTATGCAGTCCTTGTTCTGAATTGAAGCATGCATCATGTTGTTATTAAAAATCTGAACTGTTTATGACAATAAAACTGGGTTAAATAAATGCCAAAATGCTTTATTTCTTGTATCCACACCTCACCTTTGCCATGCTACTTTAATGCCATGTAAATTGTGCATCATTCATCATGGCATGCTTGTTTTCTTGTCGCATTTTATTTCCTATGCTTGTGCACTTTATTTATGTTGGCCCTTGTTTGTTTGGTTCTTCTTCGAATAGACGCCCAGCAGGAGAATTACCAGGAATCACAGGAGTACTACCCAGATCCATCTCTCGCTTCAACTGAGTTGCCAGGCAAGCACTACCACATGCTTGCATACATACAGTACCTATTGCCTCTATCTTATTCTTGCATCATTGAGTCGCGATTGCATTAAATTGAATCCCAAGCACTGCATAGCCTTTACTTTTAAACCCCACCGAAGCTTGTTCCTCCATCCCATGAGCCATTACTACAGGAGTTGTTTGAGCCATGTGAGTCGTAGAAAAGCATGAGTAGGGTATGTGAGTGTCTGATGGATAACGAGGTACTTAAACAACTTAAACTGAGTAGTAATGGGATAACTAATGAAAGAGGCACCGGTGAGCAATATCGGCTATTTGGTTTTTCATGCTCACTTGTGTCCCGTAGGACCCCGAGTACTTGATTCCTGTTCCTTGACTATTCGCACTATCCACATCCGGGAGGCCTTATGGACCCCCCTGAGCCAGAGCTTGATTCATTCTTATTTCTTGGGGGCACAATTAGTTTGGGGCTTTATTACTATCCTGTACTTATGCCATGTTACTGCTTTATTAAGATTGTGCGAGGAGCACCTGTATTGTTTTGGATCGCGCCACGTTTTCGCGGTATCGACAAGACCAGTCACATTTTCGGGTTCCCCGCCGTTTACAGCCGTCATCGCAAACCCTGGGTCCGTCTCGGAGCCGGCCAACTTCGTTGCGGGTAGCTTATTGGGGTGGCCCCCTGAAATATTTCTGAATCCTGTGATTGCTTTGTCGTGAATGCCTCGTTGGGTTTTGATTTGGTTTTTCCGAGGTCGATCGAGTGTGTGTTGCTATTCGTGCACCCCTGCAGGGTAAATCTTTCTGAAAGCCGTGTCCACGGTTATGGACGACTTGGAGCACAGTTTCTCGATCATAGACAAGTATAACTAAAGTACCGCTTTAAAATTGACTAAGCACTTGACTAGTAAATAGTGCAATACTCATGGAATGGTTAATAAAACTGCCAACGGATGATGGGGGTTGTTCGTCCGCTTCCTCGTTGGTAAGCGAGGAGGAGGATGGATCTGTTAATTATACTGTTATAACTGCTGTTCTTAATTCACGGACTTCCGCCTATCATTGGTTAGGCGGAAGGTTAGCGAGTATCTGTAGAATTGTTAGGTATTATCTTTTGCTGCAATTGCGTCACCCCAGGTTGTGTCCCCTTTAGTGGCATAAAGACTTGCTGAGTACCCCTAGGGTCTCACACGATAAATTGTTTGATTCAGATAAACAGGTGTACCCGCAAGATGGTTACTGGGTGGAAGAGACAGATGATGTTGGCAACGATCGTTCGGTGTAGAGATTCCGGGAACGGGGATCCGTGAGATCTGTGGGCGGGATGTGTTTATTTATGGGGCATCTTATGCCAATTTGCTTCTTATCTGTACTCGGATCTTGTTTTCCGCTTCCGCATGATACTCTGATATGTGATGTATGAGGAGCTATCCTAAATTATTATATCTATCTAGGACATTTGGATCTTGCCATATGGCGTTGCAATATTTCTATTTCTTTTAGATGGAATGGCTCTGAGAACTATTGTATGTGGCTTGCATACATACTCATTTGTGTATGTAGTTGATCCCTTCGCCTGCCGATTACGCCGCTCGTTCTTGTCCCGTTGTCTGAAAGTGGTTAGGACGGCCGAAAGGTCTACCGTGAGTGGCCCTGGGCCCCACCGTACTATTTTAACCACTTTCGTTCATCCAGGCATGTAACTAAGAGCGTAATTCACCGAGGTAGTTACACGTGAGTAGTTCATCCTTGGACTACGGATCCATGTAGTAGCTAGATGGCTGGTTCTCCTCCTTTGTGCTTTCATGTTTAGATCTTGTGAGCTCCGTTCATGATCAAGATCATCTATTTGTAATTCATACATGTTGTGTTTGCGGGGATCCGATGGATATTGAGATGCTATTTCAGATTGATTATTGATTCTATCATGTCTTTGTTATTTGAGATCTTGCATGCTTTCCATTGTTAGTAGCTATCTTGGCCAAGTAGATGCTAGCAACTCCAAGAGTTAGTATTTATGCTCGATAGTGGGTTCATGCTTCTGGTAATCTGGGGAAGTGACAGAAATCTCTAAGGTACTAGATGTGATGTTGCTACTAGGGAGAAAACAGCAATCCTTTGTTCATAGAACAATCATATTGTTTACTTTACACGCAGTTCATAAAGCAATAATCTGTTGCTTGCAACTTAATACTGGAGGGGGTTCGGATGATAACCTGAAGGTGGATTATTAGTCATAGATGCAGTTGGATGGCGGTATATGTATTATGTTGTAATGCCCAATCAAGTCTCAGAGGAGTCAAGATGATTAGTATATGCATGTATTGCTTTCTGGGTGTTTGTCAATTGTCCCGCTGTAATTTGTTCACCCAGCATGTTATCTATCTAAGGAGAGCCACCTCTAGTGAACTATGGATCCCGGTCCTTTTCTTTACATACAATCTATAAACTGTTTACTTCTTTGTGCTTACTTTTTGCAAACTTTCACTTCTTTCCATTCAATACGTTTAATACTTTGTTTTCTGCAAAACACGGTGAGATTGACAACCTCATCGCAAGTTGGGGACAAAATTCTGTGGTTGTGTTGTGCAGGTCTCCACATTGCTACTAGCACCGGTAGTGCGCCCTGCCAAAGCTCTGCTAGTAACACCTTTGGGGTGTTTCCTTTCTCCTACTGGTTCGATTAATCCTTGGTTTCATAACTGAGGGAAAACTCACTGTTGTGCTCATCATACCTTCCTCTTGGGGTTCCCAACGAGCTCGACGTCGAAAGTCGAGCGCATCAAGATCTTTTCTGTCACCGTTGCCGGGGAGTCAAGGACATCTTCACAAGGGGAGTCCCTCATAACCAATCTCTTTACTTTGTTGTTTTTGTTTTGCTTAGTTTTCTTTTTTGCTTTGTTTGCTTGTTTTGTTATTCAAAAGCACACAAAAATTAGTTTTACTTGTTTTCTTTCTTATTTGAAACCCCAAAAAAAATGACTACTCTTGAAAACACTAAGTTGTGTGACTTCACTAGCACCAACAACAATGATTTTATGAGCACGCCTATTGCTCCACCTGTGGCTGAAAATACTTTCTTTGAGATAAAACCTGCTTTACTCAATCTTGTTATGAGAGAGCAATTTTCCGGTATTGGTAATGAAGATACTGCTTCCCATCTAAATAACTTTGTTGAACTTTGTGAGATGCAAAAGCATAGGGATATAGATGGTGATATTATTAAGCTGAAATTGTTTCCTTTCTCTTTGAGAGGAAAAGCTAAAGAATGGTTGAATTCCTTAACTAGGAATATTATTGATTCTTGGACTAAGTGCAAAGATGCTTTTATTGGAAAATACTATCCTCCTGCTAAGATTATATCCATGAGAAGTGAAATAATGAAGTTTAAACAACTTGATAATGAGCATGTTGCTCAAGCTTGGGAAAGAATGAAATCTTTGGTAAAGAATTGTCCCACTCATGGACTGACTGGTTGGATGATCATCCAAACTTTTTATGCAGGATTGAACTATTCTTCAAGGAACCTATTGGATTCAGCTGCTGGAGGTACCTTTATGACCATCACTTTGGGTGTTGCAACCAAACTTCTGGACAATATGATGGTTAATTATTCTGAATGGCATACTGAGAGAGCTCCACAAGGTAAGAAGGTAAATTTTGTTGAGGAAACCTCCTCCTTGAGTGATAAAATTGATATTATTATGTCCATGCTTGTTATTGGGAAAGCCCATATTGATCCAAATAATGTTCCTTTAGCCTCTTTGGTTGCTCAAGAAGAGCAAGTTGATGTGAACTTCATAAGAAATAACAACTTTGGCAACAATGCTTATGGTAACAATCCTTATAGGAACAATTTTGGTAACAACAATTATAAGCCATATCCTCCCAACAATGGTAATGCTTATGGAAATTCTTACAACAATAATAAGAGTGCTCCCTCTGAACTTGAAGTTATGCTTAAAGATTTTATTAGTAAACAAACTGCTTTCAATAAAACTATTGAGGAAAAACTCTCCAATGCTGAAAGAAATATAGCATCTTTGGCTGAAGCTCAATCGACTTTGAATAAAATGGCTGCTAAACCTGAAACTAATGAGAATCCCTTTGCAGCTACTAATTCCATACAAGTAAGAATTGATGAAAATGTTAGACTATTAGCTGAATTACATGCTAAGTGGGAAAGAGAAGATGAAATTGCTAGAAACATTAGTGTTTCTACTATCACCACCACTAGTGTTGAGGCTAGTAATAGTTCTACTACTTTAGACGATAAAGTTGATTTTGATCTTGATGGTTGCAATATCTCTGAAGTTATTAAGTTCCTACAAAACCTTGTTAAAAGTCCTAATGCTAGTGCTATGAACATTTCTTTTACAAAACACATTACTGATGCTCTCATAAAGATTAAAGAAGAAAAGATGAAACATAAAGCTTCTATTCCTATAAAGCAAGAATATGGTTGGGAACCCATCATTAATATGAAAGTGAATGACTTTGATTTCAAAGCTTTGTGTGATCTTGATAGTAGTGTTTCTATTATGCCTAGAAGGATTTATGATATGCTTGATTTGCCTCCTCTTGAAGATTGTTATTTGAATGTCCCACTTGATGCTAATGCTAAAAAGAAACTCATGGGGAATCTTAATGATGTTCTTATTATGGTTAATGATTCTTATGTCCCCGTTGATTTCTATGTTTTCGATGTTGAATACAATGCTTCTTGTCCTATTACTTTGGGAAGACCTTTTCTTAGAACTGTTGGTGCCACCATTGATATGAAAGAAGGCACCATTAAATATCAAATCCCACTCAAGAAAGGTATAGAACACTTCCCTAAAAATAGAGAAAAGACTTCTTTTGCTTCTCCTATGAAAACAAAATTTGGTCTTAATGCTTCTTCATTTGAGAACACTTGATTCTTTCTTTGCTTCTTATGCCTAACTTAAAGGCGTTAAAGAAAAGTACTTATTGGGAGATAACCCAAAAGTTTTAGATGAGTCTTGGAAATTATTACCTCTGTAATAACCTCCCCTTATCCTTTTTATTTGCTTTTTGTGCAAAGAGTAACCTCTAATGAGAGAGAAGTAATGATTGGGAAAGTTGCTGTCCCGAAACAGATTTATGTGCTTCACCGTAAAAATTCCTGAGAGAGCTATGTATGTAAGATTGAGCTGTAATTTATTTTTCTTCTTCCCCAGGTTATTATATAACTTTCGTTAGTTTAACACTTTTTGATTTGAGCAACAGAAGGTCTTCTAAAAAATTCGTCTTTACCTACTGGTCTGTTTTGACAGATTTCTGCCATTTTCTGCATTTGCTTCTTGTTAGTTCCTTCTTGAGTTCTTTCGGGGAATTGAGCTTTTTGAGGGAGTGCTACAGTAGCTAGTGTTCTAATATAATTTTATTTGGTGTTAGAACTGAACCTTAAGACTTATTTATCTTAAGTGCACTAATTTGCTAATGAGATTGTGTGAAGTTTTGTATGAAGGAAAATTTTCAGGTGTATGGAAGGAATGAGTAATGAGATGAAGGATGGACTAAAGCTCAAGCTTGGAGATGCCACGCGTGTCACCCCAAGAAATAGCCAATAAGTACAAGCGTCAAAGCTTGGCGATGCCCAAGGCATCCCCTTCTTCATGAATAAAAATCTGAGGTTTCTTCCAAACGCTTCATTTTTATTGTTTCATGCACAGTTGTGTTTTTCTTGGAGCGTCTTCTTTTTCGTTTTCGTTTTGGTTTTTAGTTTGCTTGGTTTGATTAGTTTTCTGAATAAATTGGTTGGACCCCCTCTTTCATACATTTGGTTTGCAAATAGTTTGGTTTGGTTTGGTTTGGAAAAGAGTAGGAAAGTTCATGCTTATGTGGTAAAAAGAACTGGTTTTTGACTGTGGCCTATGCTTTTTCATGCCATGCTTGATATTGTTTTGGCTTTATGATTAGTATTCTTTGCTGTAGCATGACTTGTTATAAACAATTGAGATTACTTAATGTGCCTTGGATGAATCATGCGTTGTTTTAGCATATTAAAGCATAGTATAGTGGTATTCTCCTTTGATGCTTTATTTGGGTTGACTTGGCGCATGCTCACACCATGTTATGACTATCTCAAGTCCCCATAGCCTGTATGATCCTTTAGATTTCAACTTGTAGTATCACTTTATGCTTTGATCAATGATGTTTTGTCGCTCTGCATGATTATGGCCATTATTGCTCTCTTAGTTTGTCGCTCCCAGTCTTTTGCTAGCCTCCACAACAAAGTATGAGTTCCACTCATACATCCAACTCCCTAAACCAAGTTATTCCAAAGAGTCCACCATACCTACCTACTAGCTTATGCTATTCCAAGTATAATCATGCTTTTGTTCACCTTCCACTTGTTATGAGAAAACTAGTGATTAAAGCTCTCACGAACTTGATGGCACACTTTACTTTTTGCCTCTAATAAACTTGAACCATTGGGTCCTTCTTTGTTGCGTATATGCTTGCGCTTTATAAGTTGAAATTAGCAGAACCATGTTTCATGGGGAACGCTTTCAACATTGCACTTGTACTTTGTACCCCGTTGATATCATGTTCTTTTGCTTACGGATCCCGGTGGTGTGAAATAAAAGTGGAACTTGTAAGATCATGAGTTTGTATGTGTGTTAGAGAAACGCCTAGGCCGCTAGCCTAAGCCATGCCTAATCAAGGTGGAAACTTGCAGCATCACCATAATGAGCACTCTATGAAGCATCCTCAATAAAAACCTATGCAAATAGCAAATAAAAAGATAGCTGAGATGCTCATTGTCTGCTTGCCTTGTCATTTTGATTATGGGAAAGCTCCCGTATCATGTGCAAGGGGTACCCTGTTGTCGGTTCTTAATGATACGCATATACTTGCAATGACAAGAGTTTACTCGTGACTGAAGTTGAGTAGCATGAGGATCGGTCTTCGTAAGTAAGGGGCATGAGATTTAGGTTTATAACTTGTCAAGCATATCCTCTTAGTTGTGTCACTTTAACCTTAATCACCTTCAAGATGCTTATGATAGGGGCAATGAGAGCTGAAAGCTACAAGTACCATAATTTTTGGAAGCTCTTTATAAGACTTGAATCCCTACTTCATTTTTTACAAAAGGCCTTTCTTCCACCATTATATTGAGTCTCCACCTTCTATCTTTATGCACCTACTTTGAGAGCATAGTGGCCATTCTTAGTTCTATGTGCATTGTCCCAAGACTAGTTGATTGATGCATAACTTGTTATTGCTTGTTTTAAACTATTGTATCTAGTCACTCTTATGAACTTTGAAGCTGTCCTATGCATTTATATTTGCTACTCTATTGAGGGACAAGCTGAATACTAGTATGCTATGTTTTCTTTATGTGAAACAAACAAACGTCTTGCAAAGCATTGTTATTCATGAATCTTTTGTTTGTACCTTTTCATGTTGCATCATAGTTTCTTTGCTTATTGCTAGAACTTTGTCTTTCATGTTATGATTGAAGTACTATGATCCCAACTTTGAATGTTTTGCAAATACTTTAATCAAGTCTTTGATCGTGCATGTCACCTCAAAAATTATTCTTTCTTTTTATCACTTACCTACTCGAGGACGAGCAGGAGTTAACTTTGGGGATGTTGATACATTGCAAATGTATCTATAATTTTTGATGTTCCATGCTTGGTTTTATCCACTTTCTTGTGTTTTGTTCCAACTTTGGAGTACTTTTCATATGATTTCTTGGACTAACCTATTAACAAGAGCCGCAGTGCCAGCTGCCTGTTTTCTGCTGTTTTTGGTTCCAGGAAAGTCAGAAAATGAATATTCTCGGAATTGGACGGGACAAAAGCCAAAGTGCCTATTTTTTCGGAAGTGATCAAGTGCTAGAATACGAGACGGAGAAGGGCCAGGGGCCGGCCACACCACCTGGCCGCGCGGCCAGGCTGGGCCCGCGCCAGGGGGTGGTGTGGTGGCTCCCGGCACCCCCTCGGCCTCTCCTTCCGCCTATATATTGCCCTCGAGACGAAAACCCTAAGTACCCAATCAAAAATCCACGAAAGAGTCTGTAGCCGCCGTCATCTCCATACCTAGATCGGGAGGGATCTGAAGCTCTTCCCGGCACCCTGCCGGAGAGGGAAATTCACCCTGGAGGACTTCTTCACCACCATGCAAGCCTCCGGTGTGATGCGTGAGTAGTTCATCCTTGGATCCATGTAGTAGCTAGATGGATGGTTCTCCTCCTTTGTGCTTTCATGTTTAGATCTTGTGAGCTCCGTTCATGATCAAGATCATCTATTTGTAATTCATACATGTTGTGTTTGCGGGGATCCGATGGATATTGAGATGCTATTTCAGATTGATTATTGATTCTATCATGTCTTTGTTATTTGAGATCTTGCATGCTTTCCATTGTTAGTAGCTATCTTGGCCAAGTAGATGCTAGCAACTCCAAGAGTTAGTATTTATGCTCGATAGTGGGTTCATGCCTCTGGTAATCTGGGGAAGTGACAGAAATCTCTAAGGTACTAGATGTGCTGTTGCTACTAGGGAGAAAACAACA
Organism: Avena eriantha; assembly: GCA_910589775.1. Classification (NCBI taxonomy): domain Eukaryota; kingdom Viridiplantae; phylum Streptophyta; class Magnoliopsida; order Poales; family Poaceae; genus Avena; species Avena eriantha. The sequence continues at coordinate 268,185,960 of OU342740.1, read as the reverse complement.
ATCCTTTGTTCATAGAACAATCGTATTGTTTACTTTACAGGCAGTTCGTAAAGCAATAATCTATTGCTTGCAACTTAATACTGGAGGGGGTTCGGATGATAACCTGAAGGTGGATTATTAATCATAGATGCAGTTGGATGGCGGTCTATGTATTATGTTGTAATGCCCAATCAAGTCTCAGAGGAGTCAAGATGATAAGTATATGCATGTATTGCTTTCTCGGTGTTTGTCAATTGTCCCGTTGTAATTTGTTTACCCAGCATGTTATCTATCTAAGGAGAGCCACCTCTAGTGTACTATGGATCCCGATCCTTTTCTTTACATACAATCTATAAAATGTTTACTGCTTTGTGTTTACTTTCTGCAAACTTTCACTTCTTTCCATTCGATACGTTTAATCCTTTGTTTTCCACAAAACACTATGAGATTGAAAACCTCATCGCAAGTTGGGGACAAAGTTATGTGGTTGTGTTGTGCAGGTCTCCATGTTGCTACTAGCACCGGTAGTGCGCCCTGCCAAAGCTCAGCTAGTAACACCTTTGGGGTGTTTCCTTGCACCTACTGGTTCGATTAAACCTTGGTTTCATAACTGAGGGAAAACTTACTACTGTGCTCATCATACCTTCCTCTTGGGGTTCCCAACGAGCTCTACGTCAAAAGTCGAGCGCATCAGGATGGCATGAGTCCTGTTGTGTGCCTCTCTCCGTCTTTGCTTTTTGGAGCCTATGTGGGATCCCTCATCACGGGGAGATTTTGGCATTCTGCGGCTATTCATGGTTGACTGGAAAAGCTCCGGGTTGGACTCTAGCCTTTGTGAGGCAGCCTTCTCATGTTTCTTGCATGCCTTAGTGACGAGGTCGTACACTTGAGAAACTGCTTTTGGTGACATGTGTTGTTCCAGGAGGGTCTTGGCGATGGCGATGTTGAGGGCGGGGTTTGGCATGACTTGCCTCCCCTCTGAATTCATGTATGGGGTGGACTTTGTCGTCTTGGACCCGTCATATCCCAACCTACGCCGAATGTCGGGGTCTTCGACGATGTGAGTTGGTACTTTCTTGGCCTTTTGCTTTAGTAGTAATTGCTTGTACTCAGCCTCCATAGATCTTGCTGCCTTGATGGATTGTTGCACCTTGGCCATGTATTCATCCAGCTTAGCGCCCTGCTCTGAAATGCACTTGGCCTCTGCTAGGATTGCCGCACGCTTCTCATCAAGCTCCGTGACACTCCGGATATGGGCGACGGTGATAGACCCAACGAGGAGTGCGCTGTAGATTGCCTTGTCGGTGGGAGTAACCAATGGGTTACCAGCTGTAGACGTTGATGGTGGCATTGGTGGCTGATTTGACTGTCTGGCAGTACTGGGGGTTGTGGTGATTTCCTACGCTGGTTGCGGGCAGATATCCAGAGGGGGCAAAGCCTTGGCTGGAGCCGGAGGCTCAGCGGCTTTCTTGGTTGCTGCCGCTCTGGTAACCACTAGCGTGGGCGGAGCTCTCTCACATTCCAGTTCCTATCTGTCTTCTTCCATCACACTCCCAATGGTGACTAGCACCTGGTAGGAAGTGTTGGTCTTCTCGGCGCGCTCCTCCTTCTAGATCTCCCGCTCGATCTCCCTCATAACATCATAGTATTCCTCCGAGTTAGCGTCTGAGCCACCGCCATCCATATTGATGTCGGCGTATAGTGCGTCAAGGACAAAGTCGGAGTTGGCTTCGGTGTTGTCAACGGCTGATGTTGAGGGTGATGGAGGCAAGCCGTTGTTGTTGTTGTTGTTGTTTCCTCCGGCTTCTGGCCCAGGCATAGCTTGGGTGTTCTCCTCAGCATCCGCGTATTCGTTGACGATTGCGACCATCTAACCAAGTGTGAGAGGACCCGCGGCCTGCCGCCTTCGGAGGGTATGCTAGAGGAGTGTTTCGGGTGTGAGCCCTTCCACAAAGTGGTACATGAACTCGTCGGCGCGGTCACCCTCTAGGGTTTCCGTCACCCTCATCCATTTTGCGAGGTATTCACGGGGAGTTTCTCCGTCCCTTTGAACGCATCTAGCCAGATTGAAGATGGTGATGACGCCGACAAAGTGCACCCTGCGCATCTCTATGCTCAGGGAAGCCAAGCGGATTTGCGGGGTCCTTCCACCTTTATATCCTGCAAAGGGGCAGTTTGGGTGGGCCTTGAATTTTCCTGATCCGAGCCACCATACTCCAAGGAGAGATATGGCCTAGATCCTTCCGCGTACGTGTCCTGCTCATAGGTGGTTCGTGCGGGGCTTGACGAGTCTACGACTTCCTGGGAGCTAGGACCCAAGTCGGTTTCGCCGATGAAGATGTGGATGTCTCCAAAGGGGATGATGGAGCAGTGCATAGGGTTCGTCTTCGATGGCACCCAGAACTCATCTAGAGGGACGATTGGGACGTTTCCAGAGAAGAGAACACGCCCGATGGCTACGGTGTCGCTGATTCTCATGAAGAGATTGGACCTCGCCCGGTGTAGAGCTCGAAGCACCTCTTGCTCCATGGTGGGCGCCAACTGTCATGGTACTGACGACGAGTACGCCATGGAGGGGTACTCATAGTGCGTGTTTAGAGACATGGGGTAAGGCGGAGAGTTGGTGGGTACGAGGTAACACAGCTTACCCAGGTTCTAGTCCCACAACAGTGGCGGAACTCTACTCCTGCTATAAATCACTATCATGGCAATACGCCGAGTTACAGAGATAGGTTCGTTGTGCGAGGTGTTGCATGTTGTATGTAGAAATCTAAGAGGTTGTGCCCTAAAGGCTCCCACAGGTCCGTCTTATAAAGGCACCCGAACCTAGGGTTTACAGGGAAAGGTCCTTGCCAGACAAGGTCTGTGTCTTGTACTCCAAGGCTCCGAGTATGTCGATGACTCCTGTGTAGCCTTCCTTTATCCAGCATGGGCCTCCCTTCTAGATCCGTCTACCTTGGCCTCTCAGCAGGCCATAGGCCTTGCTACCAACTATGGGCCACCCGGGTTAGCCGGATTGGTGACATGCTATGAGGATACCCAATATCCCCAACACTATGTTTAAAGCCATAAAGCCAGGCTAGGATGCTACATATATTTCCAACCTGGATCCCAAGGGACATCGACTCAAGGTGAGTTTGTACATACCAGCTTGGAGCATCTTGAAGTAGAGTTTGGTCAGAGTTGTATCGGCTTATGGTGCATCGGCATCATGTAGATGAACAAGTTCTCGCTTTCAAGGGAGTGTTGATGCACCAAGCTTGGTGAACATGCCTCCGTGTATAGCTGCAATGAGAGGATTTGAGATTCATATAAAATTCTTAAATCTTTACCTTTGTTACCTGTGTAGGGGAACACTTCATAGTATTCTTCCTTCATGGCAGGGAGTTCAGGACCCTATATGTTAGTATAGCAACGTTCTATCTCTAGTTCACTATTATTAATGCTCTCCATATGAGTGTCTAGGCACAAGTCCTCCGCAGAACAATTATCAATAGTTTTAGCATCATAAAAATCACTACTAGAGTGAGAGGCATCACAAACAAAAGTTGTAGTGTGACTCTCTTTGTCAACCTCACCTTTTTGTTCCTCCTTTTCATCGACTAGTGTTTTAATAGCAATGATAGAATCAAAAGTAGGAGTCGAAGGTGTGAGTGGGTGATCAATCCGTTCTTCCTCCTTGTGCTCCTTTTCCCCTTCGCTCTTTAGTGACTCTTGCAAAAGGTTGTCTTTCTCCATGGCGGTTTTAGACTGCTTCGAATAATATAATACCAATGCATTATTATGTAAATTATTGTCGCAAAAGAGGAATATGAGGTATACTAAATTAAAAACTCCATCAAGTGCTTCACTTTCAACATCAATAATTCCTAGTCTAAATACCATTTCAGATGCACCTTTGAAATGAAAAGTTTCTAGTACTTCCAAACTAGCATAGGATTTATTTCTATTATAATTTGCTAGAGTAGGATTGTTGGAACACTCACATTGAAAATTAAGGTGGTCATCTGTTATGCAAATTGTGCAATAAGATCCATCATTAGCACGCAACCATAATGAATGCATTTCAAATTGGTCCACCAATTTCTTTATCAGCTCATGTCTAGTAACCAGGCTTGATGAACTTGAATCCTTTATCTCCTCCAATGCTTGTATTATCTCTTGAACAAAATTTATCTCGGAAGACATGATTAGTAGCAACTGTTTTTATAATTTTTTTGTTTTGTAATTTTTTATTGTTTTCAATATAAAAGAAAGTAGTAAGATAATAGCAACAAACTGAAATAAACTATGTGCGAGTAGCTAACCGAACGCTTTGCTCCTCGGCAACGGTGCCAATTTGATGGACTGGGTTCCTGCACCAATAACAGGGTTATTGCAGTACTTGTAGCAGCAAATATTTAAAGAGTTTGTCTCGATGGGAGCTCGGAGAACACGACCCTGCAGCCACATTGTCAATGCACTAGTAGGAAAATGCTTATCCATAGTGTCCTTATCAGTGGTGCACATCTAATGTGTGCCCCACGAATAGTTACCCGTGGCGCACTAGCTAAACCATCTGCCACTGACCTTCCCTTACATGTGACGCACGGTCCAAATGGTGTGTCACTACATGTGGGCCCCAGTGCTAGCGGCTGACCCCGTCCATGGGAAGCATATCCGTGGTGCACAGAACCGACGTGTGCCATGAATAGAAGGGTTATTAGTGGCGCACGGTCTTCCCGTGCGCCTCGGGTGTTGGTGGGCCCAAGCGTCTGAAAAGGTGAGAGATGACCAGCGGCGCATGGCCTAGAGGTGCACCATGGATATATGTTATCTGTGGCACACGGTTTGGTAGGTGCGCCACGGATGTGTCATGCCAGCTATACAAAAAGGTGGCACTTCCCCTACCTCCACTAGCTAGTGCACTTTCCCCTACCTCCACTAGATCTAGCTCGAGTTGCTCCTCCTCCTCATCCCATTTTCTCCAACAATTTCTCCATTTTAAGTTGCCAAAACCTCTTTGGGTTGGATGGATCTATAAAGGAAACTCCTCTCTACCGTGTAGATCCACTAAAGTAAGCGCACACACCTTTTCTCTCCTCTCCTCCACATCAAGTTTGACTAACCACTCCACGCGCTCTCTCGCGTGGCCTCTCTCGTCTTGGTATAACTTGTGCTTGTTTTGTGTGTGTGGACGACGATGTTGGCGGTATATATATGCTTGTGTTCTTGTGTACATGGATATATGCTTGTGTTCTTGTGTACATGGATATATGCTTGTGTTTTTGTGTGTGGACGACGGTGTTGGCTTGGGAGACGATGTTTACATGGATATATGCTTGTGTTCTTGTGTATGCTTTGTGTTGTGGAGGTGCCGGTGTGTGTGGTTCAATGAATGTTTGCCGAAATGTTGATTCATTTTTGTTTTGGCAAAATTTTGCACTACCCATATGTCCTATTTATAGGGAAGGTCATGCCGAATTTTTGCATGCATGGTTCTAATTATTCCTTTTGCTCCATACCGCCGCACAAGCAACCACTGTGCGTCAGATGGGTGGAGCTATGGTGGATAGATACAAGGCACGCGCAACAGCCGTCATGATTCAGAACAACATGACCGGGATAAGATGTCCTTGTAAGAGATGCAAACTTGGTACCCTAATCAAACCTGATTCTAGGACACTGGAGAAGCACTTGCTCATGGGTGGTTTCATGCCCAACTACATTGACGAGGACATCAACAACGGGGCACCAGCAGGAAATGGTGCTCACAAAGACGCCAAACATGATTATGATGAAGAAGATGCTGGTGGACATGATCATCATGATGGAGATGCCGGATCCGATGGTGGTAGAGAAGACGCGGACACGCATACACCGCTAACTTCAGCTTTATGAGACCCTCATTTTCAAGAACTGCTCCTCAAGGAGATGAGCAACGACAAAGCTGCAGCCAGAGAGAAAGCCAAGTTGGCGCAAATGGGTAAAGACGGGATTACTCCGTTGTATCCTGGGTGCCGGCCCGAGCATACATGGCTGAATGTAACCCTCAAGGCTCTAGAGATGAAGGTGCAACACAAATGGACCAACATGAGCTTCAACCATATCATGGAATTCTGGCACGATATACTTCCTGAGGGGAACACATTGCCAAGAGGTATCGACGAGGCCAAGAAAGTCGCGTACCCTCTCGATCTACCGTACGTCAAATACCTCAATGACTACGCCCTTTATCGGGGCGAGTACAAGGATAGAACCACATGTCCGGTGTGCAGCCATGCACGATACAAGAGAGGGAATAAGAAAGTTCCTCAAAAAGTGGTATGGTACTTTCCTATCACTCCCCGTCTGCAGCGGTATTTCGTAGACCCTAAGGAAGCGAAGCTCATGCAATGGCATGCGGAAAGGGAGAAGCCTGAAGATGATCTGGAGAAGGGCAAGATCTTGACACACCCTATAGACGCTAGCTAGTGGTACCCATTGGACATGGAGTTCGAAGAGGAGTTTGGGGACGATGCCAGGAACGTTAGGCTGGGTATGAACACCAATGGACTCAATCCCTTTGGCAACTAGAGTAGCACGCATAGCACCTGGCCCGTGTTTGTATGGCCATACAATATCCCCCTAGTTATGCACGAAGAAAAGGTACGTACACATGAGTATTCTTATTCAGGATCAGAAACAACCGGGTATCGACATGCATCTGTATCTCGGGTTGTTAAAAGAGGAGTTTTCCACATTGTGGGAGACGCCAGCCCGTACATGGGACACCTACACAGGAGAATATTTCCCTCTGAGAGCCGCGTTGATCACGACGTTGCATGACTATCTTGGTCTGGGATATGTATCGTGTCGGGTGAACCAGGGACACGGTGCATGTGTCAGGTGCATGGAGAAAACCCTGCATATGCAGCTACTGAGGGATCCCAGGTCTTTGAAAACCGTGTTCCCACGGATTCGAAAGTGGCTCCCCATGGATCACCCATAGAGAAAACGCGGAGATCTATTCAATGGTGAGGACGAGCTCAAAACAGCCTCACCTAGGAGGAGCGGCGAGGATATCAACGACTTGCTGGAAAAATGGAAAGTGTGCCCCACGCTGGGAAAGAAGGGTCTGAGGACAAAGCCGTTGCTAGGTGTATGGAAAGCGAGGTCTGTTTTCTAGGACCTGCCGTACTAGAAATACCTCCACACGCCACATAACCTTGACCTCATTCACATCACGAACAACGTGTGTGAGAGTCGGATTGGCACTCTTGTCAACATGCAGGAGAGGACCAAAGACAGACCAAAGGCAAGAAATGACATGATCAAGCTGGGCATAAAGGAAGAACTTCATGGAGGACGCCCTGATGATGATGACAACGATGATGATGCTCAGACGCAAGATACTCAAGGTCATCAGTGCAAAAGGGCTAAGAGGAACAACTACTAATGCCCCCCTTCTTGCTTCACTATGAGTGAGGAGGAGCTCTAGCAATTTTTCAACGTCCTCGTTAGAACCAAACTTCCTATCGGTTACTGAGGGAAGATATCCCGATATCTAGATGAAACAAAGAAGAGGTTCTCCAGGATGAAATCTCATGACTGCCACGTGCGGATAACACAAATACTTCCGGTTGCTATCCAAGAGATAATGGACGAGCATGTATGTGAGACGTTGTTTGGGCTCTGTAACTTTTTCGATGTAATCTCTAGGAAGTCGATCGGTGTGAAGCAGCTCGACAGGCTACAAGAATAGATCATCGTGATACTATGCGAGCTCAAGATTTACTTCCCCCTGTGTTCCATGACATCTTGGTGCATCTGCTAGTCCACCTCGTGGATGATATCATCCACCTCGGGCCGCTATTCCTACACAACATGATGCCGTTTGAAAGGTTGAACGGTGTTCTCAAAGGATTCGTTCGCAACAGGAACCGTCCGGATGGAAGCATAGCCAAGGGCTTTCTGACGTACGAGTCCATATTGTTCTGCCAGAATTATCTACGAAATGAGGATGACGACGGCCCGGTTGGTCTACCAATCGGGAGACACCTCGAGAGGCTCGATGGATGTGGTCACCACGAGGGCCACGCCCCAATGCATATCATCTTCACTAGTCGACACACCGACTATGACATGGCACATCGAGTCATGCTACAACACATAGAGTTGGTCGAACCATGGGTGCTAGAGCACAAAAGCTTAATTGAGAAGATGTTTAAGGACATGGACTGACGACGGACTAAGGGAGACATGACTAGAGAGCACAACTCCAGCTTCACGTGTTGGTTCAAGAAAGAGCTACTCCAGCTTTATCATGGTAAGAGGCCTTCTACGGATGAGGAAAAACTCATATTCACCTTATCACAGGGCCCCGTGATGAATGTGAGGACCTATCAGGCATACGACATCAACGGTTACACATTCTACACCGTGGAAAAGGACAAGAATAGCGAATATCAGAACTCGGGAGTCATGATGCTATCCTACATAGATGAGGAATCCACTGTCAAGGAGAGATTCTTCGGTAGGATCGAGGAGATCTGGGAACTCGACTACTGTGGATACAATATGCCGATGTTCCGGGTCAGATGGGCCAAGAACGTCGAAAAAGAAGGCCGATATTTCACCACGATGGTTATACCCGAAGCCAAATCATCAAAGGCATCTGGCGCGAACGTCCAGGCAAAAAATGAGCCATGGGTACTGGCTTGCCAGGTGGATCAATGCTTCTACATTACCGACCCTGTAAGGCCTAGCCGCATTGTTGTCAGGAGGGGAAAAGGAGCATCATCGGAATGGAGGGAGCAGCCACCGAACAAGACTTTGACAAGTACGGTGATCCGAAGATAGAAGAGGAATTCGATGAGTACTTCGACAGACCTAGTGCCGCATCAGGAAGAAGGAAGACCACCCTACCTGCTAAAGGATGTCCGTACACGAGAAGAAATCCCCATGTTCTCGGGCTAAATTACTCAACCGCGACGAAGAAGGGCAAGAAGATCGCCGTGACGAGACATCACAAGAAATGACTTTTTTGTGTGTGATGTGTGTGCATGTTCATCAAGTCGACAAAACTATACATAATACATATGGTTTTTTGGAACAATAATCATACACATGATTCGTGGTTTTTTGGAACAATAATCATATACATGATTCGTGGTTTTTTGGAATAAATTATTTGTCTACTTGCAATTGTATACATGTGTTTTTTGATTTTATATTTGTAAATGTTGAATTGTTCATATTTTAAAAATACTAGAAAATTGTTTTCCAAATGAGTAAATATTACTAGGCCAAACAGTAATTCCAAATTACTTTGTTAAATATATTTTTAAATTAAAGGAAAAAAGTGGGGGTGCAGGATTCAAACCTGGGACCTAAGGTGTTCTAACTAACCAAACTTTGCTAACCAGTAGGACATTCTAGTGTTGTTGTCAACACTGCACCGCGTGCTGTTTCGAGTTAGGTGTAGAAACTCACCGATTCAGGATGCGCTATTGAGTTTCTACACTTAACTCAAAATGGCATGCTTCTTCCTCTTTGCTCTCGACACTTAGTCAATTTCGTTCCATCGCCTTTCTCTGCTGCCTCTGATCCCCACTGTCACCGTGCCCCCCTCTGCTCCCCACCGCCACCACAGAAGACGAAGAAGACACGGGCGGAGAAGACACCGGCACCCCTCCCCCTTCATCTGCTTCCTCTAGTTTCTCGCCAGCAGAGAAGACGCGTGCACCCCTCTGCTTCCTCGTCGGCTCCCCTCACTTGTGTGCCGCCACGACCTGCCTCCGTCTGCCACCACCTCCCTCCATCCACCACCTCTCCAGGTATGAGCCTCCCTCTCCCTGCCCTTCCCCTCCCCTCCCCTCCCCACTCTTGCTAGGGTTAAGGTCAGGGTCGTGCTCTGCCTGCCATTTTTATTGAATCAAAGTAGTACATTTGATCATTTTTGGCCCAGTTCGAGCCAAAAATATCCTCTAGACTAAGTTAAAATGAACATTTCTTTTGTGAGAGCTCCGACTGTCCAGGATGCAGTCTGACATCATCATCCAAAACAGAACGTATTTGGTGTCCTTATGCATCTTTTCAACACCAATCTGTTTCAATGCATGAACAAGAATCAATTACCCTGGCAGCTCAATGGGCTTTTTTGGTAAAAAGATATTTAGATCAAGATAGTCCTATGATAGCTCCAGAAAAGTTGGAATGTCTTTCCTACAGTTCAGTATCACCATCATGGACTCACAATGCACAATGATGAAAGGTTACAGTTTATCAATTTTTAGGTTCTTTAGATGATATATAAAAAGAGTTAGGAATGAAAGAATGTATGTATGGACAACCCAAATGCATGTTACCATGAATCATCAATAACAACTCCGACCTAAAAAATGACATATCCAATCCCAATTTCATATGCACTTTATATGAAGGTGTGCATACAAAGAAGACCCAGGCAAATTCTATAAAGTTTTTTCACTCAAAATTTAGGCAGTTTGACTTCATCTAGATATAAAAGCACTTGTGTTATTAAGACAGAGAGGGGGGCCAATCTAGAGTGTGCTTTTGTGCAATAAAATCTACTCATAATTTCTAGTTAAATTTGAGCACAATCTGAGAATTTTATTAACAAAAAAAATCTAGAAGGGCAGGGGGCTCAGTGAGACCTCTCTATTTCTGACTAGTGTCAATAATACCATCATTGACGAATTTATAGTGCATTCAGATGCATGAGCTAACTAGAACATTCAACTCTACAAAATATGAAAAATAACATAACACATATCAAAGACATGCGGAAATGAAGTCCTTTACGTACTAACTGATTATGAATTTTTTGGCTACAGGTTGTTCAAAACCCAGCTATGACCACCTTAGCTTCCAATTTATCCTGAAAATTATATAATTCCAAAGGGTTGCAAGTGATGAATAGAGCTATACACAAATGAGATGAACAACCTAGGACAATAAGATTGTTAAATACTATCAGGGCTTTCACTTCCCTTGTACTTGTAACATCCCAAAACTTCAATCCACGGTTATTAAGACCCAAATCATCAAAATTGGGGTTAACAAAAACTTTTCAAATTGAAATTATTAAAACATTCATATGTGTGTGCATTTAAAATAGGAGTTGATTTGAATTGCCATGATTAAGTGATCCATTGCCTGTAAAATGATTCTTAGGTGAAATAAAAATCATCTAGATCATTCTCAAACAATTCCCAAAGAAAAACAACTCAAAATGAATAAATGAAGTGAATGGTCATTTGTGCTAAATTAACTACCATGCCTACTTTGGCTATTCCTAGTACTCAAAACCTAATAGAAACCATTGTGGATCTTTGCACCCCTTGCTAGTACAGATAATGATGTACCAAGGCACACTTTGTGATCTGCCAAAAACATTCAAACACTAAATTTAAATGGCAGTTGAAAATTGAATCTATTTCATATGGAAAGATCCCACTATTTCAAAAACCATTCAAATGAGCTCAAATTTCAAAACCCAAGCACCAACAGAGTCTCAAGCTTAGTACTAGCACACCCCCCAAAAATCTTTTCAAAATTCAAAAAGAAAGTTCTTGCGGCCATTTCATCAAACACATGGCAGGCATGATTTACACCTAGTAATTAGCTCACTGTTTACAACAGGGTTTTGCCCCCAAATAATCTCCATTTAATCCCTTTGTTCCCTCTTGATGCAACCAAGGCCTAACCAACCCATCCCCTACCCCCTAGCAGCATGGCCATGCCAAGCCGAGCACATGCTGGCCGGCCGATCATGCCATCGCCGCAGCAGACCGTCCTCCTCTCTCTCACCATGTCTACTAGCTAGCTCTCACCTCACCGCCACCCTTTGTCCCCTCCCCGAGCCAGGCCGAGCCATGGACCACCCACAGCGCGCCGCGCCCAGTGTGTCTGCACCATGCCGAGCACGTGCCAGAGCGCCGCGCCGCCCCTCGACCGCAGCACGCGTCCACCGCTCCGCCACGACCCTACGAACACCGCAGACATGCCCATTCGCCGCCCAACGCACCACAACCACCGCTCGCCGTGGAAGCCGCCGCCTTTGCCGTTCAGAGCGTGCGCACCACCCGACCGCATACCACCGCCCCTAGTCCCGCATTGATCACGTAGAGCACCGCCAGGAGACCAGCGACCGTCCCCTACCGCGAGCCACGCCGCTAGCACGCTGTGCAGCCCTCACCAGAGCCGCTCGCCCATGCCTCTTGGTCGCGTCATCGTCCTATAAATAGAGGCCACCCCCAGCCCCATTCGGCACACCACTCACCTCCCCTCTCCTCACTGACCGTTCCCGACCTCTAGCCGGAACAGCGCGAGCACTTGCTCGCCGGAATTTAGCCGGAGTAGCTCGCAACAGAGGAGGAAAGGGCGACGTCGATTTCGTCCACCCCCGGAGCTGCCTCGACTATCCCTGACCTCGTCGTCGTCTACCAGTCCGTTTGCCCGCCTCGCTGTCGTCACTGGAGCCCTGGTACGCCCCTGAGCACCCCCACCGAGCCGCTAGGGTTCGACCTCGCCGGTGAACTGTTCGTCGTCGACGACGAGCCCCAGCCGTCGATCCTAGTTCTAGTCCAACGACCCATATTGCCCCGTACCGCTTCGCGCGTTATGAGCCGCTGACCGGTGGACCCCCCTGTCAGCTATGCCCCGCGCCGCGTAGTGTCACTGGGCCGGCCCGTTAGATTTCCCGCGCAACCCATTTAGTTTGAATTAGGATTTTTCTTTTTAGTTTAAACCTAGTTTTGTCCCCTAGTTTGAAATTCAATTCAGAGTTTTTTACAAATCCAAATGGAGTGATTCCAATTTCGTTAGAAAGCTATTGAAAAGATCTACCCAAGCCCGTTGGATTTAATTCAATTAGAGTTAGAGATCTCTCCTAGTAAAAATAACAAAACATAAGCATTTGCACCTTGCAATATTTTTATAAAATCAACCAGGTTAGCTTTTGAGTTGATTCCAATTCTGAAAAATCACATTTCACCATACCTATCTAAATATATAATAATATTAAGGTTTACATGCAGTGACTTTGGACTAGTACCAAAATAATGCTATATAGGCATTTCTAGTCACTTTAAATCATTAAATAATGAACTTAAACCAAAGTAATTGTGCTCCAACCTTTAAATTACATTCCCACATGTTAGAATATGTGGTGATGACATGTGTCCACATGATCCCATATTTTAAGTGGTGAATATTAAATCTTAGTTAATTTTTCAATGAGTAGAAACTACTTTTCTAAAATAAAAAGAAGGAAACTAGTTAATAAAGCTTGTGATGCTTGTGATGATAATAGATCATCAAATGTGAGCCTTAGAATGCTAATTAGATTAGTTAAGTATTGTTTGGTGATTGTGTACTCCGTATGTATTTATAGACGATAGTACCGACCAAGCTCTCGAGCAGGAGGAGTTCTACCAAGAAGAAGAAGAAGAAGAAGAAGAAGAAAACTTCAACCACTGCACCAACCAAGGCACGCTACTATTGGCAAGCTAACACTTGCAAGTCTTATACTAGCAAGCCACCCTTAACAAACTAAGTTAGAGGATTGAGCAAAGATGATTTAGGCATGCTTTAGTTATACCCCTTTTACTAGTATTTACCTCAAGTATTATTTTTCAAGCTTTACTTCCTTTACTTTACACAAAGTTCTTTACTTGTTTTGAAGGTAGCATAAAGAGTATAAAACTTGGCCTATTTAGATAAGCTTTAGATGTCATTCTATGGCATGAGATTGATACCATCATTTCCACCTTAGTGAACACTCTTAACTTAGTAGTTTAGAGTAGATCCAAAAACTTGAGTCACTTTAGATGGGAACACTTGGTGAAAATGAATTATGAAAACCTTGGAATGATGAGTCATTCTATTGAGATGTTTTGACATGTGTTGAGAAACACAAATGGTTTATGATGGTGAAAATGATTGAGGCATGAGCCTTAACCCTTTTTACAAAACTGATGGTTGGATTCGGATGCGATACCATTCCAAATTTACCGTACAACCACATTACCTGAATTGGGTAAGGCTTAGCCAGAAGTTTATATGCATTAGTATTAGTTCCCTCGCGGGAGAGGTCTGAGCTGAGGCTACCTCTCAATGTTTTCCACCTATGCAGTGCCCAAGATGACAGATGGTCATGGTTGGGAGGAAGCTCAAGGAGCAGGAAGCTCAGCTTGCAATAAAGGAGGAAGAAGAGGAGGGTGAAGACATCCAGGGAGACATGGATTCTTACCTCAGCAATGATGATGACTTTCTGGAGGAGGATGTTGTGGACTTCTACACTAACAATGAGGACTCCGACTTCATCGACGATGAGTAGATGCACTAGAGCACTATTGTAGCATGAGATGTATCGGTCCCACTGTATCGTAGCTTGCAGAATGGTTCTTCAAACCATATGTTTTCCTTTGATTGTTGTGGTGTATGTTTGTATCGTGTGCTTGTTTGCATGAATAAAATGGAGTTAGTTGAAAAACCTGAGTCTAACTCAAAGTTTTAGATTTGAAACCAAAACCATGAACCTTAGAACTTTCCCTCTTACCCATGTATCTACCTCAATCTTCAGATGACTCGTGGAAACCAAGGAGGGAGCAGCTCGTCGCAAGACCCAATGCTATAGATCTTGTAGAATCTCATCACAAACAGAGAAGCAAGCAAGGCAGAATGCCAAGCCAACTTAGCAACATTGCAACAGATCGCCCATATGGCTCTCAACAACCAAGGGCATGGAAATCAGGATCATCAAGGATCCAAGCTGAAGAACTTCCAGAATACAAATCCCCCAATATTTAGCATGTCAAAAAACCCATTAGATGCTGATGACTGGTTGCAGACAATGGAGAATAACTTGGAGGTAGCCAGAGGTTATGACAACGAGAAAGTTCTCTTTGCCACCCACTACTTGGCAGGAGACGCAAGAGCTTGGTGGAACAGTATCCACCTGATGAACCATGGTCAAGTTATGACATGGGAAGCATTCAAAGTCAAGTTTAGCCGCACCCACGTGCCGCAGGGTCTAGTCACCCGAATGAGGGATGAGTTCAGAGAGTTGAAGCAAGGCAGAATGATTGTGGTGGAATACCGTGACAGATTCCTGGCACTTGCCAGATATGCACCTGATGAGATCAACACGGAGGCCAAGAAAGAGGAGAGATTTCTGAATGGACTGCATGATGAGATGCAGACTATCCTTGTCAACATCCGTTTCGAGGATCTCGAAGAGCTAGTCGACTCTGCCATTCAGATGGAAGGGAAGATTAACCAGGTAAACGACAACCGCAAACGTCGTATGATGCAGCAATTTGGATCCAGCAGCCACTAGAAGTACTGTCCCAACCCCTTACCAGGATATGCACCAAGGAACAATCGACCTCCAATATCTCACCCAAGCTACCCCAACCGTAGCGGAGGAAATGTGAAGTCCGGAGGAAACAATCACAACTCTGGCAATGCCAACAATTTCAACCGTGCACCTCCCAAGAGTAACAACAACAACAACACCGCACCCAGAACTGGCAGCAATGTTGTGCCCGTCGCAGCAAAGGACAAGTCCCAGATCACTTGTTTCGAGTGTGGAGTAAAGGGTCACTATTCCAATGAGTGTCCCAAGAAGACTGTAGCCACTGCCAATGTGAATGCCCCCGCTCAACAGCAGCGTCGTGTTCAACCAGGGAGAAGGTTTGCCCCAGGGAACCCTCACAACTGCAACGGGCGTCTCTTCCACATGAACGCAGAAGAAGCCCAAGAAGCGCCAGATGTAGTGTTGGGTATGTTTTCTGTCAACTCAGTTTTAGCAAGAGTGTTGTTTGATTCTGGAGCATCGCATTCATTTGTCACCGAAGAATTTGCATGCACTAGTAAGATTCACCCAACCAACCTGAAGCATGTCATGATAGTTCAAATCTCCGGTTCAACAACCAAAGCTAGAAAAATTTGCAAAGCTATGCCTATCAGAATACATGGGATAGATTTTTATGCCAACCTAATTGTACTTGGAACCAAAGGATTGGAAGTAGTACTAGGTATGGACTGGATGTCAAGGCACAAAGGACTGATAGACTATGCTAAGAAAGCCATCACCATGACCAGTAGCTCTGGAGTAACAGTAGAGCATATCTCTGAAACCTTACCTCGTCAATTCAAGTGCAACAAGAGTCTAGCCCTACCCACCATAGACCAAGTCAGAGTAGTCTGTGAATACCCCGACGTATTCCCAGATGAATTGCTAGGTATCCCCCTGGATAGGGATATTGAGTTCATTATCGAACTAATCCCCGGAACCGGACCCATAGCCCAGAGACCCTATAGCATGAACCCCTCAGAGTTAGTGGAACTGAAGAAGCAGTTAGATGCTATGTTAGCAAAAGGCTTGATTCAACCAAGCGCATCGCCATGGAGATCACCAGTGTTATTCATCGACAAGAAAGATGGAGGAAATCGTTTGTGCACAGATTACAGAAAGTTCGTCACCATCAAGAACAAGTACCCCTTGCCAAATATAGAGGATCTATTTGATCAGTTGACTGGAGCCCAGGTATTCTCAAAGATTGATCTTAGGACTGGTTATCACCAACTTAAGATTTGTGCAACGGATATTCCGAAGACCTCCTTTACTACTAGTTATGGTTTATACGAGTATACGGTTATGTCTTTTGGATTAACCAATGCCCCTGCTTATTTCATGAATCTCATGAATAAGATCTTTATGAATTTCCTAGATAAGTTTGTAGTTGTGTTTATTGACGACATCCTTATCTACTCCAAGTCATAAGAAGAGCATGAGCAACATCTAAGAATCATCCTAGAAACCCTGAGAGAGCATCAGTTATATGCCAAGTTCAGCAAGTGTGAGTTTTGGCTGAAAGAAGTAGGATTCCTAGGACATATTATGTCTGCTGGAGGAGTCTCTGTTGATCCCGCCAAGATCAAAGATGTCGAAGAATGGGAAGCCCCAACCACTCAAACCCAAGTCCATGCATTTCTCGGATTAGCGGGATATTACCGCAAGTTTGTAGAAGGATTCTCGAGCATCGCCAGACCCATGACCCAATTGTTGAAGAAGGATAAGAAGTTTGAATGGACAGACAAATGTGAAGCCAGTTTTCAAGAACTAAAGAAAAGATTGATATCAGCCCCAATATTGATCATGCCAGACATCAAGAAGACGTTTGATGTATATTGTGATGCATCCCAGATTGGTCTCGGATGTGTATTGATGCAAGAAGGCAAGGTCATAGCGTATATGTCTCGACAATTGAAGCAGCACGAGCAGAACTATCCAACCCATGATCTTGAATTAGCAGCCGTAGTGCTGGCATTGAAGACATGGCATCATTATCTGATGGGTAATCGCTGTGAGATTTACTCAGATAAAAAGAGCTTGAAGTATATTTTCACTCAGAAGGAGCTGAATATGAGGCAAAGGAGATGGATAGAGTTAATCAAGGATTATGACCTTGACATTCACTATCACCCCGGCAAAGCCAATGTGGTAGCGGATGCTCTCAGCAGATTGCCGTGTAGGCTAAACACCATGATCAAGGAGAAGCAACCAAGTTTGTATGAGGAGTTGGAGCAGTTCAGGACTGAGTTAGTTAGCAAAGGATTCTTAGCTAGCATTCAACTTCAACCCACTTTGATTAGCCAAATCAAGGAAGCCTAGAAGGGGAATGAATGTATCGACGGAATCAAATTTCGTATTAGTACAGGAAAGGTACCTGGATTCACTAAAGATGAAGAAGGAGTTTTGTGGTACAAAGGACGTATCTGTGTGCCAGCAGATTCGAAGCTAAAGCAAGTTATCATGAAGGAAGCTCATGATACTCTTTATTCTATCCACCCCGGAGGAACAAAGACGTATCAAGATTTGAAAGAGCAATTTTGGTGGCATAAGATGAAGAGAGAAATCGGAAGCTACATCGCCAAGTGTGACATCTGTCAAAGAGTCAAAGAAGAGCATCAGAGACCTGCAGGACCGTTGCAACCATTGTAGATTCCGGATTGGAAATGGGATTCCGTCGGAATAGACTTTATCACCGATTTGCCTACTTCTAGTAGGGGAAATGACTCAATCTGGGTCATAGTTGATAGACTGTCCAAGGTAGCTCACTTCATCCCTGTCAAGACAACCTACCAGAGTTCGAAGCCAACAGAGCTATACATTGCTAGGATTGTTAGTCTGCATGGAACCCCCAAGACCATAGTATCAGATCGAGGAACCCAGTTTACCTCGAGATTTTGGCAGAAAATTCAGGAAGGATTGGGAACAAAGTTGAATTTCAGCACTGCTTATCACCTGCAAACTGATGGACAGACTGAGAGAGTCAACCAGATCCTAGAGGATATGTTAAGAGCTTGTGTGTTGGAATACGGATCAAAATGGGAAGATTGCCTGCCTTTTGCAGCATTCTCATATAACAACAGTTATCAAGCTAGTTTGCAGATGGCACCATTTGAATTCCAATATGGAATAAAGTGTCGTACCCCTTTGAATTGGTCGCAAGTAGGAGACAGTCAAATCTTTGGACCCGACATTCTCCGAGAAGCCAAAGAGAAGGTTCACAAGTTCGTGAGCACCAAGACTGCCCAATCCAAACAAAAGAGTTATGCTGACAAGAGAAGGAGAGACCTGACTTTCAATGTCGGAGATTTTGTATATCTCAAAGTTTCGCCATTGAAGGGAACCCAACGCTTTAGTCTGAAAGGAAAGTTAGCCCCCAGATATATCGGGCCTTTCAAAATTTGGAACCGTTGAGGAGAAGTGTCGTATCAACTGGAACTGCCTGAAGAGATGCCAGCCATCCACAATGTGTTCCATATCTCGTTACTTCGCAAATGCTTGGAAGTGCCGGAGAAGACTGAAGTTTTCAAGAACATCGATCATAGAGCTGTGGAGATCAACAATGACCTGACATATCATGAAGTACCCATCCATATCCTAGAAGAAGCTTACAGAACCACCATGACTAGGAGTATCAAGTTTCTCAAGATTCAATGGAGCAACCATACCGAAGAGAAAGCCACTTGGGAGCGAGAAGATTACATTAGGACAGAGTTCCCAGATCTCTTTAGTTCCTAGTTTTCTTTTTAAATCTCGGGATGAGATTTTGTTTAAGGGGGGAAGGTTTCTAACATCCCAAAACTTCAATCCAAGGTTATTAAGACCCAAATCATCAAAATTAGGGTTAACAAAAACTTTTCAAATTGAAATTATTAAAACATTCATATGTGTGTGCATTTAAAATAGGAGTTGATTTGAACTGCCATGATTAAGTGATCCATTGCCTGTAAAATGATTCTTAGGTGAAATAAACATCATCTAGATCATTCTCAAACAATTCCCAAAGAAAAACAACTTAAAATGAATAAATGAAGTGAATGGTCATTTGTGCCAAATTAACTACCATGCCTACTTCGACTATTCCTAGTACTCAAAACCTAATAGAAACAATTGTGGATCTTTGCACCCCTTGCTAGTAAACATAATGATGTACCAAGACCCACTTTGTGATCTGCCAAAAACATTCAAACACTAAATTTAAATGGCAGTTGAAAATTGAATCTATTTCATATGGGAAGATCCCACTATTTCAAAAACCATTCAAATGAGCTCAAATTTCAAAACCCAAGCACCCACAGAGTCTCAAGCTTAGTACTAGCACACCCACCAAAAATCTTTTCAAAATTCAAAAAGAAAGTTCTTGCGGCCATTTCATCAAACACATGGCAGGCATGATTTACACCTAGTAATTAGCTCACTGTTTACAACAAGGTTTTGCCCCCAAATAATCTCCATTTAATCCCTTTGTTCCCTCTTGATGTAACCAAGGCCTAACCAACCCATCCCCTACCCCCTAGCAGCATGGCCATGCCAAGCCAAGCACATGCTGGCCGGCCGATCATGCCATCGCCGTAGCAGACCGTCCCCCCTCTCTCTCACCATGTCTACTAGCTAGCTCTCACCTCACCGCCACCCTCTGTCCCCTCCACGAGCCAGGTCGAGCCATGGACCACCCACAGCGCGCCGCGCCTAGTGTGTCTGTGCCATGCGGAGCACGCGCCAGAGCGCCACGCCCGACACGCGTGCACGCGCCGTCCCTTGACCGCAGACCGCATCCACCACTCCGCCACGACCCCAGGAACACCGCAGACATGCCCATTCGCCGCCCAACGCACCACAGCCACCGCTCGCCGTGGAAGCCGCCGCCTCTGCCGTTCAGAGCGTGCGCACCGCCCAACCGCATACCACCGCCCCTAGTCCCGCATTGATCATGTAGAGCACCGCCAGAAGACCAGCGATCGTCCCCTACCTCGAGCCACGCTGCTAGCACGCTGTGCAGCCCTCGCCGGAGCCGCTCGCCCATGCCTCTCGGTCGCGTCGTCGTCCTATAAATAGAGGCCACCCCCAGCCCCATTCGGCACATCACTCACCTCCCCTCACTTCACTGACCGTTCCCCACCTCTAGCTGGAGCAGCGCGAGCACTTGCTCGCCGGAATTTGGCCGGAGTAGCCCGCAGCAGAGGAGGAAAGGGCGACGTCGATTTCGTCCACCCCCGGAGCTGCCTCGACCTTCCCTGACCTCGCCGTCGTCTACCAGTCCGTTTGCCTGCCTCGCCGTCATCGCTGGAGCCCTGGTATGCCCCCTGAGCACCCCCACCAAGCCGCTAGAGTTCGACCTCGCCGGCGACCTGTTCGTCGTCGATGACGAGCCCCAGCCGTCGATCCTAGTTCTAATCCAACGACCCATATCGCCTCGTACCGCTTCGCACGTTATGAGCTGCTGACCGGTGGACCCCCCTGTCAGCTGTGCCCTGCGCCGCGTAGTGTCACTGGGCCCACCCGTTAGATTTCCTGCGCGACCCATTTAGTTTGAATTAGGATTTTCTTTTTAGTTTAAACCTAGTTCTGCCCCCTAGTTTGAAATTCAATTCAGAGTGTTTTACAAATCCAAATGGAGTGATTCCAATTTCGTTAGAAAGCTACTAAAAAGATCTACCCAAGCCTGTTGGATTTAATTCAATTAGAGTTAGAGATCTCTCCTAGTAAAAATAACAAAACAGAAGCATTTGCACATTGCAACATTTTTATAAAATCAACCATGTTAGCTTTTGAGTTGATTCCAATTCTCAAAAATCACATTTCACCATACCTATCTGAATATGTAATAATATTAAGGTTTACATGCAGTGACTTTGGACTAGTACCAAAATAATGCTATATAGGCATTTCTAGTCACTTTAAATCATTAAATAATGAACTTAAACCAAAGTAATTGTGCTCCAACCTTTAAATTACATTCCCACATGTTAGAATATGTGGTGATGCCATGTGTCCACATTATCCCCTATTTTAAGTGGTGAATATTAAATCTTAGTTAATTTTTCAATGAGTAGAAATTACTTTTCTAAAATAAAAAGAAGGAAACTAGTTAATAAAGCTTGTGATGCTTGTGATGATAATAGATCATCAAATGTGAGCCTTAGAATGTTAATTAGACTACTTAAGTATTGTTTGGTGATTGTGTACTCCGTATGTATTTATAGACGATAGTACCGACCAAGCTCTCGAGGAGGAGAAGTTCTACCAAGAAGAAGAAGAAGAAAACTTCAACCACTGCACCAACCAAGGCAAGCTACTATTGGCAAGCTAACACTTGCAAGTATTATTCTAGCAAGCCACCCTTAACAAACTAAGTTAGATGTGAGCAAAGATGCTTTAGGCATGCTTTGGTTATACCCCTTTTACTAGTATTTACCTCAAGTATTATTTTTCAAGCTTTACTTCCTTTACTTTACACAAAGTTCTTTACTTGTTTTGAAGGTAGCATAAAGAGTATAAAACTTGGCCTATTTAGATAAGCTTTAGATGTCATTCTATGGCATGAGATTGATACCATCATTTCCACCTTAGTGAACACTCTTAACTTAGTAGTTTAGAGTAGATCCAAAAACTTGAGTCACTTTAGATGGGAACACTTGGTGAAAATGAATTATGAAAACCTTGGAATGATGAGTCATTCTATTGAGATGTTTTGATATGTGTTGAGAAACACAAATGGTTTATGATGGTGAAAATGATTGAGGCATGAGCCTTAACCCTTTTTACAAAACTGATGGTTGGATTCGGATGCGATACCATTCCAAATTTACCGTACAACCACATTACCTGAATTGGGTAAGGCTTAGCCGGAAGTTTATATGCATTAGTATTAGTCCCCTCGCGGGAGAGGTATGAGCTGAGGCTACCTCTCAATGTTGTCAACCTATGCAGTGCCCAAGATGACAGATGGTCATGGTTGGGAGGCCATGCTCATAGGAGAGGTGCTTATACTAGGGTGTGTAAAGGAAAGGTTATGCTTGATTATCTGCATGCTAAGTATGATGATTCGGGGCTACCCCTGACAGATGTATCGAATCTTGTGGTGAAAGTGTACCACCTCTGCAGAGTGTCAAACTATTCGAATAGCCGCGTCCGCGGTTATGGACAGTTGGAATGGCCATACTATTTCGTTGTCAGATGTTTTTCAAAATAACTTTTGAAATGAATGATAAATCTTGACTTGACCACAACAGGGTTGTGTTTATGACAATAGCTTCCCAACTTAAGTGATTCTAGAGCTTTAGTTTATCTTTCTTTTCTTCTGAACTCAGCTTAGGTTTCAAACTTAATTTTATAGTTAAACTAAGATTTAGCTCTTTAACTTAGAACTATACTACTTGTTAGTGGTAGTTTGCGATTACTTAAAGAGTACTCATGGCTTTTGTCCCTGGCTATTCTCATGGCCAGACTATGAAGGAGACTACCAAGATGATGGCCAGTAGGACGGCTATAATAACTAGGACTATCTACCTTCGTCAGCATTGCCTGTGCCCCCGAAGTTGGACCCCACCGCTACACTTATCTTTTATTTCCGCTGCTTGTTGTATTAAGACTGAATCATGAGATCCTTATTTGTGTAAGACCTTATGTATGGTTTGTAATGGAGGATGTACCGTGATATCCAATCTGTTATGTCTCGCAAAAATGGTAATCCTGGGATTGCGATGGATGACATAACAGGCATCTGGGATTAAACATCTGGGTGTTGACAGTACTCTACGATCAAATGGGATATCGCGTGATAAGCTAGATCATCTTTGCTTTCTAATACAAATAAGAATTCCAACGGTCCCCCATAAAAAGAAGTAATCCATATATTTTTGTGTGTCAACAGTTAGCAAAATATTAATACTATATGCATGAATGGGTATACAATGCAGTCTGGCTGTAACTGAGTTCTCCAATTTTACAAATTGTGTTCCCCCAAGCCCTTCAAGGGCATGATAACAATGACCCTAGGTAATTTCTCCTAGACAGAGTGCTCAAGCTCATCTACGTCATCACAAAGAAATACAAAACTATGTCCATTTTCCATTTTGCGCCTCATTTTACGTACTTCTTTTTTTCTGGTCAGAAAGCATCAGTTACAAAATAAAATCAGTTAGTGCCATGGATTTTTTGCCTCCAAAAGATAGCAAAGATATTTGTGATTACGCAAGTGATTTTTTGAAATTCTGAGATACCTTACAAATAAAGCAACAACCTAGCCAAAAGCAAGTAGTAAGGCGATACAACACCCCTACAATAATTGTGGGAACTGCATTAGAGATCAGGATCAAACTGTTGTAACAGTAAAAGTAAATGATATATTTTTTTAAAGGAGTGAATGATATATAAATTTAGTCCCAACCCAAGATAAAGGAAGGATTGTCTTATTGCTTGCTTTACTTGTTGAAATCTGGCTTGTTTTAGTTGTTGAAATTTGGCTTGTTTGTGTACATAGACTGGTAATGATCTTGACTTGTTTTAGTTGCTGAAATCTAGCTTGTTGTACATAATGTGCTTCTTTGCTTCTTTGTTGTGTCATGTGCTCAGAGATATAAGTGTTGTGAACAGTGCAGGGTGGTGGTGGTGGTGGACATTCTATGAATGAAACAGTGTTGTGAACAGTGCGATGGGATTATAATGAAATGGTGTTCTGTGTATGCATGCTTTTGTGAATCGGTTTTGGTGGTGGACATTTTTATGTCAATTATTGCAGGGATTCCAACTTGTGTGCCCGTTACTCCCGAAATGTTGATTCATTTCTGTTTCAGGGAGAAATGGACACTCCTAGTTACCTTTTTTAGGGTAGGTGTTGTCGAATTTTTCTATCGATTTCTCTTATACTAATTAGTGCATATACTTGTTTAGTGCAAAGATGTCGACCAGACAAGTAAATGACGGGGCCGACCCTTCAAAGCAAATGACAGTCGAAGAAGCAGCCCGGAAGGCCAATGATGACCCACAAGTATAGGGGGTGTATCATAGTATTTTCGATAAGTAAGAGTATCGAACCCAACGAGGAGCAGAAGGTGCTGGCTAGTGGTATGGATCAGGAATTCTCTGCAAATACTTAGCAAATGGATTTTTAGGGGTTTTTGATAGAGCAAGTAAACAAAGTACGAGTAAATAAAAGACAGTAGGAATAAATGCAGCAAGTGGCCCAATCCTTTATGCAGCAAAGGACAAGCCGGTTGTATTACTTAAGATGACCAAACGTTCTCGAGGACACATGGGAAGATTGTCAAGTGCTTTCGCTTCATATAGTTGATTAATCTTCTCTAGCTTGCTAAGTGTTGTGTGTGTGAACCTGTGCTAATGTACCGCCCCATCCAAGACTAATACATGCTTCTGATTATACCCCTTGAAAACATCCGTAAGTACAAGAAAGTAATTAAGGTAGAAACCTAACCACAGCTTTAAACTCTAAGACCCTTACGTCCCTTGTGCAATGGTTTCCTAACGGGGGTTCAGGTTTCTGTCACTCCGGCAACCCCTACGATTAGTAGCCAAATACACAATGCATTCTCCTAGGCCCATATAGGTGAAGTGTCATGTAGTCGACGTTCACATGACACCACTAGAAGAAGTACACCACAACTTAAATAACAATCTATTGAATCTTTCTCAACACAACTCCACTACTAACAACAAGACTTCTCCCATGTCCTCAAGAACAAAACGAACTACTCACAAGACATCATATGGATCATGATCAGAGATGGAATAATGATGTATAACAATCTGAACATAAACAATAATTCAACGGTTCACTCAATAGCATCAACTACAAAGAGTAATCAACACCGGGAAAGTTTCCCCTATGAACTAATGCAAGATTCAACTCAATTGTTACAGCAATATGGAGATGGTGATGAGGGTGCTGATGATGATGATGGTGGTGATGATGATGATGATCCCGATGAATTCCAGCTTGATGGTGGTGTTGATGCGATGATCTCCCCTCTCCGGGAAGGAATTCCCCCGGCAGAAATCTGTCTGCCGGAGAGATCTGTTTTCCGCCCCGCAGAGGTGGCGGAATCTTTCTTTGGTCGCTCCCCGAGGCTTAGGGTTTCGGGAGGATGATATACGCCAGAGGGGAGAGGCTGGAGTGGTCCAGGGTGGCCACACCACCTCCTGGCGCGGCCTAGGGCTGCCCGCGCCAGGGGTGGTGTGGGCCCCCTGTGGCCCATCTCCACTCCGTCTTCTGGCATCCTTAGTCTTCTGAAAAATATGATTTTCCGTATATTTTCCCGGATTTTCTGATCTTCGCGAATTTTGCCTCCAAACAGCACCTTTTCCATCAGAATCCATACTGCAGCGGTCCATGCTCCAAAAGTCATCAACCATGCAAAAACAGATGAAATAACATAAGTATCGCCTCTCAATACGAAATATATCAATGAATAATAGTGAATTAAGACATAGAATAGTGATGCAAAATGGACGTATCACCCAACATGCCATTTTGGCGGCTTTCCCAGATGGAGAAGGAGGAGCAGGAAATAGATGCCATGGCCGACGACAAAGAAGACATGGAGGGTGATGACGATGCTGGAACAAGTGATGGCCATGAGGATGACACCACCGATGACGGTGGCGAGTGCACCGATGGCACCGAGGATGACACCATTGATGCTGGCGAACGCACCGACGCGGGAGGACAAGCGGATGGTGGTGCCTCCCTGGAAGCTAAGAAGAAGTCTGTGAGGAAGAATTGAGACCCGCCGACGCTCAACACGGAGCGCGACGAATTCACCGAAGTGATAGTGAGTGGTGCACCCGTGGCGCCTACAGCCCTCGCCGCTGGGTATGGATACAACTGGGGTGCATTGTACGGGAGACCTTGACGGTCAACATGAGGAACCTCTGAGATCGTGGCAATGCGCATTTAATCTAGCTCCTCATGCAGAAGCTTCACAGACGCTACAAGTTCCCCCATGATTATGACATCTTGAGGTCAAGAACAACGCGGTGAACGAGGCGGCCCTCACGAAGATGAGCACCCTCTTGAGCAACTGGAGAACCCGAGTGAAGAAGTGGATAGACAAAAATGAAAGCTGGGAGGAGATAAGGAAGCACGAGCCACTGCTCGAACACGACGACTATCTCCTATTCAAGGAGGAGTTGGAGACCGATAACGCAAAAGATTGGACGGCGTGGGGGAAGAAACTGCGTGACCAGAACATAGGTAACCACAGGCTTGGGAGCGGCGGTTACAGAGGAAAAAATCCAATTTGGGAGAAAGGGGACACCAAGCTTAGGCTTCTTGGTAAACCAAACATGTTTTACAAATTCAAGGACGAGCAGGTGAGGAACTTTGTGCGGGCCCGCTACTTCCTGTTCCCCATAACAAAGGAATTCAAAACCACAGATGAGGATGTGCTAAAATTCGAGAAACACCTGGTAAGAAACTAACCACGTGGATCTCAAGTCGATTGGCGATCAATAATGAAGCCAAATTAAAAATGGGTTCACCTTCCTTTTGCAGAAAGATGAAATAGCGGCTGAGGAAAGTTCCCCCACCACGGGGATATCAGAGCCGTGGGACACTCCTTTCAATAGGGCGGTGAACATTGTCAAGAAGAGGCCCAAGAACATGAAGATGACGTCCGGTGGACGTGTTCCCGGCTATGGGATGACCACGAAAGTCAGCGTCCACTTCAAAGAGGACTCAAAGATTAGAAAGGAGAGAAAGTCCAAGGTGGAGGCTGAGCAGAGACGGGAAATCGCAGATCTCAAGGCCCAAGTGGCCTAGTTGCCGGCGCAAATGGAGGCGCAAATGTAGGACAAGTTGGAAGCAAGATTGCGCCAGATCATTCCTCCTTAGCTGTGGGAGGGTCTAGCCTAGTGGAATGTTGCTGGTGGAGTTGGGCTGATACCGGTGCCTAGCGTGTCCGGCAGCAACTCGGCCCAACACGTGTCACCAAACTTGGTGACCCCTCCCTCCAACACCTTGGCGCCGGTCGCATTGGTGAGCCTGCCAGGGCCCAACACCAACACGCAGCCGGCGGCACCTAGCACCAACGTGCAGCCGGCGGCGCCCAACACCAAAACACAGCCGGTGTTGCTTCATGATGCACCCGAGCAGGATGTGACGTAGCCCCGCGTGTCCACATTAGCCGAGCTCGACGCCCTCACCGAGGTAACTAAATATGCTTCATCGTAGGCCCAACTTCATACACCATTCTTGGTCTCTAATCGACTTCCATCTGATCATGATCCCCAACATGTTTTCCCACAGGACGCTAGTTGCACATTACTGCAGTATGTGGACGGTGTGCTGAAGGATGTAGCCAAGGGTAGTATCGTCCAACCGAAGATGCTCATGATGCACAACAAGTCGATCCCTGCTGGCATGTTCAGGGTTACCTTGGTAAGGATGTTCAAGGATTGCGATGGCATTGACCCTCCCAACCAACCGTAAGGAGCCGATGAGCATAAGACCCTTGGAGGTTGCTACGGCTGGCCCTTGCTATGGCCCAAGTCCCAGATCCGCCTTGCTATAGCCAAGGAAGGGCAGCGCCCCATCACCCCAACTAAAAAGACACGGCCACCGATGTTCATCCCCACGACCAAGAGGCATCAGCAGTTAATCACACACACGTCGTTGCCACAGCCCGAGGACGTGCATTAGGATGCACCTCACGTCGCCAACGATGAGGATGACGTCGACGACTACCTCAACACCATGGGTACCGACGGATTCTACATGCCTCCTATGTAAAGTGATGCATGTCAACAACTTGGTTGTCCCATGTCATGCATGCTACGCCTGCACTTCGGCGGTGCTTATGATCAAGAGATGCCTCCGGGTGACGCTGCTGGTCCACAACCCAACCCGATGGTGATCATCAGCCCCACCACACTCCACAAGGCGGCCGGGGAGCAGTTAGGACGATCCACTGATCCTATCGAGGTGCCCGAGAAGCCAAAGAAGGGCCGGAAGCATAGCCGGAGCAAGAAGGCTTTGAGCTAGCCGCTTGTGAACAATGATGGTTAGTGTTCATCAAGGGTTTTGATGTAGGTCTTTTTGAAAATCTGGGAAGATTGATGTAGTGGTTGACACAATCAATCGAAAAGCCTATTGCCATACACTCTTGAATCAGCAATACCAGCCACTCCTCATGAGGCTTCTTCTATGACTTACTATAGGAGTTGTGCTTATAGTTTCCTTTGTATCTGAAGTCTGACCTTAACTTGATGTCTGCTTTCACGAACATCAAGGAGAACATTTAAAGTAGAGTTGCTAAATGTCTCTCGGCCGATCATCCAGACCTTTTTATGTTGGTAAGCTTCTTGTTGTGCCAAGTAATTGAAGTCTGAGACTGAAGTTTGTTTTTCCTCGTGTCATCAGGAATCTTCTTACATATTCATCTTAGTGGTGTAAAGTGATATCGCGATCTTTGGCAAAGATTTTGATAAACCTGGATGAATAAAGGGTTTCCTTCGTATCTCGGCCATTTTCAAGAGTGACGATGATTTTGGTAATCAACAATTTCTCTTGTTACATGTTCCTTGTGACTCTTACGAGTCCTTGCCACAAAACAACCTTTCTGTCTTGGCCTCCGTTGAATGAAGAGTGATCCTTCTGTATAAAAGTAGTTCAACAAATTGGTTATCCACATCTTTGTATCCCTGGAATCTCTACTTAAGCCGTCTAGTAGAGTTCCGTATCTCGAAGTCTATGGTCATGTTCTTTCTGTCGTAAGCTTTCCTTTTTAGAAGCTTAAACTCCTCTGAAGCTCCATGGTCTCAATCCTTATGAAGACCAACTATCTAACAACTTGAAACCATCTCCTCTTGTTTCCTTAGTTACCTTGATGTGTTTCATGTTGTCATCTCAGAGTTGTTACCGAACACTCTTTCATGAGCTGACCATGAGATACTCTATGTGTTGTTAGTGTGTCTCTCTCTTATCCTTAGAGTGACCATGTTTCCTTATCTTCCTTCTTCCTACCTGCAGAATCTTGGGTCGAGATTCTCGTAAGGGGGATAGATCTCTAACATCCCAGTTTTAGTTAAATGCTAATTAGGGTTTGTTTGTTCATCATGAGCATCATCTCTTAAAAATGCATGCAAAAAGAAATAAAGAAAAACCCTAAAACCCTAATTTCCCCTATCTATTTGAAACTATTCAAAATGGTTTTTTGTATTTTGAAAAGATCAAAAGTGTGGAGCCCAAATAGTATAAAAGGGCCCTGCAATGTTTTCTTATTATTTAAAAATCCTATAGTATTTCCAAACAATTTAAATCAGAAATGAATTTGGAAGTACAAAAAGAAAATAGGTAGTAGAAAAGGAAAAATGTTTTGCAAATAAATACTGCAGCAGGCCCGCAACAGGCCGACCCATCTCCCCTCTTCCCTATCTACCGCCCACGTGCAGCAACAGCAGCCCACACCGGAACCTTTGTCGTGGCCCACCTAGCCCATTCGCAGCCCACTTCTAGCTCGGTACCCCTTCAGCCTTCTTTTTGCCCTGTCGTCTTCGTCGACGACGAGCAAGTTGCTCGATGTCACCGCCATCGCCATCCGTCCGTGCTGCGATGCCTGCCTATGCCAAGATGCATGATACCATCATCTACCATGTCTACAAGTACCCCTCCCGCTGTCGGACGAGTCTTATCCTCTCCCCATTTCCCTTCCTCGGCCGAACCCTAGCTCACGGGAGCTTCGGCTCACCGTCGTTCCTCGCCTCCTCTCGCCATTCTGATCTCGTGGGGGTGACCGCCGTGGGCGACTCAGTCGATTTCCCTGGTCAATGCTAGCCAAAGTCGTCCCGTTCGCCCCAATCGACACTTCCTTCATCAATGAGCCCCACCACCGTCGCCATCGATTTCGGCGTCCTCCTGCTCCGCTGGCCACTCCTCTGCAACCAGGATGAGATACTAGTTCTCACGCACATCCCCTCCTT
The DNA here is from genome assembly GCA_910589775.1 of Avena eriantha. Lineage (NCBI taxonomy): Eukaryota > Viridiplantae > Streptophyta > Magnoliopsida > Poales > Poaceae > Avena > Avena eriantha. The sequence goes on along the minus strand of OU342740.1, from coordinate 268,155,701 downwards.
CTCCCTCGCGTGCCGTATTGCTGCCTTGACCAGTGTCTGCAAGTCCCTCTACCGCTCGCCACCAGGGAGCTTGCTCCGGTGACTAAATCCGAGCGGCGTCGTCTCTAACTAGCCCACCAAGAAGCCCTGGTTTGAACGCGCCTATCCCCGTAGTCCCACGCATACCACACCACTATCGTCGGTGACCACCTGGCGGTGGCCGTCACAATGACGTCACCATGACGTCACGCCAACGTGCCCGCTGACCGCCATGGTGGCACTTAACGTGGCCCCTAGCCCACAGGTCAGCCTCTGTGGCTAGCCTCTGTCCCGGTGAGAAAAGGTTAGGGTTAGGACATGGTGATGTCATCCTCTGACATGCTGACATAATAAACCTTTTAAATTGGTTTAATAATTTCATAAATTGAATAAATATTAGAAATTCAATATCTAATTATTTATAAGTCAGAAAAAATATGTATAATATATCAAAATGTTCAGAAAAATAGATCTATCTCATTGACTCAAAACTATGCATTGATCAACAACTTTAATTACAAGTTTAATTAGAAGAACAAATGAACCCTCGTAGGTGATTTCGGGGTCTCCCCTATATTAGGGTTTGCACCCCTCGGACCCCGCTTAAATTGCCCATCATGCCTTAGGGTTTCATTTAAATACAATTTAAGTTGTCACATCATCATCCTTGCTTGAGAATTGCATCGATGCCATGTGTTGATTGTTTCTCTTTCTTTCCGGAGTTTGCTTCTTCTCGGTAGAATACGAGATCGAGATTAAAGACCGAGATCAACACCATCGAAGTTCGACGAACAATACTTGACCAAATATAACCAAGTCAAGTGCAAGGCTTCCAAAGATCTACTTATTGGTTATCAACAGGCAAAGGCAAGCATAGCCCCACACATAAAAGAATCCCATGCTTTCGTAAGTATTTCATTCTTTCCATGATGCATACGATTCCACTGTGGTCTTTTATCAATAGATGGAGTATCCTATATGTTGCATTACTCTCTTGAGCTTATATTACCTGATCCAATACTCCTAGCATAACTAGGTTTGTCTTGTGTGCACTGCTAGAGCTTATATTTGTGTCTTGCTTAGCCCTCCTTAGCTGTCAGTGCTGGTTCATCCAGAAGATGTATCAGATGCAAAGAATCTAGTATGACAGGAGAATGAAGTATACTGATGAGGTGAGATCAGTGGTAAAGGTTAAACATGCTAAAGCTTGTATGGGAGGCCACGGTGGGATGTGGTTTTTGTAGTCCCATGCTCGCCACCACTAGAAACCAAGTTCTTGCCTTTGGAACCGAGACGAGCGTACAACCACACGGGGCCTGGAAAACCTCATGAGTAACTAACTTGCCTAGTAGATTCCATGAGTCACACAGTTTAGGTGTTCCATTCGACATATGCATAGAAAACATTTTGAAAGATTTGGCGGGTGAAGGTGCATCATAACAGGTAGGTAAGCGTGGACGGGGTTGCTTGGGGTGGATGGAGCCCCTGATAAATCAACCTCGCCCACATCTCTAGGGATCGGCTTTGGGATTTAACCCGTTACGGCAGAACCATCCTTAGGGTGTGACTCATGGTCTCGGCGAAAGCAAGGTAAAGGTCATGTCTAACCACTCTCTGTCGGTCTTCCAAAGAAGAGAGCTATTACTAGTGGCATTAAGAGTCGGTTGGTACGTGTGGGTAAAGTTGTACAGCCCTGGAGGGCTAAATCTTTTTGAAAAGCCGTGTTCACGGTTATGAACGCTCGGTGACTAAATTCTAAGATCATAGAGAACATTAACCTAATCATAAAACTTGGTAGATCAACGTGTGCTTAAGGATGCTTCCTCTTGGGTACGAGGGGGTGATCCTAGTTGTGAGATGAGGATTACTTTGGTGGATATCAAAAGATGATGATCAATTCTTTGGAGATGTCGCTCTCTTATCCCCTTTTAAAATACTCCGACTAGACGAGCTTCTCTCCCTCTTGTTTTACAAACAAAGATGACTTTATGCAAAATAACCCCACCAGCCATAAGTCTTGCGAAGTACACCCTATACTCAGCCTTGCTTTGCTGATTGCAGCAGGTAAGTGTTCCTCAGAAGACGAGTTTGGTACGACATCGACACCGACGAGTAGCTTGGAGTTTCTGGCCGATAGCCTGGAATCTATGGGCTGGGACGTCATCGTTATGCTTTAGGCCTCTTAGGCCATTTGTTAAGTTTGTTATACTTAATAGCACAATTTTCCTTCCGTTGTTTGATGTTTGTGGTCAGTGACCTCTGCTTGTAATATTTTGCTTCTTCGTTCAATTATGAGCTTGCTGTAATAATTTTTGTGTCGCAGGGTTACTATTGTGTTACCGATTTCTCACTTAATATCCTCGAGCTCTAGGTTAAAATTATGTCAGGCTAAGATCTGGGATTTGTTTAACCCTGATTTCGGGGGTGTCACAGACCTCCTCCTCACCATCGCAAATTTAGGGTGATTAACCACTTGAATGCACAATGCACCCATGGAGCCTCCTATCTCCACACTTAGCACACACGCTATCCATTTACTACATATAAGACATAAATAATCTAAACCATCATTTACTTGTCCTACAATTGAGAATATACACTACCAATTGAGAATCCAAATCATCATCTAATTGACTGCCATAGTTTTCTTCGATCTAATATATACTGTAACAATTGAGAATCGCTGCATATGCAAATAGCTTGACAAAATCTGAAAAAGCGAGATGCTGCCACGGTTCGGATAGCATGGTTGAGGACAACATTGTGCACTTGATTAAACCAACACAATTTTGTCTCAACCATGCTATATGAATCGTGAAATTATCTGTCAATTTCAAGGCTACGAGATGAGATGTTTGAATAATACAAAAGCCTAAAAAACGAGAATCGCTACATATTAAAATATCTTATCGATCACGCCAAAGTCTAAAGAAAAGAGATAATGTCATGATTATCTGTCTTCTTCGCACTTTGGGGCTACGAGATGAGGTATTTGCATATACTTTGGCCTCGGACTTTAGCATCACTTTTTAACATATCCATTTAAAATTTGATTCCAAGTTTAATATCTAAATTATCATCTAACACATCTATCTAGAATTTGAGCCCAAATTAATTTCTCTAAAACATATCTAACATATCTATCTATAATTTGAGCTCAAGTTTAATATCTCCAAAGCATATCTAACATATCTATGTATCCAGAATATGATCCTAATGTTAATATCTAAGCACTATCTAGAACACTATCTATCTAGAATTTCTAAATGATTATTAAAAAGGGGAGGAGCGGCGAAGGACAGAGACGGTGCATTTGCACCGGGCGGGGCGGGGAAGGGGCGGACGGGGAAATTGCGGCGGCCGGCGGCATGGGGACGAGGCGATTGCGACAACCAACAGATCGGGGACGAGGCGTCGGATGCAAGGCACACGGCCGCAGACGCACGCGGCCGCGGGTAGGGAGAGGAGAGGGATATAGTCGGATGTGGGGCGGCGGCAGCGGACGCGCCTAGGGGTGAGTGGAGAGAGATGCGTGTGTGTGTGTGTGTGTGATCGAGAGACACATGCGAGGTTGGATATCAGTGCGGGATAACTTTAGCCGTGGTGTTCAAAAGTATCAACGCCACGTTGCTCCGGTTGCACTTGCGGGACCCATTTCTTGGTGGCGTTTGTATTTTCTTAGACGCCATCGGTAGAGTTACCGGTGGCGTTCTCAATTATATCCGAACGACATTACTATTTTGCCAGGAGGTGGTGGCGTGTATTATGTGTGCCACTAGCAAAATAATTGCTATAAGGGTTTCTCTACTAGTGATTTTAGCTTTTGTGAAAATGAATGTATCTGTATGTTTTTTAGTGTGTACGTTCGCTCCTTATCATGACGTCTTTTAGTATGTAGGTTCGTCCAGATACATTCGTTTCACAACAGTAAGACATTTTATATTATGAAACGATGGTATAAATTAGTGTTTCTAACTGCAAAGTTGGACGTTTTATGAAAAATGTTTGCATGCCGGGTTCTGTTAATTATGCTTGTGTTAGATAATGCCTCGTTAGTTAGATTAGTGACGGTGCAAAAGTGGGGTCCTCCTAGTATTTTTGGATGTACTGTACTTCTTCCGTGCCATATTATGAGATGTTTTGGAAATGGTTATCCATGCAGCAAAGCACCACGGCATGGTGCAAATGTTCAAGCGAGAAAAAAAAAAAGCTGAACACCCCATGTCGGAGTGCCCCTAGAGACATGCAAGCTGTCGATAAGGCAACCGATGACCCGAGACCCACTTGCATGCACGGCACACCGTGTCGGAGTGCAGCGACATATGCAAAGCTTTCAATCATGGCATCGAACTGCCCGAGAGCCACTTGCATGCCTTTGAAAGGTGTCTAATGTCTAGCTCACCATGCTTGCCGCTTGGTGACTGCAGTGTCCCGATGCCTTCTTTTAAACAGCTCCTATCTGGTTTGCTTAAGCGGTGTGGGACTAAAACAGTAGTATTAACAACGACTCCTGGAACTGAACTGATCCGCCTGATGTGGCCAAATAAAAAGGCCCAACGTGATCCTCCTGATGTTTTTACGGCCCAGGTAGATTTTCGGTTTTGAAAACTTAAGCACCGGATTATACATTGGCTCCACGAGCGTGTGGCCAAGTGCTAACACATTTTCTCCATATCTTCCGCTGCATCCTGAAGTTACAACTTATCAACTACTCTGCTTTTTCAGATCACGTTAAGTGTGCTAATCACAATTTAGGTTAATTGGTCTCTATTCCGGTTTGCACAACAGAAGCGAGAAAACTTTTGCTCATTTATAAATTTCATAGTTTTCACCCAACTTCTGTCCAGGCCTTTGTAAAACATGAAGGGGACAGCAGCGACTTAGACCAAATTGAAGTCTACCCTAACATTCTGACCAAATTCTTCTCAAACTACCTTCCTTCCCTCCGAACTCTGCTCTTTTCCTGTTGCATTTTCCCTTCATTAACTTGGACTGCTGCCCTCGCTTACAATGTCTTGCGCAGTATAGGTCCACGATAGCTTTAGTTCGGCAGTGTGTTTCAATCAACCTGACATGCAATATGTGTGTATCTTTGACCCCTTTGTTGTGCACTGAATCAAGACATTAACATAGTAGTAACCAAAAGGAATGCATTGGCGCCTTGAACGAAAATTTTCTTCTGTATCTCTATCTCTGTGCATAAATATCAACAAGTGCCTTCCCTCCCTCTGGGGCGAAGAATTTGGCCTGCATGAAAGGAAGCGAGATATGACATTCCGAAGATGTAAGGTGTTGGAATCGGTTCATGATCCTCAGTTAGAACGCAACTCTGGCGCTGGAGTTACCGTGTTTACTTCATTTCTGATTACTGTTACGTTCAAATAGCATATCAATGCACAAGTCCCTAATGCCCATAGTTAAAAAACGTTGACCCCCGGGGAATGATCCCTCGCGGGCTATACGTTGTTAGGTAGATAGATGAGACCTCTCCAGCAGAGGATTATACGTGTTCGGATAAAACCCCGTTTAATTCGGTCCCCATGGGGACTCGAACCCGGGTGGGCTGGCTGCGCACTCGCTAGCCTTGCCACCAAGCCAGCGCTTGGTTCTCCTAATGCCCATAGTTGCCATGCATACAAATCGGGTATCTTTAGGGTGCAGCTTTGGAAGACTCGATAATTTTCATCCATTGTAAGCAGCTTTGTATGTTGGTTCACAAACAAAAACTGTACCTGAATAAACATTCTTTCTGCATCGCCTGCCTTACCATTCTGCTTTAGTATGATTCCCTGAGAAAATGGAACAGAAACAAATAGCTATTTAGTTAAATATCAGGCAACTAGAGTTCACGAGTAATTAAGGTAGAAACTTCAAAATTTAGTGCTAATCCACTAGCTGGATCACTGTATGCCCTAGATGTTGTCCTAGCAAGCGTCACTGAAAGTTTGAACCTCCTTGCTACAGCAAAAAGTAAGCATTTTATGAATACCTTTGCCAAATAACCACGGAAGTCTTCAGGATGTTCCGTGATTAGATTATCATAAACAGTAACAGCATCACTGATATGGCCCCAGTCAGAATAGGCCTTTCCTAGAAGAAGATCAACCTGTGATAGCATATGAAGAACAAACAATTGGAGCTGACTCAGCTCTCATACCAACAATCAGTAACCCAAACAATACGGTCCTAACAAACAATTAGTTCTGGATTCTAACTATAACTAAATAATCCAACAATTAGTTCTGATTACTAAATAATCCAACAATTAGTTCTGATTATAGCTAGAGCTAAGCAGCTAGTCATCTTGCTTGTGATGCCACTTTCAAATCCTTAAGTAATGAGGCAATAGTAAAGGGGAAGATACTATCCGACCCCCTGAACCTAAGAAAGGTATATACTTTTTTTCTTAAAAGCCACACCTAAGTGCTTCTTTTTGTGTAAACAAGAAAACACCAAGATGGCACAGTGATTGCAATGCCACCAACTATGACAACGATCTAACCGACTCTTCAGTGCACAACAGCATGATGGAGCACTTTACACGCCAAACAACCTAAGTGACCCTTCTCCGCAGGCCACAAGAACAACGCCCTAGCAAACCTAGACACTCGTGCATTCTATTAAGACACGGCGATATCGCCGGCCACCAAATGTTGTACAGAATACGGCCAGTCTGTCAACCATAGTGAATGGTGTGACCGTGGCCATGACGAGCTGGCGGCGTTGGGTGCCAGAAGTCATGTTTATTAGCTGTACCTGAGTTGTGAGGGGCTTTATTTAGCCTGAAAAGCATAAAAAGAGGAGAAAACCTCTTGGTGTGGGACACAAGCTCGTCACAAACTCATTCGCCCACAACTGGAACATAATGTTCCTGTTTATGGTCTTGTGTTGTGAAAGCTTTCAGTTAAGCTCTTGATGCATCTTGGCATTCACACATCTCTAAGGTGATACCTACAATGCTTCATTCAAGTGGCCCCTTCATCATTTTTGCTGTCTACTCCATCCGTTCCATAATTCTTGTCGTGGTTTCAGTTCAATTTGAACTAAAACCACGACAAGAATTATGGAACGGATGGAGTACTTTTTAGCAGAAAGGTGGAATTCTTCCTATGTAGCCTTGTGCTGGTTCACCAAGTCTAGTAAAAACCAAGTACTTACAGAAAATGTCAGTACCAGCTTATCCTGTAATGAGAAAAACATCATACTTTTTTGGGGGAAGAAACAAAATACTTACTTTGATAGGATCAATATCTTGAGACTTCTGAGCACCTTTGTCATTTGCAGCCTTCCGATCAGCACTTGGTATTTGACTCTGTTCATTCAACTTCCGGCGGCAAGAGAGAATTACTTCAACTGCCTATCACATATTATGATCGATTAAATTCAAATAATATGTCATATGTTTTTATTTGTATGATGCAGTCAAAAATAGTGTTAAACTTCAAACAAGTACTATGTAAGGTATCATCATCGTAATTTTGTTTAAAGACCTGATCTGGCTTCTTAGCAGCAACTAATGAATTTGTCAGCCCACGAAGAACTTCAAAATCAATGCTGTCAGATGACTGCTCCACAATGTGTTAGCTTCAGAAAAACTTGTATTGTGGTAATCAGTTAACCAGAACATATATTTTGCATAATACAGATGTGCTATCAAATTTCCTTACAGATAAAGCGTTCCTGTAGGATGAAGAACTCCCCTCGAAATCCTTGAGCTCAAACTTTACTTCCCCTAACAAACGATAGGCTTCTGCTTTGTCAGGGATAACCTACATCAAGTAAAATGTGTGTTTCTACCAGATAATAAGTTCACAAGATCGACATGAATGCCAGATAAATACAGGGTGCACCAAATAGCATACCTTAACTAGTTTCTCAAGTAGACCGGATGCCTTCTCATATTCACCAAGTTCAACCAATGATACTGCTGCACCCTGTGGGGCTATGTGAGAAGTAAATATGCACAACATAGAACAAGAATGATAGTTCTCAAAATCAATAATCCAGAAGTTTCAATTATTTATAGTATGCATGTTATTATTCTGAAAACTTTATTTCTGGCATTAAATCTCAACAAGGAAAAGAAAACACTAAAACCGTATTCCAATTTTCAAACGTTGGCCATTCGGGACAACTCACCCAGATATATGGCTGGCCAGGGCACAGCAGTAAGGCTGGTAAGTGCCAGTGGCCAATAGAACTTTCACTGCCTAAGCATGGGCCATTCATGGACAAACATAATGAAACTTTTATGAAAATATGCAGCAGCAGATAGAAAGTGGTAAATACCAACATGTCAACACGAAGAACATATTAAAAGGAGAAAGTCCTAGGACACCATATTTAAGTATGTAACTCAAAACCAGTTCAAAAAAAAAGTATGTAACTCAAACAACAGAAAGAAAGAAATAGCAATTCACCTCAAGAGCAGTAGGATCATTAGGTGACTTGGTCAATGTTTCTTCGAACCCTTCAAGTGCTCTCTATCCAAACAATTAACAATACTTAATACGATACCAAAGTACCAAATATGAAGCAATCTATCGTTCAAAATAAATGTATCTTAGACATTTTTTGCCCCTTCCCTTGGAAATCAAACATATGGTCAAAGGTAGAAAACAACTCGTGAGCAACCATATTCAGCAACCACAAAGTGTGACTAAGCATGCCATTGTATTCCTGCGATTCTGAATACTTAGATAGTGGTTTTGACCACTACGCAATACACCTGGTGTCTAGAGTCTAGAATGATTGTTTATGCTTCCTTTATATTGAGCTGCACCTTCTGATGGAGAACCATTTGCTCATAAAACATTATACTTCAGCTGGACAGCTGACACAGCTCCCATTATTTCCCATGTTAGGAAACATATTTACAAGTGATCATAACCTTACTGTGAAATAATATACTATTGTTTTCAGTTCGACTGGACAAGTGCTTCAGACTGTCAGGATTTTTATATTACTTTTTCAGTATTTCCAAGTAGTACAGACGAAAAAGGTGACACAAGGTTACAATCTTGTCAAGGGATAATATGGGCATGGGTTTATATTTATTTTTCCCTTAAAGAAAATAATTGATAAACAATCTTTGATCAATGTCACATGCACCTTGTTTCATTCGTTGTAATTCGAGTAGTTAATTTATTTTAAAACCTGCAATACTTCTGTGGGAAAAATAATGGTACCTTAAAATTTGTTTTTTCCTCTTCAGAAAGTTGTTTGTTGACCATAGTGCTTTCCTTGCTAGGACTATCACTGTAACAAGGGAAGTGTAGAGTTAACCAATAACCGCAACAAGTATAAGAAAAATAAGCATTACATAAAGTCAACTTTCAATTGCAAAACAGAATCATTATAATTTTCCAATGACCTAGAATTTTGTTTTACGCATGAATCAATTTAGTTACCACCATCACATGTAAGAGAAAATAGTGCAAGGTATAATTGTATTCCAATAAATTCGTCACTACATATTCCAAAACACACAACGTAGTAACCCATGTATAATATATCACGACATTTGCTGTGGATGAGCTTGTTCTCTATGTTGTGAATACCACAATTGCAAAAGGAAACAATCACATAGATAACAAAAATGGCACAGTAGCCTTGAGTAATCCCTACAAAACTGAATTAGTTGCTCAGTGTTCTTGGTGAAGCATTAGCATTATTTCCATGTATGACTCGGAATTAGCCAAAACTTGGATATCTGTGATGACCTAGTCGGACATGCATAAGGCTTCATACTTTGATCTGGGGTAAGAAAATTTTAACTGAAATAGTTATAGCATTTGAAATTAACTCCTATATGATATACTTGATCTAGGTCGCAGTTATCCTGTATCAGAATATATTCATTTTAACATAGTAAGAGGCTGTGTATATATATAGATATATACTTAGATATGTCAGGTAGATTATCGAGTGGTTAAACCCTGTCGTATGTCAGCAGGATAGCTCAATCTCTCCTCTGGTCCTCACCCTGAAACTATTGATGGAGTATTTCCTAGGATTAATATGGATGCTTAGAAAAAACCTCCAATTCATACATTTTTTTGATAATGGGCAATATATTAATATCCAGCTGATATTAAGTACACCCGGCCTCTGCAAGTGCAACAACACAATGTCAAGAGTTACTCCAGACATTGAGGATGCATACAGCAAATTATTACAAAGGAAAGTGTCATGCCGGAGCTATCAGCCGCACGCAGCACTGCTGACAAAACTCGGAGTGCGAGAAAGGTTCTCCAAATGTGACTCTAATTCGTACATATAAGACTTAAGATTCTAAACGTGCATTACAGGCTAAACACCGCCAAGAGGATAGCTGGGCAGAGATCGCTTGCTTTGGGGATAGAGATACAGATGCGTGTAAAGCTGTTTACTCTTTCTTTCCCTAATTATTAAAGATGTGTTCCCCCTCCCTTATATTATTATGGTCCTAACAATAACACCCAAGACAATCTCATCCGTACACATATATTTTCTACTCCCTCCGATCCATATTAATGTTCTCAGATTTGTCTAGATTCAGATGTATCTATGGATCGGAGGGAGTAGAGAAAGAAATATCATCCAAATAATTTCTGCTGCTAACAAGGTCAAATACTAACAAGAGAAAGTGGCACACTGCCAATCAAGCCCCCATATTAACCCATGGTACTGTTCATATGACTAGGACCCTCAATATTGATTGTTGGAGTCTAGGTTAGCATGGCAGTGGTGTCCTAGGAGAGTCTGTAATATTCCAGTGAGTGTTGGAGTCTGAGTTAGTGTAGTAGTACTACTCTGGTAGAGTCTAGAGTATTATAGGGAGTGTTAGTACAGTAGTAGTGTCCTACTAGAGTCTAGATCATTCCAGTGTATGAGTGAAGATGTAAGGCTAAGTAGTGCTATATATATAACAGCATGTGGAGGTCAATGGACTATCCCATCCAGAAATTTTCTCCCAAAACCTACATTGATACTGCATGTGACCATTTGTCCCTGCTTTCCTGGCAGCTCATCTTCAAGCTATGATTCAAGTGGTCACGGTGCCCAGCATGAAAGAACAGCAGATTGCCAATGATGGTTGAGTGGAGTTTTCTGATAGTTTGTACAGAATACCTTGTTTTTGTGAAATTAACTCCTTCCTATTTTATACATATCAGGAATTTTGAGAAAGAAATGCAGTATGAATAGGAATAGTAAAAAGGGTGTGAACTCCAGTTCAAATAAGAAAAAAGCAGAGTGAACTATTAGTGTTCTGTTAGTGTACTAGATGTAAACTCACCTTCCATAAGGAAGGAAATCTCCAAGAGTGAAAACTAGTCCAAAGACCACAACAGCTATGCCAATTCCAACCTGCAACAAAAAAATGTTATATTTTTTTTCGAAAAGGGGAGTATAACCCCGGCCTCTGCATCAGTAGATGCACACAGCCTTTATTAATAATTAAAAAAGAACATCATCCAGCATCCAGCATACAGTAAAAAACACCAAATAGTGAAACAAGGATAAAGGTGGATAGAAATGCTGACCCTTGTACCAAAGCCAATTGTACTCTTCTTATCTGATTCAATTGGAGCATCATAATCAATAGCTTGATAACTTTTCTTCTCCTCAACTTTCTTTTTATCAAGTGCAGACCTGTAAAAAAGATAATAAGAAAGAGGCCCCAGAGTTGAGAGCATGAATAAAAACATTAAGGTGAAATAAACTTTCTTTTTTGCAATATGCAAAATGATCAATTTTTAGTAAATATGGTGGAAATCTCATCAAGAGTTGACCAGTATTATGTAAACTTTTATCTATTAACAACATGGAGACATCTTATACATACATGCATGAGAGAATAAAAGTGGAAGCTTTGTAGCCAAAATTTATGAGGTAATGCTGCTTGGCAAACATTCACAGAGTCTATATAGTGATTTGATTTACAGGATATCTTCCTAATTTGCTATCTGGGCTCACCAAAGCCAACTACATGTTTTTTTTTCGAGAAAACGCAAAAGAGTTTGCGCTTCATTTCATTGAACAGGAAGAGATTACAAGTACCGGTACAACCTCCCACAGGAGGGACACACGCACACACATCGGCGTCCTCACCATAGGTGAGGAGGTGCCACCAACTACAGCGAAAGGTCTCGCCTTGTCCAGCCTCCAACCATGAATGGCGAGTGGCAGCCCTCAACTACATCTTACAGATATTGATTGCACATCTCAGAAATTGGCAACTATAAACTTTAATCAGTCTAAAGGTAACAAGGGAAAACACTGGATGGTGCTGACCACCAGATGCCGCATGATTCTAGACGCAGCACGCGCCCACCCCCACCCCCCACCCCTCTAGCCTAGCCGCCGCCGTCAATCTCCTCGCCGGTAGCCCTCCCACCCTCCCGGCGCCACACCCCAGCCCCTTCCCCTCCCCGGTCCCGGCGCCATGTCCTCCTCCGACAAGAGCCACGGCGGGGGCCGCCGGCGGCAAGACCGCTGGATGGCTTCCGAAGGTGAATCGAGCCCGGGCTCGCACAGCTACCGCGACGTTGCGAGCACGCCGCCGCCGCCACCACCAACCCGCGCTCCCCAGCCCTCTCCACCGCCCCAGCGCCCCATGGCCGTGTCCGTGAGCGCCGCCCCCCGTCGCGCGCTGGCCGCTACCCGCCTCGGCCCCCGTTCGGAGGTCCATCGCCACGGCGAAGTGGTACCCCGTGGAGTGGACGTCGGTGGCTGGCAGCAGCCAAGACGCGGCCACCACCAGCGACGCCGCCCGCGTCGCGCCGGGGGAGAGCGGCAGCAGCAGGGACGCCGTAGCCCGACGCCAGAGAAGGAGGATGGTCTCTGTTTCCGCTGGCTCGAGAGCAGACACCCAGTCCGGGACTGCATCAACGAGGTGAGGTGCAGAAAGTGCCTCCTTTCCGGGCATGGCTCCAGGGCCCAGGCAGTGCTCGCCGGAACAGCGGGAATTCGACCGCGCGCGTGCCCGCCTCCCTCCCGAGAACCGTGGCCCACCGCGGTTGGTGGCCGGGGCATCAACGACACCTCTGCCGCCGCCCCCTCCTCCAACGCAGAGGCACACCCCACAGGCTGCTGCGCCGCCGCCCCCTCCTCCGTCGCAGAGGCACGCCCCGCGGGCTGCTGCGCCACCACCACTACCCCCTCTCCAACGCAGTCAGGCCCCGGCCCCCACGCCGGCAGCGACGCTCAACACCCCGCAGGCGCCGGTTGTGCTGCAGACGCGCGCTGCCGCCCCCCCAAGGCCCAGTCCGGGTCCTCATCCCACGCTGCGCCGAGATGGTCGAGGCAGAAGCCGTGCTCAGCCGTGCGATGGTGGCCACGATCACCGGCACACGGCCTGCTGTCACGCCGGGACGCTGTGGTGAATCTGCTGTGCGATGATTTCTCCATCCACTTGCACCACCCAGAGGACTTCCTGATCATCTGCAAAACCCAGCGCGTCAAGGACATGATTGCCGGTGATCATTTCATTGGCAACACTGCCGCTGGTTTCACGCTCTCGCTGCGCCCCTGGTGCAAGCTCGCTCACGCTGGAGTTGGCAGCTTGGAACACCGCGTCGAGCTTGAGCTCCGTGGCATCCCTGCGAACTCTTGGCACCTCTCGACAGTCGAGTTCTTGCTAAGGGGCAGCTGTTGGGTGGAGCAGATTGATCCGGCAACATGCTCCCGCACCGACTTGGTCACCTTCCGCCTCACGGCGCGCACGCACGACCCGGCAGCAATCCCGCGCCAGGCCATTCTGGAGACTGTGGAGCTCATCTCGGCGCACTCCCAGGCGCAGGCACCCACTGTGCGCACCCTGATGTATCCTATCACCATCCGTGTGGCGCTCGCCGAGCCGATCGACGCCGTCCAGCACCATGTGCAGGATGACCTGGGAGAAGATGGAGACGGGGATGAGCAGGGGAACGAAGAGCCGGGCGGCCAGGGCACAAGACAAGGTCCTCGGCGACGCAATCGCAAGCGCCGGCGCCCCAACAGCGTGGCAGCGCCGCCGGCCGGCCATGCCACTAACATGGCCATGGACATGATCACCCGCGCAGATGATGCCCGTGGCGGCCGCGTGGATGGGCTGGTCGTGGACTCATGTTGGACGGACGCACGCCAGCCAGCGCCGCCTCATCCTCCTCCGCTCGCCGCCGGCGTGCTCCAGGGCCGTACACTGGACCCATGGCCGTCCCATGATGGGGCCCACAGACCGCGTCGTTTTCCTGCAAAGGGAAGGCTCGTCTGGCGGAAAAGGCACATATGGCCAGCTGCCACGACTGTGGCACCAGCTCTGGCAGTTCCCTCTACCCCAGCGGTCACGGATCCGAGGCCTGCCGATGGTTCCGGATTGCCAGCTGGCGAAGGATCATTGGACATCACCCCACCAGCTGACGCCCTGGTCACCGAGCGCGCGGAACAGCCCACATCTGGCCTAGCGAGGGATTCAAATCCTGTGTCGTCCTCCACGCCCACGTCTGGTCTCCTCAACTGCCTGAGTCAAACCTTGTGTACTCCCACTACCAACGTGCTAGGCCACCAGCAGGAGGAGACGGTCCCAGCGACGTTTTGCTGTCGGGGCAAAGAGAGGAAAGGACCTGGTCCAACATCACCGCTGTCCTAGAACCATCTGGCGAACACACCCCACCAGACGCGCCGCGTGAGGAGTCCCACTCTCCCGCCAAGGCTGGAGGTAGTTGCGTACCTCCTGTACTCGCGCCACAAGAGGCCCACCCCGAGATGTTGGCCACCTCATCTGGGCCTGCAATGCATTCAGGACTGCAGGAACTCGCAACAGGAGCTTCCGCTACGCCCCAGGCTCCTCGCCGCTATGCCTCGCCTCCCCTAGTGTACTCATCTCCATCGGCAGGAACTCGCAACAGGGCCAAGGCTCGTGCAGAGACGACCAAAGCATGGACCCTTGGTGACTTTCTGAAAGCTGCCACCAAGAACCTGAACGCCACTCTACCATCCCCGGGGAAGAGAAGAAGACGGGCGCCTCTGAATTTCTCGCCGCATCGTGGCCGCTCCTCGGCGTCAAACTGTGGAACAGGCGCGCCACCCACGGCTAAGAGAAGGGCACAGATTCAGATCCTACGCACTCTCGGCATCCTCGGCATAGATCAAAAGATCACGGCGGTCGAGATGAAGACATACGACGACATATTCGCGACGCCGATCCCTCTCGCCGTGCTCACGGCAATCGCCAAGCTGGTCGACCGTGAGCTGCCTTTGGCCTCACCGCAGGCCACATCAGTCGACGACGCCCGGGAAGAATAGGCTAGTGCCCCCACGTTGTGACCGTCGATCTGTCCCTATGGATCATGGTCTCAAAATCGTGATCTGGAACGTGCGCGGGCTGAACGATCGTGCACGTCGCCTTGCTATACGGTCATTGATTGACACCGTGAATGTATCCATTGTATGCATCCAGGAAACTAAGATGACTTTGCTCTGGTCGTCCATTGTTCTTGAGACGCTTGGCTCCGAGTTTGACGATTACACCTACCTACCTGCTGACGGCACACGGGGTGGCATCCTTATCGCGTGGAAGAGCAGGGACGTGACCATCACGGACCCATTGTTCACCACAAACGCGATCACTGCGAAAGTGAAAGTTGGCGATGCCGTGCCCTGGTGGATCTCGGTGGTTTATGGGCCACAGGCTGACGAGGACAAGATCGCTTTCCTACAGGAACTCCGCGATGTGCGCGTGGACTACCTAGGGCCGTCGATGCTATGCAGGGACTTTAACCTCATATATAAGGATGAGGACAAGAACAATGGGAACCTCAATAGGCGCATGATGGGCAAATTTTGTCGTCTCCTCAACGAGCTAGCCCTCAAAGAGGTCTATCTCAATGGGCGGCGCTACACTTGGTCCAATGGACAGACGCCGCCTACTCTGGTCCACCTCGATCGTGTCCTTTGCACCGTTGACTGGGAAGAGGCCCAGAGGGACTGCCACCTACGTTGCCTCGCCTCCGTGGTCTCAGACCATAGCCCACTGCTCCTGGACTGTTCGCCAATGCCAGCGGCGCACCAACGCTTCCATTTCGAGGATTTTTGGTTGCGCCTCGACGGGTTCCAAGACACGGTGGCCACTGCCTGGCACTCCGTGCAGAACACCGACCCTTTCCTGAGACTAATGCTAAGGCTGCAGGCGACGGCGAAATACCTCACTAGCTGGAGCTCGCGCTCTGTGGGTAGCATCAGAGACAGGATGGCCATTTCTCGAGAGCTCATATCACGGCTAGACAAAGCTCAGGAGGACAGGCACCTGTCGTGGCATGAGGACCAACTGCGCAAGCAGATCAAGATCACCTACCTTGGCTTGGCTTCCATGGATCGCACCATTGCGCGGTAGAGAGCCCGCATTGCAAACCTGAAAGACGGCGACGCCAACACTATGTTCTTCCACCTTCAGAGCACATATCGGAGACACAAAAACTTCATGCGCAGCATCACCAAAGACGGGCAAACGCTCACCGAGCCTGAGGAGACAGCTGAGGTGAGGGTGCATTCGATCACTTTGATGCCCTGCTTGGCACTGAAGTGGATTGAGATCACACGCTGGACCTATCAAGCTTGATCGAACCGAGCGACTTGCAGGAGCTCGAGCTACCATTTAGCTTGGAAGAGATTTGGGGTGATGTGAAGAGATTGCCGGCACGCAAAGCACCAGGGCCGGATGGCTTCACGGCCGAGTTCTTGCGTGCATGTTGGAGCATCGTCAAGGAGGATATCGCTGCTGTCTTCCAACAGCTCTTTCAGATGAGAGGAAGGGGCTTCCACCGGCTCAATCAGGCACTGCTTACGCTCCTCCCCAAGCGTACCGATGCGAGCCAGTTTGGTGACTACAGACCCATAAGCCTGATCCACCTTATTGCCAAGATCTTCACCAAGGTGCTCTCGTTACGACTTGCGCCAAGGCTCGGTGACCTTGTCAGCAACAACCAAAACGCTTTCATCACCGGACGATGCCTCCACGACAACTTCATCCTTGTGAAACAATCAGCCAAGTTGCTGCACCAGTTGGGCGAGCCGAGAGTTCTGCTGAAGTTGAACCTTACAAAGGCGTTCGACTCCCTCTCCTGGGCCTTCCTTTTCGAGGTCCTCCGACAGTATGGTTTTGGAGACCGTTTCCTCGAGTGGGTAGCAATCTTGCTACCGTCTGCGAGCACTTGTGTCCTAATCAATGGCGAGCCAGGACCACCGATATGGCATCGCCGTGGGCTGAGGCAAGGTGGCCCCCTATCTCCACAACTATTCGTGCCCGCCGTCGACGTGCTCGGACGGCTACTCAAAAGGGCCATAAGCTTGGGCATCCTGCAACCACTGCACCCCCGCAAGGCAATGCCAGCTATCTCCCTATATGCCGACGATGTGGTGCTGTTCTGCCACCCAACAGACACGGACATTGCTGCCATACAGGGGATCCTGCAGATCTTCGGAAACGCTTCAGGCTGACAGTGAACTTCACCAAAAGCTCGGCTACGCTACTGCGTTGCAACCCTGATGAGATTCAGCCTATCATAGCACAGTTGGGTTGCCAAGTCGTCGACATGCCATTCACCTACCTGGGCATACCCCTGACACTGCACCGACCCACGGCTGCCCAGCTCCAGCCTCTTGTCGATGGGATTGCTGGAAGACTACCAACATGGAAGGCTGGCCTGATGCAGAAAGCCGGCCGCCTCGCGCTGGTGAAATCCGTCCTCTGCGCCATACCGGTGCACCAGATACTCGTCTACGCTCCTCCTTTGAAAACCATCAAGCTGATAGGGAGGATCGAGCGTGGATTCCTATGGGCTGGAAAAGCGGAGGCAAATGGGGGCAATGTCACGTCAACTGGAAACATGTATGCCGCCCCATCTCCATGGGTGGCCTTGGCATCCCCGACCTGGAGTGGCAAAGCTTGGCGCTCAGACTACGCTGGCTATGGCTATCGCGCATAGATGATAGCAGAGCATGGAGCACCCTCCACCTGCAATTCTCCGCTGAGGAACGCGCCTTATTCCATGCCTCCACCACGATGCTTGTTGGCAATGGAGAGAAGGCGCTGTTTTGGGAGGATCGATGGCTCCAGGGCCGCTCCATCAGCGAAATCGCGCCCGACCTCCACAACTGCATCCCCAAGCGGCGACGCAAGGTCCGGACAGTGGCTGACGTCCTTATGGAGAACAACTGGGCTAGGGACATCCAAGGAACTGTGGGTCTACATGAGATTGGCCAATACCTACAGCTCTGGACATCGCTACAGACTGTTACTCTCACAGATGACCAGGATCAGTTACAGTGGAAGTGGACATCTGACGGAGTCTACTCGGCGCGCTCTTGCTACCTAGCATCCTTCCAAGGATCAACTTCTTGTTTCTCCTGGAAGATCATCCGGAAAAGCTGGGCGCCACCGCGGGTGAAGTTCTTCCACTGGCTAGCCAACCAGGATCGATGCTGACTGCTGAGCAACTAGAGCGCCACGGCCTCCAACACCATCCCCGATGCCCACTCTGCGACCAGAGTCCGGAAACCATCAGACACCTGCTTCTGGAGTGCCCCATCGCCAAGCAGGCGTGGTATGAGATCTTGGCCTGGCGGCGAATGACTGCGCAACCCCCAGATCAAGAGGCCTCGATCATGGACTGGTGGCAACTTGCCAAGAGGAACACGCCCAAGCCAATGCGTAAGGGCCTCGCCTCCGCCGCGCTACTCATCCCGTGGATGATCTGGAAGCACAGAAATAACTGCATCTTCGAAGGAGCGCGACCATCAGCACAGACCTTGATCTCCAATATCAAAGAGGAAGCCAGACTTTGGGCAAGGGCTGGGGCTCTTGGCCTTCGTATTGTACTGCCATCCACTTGGGATGTACACTAAGCTCTGTACCTGTAAGAAACCCTGAGCCTCTCAGGAGGATGTAAACCAAACTCTATCTTTGCAATGAAATGAAACGCAAAAGTCTTTTGCGTTTTCTCGAAAAAACAAGGGAAAACACTAACACAGGGGTAGATGTTTTGTGCTATTCACAAGAAATGTATTTTTAATTTTTCATGTATCACCCTGAAGAAAGGTACAAGTAACTTGTATTGGGTACTTCCTTTATTAGTAAATTCACCATAAGGTATAGGTGCAGTTGTTGCACATTGATGTGTCGTGCACTCATTCCAACATGCCACATTGTAATATATAACTCCAAACAAATTAAGTTTTGTTGAACTGAAAAAATAATAAACCTTAATAGAAGAAAATGGTATCTGCTCCAGAGGAAAAGAGTCCAGCAACACACTGGCGTGGTGGCCAGGTAAAAGTTCAAGAAGCATCCTAAGCTGTCTTGTCATTTTAACAGATAAAATAACGGAAGTACCACAGGCAGCAGAATAAAATTGGCAAACTAGCACATCTAGATAAAATCTTTAATACGGAGGTTACATAACAAGATTGAGTTAGAAAGGTTAGCTGTCTTGATTTTCTTAGAACAAAGAGGGAGCTATTTTTTAGAGCAAAGGAGAGGACTATTTTACACTGAGAAAAGGACGAGTTTAAAAGATTAGATTGAAGCATGGTCTTTATTTGCTTGTGAGGATAAGGATGATATATGTAAAGCCTATGTAAATATGCGAAACAACCATGATATATGATGAGCTTAACTCAAATTCAGACATGAGTGAGGCTGGCCTCGTAAGAAGAGTGTTCTAGCTAAAAGGAAAGCTGAGACTTGAGCTAAGCTTGAGCCGGTCAAAATCCTTGCCTTCCGTTAATTCTTAGTTCTGGTATTTTTTATTGTGTATCCAGAGGTTTGTATTATAAGACTCAGAGAGAAATGAGTACTTTGTCAACTTCACATCGTGGATTTATACGAACTTGGAGTACACTATGTAAGCGGGTGTGGCTCTCCACATTTTTCCTAGTACCGCCTCTTCTTGGTCATCAGAAAATATGTCATCATTCTTCGACACAGCTACAACAGATAGTTGTTTCCCAAAATCCCAGCAATACATAATGATAGCAATCATATGGGCGCGCAGTGAGAAATCGGGATGGATGTAAAGACATACTGTAGATTCTCGCGGTACAAAGGGCAGTCACGGAAAAATACAGCATGCTAAAAACACACTGACCAAATCTGTTGTGGTCAGGAAAATACAGAGCACATATGTTTATTATATTTTTCAATACATAGGCCAAACGAAAGTTTAACTATGAATATCTTGCTTCGATACCATATCGAGTATCCATATTTCATGTATAGAACAACTTGCTCACAAGGTTTCCAAGAGTAGCACAACTAGACCTCTACTTGAAACATAGTCCTAAAACAAATGGGTGTATTATTTCACTCAGTATAGCATGAGTAATAATTCAGTACCTTCGAACAGCTTCAACTTTTTCCAGAAATTTCTTATCCATGACTGTTTTACCAGATTTGTTTTCTCTTCCAGTTCCTAATTCTGGCGCCCCTATAAAATGTGAATGCCCAAATATTGAGACATGTCAATGGTCAAAGTAAAAATAGTTCAAGTGAAAAAAATCGCATCTAACAAATATCAAAAGCTAAATGCAGAAAATTAGTTTAAAGTCCTATATATAGACCCAAAACAATGGCCAGCTTATATACTTTCGAGCAATGACTCAGCTTATACTGAAAGCAATAGAGATAGATTGGAGGTTTAAAGCTGGAAATGCCAGTTCAGAAATATTAACAAAGGAATACTAGCACAACAAAGAACTCTATGACGAGGAACTTCCACAAAAGCAAACCCTGTAACAAAATACTAAACCTTAGCAACTTGCAGTATAAGCATATGAGATTTCTAGTACACACTACTACATTGCAAGAAATAACAAGCAAATTTAGAAATCTCGGTAACATAAATTGCCATGAGACGTATGCATCGATTGATGCAGAGGCTGGAGTCCCTATCCCCCTATTCAAAAAAAATTGCCATGCTTATGATACACAGAAATAATTAAACATAAACTAATTGTTGTAAACTAAAAGTTGGTTACTTACACTGTTCCTGGTTCTTTGAGTCTCCAGATGCTACCTTGCTGCAGCAAAACAAATTTGTTTGTGAAACTGTTCAGCAATCTTTTAAGAACAAATATGAATAACCAAAAGAACTGGTAACTAAACTAAACAAAAGATAATTATGAAAATATTAAGAAATGTTTTAGAATAATACGAATAAAAATTACTGAAATTTCTTCAATTAGAGCTGCCGATAATGTCAACATAAAGAACCATCACATAGGACATAGCTAGAGAAAAAAGGAAAGATAATGCATCAGAGCTTCATACATCATGAGTTCATGACCTTGAATTACCTGAATATTTATATGATTGCAGAGGTTGTTCTGGCATCGAATTAACTTTTATGTATTAAGAACTGGATCTAAAAACATAGGCAAAGCAAATGAACTGTAACCTATAGGTAGGATAAATATTCTAAATAGTGGTAAGCTGGTGGCAAAAGGAGACCCCCGTGTAGCGCCATTGTGGTATGTGCCCATAAAAACAGTTTCACAATTAAGATATATTAATAACTTTTATCGACATATATGAATTCTATAAGCATGATAGCAAAACAGTTTAGTTTTACAGATTATCCAACAATGTTTCAGATAAGAATAATGCTAGGAGTTGAATCACTACTAACTCCCTCTGGTTTCCTAAAGCTATATGTTGGGTTATAGGTAAAATCAAACTTCCAAAAATTTGACGACTAGTATCGTTAAGAAGATGGGGTGTCTCATCCTTTTATCAGCCAACACATAATGAGTCACAGAGGCATTAAATATATTTTCAGCAACTAATAACAACGAATGAGACTGGAACTTGCAACACGTCAATGTTGCAAAGCTGTGGTGTTTAGCCATGTGTGAAATGAAATAGTAGTAGCTCTGCGCACTGTTGTGTTTAGAGCCATGTCATATGGCATAATTAATTAATGATGGTGGAAATTTAACACTTATAAACAACTAAATTGAATGAAAATATTTCGTGGGAAGTTGCATCACTATTCAATTGCACGCTTCTTTTGATTTGAATTTGGAAATGTACTTCGGTGTTGTATTATAGAAGAGGTACACAGCAAAGAAAATGTGCCAACAACCACCGT
Organism: Avena eriantha; assembly: GCA_910589775.1. Lineage (NCBI taxonomy): Eukaryota > Viridiplantae > Streptophyta > Magnoliopsida > Poales > Poaceae > Avena > Avena eriantha. Next base: position 268,133,577 of record OU342740.1, on the reverse strand, counting down.
AAACAAAAACAAGGATTCTGTCATTTCATAATGTGACGAAAGAAAATCAGACGACAATAAGTTCAAATATGTTTACCTTGTATCCAGTGCAACATCCTTTGCCCTCTTCTTGCTTTTAATCTAATGAAATGACAATTCAAAGTGGACTATTAGGGAACCAAAACTTTTAAGACAGTGTACAATTCTAGTCACTGAATAAGATGTACGACTCCAGTGAAGAAAAATCATACAGTCAAGAACCTCCTATGGGGCTAGAAAGTATCTTCGATTCAACTTTAAAATAATAATGGCGGCCGAAAATGGAATGCACTGCACCTACACAGAAGTAGGTGAAAGGAAAACAGACTGATGGAACCTACTTTCTTCTTATTAGTAAAGTCAGTCCCAAATCCACGCCCACTGGAAGCAACACACTGAAACTTGAATGTCTTGTGTGTTGTATAATTGGCCATCTTCAATCCAAACATATCCACCACAGCACCCTGTCCAACTTTTTGCAAGCATCCCTACAACAGACACATGCATACCACAAATAATAAGCTTGTATTCGAAGCGGACAAATGTCGAATCCTGCAATCAAAAGCATGATCGAGATACCGCAAATAGTAAGCTTGTATTCGAGGTGGACTAATGTCAGATTGCTGCAACTCATTTAGGACAAACTAAATGAGTTTCAGCAATCTGCTTTGCCCAAACAAAATTTAACTTTATCCCCCAAAATGCAGATAAATACAAAAGGGTTCACCGAGGGATTAATAAAAGCTTATATTAGCAGTTGTTACATGTAGTGAATGAATTTAACATCGGAATGGCTCCATCGCGATATAAAACTAGCGGAAATGACACAGAAATAAATGGACGAAAATCAAACCTACTAACTGTAAAGTTGTCTTCAATAATCTTTACAGTTCCAATCCAACTAAAATCAGCCCGCGTTCCACACAAAAAAAACATTATAAAGGGCGTCTAGTGGGAGAACTAGTGAACTACCGCTCTGCCCAGCTCGTAATCCGAAAACTTTCGAGACTCCCGAAGAGGAAGAAGCAGCGGGAAGAAGAAGGCGTACCGGTGCCGGGAGGCCGGCGGCGCCCATGGCCGCGCTCGAGGCGACGGAAACCAAGGGAGTATGGAAGCGGACTCGTCGGCTGTTTCGCGGGGAGGGGGAGGGGCAAATGGATAACCGAGGGGGAGAAGTTTTTTTTTTCAATTTTCTTTTTAAAATGAAAGCTGAGAAGATCCTGCTGTGGAGTGAGCGGCGCAGCCGTCCGCCGTCCACGGGACGCGGCGCCGGTTTCCGTCGGCCCCGCGAATAGAATTTAGGTCGCGGTCCAGTCCGGTCCGCCTAGTCTAGTCGAAACGAGCAGTGGTCCATAGTGGTATGGTGGCCGTTCGTCTCTTTTTCCGGCGTTGCCATAGTGGCGGCGGAGGACAGCGGTGAACGACAGTTCGACGAAGCACAAGTTTTTTCAAAAGTAAAATTTTAGTTTTACTTCTTGCGAGGTTCTTTATGCAAAGTTGCTTGACAAGCGTGTTTTTGTCATATGGTGACTATATGTATAATCTCTGTAAACTTTTGGTTTAATGAAATATATGGTTACTTCAAAAAAAAAAACGAGCAGTGGTGCGATCTATCCGATCCGCGCTGGTCTGTATAAAAAAGTTTAACTAAAAACACGTAAAATTGAAAAAAAATACATTGATTCGTAGATAATTTATATAGGAAATAAAAAATAGGAAACCCTAGCATCTACTTGGTGGTGGCGGCGGCGGCGTGGCCATCTACTTGGCGGTGGCGGCTTACATTGATTCGTAGATAATTTATATAGAAAATTAAAAAGGACGAATTTCCTCTGTTACCTCTGGTCACTGGTTTGGTCAAATATTTTTTAAATAAAACCATTTTGCCTTCCCACCTAATCACATAAGCCATAATAAGGGGGAAAAATTCGGTGACTCTTTCCCCCAATGGCAGCCTAGGTCACGTCTCCCTGGACTCTAGCTCGTCGTCTTGACCCATCCCCTGCGAACTACCCACCGGCCACCTACGTATCAGACCTTCCGCCCTCTTTCCACGCCGCCGTACGCCCTTCTCCCCCTCCCCCGCCCAGCCTTCTCTATCCGCCCGCCCAGCCTCTTCTCTCCGCCCGCCCTTCTCCCTCCAACCCTGCTTCCATTGGAGTGGAAGCTTCAGCCGCCGCCGGAATCAAGGTTCTCCACTCACCAGGAGGTCGTACTCCCTGTACTTTCCCACAAGCAGGTCCAGTTTGAAGGTACAACATAGATCCAATTCTTATTTGCCTTCACGTGCATGTTTTATTGATCCCATATGCTATTTTTTTTCTATACGGAAATTTGACTGTATATTGTGAATACATGGAATTTCGATAGTAGATTGTGAATATATGCCACTTTAACTTTTTGATTAGACGGTACATGTTGCATATCTGGTGAGTACTTATGTCGATTTGTGTAATCTTCTTGTATCGTGAATTCAACTTATGTTGGCTTTTGGGCGAAACATGTACTTATGATTGTCAGTCAAAATTATTTATGCAACGACCTTCGTTTTGGCTATCACATATACAAGACGTGACATCATTTACGTATTAGCAGAGAAGGGACGAATCACGTACGCGTGTAGGATACCGTGTATAGAAAAAAAAATCAGTGCATATCACATGCGTACACGCTTCAAAGAAAGTACAAACTGTTTGGATTTTTACGCAAAAAGAATAGAAAAATAAGAGGGTATTCCGGACCCTCCCACTTATCTTGATCTGAAGCTAATTGTTCTCCCAAACATTAGGGATATGATAACTGGGACAAGAGGGAGCCCTCTCACGATCTAGACATTTTCGGCCATTGGATCTTGCTGCATGGACATTTTCAGCCGTCGAATTAACATTGCTTCCCGTACTGGGCCAACTATCCCTGGGATGCTACTCTGGGCATCAAATTGGCCTGTTAGGGTGTCTTGGGCCCGAATTCCCGCTAAAGCTCACAGATTTGTGGCTGGGCCAAGCTCAGCTTTTAACACCACATACAAACCCCACGCCGATTGAGAATTAAAACTACGACGGGAAGAGATCGGGGATGGGGATGGGGACGGAGCGGGCGATGCGGAGAGCGAGCACACGAACCCAAGCGTCGCGTGCTCCCGGTTGGACATGGGTTGGTCGATGGATTAGCTCATCCATCGTCGATGAGCGGTAGCGACATTCCGATTGAGGAAACGACCGTCTGGCCGGCGGATGTAGGAGGACGGATGCGAAGCTGATTCGCCGGTGTTGAATCGATCAGTAAAATTTCCGTTTCTCAAATCCATTAATGGGCACTCAGCCGGCGACGGATAGTGGAACTACGTTAGTAATATGTTGGTACCTTCCCTTCCTTCCGTACGTGATACTCGCACATACATAAGCTCTGTCCACTCTGATTCTTCTCCCCAGTGCTTACTTTTGCACCTCCAAAAGCTTTACTCACGCCTTGGTTGCTCATCTATCTTCATCTTTGATATGGGGTGGCCCGATCTTCTCAGTAAGTGGATGGCGATGATGATGGTGGATAATAGATAACTAGTGCGTAGCTATGATCTCTCCCGCTCGATCCCTGATGCCAGCGCAACAGATCTCGAACCTTGTAGGATATTCACAACACCACACTCTTGCGCACGCAGCCGTGACCACAAACGGTAGTATTCAATCTACTGATTCCCAATGGAACAACAGATCACACTCAATTATAGTTGGTAGATTTGAACACAGGGTAATTCCAGAGGTTCTATGAAAGAAACAACTTCAAAATATTTTAACGTGGTCTTCACCCCAACTTGTGATGACTACGGAGGTTTATATGAGGGCTGGGGCATCCTCCCCTCTAAACGGGCCTAAAACAGCCATAACTAGGCCCAAACTGACTCGGTTTGACTCAAACTGATACATACCGACCCATATATGGATTCGGCCTCATTGGCACGCAGTCCAAACGTCGTGGAACACCTCAAACATGTAATTCTTGGTGCGTCATCTCTCTCTCTCTTGCTCATACGTCATTTCCTCATTGCCTCCTAGTGCGCATGCCTCCCGCTCCTCCCTCGCGCACTTGTTGATATTGGAAATCAGCGCTTGTCCTTCTTGCTGCAACTCTCCTCCTCCTCGTGCAACGCTTGTGTTATCAATAAACCTGATCATACAAAGATGCATAGACTTAGGTAGTATAAAGTTCTCATTAAGTAAAACATCAGGTTCAATTAGGAATGAATTCACCTGATAGTCATTATTGATTTGACTCAGTATTTCCTTCCAGTTCAGACAGTCAGAATCATCATAATCCCTGTAGATATCCTCATCATCCTCCCTTTCTTCATGAAAAGCCGTCATCGGCTTTAGGTAAGCTGAAAGTGGGAGAAACAAAAGGAACAACGTGTACGCAAAGTATATGTATATATAACATGTTGTATTATTATTGTTCACATGAAAAGTATGTCCAGTATACATCAAGCAACTTAAATTGTAGGTATAAGTGAAGTACAAAAAATCATGATCATGGTAAAAAATAACTAAATAGATAGTCATGTTCTTCAATATTAAATTCAGTTTTCTCAAAGAAGATCTATGATCAAATTTGTGAACAAGATCAAACCAATTCAATATGTCTGAAAACCAAATTGAATCATGCCATGCTTCAACTGCGCTACTCTGATTATTATGAACATGATCATGTTGTCCAGTATGTAAAATGCAACTCAATTTGCAAATATAAGTGAAGTATAAAGCATTAGCACAACTAGACAACGAATTTTGGGATAAACACAACGAATATGAAAACTAGGGTTCTATTCTAGCAAGATTACAACGATCCAACATAGGTAAAATTACTTGTGTTGGCTGCATTTTATCAACTAGACCTGACTTTAGTTTCATATTATCACAAATTTTAGCATATATCTCACAACACAAAATCGTCGACACACAACATGTATGGCTGAAAACATCATGTTTCAGTTCAGCGATTCGATCACAAGTAATGCATATGTGATCCACAAGAAAATTTTCATGCATGCTATATTCACCAATCAGATTGAAAGTGAAACAAGGAGAATATGTGCTAGAATTCAGAAATGAAATTTCAGAAATCTTATCCATAGCACAACTCATACTCATAGGTTCATTTAGCATGATGGAATACACAATATCAGCAGGTGGTATTCGAGCAAGTATTTCCTTATGTGTTATCAGTACCACATGATCAAAATTTGAATTTGGTAAACTATCACATGGTGCTAAAACAGTAGTGCAAGGCAAATCACAAGGAGGCTTCAGTAAAGGAATAGACTCACAATATGTCGCACATGTTGGCTGAAGCTCCAAAACAGTACCAATGTCATCAACAATCTCCTCAGTTGTAGTAGGTACTAAAACATCCGCCGCAAGTGACAATGCACAGTCCGACGATGTAGGTTGTAAAATAGATTGCTCCCTTTCTTTAAAAGCAACCTGCATAGCACAAGAAACAATACCAGGAGTAGAGATGATTACATTAGTAGAAATATCCTTACATGTATTAGCATCTATTGCACTGATGTTTTCTTTTTCTCTCATACTCTTAGAATGGATGCTCTCAACCTCACGTTTAGTGGAATCACACAGCTCAGTTTTGATAACACTCTCACTCAGCTTGGCTATGTGGCTCTCATTCTCACATGGGTTGTAATGCACACCGTGTTCAAGATGACAAATAATAGAATTGTCACCATTCATCATGACCTTGTACTTAGCAGACAAACTGAACTCTTTTGTCCTCTCCTTGCGAAGAAGATGATACTCATGAAATTTGTCGGCTGAAATCCTGAGCATAACACGCCTCTTCATGTTCATTTGAAAGAAATTCTTCCAACAACAGGACATATTTGAGCGTCAAACCTTCTGCTCCAAGGTTCTCCCAATAGTATGTGACAAGAATCAAGTGGTATAGGAGATACATCACAGCGCACAATCTCAGTATGCTCTTTAAAAGTCATAGGAACATCAGCGGTGCGTGAAATCAGCAATGTGCCATATGATGAATGCAAGAGATATGGCACCGCACGGGCACATGTGGGTAGCTGCAACTTTTGTACAACTTCAACGCTGATCAAATTAGTAGTAGAGTTACTATCAATGGTAATGGAAGCACATCGCTCACCAATCATCACACTATGGTGGAAAAGACCATCACCATCAAAAATACCGCGTTTTTCCTTCCAAAAGTTCCACTACAACGCCAATTGTCGATGAAATTGTAACTGTACGTCTCCATATTATTTGTAACATCACCTGCCTCCATTTTCTGCATCACATCAACACTACTGGAAGACATGATTAGTACATTAGTGCACAAATCAAAATCAGTATGGTGGGAACTCTCACAACTCACTCACAACTGATAAGAAAAAAGATCTTACCGTTCCAAAGTGAATAGAGATGCTCTACCAAACATAATCAAAGACTAATGCACTGAAGTGATGAAGTGAATATCAAAGGTATAGAGAACGATCACAGGGCACACAGGTTATTTATGGTGGAGCTATAGGTATGGTATCCTATCTACACCGCAAACAAGTCCTAGTGCTGATCGTATGACATAGACCCACGGAAACACACACGGTGGAGATAAATGGGGAAATTGCAACTATGAAAATGAGCTCAAAAAGTAAGGTATGTCGGAGGAATGCTCGTGTTGCAATGAACAAGGAGAGACGCTAGCAATGTCTCAACGAAACGGGCACAAGATTGCTAACTGAGCAGCCCGCAGAGCACTAAGCACGCTAGTCTCGTAGGATAGTTTTAAACACAAATAAAGGCTTACTAAGGCTCACAAGGATAGGAACGCTATGTGGACTCAGTAAAAAAATAAACAAAAAAGAAAAAAAATTGACCTGAGAATTGGTCTCAGCCACGGCAAAAAACGGCCTAAAATCCTGCCGCGGCAGGAGGTCGGCAGACACAAAAAATTCTCGTATGAGGACAGACCTGTTTGTGGTAAGGCGACGGTCCATTTTTTTGTCACGCTGGAGCACAGACCTGTCTGCGGTCAGGCGTGAGGCAGCGAGCTGAATTTTTTTTTATTCCGACTCGCCAAGTAGTACACAACTAGGACTCTTTACTTGGATCGGATCTGACTTGATGGTAGCGGAAAAAGATGGTGGAAAACAACTAGAACAACTAGAAAACAAATCTATGAAGAACAGATCTACATCTAATCTAATAGAGGAACTCGACCAGCAACTATTACTCGAATACGATGTAATCTAGGCTATGGCAACTCTTTTTGTGGGGCTTTTTCTGTATAGGATGAAAAACACTCTCTAATCTATGGATGGATTGTGGATTGCTTACCGAGGCAACGAGGAAATCTGATACCAAGATGATATGGGGTGGCCCGATCTTCTCAGTAAGCGGATGGCGATGGTGATGGTGGATAATAGATAACTAGTGCGTAGCTATGATCTCTCCCGCTCGATCCCTGATGCTAGCGCAACAGATCTCGAACCTTGTAGGATATTCATAACACCACACTCTTGCGCACGCAGCCGTGACCACGAACGGTAGTATGCAATCTACTAATTCCCAATAGAACAACAGATCACACTCAATTATAGTTGGTAGATTCGAACAGGGTAATTCTAGATGTTCTATGAAAGAAACAACTCCAAAATATTTTAACGTGGTCTTCACCCCAACTTGTGACGGCTACGGAGGTTTATATGAGGGCTGGGGCACCCTCCCCTCTAAACGGGCCTAAAAACAGCCAGAACTTGGCCCAAACTGACTCGGTTCGACTCAAACTGATACATACCGACCCATATATGGGTTCGGCCTTATTGGCACGCAGTCCAAACGTCGTGGAACACCTCAAACATGTAATTCTTGGTGCGCCATCTCTCTCTCTTGCTCATACGTGATTTCCGCATTGCCTCCTAGTGCGCATGTCTCCCGCTCCTCCCTCGCGCACTTGTTGATATTGGAAATTAGTGCTTGTTCTTCTTGCTGCAACTCTCCTCCTCCTCGCGCAACGCTTGTGTTATCAATAAACCTGATCATACAAAGATGCATAGACTTAGGTAGTATAAAGTTCTCATTAAGTAAAACATCAGGTTCAATTAGGAATGAATTCACCTGATAGTCATTATTGATTTGACTCAGTATTTCCTTCCAGTTCAGGCAGTCAGAATCATCATAATCCCTGTAGATATCCTCATCAATCTTTACTTTAGATTTTCGAACCATACAATTTCTTCGATCTTCCTCCCCTCTGGTTTAGTATGGTTCAGACTGCTTCCGATTCATGATGTTCTTTCTCTCCCAATTTCTTGCAGTTGCAATCAGCTTTCAGCTGTGGCGATTGCCGTGCTTGCTAATTCTAGCAAAGCCCGGGTGGCAGCCCTAGCGAAGCCGGCGAAGGAGATGTGACAGAGCGTACAGGGCATGCGGTGAGTCGGTAGTGTCTCATATTCATCCGCGTTGCAAGACCAATTCCCTTTTTATATGCCACAACAGCGACAAGGCGGTGCCGATGGCCACCGTTGCAGCGACTAGGTATTCTCCTCAATTTGCATAGAATCATAAACATATAGTTTGTCTAATACAAACTAGAATCTAATTAAGGCAGCTACAGCTGCCAGATCAGAGGCTAAGCGTACACAACTACACGTGTCTGGCCTCATGGCACTCCATGGGAAGCTAACAACGCAGGTGAACAAGCGAGCTAAATCCAATATGTGGCCTCGCCTCCACATCTCAAGTTCTGGGAGTAATCTCTATGTGTGTATTAGTAGATATTGGTATCTAATCTATTCGTGTATGCTTACATTTGGGAATAAACGGTGACGTGATTTCTGGAGCTTGCTATTTAATCAGAAAGATTTAGTCATATACTTATGGTATTTTTGTGAAGCTACATTTAAATAGTTCATTTCAGTCACTTGCTTCAGTAAAAAGAGTGATTATCACCTATGCCTACAAATTAGGGATATGATAACTGGGACAAGAGGGAGCTCTCTCACGACCTGGACATTTTCGGCCATTGGATCTTGCTGTATGGACATTTTCAGCCGTCGGATTAACATTGCTTCCCGTACTGGGCCAACTATCCCTGGGATGCTACTCTGGGCATCAAATTGGCCTGTTAGGGTGTCTTGGGCCCGAATTCCCGCTAAAGCTCACAGATTTGTGGCTGGGCCAAGCTCAGCTTTTAACACCACATACAAACCCCACGTCGATTGAGAATTAAAACTACGACGGGAAGAGATTGGGGATGGGGACGGAGCGGGCGATGCGGAGAGCGAGCACATGAACCCAAGCATCGCGTGCTCCCGGTTGGACATGGGCTGGTCAATGGATTAGCCCATCCATCGCCGATGAGCGGTAGCGACATTCCGATTGAGGAAACGACCGTCTGGCCGGCGGATGTGGGAGGGCGGATGCGAAGCTGATTCGCCGGTGTTGAATCAATCAGTAAAATTTCTGTTTCTCAAATCCATTAATGGGCACTCAGCCAGCGGCGGATAGTGGAACTACGTTAGTAAATATGTTGCTACCTTCCCTTCCTTCTGTACGTGATACTCGCACATACATAAGCTCTGTCCTCTCTGATTCTCCTCCCCACTGCTTACTTTTGCACCCCACTGCTTACTTTTGCACCTCAAAAGCTTTACTCACGTCTTGGTTGCTCATCTATCTTCATCTTTGCTTTAGATTTTCGAACCATACAATTTCTTCGATCTTCCTCCCCTCTGGTTTAGTATGGTTCAGACTGCTTCCAATTCATGATGTTCTTTCTCTCTCAATTTCTTGCAGTTGCAATCAGCTTTCAGCTGTGGGCGATTGCCGTGCTCGCTAATTCCAGCAAAGCCCGGGTGGCAGCCCTAGCGAAGCCGGCGAAGGAGATGTGACAGAGCGTACAGGGCATGCAGTGAGTCGGTAGTGTCTCATATTCATCTGTGTTGCAAGACCAATTCCCCTTTTTATATGCCACAACAGCGACAAGGCGGTACCGATGGCCACCGTTGCAGCGACTAGGTATTCTTCTCAATTTGCATAGAATCATAAACATATAGTTTGTCTAATACAAACTAGAATCTAATTAAGGCAACTACAGCTGCCAGATCAAAGGCTGAGCGTACACAACTATACATGTGTCTGGCCTCATGGCACTCCATGGGAAGCTAACAACGCAGGTGAACGAGCGAGCTAAATCCAATTTGTGGCCTCGCCTCCACATCTCAAGTTCTGGGAGTAATCACTATGTGTATATTAGTAGATATTGGTATCTAATCTATTCGTGTATGCTTACATTTGGGAATAAACGGTGACGTGATTTCTGGAGCTTGCTATTTAATCAAATAGGTTTTGTCATATACTTATGGTATTTTTGTGAAGCTACATTTAAATAGTTCATTTCAGTCACTTGCTTCAGTAAAAAGAGTGATTATCACCTCTGCCTACAAATACCACTATGCAGCAACTATTGATTGGTGCTTCCAACTTTGTTTCATAGCGGAAGGATGGCTGGTGGAGGAGACTTTGATTCTGTCACAGAAATGGATGTCCAGTATCATGTGAATTTCATTTTGAGAGCAACTCGCACACGGATAAATTCAAAGATCAATTGTGTAATCAGCTAAATAAAATATGCACTTTTTCTTATACATTTTTGCGTTACTTGTACAGTATATAAACAAATCTTTTATTTTTGCGAATTGTACAAAAACAACTCTGACAACCTCTTTTTGATCTGTTGTGCAGAAACCATATTTGAAGATGGCAAAACAACAATGGTTATGTGCCCCTTTTTGTTGGCACAAACTTGTGGACAAATCGGAATATTCTCTTCCAAAAACTATAATTCTCTCAGTTGATCCATAGCATTGTATTTGGTCCACATAATTTTTGGATGCCTTACACTGGACAATAAGAATGCTGCCGATCTTGAAAAACTAAAGATGATGGAAAATTTTAAAAGGTGAAAACCTTGGAGGTTTGGAAGAGGAAGTTATGCGGTGCTCTTCTGATTTTCGAGGTTTCGCGAGATAGTGTTTTAAAGGAAAATCGATTTTCACGATGTATACCTCTATTTATGTCTAAATGGTTTCACGAGATAGTGTTTTCAAGAAAAATCAACTTTCACGATGCGTACCTCTATTTATGTCTAAATGCCTACCGTTCTCTTGCAAAAAATAACGGGCGCGACAACGCGCGCCATCATGATCTAGTATTTTACTACTCCAGAGTATCTCAGGTGGAGTGGAGTTTATACTTGTAGTGGAGTGAAGCCCTTCCAAACACAACCTAAAAAGAATGTGGGGGTTTTGTTTTCTGCCACTACGTCGCTCCCTTCATCAACATCGCGTGTTTTCCGTTTTGGCCTGCCCCGCACGACCGTATCCTCTTCCCAGGCCCACCGCCGCCACACCCTCAATCCCCATCTTTACCACCACCGCTCTCTTGATCCTTTCCCCATCGCCGCCCCATCGATCCCCGTCTCCACCGCCGCCCCTGTCCGTGCCCCAGCACCACCGCCGTCAAGGCACCACACACATGGACCCTATATCAAGGTCAGAATCGAGTTTTCCTTCTACTAACGCGTCCTGTTCGTCACGACCCTCTGCCCCATCATCAATTGGCCACAAGTCTATAGGATCTCACTGTCCGTCTGCTGTACCAGGCGGCCTCCATGGTCCTTCCCATCAAGAACTGGCACCCACCGACCAGCTCCGATCAAATCATCACTCATGTGTATTGACATAATCCGCCCTGCTGCCTATCCTCTAAGATTCTCGGCATTGAAGAACCAGCACCGAACAACCAAAATTGGGATCTGCAAGGTGAACCCGAGCCTTGAAATCATACGGTTTGTGTTTTTGTTATTTACTCCATGGCTAAGGTGTATTTGTTTAGAACTTTGTTATTTCTTCCACTGCGCCCGTCATGCGTAATGTTCAACTATCACCGAACATGTAGAAATTTGAGACGTGGAAGAGATTAGAGCTACACACGCTATTGACAGAACTAAAATTCAATGCACTACACGTTATGGAAATTCATTTTCCTTCTTCACATATAGGAGTCCGAGACATGGACGAAATCAGAGCTCATCACTATCTAAACATGACTGTCTTTTCAATTTTGCTTGCCATAGAAAATGAGACTAATGTACTTGATTAATTATTAGGAGAGTGGATAACTAAAATCGTACGTTGGTCTTCAGTAAAAAAAATTGTGTGCAGGACTATTTTGACTTGGTTTAGTATGTTGGACCAGACAATACATTCTGCTACTTTGACTTGGTTTAGTATGCGCCTCCATCATCCTTCTACTATATACAATGGCAGTATGTCCTACATAGAGAAAGTATCCGAAGGACTTATTGTGGAGATCAATGGTAATTCCCCTACTTATTCTATTCCCAAAATAAGCATTGCAAACAACTCTTTTTCTCTTCTTTACTTATTTGGTATGCTTATATAGAATTTAACTAACAACCTTTTGTTCATTTGTTATGTTTATTTATTTTCTGCAAAGTCCAAGTTCAAGAGAATTGGGAAGCAAGGTTATGAAAAAAGACAATTGGGAAGCTCAGTCTAGAAATATGTGGAAAGTCGATATCCCAGCTCAAGAAATTCGTGATTTGCAGAAGTGATTCTTCTATGATTGGTTCAAACTAGGAAAATACTAACTCATGCTTGAAGAGAAAGATAAAACGTCTTCAGGTACTCAATGGATACTGTGATATGTTTCGCTATCCTTTTGGTCATATTAGTCTAGAGTAAAACTCACTTGAGACAACATTTTGAGCCTGGATACATTTGATATGTGGTGACCTGATCACGGAATTCATGCTTGGTTTTGTTTTTTTAGATTCTTGCTGAAGCATCTATTGTTGTGGCATGGATTTTTATCTTGTCTGACATGTAGTTAACACTACTATTGGTTTAGGTGACATGGATGAGCTTCCCAGCACCATAGAAGCTGCCAAGCTACCTTTATGGCACTGAGACTTCCATGTGAACGCTTCCACTGATAAGCTGGGCTGCAACTAGGTGCTCTTGCACCTTTATATGCCTTAGTTTTAAAATATGTGGTCACCCACTTTGATATGGCTACCCATGTTCTTACTATTTCCCCGGTGCAGCCTATGATGTGTACATGTAGTGATGTAGCTCGTAGTTTGGTTTGATGTGAGATAATCAAAAATGACCACACTCTACCCGTTCTTGATTAAGATTGCTCGCCAACTATGTCGAATTTAGTGCGAATGACTTTTCCTGCCTATCATGGTATGTACTTAAATTTTCAGGGGACACTCATTTCACATTAAAAAAATTAATTAATATGTAGTCCTTATTTTTTGTCAGTTCTTTTTTTTGGCTATTCAACTCCAATTTGAACTTAATTGTCTGGTTATTCTTGTTCCATTCAGGTTTAAATCTTCAAACAAATTGAGCTTCAAAAATGGTCTCACATTGCAAGACCTACAGAAGATTGATATCCCTTTTATCTAGGTAGGCAATCTCTTTGGTCACCAGGTTAGGTTGGTGATGGTTGTTTATGCAAATGACCAAAACAATAGTTTTTATCCTTTAGAATTCTGGTGCAAATGCATCTTAGAGAAGTCAATTTATTTTAGATCAGCATACATGTAAGTCACCTTGTGGTAAAATGTGTTGTCAATTCCATGGGCAAGTCTGCTTCACAAGGCTAAATTCAGAGAAAAAATAATTGAAAGCTAATCTTTGGTTTCCTGCAGCAAGGTAATCTTGAATACGTAAATGATTGCTTGTACCAAGTTTTCCTCAGTATCTATTGATTTATACATGATGATGATTCTCTTATGTAGACTACTTTTAATGGGAAAACTTTTGGTAAGTTACACGAAATGCTTTTTCTTTTTCTGATTTTATTGGAAACTTATCATCATCTTTTTTAGACAAATAGGGTTGAACTTATCATCACCTGCAAACTTCACTTACCATTTCTGGTTAAAAGTTATATGCGATGCAAGTATCTAAAAGACACACAATTTTCTACTATGTTTGAACAAAATTTCCTGTATATTTTAAATATCGGTGCTCTATTTGGTGAGGGATATTCGTTTACGAAGTGTTCTTATCTTCTCCCATTTCTTGTACAAGCAACCTAATCTTTTGAAATACCCTGATACCAGTTTACATTTTTGTTTGGCATACATGTAATTCACCATGTGGTAAAAGGTGTTGTCGAGGCCATGAGAAAGCCTGTTTCACCATATGAGTGTATTTGTTCCTTTTGCCATCTTTAGTATTAGACTGGATGAATTTATTTCTTGTTACAGATGTGAAATCTAGATGTAATGGTCCAATCTGGCCAGAACCAAGTAATAAGAAGGTACGTGTGATTCATTTGGAAAAGACGAGGTCATTATCCCATGATGCATGATAAATGACCCAATCTGACTAGGACCAATGATGGAATTATGGAATTTATGTTTAGTTTTTTGTTACCTGCTTGCCTGCTTCACGTGTCTACGGACTATAGGAAGTTGATTTGTTTTGTCTCTATTTCATAAATTGTATGCATGCAGAATCTAAATATCAGAACTCAGATCAGGATGACAAGAAGTTGAACGTGGATGCAGCACTTTCATATTACTCATGCACCATATATGTGTCATTTTAGGTGATTTTAACCTTTGTAGTCAATTTTGTTACAAATATTCAAACTTGGATCATTAGTTCGTTGGACGCATTAGATTTCATACTAGAAGTAGTCATTAGATTTTTCCTAGAGTTACAGGGAAGCGAATAAACTCCAATTCTTATTAAAGACTTAAAGTGATGTAAAGTTGATGTCTGTATGGAGGTCACACATTTGGAACGACACACAGCTCGCTGGATTGGACAAGCCTAGAGTCCATGGTCGGTGGAGCGTGGGAAGATCGAGAAGAAGCTAGAAAGAGAGAAAACAGCGATCGGACTGTCTTGACCTGTTTTCTCGGTCCATAGAGATTTTTTATAAAGTAATTGGTAAGCTGTTGTGTTGTTAAATTTGTATTTTCTGTATAGATTCCAACAAAATGGCAGCAATTTTATAGTCTTCAGCTAACAATAATCATTACATTTAAATCTTTTTTATTTTTTATTACTACGAATAACAATAAAATGAATTAACCATCTGGCAAGTTGGATCAGGATTGTACCAATATGGACATCTTATCTTAGCTGAGATCCCATACAAGAAGTACCTAGAACCGTGCATGTCAAACATCATTTCGGACTGGGATTCAACGAGTCGTGCTTGTAAGAATTACTATCTTGCCATTCAACGAGCCTCGTGGTGCTAGAATTCTAGACAAATGCTATTGATGTTTTTTTTTCTGATAAAGGAATGCTACTGATGTAGAAATTTTACTTATATACTAAAAGGTTGATCCTGTTGCCAAAATAAAACAAACTAATTGATGTTTCCAGTGATTGACTAATATTACTATTGTGTTTACGGGAGCCACAATATGTAGGAAGTTATTTACTTCATTTGAAGACTTCGACTTCACAAGAATACATGGTTCTATTGACCTTATCTGTCACTTAGTGACATGTTTGGGTCATTTACCTGCCATTCTCACCTGTAGAAACACATGGACATTTAGTATACAATAAAAGGGAAGTTGCCATCAGCGTTAAAATTTAGTTACCTTGTCCACGGACGTTTACCTACTCACTTTCTATGTGCCATCAGCTGCACCTTATATGACCCTATACAAAAAGGATGCAAAGCTTTTGTTTTAGAGAAGGACGCAAAGCAATTTCTATTTTTCTTGCGCATATGCCTAACAAGGAAAATAACAATCATGCCACACAAGGGAAATGACTATGAATGTTTCTTTCCTTTGGAAAAATGTTACTCTGTGGCAACACACTCACATCTAACTATGAAGGTCAAAAGCACATTGGTCGTCGAAGAGGTATAAGGCGAGAAAAATATGGTACACATGAAAAATCAAGGATTTTACACTTGGCACAAATATTTACAAGATGTAGTCATCCTTATCTGTAGTAGCAACGCACGGGCATTTTACTAGTATATAGGAAATAAAAAATAGAAAACCCTAGCATCTACTTGGCGGTGGCGGCGGCGTGGCCATCTACTTGTCGTCGTCGGAGACAAGGTCGACCCATGCCGGCGGAGTCCAGAGGTTCGCCGACGGCAGGCCAGGCTGCACTGGCGGCGGCGGGTTGATCACCTGCCCGTGAGGAGCTGGCTCTGGTGGTAGATCGACCATGTGCATGATCGGGGGCGCCCAAGCCGGCAGAGGTGGTGCTGGTGGCAGATCGACCACGTGATGCGCCTGTAGACCCGTCAGCTCGACAGCGTTATAGTACCCCTCCCATCGGCGTTCTCGTCCTCGACGGACGTCGTCAAGGCCTCCCACATCACGGTGTTCTCGTCATAGCCATCAGCGACAATGGTCTGGTACCCGGGGGGCAGCTGGCCGATAAACCGGCCAGCATTAGTGTCCGCCTCCTGCTTGATGACGCCACTCCATCGCATCATCGTCTTCCTTCTCCTCAGAGTCGTCCTCGAACTGCACGGGGACTGATACATTGCAAATGTATCTATAATTTTTGATGTTCCATGCTTCGTTTTATCCACTTTCTTGTGTTTTGTTCCAACTTTGGAGTACTTTTCATATGATTTCTTGGACTAACCTATTAACAAGAGCCACAGTGCCAACTGCCTGTTTTCTGTTGTTTTTGGTTCCAGGAAAGTCAGAAAATGAATATTCTCAGAATTGGACGAGACAAAAGCCAAAATACCCATTTTTCCGGAAGTCATCAAGTGCTAGAATACGAGACGGAGAGGGGCCAGGGGGCCACCACACCACTTGTCCGCGCGGCCAGGCCTGGCCCGTGCCAGGGGGTGATGTGGCCGCTCCTGGCCCCCCCTCGGCCTCTCCTTCCGCCTATATATTGCCCTCGGGACGAAAACCCTAAGTACCCGATCAAAAATCCACGAAAGAGTATGTAGCCGCCATCATCTCTATCCCTAGATCGGGAGGAATCTGAAGCTCTTCCTAGGACCTTGTCGGAGAGGGGAATTCACCCTGGAGGCCTTCTTCATCACCATGCAAGCCTCCGGTGCGATGCGTGAGTAGTTCATCCTTGGACTACGGATCCATGTAGTAGCTAGATGGCTGGTTCTCCTTCTTTTGTGCTTTCATCTCTAGACATTGTGAGCTCCATTCATGATCAAGATCATCTATATGTAATTCTGCATGTTCTGTTTGCGGGGATCCGATGGATATTGAGATGCTATTTCAGATTGATTATTGATTCTATCATGTCTTTGTTATTTGTGATCTTGCATGCTTTCCGTTGTTAGTAGCTATCTTGGCCAAGTAGATGCTAGCAACTCCAAGAATTAGTATTTATGCTCGATAGTGGGTTCATGCCTCTGGTAATCTGGGGAAGTGACAGAAATCTCCAAGGTACTAGATGTGTTGTTGCTACTAGGGAGAAAACAACAATCCTTTGTTCATCGAACAATCGTATTGTTTATTTTACACGCAGTTCGTAAAGCAATAATATGTTGCTTGCAACTTAATACTGGAGGGGGTTCAGATGATAACCTGAAGGTGGATTATTAGTCATAGATGCAGTTGGATGGCGGTCTATGTATAATGTTGTCATGCCCAATGAAGTCTCAAAGGAGTTAAGATGATTAGTATATGCATGTATTGCTTTCTCGGTGTTTGTCAATTGCCCCGCTATAATTTGTTCACCCAGCATGTTATCTATCTTGAGAAGAGCCACCTCTAGTGAACTATGGACCCCAGTCCTTTTATTTACATACGATCTATAAATTATTTACTGCTTTGTGTTTACTTTCTGCAAACTTTTACCTCTTTCCATTCGATACGTTTAATCCTTTGTTTTCCGCAAAACACGGTGAGATTGAAAACCTCATCGCAAGTTGGGGACAAAGTTCTGTGGTTGTGTTGTGCAGGTCTCCACGTTGCTACTAGCACCAGTAGTGCGCCCTGCCAAAGCTCAGCTAGTAACATCTTTGGAGTGTTTCCTTGCTCCTACTGGTTCGATTAAACCTTAGTTTTATAACTGAGGGAAACTTTGTTGATGTGCTTATCATACCTTCCTCTTGGGCCATCAAGCATATTTTATGGCGCCGTTGCCGGGGAGTCAAGGACATCTTCACAAGGGAAGTCCCTCATAACCAATCTCTTTACTTTGTTGTTTTTGTTTTTCTTAGTTTCTTTTTGTTTTGTTTGCTTGTTTCTTTATCAAAAACACAAAAAAATTAGTTTTACTAGTTTGCTTTCTTATTTGAAAACCCAAAAAAATGACTACTCTTGAAATCACTAAGTTGCGTGACTTCACTAGCACTACTAGCTTAGAAAATTGTTATAATACGCTTAGGGAGTATCACAATTATGTTCCAATAAACTCTGAACCATCAAAGTGGCTCCCTACAGTAAAGATTGAGATAAACACTAAAACTTTTCAAGCTCGCTGTGATATCATGTCTGAATTTTGTCTTATGCCCAAAGATATTTATAAATATCTGAATACTTGGGGGCTCACTGAAGGAGGAAAAGAAATATCTCTTGCTAATAATACTACCATATTACCTCTTGGAATATCTGAAGGAGTATTTACAAAGATCCTTAGGAAAATGATTTCTACTGATTATCTTGTTATTGAATGTGCAGGAAAATGACAAATTACACTTGGAAGGTCCCTATTAGAACTCCTTGGAGCAATAATAGATGTGGGAAATGGGACCATGCACCTTTCTTATCCACCAAACAATCATATTTTCCCCAAGGTTAAGAATAAAAATAAGAGAGGTAAGGGGAAGAAAGTTGGTCTTAATGCTTCTTCATTTGAGAACACTTGATTCTTTCTTTGCTTCTTATGCATAACTTAAAGGCGTTAAAGGAAAGTACTTATTGGGAGATAACCTAAAAGTTTTAGATGAGTCTTGGAAGTTATTACCTTTGTAATAACTGCTCCTTATCCTTTTTATTTGCTTTTTGTGCCAAGAGTAACCTCTAATGAGAAAGAAGTAATGATTGGGAAAGTTGATGTCCGGAAACAGATTTCTATGCTTCACCGTAAACATTTGTGTAAAATCTCTGAACGTCTTTTTGAGGCGTGAATTTTTGTGCTTCTATCCCAGGTTGTTATCTAACTTTAGTTAGTTCAACACTTTATGATTTGAGCAACAGAAGGTCTTCAAAAAAATTCGTCTTTACCTGCTGGTCTGTTTTGACAGATTTCTGCCATTTTCTGCATTTGCTTCTTGTTGGTTCTTCTTGAGTTCTTTTGGGGAATTGAGCTTTTTGAGGGAAGTGCTACAATATCTAGTGTTCTATTTGAAGTTTATTTGGTGTTAGAACTGAACCTTAAGACCTTTTATCTTGAATGCACTAATGTTGCTAATAAATATTGTGTGAAGTTTTGTATGAAGGAAAAATTTCAGGTGTATGGAAGGAATGAGTAATGAGATGAAGGATGGACTAAAGCTCAAGCTTGGGGATGCCACGCGTGTCACCCCAAGAAATATCCAAGAAGTACAAGCGTCAAAGCTTGGGGATGCCCAAGGCATCCCCCTTCTTCATCAATAAAAATCCTAGGTTTCTTCCAAACGCTTCATTTTTATTGTTTCATGCACAGTTGTGTTGTTCTTGGAGCGTCTTCTTTTTCGTTTTCGTTTTGGTTTTTAGTTTGCTTGGTTTGCTTAGTTTTCTGAATAAATTGGTTGGATCCCCTCTTTCATACATTGGTTTGCAAATAGTTTTGTTTGGTTTGGAAAAGAGTAGGAAAGTTGTTGCTTATGTGGTAAAAAGAGCTTGTTTTTGACTATGGCCTATGCTTTGACATGCCATGCTTGATATTGTTTTGGATTTATGCTTAGTATTCTTTGTTGTAGCAGGACTTGTCATAAACAATTGAGATTGCTTAATGTGCCTTGGAAGAATCATGTGTTCATTTAGCATATTAAAGCATAGTATAGTGGTATTCTCCTTTGATGCTTTATTTGGGTTGACTTGGCGCATGCTCACAGCATGTTATGACTATATCAAGTCACCATAGCCTTTTTGATCTTTTAGTTTTCAACTTGTAGTATCACTTTATGCTTTGATCAATGATGTTTTGTCCCTCTGCATGATTATGGCCATTATTGCTCTCTTAGTTTGTCGCTCCCAGTCTTTTGCTAGCCTCCACAACCAAGTATGAGTTCCACTCATGCATCCAACTCCCTAAACCAAGTTTTTCCAAACAGTCCACCATACCAACCTACTAGCTTATGCTATTCCAAGTATATTCATGCTTTTGTTTACCTTCCAAATTAAACTTGTTATGAGAAACTAGTGATTAAAGCTCTCACGAACTTGATGGCACACTTTACTTTTTTGCATTTAATAAACTTGAACCATTGGGTCCTTCTTTGTTGCGTATATGCTTGCGCTTTATAAGTTGAAATTAGCAGAACCATGTTTCATGGGGAACGCTTTCAACATTGCACTTGTACTTTGTACCACGTTGATGTCATGTTCTTTTGCTTACGGATTCCGGTGGTGTGAAATAAAAGTGGAACTTGTAAGATCATGGAGTTTGTATGTGTGTTAGAGAAACGCCTAGGCCGCTAGCCTAAGCCATGCCTAATCATGGTGGAAACTTGCAGCATAACCATAATGAGCACTCTATGAAGCATCCTCAATAAAAACCTATGCAAATACCAAATAAAAAGATCGCTGAGATGCTCATTGTCTGCTTGCCTTGTCATTTTGATTATGGGAAAGCTCCCGTATCATGTGCAAGGGGTACCCCGTTGGCGGTTCTTAATGATACACATGTACTTACAATGACAAGAGCTTACTCATGACTGAAGTTGAGTAGCATGACGATCGGTCTTCGTAAGTAAGGGGCATGAGATTTCGGTTTATAACTTGTCAAGCATATCCTCTTAGTTGTGTCACTTTAACCTTAATCACCTTAAAGATGCTTAGGATAGGGGCAATGAGAGCTGAAAGCTATAAGTACCATAATTTTTGGAAGCTCTTTATGAGACTTGAATCCCTACTTCCTTTTACAAAGGCCTTTCTCCCACCATTATATTTTGTCTCCACCTTCTATCTTTATGCACCTACTTTGAGAGCATAGTGGCCATTCTTAGTTCTATGTGCATTGTCCCAAGACTAGTTGATTGATGCATAACTTGTTATTGCTTGTTTTAAACTATTGTATCTAGTCACTCTTATGAACTTTGAAGGTGTCCTATGCATTTATATTTGCTACTCTATGAGGGACAAGCTGAATACTATTATGCTATGTTTTCTTTATGTGAAACAAACAAACGTCTTGTAAAGCATTGTTATTCATGAATCTTTTGTTTGTGCCTTTTCATGTTGCATCATAGTTTCTTTGCTTATTGCTAGAACTTTGTCTTTCATGTTATGATTGAAGTACTATGATCCCAACTTTGAATGTTTTACAAATACTTTGATCAAGTCTTTGATGGTGCATGTCACCTCAAAAATTATTCTTTCTTTTTATCACTTACCTACTCGAGGACGAGCAGGAGTTAAGCTTGGGGATGTTGATACATTGCAAATGTATCTATAATTTTTGATTTTCCATGCTTGGTTTTATCCACTTTCTTGTGTTTTCTTCCAACTTTGGAGTACTATTCATATGATTTCTTGGACTAACCTATTAACAAGAGCCATAGTGCCAGCTGCCTGTTTTCTGCTGTTTTTGGTTCCAGGAAAGTCAGAAAATGAATATTCTCGGAATTGGACGGGACAAAAGCCAAAGTGCCTATTTTTCCGGAAGTCATCAAGTGCCAGAATACGAGACGGAGAGGGGCCAGGGGGCCACCACACCACCTGGCCGCACAGCCAGGCCTGGCCCGCGCCAGGGGGTGGTGTGGCCGCTGCCGGCACCCTCTCGTCCTCTCCTTCCGCCTATATATTGCCCTCGGGACGAAAACCCTAAGTAATCGATCAAAAATCCACGAAAGAGTCTGTAGTCGCCATCATCTCCATCCCTACATCGGGAGGGATCTGAAGCTCTTCCCGGCACCCTGCCGGAGAGGGGAATTCACCTTGGAGGCCTTCTTCATCACCATGTAAGCCTCCGGTGTGATGCGTGAGTATTTCATCCTTGGACTACGGATCCATGTAGTAGCTAGATGGCCGGTTCTCCTCCTTTGTGCTTTCATGTCTAGATATTGTGAGCTCCGTTCATGATCAAGATCATCTATTTGTAATTCTGCATGTTGTGTTTGCGGGGATCCGATGGATATTGAGATGCTATTTCAGATTGATTATTGATTCTATCATGTCTTTGTTATTTGTGATCTTGCATGCTTTCCATTGTTAGTAGCTATCTTGGCCAAGTAGATGCTAGCAACTCCAAGAGTTAGTATTTATGCTTGATAGTGGGTTCATGCCTCTGGTAATATGGGGAAGTGACAGAAATCTCTAAGGTACTAGATGTGTTGTTGCTACTAGGGATAAAACAACAATCCTTTGTTCATAGAACAATCGTATTGTTTACTTTACACGCAGTTCGTAAAGTAATAGTCTGTTGCTTGCAACTTAATACTAGAGGGGATTCGGATGATAACCTGAAGGTGGATTATTAGTCATAGATGCAGTTGGATGGCGATCTATGTATAATGTTGTAATACCCAATCAAGTCTCAAAGGAGTCAAGATGATTAGTATATGCATGTATTGCTTTCTTGGTGTTTTTCAATTGCCCCGCTGTAATTTGTTCACCCAGCATGTTATCTATCTTAAGGAGAGCCACCTCTAGTGAACTATGGATCCCGATCCTTTTCTTTACATACAATCTATAAACTATTTACTGCTTTGTGTTTACTTTCTGCAAACTTTTACTTCTTTCCATTCGATACGTTTAATCCTTTGTTTTCCGCAAAACACGGTGAGATTGACAACCTCGTCGCAAGTTGGGGACAAAGTTCTATGGTTGTGTTGTGCAGGTCTCCACGTTGCTACTAGCACCGGTAGTGCGCCCTGCCAAAGCTCAGCTAATAACACCTTTGGGGTGTTTCCTTGCTCCTACTAGTTCGATTAAACCTTGGTTTCATAACTAAGGGAAAACTTGTTGTTGTGCTCATCATACCTTCCTCTTGGGGTTCCCCAACGAGCTCGATATATTTTGGGCCATCAAGGACACCGTGGTAGAACTCCCACGGCTGGAGGGGCGCCAGATAGTCGACACGCAGCGGGCCCTGTGCTCCCACGCGAGGAAGTCAGCCTAGAACCGACGATTTTGGTAGCCCTGCTCATAACGTTGGGAGGGGAAGGGCATAGATGCAGTGTTGTATCTCCTCCTCGAACTCCTCGGTGCCCAGTTTGGAGGGCGGCGGCACCGGCACCCTCTCGGCGTTGAGGTGCCAGCCGCTAGGGAGTGAGGCGTCGTGGTGGGTGATGCGGCCCCCGACCGCTAGCGCCGCTCGCAGTCATCGAGCCGGAAGTACCGGCGCTCCCAGGGAGGGGCGACGCGCGAGCAAAATGCAAATTTCACGCCACAGCATAGGCCTCTGGCCTTGGTGGCGGAAGGACTCTGTGGGGGGAGGCGCGGCGTGGGCTAGCGGCGCCCCCCACGACAACGTGACCTGGACCCGGAGCCGCTCGCCTCGTGGTCCTTGGATGTCTTCTTCAGCCAGTGGGGCATCCTCATGGCGGAGTTGGGGGTGCTACGACGGTGGATGTGCTAAAGCGGAGGCAGGTTTGGCTCGAAATGGAAATGACGAGAGAGAGGCGTAGGGCCGGTTTAAGGAAGCCATGGCCAATGCGCGTGCACGCTCTAGTGCCTTCATCATCAATGTCAACACTTAGGCGGCGTCGCGTCAGTCAGCACTGGCATTGATTGCCATGGCTGATGTCGCTTCCGCCGGTTAGACTGCTACCGCTTTCGCCGGGCAGTCTAATGCCACCGAGTCTGGGTCGCTGACGGGCAGGCCCGTGGTCACAGTGGGAGGACACGCACTCGGTAGGCGTGTTGTTCGGGCCGACGCATAAGCGTCCCAAATTTGGTGCGCCGATGGGTCGTGCTAGATGTGTCGGTCCGGATGCGCTGCACCACTAGAGAGCGCGCACACGGCACATGCGTCCAGTCGGACTGGTTTGGACGTGCGTGGACCATATGGGTCGGCCCGCTGGAGATGCCCTAATGGCCCTTCGATTCTCGCTCCATCTTTTCCTTTTTATCCATTTTTATTTTTATATTTCTTTTCCTTCCTTCATGAGAAGATCCTGATATTGGCCGGACCCCTTACTTTGCAAAGCTACTTCCGTATCTGCAGCCCTAGGTGAACCACACAATTGCTTGTGATTCAATTACTCCCTCACATGAGTTGCGCACGTTGCACCATCGATCGAGTCAGGAAATCTCGGTCAGGCTCATTCGGTCTTTGCCTGCATAACGCCAAGGTATGTGGCCTATTGGGCCTCTTGTAGGTGCTTGAGAAATTGCTAACGAATAACTCCTCAAAATCCAGCCAACAATTTATACTCCCTGGTGGCAAGTTGTTCAACCAAACTCTTGCAGGTCCTTCCAACATCTGGGGCACGTATCTTACTGCCCACCTCAAATTTCCTGTTACGATTTTCACTGCTGTTGCATATGAGCCAGTCCTCTGGCTTGGTGCTTCCATCGTAGGTTCTCGTTCCTCTGGCTAGCTAAAAGTTCGGCACTAGCAGTTCCCTCATAATCAGGTCCAAAGCATGCCGGGCCTGGAGGGCCCTGCACCTCAATCATATCCGACCTGTAAATTCTATCCAACTTCAGCCTTGCGTCATCTGGCTGTAAATTCCCGCTTCCCAGCCTTGATCCAATCACATGGTGCTCCGGTCTAGGGTATCCATTATAGCATCCCAATTGTCTAACAATTGTAATGCTACTTGGTCCAGTAAGATATTGGCTACTTCATATATATAATTGTTGCATCATAATTATATCATGCCACCTTGCATTTGAGCATCATATAAAACGCCTTTTTCTTTTGGTTTTTCTATCACATGCATTATTAATTGTATTAGCCTCTTGATATTGTATTTGGTTATTGATATATTGTTCAAATGCCCAAGTTGAGTTGGGGGCATATCTTTTATTTCAATTCCATCACCTTTCTTTTCCACCACTTTATAATTCCACCATCCTACTAGTCCATGAGCTTGCAATTCTTTTCTTTTGATTTTACCATAGCTCATGTGGTGGGGTGGATCTAATCCTACTTATCCTTTGCTTGTCTTTTATTTCCACTTATGGGAAATGCATAAGAATAATGCCATCATATTATTATTGTTTTCACAAAATAAATCATGGCATTATTATTTTGCATGGGCCATGCAAAAGTACCACCACCTTTTATCCCATGGGTTTTTGCCTTTGACTTTAGTGGTTATTTCTTTGTGAACCATCTCCTTCCATTCCACCACTCCCATATCCTCACCCACATCCCTTTATTTTATTTTATTTTCTACATGCATGATCATATGAGACTCTTTCCACCTATTTCTTTTCTTCCTCTTTCTTTCTTGTTTCTCTTCCACATTAGCTCAAGCTAGATCAAGCTCCATGTTCCTTCTTGATATGGCCTCATAAACAAAATTAAAATCTAAATACCTAATAAAAATCTAAACCTAGCTTCTCTCTTTATTCTTCTCCTAACCTAATTCTACTAAACCCTAACATTGATCTCTCCCTCTCAACTCCTCCCTCACACCTGGCCACCCTCTCCCTGGCCACACCTAGCTAACCCTACCCCTCTCTCCAACCCTACACAAAACCCTAACCCTAGCCCGAGTTACCCCCTCTCCTCTCTTTCCTTCTCTACCGGCCGAGCCAACCCCACCTGCCTTCTCTCGTCCTTGGCCCCACCTGCAGCCCCTCCCCTCTGCCGCTACCTACCCCAGGACGAGCCCCAGCTAGCCCACGTGCTCGAGGAGAAGGAGGAAAAGGCGAGGCCACCTTTACCTGCCCGTGCCCACACGGCAACCCTCCTTCCTCTCCCTCCCTTTCTCCTCCTCTCACACGCCTCCTGCACCGCCAGATCCACCCCGAGCCTCCCCTCTTCTTCCCCTTCTTCCTCCCCGACGCCCAGCTCCTGCCGCCGTTCGCCGCCAGCACCGCGCCGTCCCTCTGCTTCTCCCGTTCCCGCCAGCGCGAAGGAAGGAGCTCCTAGGACCGCCAGTACCTCGCCGCTCTACAGCAAACCCTAGATCCGGGGCGCCAGCGATCTCGCC
Source organism: Avena eriantha (assembly GCA_910589775.1). NCBI lineage: Eukaryota > Viridiplantae > Streptophyta > Magnoliopsida > Poales > Poaceae > Avena > Avena eriantha. The sequence goes on along the minus strand of OU342740.1, from coordinate 268,107,262 downwards.
GCTCCGCAGCTCCTCGCTCCGATCCGAGCCCGCCGTCGAGCCCGCGGTGAGCCCCTCTTTTCCCCTGACATCCTCCGCTCCGCTGTTGCCGCCTAGCATCACCGCTCGTTTCGCCGAACGCCCTCCGTGCGCCAGGCTCGCCGGCGTCTGCAACCTCCCCGCGCCGCGCAGAACCCTAACTAGGCCCCAAACCCTCTCCTGTCAACTCCCCTCGCCCTACCGCACTGGTTAGCCCCCTCAGCGCGCACGCCGCGACCTGGGTTCAAGCCCCCGCTCCGCGCCGCGCGCACACTTGCCGTCAGACCGTGGAGACGAAGAACAGTACCGGGCCTGTGGAAATTTACATTAAGCCCCCCTTTTTATTTCGCTCTTAACCCGCGCTCCTAGAGACCCCACTAGTCAGTCGCACTAGTATTTTTGTAGGAAGGTCCCTCTGCTTTCTCAGGCGTAACCCGCGCTCCTCGCTAGCCCCACCTGTCGGCCTCTGGAAGTAACCCCACTGCCGCGTGGGCCCGTAATCGACAGCCCCATCTGTCACCCTCAGTGGCTAGCCAAGCCCACGGTGGAAAAGTGTTTTCGCGCGCGTGGCCCCAGTCAGCGCAAGGCCCACCCGTCAGTGACGGTGGCTGAATCTGCCTGAGTGCAAATAGTTTTTCTGGCTGTCCGTTTTTAATTAAACCTTTTTCAAATTGATTTAATTCAAATTCAAATCAGATTCAAATAATTTTTAAAATACAAATCCAAATAATACAAGTAATATATGTTTTGGAACCAGAAAAATGTGAGGAATTAAAATATGCCATTCAAAATATGGTTGGAACACTTTAATTTTCGAGATGATTAAAAATTACAATAAAATGCCCTTTTCCTTAATTAATTAATAACTTTAATTCTACAACTCCAAATTTGGCAAATAATATGTCTAAATCGATCAGCGCGACGAGCCCGTTCTATTTATGCAGTCCTTGTTCTGAATTGAAGCATGCATCATGTTGTTATTAAAAATCTGAACTGTTTATGACAATAAAACTTGTTTAAATAAATAATAAAATGCTTTATTTCTTGTATCCACACCTCACCTTTGCCATGCTACTTTAATGCCATGCAAATTGTGCATCATTCATCATGGCATGCTTGTTTGCTTGTCGTATTTTAATTCATATGCTTGTGCACTTTATTCATGTTGGCCCTTGTTTGTTTGGTTCTTCTTCGAATAGACGCCCAGCAGGAGAATTACCAGGAATCACAGGAGTACTACCCAGATCCATCTCTCGCTTCAACTGAGCTGCCAGGCAAGCACTACCACATGCTTGCATACATACAGTACCTATTGCCTCTATCTTATTCTTGCATCATTGAGTCGCGATTGCATTAAATTGAATCCTAAGTACTGCATATCCTTTACTTTTAAACCCCACCGAAGCTTGTTCCTCCATCCCATGAGCCATTACTACAGGAGTTGTTTGAGCCATACGGGTCATAGAAAAGCATGTGTAGGGTATGTGAGTGTCTGATTAATAACGAGGTACCTAAACAACATAACCTGAGTAGTAATGGGATAACTAATGAAAGAGGCACCGGTGAGCAATATCTGCTATTTGGTTTTTCCTGCTCACTTGTGTCCCGTAGGACCCCGAGTACTTGATTCCTGTTCCTTGACTATTCGCACTATCCACATCCGGGAGGCCTTATGGACCCCCCTGAGCCAGAGCTTGATTCATTCTTATTTCTTGGAGCCACAATTAGTTTGGGGCTTTATTACTATCCTGTACTTATGCCATGTTACTGCTTTATTTAAGATTGTGCGAGGGGCACCTGTACTGTTTTGGATCGTGACACGTTTTCGCTATATCGACAAGCCCAGTCACATTTTCGGGTTCCCAGTCGTTTACCGCCGTCCACACAAACCTTGGGTCCGTCTCGGAGCCGGCCAACTTCGTTGCGGGTAGCTTAATGGGGTGGCCCCCTGAAATATTACTGAATCCTGTGATTGCTTTGCCCTGAATGCCTCGTTGGTTTTGATTTGGTTTTTCCGAGGTTGATCGATTGTGTGTTGCTATTCGTGCACCCCTGCAGGGTAAATCTTTCTGAAAGCCGTGTCCGCGGTTATGGACGACTTGGAGCACAGTTTCACGATCATAGACAAGTATAACTAAAGTACCGCTTTTAAATTGACTAAGTACTTGACTAGTAAATAGAGCAATACTCATGGAATGGTTAATAAAACTGCCAACGGATGATGGGGTTGTTTGTCCGTTTCCTCGTTGGTAAGCGAGGAGAAGAATGGATCTGTTAATTATACTGTTATAACTATTGTTCTTAATTCACGGACATCCGTCTATCATTGGTTAGGCGGATGGTTAGCGAGTATCTGTAGAATTGTTAGGTATTATCTTTTGCTGCAATTGCGTCACCCCAGGTTGTGTCCCCTTTTGTGGCATAAAGACTTGCTGAGTACCCCTAGGGTCTCACACGATAAATTGTTTGATTCAGATGAACAGGTGTACCCACAAGATGGATACTGGGTGGAAGAGACAGATGATGTTGGCAACGATCATTCGGTGTAGAGATTCCGGGAACGGGGATCCATGTGATCTGTGAGCGGGATGTGTTTATTTATGGGGCATCTTATGCCAATTTGCTTCTTGTCCGTACTTGGATCTTGTTTTCCGCTTCCGCCTGATACTCTGATGTGTGATGTATGAGGAGCTATCCTAAATTATTATATCTATCTAGGACATTTGGATCTTGCTGTATGGCGTTGCAATATTTCTATTTCTTTTAGATGGAATGGCTCTGAGGACTGTTGTATGTGGCTTGCATACATACTCATTTGTGTATGTAGTTGATCCCTTCGCCTGCCGATTACGCCACTCGTTCTTGTCCCGTTGTCTGATAGTGGTTAGGACGGCCGAAAGGTCTACCGTGAGTGGCCCTGGGCCCCACCGTACTATTTTAACCACTGTCGTTCATCCAGGCATTAACTAAGAGCGTAATTCACTGAGGTAGTTACATCCATCATTGACCATAGCTGAATAACCATCATTGTATCGGTCTTGATCCGGACAAGCATATTGATGCTACATCGCTTGGCCAGCGCTTCTCTCCTACCGAGGTGTGTATCGTTGCTGTTGTTGCTGAGGTGCATTTTGCCCTGCTCCCGCTGGATCATGTTGTCCAGCATTGCCGTTGGCAACGTTCCTTTGACCGGCATTACCTTGGTCGCGGTTACCTCGACCAGCTTCACCTCGGCTAGTACTTTGGTGATCTTCATCAGCTTGCACTGCTTTTCCTTTTCCGGCTCTCACCGGATCATAGGGGACCATCTGTTTGTCCTTTCTACCCAAGGTTACCACCTCCTCTCTCCTTGGGCCATGACCAGGGGAAGATGCAGCTCCAGCAGATTTTGCTGGGTTATTCTTAGCCGAATGAACTACATTTGATGCTCTGGGCTGCGCCGGGTTTGCCTTGTTCATTTCCTCATTTTGCTGGTGCGCCACCCTCAACAAGTGGTTTACTCTTTCCTATTGCCTTTCTCGGGCCTCTCTGGTTAAGCCTTCTAACTCGGACGCAGCTGCGTTTGCTTCCCTGAGGTTCTTAGCCGGGGTATTGTACCTCTCCAGCCCTCCTGTTACTATAGTAGCTGTCTGACCCGGCCTAGGCTCATACTCCTTGTCAATTTCCATAATCAGGTTTCTACCTCAGATTTTTACCCCATCTACGCGATTTGCTTTTGCATATTCCCTCAAAGTGATGTTCAGTGACTGCTGCAACTCAGCTACTTTTTTCGCGTCAGCAAGCATTTTCTCCCTAGTTTTTTCTAACTCAGCTTGCGCTTGTGCCGGATCTACTACAGGAGCTATTGGTGTCGCTAAGATGTCTATTGCTTGTTGTAGTACATTCTCCGGCCTCTCTAGTGGAGGGAATCTAGACCTTGCCTGCTTTGGCATGACTTCCGGATCTGGTGCCGGGTCCTTGCTTGCTCCTGCATTTGGCGCGGTCATCATGACCTCAACGCAGCTTGCGGAGCAAGTGATACGTGGGCTGCTAGCCGCGCTGAGAGGTGGCTCGCCTCCCTCGACGACAAGCCATAGGTGAACGCAGGACTCGTCCACGCTGACGTAGATCTTGTGCGCGCCAAGCTTGATGAATATGTCGTTGCACAGAGGAGGACGCCTACCGAAGCTTCTAGCATTGTCACTAACGTAGTCCAGCGCTCCAAAGCGCTGAACCAGGCCGGAGACGACGCGCTCGCCGGTGCCGATGATGTTTCCCGTCCGGATTTTCACCCCTGCTAGCATCACTAGCCCCACGGTGGGTGCCAACTGTCGTGGTGGTGGCACGACAGATGCAATGGATAGGCTAAAGATGGGGCCAATGTGCACTAGAGGAATCTAGGGAGGGATAGTGTGGTGATTCCACACACAAGTGTTTGTATTTTCTCTCTATCAATGGTGGATTACAAGGGCTTCTTGAGTTGTTCGTGAGAAGGAGACTAGGTCTCTTACCCCCACTACCATGCTCTAGAGTTCCACCTTAGACAGAGAAAATGATTGATTCCCTTCTATGGAGGTCCTGGTGCTCCTTATATAGCAAGCCCAGGTTACAAAGTTAGGGCATACGTGGAAGCATATTTCCCAAATATGCCCTTTGGTTAAATCTAGATGCCTCTTTATTCACTTCAAACGGCTAGTCCGGACTATGGATGCAATCCTCTGTGAGCTGCCCTGCTTTAGACGTCAGCCGACATTGGTTGCGCCAGCTGACACTGGCTACGTCACCTTTGTCGGCCACGCTTGATGGCCCAAAATATATCGAGCTCGTTGGGGAACCCCAAGAGGAAGGTATGATGAGCACAGCAGCAAGTTTTCCCTTAGTATGAAACCAAGGTTTAATCGAACCAGTAGGAGCAAGGAAACACCCCAAAGGTGTAGCTAGCTGAGCCTTGGCAGGGCGCACTACCAGTGCCAGCAGCAACGTCGAGACCTACACAACACAACCACAGAACTTTGCCCCAACTTGCGATGAGGTTGTCAATCTCACCGGTTTTGCTGAAAACAAAGGATTAAACGTATCGGGTGGAAGAAAGTAATAGTTTGTAGAAAATAAACACAAAGCAATAAACAATTGATTGTAGATTGATGGTAAAAGAAAGCACCGGGGGCCATAGTTTACTAGAGGTGGCTCTCCTTAAGATAGATAACATGCTGGGTGAACAAATTACAGCGGCGCAATTGACAAACATCGAGAAAGCATACAAGCATATACTACTCATCTTGACTCCTTTAAATTCGATTGGGCATTACAACATTATACATAGACCGCCATCCAACTGCATCTATGACTAATAATCCACCTTCAGGTTATCATTCAAACCCCCTCCAGTATTAAGTTACAAGCAACATATTATTGCTTTACGAACTGCGTGTAAAGTAAACAATACGATTGTTCTATGAACAAAGGATTGTTGTTTTATCCCTAGTAGCAACAACACGTCTAGTACCTTGGAGATTTCTGTCACTTCCCCAGATTACCAGAGGCATGAACCCACTATCGAGCATAAATACTAATTCTTGGAGTTGCTAGCATCTACTTGGCCAAGATAGCTACTAACAACGGAAAGCATGCAAGATCACAAATAACAAAGACATGATAGAATCAATAATCAATCTGAAATAGCATCTCAATATCCATCGGATCCCCGCAAACAAAACATGCAGAATTACATATAGATGATCTTGATCATGAACGGAGCTCACAATATCTAGACATGAAAGCACAAAGAAGGAGAACCAGCCATCTAGCTACTACATGGATCCGTAGTCCAAGGATGAACTACTCACGCATCGCACTGGAGGCTTGCATGGTGATGAAGAAGGCCTCCATGGTGAATTCCCCTCTCCGACAGGGTCCTAGGAAGAGCTTCAGATCCCTCCTGATCTAGGGATGGAGATGATGGCGGCTACATACTCTTTCGTGGATTTTTGATCGGGTACTTAGGGTTTTCGTCCCGAGGGCAATATATAGGCGGAAGGAGAGGCCGAGGGGGGGGGGCCAGGAGCGGCCACATCACCCCCTGGCACGGGATACCTCAAAGAGTAGCAAATATAGATGCATAGGATACCTTCAAAGTTCATAAGAGTGACTAGATACAAAAAGTTTAAAACAAGCAATATCAAAGCTATGCATCAATCAACAAGTCTTGGGACAATGCACATAGAACTAAGAATGGCCACTATGCTCTCAAAGTAGGTGCATAAAGATAGAAGGTGGGGACTCAACATAAAAGTAAAAGAAGGGCCTTCATAGAAGGAAGTAGGGATTCAAGTCTCATAAAGAGCTTCCAAAAATTATGGTACTTGATAGCTTTCAGCTCTCATTGCCCCTATCATAAGCATCTTGAAGGTGATTAAGGTTAAAGTGACACAACTAAGAGGATATGCTTGACAAGTTATAAACCGAAATCTCATGCCCCTTACTTATGAAGACCGAACCTCATGCTACTCAACTTTAGTCACAAGTAAGCTCTTGCCATTGTAAGTACATATGTATCATAAAGAACTGCCAACGGGGTACCCCTTTCACATGATACAGGAGCTATCCCATAATCAAAATGACAAGGCAAGCAGACAATGAGCATCTCAGCGATCTTTTTATTTGCTATTTGCATAGGTTTTTATTGAGGATGCTTCATAGAGTGCTCATTATGGTGATGCTGCAAGTTTCCACCATGATTAAGCATGGCTTAGGTTAGCGGCCCAGGCGTTTCTCTAACACACATACAAACTCCATGATCTTACAAGTTCCGCTTTTATTTCACACCGCCGGGATCCATAAGAAAAATAACATGATATCAATGGGGTACAAAGTATAAGTGCAATGTTGAAAGCGTTCCTCGTGATACATGGTTCTGCTAATTTCAACTTATAAAGCGCAAGCATATACGCAACAAAGAAGGACCCAATGGTTCAAGTTTATTAAATGCAAGAAAAGTAAAGTGTGCCATCAAGTTCATGAGAGCTTTAATCACTAGTTTTCTCATAAAAAGTTTAATTTGGAAGGTAGATAAAAACATGAATATACTTGGAATAGCATATGCTATTAGGTAGGTATGGTGGACTCTTTGGAATAACTTGGTTTAAGGAGTTGGATGCATGAGTGGAACTCATACTTGGTTACGCAGGCTAGCAAAAGACTGGGAGCGACAAACTAAGAGAGCAATAATGGCCGCAATCATGCAAAGTGACAAAAAATGATACTACAAGTTGATCAAAGCATAAAGTGATACTACAAGTTGAAAACTAAAGGATCATAAAGGCTTATGGTGACTTGGGATAGTCATAACATGGTGTGAGCATGTGCCAAGTCAACCCAAATAAAGCATCAAAGGAGAATACCACAATACTATGCTTTAATATGTTAAAACAACGCATGATCCTTCCAAGGCACATTAAGAAATCTCAATTGTTTATAACAAGTCATGCTACAGCAAAGAACAATAATCATAAACCCAAAACAATATCAAGCATGGCATGACAAAGCATAGGCCAGAGTAAAAAACAAGCTCTCTTTACCATTTAAGCATGAACTTTCCTACTATTTTCCAATCCAAACCAAACTATTTGAAAACCAATGTAATGAAAGAGGGGGTCCAACCAATTTATTCAGAAAACTAAGAAAACAAAGCAAACGAAAAAAAAAATGAAGACGAAAAATAAGACGCTCCAAGAACAACACGACTATGCATGAAACAATAAAAATAAAGCGTTTGGAAGAAACCTGGGATTTTTATTGATGAAGAGGGGGATGCCTTGGGCATCCCCAAGCTTTTACGCTTGCACTTCTTGGATATTTCTTGGGGTTACACGTGTGGCATCCCCAAGCTTGAGCTTTAGTCCATCCTTCATCTCATTACTCATTCATTCCATACACCTGAAATTTTTCCTTCATACAAAACTTCACACAATCTTTATTAGCAACATTAGTGCACTCAAGATAATAAGTCTTTAGGTTCAGTTCTAACACCAATAAAACTTCCATTAAAACACTAGCTACTGTAGCACTTCCCTCAAAAAGCTCAATTCCCCAAAAGAACTCAAAAAGGAACCAACAAGAAGCAAATGCAGAAAATGGCAGAAATCTATCAAAACAGACCAGCAGGTAAAGACAAAAAAATTCGAAGACCTTCTGTTGCTCAAATCAAAAAGTGTTGAACTAAAGAAAGTCAGATAACAACCTGGGGCAGAAGCACAAAAATTCACGCCTCAAAAGGACGTACAGAGATTTTACACGAATATTTACGGTGAAGCATAGAAATCTGTTTCGGGAGAGCAACTTTCCCAATCATTAATTCTCTCTCATTAGAGGTTACTCTTGGCACAAAAAGCAAATAAAAAGGATAAGGAGCGGTTATTACAGCGGTAATAACTTCCAAGACTCATCTAAAACTTTTGGGTTATCTCCCAATAAGTACTTTTCTTTAACGCCTTTAAGTTAGGCATAAGAAGCAAGAAAAAGAATCAAGTATTCTCAAATGAAGAAGCATTAAGAGCAAATTTTGTTTTCATATGAGAGGCAAAACAAATCTTCTCTCTCTTCTTAGGGAAGTTCTCAATACCTTTCTTGAGTGGGAGTTGATATTTAATGGTGCCTTCCTTCATATCAATAATGGCACCAACAGTTCTAAGAAAAGGTCTTCCCAAAGTAATAGGACAAGAAGCATTGCATTCAACATTCAAAACATAGAAATCAACGGGGACATAGGCATTGTTAACCATAATAAGAACATCATTAAGACTCCCCATGAGTTTCTTTTTAGCATTATCATCAAGTGGAACATTCAAATAACAATCTTCAAGTGGTGGCAAATCAAGCATATCATAAATCCTTCTAGGCATAATAGAAACACTACTATCAAGATCACATAAAGCTTTTAAATCAAAATCATTGACTTTCATATTAATGATGGGTTCCCAACCATCTTCTTGTTTTATAGGAATATAAGCTTTATGTTTCATCTTTTCTTCTTTAATTTTTATGAGAGCATCATTAATGTGTTTTGTAAAGGCCATGTTCATATCACTAGCATTAGGACTTTTAGCAAGCTTTTGTAGGAACTTAATAACTTCAGAGATGTTGCAACCATCAAGATCACAATCATAATTATCATCTAAAGTAGTAGAGCTATTACTAGCCTCAACACTAGTGGTAGTGATAGTAGAAACACTAATGTTTCTAGCAATTTCATCTTCTCTTTCCCACTTAGCATGCAATTCAGCTAATAGTCTAACATTCTCATCAATTCTCACTTGTATGGCATTAGTAGTAGCAAAGGGATTATCAATAGTTTCAGGTTTAGCAGCCATTTTATTCAAAGAAGATTGAGCTTCAGCCAGTGATGCTAGATTTCTTTTAGCATTAGAGAGTTTTTCCTCAGTAGTTTTATTGAAATCAGTTTGTTTACTAATGAAGTCTTTAAGCATAAATTTCAAGTTCATAGGGAGCACTCATATTGTTGTTGTAGGAATTTCCATAAGCATTACCATTGTTGGGAGGATATGGCTTATAATTGTTGTTAGCAAAATTATTCATGTAGGCATTGTTGCTAAAATTGTTATTTCTTATAAAGTTCACATCTACTTGCTCTTCTTGAGCAACCAAAGAGGCTAAGGGAACATTATTTGGATCAATATGGGCTTTCCTATTAACAAGCATAGACATAATAACATCAATCTTATCACTCAAGGAGGAGGTTTCCTCAACAGAATTTTCCTTCTTACCTTATGGAGCTCTCTCAGTATGCCATTCAAAATAGTTAACAATCATATTATCCAGAAGCTTTGTTGCAGCACCCAAAGTAATCGTCATAAAGGTACCTCCAGCAGCAGAATCCAATAGATTTCTTGAAGAATAGTTCAATCCTGCATAAAAGGTTTGGATGATCATCCAAGCAGTCAGTCCATGAGTGGGACAATTCTTTACCAAAGATGTCATTCTTTCCCAAGCTTGAGCAACATGTTCATTATCAGATTGTTTAAACTTCATTATCTCACTTCTCATAGATATAATCTTAGCAGGAGGATAGTATTTTCCAATGAAAGTATCTTTGCATTTAGTCCAAGAATCAATACTATTCCTAGTCAAGGAATTCAACCATTCTTTAGCTTTTCCTCTCAAAGAGAAAGTAAACAATTTAAGCTTAATAATATCTCCATCTATATCCCTATGCTTTTGCATCTCACAAAGTTCAACAAAATTATTTAGATGGGCTGCAGCATCTTCATTACCAATACCAGAAAATTGTTCTCTCATACAAGATTGAGTAAAGAAGGTTTTATTTAAAAGAAAGTAGCTTCAGGAATAGGTGGAGCAATAGGTGTGCTCATAAAATCATTGTTGTTGGTGCTAGTGAAGTCACACAACTTAGTGTTTTCAATAGTAGTCATTTTTTGTGTTTTTAATAAAGAAAGCAAACTAGTAAGACTAATTTTTGTGTGGTTTTGATAATGAAACAAGCAAACAAAACGAAAGTAAACTAAGCAAAACAAAAACAACAAAGTAAAGAGATTGGTTATGAGGGACTCCCCTTGTGAAGATGTGCTGGACTCCCTGGCAACGACGCCAGAAAAAGAGCTTGATGGCCCAAAATATATCGAGCTCGTTGGGGAACCCCAAGAGGAAGGTATGATGAGCACAGCAGCAAGTTTTCCCTCAATATGAAACCAAGGTTTAATCGAACCAGTAGGAGCAAGGAAACACCCCAAAGGTGTAGCTAGCTAAGCCTTGGCAGGGCGCACTACCGGTGCCAGCAGCAACATGGAGACCTGCACAACACAACCTTAGAACTTTGCCCAACTTGCAATGAGGTTGTCAATCTCACTGGTTTTGCTGTAAACAAAGGATTAAACGTATCGAGTGGAAGAAAGTAATAGTTTGTAGAAAATAAACACAAAGCAGTAAACAGTTGATTGTAGATTGATGGTAAAAGAAAGGACCGGGGTCCATAGTTCACTAGAGGTGGCTCTCCTTAAGATAGATAACATGATGGGTGAACAAATTACCGTGGGGAAATTGACAAACATCGAGAAAGCATACAATCATATACTACTCATCTTGACTCCTTTGAAATTCGATTGGGCATTACAACATTATACATACCAACTGCATCTATGACTAATAATCCACCTTCAGGTTATCATCCGAACCCCCTCCAGTATTAAGTTGCAAGCAATGGATAATGGCATTACGAATTGCGTGTAAAGTAAACAATACGATTGTTCTATGAACAAATGATTGTTGTTTTCTCCCAAGTAGCAACAACACATCTAGTACCTTAGAGTTTTTGTCACTTCCCCAGATTACCAGAGGCATGAACCCACTATCGAGCATAAATACTAACTCTTGGAGTTGCTAGCATCTACTTGGCAAGGATAACTACTAACAACGGAAAGCATGCAAGATCACAAATAACAAAGACATGATAGAATCAATAATGAATCTGAAATAGCATCTCAATATCCATCGGATCCCCGCAAACACAACATGCAGAATTACAAATAGATGATCTTGATCATGAATGGAGCTCACAAGATCTAAACATGATAGCACAAAGGAGGAGAACCAGCCATCTAGCTACTACATGGACCCGTAGTCCAGAGATGAACTACTCACGCATCACACCGGAGGCTTGCATGATGATGAAGAAGGCCTCCAGGATGAATTCCCCTTTTCGGCAGGGTGCCGAGAAGAGCTTCAGATCCCTCCCAATCTAGGGATGGAGATGACGGTGACTATAGACTCTTTCGTGGAATTTTGATCGGTTACTTAGGGTTTCCGAATCAGAGGCAATATATAGGCGGAAGCGGAGGCCGATGGGGTGCCTGGGGCAGCCAGACCACCCCTGGCGCGGGCCAGCTCTGGCCGTGCGGCCAGGTGGTGTGGCCTGGCCCCAGCCCCTCTCTGTCTCGTATTCTGGCTCTAGGTGTGATACGTCCATTTTGCATCACTATTCTATGTCATAATTCACTGTTATTCATTGATATATTTCGTATTGAGAGGTGATACTTATGTTATTTCATCTGTTTTTGCATGGTTGATGACTTTTGGAGCATGGACCGCTGCAGTCAGGATTCTGATGGAAAAGGTGCTGTTTGGAGGCAAAATTCGTGAAGATCAGAAAATCCGGGAAAATATACGGAAAATCCTATTTTTCCAGAAGACGAAGGAAGCCAGAAGGGGTGCTGGAGATGGGCCACAGGGGGCCCACACCACCCCCTGGCACGGGCCAGCCTAGGCTGCGCCACCAGGTGGTGTGGCCGCCCTGGTCCACCCCTGGCACTCCCATCTGGCGTATATTATCCTCCCGAAACCCTAAGACTCGGGGAGCGACCATAGAAAGATTCCGCCACCTCTGCGGGGCAGAAAACACCGAGAGAGAAAGATCTCTCCAGCAGACAGATTTCTGCCGGGGAAATTCCTTCTCGGAGAGGGGAGATCGTCGCCATCAACACCACCATCAAGCTGGACTTCATCGGGATCATCATCACCATCACCACCATCATCACCATCAGCACCATCAGCACCCTCATCACCATCTCCGTATTGATGTAACAATTCGGTTGAATCTTGCATTAGTTCATAGGGGAAACTTTCCTGGTGTTGATTACTCTTTGTAGTTGATGCCATTGAGTGAACCATTGAATTATTATTTATGTTCAGATTGTTATACATCATTATTCCATCTTTGATCATGATCCATATGATGTCTTGTGAGTAGTTCGTTTTGCTCTTGAGTACATGGGAGAAGTCATGTTGTTAGTAGTGGAGTTGTGTTGAGAAAGATTCAATAGTTTGATATTTAAGTTGCGGTGTACTTCTTCTAGTGGTGTCATGTGAACATCGACTACATGACACTTCACCTATATGGGCCTAGGGGAATGCATTGTGTATTTGTATACTAATCGTAGGGGTTGCCGGAGTGACAGAAACCTGAACCCCCGTTAGGAAACCATTGCACAAGGGACATAAGGGTCTTAGAGTTTAAAGTTGTGGTTAGGTTTCTACCTTAATTACTTTCTTGTACTTATGGATGTTTGCAAGGGGTATAATCACAAGTATGTATTAGTCCTAGGAAGGTCGGTACATCAGCACAGGTTCACCCACACAACACTTAGCAAGATAAAGAAGATTAATCAACTATATGAAGCGAAAGCACTTGACAGTCTTCCCATGTGTCCTCGAGAACGTTTGGCCATCTTAAGTAATACAACCGGCTTGTCCTTTGCTGCACAAAGGATTGGGCCACTTGCTGCATTTATTCCTACTGTCTTTTATTTACTCGTACTTTGTTTACTAGCTTTATCAAAAACCCCTAAAAATCCGTTTGCTAAGTATTTGCAGAGAATTCCTGATCCATACCACTAGCCAGCACCTTCTGCTCCTCGTTGGGTTTAACACTCTTACTTATCGAAAATACTGCAATACACCCCCTATACTTGTGGGTCATCAAGACTATTTTCTGGCGCCATTGCGGGGGAGTGAAGCGCTATTGGAGAGTGGAACTGCTAAAGGAAACTTCTACTGTGAGTATTGTTTACTTCTGTTATTTGCTTTGTTTTCGTTATGGATAATTCGCTGAGTTTCTTATTTGGTAATGCTACTACCACTGCTAAGGTAGTAGATAAGCCACCACCTGCTGAGAATGATGTTTTTAAAATACCTACAAGAATTATTGATCGTGTTATGGATAACTACTATGTTGGGGATGGAACTGTCCATCCGGGTGATCATTTACTCTTTATTCACGAATTATGCGGGTTGTTCAAGTGTGCGGGTATTACTACAGATCAAGTTAAGAAGAAGTTATTCTCATTTTCACTGAAAGGAAGAGCTGAGGAATGGTATAAGCTGCTGAAGAATGGTCAAGCTCTGGAATGGGAGGAAATAGTGCCTCTCTTTTATTCAAAGTTTTATCCTCCTAGTGAGATTCATAAAGATCGGAATCAAATATACAACTTTTGGCCTCTTGATGGAGAGAGTACAACTCAAGCTTGGGGGAGACTGAAGTTACTAATGCTCAAATGTCCCATTCATGATTTCCCCAACAATATTATTATCAATAACTTTTATGCAAGGCTCCCTCTACATGATAAAGATTTATTGGATGCTTCTTGTGCTGGATCATTCACTCGTATAGAAGAAGAAGCTAAATGGGATCTTCTAGACCGTATTCAAGACAATGTTGAAGCTTGGGAGAATGACAAAGGTAGAAAGTCAGGTATAAATTATGATTATGAATGTATTGAATCTTTTATGGGAACTGATGACTTTCAAAATATTAGTAATGCTTATGGTCTTGATTTGCAAGTTATTACAAATTGCTTTAGAGCTTTTGCTTCTTATATTGAAATTCCAAAAGGGGATGGAATAAATACCATGCACCTGACAAAGATGTTGTTGACTATGTTCCTATTGGGAGTGCTGAGTATTGCATTATTGATCCCATCCTACCTAAACCTTATATCGAGAAGATTCCCTTCCCAGAAAAGGTAAAGGATCATCCTATGATAACTAATGTAATCACCAAAAGTGAAAAGAGAACTGTAAAACCTGATGAACAAATAAACGTTGAACCTGTGGTAGCAATTGTGAAAGACCTTGTCACTAAAAGCATAGAAGATGGACACATAGTCTTTTGTGAGGATGCTTCTAATATTGTTTCACATCCTAATAGAATTTAAAAAACTAGTGTTCCTGTGCTTTCTGTTAGAATTGGTGATCATTGCTATTATGGTTTATGTGATATTGGTGCAAGTTCCAGTGCTATTCCTTATGAGCTTTACGGAGAAATTATGCATGAAATCAGTCCCTGTGAATTGGAAGAGATTGATGTGGTTATTCACCTTGCTAATAGAGAGATCATCTCTCCAATTGGTATCATACGAGACGTGGAAGTTCTTTGTGGTAAGATTAAGTACCCTGCTGATTTTCTAGTACTCGGTTTAGCTGCTAGTAAAACTTATCATATTATTTTTGGTAGACCTTTCTTGAGTACTTGTGGAGCTATTATAGATTTCAAAAGGGAGAAAATCTTGACTAAGTTTGCTAGGGGATCTTATGAGTTTAATTTATAAAAATTTGCTAAAGAACCTTGTGAAGAGGAAACCCATAATGAGGATTTTAGAGTTGAACAACTTGCTTCTATTTCTCTTGCTCCTAACAATGCTTTGCAACAATTTATGGAAGATCATGAGAGTGAAATCTTCATGGAAGAAAGGAATGAGATTGACAAGATTCTCCGTGATCAGCCTAAGATGCTTAAGCATAACTTGCCTGTAGAAGACTTGGGTACCACGTTGCCACCTAAAAAGGATCCGGTTTTCGATCTAAAACTTCTCCCCGATGATCTTAAATATGCTTATATTGATGATAAAAAGATATATCCTGTTATTATTAGCGCTAAACTTTCAGGAAAGGAAGAAGTAAGGCTATTGGAGGTTTTGAGAAAACACCGAGGAGCTATGGGCTATACTCTAGATGATTTAAAATGAATTTCACCTACTATATGTCAGCATTCTATCAACATAAAACCAGATGCAAAGCCAGTAGTAGAGCACCAACGATGTTTAAATCCTAGGATGAAGGAAGTGGTAAGAAATGAGGTATTGAAAGTCCTTGATGCTGGTATTATTTACCCTATTGGTGATAGTGAATGGGTTAGTCATGTTCATTGTGTTCCTAAAAAAGGAGGTATTACCGTTGTTCCTAATGATAATGATGAGCTTATTCCTCAAAGAATAGTAGTAGGCTGTAGGATGTGCATCAATTTTAGAAAAGTCAATAAAGTTACTAAGAAATATCACTACCCACTTCCTTTTATTGATCAAATGTTGGAATTGTCTAAAAAGACCCATTTTTGTTTTCTTGATGGTTATTCTAGTTTCTCTCAAATTGCTGTTAAACAACAAGATCAAGAAAAAACTACTTTTACTTGTCATTATGGAACTTATGCTTATAGAGGTATGCCTTTTGGTTTATGTAATGCTCCTGCTACTTTTCAAAGGTGCATGTCTGCTATCTTTCATGATTTTTGTGAGGAAATTGTAGAAGTGTTCATGGATGACTTCACTGTCTATGGAACTTCTTTTGATAATTGTCTGCACAACCTTGATAAAGTTTTGTAGAGATGTGAAGAAACTAATCTTGTTCTTAATTGGGAGAAATGCCACTTCATGGTTAATGAAGGGATTGTCCTCGGGCATAAAGTTTCTGAAAGAGGCATAGAAGTTGATAGAGCTAAGGTTTAGGCAATTGAGAAGATGCCATGTCCAAGAGACATCAAAGGTATTTGTAGTATCCTTGGTCATGCTGGTTTCTATAGAAGGTTTATTAAAGACTTTTCTAGGATATCAAAACCCCTTACTAATCTTCTTCAAAAAGATGTACCCTTCGTTTTTGATGATGATTGCAAGGAAGCTTTTGAAACTCTTAAAAAGGCTCTAACAACAGCCCCTATTGTTCAACCACCTGATTGGAGTTTACCCTTTGAAATAATGTGTGATGCTAGTGATTTTGCTGTAGGTGATTTCCTTGGGCAACGAATTGATAAAAAGTTAAACGTTATTCATTATGCTAGTAAGACTTTAGACGCTGCTCAAAGGAATTATGCTACTACTGAAAAATAATTTCTAGCTGTCATTTTTGCTTGTGATAAGTTTAGACCCTATATTGTAGACTCAAAAGTCACCATTCATACTGATCATGCTGCTATTAAATACCTTATGACGAAGAAGGACGCTAAGCCTAGGCTTATTAGATGGGTGCTGCTTTTAAAAGAGTTTGATTTACATATAGTGGATAGGAAAGGTGCTGAAAACCCTGTAGCTGATAATTTATCTCGATTGGAAAACATCTCTTTTGACCCTATGCCTGTTAATGATAGTTTCCCAAATGAGCAGTTGGCTGCGATAGGGGTAAGCTCGCGAGGGAGCCCTTGGTACGCTGATTATGCTAACTTTATTGTCTCCAAGTATTTGCCTCCAACTTTTACAGCTCAGCAAAGAAGAAAGTTCTTTTATGATTTGAGGCATTATTTTTGGGATGACCCACACTTATATAAAGAAGGAGTGGATGGTATTATGCGAAGATGTGTTCCAGAATATGAACAGAAGGAGATATTGCATAAATGTCATGGTAGTGCTTATGGAGGACATAATGCAGGAGATAGAACTGCGCAAAAGGTGCTACAATCAGGTTTCTACTGGCCTACCCTTTTTAAAGATGCAAGAAAATTTGTTTTATCTTGTGATGAATGTCAGGGTGTTGGTAATATTTCTAGACGCAATGAAATGTCTATGAACTACTCTCTAGTTATTGAACCCTCTTATTGCTAGGGGTTTGACTTTACGGGTCCTTTCCCTCCCTCTAAAGGTTACACTCATATTCTTGTTGCCGTTGGTTATGTTACTAAGTGGGTAGAAGCCATTCCTACAAAGAGTGCTGACGGGGAGACTTCTCTAAAAATGCTTAAGGATGTTATCTTTCCTAGGTTTGGAGTGCCTAAGTATCTCATGACTGATGGGGGTTCTCACTTCATTCATGGTGGTTTTAGAAAGACCCTTGCTAAATATGATGTTAATCATAGAATTGCTTCAGCCTATCACCCCCAAACTAGCGGGCAAGTAGAGTTATCCAATAGAGAAATTAAATCCATCTTGCAAAATACTGTTAATAGATCTAGAAAAAACTGGGCTAAAAAGTTGAATGATGCTTTATGGGCTTATAGAACTGCCTACAAAAATCCTATGGGGATGTCTCCTTATAAAATGGTTTATGGGAAGGCTTGTCACCTACCCTTAGAATTAGAACATAAAGCCTATTGGGCAGTTAAAGAACTAAATAGAGATTGTAAGCTCGCTGGTGAGAAAAGATTATTGACTTAAGTTCTTTAGATGAATGGAGGAGTGAAGCCTATGAAAATGCTAGGCTCTTTAAGGAAAAAGTTAAAAGATGGCATGACAAGCGAATACTTAAGAGAGAATTTCATGTTGGTGAGTGATGGCTCAATGCACGGTGCCCAGAAAAGTGTTGGTGTGGTGTTGATGTAGAGCTCCTTGGGAACCCCAAGAGGAAGGTATGATGAGCACAACAGCAAGTTTCCCTCAGTTATTAAACCAAGGTTTAATCGAACCAGTAGGAGCAAGTAAACACCCCAAAGGTGTTACTAGCTCAGCTTTGGCAGGGCGCACTACCGGTGCTAGTAGCAACGTGGAGACCTTCACAACGCAACCACAGAACTTTGTCCCCAACTTGCGATGAGGTTGTCAATCTCACCGTGTTTTGCGGAAAACAAAGGATTAAACGTATCGAATGGAAAGAAGTAAAAGTTTGCAGAAAGTAAACACAAAGCAGTAAACAGTTGTAGATTGTATGTAAAGAAAAAGGACCGGGATCCATAGTTCACTAGAGGTGGCTCTCCTTAAGATAGATAACATGCTGGGTGAACAAATTACAGCGGGGCAATTGACAAACACCGAGAAAGCAATACATGCATATACTAATCATCTTGACTCCATTGAGACTTGATTGGGCATTACAACATTATACATAGACCGCCATCCAACTGCATCTATGACTAATAATCCACCTTCAGGTTATCATCCGAACCCCCTCCAGTATTAAGTTGCAAGCAACAGATTATTGCTTTACGAACTACATATAAAGTAAACAATACGTTTGTTCTATGAACAAAGGATTGTTGTTTTCTCCCTAGTAGCAACATCACATCTAGTACCTTAGAGATTTCTGTCACTTCCCCAGATTACCAGAGGCATGAACCCACTATCCAGCATAAATACTAACTCTTGGAGTTGCTAGCATCTACTTGGCCAAGATAGCTACTAACAACGGAAAGCATGCAAGATCACAAATAACAAAGACATGATAGAATCAATAATCAATCTGAAATAGCATCTCAATATCCATCGGATCCCCGCAAACACAACATGCAGAATTACAAATAGATGATCTTGGTCATGAATGGAGCTCACAAGATCTAAACATG
The DNA here is from genome assembly GCA_910589775.1 of Avena eriantha. NCBI lineage: Eukaryota > Viridiplantae > Streptophyta > Magnoliopsida > Poales > Poaceae > Avena > Avena eriantha. Next base: position 268,088,202 of record OU342740.1, on the reverse strand, counting down.
AAAGCACAAAGGAGGAGAACCAGCCATCTAGCTACTACATGGATCCGTAGTCCAAGGATGAACTACTCACGGATCACACCGGAGGCTTGCATGGTGATGAACAAGGCCTCCAACGTGAATTCCCCTCTCCGGCAGGGTGCCGGGAAGAGCTTCAGATCCCTCCCGATCTAGGGATGGAGATGACGGAGACTACAGACTCTTTCGTGGATTTTTGATCGGGTGCTTAGGGTTTTCGTCCCGAGGACAATATATAGGTGGAAGGAGAGGCCGAGGGGGTGCCGAGAGCGGCCACACCACCCCCTAGCATGGGCCAGGCCTGGCCGCGGGGCCAGGTGGTGTGGTGGCCCTCTGGCCCCTCTCCATCTCGTATTCTGGCACTTGATGACTTCCGGAAAAATAGGCACTTTGGCTTTTGTCCCGTCCAATTCCGAGAATATTCATTTTCTGAATTTCCTAGAACCAAAACAGCAGAAAACAGGCAGCTGTCACTGTGGCTCTTGTAAATAGGTTAGTCCAAGAAATCATATGAAAAGTACTCCAAAGTTGGAACAAAACACAAGAAAGTGGATAAAACCAAGCATGGAACATCAAAAATTATAGATACATTTGCAATGTATCAACATCCCCAAGATTAACTCCTGCTCGTCCTCGAGTAGGTAAGTGATAAAAAGAAAGATTAATTTTTTAGGTGACATGCACCATCAAAGACTTGATCAAAGTATTTGTAAAACATTCAAAGATGGGATCATAGTACTTCAATCATAACATGAAAGACAAAGTTCTAGCAATAAGCAAAGAAACTATGATGCAACTTGAAAAGGCACAAACAAAAGATTCATGAATAACAATGCTTTGCAAGACGTTTGTTTGTTTCACATAAAGAAAGCATAGCATAATAGTATTCAGCTTGTCCCTCAATAGAGTAGCAAATATAAATGCATAGGACACCTTCAAAGTTCATAAGAGTGACTAGGTACAATAGTTTAAAACAAGCAATAACAAGTTATGCATCAATCAACTAGTCTTGGGACAATGCACATAGAACTAAGAATGGCCACTATGCTATCAAAGTAGGTGCATAAAGATAGAAGGTGGAGACTCAATGTAATGGTGGAAGAAAGGCCTTTGTAAAAGGAAGTAGAGATTCAAGTCTCATAAAGAGCTTCCAAAAATTATGGTACTTGTAGCTTTCAGCTCTCATTGCCCCTATCATAAGCATCTTGAAGGTGATTAAGGTTAAAGTGACACAACTAAGAGGATATGCTTGACAAGTTATAAACTGAAATCTCATGCCCCTTACTTATGAAGACCGATCCTCATCCTACTCAACTTCAGTCACGAGTAAGCTCTTGTCATTGTAAGTATATGTTTATCATTAAGAACCGCCAACGGGGTACCCCTTGCACATGATACGAGAGCTTTCCCATAATCAAAATGACAAGGCAAGCAGACAATGAGCATCTCAGCGATCTTTTTATTTGCTATTTGCATATGTTTTTATTGAGGATGCTTCATAGAGTGCTCATTATGGTGATGCTGCAAGTTTCCACCATGACTAGGCATGGCTTAGGCTAGCGGCCCAGGCGTTTCTCTAACACACATACAAACTCCATGATCTTACAAGTTCCAGTTTTATTTCACATCGTCGGGATCCGTAAGCAAAAGAACATGATATCAACGGGGTACAAAGTACAAGTGCAATGTTGAAAGCATTCCCCATGGTACATGGTTCTGCTAATTTCAACTTATAAAGCGCACGCATATACGCAACAAAGAAGGACCCAATGGTTCAAGTTTATTAGATGCAAAAAGTAAAGTGTGCCATCAAGTTCGTGAGAGCTTTAATCACTAGTTTTCTCATAACAAGTTTAATTTGGAGGTAAACAAAAGCATGAATATACTTGGAATAGCATAAGCTAGTAGGTAGGTATGGTGGACTCTTTGGAATAACTTTGTTAGGGAGTTGGATGCATGAGTGGAACTCATACTTTGTTGTGGAGGCTAGCAAAAGACTGGGAGCGACAAACTAAGAGAGCAATAATGGCCATAATCATGCAGAGTGACAAAACATCGTTGATCAAAGCATAAGGTGATACTACAAGCTGAAAACTAAAGGATCATAAAGGCTATGGTGACTTGAGATATTCATAACATGGTGTGAGCATGTGCCAAGTCAACCGAAATAAAACATCAAAGGAGAATACCACTATACTATGCTTTAATATGCTAAAATAACGCATGATTCATCCAAGGCACATTAAGCAATATCAATTGTTTATAACAAGTCATGCTACAACAAAGAATACTAAGCATAAAGCCAAAACAATATCAAGCATGGCATGACAAAGCATAGGCCACAGTCAACGAGCTCTTTTTACCACATAAGCATGAACTTTCCTACTCTTTTCCAAACCAAACCAAACTATTTGCAAACCAATGTATGAAAGAGGGGGGTCCAACCAATTTATTCAGAAATCTAAGCAAACCAAGCAAACTAAAAACCAAAATGAAAACGAAAAATAAAACGCTCCAAGAAAAACACAATTGTGCATGAAACAATAAAAATGAAGCGTTTGGAAGAAACCTGGGATTTTTATTGATGAAGAAGGGGATGCCCAAGGCATCCCCAAGCTTTGACGCTTGTAATTCTTGGATATTTCTTGGGGTGACACGCGTGGCATCTCCAAACTTGAGCTTTAGTCCATCCTTCATCTCATTACTCATTCCTTCCATACACCTGAAATTTTTCCTTCATACAAAACTTCACACAATCTTTATTAGCAACATTAGTGCACTCAAGATAAATAAGTTTTAAGGTTCAGTTCTAACACCAAATAAACTTCCATTAGAACACTATCTACTGTAGCACTTCCTTCAAAAAGCTAAATTCCCCAAAACAACTCAAAAAGGAACCAACGAGAAGCAAATGTAGAAAATGGCAGAAATCTGTCAAAACAGACCAGCAGGTAAAGACGAATTTATTCGAAGACCTTATGTTGCTCAAATCAAAAAGTGTTGAGCTAACTAAAGTTAGATAACAACCTGGGGCATAAGCACAAAAAATTACAGCTCAATCCTACATACAGAGCTCTCTCACGAATGTTTATGGTGAAGCACAAAAATCTGTTTCGGGACAGCAACTTTCCCAATCATTACTTCTCTCTCCTTAGAGGTTACTCTTGGCACAAAAAGCAAATAAAAAGGATAAGGAGAGGTTATTACAGAGGCAATAACTTCCAAGACTCATCTAAAACTTTTGGGTTATCTCCCAATAAGTACTTTTCTTTAACGCCTTTAAGTTAGGCATGATAGTTTGAGAAGATGCTCACATAAAAAATATGAATTGAAGTAAAAGAGAGCATCAAGAAGCAAATTCAAAACACATTTAAGTCTAACCGACTTCCTATGCATAGGAATCTTGTATGCAAATAAATTCACAAAGAACAAAGTGACAGGCATAGGAACATAAAACAAAAGTAACTTCAAAACTTTCAGCACATAGAGAGGTGTTTTAGTATCATGAAAACTTCTACAACCATATTTTACTCTCTCATAGTAATTTCCAGTAGCCTCATGAATAAACTCAACAATATAACTATCACATAACACATGCTTTTCATCAAAAGAATCCACAGGAACATAACATTCATCCTCCTTTGGTAAGCATGGGGGACAATCAAATAATGTAAGGGGTAAAGAGGTACTCTCATTAGAAGGTAGGCATGGGTATATCCATTCTTCCTCCTTTTGTTCATCACTCTCCTCCTATTTTTCATCTAATGAGATTTCAAGTTCAGCAATTTCTTCTTCCATAGGCTCCTGCAAGGCATTAGTCTCTTCCATTGGTGGAGAGCATCTATTAAGATATTCAAGAATATAGCCATTTTCTTCCTTGTAATTATCAAAGAAAAATTTAAGTATATCATAAACCTCATATTTATAAGGTGCATCATAAATATTTTCAAGCAAATAAGAAAGTTCGAATGCACCCTTCCAAGCAATAAATTCTTCAATTTGTTCCACATCATAAAAGTCATAATTTCCCTTAACATAAGAAGATATGGTAACATTATCATTATACTCACATTGAAAAGGGAGGCATTTATACCTCCTACAGCAACAAGATTTATCAAAGCAATAATTAGCATTATAAGTAGAGCACACGTTTCTAGCAATGGTATCCAATTTATTATTTTGTTCCCATAAGAGTTTCCCCTTTTGTGATAAGCGGTGTTCCTTATAATAATATTTTTGTTCTTCCGTGAACCCACCTTGCCAATAAGATTCAGTTTCAAAGAAACCAACCATTGATAGAAAGCATGATAAAGCAAGACAACAACAGACCAACGAAAATAACCACTATAGTAGGATTGTTCTTTGTGTTTTTAATAAAGAAAGCAAAACTTGTAAAACTATTTTTTTGTGTTTTTGATAAAGAAATAAGCAAACAAAGCAAAAAGAAATTAAGCAAAACAAAAACAACAAAGTAAAGAGATTGGTTATGAGGGACTCCCTTTGTGAAGATGTCCTTGACTCCCCGGCAACGGCGCCAGAAAATCGCTTGATGGCTCAATGCACGGCACCTAGAAAAGTGCTGGTGCGGTGTTGATGTAGAGCTCGTTGGGAACCCCAAGAGGAAGGTATGATGAGCACAACAACAAGTTTCCCTCAGTTATGAAACCAAGGTTTAATCGAACCAGTAGGAGCAAGTAAACACCCCAAAGGTGTTACTAGCTGAGCTTTGGCAGGGCGCACTACCGGTGCTAGTAGCAACGTGGAGACCTTCACAACGCAACCACCGAACTTTGTCCCCAACTTGCGGTGAGGTTGTCAATCTCACCGTGTTTTGCGGAAAAGAAAGGATTAAACATATCGAATGGAAAGAAGTAAAAGTTTGCAGAAAGTAAACACAAAGCAGTAAACAGTTGTAGATTGTATGTAAAGAAAAAGGACCGGGATCCATAGTTCACTAGCGGTGGCTCTCCTTAAGATAGATAACATGCTGGGTGAACAAATTACAGCGGGGCAATTGACAAACACCGAGAAAGCAATACATGCATATACTAATCATCTTGACTCCTTTGAGACTTGATTGGGCATTACAACATTATACATAGACCGCCATCCAACTGCATCTATGACTAATAATCCACCTTCAGGTTATCATCCGAACCCCCTCCAGTATTAAGTTACAAGCAACAAATTATTGCTTTACGAACTACGTGTAAAGAAAACAATACGTTTGTTCTATGAACAAAGGATTGTTGTTTTCTCCCTAGTAGCAACATCACATCTAGTACCTTAGAGATTTCTGTCACTTCCCCAGATTACCAGAGGCATGAACCCACTATTGAGCATAAATACTAACTCTTGGAGTTGCTAGCATCTACTTGGCCAAGATAGCTACTAACAACGGAAAGCATGCAAGATCACAAATAACAAAGACATGATAGAATCAATAATCAATCTGAAATAGCATCTCAATATCCATCAGATCCCCGCAAACACAACATGCAGAATTACAAATAGATGATCTTGATCATGACCGAACTCACAAGATCTAAACATGAAAGCACAAAGGAGGAGAACCAGCCATCTAGCTACTACATGGATCCGTAGTCCAAGGATGAACTACTCATGAATCACACCGGAGGCTTGCATGGTGATGAACAAGGCCTCCAGGGTGAATTCCCCTCTCTGGCAGGGTGCCGGGAAGAGCTTCAGATCCCTTCCGATCTAGGGATGGAGATGATGGTGGCTATAGACTCTTTCGTGGATTTTTGATCAGGTGCTTAGGGTTTTCGTCCCGAGGGTAATATATAGGCAGAAGGAGAGGCCGAGGGGGTGCCGGGAGCGGCCACACCACCCCCTGGCGCGGGCCAGGCCTAGCCGCGCGGCCAGGTGGTGTGGTGGCCCTCTGGCCCCTCTCCGTCTCGTATTCTGGCAAATGATGACTTCTGGAAAAATAGGCACTTTGGCTTTTGTCCCGTCCAATTCCAAGAATATTCATTTTCTGACTTTCCTAGAACCAAAAACAGCAGAAAACAGGCAGCTGGCACTGTGGCTCTTTTTAATAGGTTAGTCCAAGAAATCATATGAAAAGTACTCCAAAGTTGGAACAAAACACAAGAAAGTGGATAAAACCAAGCATGGAACATCATAAATTATAGATACATTTGCAATGAATCAGTGAGAAGGTTCTATTGTATAGGTCTCTTCTCAGATTTTTTGCAGGAAAACTACTGTCAAAGTGGGAAGGACCTTTCATTATTGAAGAAGTATACCGTTCAGGGGCAATACAGATTTCTTCTTTAAAATACAATACTTCACAAATAGTGAAGGGGCAGCGACTCAAACACTATATTGCTGGAGATTCTTATAATGAAGATGTTGATGCCTTTCAAGTTATAACTCCGGAAAGATTTATCAAGGACCAAATTTAGAGACCTGGAGAGTTTGCTTCCAAATAGGTAACAGTTCTGGTAAGAAAAGTTCCGCGAAAATACTATCCAACTATATTTTTGTAGTTTTTAGGCAATAAGGGAAGTTATGAAGCGAAAAAGGGACTGAAGCGGAGCCAGGGTGGCCCACACCACCCTGTGGCGCGGGCCCTCCCCAGGCCACGCCACCAGGTGGTGAGTCCACCCCGGACTCCGCCTCCGACTCATTTTCTCCCAGTACCTTCCTTTTGTTATGAAACTTCGTAATATATAATCCCCCGGATCTCCCGAGGTTCGTATATCGTGTTTTCGTCATGTTTTTGTTTCGATCTGTTTCTGCCAGGACATACTCTTTGAAGGTTTAGAAGCACAACGTTGTCCGCCAAGGATAAAGGGAAGGAGCCTATGGAGGAGGATTCTCAAGACCCCAAGTAGGGGCTGGTACCTTTAGTCTCTTGCCCCACATCAATTGAAGCTCTACGAGTCACTAATGAGTTCTGCGATAAGTACCGAGACTTGAGAAGGAAGGTGGACCTGCTTCAATGGGAGAATAATAGGCTTCACAAGATGCTGGAAGATTTCCTCACGTCAATGAAGAAAATATTACCACCACCTCCAAAGGAGTAATTCATCATCAGGTTTGGCATCCCCTTGGTTTGTTCCAAGCTTGGGGGAGTGACGCGATATCATATCACTATCTTCTATCTTTTTACCTTATTAGTAGAGTCATATCATGAATAGAGAAGTTATTATGTAGTATGGTTTGCATTATGGAAGTGTCCCCTCTCTCGTAAGATATGTATCCCTTGGTGTGAGCTTCCGTTATGGAATATTAATGAGAAGTTCTATCATTCACTCTTTTTCATAGCTTGTATTAGTTTTCAATTCGTGGTTATATGATTGATATTGTTGTTAGTATTGGTATCACTTTGGTATCATTGAGTTAATTTAGTTGGTTTTGGCAAACCTGGCTCGGTCAGTAGCAACACTATTTTTGAGAGTTGAATGAAAAAGATAAAAGTAGTCAAAAGAAATATAATTTCATCATCTTTCTTTCTTGATTTGCTCATAAGTCTAGTATTCTCTAGTTAAGATCTCTTGTGCTTCCAAGGAAGATTGCATGTTTGTTTTTATCACTTGTATGTTTGTTTGTTTCCTTCAACTCTTATACTTGCTACCCAGCCTTGCTAGCCAAAAACATGTACTAAGAGGGAATTCTTCTCATGCATCCACTCCTTTAAACCAAAACCTCTGCCATTTGTGTCCACCATACCTACCTAGTAGCATTATTGCTATTCCAAGTAAATTCTTGTTTTGTCTACCTCCCAAATTAAACTTGTTATGTGAAAAGTAGTGGTTAAAGCTTTCACGAACTTGATGGCACACTTTACTTTCTTGCACTTAATAAACTTGAACTATTGTGCTCATCTATGTTGCGTATATGCTTGCGCTTTGTAAGTTGTGAATTAGCAGAACCATGCTGTCATGGGGAATGCTTTCAATATTGCACTGGTACTTTGTACCAAGTTGATATCATGTTCTTTTGTCTATGGATGTCATCGGTGTGAAATGAAAGGGGAGCTTGTAAGTCCATGGAGTTATGCATGTGTGTTAGACAAACGCCTGGGCCGCTGGTCTAATCCATGCTGACATGTTGGAAACCTACAGTGTAACCATAACGAGTATCTTGAAGGGTTCGTAGCAGGGAAAATAAAAAATTTCTACCGCAAGAACGAACAAAACCCAGATCTAATCTAGATAAAAGCCAAGATCTAATCTATTAGACATGTGCAACGAGATAGATCTGTACTAACCCTTGTAGATCCGAAAGCGTTACGAGATTGGATCTCGTGGTTGATGTAGTCGATCACTTGCCGATCTCAAGATCGAGTGGACGATCCTTCCGGCGCCGCGTTCCGGCAGCGCTTCCGCAGTCGGTCACACGTGCGGAGTCGAAGCAGACCTTCCTCTCCTCGTTCCAGCGAGCAGCGGAGGTAGTAGATCTTCTCCACGGAATCCCAGCAGCACGACGGCGTGGTGGTGGTGGAGTAGAGAATTCTGCAGGGCTTCGCCTAAGCCTGAGCAGAAGAAAGGAGGAGGAGAGAGGCGGCTAGGGCAAGAGTGGAGGGGGCTAGGGGGTGGCGCCTCCACCCCCTCTATTTATGGGAGGGAGGCGCCATGGGGAGGTGGAGTCCTTGTAGGACTCCCCTCTCCCTTGGCCGGCGGATCAAGGAGGTGGGGGGAGAGTCCTACTCCCCCACGAATCCTTGTCTTACCCCACAAGGATTCCTTGATCCTTTCTTGGTTTTCAAGTAAACTCCAAGAAATCTTCCAGAACCTTCCGGAACATTCCGAAACCTTCTAGAATCCCCATACAAATACTCCGGAACATTTCCTAACTTAGAAAATGATCCCCAATATATGAATCTAATTATCCGGACAATTCCGGATCTCCTCGTGATGTCCCGGATCCAATCCGAGACTCCGAACAACATTCGGTCTCCAACGCACATTCCATATCTACTTAAAACAACTTCGAACCTTAAGTGTGTCACCCTACGGTTCGTGAATATGCAGACATGATGGAGACACCTCTCCGATCAATAACCATCAGCGGGATCTGGAGATCCATAACGGCTCCCACATACTCAACGATGACTTCGTGATCGATAGAACCATTAACATACGAAACCAATTCCCTTTGTCACGCGATACTCTACTTATCCGAGGTTTGATCGTCGGTATCTCCATACCTAGTTCTACCTCGTTACTGATAAGTACTCTTTACTCGTTCCATGTTATGTCATCCCTTGTGACCTAGTCACATGCTTGCAAGCTAATTAGATGACATTCCACCGAGAGGGCCCAGAGCATATCTATCCGTCATATGGATGGACAAATCCCAATCTTGGTCCATGCGCTTCAACACATACTTTTAGAATACCCAATGACACCTTTATGACCACCCAGTTATGAAGCGGTGTTTGATGTCATCAAAGTACCCATCCGGTGATGGTGATTAACATAACCTCATGGTCGAAGGATTAGGTTACTATGTATTTTAAAGCTTATAGCAAACGAACTTAATGACTTGATCTTATGCTATGCTTACTACGGGTGTGTGTCCATCACATTATTCTCCTAATGATATGATCTTGTTATTAACGACATCCAATGTCCATGATCAGAAAACCATGATCATCCATTAATCAACAAGCTAGTTTAACAAGAGGCTTACTAGAGACTCTTTTATGTTTACAAAACACACAAGTATTAATTTTTCCGGTTAATACAATTATAGCATGGGATGTAAACATTTATCATAAACATAAAGATATAATAATAACCACTTTATTATTGCCTCTTGGGCATATCTGCAACAGTCTCCCACTTGCACTAGAGTCAATAATCTAGTTAAAAAACTTGTGCATTCAACACCTATGGCTTTCTGGTGTTGTATAGACACTATTGCTAGTGGTAAACATAATCTTCGGATCTGACACTTCTAGGTCCGTGTGTATTTGCATGTCCTTGCGTCTCTACGCATTACTCATTCTTCAATGAGATGGTATTGTATAAATTTGGTCCTTTGGTGAGACCTTTAGTTCCTTGGGATTAAATCATGTTGATACAATTGTCATACAATGTATCTTCATAGTATTATCCCGCTATGAACCACACCTAGTTTGATAACAAACTACTTGACGCAAATGCCCTCATTTGCTACTACAATAGTAGTCATATACTTAGCCTTTTGTTGTAGTATCTGTCACAATGTTTTAACTTTGGTACTCAACTAAATCCGTTATGGAACTTCCTTTCCATTACATTGTGCCACCCATAGTTTAAATTGAGATAAACTTAATTTGTGACAAAACTAGTATCAATGTAACAATTTACAATGAACTATTTGTCACCACTATATAAATAATATATTCTTAGTTCTTCCAAAGATTATAGGAATATCCCTACTATTGTCCAATGATCATCTTATGAGTCATTCTGGTATATGCTCATAACATTTAGAGCATAGGACATATCTGGATGTGTACATCTCAAAGAATGATTGATCAAAATATTCTTGTGATTTCACCAAGTGTCAAAATACTTGAATCTCGTGTCAACACACTTGAATCTTGATTCAGTCCTTTCCGTGCGTCAAGAACCTTTCTTGTTGTTTCCATATTGAACTCATTCAACATCTTATCTATGTACATTTGGCAAAACCATATTAGCGCCTCAATCTATTCATATAGACATTGATGCCTAATTCTTGGGTTATGCTTAAGTCTTTCATCGAAATGAAATTCTTAACCTGTGTCAATAAAATATACATCATTTCTAATCAACAATATGTCTTTCACATAATGTATTAGAAATATGTCTTAGCGCTCCCACTTAATTTCTTGCAAAATGCAAACATCTTCATCGTCTATGATGAAATTAAACCTTTTAACGGTTTCATCACGGTGAAGATTCCAACTCCGCGATGCTCACTTCAACCATTGAAGTTTTGCATACTCTTTTAGCATCCTTTGAATTAACAAAACCCTTTGGATCGTGTCATGTACACGTCCTAGGTAACCATTCTATTAGAAGAACTTGTTTTGTTTGTTCAACTACCATATACCAAAATATATGTAGTGGTTGCTACATTAATCCGTCCAGACTAAATATTGCTATGAAAGATCAAATCTTATCATAGTCAATTCCTTGAACATTGTCGTAAACTCTTTCCGACATGTCGACTATTTCATAGATGTGAAACATCCATGTCTATTTATAGATCCATATACGACTGTAAGGTCTTGCACCTTTCCAGAGGGTCTTTTAAGTTCAGAAACTTGATTTCTCGTGTATGGATACTATCACGGATTCCTTGACTTCTAGTCATTTTATGGAGTCAGGGCCCATCATCGCTTCTTTGTATGTAGTCGGTTCATCATTGTCAAAACAATAACGACTTGCTTATCAAATCTTACTATTTGATTCTTACCGACCCACACGGTTCTATAGGAACTCTAATCTCCGAGATCACACCTTTTGTAATCACGAGAGCCATGAGCATTATGGCCGCCACCGGGACACTTTCTGGCACTGCGCTACTTAGCACATATAGCTAAGGTTCAGCAACCTTATCAAAGTTCTATTGTCCTCCCACTTAACTTTTCATGAAAAATTCCTTCTCAAGAAACTTGACGTTCCAAGCGACAAACTCTTTTGTCCTCGGCGTTATGGAGAAATTCCCAACAAATTCTTTGGAATAACCTACAAAGACGTGCTTATCCGACTTTGGTTGTAAACATTTAACTTATGCATAGCATACCAAAATTTAAGAAAAGACAATTCGGGTTTTATCCCAAACCATAACTCATATGGTGTCATTTCAATGGATCACGATGGAGCTCTTTTCAGTGTAAAAGCGGTAGTCACTAAAGCTTTGATCTTTAATATATAATGGCAGTTTTATAAATGACACCTTTGATCTTACCATGTCAAATAAGGTTTCATTACATATCTTGAACACTCCATACTCCTATGGTGTTTTGGGAAATGCAAATCCATGGAACGATTCCTCAAATCTTAGGTGTTTTGCTAAACTTGTAACTCAAACATCTTTCTTTATGATCCAATCATAAAACTTTTTTTTTATTTTCTTGTTACAATAATTTTCCACTTTATCTTGAAAGTTTTTGAACATTTTCAAATGTTTCATACTTCTTCCTTATTCAGTAAGTACATACATATACTTACTCAAATCTTCGGAGAAAGCATATGAAGTTGAAATCCATCGCCCACGACTACACATAATGGACTATATACATCAATATGTACAAATTCCAATCAGTTAGTCGTCCGTTCCTCTTTTGGCCTACGAACGGAGTTTTAATTATCTCCAGGAAAGTATCACAAGCGTCATTTGATCAAAAACAAAGACTCCAAAAATCCATCAACATGGACTTTCTTCATGTATCCCTTTCAATATAATTTAAACGGCAATGTCACTTCGCAAGTGATCTTTCAATCATTTGTCTTGCGACATTTTAGCATTAGTTTTATGGTCGTTATTTCTCCAACCAGACTTGTATATCATCCATCTATTATGGAATACGGTAATTATTTGAACAACCTTTTGTCGTCATAATACCTGATCAAAATAACAATTATTGAAACAAATCTTGAAGGCAAGCTTTAATGTTAACGAGCAACACAACAACCCTTTGTTTGTTTTTGATGAACATCATCACATATTCTCTTGCTAGTTACTTAGGCCATTGCAGTTCATGAGTTGTGTTGTCCTGTATGACACTTCATACCAACCAATTCGGTATCCAATACCGCAGAACCACATTGTTTAACAACCAAGGAATACAGCCATAACATGTATCTTCTATATACCTAAGTTGGATATCTCCAATCTTTTCTTTTATGCCAAATATTTTATAGATTCTCTTTCAACAATTCCTTTTCTTTTAAAAGAATCTATCAACATCAATAGTGGTGTCATTCACATGACACATAGTACAAAGTGTGTATAGTCAAATACCAATACCTTTGGACTTGCACTTTGAAGTGGATCACCTTCATCAAATGTTTGGCATTCTTTCAAAATTCCATTCTTTAGTAATCTTTTAGTGTAGTAAACATTTTACTTACATCTTCTATTCATCCTTATCATGACAACTTTCATGATCAAGCCGCTATAGCTTATAAAGGTGAATTGCGAGTATAATGTTTCTTTTTCAAAACCTTTTGGAGGATTAGGACGACTAGCATTTCCAACCTTCACAAATTCTTATCAAATATGAGGACGTATACTCTATCATGTTGTAACCAACACATTGTTTTAGATATCGCAATACCTTTCACATATGATGGTTTCTGAAACATTGCTTTCAGCTCTTAGATAAACTTGATATTAAAAACAATCTTTTGAGTATCAAGAATCATGGAGGCAAACATGATACATTAGATACTAACACTGGAATTGTTACTCTTGATTTAATACTATTTATTAAACTTCATGGAGCAAATAGAGTTTGCTGGATAGAGCTATTGCTTCACAACTCTGGAGGGAGAGGTTTCCAGGGTTTCGAGTGGTTAATGGGGACCATCACCACTCTGATCACAGGTCGGTGATAGTTGATATGCATGGCGCTATGAGGAGGAGGTGATGTCCGGCTCGAGACCAGCAGCCTCGGTTTGAAGCGAGGTGGTTAGAGGAGGATGAGTGCAAGGGTATTGTTGAGAACGGGTGGAAGAGGGAGATGGAGTTGAATAATAAAGGTGTGGCGGGGGCGGTAAGTGGAGTACTAGGGGAGTTAGTGGACTGGAGTAGGAATGTTCTAGGAGTTTTGGAGAAAAGAATAAAAAAAATAGAAATCTTGAGTAGGAAGGAGATTGGGAGGGAAGTTGTGGAGAAGGAAGCAATGCTCCGGTTCGAACTTAGTAGACTTGAAGATCAACGAGAAACCTACTAGAAGCAACGAGCACATGCACATTGGATGAAGTAGGGAGACCGTAATACAAAAAAATTCCACTCATATGCTTCTGAAAGAAAGAGGATGAACCGGATCATGAGGTTACAGGAGGAGGATGGAGGTTGGGCGGAGGGGGAGGAGGCCATGAAAGAAGTGGCAACTAACTATTTTAAAAATATTTTTACCTGTTCTACAGGGAGCCATACGGAGGAGTTAATGGAACGCATTGATACCCGGGTCTCACAGGAGATGAATACAATGTTGTGTAAAGATTTCTCAGCGGCAGAGGAGAAAGAGGCGCTGGACAGTATTGGTGATATGAAGGCTCCAGCACCGGATGGTATGCATGCGTTGTTCTACAAAAAATTCTAGGACATTGTAGGGGAGAAGGTGACAAAGGAGGTCTTGCATGTTCTTAATGGCGGTCATATTCCCTAGGAATGGAATGAGACATGCATAGTCCTAATCCCAAAGAAGAAGAATCCAGATTGTATGAAGGATTTGAGACCCATTAGCCTCTGCAATGTGGTTTACAAGTTGATTTCCAAGATGCTTGCAAATAGGCTGAAGTTGATATTGGAGGAGATCATCTCGCCAAATTAAAGTGTGTTCGTGCTGGGCAGGCTGATCACGGATAACATCTTGCTAACATACGAGTGCACACACTTCATCAAGAGCAAGAAAAGGGGGAAGGATAGCTACGCTGCGATCAAATTGGATATGAGCAAGGCATATGATAGGGTCGAATGGAGCTTTGTGGAGGCAATGATGAGGAAGTTAGGCTTTGTTGAGAGTTGGATCAACAGAGTGATGCTATGTGTCACTTCGGTGAGCTACCAAGTCCGAGTGAATGGGGCTTTAACCGATGTGATTGTTCCAGAGAGAGGTTTTAGACAGGGGGTCCACTATCCCCCTACTTGTTCCTTATTTGTGCGGAGGCCTTCTCCTCCCTCCTGAATAAGGCTGAAGCTGACGGTGTGTTGGAAGGCATTCGAATTTGTAACGATGCCTCGAGCTTTAACCACTTGCTGTTTGTAGACGATTCTTTGGTTCTTATCAAAGCTACTCGTGAGAGTGCCAAATCCCTGCAGAAAATCCTGAAACTATATGAGGTGTGCTCGGGTCAAACTATAAATTTCGAAAACTCTTCGGTTATGTTCAGTGAGAACACAAGGGATATCCACAGAGGCCAAGTGCTAAACGAATTGAATATTAAAGCTGAGGCTAAGACTGAAAAGTATCTTGGGCTCCAGGTCTATGTTGGTAGATCGATTTCCAAGACGTTTGAATACTTGAAGGACAGAATATGGAAAAAGATCCAAGGGTGGAAGGAGAGATTATTATCCAAGATGGGGAAGGACATTCTAATCAAAGCATGTGCGCAGGCTATCCCTACCTTTGCTATGACATGCTTCGATTTGACAAAGACGCTATCTGAGAAAATGAGTAAGATGATCTGTCGCTTTTGGTGGGCTCAACAAGATAAGGAGAACAAAGTCCATTGGCTGAGTTGGGAAACCCTCACAAAACCGAAATCTGAAGGGGGTTTGGGTTTTCGAGATCTGTATGGTTTCAATATGGCCATGCTAGCAAGACAAGGTTGGCGCATGCTCACCAACACAAACTCATTATGTGCACAAGTACTGAAGGCTAGGTACTTCCCAAACTCATCGATCCTTGAAGTTGAACCGGCTGTGGGTATCTCTTACTCATGGATGCGCATTCTTAGGGGAGTTAAGATACTCAAGGAAGGACTCATTTGGCGGATAGGAGATGGCACCAATGTAAACATCTGGTGGCCATTGTGTAGAGTCCCCGTCACACCACGTGGCCATTGTGTGCTAACAAAGGTAAATGAACTCATCTTACCACAGACGGGACAATGGGATGAAACTCTGGTTCGGGATATTTTCTGGGAGATGGATGCAAAGTTCATTCTATCAACGCCTATTTGTGATGACTTTGATGATTTCCCTGCCTAGAATTTCGACACAAGGGGAGTCTTCTCTGTCAAATCAGCCTACAAGATTTATGTGAATAAGAGGGACGCCAATATTGATACCTCGTCGAAAAGCTTGGAGGAGAAAAGCCAATGGAAGAAAATTTGGGAGTGGCCATGGTTGCCAAAAATAAAAGACTTTGTGTGGAGGCTAGCGCACAATAGTCTTCCTCTCATGACCAACATACAGAGGCGAGGGATGGATTGTGATCCGTTGTGTGTTTGCTGTAGCAGAGTACACGAAGATGGCGCACACCTATTCTTCAAGTGCAAAGAGATGAAGGAATTATGGAGGTCTGTTGGTATGGAGGAGATGCGTGAGCGTATGAGCTCATATGCTGCTGCCCCTGCAGTGATACATGAAATAATGAACCTCAAGGACGATAAGAAGATATTGATCTTGTGCATGTTGTGGCGATGGTGGGGTACAGAGGAACAAAAAGAACAAAGAAGGGAAGAAGCTGTCAACTGATGAGGTGTTGAGACAAGCCAGGTTCTGGGCTGGCGAATGTATTGAATTCTGCAGCAAACAGGTAGTACCGAAGGTTCACTCTTCCACTCAAAAATGGCAGAAACCAAGTGATGATTGGCTTAAAGTGAATATGGATGGGGCTTTCAACTCTAACACAAGACAAGGGGGATGGGGTTTTGTGATACGTGACTGTACGGGAGAAGGCAGAGGATCGGGAGCTGGTCGCATAAATTTTGCCGCTAGTGCTTTACAGACGGAAGCGATTGCTGGCTGGGAGGCGCTGCAGGCGGCAGCAGACTGGGGGATGGGTCATTTACAAATGGAGATTGACTCGCTGATTCTTGCGCGTGCCCTACAACACCTGGAGTACGACCTATCGCCTTAAGGAATTCTTTTCCGTGATATGAGGTGCTTCGTTAGCCTAAATTTCATCTCGTTTAGTGTGGCGCATGTACCCAGATCATGTAATAATGTTGCTCATATGCTAGCTGCTTTTGGGACTAGCCAAAGCATGAGCCGACAATTATGACCTGTACCAGCTGATGTAAGAAGTGTTGTGGCCAGCGAGTCTGCTGAGCCAGAGTAATGGAGTCGAGGTGTTCCACGTCAAAAAAAACTAGGTTACGCCTTCCCTCGTGTGTCCTCACGCGCGCCGCCAAAGAATTCACATCGGTGGCTCCGGCCGGCCGACGGTCAATGGCTGACCTCCTCGAAGTGCACGCACATCGATGAATTAGTAGCTCAGGATCATATACACAGACAAGTAGATATATACGATCGATCTCCAAAGTTTCAACAGACATGAGACTTCAGCTGAGGTAGCATTAATCTATCCGTATTTATTTTATAGTTTTTCATGTGTCGTTATGGGCAGATCAATTCAGGACAAAGATTACATGAAACTTTTGGACGTGGAGATGGGGGATGGTGGCTACACATCAAGAAAACTACGTATGTTGTGCTAATCATTATACTACAAAATAAGAAAGGATGTCTAGAGCGTCCGCTGTCCGGCGAAGTGTGACGAGGATGCCGGCCGCACAACAATGCCTGAGTGCTAGTCTCTATCTCTATCTCTATCTCTACTATCTAAAAAGAACTAATTTTCTCTGTTTCTTTCAACTAGACAGGAATAATTGATCTTGGCCTTTAAATCTATCAGATCTAATGCTCGAGGACTTACCAATGACATTACGCGATGTCCCTGATTTGCATATCCACCAATTAATATCGGCAATAATAGCGGCAATTGCAGCAAAAAAAAGAGGCCTTAAAGATTGCGACTTTCCTGATTTGCACATTCACTAATTAATATCGACAATTAAAAGCGCCAATTACTGCCAACAATTACAACGATAAAAAGAATCCGCCTCACAAAATATGACTACACGGCAATGCAATCTACTATCTAGAAAGAACGAATTTCCTCTGTTTCCTCCAACTAGACAGGAACAATTGATATCGGCCTTTAAATCTATCAGATCTAACGCTCGAGGACTTCCCAATGACACTACGCGATGTCCCTGATTTGCATATCCACCAATTAATATCGGCCATAATAGCGGCGATTACAGCGAAAAAAGAGGTCTTAAAGATTGCGACTTTCCTGATTTGCACATCCACTAATTAATATTGACAATTAATAGCGCTAATTACTGCCAACAATTACAACGACAAAAAGAATCCGCCTCACAAAATATGACTACACGGCAATGCAATTACTTCCGTTTCCTGCCGAGGCGCGTTTCCCTTACCTCTTCGTCGCACCTCCCCACTTCCTTCCTAACAAGGATTAAGCATTGCTCTAAAAAAACAATTAAGCACCGGAGATGTTTTTGTGCCCCAAATCAGTACCCCGGAAAAACAGCCGCTGGTCTCAAAAAAAATTCCACGTTCCCTCAGATCCATTGTCAACTAGCCGCAGGTCCATGGGATCTCGCCTCGCCGTACGTCCGTCCCACTGCACGGCCGCCACGATCCTGCTCAGTAGAAAATTAGCGCCTGCGGACCTACTGTGATTAAATTAGCTCTCACATGCGTGTAGACAGAATCCGTCGCGGCGCCTCACCGCTGCAATACTACTCCCCATGGACAAAACTAAGATTTTTCCGCGGCTTCGACTCACACATCCACCGCGCCGCCTAGCATATCTCCCGCCTAGCACACCGCCTGTATGATCCTACCACTCCTGGCTTGCCGTTTCACATATGTATCGGCCGACCTCGAGCTCAATTTCGAAGTTCTTTGCAACCCGCCGCTGCCGGCGAGCCCACCCCCGTTTATGCGTCCGGCGGGATCTCGATCAAGGCGATGGTAGCGGCAGTCGAGATGACAAAGAGCGGGAATGATTGAGGAAGTGTTTCAAAGAGGAATTCGTCGATTATAACAAGCTCGTGGCAACCTCCTTACTGATCTGCTAACAGGCGCTATCGCTCATCGAAGTTTCCCCCTCGACCTCACCCATAGACACATGTCGATCCAACCCACATAGATGAGCTACCCATTTGTTTCCATGTATTCTGTTTAAGAGATCTTGTGTGAACTCGTCTTTGATTGGCTCGGTAGAGTATGTACTTTTTTCCTATCTAAATGGATTTATTACTTCAGAGAACGCAACAATTTCTTGAGAATGGTATGGTTGTTCATTCACTAACCCAAGAACATATCTTTTCTATAACAGCATTAAAATATTCTTATGCTTCCTTGATCAAATGTTTAGAATTTCTATTTTATGGGTGTAGTACTTAATTATGTTTGACACGAAGACATTATAGGAGTCGTCAGCCTGTTGAAGCTTCTATTGTAAGGTGACATTCAGTAGGCATTATCTTAATAACCGGTGGGGCTACTGCTCTTTGTTATAGGTTCAAAATTGACTGTCTGCTAACCATGTTTAGGCTTGTCTTGAAAAGTTGTGTTGGTTCTTTTCCAGTTCCGTGTCATTGCATGGTTTGTGTTGACACCATCGAAAGTGACAATATAATTTACCTTTTTTATGCCTTGGTTTCATACTACCTCTGCAGGAAGGCTCGTATGTTAATCATTGTTCCTTTGCGTACTGCAGATATTCAAAATTTTCTCCTGGTCGGGAAAAAAATCAAGTGATGGTATTGATGCAACTATGCAAAGTATGATGAATGGAGTGACTCGCTCCATGTTGAGAAACCTTTTAAAGAAGCAAGTGAAAAGGGAAATGATCTCAAGTTAAGGATGAAACAAGCATCGCCATTGATCAAGAATACTCGAACCGGGACCTCAGCCAAACGAGTACATGGAGTACTAACAACCTGCTTTTGCAGCCTGATACCCCTCCACTGATTAACCACGTGTGGACCTTATCTCTTCGTTCCCCTCCCCTGCTATAGTATATGAAGGAGCCGCCAACCGCGTCAGGCCAATCCAATGCCGAACTCGCCGGTGTCACCAGTCGAGGGAGGCGGAGGAGAGACGCTGGAAGTCCTTCTGTACATATTAGATGTAGATTTTGGCCTTGTGCCGGTTTTTGGCATCTTGCCGTGAGGCTCCTGTCGAGCTCTTCGGGCCAGAGCCGTCGGTGGTGGGTCGTCCTCCCCGAGCCATCCATGCGGCGGCACTGGAGTGGAGGCTGGCTGGCAGCGTCTCTAATAAGGCCTCTCCCTGGCGCAGCTTTGCTCCGCGGAGGCGCCCCTCTTCTTCGGCCGACTGTGGTGGCGGGGAAAGCGAGGTGGGCACCAGCCGCCTGCGTCGAGCTTGTTGCATGTTAGCTCCTTTACTTCCGACGTCCTCACATGGCGTCTAGCGGCGGGCCACTTCCTCCTCTAGTGAAGCCCTTTGGTGGGGTTTCACGGTGTCGGAAGAGGTGGCCGGGAGCGAAATAAAGTGCGGTGTTGTCCTTCTCCCGATCGAGGGGTGCTGTGGTGGTGCTCCTGGCCAGCCGTGGAGGCGAGGAGGAGTGGCGTCACGTCCTGCTAGTTGCTGTCAGCGTTTCCCCCTTGATCTGGAGGGGGAGCGGCGATGCACTGGCCCCTGCTTCGGCTTGGTGGTTCGAGCTTTGGGATCTTCACCGGGTCATTCTTCTTTGCCCTCCTCCTCCCACCCGTGGTAGGTGTGGTGAGCCTGATGGCGGGCCAGCTAGCTCTATCGACGCCTTGCATGACTCTTCTGCTCTTTACATCTTCTTCCTTCAGCTGTCGCAGTGGTAGCAAAAAATGGAGGAATCGACTCGGTGAGTAGCAGCGTCAGACAGCAGTGGAGTTGGGAAGCAATTTTCTTGAGCATCACCTTGGCGGCGGGTCACAGCTGTCTGACATCCAAGGACAATGTTGCTTGGCCTATCCAGAAGCCGGTGAAGGGTCCCGGCCATTACTCAACCTCCTTTGTGAGGCCCCTTTCGAGGTTAGCTACCGCATTCCTCGTCTTCACGGGAGCAAGTGGTTTTGTCCCCGCTTCTGCCCATGACAGTGGCGTGGCTGACTTCCAGCTCGGCGGTGGTGAAAGAGAAGGACCGGGTTGCTTTTTTACATCTTTGAGTGAGGTCTTTTCTACAATAACCAGGGACCTATGTGTGTTTTCTTACTTTATGGGGTCCTTTGTATTTTCTTGTACATACACCGCTTGGATTCTTGGACGGGGATGCATTTTGTACCATCCATGCACTATAGTTAAATTTTCTACAGCAATGTGCATAACACAATGAATTGGGGAAGTTTGAGCAACCGATGCACTTAGTTTATTAGGTATTTTTAGTTTAATTTTCTAAGTTGTACACCGTATTAATTTATCTTTAAGTTTCTTGCGGTCATAAATGTGTTATCTTTGTTTTTGTTGAAGAATAAGAAGAGATAAAGATTGCCATTGGCTGATTGCACTGTGTGTATCTTCATTATGCGCAGCAGCTCCATCGACGTAGTCCATGGAGAGGTCAGTGGAGACGCTGGTGGTGATCGCCGCACCGTACTGCTTGCCGCGATGCTTGCAACCATCCTCGCACGGGGGAGGCACGTAGCGCTGAGCATGGACCACGATGGTGAAGGGTGAAGGGAGCGCCGGTGCCGGATCGTCCAACCAACCATGTCTGTCCCTAACACTGATCATGTCGCCCCGCTCTGTAGTCTAGACGCCGTCAAACCCCGACCCGGTCGTCCGTGTATGAGCCTAAGGGCACGTACAATGGTCTTATCTTAGCAATGCCACATAGGATGATTGCTGAGTTGGAGGAAAGAGAAACAAAAAAAAGACGTCTACCTTCTCTTGGCTAAGAGATCATCTCTTAGCAATAATATATCTCACCACATATTTAGGAGCATCTAATGCTAGAGATAAGACTAAAAAAACCCATTGTATGCCATATTTTATTGTCATATCAAATGATATGGTATATATAAGATAAGATTATCTTATCAACCATTGTACATGCCCGGAGGCACCGGTACGCCGTCCCGCCAGGAAGAGACGCCGCCACACCCTCGGCTCTGAGGAACTGTCTTCTGTCATGTCCGATTGCTCGCCGAAATTCCTCAACGGTAGTGCTCTTCGCTATCAGTACATGCATTTTCTTCTGTGCACAATTGTATTTTGTTTGAGTTACTACGACAGAGCTCTGTGACCGGTGATGTATAATTTACTCGATGCACCACATGTGCTCAATCTCCCTGAGTTCCTTCTCGAGTGGCAAGAGGTACAATTTTATGTTTTGCTCCGTCCATTCGGATGGTTTGAAAATAATCGTATTTTTTGCTAGATACAAATTTGCTTCTTTTGAGCTAGCATTTTCTCATACTCCCTCCCTCTCAAAATATATGTCATAGATTTTTCAAAATTTAGATATATCTAAACAAGAGTTAAATACGTCAGCAGTCCATGTACTTGTTTACTTTAATCGATTTAGTCTCTGTACTCGAAAATTGCACAATTTAACCGTGTACTTGTTAATTGGACTCGATTTAGCCTAAAATCATGTTTGTTGTCGAATTTGAGTCGGCGTGAATGAGACGTGGACATGGATCCCACTTGCAGGAGAACAGCTGGCCTAGAAACTCACAGGAACTCCCTCCTGCATCTAGAGCATACATTTGCGCTCACATATATTTGCACGTACCCCCTCCCCATCTAATCCATAAGGCAGCGCCCCATGTCGTTACAATGCCCTTTAGCTCCAGATTGTTCTGTTCGAGAGGGGGAAGAGGAAGGAGTCGACGAAGAGGTAGGTGACGGTGGCGACAATCACTAGCCCAGAAACTGTAGCAGCTGGTAATGGATGGGAGATCAGGAGATGACATCTAGACGACACGTCCACAGAAATGTACTAGATGCAGAAGGGGTTCCTACAAGTTTCTAAGTCAGTTGCTCTCCTGCGTCCACGTGTCGTCTGTATCAGCACAATTGGACGGCAAACATGTTTTTAGACTAAATCGAGTCCAATTGACAAGTACACGGGTTAAATTGTGCAAATTACAAGTACCGAGACTAGATCGAGCAAGCTGAACAAGTATAGGGACTAATGTTGTATTTAACTCTCTGAACAATATTTAGTCTAGGTATATTCAAATTTTGATAAATTTCCGACATCTATTTTGGGATGGAGGGAGTATACATAACCTGCCCTATGGCCCTTATTACACGTATGATATTTGCAAGCTGAATGGTATGCTCCTCAAATTCTATTTTTACTATGTATCTGGGAGTAAATCATGGCATGTCTTCCTGAAATAACACTGCAGAAGTAGTAATTCGTGAAATCACAGATTTCGCAGGACCCTTCACTTTAAAAGGGACCTCTAGCTACATTCTGTGATTCTGCAGCATCTCTTTCTTTTCCGTCAAAGCTAAAAAATACTATCTGCCAAACACTTCCAGCTTACTGGAATTTTTTGAATTGTTGATATTTCTTATGCTCTCTGCATGTGAATCTTTTTCGAAGGCGAAAAAATATTTCTGCTTGTAGCTTATACACACAGCACCCGCTGTGGAAGTCTCAATGAAATCAAGCAAACTCTGGAAGGGTAAGAAAAGGTGGCTATTCACTAATGGAAGAAACATTGAAGGCAAGAGTCTCTCATCGGCTAGGCTCGAGTGTAACGATGGAGAGGGGCTTCTCTCGGCCAGTCACAACGAAGATTGTCTGGGATGCCGGTAAGGTGATGAAGTGGGATGCCGACAATGCGGAGGTTGTTGAGGTTATGTGGGTATATTGTGTCCCGATTTGATTAAAGTAATGTCAATGTGCAATTTCTTTTTTGTGGGCATATGTGTGCTTCTGCATGCATTTGTTTTAAATAAAGGAGATAGTTGTTATGGTTATATTGTTCCCATTCAAGAATTTTTACAAGAGAAACTATGGTATTGGTTATATTTGTAGAAAAAATAACTGACAATCATGCCCTGTAGTTCATTAATAATACCACAGGATGATGGAAGGGTCTTTCATTCATTTTGGTTGAGGATGCACACCTTTCAAGCAGATGCATTTATCTCCAACTTCGAGCTGACCAAGGATCAGCTAAACCGAAGATCATGATATGAAGAACTTGAAACTAAAATTGTATGGACCACCCAACTTAGAAGTCTGTAATATGTTTAGTACTACTATATTTAACATGAAAAGCACTAACATTTGCAGTTCGAAATTAAAGGGTGTACAATAGGTAATTGTGATTTCAAATTTCGTGTATGTAACTGGACACATGATCTTGGTCATTTAACAATACACAACAATTGTAGTTCTACTATTGTAATGTGTTTGATTATATAGTAGGATGCGTGCGTTGCACGTGCACACTTACTAGTTGCTAATAGACAGTGATCTATTGCTTGATTTCTAAAAACCTGGAGGAGTTCTCGGCTTAGAGGGTTTGTCTTGTGATGACCAGAGTTCAGTTTCTGTACCTTCTCCCAAATTCTATTTATTTGATAGTTTCCTTGCGTAGTTATGGGGATATCAATTGACGTCAATGGAGAGTCAAGATGAAAGTGCTACATATTGAAGATGGTGGAGTGTGGCTACACATCAAGAGGACCATTTACGTTGTGTTGAGCATTAATATACTACAAAAGAGGAAAAGATGCCAGATTGCCCGCTGAAGTATGGCTAGGATGCAACATGACCGTGCCATAATATATAGTCGTCTACTTCTTGACGATTTCGTTCAATTCAGCTTACAAGTTTTGCCTACTTATTATAATATTTGTGATTTTAAGAATTCAATTTATGTGCTCTTTTTTTTCTCAATTCTTGGATTTTGCTTATCTAATATCTGGAAACTAGGATTAGTAGTAGCTGGGAGAGCAATCCAGGAATAAAAAAGATCGTATGCTATTCAGATTGTGTTAGAGCAATCTAGATTACTAAAAGGACCCTGCAGGTTTGCTCTTTGTCCTTTGGGATTCTTTGGAGAACTCATGGAAAATATAATTTCCAAGCATGATATTTGCGGGTAGTATTTTCTCAAATATCTACCTTCTTTGATTTTTTGTTCAGATTATAGATTCATATGATGCATCACTGTTGTGTGTTCTATCTACAGATCTTATGACTCAAGTAAGATGCACTCATTCTTTCATTCATTTTATGCACATTAATTATTTGATATTTTAAGAGGCATATATAGCAAATTTTGATTACATAAAAAATTAATATGTTGTGATTTTCACCATAATATCTTGCATCTTTGCTATGAAATACATCATGTGTTTTCAATTAATTGATAAATAGCATTCTTCTTCTTGAAATACATATGAAGGAACAAAAGTAACATATTCTCCTGTTTCGATTGCATGGTCGTGGCATCAACAACACTCTCACACCAGGCATCCATGGATGTCCTCTTGAGATCCACCGCTGGGCGTGGAGCTACTACATACCCGCTTGAGAATCCCTTCAAGAGCTTTTTGGACTTCAGCAAGCTCATCGTAATTCCTGCATAAGCACAACCTTCCTTGTGTGGACTTTCATGATTTAGTTTAGTAACATTAATGAAACCATGCAATATATCATTGCAGTGAGACACTAATCCGCAAGATCCCTATTTCCACTATCTCCCAAACCCTATATTTTCTTTTCTTGACCATTCGTCGGGTGCTTCAGATCATTTTATTTTCTTTAATATTTTGCATGATCATTAGTAGCAGACCAGCTCGCTATTCTTTACCAACCGTGATGCGGTGCTACTGGATATTGTCGGGATGTTACTTCTTGTTGTTTTGTTGTAGCGATGTGAAGATGGTGATATCCCACTTATTGGAGCCTACTAAATGTGACAAACTGGTAGTTGTCATGTTTTTATTTGCATGAAGATCGCACACATTCATTGTAATATTTGGGACAAGTTGATTGATTACAAATTTATTAAATTCTTTAATGAATCGATGCAATCTCACTGCATGTAAATTCCACTATCTATTTCTTTGTATGACCCCACTTATGGATCTCATGGTTTTATTATATTTTATTAGTGCAAAGCTAAAACTGAATCTTTTTGGCAATGACATTACACTTTTAATCAAATAATTCTTCCTATAAGTTAAATTTTATGATAATAAACTCATGTTAATTTGTTTGCCATGTCAACCTTGCATGTTATGTGGTCTATGTCGGTGCTGGTCATACGGCTAGAATGCCAATGTGTTGTTTCAGTTCATTACATCTACAAACTATGTTCTTTGCGACCACTATTTGTTATTTATCAATATCAAGCGTGTGATAAGAATGTCATACCACATCCATATTTACAAATATTTGGCACTGGGTGATTCTGATGTATTGCTCAAGTCATGCTTCTTCATATACAGTTTGTTTAAGGAATCTTTGAACTATTTGTGGGAGCTATACCAACTCACAGAATACAACATGGTTTATGGCCTGCAATATGACTATGTGCTAGACATGGTAATGTGCTAGCTTATGCACTGGCCATATTTATCTCCGTTAGTAAAATATTTATATGAGCCTACAAGATTGATTATTGCACAATATGTGTCTTAAGTGGTTCCATAGCTATTGTTTTAAAATTGTTTCTTATATGTAGACATTGTAGTCTACATACACAAAGTTGAAAATTTTCTGAGTTATTAAGTTCTGACATACATACGCAAGTTGATCGTAGCTTAGGGAATAACTAGTGAAATGAATGTATACTCAATTCTTATTTTTCCCAACTTATAACAAAAATCATAATACAATACTAGAGTTGGTATTTGTTGAGTAGAGTGGATTGAAGGAACTGTACAATGGTTTCCATGATATTCTTCACATGAAATTATGGTG
Organism: Avena eriantha; assembly: GCA_910589775.1. Classification (NCBI taxonomy): domain Eukaryota; kingdom Viridiplantae; phylum Streptophyta; class Magnoliopsida; order Poales; family Poaceae; genus Avena; species Avena eriantha. The sequence continues at coordinate 268,061,570 of OU342740.1, read as the reverse complement.
TTCATCTAGGTGTTTTTTTGAAGTATTGTCGTGAAGACCATTCCTGGTAATCTTATAAGTTTCTACATTTTGATGTGTTATTTGCTAATATGGTTGTGTTTATTAGGCTCATAGTTACATAATAGTTCTCGACATGTTCGAGATATGTTTCCCTAATCATTGAAAATCAGGCACCTTCCTCGACCTCATCAAGTTTTTGTTGTGAATCAAAAAAAGTCAAAGTGTGGTTCCTAATTAAGCATATACTGTGAAAAATAGTTGAAGTTAGCCACACACTGTTGTAGTCAGACAATGTACCAAATGATGGAATTTTGGCATGTGAATTTCTATTTCCATCCACAACATAGCTATGATTATTAATAATGTAATTGTTACGAGATTGTGACAAGATAATGTTTATAAGTGATCACTATAAGGAAATAATTTGTCCTATTATATATAATAATATAATTAAATAGTCTATTATTACAACAAAATGTTTGGAGATGTTTCAGCCAATAGTACCATTGATCTTTTGCTACTGAACCAAGATCGCCTAGAAATAAGGTGATGAAGTTACCATTTTAGTGTTAAATTGCCATGTGCTATTATGCGACATAGTTACATACCCTAAAATGGTAATATTAGGCTCATAGTTACATAATAGTTCAAAATTAGCGATATGCTGTCAAGATTTTCTACAAAACTAATAGATATATTTAAATGGTCGCTTGCGCATGTGCGCGGGCACTGTGCTAGTTAAGTCAAAATTCATATCCCGGATAGGTGGTTTAATGATAGGAGCATGGGATAAAGCATATTTAAGTTTATCAAAAGCTACAAGACATTTACCATCAAAATTAAATCTTACTCCCTTTTGCAGAAGGTTAGTCAAAGGTTTGGATATTACAGAGAAATTCCTAATGAACCTTCTATAAAAACCCACATGACCAAGAAAAGTTCTTATACCTTTTATATTCCTAGGTTGTGGCATTTTCTCTATGGCCTCAACCTTAGCTCTATCCACTTCAATTCCTTTACCTGATATATTATGTCCAAGGACTATACTTTCTTTGACCATAAAATGGCACTTCTCCCAGTTTATAACAAGATTGGTCTCTTTGCAACGCTGCAAAACTCTTTTGAGATTATCCAAGCAACTAGTAAACAAAGTTCCATAGACATAAAAGTCATACATAAACACTTCCATTATCAGTTCTATAAAATCCGCAAAAATAGCAGTCATGCATCTTTGAAAAGTAGCTGGAGCATTACGTAAACCAAAACACATACGACGGTAAGCATGTAAGCCATAAGAACTAATGAAAGTTGTTTTAAGTTGGTCATCAGGATGAACAGCTATTTGATAAAAACCAGAGTATCCGTCTAAGTAGCAAAAATGAGTGTGGTTTGCTAACCTATCTAAAGTTTGATCTATTAATGGTAAAGGATAGTGATCTTTCCTAGTCTCTTTATTCAATTTCCTGAAATCTATACACATCCTATGTCCAACAATAGTTCTAGTAGGTATCAATTCATTGTTTTCGTTACGAACAATAGTAAAACCGCCCTTCTTAGGGACACAATGAACATGACTTACCCATTTGCTTTCTGTTACAGGATAGATTATACCTGCATCCTGATGGGTTCGTAGCAGGGAAAACAAAAAAATTCTACCGCAAGAACGAACAAAACCCAGATCTAATCTAGATAAAAGCCAAGATCTAATCTATTAGACATGAGCAACGAGATAGATGGGAACTAACCCTTGTAGATCCGAAAGCGTTAACGAGATTAGATCTCGTGGTTGATGTAGTCGATCACTTGCCGATCTCAAGATCGTGTGGACGATCCTTCCGGCGTCGCGTTCCGGCAGCGCTCCCGCAGTCGGTCAAGTTGACGATCCTTCCGGCGCCGCGTTTAGGCAGCGCTTCCGCAGTCGGTCACACGTGCGGAGTCGAAGCGGACCTTCCTCTCCCCGTTCCAGCGAGCAGCGGAGGTAGTAGATCTTCTCCACGGAATCCCAGCAGCACGACGGCGTGGTGGTGGTGGTGGAGTAGAGAATTCTCTAGGGCTTCGCCTATGCCTGTGCAGAAGAAAGGTGGAGGAGAGAGGCGGCAGAGATTGGGAGTTGTGGGAGAGGGCTAGGAGGGGGCGCCCCTGCCCTTCTATTTAAGGGGGGAGGGCGCGCCTGGGGAGGGGGAGTCCTTGTAGGACTCCCCTCCTATGGCCGGCGGTGGGAAGGGGGGAGGAGTCCTCCTCCCCCACGAATCCGTCTCTTGCCCCACTAGGACTCCTTTGATCCTTTCTTGGTTTTCAAGCAAACTCCAAGAAATCCTCTAGAACCTTCCAGAACATTCCGAAACCTTCTAGAATCCTCATACAAATACTCCGGAACATTTCCTAACTTAGAAAATGATCCCCAATATATGAATCTTATTCTCCGGACAATTCCGGATCTCCTCGTGATGTCCCGAATCCAATCCGAGACTCCGAACAACATTCGGTCTCCAATGCACATTCCATATCTACTTAAAAAAACTTCGAACCTTAAGTGTGTCACCCTACGGTTTGTGAATATGCAGACATGATGAAGACACCTCTCCGATCAATAACCATCAGCGGGATCTGGAGATCCATAACGGCTCCCACATACTCAACGATGACTTCGTGATCGATAGAACCATTTACATATGAAACCAATTCCCTTTGTCACGCGATACTATACTTATCCGAGGTTTGATCGTCGGTATCTCCATACCTAGTTCTACCTCGTTACTGATAAGTACTCTTTACTCGTTCCATGTTATGTCATCCCTTGTGACCCAGTCACATGCTTGCAAGCTAATTAGATGACATTCCACCGAGAGGGCCCAGAGCATATCTATCCGTCATATGGATGGACAAATCCCAATATTGGTCCATGCGTTTCAACACATACTTTCAGAATACCCAATGACACCTTTATGACCACCCAGTTACGAAGCGGTGTTTGATGTCATCAAAGTACCCATCCGGTGATGGTGATTAACATAACCTCATGGTCGAAGGATTAGGTTACTATGTATTTTAAAGCTTATAGCAAACAAACTTAATGACTTGATCTTATGCTATGCTTACTACGGGTGTGTGTCCATCACATCATTCTCCTAATGATATGATCTTGTTATTAACGACATCCAAGGTCCATGATCAGGAAACCATGATCATCCATTAATCAACAAGCTAGTTTAACAAGAGGCTTACTAGGGACTCTTTTATGTTTATAAAACACACAAGTATTAATGTTTCCGGTTAATACAATTATAGCATGGGATGTAAACATTTATCATAAACATAAAGATATAATAATAACCACTTTATTATTGCCTTTTGGGCATATCTCCAACAGTCTCCCACTTGCACTAGAGTCAATAATCTAGTTAAAAAACTTGTGTATTCAACACCTATGGCTTTCTGGTGTTGTATAGACACTATTCCTAGTGGTAAACATAATCTTCGGATCTGACACTTCCAGGTCCATGTGTATTTGCATGTCCTTGCGTCTCTACGCATTACTCATTCTCCAATGAGATGGCATTGTATAAATTTGGTCCTTTGGTGAGACCTTTAGTTCCTTGGGATTAAATTATGTTGCAATTATCGTACAATGTATCTTCATAGTATTATCCCGCTATGAACCACGCCTAGTTTGATAAAAAACTACTTAACACAAATGCCCTCCTTTGCTCCTACTATAGCAATTATATACTTAGCCTTTTTTTGTAGTATCCATCACAATATCTCAACTTTGGAACTCATCCAAATCCATCATGGAACATCCTTTCCATTATATTGTGCCACCCATAGTCTAAATTGAGATAAATTTAATTTGTATCTTGTGACAAAACTAGTATCAATGTAACACTTTACAATGAACTACCTTTAACTATTTGTCACTTATACATGATATATTCTTAGTTCTTCCAAAGCTCATAAGAATATCTTTACTATTGTCCAATGATCATCTTTATGAATCATTCTGGTATATGCTCATAACATTTAGAGCATAGGACATATCTGGATGTGTACATCTCAAAGAATGATTGATCAAAATATTCTTGTGATTTCACCAAGTGTCAAAATACTTGAATCTCGTGTCAACACACTTGAATCTTGATTCAGTCCTTTCCGTGCGTCAAGAACCTTTCTTGTTGTTTCCATATTGAACTCATTCAACATCTTATCTATGTACATTTGGCAAAACCATATTAGCGCCTCAATCTATTCATATAGACATTGATGCCTAATTCTTGGGTTATGCTTAAGTCTTTCATCGAAATGAAATTCTTAACCTGTGTCAATAAAAGATACATTATTTCTAATCAACAATATGTCTTTCACATAATGTATTAGAAATATGTCTTAGCGCTCCCACTTAATTTCTTGCAAAATGCAAATATCTTCATTGTCTCTGATGAAATTAAACCTTTTAACGGTTTCATCACGGTGAAGATTCCAACTCCGCGATGCTCACTTCAACCATTGAAGTTTTGCATACTCTTTTAGTATCCTTTGAATTAACAAAACCCTTTGGATCATGTCATGTACACGTCCTAGGTAACCATTCTATTAGAAGAACTTGTTTTGTTTGTTCAACTACCATATACCAAAATATATGTAGTGGTTGCTACATTAATCCGTCCAGACTAATTATCGCTATGAAAGATCAAATCTTACCATAGTCAATTCCTTGAACATTGTCGTAAACTCTTTCCGACATGTCGACTATTTCATAGATTTGAAACATCCATGTCTATTTCTTTATAGATCCAAACACGACCGATAGGCTTCACGCCTTTCCGGAGGGTCTTCTAAGTTCAGAAACTTGATTTCTCGTGTATGGATACTATCACGGATTCCATGACTTCTAGTCATTTTATGGAGTCAGGGCCCATCATCGCTTCTTTGCATGTAGTCGGTTCATCATTGTCAAAACAATAATGACTTTCTTATCAAATCTTACTATTTGATTCTTACCGACCCACACGGTTCTATAGGAACTCTAATCTCCGAGATCACACCTTTTGTAATCACGAGAGCCATGAGCATTGTGGCCGCCACCGGGACACTTTCCGGCGCTGCGCTACTTAGCACATATAGCTAAGGTTCAACAACCTTATCAAAGTTCTATTGTCCTCCCACTTAACTTTTCACGAAAAATTCCTTCTCAAGAAACTTGACGTTCCAAGCGACAAACTCTTTTGTCCTCGGCGTTATGGAGAAATTCCCAACAAATTCTTTGGAATAACCTACAAAGACGTGCTTATCCGACTTTGGTTGTAAACATTTTACTTATGCCTAGCATACCAAAAATTTAAGAAATGACAACCTGGGTTTTATCCCAAACCATGACTTATTTGGTGTCATTTCAACGGATCACGATGGAGCTCTTTTCAGTGTAAAAGCGGTAGTCACTAAAGCTTTAATCTTTAAAATATAATGGCAGTTTTATAAATGACACCTTTGATCTTACCATGTCAAACAAGGTTTCATTACATATCTTGAACACTCCATACTCCTATGGTGTTTTGGGAAATGCAAATCCATGGAATGATTCCTCAAACCTTAGGTGTTTTGCTAAACTTGTAACTCAAATATATTTCTTTATGATCCAATCATAAACTCTTTTATTTTCTTGTTACAATGATTTTCCACTTCATCTTGAAAGTCTTTGAACATTTTTCAAATGTTTCATACTTCTTCCTTATTGAGTAAGTATATGCATATACTCACTCAAATCTTCAGAGAAAACATATGAAGTTGAAATCCATCGCCCATGACTACACATAATGGACTATATACATCAATATGTACAAATTCCAATCAGTTAGTCGTCCGTTCCTCTTTTGGCCTACGAATGGAGTTTTAATTATCTCCTGGAAAGTATCATAAGCGTCATTTGATCCAAATCAAAGACTCCAAAAATCCATCAATATAGAGTTTCTTCATATATCCTTTCAATATAATTTAAACGGCGATGTCACTTCGCAAGTGATCTTTCAATCATTTGTGTTGCGACATTTTAGCATTAGTTTTATGGTCGTTATTTCTCCAACCAGACTTGTATATCATCCATCTATTATGGAATACGGTAATTATTTGAACAACCTTTTGTCGTCATAATACCTGATCAAAATAACAATTATTAAAACAAATCTTGAAGGCAAGCTTTGATGTTAACGAGCAACACAACAACCCTTTGTTTGTTTTCGATGAACATCATCACATATTCTCTTGCTAGTTACTTAGGCCATTGCAGTTCATGAATTGTGTTGTCCTGTATGACACTTCATACCAACCAATTCGGTATCCAATACCGCAGAACCACATTGTTTAACAACCAAGGAATACAGCCATAACATGTATCTTCTATATACCTAAGTTGGACATCTCCAATCTTTTCTTTTCTGCCAAATATTTTATAGATTCTCTTTCAGCAATTCCTTTTCTTTTAAAAGAATCTATCAACATCAATAGTGGTGTCATCAACATGACACATGGTACAAAGCGTATATAGTCAAATACCAATACCTTTGGACTTGCACTTTGAAGTGGATCACCTTCATCAAATGTTTGGCATTCTTTCAAAATTCCATTCTTTAGTAATCTTTTAGTGTAGTAAACATTTTACTTACATCTTCTATTCATCCTTATCATGACAACTTTCATGATCAAGCTGCTATAGCTTATAAAGGTGAATTGCGAGTATAATGTTTCTTTTCCAAAACCTTTTGGAGGATTAGGACGACTAGCGTCTCCAACCTTCACAAATTCTCATCAAATATGTGGACGTATACTCTATCATGTTGTAACCAACACATTGTTTTAGATATCGCAATACCTTTCACATATGATGGTTTCTGAAACATTGCTTTCAGCTCTTAGATAAACTTGATATTAAAAACAATCTTTTGAGTATCAAGAATCATGGAGGCAAACATGATACATTAGATACTAACACTGGAATTGTTACTCTTGATTTAATACTACTTATTAAACTTCATGGAGCAAATAGAGTTTGCTGAAAGTTTGCAATAGGACTTATAAACTTTAAATTGACATTCAAAACAATACGATACCAGTTCGTAAAGTAAATATCCAGAATTTCTATAGTTCTACTATCTCAACTATAACTAAGCGTAAGGTGGTGAACGGATGCCAATGACTACAACAAACTATGCAAATTCACTTTGATTGTGTTTATGATAAATTGAGTTCGACTAATCCAAATTACAAATAAATTCCCACTCAAAACAACATCCCTCGAGTTGTTTTAGTGATTACACGAACCAAATCCACTACACCAAGTCCGATCATCACGTGAGATGATGTAGCTTTAAAGGCGAACAATCAACATGTTCATCATATCATCCATATGACTCATGCTTTACCTTTTGGTATTCCGTGTTCCGAGACCATGTCTGTACATGCTAGGCTCGTCAAGGTTAACCTTAGTTTCCGCATGTGCAAATCTGGCTTGCACCCGTTGTATGCACACGTAGAATCTATCACATCCGATCATCACGAGATGCTTCGAAACGACGAGTCTTAGCAATGGTGCCAACTAAGGACGAACACTTTATTACTTGATATTTAGTGAGAGGGATCATCTTATAATGCTACTATCACGATCTAAGCAATACAAGATGCATAAAGGATTAACATCATAGGCAATTCATAATTAGTGATATGATATGGCCCTTTCTTCTTGTGCCTTTGATCTCCATCTCCAAAGCACGGACATGAACAAAACCCAGATCTAATCTAGATAAAAGCCAAGATCTAATCTATTAGACATGTGCAACGAGATAGATCTGTACTAACCCTTGTAGATCCGAAAGCGTTACGAGATTGGATCTCGTGGTTGATGTAGTCGATCACTTGCCGATCTCAAGATCGAGTGGACGATCCTTCCGGCGCCGCGTTCCGGCAGCGCTTCCGCAGTCGGTCACACGTGCGGAGTCGAAGCAGACCTTCCTCTCCTCGTTCCAGCGAGCAGCGGAGGTAGTAGATCTTCTCCACGGAATCCCAGCAGCACGACGGCGTGGTGGTGGTGGAGTAGAGAATTCTGCAGGGCTTCGCCTAAGCCTGAGCAGAAGAAAGGAGGAGGAGAGAGGCGGCTAGGGCAAGAGTGGAGGGGGCTAGGGGGTGGCGCCTCCACCCCCTCTATTTATGGGAGGGAGGCGCCATGGGGAGGTGGAGTCCTTGTAGGACTCCCCTCTCCCTTGGCCGGCGGATCAAGGAGGTGGGGGGAGAGTCCTACTCCCCCACGAATCCTTGTCTTACCCCACAAGGATTCCTTGATCCTTTCTTGGTTTTCAAGTAAACTCCAAGAAATCTTCCAGAACCTTCCGGAACATTCCGAAACCTTCTAGAATCCCCATACAAATACTCCGGAACATTTCCTAACTTAGAAAATGATCCCCAATATATGAATCTAATTATCCGGACAATTCCGGATCTCCTCGTGATGTCCCGGATCCAATCCGAGACTCCGAACAACATTCGGTCTCCAACGCACATTCCAAATCTACTTAAAACAACTTCGAACCTTAAGTGTGTCACCCTACGGTTCGTGAATATGCAGACATGATGGAGACACCTCTCCGATCAATAACCATCAGCGGGATCTGGAGATCCATAACGGCTCCCACATACTCAACGATGACTTCGTGATCGATAGAACCATTAACATACGAAACCAATTCCCTTTGTCACGCGATACTCTACTTATCCGAGGTTTGATCGTCGGTATCTCCATACCTAGTTCTACCTCGTTACTGATAAGTACTCTTTACTCGTTCCATGTTATGTCATCCCTTGTGACCTAGTCACATGCTTGCAAGCTAATTAGATGACATTCCACCGAGAGGGCCCAGAGCATATCTATCCGTCATATGGATGGACAAATCCCAATCTTGGTCCATGCGCTTCAACACATACTTTTAGAATACCCAATGACACCTTTATGACCACCCAGTTACGAAGCGGTGTTTGATGTCATCAAAGTACCCATCCGGTGATGGTGATTAACATAACCTCATGGTCGAAGGATTAGGTTACTATGTATTTTAAAGCTTATAGCAAACGAACTTAATGACTTGATCTTATGCTATGCTTACTACGGGTGTGTGTCCATCACATTATTCTCCTAATGATATGATCTTGTTATTAATGACATCCAATGTCCATGATCAGAAAACCATGATCATCCATTAATCAACAAGCTAGTTTAACAAGAGGCTTACTAGAGACTCTTTTATGTTTACAAAACACACAAGTATTAATTTTTCCGGTTAATACAATTATAGCATGGGATGTAAACATTTATCATAAACATAAAGATATAATAATAACCACTTTATTATTGCCTCTTGGGCATATCTGCAACAGTCTCCCACTTGCACTAGAGTCAATAATCTAGTTAAAAAACTTGTGCATTCAACACCTATGGCTTTCTGGTGTTGTATAGACACTATTGCTAGTGGTAAACATAATCTTCGGATCTGACACTTCTAGGTCCGTGTGTATTTGCATGTCCTTGCGTCTCTACGCATTACTCATTCTTCAATGAGATGGTATTGTATAAATTTGGTCCTTTGGTGAGACCTTTAGTTCCTTGGGATTAAATCATGTTGATACAATTGTCATACAATGTATCTTCATAGTATTATCCCGCTATGAACCACACCTAGTTTGATAACAAACTACTTGACGCAAATGCCCTCATTTGCTACTACAATAGTAGTCATATACTTAGCCTTTTGTTGTAGTATCTGTCACAATGTTTTAACTTTGGTACTCAACTAAATCCGTTATGGAACTTCCTTTCCATTACATTGTGCCACCCATAGTTTAAATTGAGATAAACTTAATTTGTGACAAAACTAGTATCAATGTAACAATTTACAATGAACTATTTGTCACCACTATATAAATAATATATTCTTAGTTCTTCCAAAGATTATAGGAATATCCCTACTATTGTCCAATGATCATCTTATGAGTCATTCTGGTATATGCTCATAACATTTAGAGCATAGGACATATCTGGATGTGTACATCTCAAAGAATGATTGATCAAAATATTCTTGTGATTTCACCAAGTGTCAAAATACTTGAATCTCGTGTCAACACACTTGAATCTTGATTCAGTCCTTTCCGTGCGTCAAGAACCTTTCTTGTTGTTTCCATATTGAACTCATTCAACATCTTATCTATGTACATTTGGCAAAACCATATTAGCGCCTCAATCTATTCATATAGACATTGATGCCTAATTCTTGGGTTATGCTTAAGTCTTTCATCGAAATGAAATTCTTAACCTGTGTCAATAAAATATACATCATTTCTAATCAACAATATGTCTTTCACATAATGTATTAGAAATATGTCTTAGCGCTCCCACTTAATTTCTTGCAAAATGCAAACATCTTCATCGTCTATGATGAAATTAAACCTTTTAACGGTTTCATCACGGTGAAGATTCCAACTCCGCGATGCTCACTTCAACCATTGAAGTTTTGCATACTCTTTTAGCATCCTTTGAATTAACAAAACCCTTTGGATCGTGTCATGTATACGTCCTAGGTAACCATTCTATTAGAAGAACTTGTTTTGTTTGTTCAACTACCATATACCAAAATATATGTAGTGGTTGCTACATTAATCCGTCCAGACTAAATATTGCTATGAAAGATCAAATCTTATCATAGTCAATTCCTTGAACATTGTCGTAAACTCTTTCCGACATGTCGACTATTTCATAGATGTGAAACATCCATGTCTATTTATAGATCCATATACGACTGTAAGGTCTTGCACCTTTCCAGAGGGTCTTTTAAGTTCAGAAACTTGATTTCTCGTGTATGGATACTATCACGGATTCCTTGACTTCTAGTCATTTTATGGAGTCAGGGCCCATCATCGCTTCTTTGTATGTAGTCGGTTCATCATTGTCAAAACAATAACGACTTGCTTATCAAATCTTACTATTTGATTCTTACCGACCCACACGGTTCTATAGGAACTCTAATCTCCGAGATCACACCTTTTGTAATCACGAGAGCCATGAGCATTATGGCCGCCACCGGGACACTTTCTGGCACTGCGCTACTTAGCACATATAGCTAAGGTTCAGCAACCTTATCAAAGTTCTATTGTCCTCCCACTTAACTTTTCATGAAAAATTCCTTCTCAAGAAACTTGACGTTCCAAGCGACAAACTCTTTTGTCCTCGGCGTTATGGAGAAATTCCCAACAAATTCTTTGGAATAACCTACAAAGACGTGCTTATCCGACTTTGGTTGTAAACATTTAACTTATGCATAGCATACCAAAATTTAAGAAAAGACAATTCGGGTTTTATCCCAAACCATAACTCATATGGTGTCATTTCAATGGATCACGATGGATCTCTTTTCAGTGTAAAAGCGGTAGTCACTAAAGCTTTGATCTTTAATATATAATGGCAGTTTTATAAATGACACCTTTGATCTTACCATGTCAAACAAGGTTTCATTACATATCTTGAACACTCCATACTCCTATGGTGTTTTGGGAAATGCAAATCCATGGAACGATTCCTCAAATCTTAGGTGTTTTGCTAAACTTGTAACTCAAACATCTTTCTTTATGATCCAATCATAAAACTTTTTTTTATTTTCTTGTTACAATAATTTTCCACTTTATCTTGAAAGTTTTTGAACATTTTCAAATGTTTCATACTTCTTCCATCTCTGATCATGATCCATATGATGTCTTGTGAGTTGTTCGTTTTGTTCTTGAGGACATGGGAGAAGTCATGTTGTTAGTAGTGGAGTTGTGTTGAGAAAGATTCAATAGTTTGATATTTAAGTTGTGGTGTACTTCTTCTGGTGGTGTCATGTGAACGTCGACTACATGACACTTCACCTATATGGGCCTAGGGGAATGCATTGTGTATTTGGCTTCTAATCGTAGGGGTTGCCGGAGTGACAGAAACCTAAACCTCCGTTAGGAAACCATTGCACAAGGGACGTAAGGGTCTTAGAGTTTAAAGTGGTGGTTAGGTTTCTACCTTAATTACTTTCTTGTACTTATGGATGTTTGCAAGGGGTATAATCACAAGTATGTATTAGTCCTAGGTAGGTCGGTACATTAGCACATGTTCACACACACAACGCTTAGCAAGCTAAAGAAGATTAATCAACTATATGAAGCAAAGCACTTGACAGTCTTCCCATGTGTCCTCGAGAACGTTTAGTCATCTTAAGTAATACAACCGGCTTGTCCTTTGCTGCACAAAGGATTGGGCCACTTGCTGCATTTATTCCTACTGTCTTTTATTTACTCGTACTTTGTTTACTTGCTTTATCAAAAAACCCTAAAAATCCGTTTGCTAAGTATTTGCAGAGAATTCATGATCCATACCACTAGCCAGCACCTTCTGCTCCTCGTTGGGTTCGACACTCTTACTTATCGAAAATACTGCGATACACCCCCTATACTTGTGGGTCATCAAGGTGTCCCTCGGTGAAAAACTGACTTTGGCTTTTGTCCCGTCCAATTCCGAGAATATTCATTTTCTGACTTCTCTGGAACAAAAAACAACAGAAAACAGGCAGCTGGCACTGTGGCTCTTGTTAATAGGTTAGTCAAAGAAATCATATGAAAAGTACTCCAAAGTGTGGACAAAACACAAGAAAGTAGATAAAACCAAGCATGGAACATCAAAAACTATAGATAATTTGCAATGTATCAACGCCATGCTGGTCCTCGCCTCTTCCCCTTTTCGCTCATGATTTAGTGGGAAAAGGCCACCTTTTGACCAAGGAAAGATTCCTTCCTTCCCTTGGAAGCTAAGTGGTAACCCGGCTAGCATATAGCTAGCCCGGCTATAGGGGTACCTGCACACAAGGTAAATTATCATAGCCGACATACATTTTAAGTCGGCCAGGTTAATGCTAGGCACACGCCCACCGGGCTGGGTTACCCCGTAAGTCGGCCTGCCTTGAGGTGACTCAGCCAGCACTTGCTTTGACCATGTCATACGTCGGCGTGACCCTACCCGGGGGCATCCCCCCAACAACCTTCCTGCTAAGCTAGATGCTATATTTGAGCCCACTATTAAAATTAAGATTGGGGTTAATGAGATATCTACACTTTGTGATCTTGGTGCAAGCGTCTCAACAATTTCCAAAAGTCTATTTAATAAGTTAAACTTGGGGCCTTTTGCAACCACTGAAATGAGACTCCATCTAGCGGATTCAACTTATAAACAAGTTGTTGGGATAAAAGAAAATATAGTTGTTGAAATTAAAGAAAGTCCCGCTCTTATTGATCTAGTTGTAGTGGACATGCCTGAACATCCCATAGCACCTATAACTCTAGGTAGGCCATTCCCAATAACTATTAAATCTCTAATCAATTTACATGAAGGGAATGTGAGAATAGGACTACCGTCTGGAGATCCTTTTATAGCCCACTTCCCTAGGAAGAAGAAGGCCAAACCTAATGACGATGATGGTATAATTACACTGAAAGCCAATTACTTTGGAATGGGTGTTCCGCTCACTAATCCTAAACAATCACCATCAAGCTAATTGACCTTAACTATAAGTGATTCATGGGAGGCAGCCCATGTGAAATAATAGTCTTTACTCTTGTGTTAATTTACTTTTGTTTGTTTTTATTTCATTTTTGTTTGTTTTTAATAATGAGTGTTCAAGAAGACCTTTGGAGAGAGGAAAAATAAGGTAATCCTCGATCTTTTATTTTACTAATGTTGGGAATATGCCCTAGAGGCAATCATGGTTGATGATATTTCCCAAAGTATTCATAAAGTAAAGTTGTCCTTGTATGAACATCAGATATGTATCACTGAATACGTGATTCATTTGTGGAACTATATATTCATGATTGTTCATACTAGATTGTCCTTGGTCGTTGAGGTTGTGCTAGACACACAACTTAGACCAATGTGCAAGTCGGCTGATGACACTGTTCCACTTGTTATGGGCATGGTGGTGCTATTCTGACTTACACTGATTCGGCTAAAGAGTTTAGCGAGTCGGACTGACCCACAGTTGAGATGCAACGAGCATATTGTCATTTGCAGTCTCAAGCAATGGAATCCTTTGACCTGAGGTGATTGCATGATCCGAGTTGTGGATCGCCAACTTAGGTTCTATCAAACGTTGTTCCGTAAATGGGCAGTTATAAAGGTAGAGTTTCGGTTGGTTGTGAAGCAAGATGCGTGACATGGATTACCAAGATAAAAATTTCCCCTCCGTAACGGAGAGATATTCTCGAGGCACTCTCGTGTGATATGATTAAGAAGCATGGCTATGCGCTACTCAGTTAAGTGTTAACTGAGGAGTCGGACTAAGACTTAGTCTAGTGAATCACATATCATGGTACGAGAAGAGAGTTAAGCTATTGAAGGGATTGCAACTACTCGCCTATAGCTTAACAGATATATCGTGTGGCAAAGGGACTTGGACAAAAGTCACATTGAAGGTTCATCTTCTGACTTTACGACACTTGGGAGTTGGCACGTCTTGCTAGAGGCTGCTACCATCTATCGACTTGAGACCGAGCGTTCATGGGAGTGAGTTGGACTCAAAGCCATGACGGGATACTTGGAGGAGTAGCTCATGTCGTGTCCAGGTGTACGTGAACCTACTGGGTCACACACTTAAGGGTAAGGAGCCCATGTGGATTAGATCCATTTGGAGATTGGAGTACAACCTAGATGGGACTCAAGCGTTGAGCCCAACTAGGAGTGTATATAAGTGGAGTGGCAAGGGATAGTCCCTGACCTAGCCATCACTTTCTCCACTTCCATTTTGAGCTAGACATGATCTAGCAATCCTCCGTCCGAAGCTCCTTCCTATATGTGTGGATACCGGTAGAGGCATTGCAGGTGCGGCGCTTGGAGATAGGGAAGCTTGTGGGGATCTGGCGAAGGAGTTCGTGGGATCTGAAGAAGCTGTCCGCAGGATTCGGAGGGCTGTCTGTGGGATCGTTCGGCACTACTTCGACGCGCTGCCTTAACTTCCGCATCTGTGCGTCTAGCGGTAATCTCGTGGCCTATTACCTGAGCTGGATCTTGGGTGTACCACGTTAGGGAAAAAGTTTTGTTTATCTCTATGTGGCCCAACTGTGGTATCAGAGCGAAAGCTTCTGGTTTTAGGCTCTAGATCTGTGCATATGTGATATGCACGAGGTGGTGGATAGGATCCACTTAGGGTTTCGGTGGTCGATCTATGAGATAGATCGGTTTTGTGCCAGATTGATTGGATCAATCGCACTCGGGGGTGCTTGGAAGATCAGGTGCGGATGATCAATGAGATTGGTCAGATTTGCACATGGATCAGATTTGTGCAAAAGTGTTTTATCCAATGAAGGAATCCATTGGTCAGACCGCCGGCTTCGCCCTGTTGTAGCGCATTAGATGTCGTTGCGAGGTTCACAACGCCGATAGATATCGTATCTATGCATAACTTGTTTTTGCAGGAAGTTGTGAATCGTATGGCTTATGTGCATGTGATGTGTGTAATCCATACATGATCTGTGTATCACGGGTTTGTCAGCCGGCTGGAGCCAAAGTGTTGTCACTGTTATTGTATAACGATCTGCGTGTCGGCACAAGATGCCATGTTCTTGTATATTCCTTAGTGCTAGTGTAGCATGTTTGGAGGACTTGAAGGACACTACAGCGAAAGGCATGACGAACAGGTTCATGGAGATGGAGATCACCATGAAGGGAACCATACCAATTCACATTATAATTGGATTATTTTGTGTGATTGTTATGTCTCTAGTTTTACCTCTATAAGATAGTGGTTAAACTTTAATCCCTCAAACAAGATCTAGTCAGTATCCCCTCCAGTGTTGCACCATCACAAGTCGGACATTCTTGGTAGTGGGCTCATAAAATTGAGGTGCTACCAATTCTTTTCGACTGGATGGGTTTGAGTCAGACTCTTACAGCGGAAGCACTTGGTAAGCTAGACGGGTCTATCACAACGGTTGTGGGGCTCGGGGAGAGGGAGGTCGGGAGCCAGGGCATGTGATGCCACCCGACCAACAGGAGTCGCATGAGATGCGATTGGCAAGGAGTTGCCTACCTAGATCACTTGACGGCTAGCAGTGATGCTAAAGCTCACTAGTCGGCTTGCTTATTTAGGGTCCTGAATCACTAAGTAACCATAGGAGGGATGTTGGTTCTAGTGGGAGCATAAGTATTAAAACGTTTAATACGCTTGCTCTTTTATGAGTACTTGTCTTAAGTGTGTTGCATATTTCTGTTGTAGATAGTGGCACCTAGTAGCAGTCTCCCTCAGTTATCTAGTTTTGCTTTGAGAACCATCCTAGAGAAAGATAAACTTAATGGGACAAAATTCACCAACTGGTATCGTAATCTAAGAATTGTTCTCAAACAAGAAAAGAAGGACCATGTTCTAGACAACCCGCTTCCAGATGTGCCGGATGAGAATGCGAGTGTCGCAACAACCAATGCCTACGGTAGAACATGTGATGAGTCTACAGAAATTAGCTATCTTATGCTTGCTCACATGGAACTGGACTTGCAGCAGCAGTTCAAGAATGTTGAGGCATACGATATGATCGAAAGCCTCAAAAGTATGTTCTAGGTTCAGGCAAAGACTAAGAGGTATCAAGTCTCTCAAGCTTTGCTGAGTTGCAAGCTTAAGGATGGTGATCCACTGAGTCCGCATGTAATCAAGATGGTTGGTTATGTGCAGTCTCTGGAAAGGCTTGGCTACCCCATTAGCGAAGAGTTCGCTACGGATATAATTCTGAACTCTCTTCCTAGTGTGTATGGTCAGTTCATATCGAACTACCACATGCATGGTATGGATAAGAAGCTCGCTGAATTGCATGGGATGCTTAAGCAGGCAGAGGTTGATCTCAAGAAAGGTACTAGCCAAGTGTTGGTGGTACAGAATAAGGCTAAGTTTAAGAAGAGTTCTTGGACTAAGAAGAAGGCTAAGTCAGGAGGTAATGCTCAGGATGAGATCCCAAGCGTTTCCTCAGGGACTAAGTCATCTCCTTCAACCGGATCCGCTTGCTTCTATTGCAAGACGGATGGCCACTGGAAGAGGAATTGCAGCAAGTATTTGGCTGATAAAGCCAAGAGTGGAGGTGTGACTTCCAACTCAGGTACACTTGTTTGCAATGTTATAGACCTTTATCTTGTTGATGCACCTGGTAGGTCTTGGGTATATGATACCGGATCAGTCATTCATATCTACAACTCGTTGCAGGGACTGGTAAGAACTAGGGGCGTAGCAAGAGGCGAGGTTAACATTCGGGTCGGCAACAAAGCAAGTGTTGATGCGTTGGAAGTCGGCACGATGCAACTTCATTTACCTTCAGGATTCTTAATGGAACTAAATAATTGTTATTATGTTCCAGTGCTTAGTCGAAACATCATTTCCGCCTCATGTTTGATGAGACAAGGTTATGAGTCTAATATTAAGAACAATGGTTGTCCTTTATATTTGAATGATGTTTCACAGCTTTGCACCCGTTCAGAACGGGTTATTTATTTTTAATCTTTATGGTGGGTCGGTCTATAACATAAATGTGAAAAGGTTGAAACCAAATGATCTGAATATGACTTACTTTTTGCACTGTCGACTTGGTCATCTAAGTTGGAAATGCATGAAGAAGCTCCATGATGATGGACTTCTAACTTCGTTCGACTTGGAGTCGTTCGAGACATGTGAATCCTGCCTTCTAGGCAAGATGACCAAGACACCTTTTGCAAGGAGTTGTGAAAGGGTGTCTGACTTGTTGGGACTAGTACATAGTGATGTATGTGGTCCAATGAGCGCGATAGCCAAGGGTGGTTATGAGTACTTCATTACCTTCACTGATGATTTGAGTAGATATGGATATGTCTAATTGATGAAACATAAGTCGGAAGCCTTTGAAAAGTTCAAAGAATTCGAGAATGAAGTACAAAATCAACTCGGCAAGAAAATAAAGTTTCTTCGGCCGGACCGAGGAGGCGAGTACATGAGCTACGAGTTTGATGACCATCTGAAGAGTTGTGGAATAGTTCCTCAGCTTACTCCGATGGGTACACCACAGGGGAACGGTGTGTCGAAACGGTGGAATCGGACCTTGTTGGACATGGTACGATCAATGATGAGTCGGACAAATCTACCTTTATCATTTTGGGGTTATTGTATAGCAACAGCGGCGTTCACACTAAACAGAGTACCATCAAAATCGGTAGAGAAGACACCACATGAGATGTGGACAGGCAAGAAGCCGAGTTTGTCTTTTCTTAAGATTTGGGGTTGTGAAGCATTTGTCAAGCGACTTCAGTCAGACAAGCTTACAACCATGTCGGATAAGTGTATTTTCGTTGGGTATCCAAGGGAAACCTTGGGTTACTACTTCTACAACCAAGAAGAGGGCAAAGTGTTTGTCGCTCGGAACGGTGTCTTCCTTGAGAAAGAGTTTCTCAGTCGGGAAGTCAGTGGGAGTACGGTGCAACTCGAAGAAGTTCGAGAGGAACCGGTCAGTAGCGATTTGGTGAAAGCCTTGGAGGTTGAGCCAGTCGTGGTAGCTGAGCCGGTAGCTGCACCTACACTACGAAGATCGACAAGATTGCGAAGTGTTCGTGATGTATTACTGTTAGACAGTGATGAGCCGGCAACTTATTCAGAAGCGATGGTGGGTTCTGATTCTGAGTCGTGGCTTGGAGCCATGAGATCTGAGTTAAAGTCCATGGATGAAAATCAAGTTTGGAACTTGGTTGATCTGCCAGACGGTGCAAGACCCGTCGAGTGCAAATGGGTCTTTAAGAAGAAAACTGATATGGATGGAAACGTTTCTATCTATAAAGCACGGCTTGTCACGAAGGGGTTCCAGTAGGTTCAAGGAGTTGACTACGATGAGACTTTCTCACCCGTAGCGATGCTTAAATCAGTTCGGATCATGTTAGCTATAGAAGCCTATTTCGACTATGAAATATGGCAGATGGATGTCAAAACGGCTTTCCTTAATGGAAAATTAACCGAGGACGTGTATATGATATAGCCCGAGGGTTTTGTCGATCCAGCTAATGCTGACAAGGTATGCAAACTTTAGAAATCCATTTATGGGTTGAAGCAAGCATCTCGGAGTTGGAATATTCGCTTTCATGAGGTAGTCAAATCGTTTGGCTTCATCAAGAGTGATCATGATTCTTGTTTATACAAGAAGTTTAGTGGAAGCAAAGTAAACTTTCTGATCTTATATGTGGATGACATATTATTGATTAGAAATGATGCCCAGATGTTGCAAGAAACCAAGGAATCATTGGAAAGGAGTTTCTCAATGAAGGACTTGGGTGAGGCAACTTATATACTAGGAATTAGGATCTATAGAGATAGATCCAGGCGGCTCATTGGACTGAGTCAAAGTATATATTTGGACAAAGTGTTGAAAAGGTTCAACATGGAATCATCTAAGAAGGGGTTCTTACCGATGTCCGATGGCATAAGACTTAGGAAGACTCAGTGTCCTTTGACAACTGATGAGCGAAGTAGGATGAGTGCGATTCCGTATGCTTCGGCAGTCCGGTCCATCATGTATGCCATGATTTGTACCAGGCCAGATGTTTCATATGCTCTAAGTGTTGTGAGTAGATACTAGGCTGACCCTGGAGAAATCCACTGGGTAGCAGTTAAGAATATTCTTAAGTACTTGAGAAGGACTAAGGATGTGTTCCTAGTTTATGGTGGTGAGGTTGAACTCAGTGTAAGGGGTTACACGGATGCGAGTTACCTTACTGACTTAGATGATTCTCGTTCGCAATATGGATACCTGTTCATAATGAACGGAGGGGCTATGAGCTGGAAGAGTTCCAAGCAAGAGACTGTGTCTGCATCTACAATAGAGGCTGGGTATATTGCTGCCTTGGAGGCGGCAACGGAAGCTGTTTTGATCAGGAACTTCCTGATTGATCTTGGTGTGGTACAGAGCTCGTCCAATCCGTTAGACATGTATTGTGACAACAATGGTGCTATTGCACAAGCCAAGGAACCTAGACAACACCAGAAGAACAAACATATACTCATGCGATACCACCTGATTCGCCAGTTCGTGGATCATGGTGATATCAAGTTATGCAAGGTACACACGGATGCAAACGTTGCAGATTCATTGACAAAGCCACTTCCACAGCCTAAGCATGAGGCGCACGTAAGAGCCATGGGCATTAGATGCCTAGACATATGATGTCAGGATGATTGACTCTAGTGCAAGTGGGAGACTGTTGGGAATATGCCCTAGAGGCAATCGTGGTTGATGATATTTTCCAAAGTATTCATAAAGTAAAGTTGTCCTTGTATGAACATCAGATATGTATCACTGAATACGTGATTCAGTTGTGGAACTATATATTCATGATTGTTCATACTAGATTGTCCTTGGTCGTTGAGGTTGTGCTAGACACACAACTTAGACCAATGTGCAAGTCGGCTGATGACACGGTTCCACTTGTTATGGGCATGGTGATGCTATTCTGACTTACACTGATTCAGCTAAAGAGTTTAGCGAGTCGGACTGACCCACAGTTGAGATGCAACGAGCATGTTGTCATTTGCAGTCTCAAGCAATGGAATCCTTTGACCTGAGGTGATTGCATGATCCGAGTTGTGGATCGCCAACTTAGGTTCTATCAAACGTTGTTCCGTAAATGGGCAGTTATAAAGGTAGAGTTCCGGTTGGTTGTGAAGCAAGCTGCGTGACATGGATTACCAAGATGGAATTTTCCCCTCTGTAACGGAGAGATATTCTCTAGGCACTCTCGTGTGATATGATTCGGAAGCATGGCTATGCGCTACTCAGTTAAGTGTTAACTGAGGAGTCGGACTAAGACTTAGTCTAGTGAATCACATATCATGGTACGAGAAGAGAGTTAAGCTATTAAAGGGATGGAAACTACTCGCCTATAGCTTAACAGATATATCGTGTGGAAAAGGGACTTGGACGAAAGTCACATTGAAGGTTCGTCTTCTGAGTTTATGACACTTGGGAGTTGAAACGTCTTGCTAGAGGCCGCTACCATCTATCAACTTGAGACCGAGTGTTCATGGGAGTGAGTTGGACTCAAAGCCATGCCGGGATACTTGGAGGAGTAGCTCATGTCGTGTCCAGGTGTACGTGAACCTACAGGGTCACACACTTAAGGGTAAGGAGCCCATGTGGATTAGATCCATTTGGAGATTGGAGTACAACCTAGATGGGACTCAAGCGTTGAGCCCAACTAAGAGTGTATATAAGTGGAGTGGCAAGGGATAGTCCCTGACCTAGCCATCACTTTCTCCACTTCCATTTCGGGCTAGACAGGATCTAGAAATCCTCCGTCCGAAGCTCCTTCCTATATGTGTGGATACCGGTAGAGGCATTGCAGGTGCGGCGCTTGGAGACAGGGAAGCTTGTGGAGATCTGGCGAAGGAGTTCGTGGGATCCGAAGAAGCTGTCCGCGGGATTCGGAGGGCTGTCTGTGGGATCGTTCGGCACTACTTCGACGTGCTGCCTCAACTTCCACATTTGCGCGTCTAGCGGTAATCTCGTGGCCTATTACCTGAGCTGGATCTTGGGTGTACCGCGTTAGGGCATTTTTTTTGTTTATCCCTGCGTGGCCCAACAACTAATACATGGTGACATAGGTACGATTACTCAGGTGCTTATGATTCACTACCCCGAGTATGTACAAGGCTTACGGACCATAAAGATTCAAGATGATGGCCGAAAGGAGCAACCGACAAAGGCTGTAGCTATATTAGGAAAGAGGAAAAGGACCGACATCATGTTGGTATTGTAATTACACATATGTAGCCTATCCGCATACACCTTTGAGACCCGGCCTATTATATATCGGGTGGGAGAGGCCTAGGCAAGACGACCGAACAATCCCTAAGCGATCTGTAATAGTGCGATTCACCAAATATTCAGGCAACTTTGACTCCATTGTTCTCTTGATATCCGACGAAATCCCCAGCATTCTCTTTTCCGCAAAACCCTAAGTTCTTCTCCATGGACATTGCCGAGGTTACCCCTCGTCAATTGGCGCCGTCTGTGGGAAACTTGAACACTAGAACCATGGATTCGGCGGAACCCTCTTTTCCAAGCAGCAACCCAACAAAATCGGTTCCACACCCGCCCGCCCGTGTGATAGTACCCACCGAATTCAACAACGGATCTGATCTAATCATCGGAAGCTTCCACTTCCAAGTAGAAGACCCCAAGAATCACACCCTTCGGCCCTGATTACATCAGAACCGTTGGTGGAAAATACCAAACCTATGGCGATACCAGCATCATCCCTTGAATCCTACGTGGAAGTCATAGTGCAGATCGAGATAGCCAAAGAAAATAAGCAAGATGAGACAGATCTGGGGGACCTTGATGGTCTTTACGATGATATATCCTTCGGATCAGACTCTCTAATACATCCACCATGTGGAACAAGCCTAGCAAACTCTAAACTCGAAGAAAGCAGCGAAAGCATTGACTGCGGAATAAGGATGGCAGAAATCTACCCGCAGCAAACACTAATGGGCTTCACCGACCCACCCGACAATGTCCCCTTCAGGACATATGATGACGTTACCAGCCCATGCATAACACTCCACCAAGTGTGCATTATCAATGGAGATACCTCGACACCGCGCGACTCTAACGGTAACCCTATCCTCGACCCCAATAATACTTTATCAGATGACAATGCAGGGAATCACAACAACAAAGGGAACCATGGAAACGAAGGAGAAACATCGGATAGCCACATAATCCAAGGAGGAGGAGCAGAACCAAATGGAGAAGAGAGGCGAACTCTTCGGCTACCAGCAACAGCATGGCAAAAGGCCAGGGAAGCAATCTCGGGTGCAGTCCCGATGATAGCCGATGCCTCACATGAAGATTTATTAGCATATCAATATTTGCTTCATCACAAGAAGAGATACCTACTAAGGATGCAAAGGCAACTCGACGAAAGAAAGAGGTTAGCCAACGAATCCAGCTTACGACAAGCACAACTAAGCTCTACCCGAAGATCTAGAAGCATAACAGGAGGAGCACCGCCAAGAAGGGGAACATAACGATTACAGAATATCCCTGAAACGGAAAGAAATGAATTGATCCGAGACCTTGATCTATCGTTCATGTTAGTAGATCAAGCTGGGAACATTAAAGCAAAAAACGGCTCAAGCAGCAATTGTGGTCGCACAAACATACCTGATCACAACTCAACCTGCACCCAATGATCCCCGTGCAGCTCTCCACCGCTCCACCCTGATGAACCTAGGCATGGTAGGAGAAACTCTCGCACAAGGAAAACAAGGAATTACACATCAACCTGATAGATCCCCACGCTGTTGCAGCAGCCCTCGGCAAGCGGAGAACACTCGGCGATCGCGGTCACCACATCGAGAACGTCTCTCAAGACTGGAGCCCTGAAGCAACATAAGAGACAAAAACTGCAACCGAAGATACCATGACGGCGACAACAAAGACGACTACGAGCTATGTGGAGCCAGTTGCTTCACTCAACGGATTCGCAAAATCTCAGTACCCAAAGACTTTAAACTTCCACATGACCGCCAAAAATACGATGGACTTCAGGAGACCGAAGCTTGGTTAGTAGATTATTTGGCCACCGTCAAGTTATAGGGCGGCTCCACATCTACTGCAATGCAAAGTTTACAATTGCACCACACCGACGCTGCAAGGTCTAGCTCAGACAGCTACCCGAAAACTCCATTGGTAGTTGGAACGCTCTTGGAGATAAGTTCATCCGACACTTTTAGTCCATATTCAAATAACCCTCGTCTTTAGAGCATTTATAGGCGTGCAAACAGAAGCCTAGAGAGTCAATAAGAGCATTCATCCAATGATGGAACATCATTAAACATTCGGCCGAATCCATATCCGAAGAAAGAGCCATCGATACCTTCAATAACGGTCTCTGTCGCCGAGAATTTATAGAAGAATTGGGGCATGTCAATACCAAGACAATTTCACAGTTAATGGACATAGCAAATCGTTGGGATGATGGAGAGGATGCACTACATAACAAACGAACACGTTCACCCAAGGAACATAGGGATAAACGCGGCAATGACACGAGACGACGAAACAATGACGAAAACACAGGACCAAGTTACATCGCAGCCAGTTTTTCGGGTGAAGGAAACAACAGGAATGACGACTACAATAGCGGGTACCACCACAATAGGGAGGAAAGCGGACGAAGCCAATCAACGCAGCAATATCAGCCAAGATCTCGGGACCCACCCATGTCCGCAATGCAAATATTGGAAGGGCCCTGTAATATGCACTTTTACGTCGACTCATTAGGAAAAAGACAATCCAACCACCTTATGAAAGATTGTCGAACGTTCTTAAAGATGCAAGAGCTATGCAATGCAAAAGTGATCGAAGCGGCAAGACAGTGATACACATCCACGCCTGGCACGTTAACCATCGGTGCATGACCTCCACAAGCAGGGCAACCGCAAAACACAACTGATCAAGGCAACGAATACCCTAGGTCAAAGGGGCAATGTCAATGATTCAAAAAGGGCGCCCATCCAATAGAATCCAAAAGCTAATCACAAGAAAAGTCAACATGGCGAAGATGCCTCCACCAGCCACACCCGAGTATCTCCACTAGTCAGAACAGGAAATCACATTCAGCAGAGCTGATCACCCACATCGAGTACCAAGACCGTGTCATTCGGCCTTGATAGTTGATACCTTCAATCTAGATTACAGATGTAGTATAACTTCTTTGTCCCTAGTAGACCTAGGTTTATTGAATCCTCGGGAAGCGAATGCATAGTGAAGTTACTATAATGGACCTTCAGAAGTTTTAGAATTCCTTTTGTGTTTTTACCGGACCAATAGCATGCATCTTTTTGTTGTTTTCGATGATGGAGAGAGAGGGCCTAGGGTGTTCGGTTTTACCTGTAGTTGTGCAAAACATCTGATGGGAATAAAAGATAGAAATAAAGTATGCATGTACTTGTTAGAGCAAGATAAATTATATGTGGGTAGTGCATCCGTAATTGCTATTGCCTCTGCAATCGCTTATAGAAATAACCTACTAGTCTCATCCATAGAAGAAAGAGAACTAATGATATGCATAGTGATGTCACCGTTAATCCCAAGAAAATCCCTCACATACAGCCGTAGTACCCATTCTGTCACTGGGGTTCCCAACCTGCAGATCAGTCATTACTCATACTCCCTATACCTGGCTCAACCCTCGGGGTCTTGGGTACCTGACAAGTCCTTGGATTGAGGCAAGTGTTGGAAATATACCCTAGAGACAAATAGTAGTAAGGACTATTATCATATTTCATATAGTTTATGATTGAGTTTTATATCATGGTATAACTGTATTGAGTGGAAACATCAATACACGTGTGATATATAAACAACCAGGGGTTCCCAGTGAAACTCTAGTCACTGGTTCATTGGTCAACATATGATCATGTTTCCTGATCATGTGGCATTTATACCAGTTGGAAATGGAGTCATCTCATTCCGAGAATGAGATGATGAACCAATACCCAACCTAAACATCATGACCTGATCATGTCACGAAGATCAAGTTACGATGATTAGAAATGGATCCTCGTAGACTATTCCTTAGACCGTGAGGCAATATCAATCACTGTCTCCCGAGAGTGCTTAGATAGCATCAAGCGCCACTTGGTAATACAATGGTTATAAAGGTGTGTTCAGGTACTTTGAGGAAACCATAGAGGCAATATATGTCAAGAGCGGGATTTGTCCGTCCATGTGATGGGAAGATACTCGAAGGGCCCACTCGGAGAAGTCATATAAAATAGCTGCGCAGCGTGTGATTTGATCACGGGGATATCACTTGTTGGAACAAGTCAAGTAGCATTGTTCAGTAACGAGATTGAACACGACATGGTGATGTCATTGACCAGATCTCGGGCAATGCAAGTATCGAGAGACAAAGGGAATAAGACACGACTATCCCGGTTCAAATGACGAAAGATCTTCGTGGAACGCACAGGGGTCACATGGCCATTCATGTCCCTCTGTCGATCATTGGCGCGGGAGTGTCCCGACCATGTCTGGAGTGTTCCCGAACTGTGGGGTATCACGCTTAAGGTCTTGATGATGCTTAGAGAGTGTTTATAGGATCGGTAGAATCACGGAAGAATAGTAGAGAGAAAACCAGAAGGGTTTCGGTAAGTCTGGAGGATGTCCGGAGTGGAGGTGGAAGTGTTCCACAACCATGGAGGTTAAATAATATGTGAATGAATGTTAAATATTGATTTAATCAGTTATTCATAATTATTTAATAAAGAGAAAAATCAATTTAAATGGTCAAAGGCTTAATGGGCCAATTCCCGGAGGGGAGAGGGCCCATTAGGGAAAGGAGAGAGGGAGAAGGGGCAAGGGGGCTGGCTGGCTGGGCCATGCCCCCGCGCGAGGCCCACTGGGGCTGGCCGGCGGCCTCCCCTCCCCCTCATCTCCTTTAGTCCCACCCCGGGACTTTGAGGGAGGTAGTACCTCCCCTCCCCCTATATATAGTGGGGGTATTTGGCCAAATAAAATACAACAATAATCAATAAAGGTCTTCTCACTTTTGGGAGGACCTCTAATTGATATTTTCTCTCTCCCCCTCTCTCTCACGTGACCGCGGTCCCAAGTCTGGACTGTGCGAACGAGAGACATCTTCACCGCGGAGCGCCGTTGCGTCGTGGGATTCGGGTCCGGGAGCTCTACTTCCGCAACTGCAGCTAGATCAGGGAAGCGGGACTCATCGTCAGGCACCAAACGTGTGTAACTCCCCGCGAGGTGTCGCACTTGAGGCACTCAAGTCGTTGGGCCAAGGAGCGCAAAGACTTCATCACGACCTTGAGGTCGGCTTCGGCTCGTCTACATCAACCACGCTCTCCCGAGCGTTGACAAAGCTTTTCGGTCTTCAAGCGTAAGTTCGCAAAAAGCCCCTCCTGTTACTGTATTAATAATAGATAGGTCTTGGCAGCTTCAGGGGTTCAAGGGCATAGGGTAAAATTTTATTGTTTTCATACGCGGAACCCCAACAGTGGTATCAGAGCTAGATCTATGCGTAGTAATGCTAGTATGGGTAGAACACACGAGATGTAGCATGTGGGCGTTGATCTTTTAGTTGTTACCCTCGCACGTGTACTTGTGTATACCGCAGTAATGCTTGATGAAGCAGCCCCCAACCGACTTTACGCGTTCATTCGCGAGACTGGTCCACGCTTGACATACGGCTTGTACCGTATAAAGTGGCTTAGGGGGTGTTTGTCTCTCGCGCATTAGTTGGTATACCATTTGCAACGGAGGGCCCCAAAAGGGGTGTAGTAGAGACAACTACTTGATCAGCGTTGTGCTGAAAGTTCATAGGTACAAACGGTTCTTGTGCGAAAGCCCATTCAGCCACGTAAAACATGCAAAGATAAAGTAGAGGCATCTAACTTTTTTTTGCAGGGGGCGTTGCTTTGTGATATGGTTGTGGCAAAGGTAAAGTGATTACCTTTTGTTACGTAGTAGTGGATAGTCACGGAGGTGACGGACTACCACGCCGGAATGACACCGGTACCCTGGTGTCTACGGCATTGGAACCCCGACGCCGGAATCCGGTGACGACAGATGGAGATCACGACATGAAGGACCATATCACATCGCATTTACATTCAATGTTATTGTTTGTATATCTTATTGTGTGCTAGTATTAGATACTCGACGATAGCCTAATAAGATGATCCTTGTTAAAATTACCAACGATTGTGTTCCCCCTTAGTGTGCACCACCAAGAAAGTTCTTCGGTATGAGGCGATCCAGGGTATAGGCCTGGGTGTCAGACATATATTCGTTCGCATACAATGGGTATAAGCCATGTTGCACGATGAATACACTAAGGTTGAGTTGGCGAGCCTAGAACGCCATAGAAGCGTGGCCTCGGAACACGGATGGTCGAAATATCGAGCATGAGTCGCATGAATGATGTGACCGACGTTTAGCGTCCACCTTCGAACCCACATCAATGGCCGTGTCAATCGGGGGAGATGTGGCTGATAGGGGTCACGTTATCACTAGGAACCATTGTGGGGATAGGCGTTTCTGAGTGGAGTTATTATTAACTCATTTAATTATAAACTTAGTCTAAATTCCTTTTGTAATTATAAATGTAGATGGCTCACCGTGAAGCTTACTTTGTCATTGAGGAATGGGTAAAGGGTGAGAAACTTAGACTTGATGGATCCAACTTCCCTAGTTGGCTTGTTCGCCTGAATGATCTCCTTACTAGGAATCATGTGGTATTCTACATACGCCGCACGATGGATTTTACTGAGCCAGACTACTATGAGACCCCACAAGAACTGGCAGACTGCTACTATCGTCAAGAGATGTCCACTTACATTCAGATAATAATGCGTTATGGGATGGTGGATGAACTACATCTGCTCATGGGTAATCTTGATCCATATTCAATGGTGGATTAGCTGAGAGTAGAGTTCATAGGCCATGTGCGCATGTGGAAGCACGAGCTGCTTGGAGAGTTCCTTTCCATACAGATGGAGGAACATACATGTCTAAAGGGTTACTTGGAGCGCATGCTTGATGCACACATGAGACTGGTTTACTTCGTGGATTACTGGATGGATGATCCATTTTTGATTGGCGTACTTCTTCGATCGTTGCCTCCTAGCTATGAAGGACATGTCCGGAGTAGCATCATGAGTGGTGATACGGAAACATTGGATTTCCAGGAGTTCATATTACGTTTCAGGAACGTAAAGGTTGAACCAATCACCGGAGAGGTCATCGATGACAAAGGTATATATTTGATATACAGTTTTATAAATGTTATAATCTTGCAAACACATTTGCAGTGTTAAGTATATTTGATACTTGTTCTATTTTGCTGAAAACAGGTCCTTCTCCATGAGAGGTGCTTGCTAGAGAGGAGGTGATGTTGCGTGTTGATGGCGAGCATGATGATGATGGCTGATGACACTCTCCCTCGACATTTATCACTTAGTTTATGTTTTAGGATGATTATTGTAATCAAGATATTATGAACTTCTTTAGTGTGTCTCACACTTTGTGAGACGGTTATTCATATGAGTTTGTAACAAACAGTTGTTCCACTTTTATGAATGATTTCTATTCGTGTTCATATCTTGTTTGATTATGTGTGAATTATCCTTGTTGTTTGAAACTATTTGATAATACATGAACATTTGTAAAATATCTAAATGCCTTAAAATACCCAACTTGATGATATATTCATTTTGAATGAAACCATTGTTTAAATTCGAAGTTATGTGATGATATGTGAAAGTCATTCGATTTCTTATCACATATAAATCATGCCTAAGTTCGGCATAATAACTTGAACACTGTGTATTACTTGAATACAAAGTGGTTAATGAATTGTTAAAATAAATACATATTCGATGTATTTTGTTTTAACGAAAATGGTAATTATCATTGAATGATTGTTTAAATGCGTAAAGAAGTTTACCAAAGGAAACATGAATATGAAACTATTTGATTTGATCAAAGTGTTTCATCAACAAAGGGTATAAATATAAAAGGGGATCTAATTACTATGATTTGATCAATAGTAATGAAATTCAACTTTATAAGGATGGCATAAAAGAAATTGTGAAATGCAAAGCGTTTTGAAACGTCAAAATGCAAAGCATCATAATGTGATATTAGATATCAAAGTGGGTGAATAGAAGGGACCAAATAAATCGTTGTAGTGTAGATGTAGAGACCATTAGTTAGAAATAGTAAGCACTCAATAAGAATGTAGTGAACCATTTGAATTCGTGAAAGTTTTGGGGTTATTCGATATAACCAAAACAATAGCAAATAAGTCCTTGTAGCATATTTATTGGAAACTTTGAATACAAAACCCATAGCTGAAACCAAAAGAAAAGCAAGATTCGTACTGCTTGGATTTTGGTGCATTCTTAAGAAAGCTCACTTCTAGTGATGTTTATCGATTATGGGGCAAATGGAAAATAGTGTAAAACACGATGAGGATTCAAAACACTGCATCAGAGTGTTAAGAAGCACAACGGACAATGTTCCTGAACGATTCTCTTCATAGAAGGAAACAATCAATGATATTGATCATTGTATTTTCCCCACTAGTGTTTTCACTACATGAAGTAGGGTTCAAAATGAAATCCATATCTAGTATGGAGACATTTGAGAATCATTTGTCATGATTATTGGAATATGACAAACCTACGAACTACTAAGGAAATAATGGTAAACTAGAATTATGAGAAATCCTAAAAGCAAAATTCACTTGAGATTAGAAAGCAATTCATTGCTGAATCTCACAAGTAAAAGGAGTTGCTTGAATTTTCCCAAATGACTGCAAAGCCATAGTGGAAAAGGGGGTGAATGACAAAAGCACAATTTGTCAAGTATTGGACAAATTCAAATGAATTTGATTAATGTGTGCTTCATGTCTAGAGGATTTAAAACTAGTAACCATACTAGTATCTCATAGTAAATCTCCATGTTTGATATTTGATCAAAGGATTTTGAAGTTATTCAAAATAGTGAGTGGATATGCAATTTGCATAAAATTGAGTGGGAGCTATGAAAGTCTTCCTGAAACAATATGTGATTGACATATTTTTGAGTGTGAGCAATATAAGTCTCAAATTCAAATATATAGGAACATATTTTGAGTGGGAGCTTATAGGAGTAATTCTTAAGTATGTTAAGAATAAAAGCGCAAATACTAAATAATGATTTACAAGATGTAGAAGTTGATAATAAGTGTATTATGATATTATGTAGTATTCCTTAAGGGATTCTGAAAAGGGTTTCAGAATAGAAGTTGATTAAGGAACTGGTCCTTAATAACTCAAATTAGGAATAGCATTAAGTTTAACATCGATGGCTGAAAGAAAGAAAAGGATGATCGTCATCCACTATGTTGAAACATAGGTTCTATCTTAGAAAACCATGATGATAACTTAACATAATATGTAATCCAATAAGGAACGTTTGAAAGTGATTAAGTTCGAATCACAGAACGTTGAGCTAAGTTTGTCCGCAGTGTCTAATAGAGAACTGCAGACATGTTTTCCAAATCCATAAAGGATGACATATCTTAAAACATAAAGGGTTATGTTATAAGGGAATATGTTGGAAACTCCTGTAGATACCGATTAAAGTCAAGTAGAAAGCGAGGTGAACAAAGACATCCAAAGTTGCATAGAGTGCACTAGTGTTTCGATGAATACATTTATAATAATAGATAAGGGTACCATCTAAAGTGTTGTATAATGCTATGGCGGGGCTAGTTCGCTTTTAACATAGAGTGATGTGTCCCAGGGCACAGTGCCTATGAGAAAGCCCTCGAGGTTGATCTAAAGTCACTGTAGGCTCCTGGAATCAGGCCTCGTTCTGCTGCCATAGCGACGATGCATACACATAGATGCTATCATGTGATGATAAAGTATTAATGTCAATCAAGGTGACATTAGTAAGTTGCAAAGGATTTGGGACTGTAAAGTACATACCCAAGACTCAACCTCTACCATGAGCAAGCATGTTCATGGTACCGGATATATGGTGCCAAAGATTGAGAACAAATGCAGCTAGTGTATTTATACTCTAGTGCAAGTGGGAGACTGTTGGAAATATGCCCTAGAGACAAATAGTAGTAAGGACTATTATCATATTTCATATAGTTTATGATTAAGTATTATATCATGCTATAACTGTATTGAGTGGAAACATCAATACACATGTGATATATAAACAACTAGGGGTTCCCAGTGAAAATCTAGTCACTGGTTCATTGGTCAACAGATGATCATGTTTCCTGATCATGTGGCATTTATGCCAGTTGGAAATGGAGTCATCTCATTTCGAGAATGAGATGATGAACCAATACCCAACCTAAACATCGTGACCCGATCATGTCAAGAAGTTCAAGTTACGATGATTAGAAATGGATCCTTGTAGACTATTCCTTAGACCGTGAGGCTATATCAATCACTGTCTCCCGAGAGTGCTTAGATAGCATCGAGCACCACTTGGTAATAAAGTGGTTATAAAGGTGTGTTCAGGTACTCGGAGGAAACCGTAGAGGCAATATATGTCAAGAGCAGGATTTGTCTGTCCATGTGACGGGAAGATACTCGAAGGGCCCACTCAGAGAAGTTATATCCAATAGCTGCGCAGCGTGTGATTTGATCATGGGGATAAAGCTTGTTGGAACTAGTCAAGTAGCATTGTTCAGTAACGAGATTGAACACGACATGGTGATGTCATTGATCAGATCTCGAGCAATGCAAGTATCGAGAGATAAAGGGAATAAGACACGACAGTCCCGGTTCAAACGACAAAATATCTTCGTGGAACGCACAGGGGTCACATGGCCATCCAGGTCCCTCTGTCGATCATTGGTGCGGGAGTGTCCCGACCATGTCTGGAGTGTTCCCGAACCGTGGGGTATCACGCTTAAGGGCTTGATGATGCTTAGAGAGTGTTTATAGGATCGGTAGAATCACTGAAGAATAGTAAAGAGAAAACCGGAAGGGTTTCGGTAAGTCCGAAGGATGTCCGGGGTGGAGGTGGAAGTGTTCCACAACCATGGAGGTTAAATAATATGTGAATGAATTTTAAATATTGATTTAATCATTTATTCATAATTATTTAATAAAGAGAAAAATCAATTTAAATGGTCAAAGGCTTAATGGGCCAATTCCCGGAGGGGAGAGGGCCCATTAGGGAAAGGAGAGAGGGACAAGGGGCAAGGGGGCTGGCCGGCTGGGCCATGCCCCCCGCGCAGGGCCCACTAGGGCTGGCCGACGGCCTCCCCTCCCCCTCCTCTCCTTTAGTCCCACCCCGTGACTTTGAGGGAGGTAGTACCTCCGCTCCCCCTATATATAGTGGGGGTATTTGGCCAAATAAAATACACCAATAATCAATAAAGGTCTTCTCACTTTTGGGAGGACCTCTAATTGATATTTTCTCTCTCCTCCTCTCTCTCACGTGACTGTGGTCCCAAGTCTGGACTGCGCGAACGAGAGACATGTTCACCACGGAGCGCCGTCACGCTACGGGATTCGGATCCGGGAGCTCTACTTCCGCAACTACTGCTGGATCGGGGAAGCGGGAGTCATCGTGAGGCACCTGACGTGTGTAACTACCCGCGAGGTGTCGCACTTGAGGCACTCAAGTCGTTGGAGCTAAGGAGCGCAAGGACTTCATCACGACCTTGAGGTCGGCTTCGGCTCGTCTACATCAACCACGCTCTCCTGAGCATTGACAACGCTTTTC
Organism: Avena eriantha; assembly: GCA_910589775.1. NCBI lineage: Eukaryota > Viridiplantae > Streptophyta > Magnoliopsida > Poales > Poaceae > Avena > Avena eriantha. Next base: position 268,028,198 of record OU342740.1, on the reverse strand, counting down.
GGTTTTCAAGGGTAAGTTCACGAAAAGCCCCTCCCATTACTGTATTACTAATAGATAGGTCCTGGTAGCTTCAGGGGTTCAGGGGCGTAGGGTAAAATTTTATTGTTTTCATACGCGAAACCCCAACAGCAAGAGACGATAAAATAATCATGTCATACAAACTAATACACGGTCCCATCTATGATAAATAACATGCACAATTGCTACATGGCTAGGCCAAAGCCCTTAGCCCAAGGAGAATTACTCACACATAGAGATGAGATCATTAATCACAAACATTGTAATGAAAATCATAAGATTGATAGCAATAGTCTTACAATGTCGCCAATCGGATAAGACTATTGCAAGTGCTGGAATATGGCTATGGAGATGGAGAAGGGTTTGGAGATCTGGAGGTGGCTGGTGATCTGTGGCAGAGACTTTTGGCGAGGTCGGGGCTGGCTTTTCTTGTTGCCCGAGGCTTCTTTATATAGGGGTCCCTTCACGAAAGTTGTTCTGCTTGACCTAACGGTGGTGGCGCCAACTATACGACCAGAGCTATACTGCTAGAATTTTTGCTCCGGTCGTATAGTTGGTCATTAAAGCGTCTGCCTCCATTGTACGGCTCCTGGTTTCTTCTGGTTGTTGGACATCTCGTATATTTGACTTTAATGTAGTGATTCCCTCCTTTAAATGACATTATCTGCGCAGGAAAAATATAAAAGAAAGGATTGCATACCCCTCTGAATATTAGCATTAGTGGCAGGGTTTAGAGAGATATTTCATCAAGAATATGAGTAATATCCAGTTTAAATGTGGACGTAGATGGCTATATTTCAGAGCCATCAATAGTTGAAGCACAAATTGGCAGGTTTAACATGAGCAAGGTCTTCATGGACATAGGAAGCATCATAAACTTGATTTATGCCAAAACACTAAGGGCAATGAACTACCCTTTGGCAAATTTGGCACCAACAGAAACATCCTTCCACGGCATAGTACCAGGTAAAGCCGAAATTCCTTTAGGTAAAATTTTCCTTGACGTTGTGTTTGGATCCAAAGAAAATTTCAAGTAGGAAAAGCTCGAGTTTGAAGTCATGGACTGGCCATCACAGTATCACGCAATCCTGGGACACCCGGCTTTCGCACGATTCATGGCAGTCCTGCACTATGCATACTTAGTCATGAAGATGCCAGCACCAAAGGGAATCATAACAGTAAAAGGAAACTTCACACGATACGACAATTGCGATCAGGAGTTCAACAAAATTCTGAATCTTTCGGGATGGCAACCGAGTTTGAGCAGCTTAAAACAACAACAATCGAAGAACCTCTCGCAGTAGCGCATGTCAACCCCGACTAGGCCTTCGGCAATACGAAAGACACAAAAGAAGTACAGATCCATCCCACTGACGCGAAGAAGATGACATTTGTGGCCTCCAAACTTGGTCCCGCATAGGAAAGCGCTCTCATCTAGTTCCTCTATGAGCACTAGGAAATATTTGCATGGCTGCCTTCTGGCATGCCGGGAATTCCCAGGGAACTCGCTGAGAACGCACTAAACTTGGATCCAAAAGCAACACCGGTAAAGCAATCGCTTTCGCTTCGCAGAACCAAAGCATGGAAAAAAGCTACATTGTCTTACTGATGCAAACTTTATAAAGGAACTGAAGAAAGCAGAGTGGGTCGCAAACCCAGTATGTGTCCCAAAGAAGAACACCAAAGAGCTACGGATGTGCATCGACTTCACCGCATTAAATAAACATTGTCCAAAGTATCACTTTCCACTGCCACGAATTGATCAAATAATCGATGCAACTGCAGGATGCAAATGTCTTTCCTTTTTGGATGCATATTCAGGATACCACCAGATTTGGATGAAGGAGGAGGATCAGGAGAAAGCAGCGTTCATCACACCTTATGGTGTATTTTGTTACACAATAATGCCTTTCGGCCTCAAGAACGCTGGGGCAACATATCAAAGGATGATGCAAAATTGCCTGGGAAGCCAAATTGGTACAAACGTACAAGTATATATTGATGATGTCATAGTTACATCAAAGAAAAGATCATCACTTATCAAGGATCTCGAAGAAACATGCAACAACCTAAACAAGTTCTGCATCAAAGTAAACCCGAAAAAGTGTTCCTTTGGAGTCCCAGCAGGGTAACTCCTCGGATATCTGGTATCAGCAAGAGGAATCGAAGCCAATCCCGAGAAAATATAGGCAATTTTGACAATGAAAAAACCAACGAATCTACGAGGTGTACAACAGCTAGCTGGGCGAGTGGCAGCGCTTAGCCATTTCATTGCTCGATTAGGAGAAAAAGCACTACCATTCAACGCCCTCATGAGGAAATCATATAAGTTTGAATGGACCGAAGAAGCTCAGCACGCCTTTGAAGACCTCAAAAAGACACTTTCGACGCCTCCTGTCATCGTGTCTCCACGAGAAAAAGATCCACTACTTCTTTACATCGCCGCCACAAATAAGGTGGTCAGCACGGTCCTAGTCGTGGAGCGACCCGAAGAAGGAAAACCCCATGGTGTTCAGAGGCCAGTTTATTTTTTGAGCGAGATCCTCTCGCCATCCAAACAAAGGTACCCACATTACCGAAAATTAGCATATGGAGTATTTATGAAAGCACGAAAGCTACGCCATTATTTTTCAGAACATCCGATCATAGTGGTCAATGAGGCACCTCTGTCAAACATCCTTAATAATCTAGAAGCAACTGGGCGTGTCTCCCTATGGGGCATCGAATTATCCCTCAGGACATCTCGTATGAGAAGATAAAAGCAATCAAGTCACAAGTTCTGCTTGATTTCATCACGGAATGTACCGAGTTACAATGTGCAGGTCCACTTGATCTTTATAGCGCCTAGACGATGTACTTTGATGGATCAAAAAGAACAGAAGGAGAAGGAGTAGGAGTCATATTAATATCACCGCAAGGCGACAAGATGCGATATATACTTTGGATGAGCTTTGCGAACGCATCCAATAATGAAGCTGAGTACGAAGCCTTGTTGCATGGCATGCGGATGGCCAAGGCTTGTGGTGCAACTCGTCTAAAGATCATCTGTGATTCCAACCTTGTAGCACATCAAGCAATGAACAAGTGTGATGCTGTCAGCGACAATATGATTGCTTATCGCGATCTATATAACATCATGGAAGCTCAATTTGATTGATCCGAAGTATTACACATAGGAAGAGCTAGCAACGAAGAATCCGGCAATTTGGCAAACATCGGGTCCCTGTGCTTACTAGTGCCACCTAGGTTTTTTTGGGAAGAAACATCTGAGCTTTCTATCAAAGCAAAAAAGAGTTTCTGAGGTCATAGAACCCAAGACAGGGAAAAAGAGTAAGCTGCAAAAAGACTCGGGGGATCCATCAACCAGTACAAGTACTAAAGAGGCCATCGAAGAAGAACTAGAAATTGATGAGGTCATGATAATAGAGTCTACATGTATGCAGCCATACATAGCCTATATGACTCGGGGAGAACTGCCCGAGGATGTGATGGAAGCCCGGCGAATCACTCGACGATCGAAAGCCTTCAGGATAATCAAAGGATAGTTGTATAAATAAGTATTTCGGGTATGTTACAACGATGTGTCACACCCAAAGAAGGAAAAAAAATACTCAAGGAAATACATGAAGGAGTTTGCGGTCATCATGCTAGCAGCCGAGCAATTGCCACCAAAGTATTCATGGCAGGATTTTACTGGTTCACAACAGTTCAATATGCAAAATATATAGTCAGAACATGTGAAGCATGTCAACAATTCGCAACAAAACCGGGAGCACCAGCCGCTGAAGTAAACCCTATACCTCTAGCTTGGCCATTCCCTCAGTGGGGGATTGATATGGTGGGTAAACTTCATCTCCAGGAGGACACGTCTTTCTGCTAGTAGCAGTAGACAAATTTACTAAATGGATCGAAGCAATGCCAGTCACCACTCAAGATGGAACTTCGGCTGTGAATTTTATAAAATCCATAGTATTTCGGTTCGGCGTGCCAAACAACATCATTACGGACAATGGAACCAATTTTACCTCCAATGAGTTTAAGGAATATTGCCAAGAGATGGCAATCAAGGTAAGCTACGCCTTAGTAGCTCACCCGCAAACCAATGGACAAATAGAAAAAGCCAATGGGCCAGTACCTGCTGGCCTCAAGAAAAGGTTTCTAGCACCACTCGATAGAGCAAAGGAGCGTGGGTTGATGACTTACCATCTATTTTGTGGAATTTGTGAACTACCCCAAATATTTCGACACAAGAAACACCCTTCTTTCTCGTCCACGGTATTGAAGCTGTCCTTCTAGTCAAAGTATCACATGAATCTCCCAGAGTAGTCGCATATGATGAAGACGAATCAACAGAAGCACTTGAAGATGATGTTGATGCACTCGATGAAGCTCAAGATGAAGCCCTACAAAGAGCCAGCATATATCAGCAAAACTTGCGCAACTATCACAGTTGACGATTGCGACCTAGGTCCTTCGTAGTAGGGGACCTAGTTCTTCGACTCAAGCAAGATGGCCACCAAAAACTGGAATCACCTTGGGAAGGACCCTATATTGTTACAGAAGTTATTCCTAGAGGAGCGTATCATCTACAAGACAAGAAGACATGAGTCAAGTATTCCAATCCATGGAACGTTGCACAACTATGATACTTTTATGCTTAAAATATCTTATGTTTACTTATAATTCAATAAGGCCTATGGATCGGCTTTTAAAGCCAGAATATTTAGGCCTACGGCCAGACGGCAATCTGCCAGAATAATGTATCCATGGTTGCACCATATATATGAAGATAAGTTCTTCATACCTTCAATTTTTGTTCATATCAAGAGGATGTTCTATATTTCTGATTGATTTAACATCAATTATGAGCCTATGTCTAGATACAGGAATCCGAACATAGCCTCGGGGGCTACTCCCATCGGGAGCGCTGCCGCGCACCCGATAGAAAAATTATGCATATCAAGTAAAGACAATCATCGCCCAAAAACCTATGAGTTTTACATTAATGTATCCTCAGAAGGTTACTCCCATCGGGAGCTTTCATAAAATATCAAAATATATGGTAAAATTTAGAAATATTACCAACCCAGTAGGGTAGCCAAAAATATATATAATAAAATTCTCGGATTGCATCTAGACACGATAAAACTCTAAATGCCATGTTCAGAAACATGAAGGTAATACCCCGTGATTTGTCTTGTGTGGCTTGGTAATCGCACAAGAATGCGCTCTTCAAGTAACATATCCGCATCTATAATATGATGAAAAATCCTGATGAACGCGTTGGGTTCCTGATAAAGTAGAACTGAGATTCATTATTTGATAAGACCTCAATGGCTCGAACTGAATTATGCCAGTAATAAAATCCGAGCTCAGGCCTGGAGACTTGAATTTGATGTAGGACAACCTTGCCTTTGTCTAGGAGCAATTAACCGATTCCCGATCCGTCGATTGCATCAATCTTCTTGTACCAAATCCCTACAAAGCTAAAAATATAAAAACAAAGGAACAGAATTAAAACATGTCTTTGAGATTCGACCCAAAACCTACAGTTCAGGTAGAGTCTCGGGGGCTACTAACATAGGTACGATTACTCAGGTGCTTATGATTCATTACCCCAACTGTGTACAAGGCTTACGACCCATAAAGAGTCAAGATGATGGCCCAAAGGAGCAACCGACAAAGGATGTAGCTGTATGAGGAAAGAGGAAAAAGGACCGACATCATGTTGGTATTGTAATTACACATATGTAGCCTATCCGCATACGGCTTTGAGACCCTGCCTATTATATATAGGGCGAGAGAGGCCTAGGCAAGATGACCGAACAATCCCCAAGCGATATGTAATAGTGCGATTCACCAAATATTCAGGCGATTTGACTCCATTGTTCTCCTAATATCCGACGAAATCCCTAGCGTTCTCTTTTCTGCAAAACCCTAAGTCCTTCTACATGGACATTGCCGAGGTTACCCCTCGTCACATGGACTAAGAAGTATTTCTGATTTTTATGAAGTCTATTTTCTCTTATTTTGTCCTTTGCTAAGATGTGTAAAGATGCACGAAGCTACTAACCAAATTCTATGAGTTTTCAGCTTACTGGACGAATAATGACCAGTGGTACGGCCAGGAGGAACCATACCATGCACCCGTACCATATCGATGCTTTGGAAAATAGAAACTTTGTTTTTCTGCCACAGGACCCAGGGGTTGTAACGACCACTGGTATGGTCAGAGTAGCCCGTACCGTGTGCCCGTACTGTATCCTCGAGCAAAACATCAGAATTCAAGAAAATGTACTGCTCGCATAACAACCAGTAGCACGGGCGCACGAGACCATACAAGTGCATCGCCAGAAGAGAGTCGTCACCCCCAAGGTTTTTTACTCAGTACGGGCAGGCTCATTGGAGGTAAGCCTAAAATCCCCAAACACAAAGTTTTCTCTTTCTTCTTCCTCCAAACTTTAAACCACCTCCATTAGATCTTTAAATTTACTCAATCTTTTTTCGATTCCTCACACCCAATCGATCTAAGGTATGTTTCTCCTCTGATCCCCAACTTATTTGCAACAAAAATCTGCTCAATCTTTCACCATTACCAATCTAGACTTAGGTCTTGTTCTTGAGCTAATCTTGATATTGAGGATGCTTAGTATTGTTTTTAGAGGAGTTTGTTTTATAACAAGTGTAGAGGATCGTATATGCTATGTTTCTATTAGACTAAAAAAATTAATTAGCAATTTTTATTTATTTTGCTTTAGATGAACACGAGGAGCCGTACATGTGTGATGGCTGCGGAACCTGTCACACCACCCATTGATACGTTGACCCCCGAGTCACTTTGGTATCAAGTTCACCGATGAGTTTTAGCTGAACCGTTTCGACAGTCTCAAGCTCCGAGAAATCAAGTCCACTAAGTGGGCATGTCCGTATATCCTGAACCAACTTGGCATTCATGCTAATTTTGATTTACTTTACAACAATGTTAGTTTGTATGACTTTGTTTTCTATGTTATCACCATGTATCACCATTTGACGCTTGAGTTCCTCACACATTAACGCATACGTTGTGCTCTCACTATTGTTCCAAGGAGCAAATGTCTGAAGTTGATCGCATCAACTTCCGTCTTATGAACTGTGAGTACTCCTTGACACTCGACCAATGTGCTCAATGTTTTGGGTTTGCCAACAACACCACCGACGTATGCTCCACCACCTTTGTTTTAAATCATACACATTGGGAGTACTTTAATAGAATGATAATTCATGGAAACACACCCAAGGGGAACCAAATTGATCATCCTGCTATTCTCTATTTTTTTTATGTTATTGCTAACACCCTGCAGAAACGTGGTGAGTTTACTAGAGTCAATGAGAAGGACATGATGGTCCTCGCAAAAGCTGCTATTATTAATTGTACCTTAGTGCCAAATTTGAGAGCCCTTCTTGTGTCTTAACTTAAGCATCAAGCTCTGCAGTCTCGAGGACCCATATGCGGAGGAGCAATTATAACCGTTCTTGCACGCGCACTTGACATCAACCTAGGTAACATCCAACCGTTGACAGGAAGTCACCGTCTTGGTTTTTCTACTCTAAGAGCTTGTTGTATGATTTCTAGAACTAATGGTAGATACTTCCTTGATATAACTGGAGAGGATCACTTGATCCCAGCTCCTTTGCCTAAAGGTTTATTCTCTATCGAGGATGGAGGTTTGCGTTTTGACACGCAGGTTGAGGCAGGTCTACCTCATAATGAATACCCATGGGAAAGGAAGGAGAAGATGAAAAAGTAGAACAAGAAGGACCCAAACAAGATGTGCATCCACCAAACTACCACACCACCCATGAAGATATCTATGCCCTCAAAGGAAATATCCAAAACATGAACAATCTCTCCATCAACCTTCGAGATGCTACTGCCAACCTCGCCACCTAGCTCCATGATTGGAGCAGTCAATGGAATGTGGGAGATTATCCACCACCACCACAATGAGCAACAAAAGGGGTTGAAAAAGCCTAAGCTTGGGGATGTGTTCCCTCGACAATTTTATTTGTGTAATAAAGAGGCTATACTCTAGCTCCTTGAGAGCTTTGAAATAGTCATGTTGGTTTGTTCCAACACTTTGCTTTTGTTTTTGTTTCCTTTTGTTTTTCGTTTGTTTTTCTTTTCTTAGTTTCTTGCTTGGTCGCAAGTTATTTTCTATTCTTTAATCCCTATCCTCAAAAATATAAAAAGATTTTTCCATTTTCCTTTTTTCGTGAATGTGGATTCACACTTTGCCTCTTTGCTTTAATATTATTATGGGAATAATCATACTTGAGTTTTGAAGGAACACATCCCTATAAGGAAGAGGATTATGAAGTCACTCATGAGATGTATGTTGGGAAGATGACCCTAGGTAGGGTCAAGCTGAGGTATAAGGACAAGGTCCACCGAGGCATAAAAGTGCCAAAGTGCGAGCTAGACGAGGTATATGAGGGATGGCCGAGTTACATTCGGGTTACCCTAAGCCGGGCAGCACTTGCATGACTCGGCCGACATATATGGTATGTTGGCACGATGTCTGGGTTGTTTCATCTTTACAGGTACCGTCTTGGCCTAGTTACCCGACTGGGGCCGAGTCATGGGTTGGCTTGCTCAAGAAGGAGAGAGCCAACCCAAGGTCAGCGCTTTTCTCTCCCTCACGGGGATCTAGGGAGAGACAAGTACTAGTGACAAAGGACAGAGGAGCAGCGACAGAACAGAGGGTCATGGGCGTGACAGTGTCTGACCCCAACGGTCAAACAGTGTGGAAGCCATTGCCGTGCAGAGGCTGGCAACAGAGGAAAGGAGGGCGCCGAACTACTATTTTGGGACGAGCATCTTCTAGGAATATCCGGGCCACGTAAGCCCTAGCTGTAACTTGGCCACCCGTTTATAACGTGAGTCAGGGCCTCCAAGGAGAGGGTCGGTCCATTTTTCCTAAGGGAAAACCCTAGAGTGAGAAGAGAGTAGAAGCACTTCATCTTATTCCTCTCTTCGATATAGCTCAAGGAGCACTTGTACTAGTCCAAAGATCATAATATAAGATCTAGTGCAGGAGTAGAGGTTTTATCTCCACAGGAGAGCCTCGAACCTGGGTATATCGTGTGTTGAGTTCTTGCGTTCTTCGTCTGCGGATCCACAAAATTATCCCTTCCCATATACCACTAGAGTCCATTGGCCCCATCATTAGCCTACCCATGACATCTTCCATGACACCACCACGATAGTTGGCGCCCACAGTGGGGCCAGCAGTGGTGCTAGCTGGTGTGTTCATCCAGACGATAAACTTCATTGCCACTAGAGAGCATGTAGTCTCTGGGATGGTTCAGCGATTCAGCTCGCTGGACTTCTTTAGTGACAATGCGCGTAGCATTAGAAACCGCCCACCTCCGTGCAACGGCCTCTTCGTCAACTTTGGTGCACACAAGATCTGCATCGGGTCGACGACTCTTGTGCATACCCGCAGAAAGTCACCATGGCGGGAGAACCTCCTCTCAACTCGGCTCGCGGTTCGTGTATCACTCGCCCCGCCAGCTATGTCGAGGTGATGATGACTATGCCAGATGTTGGCACGTGCAAAGATCCGGCCGGAGATGGGGAAACAACTCCCAAGGTAACTATTTTGAGGTTTCCTCCACTGGAGAGGCCGCATAACATACTGCATCAACCTATAGAGAGTCTGACTACTCTAATAGCTCCCATAGTAGATCCGGCTCAGGCACATGCTGAGCTGCAGGAAACTCGGTAGAAAGTGTTAGAGGGAGCCAAGAAAATAGCACCGGCTCAGGAGGCATTGAACATCATGCTGCGTGAGTACTCTAGGGCGAACAAGATTAGCACTAGTCCCACTCGTATAGATGGCATAAAGATTAGGAAAAAGAACCTCATTAGTGAAATAGATAAGGAATATGTGCCAAGGCCAGGAGATTCGGTTAACCCGATGTCAGCAGGTTTGCCGAGGTACAGCACCCTGGCAAAGAACCTCAGGGCTGCTGATGACTGCAAGTGCACAGACCAATTGTATCTAGTTTTGAAGTAAAGATATCGAACCCACAGAGAGCTATTGGTAAAGGTCTTTATGCCCCTTGTCACTCTCTACCAAAGTATACTTGTAAGCTGTCTTTTATCTCAAGTAAAGGGTGTTTGAAAGGTTTATGATTGATTGCAGAAAAGTAATTAAAACAAGTAAAAGAAAATAAGTAACAAGTTTATGTGAAAGCGTGGTTGAACTCCATAGGGCTAAAACGTTCTCGGGGATGTAGGATACACCACAAGCATAGTATTATTGTTGTGTGCAACCAAGATAACATACTTCTTGTGTCATGATATGTGTGGAGAGAGCCCCATAAGAAGATGTTTACTACAAGGCTCGTAGGAAGCCACTTTGTTGAGCCAAGTGTGAGATCACCTCTAAATAACCACTGCGATGTCTGAGAGCAGTCACCCATGCAAACCACCGCAATCAAGGGTTTCCCCGTGGATATCGTAATTATCTTAGGGAGTCCCTCTTTAATCCCCCTTTGACCGTGTAAGTTACAAGCCGGTGCCAATCTGTCACGAGGTATTCCGGGTACGCTTCCAAGACACGTCCAAAGGATTTCTCCTCCCTTTAGTCCCGAAGGCAAATGATATGTGGCCGACTATGCATACTATCTAAAGAGAGAGAGAGAGATCAAACACAAACCATAATTATATCATAGACAAGCAAGTCATACGGACATAAGAATATATCATCTTTATTACAAGTTCATAATGGTGCTAGGGTTTGTCCATCTCCCCAAGAACAAAGGAACTACTCACTCATGGAAGGAATCAACAACATCATCATAATCAAATGAATGGATAAAAGTACGAAGGTAGATCTAATGCAAACCACAATTGGATCTAGAATTACAAAGAGATCTAATAGATGAAAGATGCGAGTAATGGTGGTAATGGAGATGCAGCGGTTGATGATGAAGGGGATGATGCATGGTCCTCCAATTATCCGTGAAGCAACCGAGATTTTGCCCTAGCCAATTTCCTCCTTCAGATCCCTTTCGAATGTGGTGTTTCTTGGTTTCTGGTGGTTGTGAATGTCGGATCTCTCTCTCGTCTTTGCTAGGGAGAAGTATTTGACGAGGCGGTCGTGATGGCGCCTGGTACGGGTGGATGGTACGGGTGGGCTCCGCCCGTACCAGTGGTCGTTAACCATACTGATGCTCCTCCTTGATTGGTATTCTTCTAGGTGCGAAGCTAAATTCATAAAATGACTTTTATCACTTAGAAATATCATATAATTACACTATATGATAGCTCTAATTGATATGTTCATATATGACTCCATGATTTGGGATACTGTTGAAACAAGAACAAAATAGCACATGCAGACGCAGTAAAATACAAAAATCCCTACTCTATTTACGCAAAAACAAAAGGTAAATATGCTTAAATTTTGGACGCATCAGCTGCAGATGCAGCAACAGCTGAGTTAGATGGTCTAACCGGTGTGGCCCAGGAGAGGCAACAAGGGAGATTCATAGAGCTGGTGCGCTTTGCGAACCAGCAAAATATGGAAATACATAGGACTAACCCAACAAGGGCAGGGGTTCTCGTGTCATTCATTCGGCTGGGGGCGCTCCTGCAAGATCAGTCGGGGCAGCATCTTCACCTGGTGCTGGTCCAATTAGAGAATATGTGGTAACCTCTAGTAGAAGGAACAAGCAGATGGTGCCATATGATCCGACACTGGCAATGCTGACCGAGGAAGTGTTAGCCGAGATAAGGTGGTCAAGGAAACCCCAGCCAAGGCAACGGGAGTCAAGGAAATGTTGGGCGTGACAATGTCGGCTAGTGCGACTCGGTAGGAGCAGGATAGTATCCACATTAGCAACACCAACAGTAGTACGTACCCCTCGGTAGGAGCAAAGTGCGGGGCCAGCTATGCAGCAGTAATATGCTCATCCGGGGCAAAACAGATACAATGATGGTTACTCGGCTATGGACAATGCCGGATTTCCTAGGCCGGATCATAATATGATGGGAAGTGCAATGGGATCAAGGCTGGGAAACAAGAACTTGCAGTCGGATGATGCAAGGTTAAAGTTGGATAGAATTAATAGGTCAGAACTATTTGAGGGACAAGGTCCTCCGGGTCATGCATGTTTCAGACCTCGGATTATGAGAGAACCACCTGTGCCAAACTTTTAGTTGGCTAGGGGAACAAATATATATATGATGGTAGCACCAAGCCACAAGATTGGTTGATTGATTATTCCACAGTTGTGCACATTGCACAGGGGAATCTCAGATGGGATCTGAGGTATGTACCTCAGATGCTAGAGGGGCTAGCAAGGGTATAGCTAAATAATCTGCTAGCAGGAAGTATAAACTATTGGTTGGATTTTGAGGAGATGTTCATCAGCAAATTCACCAGTACTTACAAGAGGACGAATAGGCCACAACACTTGGCAATGTGTAAATAAAGGCCGAATGAGACTAACCGAGAGTTTTTGACTCGGTGGTGTACATTACGCAACTCATGTGAAGGTGTGATTGAGTCACAGGCAATTGCTTGGTTTGTACAAGGGTGTAGACATGCAAGTGTACTGTGGCAAAGGCTACAGAGGGACATGCCAACTACATTGGCCGAGACAATCAAGATTGCAGATTCATATGCATTGGGAGATCCGACCCAACCCCTGCTTATGTCGGCCGAGCCGAATGAGGAGCACCACTACAGGTATGGGCTCGGATCATCTGGGCGGAATGATTTCCGGGGCAAAAGAAGAGATGAGAGTCCAGACTATAGATATGGTTTGGATCATGTTGCTGCGGTGAACCAAGATCATGTAACACCCCATCCACTGGGCTTGGGGGTGTCACTCCTGGCAGCTTAATAGGATATCTAGACTAGCCCCTCAAACCAACACTAGTCTTTTCTGCACACTTTATCCTCGCTCGTGCGCACCCGGTACCCACTTCCCGGTCAGTCACCCATCCTAGAATTGCTCTAGGCCAAGCACGCTTAATCTTAGAGTTCTTTTTGAATGAGCTTCCGGAAAAGAAGTTGCAACTTGTTAGTATGCGTATTCTATAAATCCTATTAAGCCATGTGACTGGTCTCACATACACCCTCCCTTTAGAAAATCGATGCCCTCATCGATCAAGCACACCCCAGGAACATTCCCTCTTGGCACGCGTTTGTGCGTCCAGTGCTGGCACATGTGCCATGCTGTGTCCACTCCAGGCCACGCGCGCCATGCTCCACATGTCCCACCACTGACCCGCACACCTATGTAACCGCGAGGATCGGCTTTGATACCACTTGTAACACCCTATCCACTAGGCCTGGGGGTGTCACTCCTAGAAGCTTAATAATATATCTAGACTGGCCCCACAAACCAACACTAGTTTGTTCTGCGCACTTTGTCCTCACTCGTGCGCACCTGGTACCCACTTCCCGGCCGGTCACCCATCCTAGAATTGCTCTAGGCCAAACATGCTTAACCTTAGAGTTCTTTTCGAAAGAGCTTCCAGAAAAGAAGTTGCAACTTGTTGGTATGCGTATTCTATCAATCCTATTAAGCCATGTGCCTAGTCTCATAGATCAGCCAGGAGCTGGGAATAGCGAGCGTCAGAAGGACAGTTGCCAACAGTGGACACAGAAAAGTGACGGCAAGTAAACATGGACAAATGAGCAGAAGAAGCAGTGGCAGGAGAGGGCGAAGTATATGTATGAATCTATGATGGATCATCCGTGCTAGTTCCATACTCCCAATCCGAGTAAGATAGAAAATCACACAACTCGGCAGTGTGCGTGGATGCAACGTTCTCTGAGGACATGGGTCTGCCTTCGGCACCTCACCCGCCACAACTCACAGGGGGAAATGCACAACATTTAGTGTCGTCGGATTGATGACAAGTATGCCATGAGGGGGTCCTCGAGGCGTGGGGAAGAGAGGGGTGTGAGACGTAAGGTGTTCCGGGACGGTGATCACACAAGTTTACCCAGGTTCGAATCCGCCGACTTTGGACGGATCCTACTCCTGCTAGCAATCCAGTAATACGGCAGAGCCGGGAATATGGGTTACAAGGGTTCGCCTGTGCGAGTTGAGATTGTAGACTATTGTGTTGCCCTAAAGGCTCTCCCTAGGACAACTTATATAGATATCTGGGATAGGGTTTACAGGAGAGACCTATCCGGCTACGACTAAGAGTTGGTCATAGAGTACATCTTGAACTACAAGTAACACTATGGGCCTATGTCGGTAAGTCTTCTGGGCCTTCCCATAGCCGGACTGGACTCCATCTCTTCTCCCTGACTGGGTCGCCCGTGAAGAAAAGCTCTAACCCGAAGTGGGCCACCCTGGTCAGTGAGGAACTGTGAGGATACCCGGAAAGTATATCCCCAACAGCCGCCCCTGGAAGTCTCCAAGATCCAAGTCGGATTCATCATCATCTAGCTTCATCTTCGGCTTGCAGAATCTTGAAGGGTTCCTGAAACTTCAAAACAAAAGATACGATCCGGGTCCCAAAAATAAGTCGGACCTATCAGTACGTTATTCGGATTTCCAGCTTGATATTCAAACTAAGCCGGAACTTGGTCTCTGACATCATCTAACACTGGTCATGGTCAAGTCACATCACTGACAGACATCTCCTGTCAGCACGACCGTTGGTGGGCCCGCCGTTCGGGGAACCGAGGCGCCGTTTCAATGCGTGTGTGGATATCGAGGCGGCGTAATCATCGCGTGGGGGCTTCCTAGTTCTTTCCATGACGCGTGGCGTGTGTACTGTGTCATTTGCATGAATCTTGGCATGGTTCAGTGGTTATAAAGGGTGATGATTCCCTCATCTCATCTTCTTCACCTATTCCCGTGTCGTTTCCTTCTCCCCCACTTCTCCCACGTGCACAGAGCTCCCTTGCCTCCAGAAATTCCCAGCTCCGCCCATCCAAGGTCACCGGCGCACCAGGAAAATGGCTTCCACTTCAACTTCTAGCGCAGCAGCGACGACGGCGATGGCAGAGGCGGCAAAAAGGGAGAGCAATCGCGGGGTTTAGATCCCGTGTGTCCTCGACGACGAGAAGCTCCGCGGCGTCAAAGAAGAAGGGCTCCTTCGTGCCGGCGATTGGCGGAGCGGCTTTGACGAAGCTGTCCCCAACCCTCGCAACAGCGAGCGAGTGCACTTCGGCACCCACCTCGACAGAGGTTTCTCCTTTCCTCCCTCAGATTTCTTTTCTGGGGTGATTGATCATTACAGTGTTCAACTTCACCATCTCCCCCCCAAACTCTCTCTTAGAGATGAGTGCCTATGACGCTTTGTGTGAGGGGTATCTCGGCATTAGGCCGAGTCTCACTCTCTTGCGGTACTATTTCCATGTCCGGAGAAACTCTATCACCGCCGGTAATCCTTACATTACCGGTACAATTAGTCTTTCGGTTAGGCGTGAGCGCGTCTATCCTCGGATTTTAGCTAGTGAGTCGGTCAAACAATGGCTGGCTAACTTTTTCTATCACAGGGATATTCCCGCTCCTGGCAAAGCTAGTGCTTTGCCGGCTTTGGTCGATGGAGCCGCCACGCCTCAACCATCTTGGGACGAGGCTGCTCCGGCTCTCAGTGACGATTTGCTTCTCGCCAAGAGGCGGATTGAATATCTGATGAAGCACAAGGGCCTTAGAGGGTCCGACTTGGTCTAGAGCTGGGTGGCACGCCGGATCTAGCCTCTCCAGCACCATGGCGACCGACTGATGCATTCCATCATGGCGTAGAAAAAGGACTCCCTCCGCATCAGCTCCAAGGCCTTAAAGCCACAAGATTACATAAGCCAAATCAAATGGCTGATAAAGGAGCGGATTGAGAGAAAGATTCCAGATTTATCTCTGGACATGCATACAGCGGAAGACCCTGTAGTGTCGGTAAGCTTTAGTAGTAAACCCTTTTTATGTGTTTCACCTTTAAGTTATTTCGCAATACTGAGATATTATCTTCTTTTCAGCTTGCCGACCTCCCCGAGTCGGAATTGGCTCCTATCGAGGGATATCCTCCTGAGTTTTCTCAGGAGGAGGAATTGGTCCCACTGTCGGACGTTGTGCCCCGGAAGCACAAAGCTACGATAGTGGACATCGGCACAAAGGAAGTGCCAGTTGTGAAGAGGTAACTTTCCGCACAACTTCCGCCTTTGTACATTACTCATGATTTCTTCCGAGATATAATGTTCTTCATTCTATTACTTTCTCAGAGCTAAGCAGCTCATCAAGGGCAAGGGGAAGGGAACTACTTCAAAGCCCCTGCGTCAGACGAAGCTAACTTTGGTTTCTCCCGCCGTGGCTCCTCCGACTCTTGCCCCTCAGCCTTCTACAGTGCCAGAGATTACTCCATCTCTGATCGTTGCAGAAAATCCGGCTCCCTCAACAGAGCCAGTGATCCTCGAGTCGCAGACTGACGTCACCATGGGTGACTCAGGGTTTGATAAGGGTGAACCCTCTTCGGGTAATGATCCCTCGGCAGAAACCTTCGCCAAAAATCTCCTGAATAATCCGGGACTTGCCAAATTTGGCTTATCTCGGAAATCTACGGAGGAAATCCAGCGGCTGGCCCGGCAATGCCTAGAAAGCTGAAATCTTTCTCCCGAAGAAGAAGCACAAGAAGCGGAGTACATCAAGTACTCCAATCTTCTCGAACAAGTCCGCCTTCGTGACGAGGGTTTAAGAGCTGGTGTGCTTCCACCACCTCCGGTTATTCCACTCACCCTCGCCGAGAAGGTTACTAATGAAGTGAACATGTGCCTGAGCAAGCTCACACATGAACATCATGTAAGTCAGAATTCCAACTCACGTTTTTATTTATGGTGCTTTATATCATATCCTCTAGCCCCCAAGCATTAAGTTGGATATACAATCTAGGTTTATGCTTCCTTAGGATGCCGAAGAATGAACTAGTGTAGCCCCCAAGGCTCGTGCCGATATTAGCTACAATATTAGCCCGAGTCTTCAGTAGACTTTTTACTCTGGGTATTCTGACTTACAGAAAGTTAATTCATATAACCAGGAATTGTTGAAGAATGTCTGCAATAAGCAGAGAGAGATCAAAGCTCTCCGACTTAAAAATGCTGAGCTTAAAGTTTCTAAGGATGAGGCCGAAGGTAAACATTCCGAGACTCAAACCTTGTCTTGCATTTTCATAGTCGAATATTTTTTTGCTGAACTGTTGTTCTTTTTGACTTACAACACTGATAAAGCAGTCCTGTGCTATGATCGAAGAGGCCGAGAATCTGAAGACCCTGGTGGTGGAAAACAAGGATCTCCGCCGAGAGCTAGACCAGCTTAAGGCGGATCATGAGAAGAGCATTGCTCAAGTTCTCGAATCCTCCTCCATGGCCACCATGGAGCGTGATTGCAAGATTGCACTCCACGAGCAGAAAATCTCGGATATCAACGATGAGCCTTTCAGAGAGAAGGACCTTTCTGAGGTGCTTCGAGCTGAACTCCGGAGTCTTCGTGAGGAGAAAACCAAAGTTGATGATGTCATCTTTGGTATGTTTCCATCTTTCTGACTTGTCTACATTCTTCGACTCTTTCGATGTCGGATTGATTAAACCGTTTTGCGTTATATGCATAGGTCCTCTGAACTTGATGGACTCCACCTCTGTCGAGCCTCGCACCCACCGGCTTACCCAAGTCGGTGATTTGCTTCATGACTTCCGCCAATCCATTGAGGATATTGGCGAAACTCTCAAGGTTCTGGACATGCATAGCATGTCCGACTTTTAGGTGCGGGACAAAGCAAAGGAGATGCCGCAGCTTGTCAAGGACTGGAACATGTCCTACGCGCGATCCGCAGTGCAAAACGCTCTCACAATGGTCATGAGCCACCATGGAAGCATGGAAATCTGACAAGTGACTAGAGGGTACTCTACTGTGGACGAAGACAGCCAGAAACATGATATCAAAGCCATCATGGACTCATGTGCCGGATATGGGTGTCACGTAGCTGATTTAACCAGCTATGACAGTCCCTTCTTCAACCGCGTGGACACGCCGCCTCCGCCTCTCGGATCGTTATCAGGGTGCAGCTGACGTGTCCAGCGAGCCGGCAGCCCCTACCTCTCCTCCTGCATCATAATTCACCAGAAAGAAACAGATGTATTATTCTGAAAACATTATGGGTCTGTAAATAAGTAGTGTAATACTTTTGATGGTGCTAAATTTTTATCTATCCAGCCCTTTTGGCTTAAATTCTGTGTGCCTGAAATGTTTGCATAAGCAATTGTATTTTTTGTTTGTACTTATTGTTTATCTAGCTTTCCGCCTCGTTCCTTTCATGAGCCGGCTAAACTTTCAGCACGAAAACTTTGCCGAGCATCGGAGCTCAATTGCTAAACCAGTTTAAACTCGGAAACAAAGCCGGCTTCCAGTACCAACAATTCACTACTCAGAAAATACCCGCATCCGGCAATCAGACAAATAACCAAAGTATAGACTAGGAAATATAGATTTATACCCAAAGGTAGCAATTTTAGAATTGGAAATCTAAACCAGAACGAACATAAGCATAAAGTACTTTCAAGTATTCTGGGATTTTCGACTGTGACATGATCATTCAGAAATAAGATGGTAAAAACTTCTCAGAAAAAACTTGAGGCAACCAAAACTTTTATTTCTCACAGAACATGTACACACATATGATTACAAATAAGGATAAACTAAGAATAAAAGGGACGTAGCTGAGCAATATTCCATGGTCTGTCTAACTCATCCGGATTTATACTGCCTCCATCTCTCTTTCTCTTCTTAGTAGTAGGTCTTTCTTTGACTGGCCTCATATCAGTTAGGTAGTATGAACCATTGTGCAATACTCGACTAACTAAAAATGGCCCTTCCCATACTGGTTAAAGTTTGTGCTTTCTTTGTTGCTTAAGCCGGAGAACCAAAATGCCCTTATTGAAAGACATGTTTCTGATTCTCTGGCTATGATACTTGCGTAACTTCTACTGATAGGCTGTTGATCTCATTTCAGCAATGACGTGAACTTCTTCGACTAAGTCGAGATAATTTTGTCAAGAAATCTCGGCATCCTCTTCAATATACGCAGCCACTCTAGGGGAAGTGTGAATCAAATCACTAGGAAGAACTGCTTCTGCGCCATAGACCAAGAAGAAAGGTGTGTATCCGCTTGACCTGTTCGGAGTTGTTCGTAAACTCCATATTACAGAAGGTAATTCCTCTGCCCAAGCCCCCGCAGCACATCGTAGTGGTGCTTTGAGTCTCGGTTTTAGGCCTTGTAGGATTAAACCATTTGCTCTTTCGACTTGTCCATTAGCCTGTGGATGTGCGACTGACGCAATGTCAAGCCGGATATTTTGTTCGTTGCAGAATTCGACAAGTTCTCCCATAGAGAAATTACGCCCGTTGTCCGTAATAATACAATGCGGATAACCATACCGGATTATAACATCCTCGACAAATCTTTTGGCTGTTGCTCCATCACAACTAGTGACGGGTTTAGCCTCAATCCATTTGGTGAATTTATCCTCAGTTCTTTCCTCATGTCGAAGGTTTGGCAGAGCTTTCTAGGCCCTTCTCTCATGAAGAAATTGACAATGTTGTTTCCCATATGCCGAGTGACAAGTCTCCTGGCCCAGACGGTTTTTCTGGCTTATTTCTCAAAGTGTGTTGGCCAGTGATAAAATATGACTTTTATAGTCTATTCCATGAGTTTTGGGAAATCTTCAAAGTATCAATGAATCATTCATAACACTTATCCCCAAAAACCACTCTCTCGAGAGACCGAATGACTATCGCCCCATATCTCTTCTTAACATTTGTCTGAAATTAATTACCAAGCTTTTAGCTAACCGTCTTCAAGGTAGAATTCTTGACTTGGTACACATAAACCAGTATGGTTTCTTAAAATCGATAAATATTCAAGACTGTGTAGGGTGGGAATATGAATACATTCATCAGTGTAAGGAAGGCAATTCTGAAACAGTCATCCTTAAGTTGGACTTTGCAAAAGCCTTTGACACAGTAGAACATGCAGCGATCTTGAATTCTTTTGAATGTTTTGGATTCGACACAAGATGGCTGAATTGGTTAAAGATGCTCATGTCCACTGGTACCTCGGCTATTCTCTTAAAATGGGGTGCCGGGCAAGAATTTTTTTTGTCACCGTGGTGTTCACCAAGGGGATCCGCTCTCGCCACTTTTATTTGTTGGTGTTTCTGAGCTGTTGAAAGCAATGGTGAATCACCTTTTTCAGAATGGTACCCTGCACGCATCTCTAGATATACCTAACAGTGATTTCCCTATTGTTCAATACACCGATGACACTTTACTAATTCTACAAGATTGTCCTATTCAACTTATTGCTTTGAAGGAATTACTTGAAACATTTGCACAAGTTTCAGGATGTGAGTTAATTATGCCAAATCTGCACTTATTTCAGTAAATCTTCCTGAGTAGCGTTTACAGATGCTTGCACAAATTTTTGGCTGTTCTGTGGGTAACCTACCTTTCACGTATTTAGGTTTACCATTAGGTGTGACAAAACCCACAATCCAAGATCTGTCGCCTCTGGTTAGCCTGGTTGAACGCAGACTTAATGCAAGTGCTCGATTCTTGGGATATGGTGGAGACTTGAGTTTGTTCGCTCAGTTCTCTCCACACTGCCATCCTTTTATCTTTGTTCACTAAAGCTCCAAAAAACTATTATAAATATATGCAATCATGGTCAGCGACATTGCTTATGGGCCAAAGAGGAAGATTCATCTTCGCTTAATGCTTTAGTAGCTTGGACTCAGGTCTGTCGTCCTAAACAACATGGAGGCTTAGGTGTGCGTAACTTGGAGCTGCAGAACAAAGCACTTCTACTGAAGCAGTTACACAAATTTTATTCTAGAGCTGATGTGCCATGGGTCAAATTGGTATGGTCTCTTTATGGTGATGATGTTCCTCATGCAAAGTCTAAACGGGGCTCATTCTGGTGGAGAGACATATTTAGTCTTGGTGGATGATTACAGAAGTATCACAAAGTGCAAATAGGGAATGGATCATCTGTACTATTTTGGAAGGATTTTTGGTTTGAGGGGGAACTACTTTGTGATAAATATCCTCGGCTATATTCCTATGCTTTGGATGAGGACATTGCGCTATCTACACTTGGATCGATCTCTGAACTCACGAACTGCTTTGCTTTACCTCTCTCTGTTGAAGCTTCCCAAGAACTACAACAAGTGCATAACTTGTTGGAAAGGACTCAGTTGGTGAGCTCAGTTGAAGATCAGCGTACGTTTGTTTGGGGTGTGAAATACACACCTTCTAGATACTACAACTTCTTGTTTGAACGTGTACCAAGAGACAAGGTGCTTGGCAAAATATGGAAGTCGAAATCTTTGCCTAAACTAAAAGTTTTTGTGTGGCTACTGATGCTAGACCGTATTAATACTAGAGATATCATGGTTAGAAAACAGTGGCACTTGGACTCTAGACCTGAATGTGTTCTTTGCGATGCAGCTATCCTCGAAACAGAGACCATTTGTTTTTTGAATGTGATTTTGCCAACCAGTGCTGGAACTCGATTCAGATTCAGCGGGACATGACACTTCCTCTCTCTGACAGATTTCTGCTTGCTGAATCTTTGTTTCAAGGGCCATGTTTCATGGAGGCGTTTGCATGCTCATCTTGGAACATTTGGAAGGTTCGCAATGAAAAAATCTTTGAAGATGTACCCGCCTCCTTCTTTTGCTGGAAATCTGGCTTCACAAATGATTTCCTCCTCCATCGATATAGAGTCAAGGCAGACGTGGTTCAATCACTTGTTGACTGGCTGTTGTTAACTCTTACCTAGTTCACATGGTAGCTTTATTTTATTTTTTACCTCCTTGATGTAATTTCCTTTTGTTTGGACTTTGTATAGTGTTACCTATATATAAAAGAAAATGACACCGTAGGGGATTCCCCTACGGTAAAGGTGTCAAAAAAAAGAATTTATCCACCATCACTAAGGTGAGCAAATCCACTTGGAGCCCGTTTGAACGGTCCTACCATATCAAGCCCCCAGACCGCGAAAGGCCATGTTATAGGTATTGTTCGCAGCTGATCAGCCGGAACGTGAACTTGTTTGGCGTACTTTTGCCAGCCCTTGCACATCTTGACCTGCCATTCGGCATCTGCCTTGGCTGTAAGCCAGAAAAAACCATGTCGGGAAGCTTTTGCCACTAAAGATTTGGCTGCTTCATGGTGACCACACTCGCCTTCGTGGATTTCTCTTAAGATTTCCACTCCTTCCGGAGATACGCAGCGCTGAAAGACCCTAGACACACTCTGCTTATAGATCTCACCACTAACTACAGTATAGGCTTTTGCTCGTCGGATGATCTGCCGGCTCAAAACTTCGTCTTCGGGTAATTTGCCATCTACCAAATAGTCGAGGTAGGGTTGAGTCCAGCTGGGAATTACAGCCAGAACTGCTATTAGAGGTGAGTCGGATTTGATCGGATATTCCTTGTCCACTCCCTTTATTGAGGGAACTTTGAGGTGCTCAAAAAAAGCGCCATCTAGGACCTCTTTCCGTGCAGAGCCTATTCGAGATAATGCATCTGCTTCCACATTTTCTGCCCAAGGGATGTGTTGAATCTCAAACCATTCGAACGATTTAGATAAATCATCCACGATAGCTTTATATGCTGCCATGTGTTTATTTACATTACAAATATCCGACACTTGCTGAGCAACAAGATCCGAATCTCTGTAACACATCAAACATCGAATGCCGATATCCTTAGCAATCCGGATTTCATGTAGCAGTGCTTCATACTCGGCAATATTATTTGTCGCTGTGAAGTGGATCTGCAACACGTATAAAAGTTTATCTCCTTGGGGTGATGTGAGCACCACGCCAGCCCCGAGCCCCCGCGAGCCTTAGACCCATCAAAATATAGGGTCCAATATTCTGACTCAGGGAGGATCATATTCTCCTTCATCTCTGTCCAATCAACAACAAAGTCGGCAAGGATTTGGGATTTGATTGCTGTCCGAGGTTTGTACTCAATATCAAAAGTTGAGAGCTCTATGCCCCATTTGGCGACGTGTCCTGTGGCGTCACTGTTGTTGATTATATCTCTCATGGGAGCTGTGCTCACCATGGTAATTGGATGTTCCTGAAAATAATGTCGTAGCTTACAAGATGCTAAGAACACACCATAAGCTAGCTTTTGATAGTGCGGATATCGCTGTTTCGATTCTGTTAAGACCTCGCTGAGAAAGTAAGTCAGACGCTGCACCAAGTTCCTGATTTTCCTCCGATCTCTCCACTACCATGACAATATTGACAACTTTGTTTGTCGCAGCGAGATAGAGCAACATCGGTTCCTGTGGTTCCGGGGCTGCAAGGATTGGAGCAGATGAGAGTACTGTTTTCAGGTCTTGTAGCGTAGCTTCAGCTTCGGCAGTCCACACAAAATCCTTGGTCTTTTTCAGGAGTTTGTATAATGGTGCGGCTCTTTCACCGAGCCGGCTTTCAAACCGACTGACTGTGGCAATGCAACCAGTTAGTCTTTGTACGTCCTTTAGGCGAGTTGGCCTGGAAATGTTGAGTATAACCTTTATTTTGTCTCGGTTCACCTCTATGCCTCTTTGAGACACGATGAAATCTAACAATTTTCCGGTTGGGATTCCAAAGAAGCATTTCTTCGGATTAAGCATTATGTTGTATTTTTGTAGATTGGCGAATGTTTCCTCCAAGTCGGAAATCAATGTTTCCTTCTTTTTGGACATCACCACAATATCATCCACATATGCATGTACATTGCGTCCGATTTGATCGTGGAGGCAACACTGCATTGTGCGTTGGTACGTAGCTCCTGCGTTCTTCAGCCCAAAGGGCATCGTAACAAAACAGAGGGTTCTAAAGGGGGTTATGAATGAAGTTTTGACTTTGTCAGATTCCTTCATCCGGATTTGGTGATAACCGGAATATGCGTCGAGAAAACAGAGGAATTTCGAGCCTGCCGTGGAATCGATAACTTGATCAATCCTAGGCAGCGCGAACGGATCTTTGGGACAAGCCTTGTTCAAGGCAATATAATCAACACACATCCTTAAATCAGTGGTATCCTTTTTAGGGACCATTACAGGATTGGCTGACCACTCAGTGTGGATGACCTCTTCTATGAATCCGGCTAACTCGAGCCATGCTAGTTCCTTAGCTATTGCCTTACGCTTTTCATCGCCGAAACATCGTAAGGACTATTTGACGGGTTTAGCATTCGGGTTTACATTTAAAGAGTGCCCGGCAAGTTCCCTAGGTACTCTGGTCATGTCAGATGGCTGCCATGCAAAGATATCTTGATTTTCTTTATGGAACTTGATGAGCGCACTTTCCTATGTGCTATCTAGGCCTATGCCTATCTGGGTCACCTTGGAGGGGTCATCATCCTTCAACGACGTCTTCTTCGTCTCTTGTGATGCCTTGAACTCTGGATTCGGCTTTGTCACCTCCTTCTTTGTCGCGGGCATCTCGGATGGATCTATGCTCTTCTTGATCTCCTGGTACTCCTGGGCGTGCAGCACGGCTTCAGCAAAGGCGACATTTCCATCCTCGCACTCTCGCGCTTTCTTCGGGTCTCCCTTGATGGTGATCACGCCGTTGGGACCTAGAATTTTCATCATATTGTAAATGTACCACGGACGAGCCATAAAATCGAAGTAAGCCGAACGTCCGAATATAGTGTGGTACGCGCTCTTGAATGGGACCACTTCAAAGGAAAGTGCCTTCGTCCGATAGTTCTTTGGAGTTGCAAAGGTAACATTCAAAGTGATTTCTCCCAGGGAATTTGCTTGTCTTCCTGGGACAACCCCGTGAAAGATCACAGAGCTGTGGTTCAGCTGGGTCTCCGAGATCTTCATCCGGCGTAGCGTTTCGACATACAGAATGTTAATGTTGCTGCCACCACCCATGAGAGTCTTGGAGAAACCATAACCGTCAATTAGTGGATTGACAATTAAGGCGTATTTTCCTCGCCTGTAACTTAGGCGGATGATCAGCACGGTCAAAGGTGATTGCCACTTCCGACCAGTCCAAGAATTGAGGGACAACCGAAACTGTTGCGTTGAGCTCATGTAGAACTGCTTTCTTGACCTTTGCTGGTTGAGATCCGAGGAAGGTGACGTACGTGTCTTTCTTGGTCGGAAAGTTTTTCTTCCCTTCTGGCTTGGGATTTGAAGCATCAGTTTCCTCCATGTCGGAATCTTCCTTGGTCTCTTTATCCTTTCGGGATTCTTCTTTCCCTTCTTCCGCTTAGCCCTGTAGCCAGCGGTATCATCTCTCTTAATGTCGTCATTAAAACAACACTCGGCATTTGTGTGGGACGATCCCCCATTGGCGTCTAGGTGATGCACACATGGGTTATTGGCAATGTCGGCCCAAGAGTAGGTTCTGCCAGGTTGCTGGTCTCCTCTACCTTGAACTCTTGACGTCCCACGACCGCGTCCGCGGCCACCACCACGTCCTCCTTGTCCTCCAGACCCGAAAATAGCAGTGACCACTGCCGTTTCCGCATTGGGTTTTTCTTTCGAGGTATTCTTGCGCTTCTGAGCTTGTTGCTTTGGTTGTTTTGCTGACTGTGGCAAAACCAGGGTGTTCAGTAATCCCTCTGCATCGTCGTCAGCATCTGCATACTTGCTCGTTGTTTCTATCATCTCTCCCAAATCAGTAACTTTATCACACTTCAAGCGATGACGTAGTAAACCAATTGGGAGTCCTGCAATGAAAGCTTCAATCGCAGTTTGGTCATTTACTCCTTCACAGGAGTTCTTGGTGTCGATCCATCATCCAAGATAATCCCGGCAAGTTTCTCCGGCTTTCAAGGTGCAATGCTGTAGGTCTCCTAGCGTACAGTGCCTCCGGTATTTGCCTTCGAAATTCTGAAAGAACGCACTTTGCATGTCATACCAGTTGTGAATGGTGTTCTCCGGAAGTACATTGAGCCATGATCATGCCGTCTTCCGCAACATGAGTGGGAGATATCGGGTTGCGACCAGGCTGTTTCCGCCTTTGGCGATGCAGCAAGCTTGGAAGAAATCCTGTAGCCAAGTGTCTGGCCGATCTATGCCGTCGTAGGCTTGAATGTGTCTTGAGATAGCAAATCCTTCCGGAAAGTTTGTAGCTCTTATGCGTGGTACAAAGCACTTTGGGCCCACGTATATGTCATCATTTTCATAGCGCGCGCTTCTATGTTGGAATTAATCCTGTGCCTTGCGTCACTTGGGGATAGAAATCATCCCGAATGATGGCTACGGTTGCGGTGCCTTGGAGCCGGACTTCAGCTTCTGCCAACACCTCCACCATGATGTCCTCCTTGGCCTCCTTGGGGGTCGTTATGATGGTTGCTTGGTGGGGAAGGTGGAGCAGCTGGGTTGTTTCCGGCTGATCGCCAGCCTCCGTTCGGAGCGTCGTTATTCCGGTTCCGGGGAGGATCTTCATTGTGACGAGCCCCCTGCCAGTTTGACTCGGTGCAATGTCTGGCATTCCTTCGCCTGTCATCCGGACGGCTTGCGTGTCTAGGAGGTGCCATTCTTTGTCGGTCCTCCTCGTGACGTTTCTCTTTATCTTCTTCCCTACGGTACTTCGACTCTCGCTGGGGAGGATTCCTCGGATTCAGTGTAGCAATTGCCTCTTTATGGTGCTATCCTGAAGATTCGGTTCTTGGGTAGTTGTCTTCTCGATGGTTAGAATGATGGTGGTGTTACGGAACACGTTGGGGTCTTACATCAGCCCATGCCAGATCTGTGCGACATTGGTCAGAATCAGAGACCAGTTTTTGACTTCTGAACAAGGCGACCTTTTGCTGCTCCAGCCCCTTGTTGAGTAGTTTGATGCCCAACCGGATCTGCTCCGGGCCTGGATTAGCCGATAGGATTTCTCGAGCCGCAATAGTGTTCTGTACTGGCGTTGGATACACCCAATCCCCGTTGCTGTCGCGTCGAGGCATCCCAAGTTCTCCTCCAAAAAGGACTTTGTGAATCTGCGGGAATTGGTCGTCATGAGTATGACACTTCCTTGTCTTCTGATGTTGCCTAGAGTTGTAATTCTCCACAGTTGCCATGCGTTTCTTTTCCTCCTCAATGTTTTTGGCTTCATCGAGGAGTACTTGGCGACGCGCTTCTAGGGCCTGGGCCCTCTTGTCCAGCTCTTCAGCAGTAAGCTCTGCAGCTGTGGGAATAGGTGTGGTTAATGCAGCATCGATGAGTTTACGTGCACCTTTAGTGATCACGTGTCCGTCCACCGACTCTTCTTTGGGCTCGTCTGGGATAAGTGCTCAATCTGAGTCTTCCTCGTATTCCTTCGCAATCACCTCCTCTGCCGGAGGGTCTTTCACCGGGGTCTTGTTTTTCTTGTTCTTCTTCTTTGCCTTCTTGGCAGCGCCGGTAGCAAAGATGGCTTTGTGTCCGTTTCCTGGAGTCAAGCTCGGATCAGTACTTCCAGACATCTGGACCTCGGGATTGTCTCTGATTTCCATGTCATCCTGTGCTTTGGGAGAGTTTTCCTCGGATCCTTCATCCATGGCTTCTTCTTCCTCTACAGCTTTGGAGTTATACTCCTCTTCATACTTCGCGGAGAACTTTCGGAAATCTGCCGATGTCATCGAGTCATCCGAAGATGCGT
Source organism: Avena eriantha (assembly GCA_910589775.1). Lineage (NCBI taxonomy): Eukaryota > Viridiplantae > Streptophyta > Magnoliopsida > Poales > Poaceae > Avena > Avena eriantha. The sequence continues at coordinate 268,000,513 of OU342740.1, read as the reverse complement.
GTACGTTGGGGTTTGTTCCGATCGCCTCCAGCACAGAGTCGGTGTTGTCTCCAGCATCGGCGGAGCCGGATCCGGATCCCACATATCCGACAAAGTGTGATGCGCCCCTCCTGAGATAACTGCGGTCTTCATAGTAGGCTTCATCAAAACGTTTGATGGTCTCGAGGATTTCATCTATGCCTGAGTTTTGTATCATCATGCATCTTAGTGTGTACCTCAGGAAAGGCATGTCTGTCCTGGCGTCGTCAGAGCCGGAACTAGTGTTGTTGCTATGCTCCTCCTAGATGTTGACTTCAGTGGGTGGGTCAATCTGGGATTCGGTCTCTCCAGGGAGATCCACTCCAGTTTCAACTTGGACCGCCAAGTCTGTTTCAGGTTTGGATTTCTCCATTATCTCCGCGATTGGTGCAGGCTAGGTGGGATTAGGGTTTTATGAGATCCGGAACTCTGCCGCCTCCGCGGACAAAGGGGACCCAGAAGTTTCTTTTGCCTCTATCATCACCGCTGGGGTGGGTGGGGCAGGTTCAGCGAAACCGATGTAAACATCGATCTCGCCAAAAGACATGATGGTGTAGGCAGTCACAGCCTCCCTAGCCAGAACCCAGGTCTAGTCGAGAACGATGAGAGGGACGTCGCTAGCATAGAGGATGCGACCGACGTCGATAGTCTCGCCGATTCCGATTCTTGCGGATTCCGCTCGGAACACAGATCCGAAGCTCACTTGCCCCACGGTGGGTGCCAACTGTTGTCAGATTGATGACAAGTACGCCATCAGGGGGTCCTCGAGGCGTGCGGAAGAGAGGGGTGTGAGACGTACGGTGTTTCAGGACGGTGAGCACACAAGTTTACCCAGGTTCAAATCCGCCGGCTTTGGACGGATCCTACTCCTGCTAACAATCCAATAATACGGCAGCGCCGGAATATGGGTTATAAGGGTTCGCCTGTGCGAGTTGAGATTGTAGACTATTGTGTTGCCCTAAAGTCTCTCCCTAGGACGGCTTATATAGATATCCAACCTAGGATTTATAGGAGAGACCTATCCGGCTACGACCAAGAGTCGGTCACATAGTACATCTTGAACTACAAGTAACACTATGGGCCTATGTCGGTAAGTCTTCTGGGCCTTCCCGTAGCCGGACTGGACTCCGTCTCTTCTCCCTGACTAGGCTACCCATGAAGCAAAGCTCTAACCCGAAGTGGGCCACCCTGGTCAGTGAGGAACTGTGAGGATACCCGGAAAGTATATCCCCAACATTTAGTCCTACCTCCACCACCACCAAGGTATGAGAACTAGGAGATAAGAGATGCAATGCATCAAGTGAACAACTAGAACCAAGGGGAGTATAGAAACCTCAGCAATGATGGCAGAAATGAGTATACGGAGCACCACCAGAGCTATTGTGTGCTTACCACTAAGGAAAATGACAGGCAAAGTGTGTAGAGAAGACACATGGAAGTCAATGCAGTTATGCCAACAATGCTAAAGTATATGTATTGGTCGGACCAGGAGATTACCTGGAGCATAAAAGATCATCCCAAGCTCATGCCGAGTCCTAGATCATATGCTCTAGTGCTTGATCTGACGTTTATTGGGACAAACATAAATGTGAAGTTCTCAAAGGTACTCATTGACAATGGCAGCAGTATCAACATACTATACAAGGACACAATGCATAAGCTGGGTATCTCGGAAAACATGCTCCAGTCGACTAAGACCACCTTTCATGGCATTGTGTCGGGGTTGTCCCGTGATCCAATTGGCAAAGTATAGATAGATGTATTATTGGCACAAGAGATAACTACAGAACGGAAAACTTGTTATTCGAGGTTGTGGATCTGGACAGTTGTTACCATGCCCTTCTTAGCAGGCCAGCACTTTCAAAGTTTATGGATAGTGAACATATCAGCTATCTGAAGATGAAGATGCCAGGGCCCAATGGGTTCATCACCATCACTTGGGACTTTAGGCATTCCATGGAGTGTGCCTTGGCCGAGTGAAACCTGGTTGAGTCATTGGTCATTGCACAAGAAAAGAAGAGGATTCGGGAGGCTGTGGCATTGGCTCAGTCAGCTCATCTGAATATGCCGACGCTGAGTAACCCACATGGGAGTGTATCATTCCAGCTGACTAAGGACACCAAGAAAGTTCAAATTTATGACCAGTTCCTAGAGTGCACTATTATTATTGGTGCAGGCCTAAATGGAAAATAGGAAAGCGAGCTCATCAGCTTCCTCTGTGAGAATCGGGACATTTTTGCTTGGTCCACACAGGACCTGCAAGGTGTGCCGAGGGAGCTGGCTAAGCACTCTTTGCATGTTAGGCCTGATGCAAGGCTGGTGAAGCAACCTCTTCGCCGCTTTAACGAGGATAGGAGAAAAATCATAGGTGATGAGATAGCTCGGCTCCTTGCATCTGGGTTTATTATGGAAGTACTTCATTTGATGGTTGTCTAATCTGGTGCTGGTGGAGAAGAAAAAAGATGACCCGAACGTGGCAGCATGTGCATTGACTATACCAACTTGAACAAGGCATGTCCGAAAGGTCCATTTCCTTTGCTGAGGATAGATCAAGTCATTGATTCGACAACTGATTGTGAGCTCTTATCATTTGTAGATGCATATTTTGGTTTCCACCAGATACCATTAAACCTGGATGATCAAATAAAAATTGCCTTTATTACCCGGTATGAGGCTTATTGCTATCGCACTATGCCATTCGGCTTACGTAATGCGGGAGCAACGTATCATAGGTGCATGCAAAAGTGCTTGCATGATAAAATTGGCAAAAATGTCCAAGTATATGTTGATGATGTGGTGATAAAAACCAAGGAGAGTGATACTCTCTTATATGATATCAGGCAAACATTCGCGAACTTAAGAAGATTACGAATGAAACTTAACCTAAAGAAATGCACCTTCGGTGTCTCGGCCAGAAAATTACTCGGTTTCCTCATGTCCAGCCGAGGTATAGAGGCTAATCCAACTAAGATCCAAGCTATTGAGCGCATGGAGCTGCCGAAGTGTCTTAACAATGTCCAGAAGTTCACTGGTTGCCTAGCATTGCTAAGTTGCATCATTTGTCGGCTAGGAGAAAAAGGCATTACGTTTGTACCAGCTAATGAAAAAGTTGGACAAGTTCATCTGGACACCATAGGCGAATGATGCTTTTCATGAATTAAAAAAGATGCTAGCCTCTACACCCGTCTTAGCTTCACCACTATCCAAAGAGCCGATGTTGCTCTACATAGCAGCGACCAACTAAGCCGTGAGTGTTGTGGTAGTGGTCGAGCGTAACAAGGTGGGTAAGTCAGTGTAGAGGTAGTTTATTACCTAAGTGAAGTACTTTCTGCTTCAAAATAGAACTACCCCCACTATCAAAAGATGGCATATGGCATCTATATGGCGGACAAAAAGCTTAAGCATTACTTTGAAGAACACCCTATAAAGGTGATATGTGAAGCACCAATATCGGAGATAATGGGTAATAAAGATGCAAGTGGTCGAATCACCGAATGGGCAATTGAGCTATCACCATATGATCCACAGTATGATAGAAGAGATGCAATCAAGTCTCAGGAAGTGGGACTTTTTTGTCGATAGGGACAAGATGCAGTATGGGTTGCCCTTGCCTGACTCAAATTACTAGAGAATGCACTTTGATGGATCCAAACTGAAGGATGGGTTAGGTGTCAGGGTAGTCCTTACCTCGCCCAAAAAGGATCGGTGGAGATATGTGTTGCAGATTCATTTCAGGGCATCAAACAATGTGGCCGAATATGAAGCACTTGTGCATGGCTTAGAAGTAGCAAAGAAAATTGGAATATGTCGGATTCAGTGCTTTGGTGATTCAGATTTAGTGATACAACAAGTTTCGGGTCATTGGGATGCCTTGGACGCAAATATGGCCTATATAGATTTCATGTTCAAAAAATATGCGGATACTTTGATGGATGTGAATTCCATCCTATACCTCGGGCAGAAAATGATGCAGCCAAGATGTATTATCGAACCTTGGCTCATCTCGGTAGGCTATCCTGCTGATACGTCCAAAATGTATCTACTTTCCCGAACACTTTTGCTATTGTTTCTCCTCTAAACTTGTGTGATTTGGATGCAACTAACGTTGTTTTCAGCAGAATTGCCTTGGTGTCTACTTTTTGTGCAGAAAATCAACTATCAGGAAAAATCCCGAAAAATATGCCAAAAATCCTATTTCACCAGACTCCCAGAGCCAGAATACGAGACGGAGGGGGGCTGGGCCCAGGCCACACCACCTTGCCGCGTGGGCTAGCCTAGGCCGCGCCAGGGGGTGGTCTGGCCGCCCCAGACACCCCTCGGTCTCCCTCTTCGCCTATAAGTTGCCTTCTGACCTAAAAACTCAGGGGGGTTCGACGTTTTTCTAGAAGGAGTTCCGCTCCGCCGCCACCACCAGATTCCACGAAACAGCACCAGAAACTCCGTTCTAGCACCCTGCCAGGACGGGGAATTGGAGGAGATCATCGCCATCATCATCACCATCGCTTCTCCATCGACCATCCATGTTGCCCCCATCGATGAGTGAGTAATCCCCTGCTGTAGGCTATGGGGATGGTAGGGATTGGATGAGATCGTTCATGTAATGGCATCAGATTATTAGGGCATGGTGCCTAGTATCTTTTATTAGTGCTTTATGACTTTGTTGCGACTTGTTGTGCTTAATGCTTATCACTAGGGCCCGAGTGCCATGATTTCAGATCTAAACATGTTATTGATTCATTATGATAGTATTGTTTTTGGTCTTACCTGCAAGTTGTATACACACGTTGTTGTCTGGAACCAATGGCCCCGAAGTGACGGAAATTGGGATAACCGGAGGGAAAGGCTTTGATGTGAGGATCACATGTGTTCACTGAGTGCTAATGCTTTGCTCCGGTGTTCTATTAAAAGGAGCACCTTAATTGCCAGTAGTTCCCTTGAGGCCCCGCTGCAAACGGGCTGGCAGGACAAAATATGTTGTGCAAGTTCTCATTGCGAGCATGTATGACTATATATGGAACACATGCCTAGGATTATCTAGTACTTGGATGCTTTATCTTATACTGCAATTGCCTTATGTTCTGATTACTATGTTAATTGTCTTGTCCATGCAACGCCCGTCCATCCATCCCTATGCCTACCACACTCGAATCCTACTGTTTACTGTTATTGTTACTGTTGTCTTTACTTCACTACTGCTGCTACTTTACTATTGTTACTACAAAACTGTTGCTACTGATAAACTGCTGTGAGCAAGATTGTTTCCAGGTGCAGCTGAATTGACAACTCAGTTGTTAAGGCTTATAAATATTCTTTGTCTCCCCTTGTGTCGAATCAATAAATTGGGTTTCACTTCCCTCGAAAATACTGCGATACACCCCCTATACTTGTGGGTCATCAAAACTATTTTTTGGCGCCGTTGCCGGGGAGCATAGCTTTATTTATTAAGTTCACTTGGATTCTCTATTGTTCGTTGCTATCCATCCATCATGGGTAAGTCTCGTGATGGCAAGGTTCCTATTTTACCATCCACTACAAGAAGAGGTACGGTTCTGAACACCTATGCTGCTCTTGATTCACCATCTGTTATAAGTAAGCTCGTTACACCACAACATACACATTCTACACACACTGCTACTATTGCTGAATCTGAAACTTCTGATGCTTATGATGTTGCTTCTACTGTGCTCGATAAGAGTGGTTCATTAGGTCCTTTCCTAGATGCTACGATTGCTAGAACTATAGCTGGAAATACTGAAACTCCTAATGAAGACACTACCACACCTGTGAGTTCACCTAAGTCTAGTGAAAGTTATGATATTGAAGATGGTTATGTTGAGATGACCGATGAATTTATTAAAGCATGTAAAAACACCCATGATAGGAGCGCTGCTAGGAGTCTCCTTGAGAGGCATACTATTAGACCCAAATTAACTCCTATTGCTAAGTTTGCTGCTTCTCCCATAAACATTATAGATAAAGATTATGATTTCTCTCTCGATCTATCTTACATAGCTATTGTTGAGAAAGAACATTTTTGTGGGACTAAGAATGAAAGTGCGGTAGCACATATGAATGAACTTTCTACCATGAGTGGCTTGTTTTCTGATGATATTAAGATGCGTACTTACTTTGTTGCTAAGATTTTCCCCTTTTCACTAAAAGGAGAAGCTAAAACTTGGTTTAGTAATTTACCTCTTGGATTTATTGATAGCCCTGATTGCTTGATTAGTACTTTCCTGCAGAAATATTTTCCTCCTAGTGCTAGACATGCTATTTTGCAGGAACTTTTTGATTTTAAACAGGGAGAAAAAGAGGTATTGCCTGAATCTTGGGCAAGGTTTTGTGCTTTGATTCATGCACAAGCTGGAAGTCCATTACCTAAGAATGAGCTTCTTGATATATTTTATAATGGACTAACCTAAGAATCTAGGACATACCTAGATAGTTGTGCTGATTGTGTTTTCAGGAATAGGACTCCTAAGGAAGCTGAGGAATTAATGGCTAAAATAAGCAAGAATTATGAAGATTGGAGTCCTCCTAAACAAGTTATACCTGAAGTAATTGTACCCGAACCTACCATTCCGGTGCCTATTCCAACATCAAAGAAGAGGGGAGTTATTGAATTAAATGATGAAGTGATGAAGGAAGCTAAGAAATGTCTTAAGGAGAAGGGAATTAAAGCTGCAGATGTCAAGAATTTACCTCCTATAGAAGAGTTATGTAAGCCTATTCCCTACTCACCCACTATTGAGGTACACTCTCTCCAACACTTTGATGAAGGTGATATCCCTTACTCTAAACCTCATGATCAATGCTTAGAAGAATTTGATATCTTTATTATTAAGAAAGATAATTTTAATAAAAGGGTGCAAAATCATCTAATGGAAAACACTAGAGCTATTGTTGAGCTGAAAGATATTGTGCAAAGAACCTCTAATGATGTTAAAATGATTGTTAAACACTATAAAATGGTTCAAACTCAAATAGATCAACTCATTAAAGTGCAAAAAGACTTGCTAGTTAATGCTGCTAAAGAAAAACATGCTTATGAAATTAGAACTAGAAATGGTGCTGCTACCCAGGATCCTCTATATCATGAGGGGCATCCCAAAAGAATTGAGCAGGATTCTCAACAAGCTGAAAATAGTGGCTATACTCGTAAGAAAAGGAAAAAGAAACATAAAACTGTTGTAGAACCCTCTGAACCTGCTATAGATCCAAATAGTATATCTATTTATGATGCTACAATTGAAAGTGGTAATGAAGAAATTGAAGTTCTTAATGAAGAAAAAGTTGAAGAAGAACCTGAAAACCACACTAAGAATACTAAATACACTAACGAAGATTTTATTGCTAAGAAACATGGTAGTGAAAGAGAACCTTGGGTCCAAAAACCTATGCCTTTCCCTGATAAGAAACACAAGTCAAAGGAAGATGAACACTATAATAAGTTTTGTGAGTGGATGAAACCTTTATTCCTGCAAATTCCTTTGATTGATGCTATTAAATTGCCTCCTTACTCAAAGTATATGAAGGATATTGTCTCAAATAAAAGGAAGATCCCTAATGAAGAAATCTCTACTTTGCTTGCTAATTATTCCTTTAATGGTAAGGTTCCAAAGAAACTTGGAGACCCAGGGATTCCAACTATTCCTTGCTCTATTAAAAATAGTTATGTTAGAACTGCTTTGTGTGATTTGGGAGCTAGAGTTAGTGTTATGCCTTTCTCTCTCTATAAGAGACTTCAACTTGAAAAACTGATACCAACTGATATATCTTTGCAAATGGCTGATAAATCTACCACCATTCAAGTTGGTATATGTGAGGATGTACCTGTTCAAGTGGCTCATAATTGCTTGATATTAACTGATTTTGTTGTGCTTGAAATGCCTGAAGATGATAATATGTCTATTATTCTTGGGAGACCTTTTCTTAGTACTGCAGGAGCTGTTATTAATTGTAATCAAGGAAAGGTGACCTTTAATGTTAATGACAAGGAACACACTGTCTATTTCCCCAAGAAAATTGAAAGGACTTATGGTTTGAATTCAATTGAATATGTTGAGGGCATTCAAGTTGGAGAAATATATTGTCCCATACCAAGAGAAAAATTTGAAACTATTATGATTGGGACCATTGCTATCAAAATTGAGGTAACATAATCACTAGTGAAATACAATTTTGTCTCATATGAAATTGTTTTGCAGCAAGACCTGATCAACCTTGTTAACAAAAGGATTTCATTGAACAAAACAATGTTTTCACTATGATTATCTCCGCTTACTTCTATTCTACCCATTTTAGTTTTTGTTTTTGTTTAGTTTTCTTTGTTGTTAGTTTCTTGAATGTTAGAGTGTCTTAGAACTTCTCTAGTTCTAGCCTTGTTTTGTCATTGCATCATTTCCAAAAAAAAACTATCTGTCAGAAAATCATTCTTCTATTCCTGAAAAATGCCCAAAAATAAAGTGTCTCGAAAAATTCCAGAAAATTTATATTAAATTTTTGCGTAAAAAAGGGGCAGAGGGTTGCCTGAGGTGCTAGGGGGACCCACCAGGCAGGATCACCACCTGGTGGCGTGGCCTGCCTTGGGTGGCGCCATGCGATGGTGTGGGCCACCCCTGGCCCTCCACTAACTCTCTCACCTGCCACTTTTTTCTCTCTCCCGAGTAAGCTCCAGTTCATTGCTCAAAATCGTGTTCTTGCCGTGCTTGCTCTCGATTTTTTCGATCTCCTTGCTCAACCCATCTTTCTTGTTGAAATTTGAGCAATTGTTCCTTGGTATGTGACTCCTCCCCTTGTCCAACTAGATTTGTGTTTAGTGGATTATATATTAAGTATTTTGCTGCTGTAGGTGACAGGTTATGAGAGCTTGTAAGCTTGTTTGATGCTTAGAGATAGAGTTTTGATGCATGTTTAGGCCTCTTACAAGTCCCTATGAGTAGAATTCTTCATCATATTCACTTTGCAGTTACTTGTTTAATAGGTGTTTAAATTTCAGAATAGAAGATGAATGAGCATCAACTAAACCAACATGAACTATGGGTGCCTGAGGTCATGAAGGTTCACCGGGAGGAGGGAGTTTTTCATTCCATTTATCCCTGTTCTGAGTTCATGAGAGTTGCGGGAATTCTCCAAGATTTCCACACTTTGGTTTCTAATGCAGGGTTGGAGCACTGTTGAGGGCAAACCTCTAGGGTGGCCCGATCTTTCACGATTCCCTTTCAAATCGAGGGTGGAGTGCGGGGGGAGGAGGGAAGGATGAACACGACGAACACATGCACGAAGAACGTGATGAACACACACACGCAAAACCACGATAAACACCAATAGCTCACGCCGGCGGTGACCGGTCCGGCGCAATCCCTAGGATCAGCGTCGGGTGGAGGACTCTCTCTCGAACCGGCACGACGAGATGGGAGACTCGGTGAGATCTTGACATCTAGGCAAAGGGACTCCGATGCCTAGGCCTTGTACAACGTGGAGGCACGATGCAAGCTCCAACGAGGTTTGGGGATATTGGTGCTCCTTAGTCAAGGAGCATGAGGCAAAAATTAGATAGATCCACAAAGGGGGTTTCCACTAATTCCAATATCATGCCTACGGTTTACAATGGAGATGGGGGTCTATATATAGGCCAGCCACTTAAACAGGGGTACTTTAGGAATAAAAGACAAGTTCTGGACAGACTAAGGGGTGCATGGGCCGAAGGCCCAAAGGCCTTTTCATGCCTGGCAACGGTCGGACCGGAGACTCTAGTGTGGTGGACCGGAGACTCCGGTCTAGGCCGGAGATTCCGGTGTAGCCTCCGGACCAGCCTCCGGAGGGGACTTCAGATTGTCCTAGGGCCCGTGCAGGGGGTCAGACCGGAGAGAGGGCCGGAGTCTCCGGTGTCTTCGGACCGGAGACTTTGGCAGGCCGGAGACTCTAGTGTGCGCGGACCGGAGACTCCGGTCTGAGCATCTCCAGCGGCTTTTGCTTCACATTCTGCTCCTTGTTCTCCATCCTTGGGTGCTTGGTGATGTGTCGAAGCTTCGTACCTGATGATGCATAGGGTAGTTGCATGAAGTAGCACACCATCCAAGGAGGTATCAAATTGGCACGAGGAGAGGAGCGAGTTCACCTTAGCTTGTAGGAGTTTGGCTCGGGCACGAGTCATGGGTCCACTTGGGGGACTTGTTGGTGTAGATGTAGAAGCGTCTGTAGGACAGGCTGCATCAGCTCCCCCCCTTGGGAAAGAGTCGTCCTCGACTCTTCATGGATATCATCTTGAACATCTCCATGGTAGGGTGAGAGATCCTTGACATTGAATGTATTGCTTGCAAGGTACTTGGAGGTCGGTATGTCGATGATGTAGGCATTGTTGTTGATTCTTTTGAGGACCTTGAAGGGACCATCTCCTCTTGGCTTGAGCTTGGAGTCACGTTCCTTGGGGAAGCGGTCCTTGCTTAGGTGTATCCACACAAGGTCACCTTCTTCAAAGATCATCTCCTTCTTGTCCTTGTTTAACCTTGAAGCTTGGCAAAGGACTTGTTGTTCGATAGTAGCTCTTGTTTCTTCATGAAGTTTCTTCATAGCTTGTGCGCGTTCTCGACGTCCCTATTTGTGCGCTCATGGAGAGGTAGTGGTAGGATCTCGAGTGCGGTGAGGGGCTCGAAACCATATACGATCTTGAATGGACTCATCTTGGTTGTTGAGTGCTTGGCTCGGTTGTAGGAAAACTCGGCATGTGGAATGCATTCCTCCCAATCCTGTAGGTTTTTCTTGATCAACACACGAAGGAGAGTTCCGAGGCTTTGGTTAACAACTTCGGTTTGGCCATCAGTTTGAGGATGTGATGCGGATGAAAAGAGGAGATTGGCGCCGAGCTTGGCCATGAGGGTCTTCTATAAGTAGCTCATGAATTTGACGTCGCAGTTGGAGATGATTGTCCTTGGCACACCGTGAAGACGGATGCTTTCCCTGAAAAACAGATTTGCAACATGTGAAGCATCGTCGGTCTTATGGCACAGTATGAAGTGTGCCATTTTGGAAAAACGATCCACAACAACAAATATAGAATCATGACCATGCTTATATCTAGGCAATCCTAACACGAAATCCATGCTAATGTCGGACCAAGGGGTATGAGGAATAGGCAATGGCATATAAAGACCATAAGGGTTAGCTTGCGACTTAGCTTGAACACATGTCGTGCATCGTTGAACGTAGCGCTCCACGTCACGCTTCATCTTGGGCCAAAAGTAGTGATTAAAGAGCATGTCCAATGTCTTGTCACGACCAAAGTAACCCATGAGGCCTCCACCATGAGATTCTTGGAGAAGCAAAAGTTGAAGCGACGACTTTGGAATGCATAGTTTGTTTTGTTTAAATAGAAAGCCCTTATGCAAATAGAAATCATCAACTCCTTTGTCATTGGAGCACTTTGCGAAAATTGGTTCAAAGAACGGGTCAGAAGCATACAAAGATTTTATTTCCTCAAGACCCAACATGTTGATTTCAAGTCTCGTAAGAAGGCTTGTATGCTTGCGAGACAATGCGTCCGCAACTACATTATCTTTGCCCTTCTTATACTTGACAATGTACGAAAAAGACTCCATGAACTCAACCCACTTAGCGCGTCTCTTGCTCAAGTTGGCTTGGCCTTTGAGGTATTTCAAGGACTCATGGTCGGAATGTATGATAAATTCCTTGGGCCAGAGGTAATGTTGCCAGACTTGAAGGACACGAACTAAGGCAAAAAAGCTCTTTGCCATAAATCGGATAGTTAAGGCGAGCACCATCAAGTTTCTCGCTATGGTAGGCTATAGGACGTTTGTTTTGCATAAGGACTCCTCCAATGCCAATACCACTAGCATCACACTCGATCTCAAAAGTTTTTGTGAAATCCGGTAAAGCAAGAAGAGGTGCTTCGGTGAGCCTCTTTTTAAGTTCATCAAAAGCTTTTTGTTGTGCTTTGCCCCACACGAAGGTGACATTCTTTTTGGTCAATTCATTAAGGGGACAAGCAATGGTTGAAAAGTCTTTCACAAAGCAACGATATAAACCGGCCAACCCATGAAAACTTCGGAGTTCACTCACATTTGTTGGGATGGGCCAATCTCGTATGTCTTTTACCTTGGAAACATCAACTTCAATTCCCTTTGAAGAAACAACAAATCCAAGAAAAACCAACTTGTCTTTAGCAAAAGTGCACTTGGGAAGATTAGCATTAAGCTTTTCATGTCGAAGGATTTGCAAAACTTCCTTGACATGTGTTATATGGTCCTCAAGTGATTTGCTATAAACAAGAATATCATCGAAATAGGCAACAAAACTTTTTCCAATGAGAGAACGCAAGATGTGATTCATAAGGTGCATGAAGGTGGATGGGGCATTCGATAAACCAAAGGGCATAACCAACCATTCATAGAGACCAAGTTTGGTCTTGAAGGCAGTTTTCCACTCATCACCTTCAGCCATGCGTATTTGATGGTAACCACTACGAAGATCAATTTTCGAAAAAATAGTGGCTCCACACAACTCATCAAGCATGTCATCGAGACGTGGTATGGGATGTCGATAACGCACGGTGATAGCATTGATTGGATGGCAGTCCATGCATAACCATAACGTATCATCCGTCTTTGGAACAAGAATCACTGGTACGGCACTTGGACTAGTGCTAACTTGGATCAAACCTTTGGAGACGGGTTGGTTGATTTAACGTTCGATCTCCTTCGTCTCCTCCGGGTTCATGCGGTAAGCAGCACAGTTGGGAAGTGGTGCACCGGGGATGAGGTCAATTCGATGTTTGATGCCGCGAAGAGGAGTTAGTCCATGTGGAAGCTCTTCGGGGAACACATCCTTGAATTCCTGCAAAACATTCATCAAAGATGGAGGAACATTGGTTAATTCATTAGTTCCTTGTGCTAGTCCCTTGCAAAGGAGGACATAGTGCAAGATGGATGGGTTGTTCCGAACATCTCTCATCTCACTTTTGGTGGCAAGGAGAACACTCTTAGTTTTTCCACTCGAGTTTGGCTTGTGGCTCTCACTCACTATGAGGTGGTTCTCTCTCTCACCGCTCTTCTCACCAGTAGGTGTTGTGCTTTGCGCCCTCACTAAAGCCTTTGCATTGTCCGCAATTATTTGGCTAGGAGTCATCGGTTGCAAAACACATGTTTTGTTGAGCCATTTGAAGGTGTATAAATTGGTGCGACCATCATGTTGAATAGCCTTGTCTGATTGCCATGGTCGACCAAGAAGCATATGGCAAACTGTCATAGGAACCACATCACACTCCTCCGTATCTTTGTAAGGACCAATGGCAAAGGAGACCGATGCGGTATGCTTGATCTTCACGGACCCTTGGTCACTTAGCCATTGCACGTGGTAGGGGTGCTTGTGCGGATGGAGGGTGAGGTTGAGCTTCTCACACAACTCGGTGCTAACAAGGTTGTGGCAACTCCCTCCATCGATGATCACCTTGATAGATTTGCCATTGATGCCGGCTCGTGTTTGGAAGATATTGGAGCGTTGGTCTGCATGCTCTTGTGCTTGAGTGGTCAAGATCCTTGTGACGACAAGCGATGACCTTGCGTCTTGTTCACACATGAGGAGTTCTTGATCATCTTCCACTCGTTGCCTTGCCATTGCTTCCTTGACACGGGCATCAAACTCATCTTCACTCAAGTACTCTTCATCACCATTGTCATGGATGAACAAGACTTTCTTGTTTCCACATTTGGCCGACTTGTGTCCTTTGCCTCCACACTTGTAGCATTCACCATTGAAAGGTGTATCACCCTTTGCTTGTTTGCCACTTGGGGGTAGTTTTCCTTAAGGAAGTGTGGGCTTGAAGGAAGGCTTGGAGGTACTTGATGAGCTTCCATTGAATGTTGTTGGTGTAGCGGTTGAAGCTTGCTTGTAGGTGAAATATGTCTTGGGCTTGTTGTACTTGATGTCCTCTTGCACTTGACATTCAGCCTTTGTTGCTATGTGCACAATCTCAACCATGGTGTTGTATGTTTGGAACTCGACGATGCGCTTGATTGGATGATTCAAGCCAATAAGGAAACGTGCCATTGTTTGCTCCATGTGTTCATCAATGTTGGCACGAATCAAGTTGAGTTCCATTTCCTTGAAGTATTCTTCCACGGTCTTTGTCCCTTGACGAAGTGCTGGAAGGTTGTTGAAGAGGTCACGCGTGTAGTGCGCGGGGACAAACCGGGATCTCATGTGATCCTTCATGTCATGCCAATTTGTGATTGGCGGTTCTTGTCTTGCATCACAAGCAACTTGAACTTGTTCCCACCAAAGTTTGGCGTAATCATCAAACTTAAGCGAAGCCATGGCGACCATTGATGTCTACACACTTCTATTCTTGTAGACAGTTGTCGGGCCTCCAAGTGTAGAGCGTTGTAGAACAGCAGCAAGTTTTCCCTTAAGTGGATCACCTAAGGTTTATCGAACTTAGGGAGGAAGTGGTCAAAGGTATCTCCTCTCAAGCAACCCTGCAATCAAGATACAAGAAGTCTCATGTGTCCCCAACACACCCAATACACTTGTCAGGTGTATAGGTGCACTAGTTTGGCGAAGAGATAGTGAAATACAAGTGGTATGGATAATTATAAGTGGTAACGGTGCTAGAAAATAACTTGATGGCGTGGAAAAGACTAAAGGCAAACTGAAATAAAGATGGAAGCAAGCAAACATGTAATAGATCTAATTGCAAACGGTGTATCAATGCTTAGAAACAAGGTCTAGGGATCATACTTTCACTAGCGAACACTCATATAAATATCTTGTCTTCATGATACTACTCTTAACTACTCTCCGGTTGGACACTCTAATCGATGGTAGGGCTATAATAGAACACCTCAAAGTTCGCTTTCCGCATCTAGATAACCCCACACTGTCACCTTGAGCACTAGATGAGTCCAACAAACACCACAATTTCATAAAGATATCCAACTCCAAATATAACTCATAACAACTAATTGTAATCTCTAGCCTAAGTGCCACCATGGTGAGCACACTGTCACTTTCACACACATGGGGAGAGCAGAGATTCATTAAAGCACTTGAGTAGCAGAATAGATCTATATATTACAAGGTCTCAATAAGATCATGCATAGAGAGAGAGATGAACACATAGCTACCGGTAGAACCCTTAGCCTCGAGAGAGAACTACTCCCTCCTCATCATGGGAATCAGCAATGGCGATGGAGATGGTGGTGGAGATCGATGGAGATGGCTCCGGGGGCACTTCCCCGTCCCGGCAGGGTGCCGGAACAAAGACTTTCTGTCCCCCGAATCTCCCCTTCGGTCGCGGCGGCGCTGCGGAACTTTTCGTGGCTGCATGATTGAATATCTAGGGTTTTGGTATCGGGAGGCTTCTTATAGGACAGAGGGCAAGGTTGGTGGGCGGCCAGGGGGCCCACACCATGCCCTGGCGTGGCTTGGGGGACCTGCGTCATGGGGTGGTGTGGCCACCCTGTGGCCCCTCTCCGACTCTCCTTCTGGCTCCGTGAGTCTTCCGGGAAAATATCAACTTTGGCTTTTGTCCGGTCCAATTCCGAGAATATTGATTTTCTGACTTTCATGGAACCAAAAACAGCAGAAAACAGGCAACTGGCACTATGGCTCTTGTTAATAGGTTAGTCCAAGAAATCATATGAAAAGTACTCCAAAGTGTGGACAAAACATAAGAAAGTAGATAAAACCAAGCATGGAACATCAAAAATTATAGATACATTTGCAATGTATCAACATCCCCAAGCTTAACTCCTGCTCGTCCTCGAGTAGGTAAGTGATAAAAAGAAAGAATAATTTTTGAGGTGACATGCACCATCAAAGACTTGATCAAAGTATCAAAGCTAGGATCATAGTACTTCAATCATAACGTGAAAGGCACAGTTCTAGCAATAAGACAAAGAAACTATGATGCAACATGAAATGGCACAAACAAAAGATTCATGAATAAGAATGCTTTGCAAGACGTTTGTTTGTTTCACATAAAGAAAACATAGCATAGTCGCATTCAGCTTGTCCCTCATAGAGTAGCAAAACATAAATGCATAGGACACCTTCAAAGTTCATAAGAGTGAATGTAATGGTGGAAGAAAGGCCTTTTTATAAAAGGAAGTATGGATTCAAGTCTCATAAAGAGCTTCCAAAAATTATGGTACTTATAGCTTTCATCTCTCATTGCCCCTATCATAAGCATCTTGAAGTGACTAAGGTTAAAGTGACACAACTAAGAGGATATGCTTGACAAGTTATAAACCGAAATCTCATGCCCCTTACTTACGAAGACCGATCCTCATGCTACTCAACTTCAGTCATGAGTAAGCTCTTGTCATTGTAAGTATGTGTGTATCATTAAGAACCGCCAACGGGGTACCCCTTGCACATGATACAGGAGCTTTCCCATAATCAAAATGACAAGGCAAGCAGACAATGAGCATCTCAGCGATCTTTTTATTTGCTATTTGCATAGGTTTTTATTGAGGATGCTTCATAGAGTGCTCATTATGGTGATGCTGCAAGTTTCCACCATGATTAGGCATGGCTTAGGCTAGCGGCCCAGGCGTTTCTCTAACACATATCCAAACTCCATGATCTTACAAGTTCCACTTTTATTTCACACCGCCAGGATCCGTAAGCAAAAGAACATGATATCAACGGGGTACAAAGTACAAGTGCAATGTTGAAAGCGTTCCCCATGGTACATGGTTCTGCTAATTTCAACTTATAAAGCGCAGTCATATATGCAACAAAGAAGGACCCAATGGTTCAAGTTTATTAGAGGCAAGTAAAGTAAAGTGTGCCATCAAGTTCGTGAGAGCTTTAATCACTAGTTTTCTCATAACAAGTTTAATTTGGAAGGTAGAAAAAAACAAGAATATACTTGGAATAGCATAAGATAATAGGTAGGTTTGGTGGACTCTTTGGAATAACTTGGTTTTAGGAGTTGGATGCATGAGTGGAACTCATACTTGGTTGTGGAGGCTAGCAAAAGACTGGGAGCGACAAACTAAGAGAGCAATAATGGCCATAATCATGCGGAGCGACAAAACATCATTGATTAAAGCATAAAGTGATACTACAAATTGAAAACTAAAGGATCATAAAGGCTATGGTGACTTGAGATAGTCATAACATGGTGTGAGCATGTTCCAAGTCAACCCAAATAAAGCATCAAAGGAGAATACCACTATACTATGCTAAAACAACGCATGATTCATCCAAGGCACATTAAGCAATCTCAATTGTTTATAACAGGTCATGCTACAGCAAATAATACTAAGCATAAAGCCAAAACAATATCAAGCATGGCATGACAAAGCATAGGCCACAGTCAAAAACAAACTCTCTTTACCACTTAAGCATGAACTTTCCTACTCTTTTCCAATCCAAACCAAACTATTTGAAACAACTCACAAAGATGATAATAAATAAAGATCAGTGAGCTTGTCTCACAAATCCACAAAGAGGAAATAAAAAGTTCTAAGCTAAAAGCACGAGAAAACTAAGGCTAAACACGGTGCTAGCAAAAGAGAACACTCACAGAACAATAAGAATGAAAACTAGAGTGTTCTAGGCAATGAAAACGGAGCATGTCTCTCTCCAAAAGAAGTGTGTTGGGATCCAACCAACTTATTCAAGAAAACTAAGAAAACCAAGCAAACTAAAAATAAAAACGAAAACAAAGACGCTCCAAGAACAACACAACTGTGCATAAAACAATAAAAATGAAGTGTTTGGAAGAAACCTGAGATTTTTATTGATGAAGAAGGGGATGCCTTGGGCATCCCCAAGCTTTGACGCTTGTACTTCTTGGATATTTCTTGGGGTGACACGCATGGCATCTCCAAGCTTGAGCTTTAGTCCATCCTTCATCTCATTACTCATTCCTTCCATACACCTGAAATTTTTCCTTCATACAAAACTTCACACAATCTTTATTAGCAACATTAGTCCACTCACGATAAATAAGTCTTAAGGTTCAGTTCTAACACCAATAAAACTTCCATTAAAACACAATCTACTGTATTACTTCCCTCAAAAATCTCAATTCCCTAAAAGAACTCAAAAAGGAACCAACAAGAAGCAAATGCAGAAAATGGCAGAAATCTGTCAAAACAGACCAGCAGGTAAAAACGATTTTTTTCGAAGACCTTCTGTTGCTCAAATCGAAAAGTGTTGAACTAACAAAAGTTAGATAACAACCTGGGTCAAAAGCACAAAAATTCACGCCTCAAAAGGATGTATAGATATTATACACGAATTTTTATGGTGAAGCACAGAAATCTGTTTCGGGACAGAAACTTTCCCAATCATTACTTCTCTCTCATTAGAGGTTACTCTTGGCACAAAAAGAAAATAAAAAGGATAAGGAGCGGTTATTACAGAGGTAATAACTTCCAAGACTCATCTAAACCTATTGGGTTATCTGCCAATAAGTACTTTTCTTTAATGCCTTTAAGTTAGGCTTGATAATTTGAGAAGATGCTCACATAAGAAATATGAATTGAAGTAAAAGAGAGCATCAAGAAGCAAATTCAAAACACATTTAAGTCTAACCCACTTCCTATGCATAGGAATCTTGTAAATAAACAATTCATGAAAGCACAAAGCAACAAGCATAGTAAAGAAAAACAAATGCAACTTCAAGACTTTCAACATAAAGAGGGGAAACTTAATACTATTAAGATACATAAAACCATGCTTCCCTCTCTCATAATAACTTTTAGTAGCATCATAAATAAAATTAACAATATAACTATCACATAAAACATTCTTATCATGAGCCACATGCTTAAAAGAATTAATACTCCCACATAAACATAGTCATTCTTATTAATTATAGTGGGAGCAAATTCAACACAATAGCTATCATTATTATTCTCATCACCATAATCATCAAATATAGGAGGCATATTGTAATCATAATTAATTTTCTCCTCAATAGTAGGTGGACTGAAAATATCATACTCATCATTGTAATCATCATATATTGGAGGCATAGTATCATCAAAGTAAATTTTCTCCTCCATGCTTGGGGGACTAAAAATATCATGCTCATCAAAACTAGCTTCCCCAAGCTTAGACTTTTCCATAGCATTAGCAATAATGGTGTCCAAAGAATTCATACTAACAACATTGCTATTAGCATGCAAATAAAGTTCCATAGGTTTTTAATTTTTTCTTCAAACACTTCATGTCCTAACTCAAGATAAATACTATAAAGCTCTATAATTTTGTTGTTGTTTTCCATTAAGCCTAACTAGTGAAAACAAGAAACAAAAAGACAAAATTTCAGAATCTAAAGGAAATAACTTCGAGCACTCACACCGGAAAATAGGCGTTTGCCGTGGGAGGTTCTTCTTCTTTAATCCTCCGGTGTGAATACCTTTTACCTTTCCTCCCCGGCAACGGCGCCAGAAAATAGCTTGATGTCTACGCACTTCTATTCTTGTAGATAGTTGTTGGGCCTCCAAGTGCAGAGGTTTGTAGAACAGCAGCAAGTTTTCCCTTAAGTGGATCACCCAAGGTTTATCGAACTCAAGGAGGAAGTGGTCAAAGGTATCCCCTCTCAAACAACCCTGCAATCAAGATACAAGAAGTCTCTTGTGTCCCCAACACACCCAATACAGTTGTCAGGTGTATAGGTGCACTAGTTCGGCGAAGAGATAGTGAAATACAAGTGGTATGGATAATTATAAGTGGTAACGGTGCTAGAAAATAACTTGATGGCATGGAAAATACTAAAGGCAAACTGAAATAAAGATGGAAGCAAGCAAACATGTAATAGATCTAATTGCAAACAGTGTATCAATGCTTAGAAACAAGGCCTAGGGATCATACTTTCACTAGTGAACACTCTCATATAAATATCTTGTCTTCATGATACTACTCTTAACTACTCTTCGGTTGGACACTCTAATCGATGGTAGGGTTATAATAGCACACCTCAAAGTTCGCTTTCCGCATCTAGATAACCCCACACTGTCACCTTGAGCACTAGATGAGTCCAACAAACACCACAATTTCATAAAGATATCCAAGTCCAAATATAACTCATAACAAGTAATTGTAATCTCTAGCCTAAGTGCCACCATGGTGAGCACACTGTCACTTTCACACACATGGGGAGAGCAGAGATTCATTAAAGCACTTGAGTAGCAGAATAGATCTATAGATTACAAGCTCTCAATAAGATCATGCATAGAGAGAGAGATGAACACATAGCTACCGATAGAACCCTTAGCCTCGAGAGAGAACTACTCCCTCCTCATCATGGGAATCAGCAATGGCGATGGAGATGGTGGTGGAGATCGATGGAGATGGCTCCGGGGGCACTTCCCCGTCCCGGCAGGGTGCCGGAACAGAGACTTTCTGTCCCCCGAATCTCCCCTTCGGTGGCGGCGGCGGCGCGGAACTTTTCGTGGCTGCATGATTGACTATCTAGGGTTTTGGTATCGGGAGGCTTCTTATAGGCCAGAGGGCAAGGTCAGTGGGCGGCCAGGGGGCCCACACCATGCCCTGGCGCGGCTTGGGGGACCCGCGTCATGGGGTGGTGTGGCCACCCTGTGGCCCCTCTCCGACTCTCCTTCTGGCTCCGTGAGTCTTCCGGGAAAATATCAACTTTTGCTTTTGTCCGGTCCAATTCCGAGAATATTGATTTTCTGACTTTCCTGGAACCAAAAACAGCAGAAAACAGGCAACTGGCACTGTGGCTCTTGTTAATAGGTTAGTCCAAGAAATCATATGAAAAGTACTCCAAAGTGTGGACAAAACACAAGAAAGTAGATAAAACCAAGCATGGAACATCAAAAATTATAGATACATTTGCAAAGTATCAACCATCTTCTCGTTGCTATAGTTGTGCATGCGGAAGATCTTGTCGACTTTGAGTGCCCACGAGAGGTATTCTTCGGGGTCATTGGATCCGTTGAACTTGGGCATTGTGAACTTGAGCTTGCCAAAAGTTTCTTCATCGTTGCGGTCATTGCGACGAGCTTGGTGACCTTGTTGATGATCTTGTAGTCGGGGAGGTGAACTAGGTTCTCGTGACCTTGTTGCGGAGCTTTCTCTTGATATTGATGTGGAGGATCTTGCTCTTGCTCTTGGCACGGTTGTTGACGTGGTTGAGGCGCTTGGGCCTCATGGTGGTGAGGGTGTGGAGCCTCTTGACGCGGTTGACGACAAAGGGGAGGCTCGTTCCTCGGTTGGTGGTGTTGGTTAGGCACATGGGCCTCACGGCGAAGAACATGGTCATGAGCCTCTTGACGTGGTGGGTGTTGCTCAACTTGTATCACTTGATGCTCCAAGTTTTGTTGATGTGGAGGAGGCGCCTTGTGATTACCATGGTGTCGTTGTTGATGTTCATGACGTTGATGACGAGGAGGAGGATCTTCGAGAGCTTCACGTCGATGATGAGCTTGATTCTCCAAATTGGAGTCATCACTTGTTGTGTCAAGTATGTGTCGCGGTCGATGGTGGTAGACTTGCGGTTTCACTTGTGGTTCTTCTCGTGGTTGCTCTTGTTGGATCACTAGTGCCCTTGCGTGATGACGGTGTGCTTCTAGCCTTGGTCGTGGCCTTGAAGAGAGGTCACCATCATAGCTTGACATTGCGGCATGCCGTGGGGAAGGTACATAGTTCAAAGAACTTCCATCTTCAACCATAGGGGCATCATTGCGTCTTGTAGCACTTGGATGTAGATCTTGTGGAAGAGGTGCATGACGATGCGAAGAACTTGAAGAGCTTGATGCGCGTGAACATGGTCTTGCCATACCGTCGATGAGGCATCGAAGATTGTCATTTGTTTCGGCGACGGAGCGTTGGAGCGCTTCATTTTGGTGGCCGAAGTTGTGATGCATTGCGTGCATTTGTCATTCGAGGCCGTCGAAGCGGTTGTCGATGTTCTTGAACTCGGCTTGCGTCTCACCAAATTGTTCATCTTTTCGCGTCTCAAGGGCTTGGCAACGTTCACGGAACTCTTGTCGAACGATGAAGTGACTTGCGCGCGTCATGTACAGTCCTTGATCTTCTTCTTGGGGAGGTGGTTGGCTCGCCTCACCGTGCCTATCCATCATGCAATACACAAGTATTGTATATGGAAGTGGAATATGGTGGTGTTAGCCTTGTACCTTACCTTGGGGATTGCACCAAACTAGAAACCACAAGTGAGAGCTATAAGCGTGCAAAGTGGAATTGCAAAGAAAACTCACACTAAAGAAAGAACTAACTCTCAAAAGCTTGTTTGTGGTAGGTTAGGATTGTGGAATGCCAAAGAACCAACCAAAAGAAAAGGAATAGTCAAAAGTGGGTAAAATCCAACAAAACTCAAGTCAAAGGCGAAGGTCAACAACTCAAAAGGGTGACGGGAACCTACAACTACGTACACACACGTGGAGAAAGTTGGGATTGACACGACTATGAAAATGAGCAAACAAAATGTCCTAACGAAGACTAAGCTTGTTGTCATGCCAATGCATGGAGATACCATGGCTCGTTTGCAAAGCAGGAAAATGAGCAACGGATTTGTGCACTTGCCTTGGCGCTCTTATTTCTCTCTTGCTTACAAGCTTTGAGTCTCTCTTTTGCAACGGGAGACTATTTTTCTTTTGCTTTTTCTTTGTATCTTTTTTTGCTCTCCCTTGATGCTACCTGGTCACACTTGATATTGCTCTTGCACTCTCACTATCCAAGGACAAATGCACAATGCTCAAGCAAACACAAGATGAGCCAATCTCATGGGATAGGTACACACAAAGGAAGATAGGGGTTAACAAGGTGACGCAAGTTATACCTTCTTTGATGATGAACTTGGTGTCGGTGGTGCGGGATGATGTTCGTGGGCCGTGGTGTCGATGAGCGCGGGGGTTGTTGATGCGGAAGCTTGTTTATAGTTGGCGACATGCACACGGGCCCAAACAAACTAGAGGAAATTAGCCAATGCAAGATTAGAGGCAAAACTGTCAAAATCAGGCGTCAGGCCGGAGACTTCGGGGTTTTAGGCCGGAAACTCCGGTCCAGGCCAGAGTCCCCGATGTGGGTAGGCCGGAGACTCCGGTCTAGAGTTAGATCGCGAACTGCTCGTGTTCTTGAGCGGAAATCCACGCCTTGGGTCATCAAATCCGCAAAAAATTGGCCAAATTGGGCTAGGAAAACGCAGGATAAAGCTGGACCAACTCCTAAGACATGGTTTGGTCGGATCAAAACCACAAATAACACTCCAAATCAAGAGATCGATCCAAAGGCAAATTTGGGGCTCTTTTTTGGGGATTTTCGAATTTTTGGTGGATAGAAGAAAAATTTGTGGGGGAAATCGTGAGCAACGAAGCTCTCTATACCAATATGTTGAGGGCAAACCTCTAGGGTGGCCCGATCTTTCACGATTCCCTTTCAAATCGAGGGTGGACTGCGGGGGAAGGAGGGAAGGATGAACACGACAAACACACGCACGAAGAACGCGATGAACACACACACAAAACCACGATAAACACCAATAGCTCACACCGGCGGTGACCGGTCCGGCGCAATCCCTAGGATCAGCGTCGGGCGGAGCACTCTCTCTCAAACCGGCATGGCGAGATGGGAGACTCGATGAGATCTTGACGTCTAGGCAAAGGGACCCCGATGCCTAGGCCTTGTACAACACGGAGGCACGATGCAAACTCCAACGAGGTTTGGGGATATTGGTGCTCCTTAGTCAAGGAGCATGAGGCAAGAATTAGATAGATCCACAAAGGGGGTTTCCACTAATTCCAATATCATGCCTACGGTTTACAATGGAGGTGGGAGTCTATATATAGGCCAGCCACTTAAACAGGGGTACTTTAGGAATAAAAGACAAGTTCTAGACGGACTAAGGGGTACATGGGCCGAAGTCCCAAAGGACTTTTCATGTCTGGCGACGGTCGGACTGGAGACTCCGGTGTGGTGGACCGGAGACTCCGGTCTAGGCCGGAGATTCCGGTGTAGCCTCTGGACCAGCCTCCGGAGGGGACTTCAGATTGTCCTAGGGCCCGGTGCAGGGGGTCAGACCGGAGAGAGGGCCGGAGTCTCTGGTGTCTTCGGACCGGAGACTTTGGAAGGCCGGAGACTCCAGTGTGCGCGGATCAGAGACTCCGGTCTGAGTAGCTCCAGTGGCTTTTGCTTCACGTTCTGCTCCTTGTTCTCCATCCTTGGGGGCCTGGTGATGTGTCGAAGCTTCGTACCTGATGATGCATAGGGTAGTTGCATGAAGTATCACACCATCCAAGGAGGTATCAAATTGGCACGAGGAGAGGAGCGAGTTCACCTTAGCTTGTAGGACTTTGGCTCTGGCACGAGTCATGGGTCCACTCGGGGGACTTGTTGGTGTAGATGTAGAAGTGTTCGTAGGACGGGCTGCATCAAGCACTTTTTGGAAGACGAACCTTGTCAATTTGTGAAGCTAACCATGTCTGTGGTGCAGGACTTTCAATTTAGTCACTCTTTGCCTAACCCCATGGTCCACTACAAAATTTACAATATTGCTATCGGCCTTTCTCTCAATGACTTTTGTGCAGCTATTAAGGTACCTCAATGGGGATCATGTAGAAGGATTAAGGAGCGACCTGAACCACTCATGGATTTATACATAGAAATTTGCCAAGGGAGCAGCTTCTCGAAAGAGAATGGAAAAATCCGTAACATTCATCTTCCCTCCATTCGCTACTTTGCCTACTTTATTGCCAAGTGTGTTCTTGCTAGGAAAACTGCCAATAAGTTATGTTCGTATGATCTAGCATTTATCTCTGCTGCTCTTAAATGAGATAGGTCTTACAACTTAGGTGCTTTGATAGCTTTCCGTCTTGCTGCTAACCGTGAGAAAGGTGGAATTTGTGGAGGCCTCATTGCTTCTCGTTTATTAGCATTTCATGGTTTAGTGCCTCATCATCTAGACCTACAGTTTCCCATAGAAAGGCTTGATCTTAATTCCATGATACAGCATAAATTTATTTCCTCGTGGGCTAGTGTGAGTGAGTTGTCTTATGAAATAACCTTTCTCAAAGCTGGTTGGAGAAAGAGCAAGTCCAAGCGTGTTGTTCTTTTGCCTACACCTGTTTTGTTTAACCTTGATAACAGGGAAGGATGGTCCCTCACTGAGGAGGAGCTTGACACGTACTTGGGAGAGCTCTCCCAACAGGAGCAAGATACTAGAAGGGAGGTCACGGATGATTCGGTCCAGCCCTCGAATGAGGGGGAGTCTTCGTATCAGTAGCCTGCTTATGATTGGGGAGCCTCTTCTTCCCACGGACCCAACTACGACCATTCTTACCATGATCCTCCTGCTTGGAACCCTTACCCAAATCTGGATTGATACCCACTTAGGCCAAAAACCTAATCTTGGGGGGAGGTACGCCGACACCACACTCACCTCCTTATCATGTTGCGTCGGTACTTTGTATATTCATGTTCGTTCTCTTTTTAGTTTTTGTTCTTTCTTTGCTTTTGTTTTCTAAAACACAAAAAAGACCAAAAATATTTCTGTTGTTTCTCTTTGCTTTCTTCTTCTTCTTTTTTGCCTTGGTTTGTTTTTCCCTTTTTGCTTTGTTTGAACTTTTCGAAAAAAACAAAAATATTTTCCTTTGCTTGTTCTTCCTTTTTGGTTCTTGCTTTAAAAATCGAAAACAACAAAAATATTTGTCGTTCTTCTCTGGTTTTGTGAGTTTGCTACAGGGTTCAGCAGTCCTCAGTGGATATTGGTTTCATGTTATTATTCAAGCCACACAAGTGAAGAGCAATAATGAGGATTAATGACAACTCGTGGTAAGAGGCTGGTAACGAACTCTATTTGTTTTAATTTTTTACATGTACTCATCATTGTGGGCATGCTTAGCTTGTTCGTGTAGGGTGTATGTTATCTTTGGATGCTTAGTAGTTCTTGCTTTCGTTTGATTAGTTCCAGCTTACTAATAGTTTGTAGCATGTTTTATGAATGTTTGCTTGCATTACTCTATTCATAACTTGGTATGACACCGTGGTATCCTCCTCTGAATGTTTCATTTGAATTGACTTGGCACATGCTCACGCATGCACATGACTATAATAATCAGTTAAGCCTTGATGAATTATTTTGCCTTGAGGATCTTGAATCACTTTCATGCCATGATTAGTCATGTTTTGTTGCAAGCATGATTATGACAGCTATTTCTCTCTCGTTTGTCGCTCCCTTACTATTGCTAGCCTTCACTTTCACTGAGTATGTTTTACTCATGTTTCCAACTCCCCAAAACCAAATATTGCCAAAGTGTCCACCATACCTACCTATTAGCATCATTTGCTACTTCCGTGCATATTCAATATGCCTTGTTTTCTTCTGAATAAAATGTTTGCTTGTTATGAGAAAGTTAGTTAGTAAAGCTCTCACGAACTTGATGGCACACTTTATTTCCTTGCATTTAATAAACCTGAACCATTGCGTCCTTCTTTGTGGCGTATATGCTTGCGCTTTATAAGTTGAAGTTAGCAGAACCATGTGTCATGGGAAACGCTTTCAACATTGCATTGGTACTTAGTACCTCGTTGATATCATGTTCTTTTACTTATGGATCCCGGCGGTGTGAAATAAAAGTGGAACTTGTAAGATCATGGAGTTTGTATATGTGTTAGGGAAACGCCTGGGCCGCTAGCCTAAGCCATGCCTAATCATGGTGGAAACTTGCAGCATAACCATAATGAGCATTCTATGAAGCATCCTCAATAAAAATCTATGCACATAGTAAATAAAAAGATCGCTGAGATGCTCATTGTCTGCTTGCCTTGCCATTTTGATTATGGGATAGCTCCTGTGTCATGTGCAAGGGGTACCCCGTTGGCGGTTCTCTATGACACGTATATGCTTACAATGACAAGAGCTTACTTGTGACTAAAGTTGAGTAGCATGAGGATCGGTCTTCGTAAGTAAGGGGCATGAGACTTCGATTTATAACTTGTCAAGCATATCCTCTTAGTTGTGTCACTTTAACCTTACTCACCTTAAAGATGCTTATGATAGTGTTGGGGGGGTACCCCCGGGTAGGGTCACACCGGGGTATAAAGGCCGAGTTAGCCGAGGTACGGCAAGGTCAAAGTGAGTGCTGGCCGAGTCACCTCAAGGCAAGCCGAATCACGGAGTAACCCGGACCAGAGGATGTCCACCTAACTGAGCCTCGTCCGACATATGTAGTATGCCGACAGGATTTATCTAGCTTGTATGCAGGTACCAGCGTGGCCGGATTAACCAGGCACGATCCGGGTTATATCAGGCTTGCAAGAGAAGGAAGGTATCTCGCTGGTCAAAAGGAGGTCACTGTACGCTGGAGCATGAGCAAAGCAGACAGAGGGGAGGACCACCGAGGCGTGGCCGACAAGGGTGACGTTTCCTATGTCGGGTGACGCTGGCGCCATAGAGGCTCACGTAGCCTCTACATGGCTTACGATGGGGAAAAGAGACCCGGTCGGTTTACTATTTTGGGAAGAGGCATATTCCCTGGAATATGCCGCCACATATGCCCTAATTGGATACCTAGCCACCCCTATATAAGGAGGGCTAGGGCCTCTGTAGAAAGGGTTGGATTTTTACTTGGTTAGTTCTTGGTTCCTGAGAGCTAGCTAGTGGTGAGAGTAAGAGAGTTCCTTCTTCCTCCTCTCCCCAATACAGCTCAAGGAGCATTTGTAACCTTGGAAACCTATTGAATACAAAGCATCTGTGTGTGGAATCACCACACTATCCCTCCCTGGATTCCTCTAGTGCATATAGTCCCCACCTTTAGCCTATCCATGGCATATGTCGTGACACCACCACGATAGTTGGCGCCCACCGTGGGGCTAGCGGCGCTAGCAGGAGTGAAGATCCATACGGGAAACCTCATCGGCACCACCGAACGCATCGTCTCCAGGCTCGTTCAGCGCTTTGGAGCGCTGGACTTCGTCAGCGACAATGCTGGCTGCTTCGGCAAGTGACCTCTCCCGCGCAATGGCCTCTTCGTCAATCTTGGCGTGCACAAGATCTACATCGCTGTCGACGTGTCGTGCGTTCACCCGCGGCGCGTCGTCGAGGGAGGCGAGCCACCCCTTAGCACGGCATGTGGGGCGCGTATCACTCGCTCCCCTGACCGCGCCGAGGTGATGATGACTGCGCCTGGCGCTGGCGCGAGCAAGGATCCGGCACCAGATCCGGAGGTAACACCCAAGGCTCCGAGGAAAAGTAGAGGTCCTCCGCTAGAGAGGCCAGAAAATGTGTTGCAGCAAGAAATAGATAGCTTAGCAAGCCCAGTAGCAGTAGTGGTAGATCCGGCTCAGGCACAGGAAGAGTTAGAGGAAACTAGGCAGAAAATACTAGAGGGTGCAAAAAAGATAGTCGTGGCTCAGCAGTCGTTGAACATGACACTGCGTGAGTACGCAAAGGCAAATAAGGTTGATGCTGTAAAAGTGAAGGGGAGAAACCTCATGAGTGAAATGAACAAAGAGGGTGATACTAGAATTGAGGAATCAGAGAAC
Organism: Avena eriantha; assembly: GCA_910589775.1. Lineage (NCBI taxonomy): Eukaryota > Viridiplantae > Streptophyta > Magnoliopsida > Poales > Poaceae > Avena > Avena eriantha. The sequence continues at coordinate 267,971,995 of OU342740.1, read as the reverse complement.
TGTCTGTCCGTGGGGCTGCCAAAGTATAGTACCCCGGCAAAGAACCTCAGAGCAGCAGATGCAGCCGCATCCGAATTAGAGGGTTTGACGGGTAAAGCCCGGCAAAGACAGCAGGATAGAGTGAATGAGTTAGTTTGGATCGCTAACAGACAAAATGAAGAGTTGCTCAGGGCTAATCCGGCAAGGGCTAGGGTCTCCAAAATCATTCATTCAGCAATAGGTAATCCGGAGAAATCCACTAGAGCTGCATCATCACCTCATGGTGGCCCAAGAAGAGAAGAGGTGGTAACCTCAGCCAGGAGGAACAAACAGATAGTCCCATATGACCCGGCAAGGGCAGGGAAAGGAAAAGAAGTGCAGGGAAATGAGGACCGATGAAGTGTCAGCCAAGGTGAAGCTGGCCGAGGTAACCACGACCAAGGCAATGTCGGTCAGAGAAACGCTGTGAACAGCAATGCCGGACAGCGTAACTTGGCGGGAGCAGAGCAACCGCAGCAGCAGAATATACCACGGCAAGAGCGCAGTGCCGGCCAAGGTATGCAATAGAGAGCAGCCCCACAAGAGCAAGATAGATACAATGACGGTGATTCGGAAATGGTGAACGTAGGGTATCCTAGGCCGGACTATCACGTGATAGGGTCAAGATTGGGAAGCAGGAACTTGATGCCTGACGATGCCAGGTTAAAACTGGATTGGCTTTATAGGTCGGAGCAAATTGAGTGTCAAGGTCCTCCGGGTCCAGCGTGTTTTGGACCCCGGATCATGAAAGAACCCCCAGTACCTAACTTCCAGTTACCCAGAGGCACGAAGACGTATGACGGCAGCACTAAGCCGGAGGATTGGTTGATCAACTACGCGACAGCGGTAAAAATTGCTACAGGCAACTTGAGATTGGCTATGAGATATGTACCTCAGATGTTGGAAGGGCCAACAAGGGTATAGCTAAACAATTTGTCGCCTGGAAGTATCAATTGTTGGATCGATTTTGAGGAAATGTTCGTCAGTAACTTTTCAAGCACGTATCAGAGGCCCAATAGGCCATAGACCCTAGCAATGTGCAAGTAGAGACCAAACGAGACAGACCGGGAATTCTTAACCCGCTGGTGCATTGTGCGAAACTCATGTGAGGGCATGATTGAATCACAGGCCATAGCTTGGTTTGCGCAAGGGTGCAGATATGCAAGCATGCTGTGGCAAAGGTTACAAAGGGATATGCCAACTACACTGGCAGAGACGATCCAGATCACTGATTCATATGCCTTGGGTGATCCGACTCAACCTAGGCTCGTGTCAAACGAGTCAAATGAGGAGTACTACTAGCGAGATGGAGCCGGATCATCCAGGCGGAATGATTACCGGGGTAAGAGAAGAGATGATAGGCCAGACTACAGGTACAGTTCGCAACAAGTTGCAGCTATAAATCAAGATCAACCCGGAGCAAGGAGTAATCAGCGTCAGAAAACTGGAGGGCAACAATGGACTCCAAGAAATGATGACAAGAAAACTTGGACGCCAGAGCAGAAGAAACAGTGGCAAGAGAAGAAAGACAGGCTGAGGTATATGTATGAGGCAATGATGGATCAGCTGTGTAAATTTCACACGCCAAATCTGAGTAACCCAGCGGGTCACACGACTCGGCAATGTGAGTGGATGAGAAAGATAGAACAAAGTGGTTCGGGGAATGCTCAGGCACCTCGGAATGATCAGCCTCGGCAGGAGTTACCCTAGCAGCAATTGCTCTCCGGAGCGAACACGCAACAGTTAATGTTGCCACCACCTCCGCCGAGGTATGAAAACCATGAGAGAAGGGATGCGGTGCATCAGGTGGAAAGCCAGCATCAGCTAGATCAAAGGTACCCGACAATGAGGGGAGAAATGAGTACAGAGAACATCACCAGAGTTACTGTGTGTTTACCACAGAGGAAACAGATAGAAGAGTTTGCAGCACCGATATATGGAAGTGAATGCAGTTATGCCGGCTGTGGCGAGGTATATGCCTTGGTCGGATCAGGAAATTACGTGGAGTATCAAGGATCATCCCAAGCTTATGTCAAGCCCTGGTTCATATGCGTTGGTGCTGGACCCAACGTTCATTGGGCCAAATATCAATGTGAGATTCTCAATGGTACTGATCGATAATGGCAGCAGCATCAATATTATGTACGTGGATACAATGCGCAAGTTAGGTATCACGGAGAACATGCTCTAGGTTACAAGGACAACTTTCCATGGCATTGTGCCAGGCATTTCGTGTGAACCCATTGGCAAAGTTCGGGTTGACGTATTGTTTGGTACGAGAGATAATTGCCGCACTGAGAATTTGGAGTTCGAAGTTGTCAATTTGGAGAGCGCATATCATGCATTACTCGGCAGGCCAGCCTTGAACAAATTCATGGCAAGTTGTCACATCAGTTACCTAAAGATGAAGTTGCCTGGGCCAAATGGTGTAATTACCATAGCTAGAGATTTCCGACGTTCCATTGAGTGCGCGTCAGCCGGGTCTAACCTGGCCGAGTCACTCGTAATCGCGCAAGAGAAGAGAAAGATCCAGGAGGTGGCGGCATTGGCTCAGTCCGCTCAGCAGTATATGCCAGCGCTGAGTAACACGCATGGAAGTGTTTCATTTCAAGCAACAAAGGATACCAAGAAAGTGCCTATTAATGATTTGTTCCCAGAGCGCACCGTAACAATTGGTGCCGGGTTAAATGATAAATAGGAAAGCGAGCTCGTCAACTTCCTCCGTGAGAATCGGGATATTTTTGCTTGGTCCACATAGGACTTGCAAGGTGTTCCGAGGGAGTTGGCCGAGCACTCTTTGAATGTGAGACCCGGAGCAAAGCCGGTGAAGCAACCTATCCGCCGCTTCGCCAAAGATAGGAGAAAAGTCATTGGAGATGAGATAGCTCGGCTCCTAGCAGCGGGGTTTATCATGGAAGTGCTTTACCTGGATTGGCTGTCTAATCCGGTGCTGGTAGAAAAGAAGAAAGATGATCCGAATGTGGCAGTGGTTTGGCGTATGTGCATCGATTACATGAACCTGAATAAGGCGTGCCCAAAAGATCCATTCCCACTACCAAGGATAGATCAGGTCATAGATTCTACTGTTGGATGTGAACTGTTGTCATTCATAGATGCATATTCTGGTTTCCACCAGATACCTCTGAACCCGAATGATCAAATAAAGACTGCGTTTAACACCCCGTATGGGGCTTATTGCTATCGCACCATGCCTTTTGGTTTACGTAATGCAGGGGCAACATACCAAAGATGTATGCAAAAATGTTTACATGATCAAATTGGTCGAAATGTGCAGGTGTACGTAGATGATCTGGTTATAAAACCCAAGGAAAGCAAAACACTCCTTGATGATATCCGGCAAACATTCATAAACCTAAGGAGGTTCTGAATGAAGCTTAACCCGGAGAAATGTACCTTCGGTGTCCCGGCTGGAAAATTACTCGGATTTCTTGTCTCCAGCCGAGGTATCGAGGTTAACCCAACTATAATCTGGGCCATAGAGCGAATGGAATTGCTGAAGTGTCTTAATGATGTCCAGAAGTTCACTGGTTTCCTGGCATCTTTAAGTTAGTTTGTATGTCGGTTGGGAGAAAAGGCACTGCCTCTCTATCAACTGATGAAAAAGTCGGACAAGTTCATTTGGACGCCGCAGGCCAATGAAGCCTTTATACAATTAAAGAAAATGTTAGCCACTGCACCAGTGTTAGCTTCTCCACTATCAAAAGAGCCAATGTTGCTCTATATAGCCGCAACCAACCGAGTTGTAAGTGCAGTAATTGTGGTAGAGCGCGACGAAGAGGGTAAGTCAGTACAAAGGCCAGTATATTATCTGAGAAAAGTATTATCAGCTTCGAAGCAAAACTATCCCCACTATCAGAAGATGGCATATGGTGTGTATATGGTGGCTAAGAAGCTAAAGCATTACTTTGAAGAGCACCCCATCAAAGTGATATGTGAAGCCCCTATCTCTGAGATAATGAGTAATAGTGACGCAAGTGGCCGAATCGCAAAATGGGCAATTGAGCTAGCCCCTTATGCTCCACAATATGACAGGAGAGAAGCGATCAAGTCTCGGGCTGTGGCCGACTTTTTTGTGGATTGGGCCAAGGTGCAATATGAGCCACCATTGCCAGATCCGAACTACTGGAGAATGCACTTTGACGGGTCAAAAACAAAAACCAGGTTAGGTGCCGGAGTTGTGCTTACCTTGCCCAAGAAGGACCAGCTGAAATACGTGCTACAGATCCACTTCGCAGCATCGAACAATGTTGCAGAATATGAAGCACTTGTGCATGGGATCAAAGTGGCAAAAGAAATTGGGATATGTCGGATCCAGTGCTTTGGTGACTCCGATCTGGTAGTCCAGCAAGTCTCAGGGCATTGGGATGCTTTGGATGCAAATATGGCATTGTACAAATTTCATGTGCAGAAGATATCAGGATACTTTGAGGGATGCGAATTTCACCACGTACCCCGGCTGGAAAATGAAGCTGCTGACGTACTGTCAAAACTCGGATCAACCCGACAAGCAATCCCGCTAGGAGTAGCACTAGAGCACCTCAGAAAACCATCTTTCAGGCCATCCCTAGAATCCGAGTCAATTTATATCCCGGCCAAACTGGAACTGGAAGCTATGCCCATGGACATTGATGTGGGAAGTAGTTCACGAAACCCGGGGACTGCTTCGGCAAACCCAGGGACTACTTCGCAAGACCCGGGGACTGCGCAACGTGATCTGGCTGAGGTTATGTCGTTGGATCAGATGGAAATTGATGAGGATGTGTTTCCAGTGCAAGCTATACCAGCTTGGGCACTGCCCATATTCCAATTCCTGAAAGATGGAACTTTGCAAGTGAAGAGGTGCTTTCAAGGCAAACTCAGAGAAGGGCAAAGGCATACACAATCATCAATTCCGAGCTATACAAAAGAAGTGTTACAAATGTCCTCCAACGATGCGTAGACCCGGAGGAAGGGCTTGACATCCTCCGAGATATACATCAAGGGGAATGTGGGCATCACGCCTCGTCCAGAGCCTTGGTAGCGAAAGCTTTCCGACATGGGTTTTATTGGCCAAGTGCCTTGGAACAAGTAGAGGATCTAGTAAGAAAATGCAATGGTTGTCAGCGGTATGCTACCAAGACACACACGCCAATGTCGGAGCTCAAGACAATACCAATTACCTGGCCATTTGCTGTATGGTGCTTGGATATGGTTGGCCCGTTTAAGCCGGCAAGAGGAAATATGACCCATATCTTGGTCATGGTGGACAAGTTTACGAAGTGGATTGAGGTGAAACCAATAAGAAAATGTGACGGAGCTACAGCTGTGACATTCCTCAAAGATATCATTTTGAGATATGGCTATCCTCACAGTATCATAACAGATAATGGCACCAATTTTGCTGAAGGAGCATTTGCACGATTCTGCCGATATAAGAAGATCTGGCTGGACGTTGCCTCGGTAGCCCACCCCGCATCGAATGGACAAGTGGAAAGATCCAACGGATTAGTATTATCCAGGATAAAACCCCGGCTCATTGAGCCGCTGCAAGATCAGCGGGGTGTTGGATAGAAGAACTACCAGCAGTACTATGGAGTTTAAGAACAACTCCTAATCGATCAACAGGCTATACGCCATTTTTTCTGGTATATGGGGCAGAAGCTGTATTACCAGCCGACATAGAGCATGATTCGCCTAGAGTCACCCTATACACAGAAGCCGAAGTGCGAGAAGCCCGGCAAAATGATGTTGATCTGCTGGAAGAAGCGAGAGAACTGGCATTGTCCAGATCCGCCATATATCAGCAAAATCTCTGACGCTATCATAGCCGGAAAGTAAACTCCCGAGTTTTCTGGGAAGGTGATCTGGTACTCCGGCTGGTGCAACGCACTGCTGGCATGCATAAGTTATCCCCCCCATGGGAAGGGCCATTCATTGTGAGCAAAGCATTGCACAATGATTCTTATTATCTCATCGATGCAAAACCAACGGAGGAGAACAAGGCGGACAGGTCCGGCGAGGAATCTAAGCGTCCATGGAATGTAGCTCTACTTCGTCCTTTCTACACTCAACAAAGAAGTGTGTGTATCCGAGCCTTTCATATGTCGGTATGTATGCCGGAAATGAGTTTATCAATGAAATCAGTAACTCGGGAACTGCCATAATGATATTTGTTGTCCTTGATGTTATTTTTTCATATGTCAGCTGGCTTAAGTTACTTCTACCTTAACCAGATTAGTAATGTGTGAGCACCAAAAACCCAACTCTTCGATTTGCTGTTGTCCAACAAGAATTGGCTTCATGGCAAGCAAGAGGACAAGTTTGGAAATCCGCAGCACACGAAAAACGACTAAGGAAAGCAACGTAATCGAGCCGACGTTTATTGTTCAGACTAACCCCATTTTTGTTTTACCTTTACCGTGTTGGATTATTTTGAGCTAATCCTAAAGTTTCCAAGTATTGTTCAGTCAATTTTTGAAACTCAGTCTCGTAAGTCACAAAACGAAATCAAGGTAGACACGAGCCGAGCCAGAAAATTAGAGAAACAAGAAAATGAAACTCGGGGACTACGCCCAAGTTAATTCGACATGAGAAACTTAGTAGCAAAATATAACTTGTGCGCTTCATACATTTGCACCCGGCATTCTGGGGATCTGATAAACCTCAAAGTGTTTGTTGGTGATCAAGGAGCAGCAGGGGGAGGTAACTCGGCACCAGCAGGTGGAACTCCGGCCTCATCTTCAGAGTCATCTTCATTTTCTTCGACGTCTGAGGCTTCGTCCTCTTCCTCCTCACCCGAACCATCTTCGACATATTCGTCGTCAACGGCATCGAGAAAGCTTGGTCCCTCGTTCCATTGATGGATGGGGGCATACTGAATGAGGTTATGGGCACAAGCCTTACGCCGAGCTATCCAATCTGGATCAGTGGACCACCTCGAACCGGTGCGTATGCGCTCCAGAAGATTCAGATTTATTTTCTCATACCAGGTGAGCATGTAGTGGAGGACAGTCTCAGCTCTGGCGCGTGTGGCGGATTCCCTCCAGAGGTCAAGCTAGGTCTCGCACTCCATTACCTTAGAAATTTGAGCAGTGGACCCCTTCGGAGTATCTTCACCAGGCCAGAGGGCATTGAAGACCCGGACTGCTGCGTCTAGGAGACCCTTGCCATAGTTTTTCATGATTTCAACCTGGGAGGGTAAGCTGACTATCTGATCCTCCAGGTCAAGCGGAATGGAGCCAGGACCAGATGGAGTACCTCTCTGCTGGCGGAACTTGGTAACGGCATTGGATGCAATGGCATCGCCCTCCGAAAATTTGTCTGAAAACAAGACAAGTGAGATAAGTGAAGGAGGTTGATATGGAGAGATTCATGCCGGCTGAAGAAAAAGAACTTACGAGAAATATGGCTGTGGATCCGGGTCAGCTCCTTGGTGCAGTTGTCACGCCTCTTCCAGAGTTGCACAAGTTCATCATTCGCTGACTCAAGCTTAATGTCGGCCTTCTTCAGTAGTTCTTGATGTTTGGCAATTTGGAGGTTGAGACGTTCTCACTCTTCAGTAAAATCTTGGCCAGCTTTATCCATCTCGGATTTGTGGAGCGCCTTGAGCTTTTTCATTTCTGCCTTGAGCTTGGCAATTTCATCATCCTTGGTCCAGAGGAGGGCGAGCTCATCATCCTTCTTCTTAAGTTCGGCCTGATGCTGTGCTTGTTCGAGAAAATGCAGCATCATATCAGGCACGAGCACACTATCTTCAAGAGATGCTGAAATGGTTTGTTGACCTAGCAAAGCCGAGGTATGAATATCTACCGAGCTAGGAAGAAAAGGAGAGAGGGCGCAGAAGAATACTAAGCAAAGCAGACTTACCTTTTATTTGATCCAAGTTCTTCCACATGATGGTGTTCTCAGCCTCCACTTCAGCTGCCCAATCCGAATAACAAATTAGTTCAGCGGGAAAAGACAAAGAAAGGTGGGAAAAGGCCAAGGAGAAAACTTACCCCTTTTCTCAAACTCAGCGAGAAGCATAGAATGTTTCGAGCGCAGTGCCTTATGTGTGTCCAAGAGACGCTGAAACTCAGCGCTCTGGCAATTGGTAGTCACCTGAAAAGAGCAAGGGTAGCTTAGTCATATCCATATTTGAAGTGTACAAAATCCAGGCCAAGTGGAACTTAACCCGGCTCTAGGTGTGTGCATATTCGAAGTGTACAAAATCCGGGCCAAGTGGAACTTAACCCAGCTCTAGGTGTGTGCATATTCGAAGTGTACAAAATCCGGGCCAAGTGGAACTTAACCCGGCTCTAGGTGTGTGCATATTCGAAGTGTACAAAATTCGGGCCAAGTGGAACTTAACCCGGCTCTAGGTGTGTGCATATTCGAAGTGTACAAAATCCGGTCCAAGTGGAACTTAACCCGGCTCTAGGTGTGTGCATATTCGAAGTGTACAAAATCCGGGCTAAGTGGAACTCAACCCGGCTCTAGGTGTGTGCATATTCGAAGTGTACAAAATCCGGTCCAAGTGGAACTCAACCCGGCTCTAGGTGTGTGCATATTCGAAGTGTACAAAATCCGGGCCAAGTGGAACTTAACCCGGCTCTAGGTGTGTGCATATTCGAAGTGTACAAAATCCGGGCCAAGTGGAACTTAACCCGGCTCTAGGTGTGTGCATATTCGAAGTGTACAAAATCCGGGCCAAGTCGAACTTAACCCGGCTCTAGGTGTGTGCATATTCGAAGTGTACAAAATCCGGTCCAAGTGGAACCTAACCCGGCTCTAGGTGTGTGCATATTCGAAGCTACTAAGGAGATACGCTAGTTCTCTAAGGAGCATCCGGCCGAGTAACAAGTTACTTCCCTGGAGGCTCGGGGACTAATGCTTATATCACTAATGTTTGGTACATGTTAAAGAAAAGACAAGGTAGCATACCTCCATCATCCGGCCAGCGAGGTTGATAGCCTTGGCGGCTGTGTTCATCTGCGTGGCAAACTCGGCAGGCCCAAATTTTTCCAGGAGATCGTCGTTATGGACGAACTCCGCCTTGTTCCAGTTATTGACAAACTCGATCAAGGCCGGAGGATAGCGCTCTCCGCAAAGCATATGGGGCGCTATCAAACCCTTGGCATGGGCTTCCCTCCTTTCAATTTGGGCAGCAGCGGGGCTGGTGTGCAATGCAAGTTGCATGCTAGCTGGCTCGGGAGAGACATCCTTCTTCGGGGGGATCTTCTTTGGAAGCATGGACGCGAGCGTGCGCTGTCCAGCCTCGATAGATGCTGCCCTGGCGGCATCAGAGGTTTTCTTGGCCTTAGGCTGCTGCTGAGAAGTTGAAGTTTGTGCAACGGATTTGCCCTTGGGCACAACCTTGGTGCTAGCCTTGGTGCTAGTTGTGTGTTCTCGTCGAGTCTTGGAAGACTCGGACGAGGCGGAAGGAGTTGGTGCTGCTGGCACTTGTGTTGCTGCTGGTGCTGGCGTTGGTGCTGGTGCTGGTGCTGGTTTTGGCGGTGGTGCTGTTGGTACCTCGGTGGCGGCTGGTTGCGGCTGAGCTGAAGAAGAGCTGGGAGCTTTCGCTGCCTCGGCAGAACCACTTCCCCTTGCTCCGAGGTTGCCCTCATCTGGACGAGGTGGGCTAGAACCCGGAGCAGCCGCTGAACCCTCCTGAATGGGGCTCAACGGGCGTGTATCGTCGCCACGAGGGGGAGAAGGGCTATGCTGGAGGGGCGAAGCGATGCTGGATCCGCTCTGAGGAACCTCCACCACAGCCCTGCCGAACCAAACGATGAAGGATAAGTTAAAACAAAGGAAAAGCATGTGAATAGCAAAGCACGAAGCAGAGAACTAGACAAAGAGAGAAGTGACTTACTCATCCGAAGTCAAGGGATCTTTGGGCTTCCGAGCTATCCGGGTCGTGACCTTTGCCGGAGACTTGGTGGCGGTCTTGTCTATGGACTTCTTTCTCCTTTTGGTTGGCTTAGAAGGTCCGGAGGAAGAAGCAGAAGCAGCTCCCCTTTTCTTTGACGCGACCGGGACAGGCTCGCCCGTGGCGAGAGGAGGATCTTCATGGATCTGCCCACCTGAGTTAGCTGATGCGGAAAAGGCGTAAGAAAGGGGGACAACGTCAAATGCTTCCATCACCTCAATGTCGGAATCATCTTCATCGTCAGGCCAATCTCTTAAGGAAGAGAATTTACCAGTGGGTCGGTTGGTCGCATCAGGGAATGGCAGGAACATTTCCTGATCCGGCTCCTCCTTGTCCGGGGCAACTTGATCCTTCGCCCATTTGAGTGAAGGCTCGGAGCCATCTTCGAGAGTTTGCTAAAGAAACAACTAAGAGAGAAATGCAAAGGCATCAAACAAACAACAAACTCCGACATAGAATATAACTCGGAAAGAAATTGGAACACAGGATTTACCACAGGAGGAAGCCTATCCCGGCATAAATGTTCAATTCCCCACTCCCAATCAGCGGAGAAGTTTTTGTTAGTGGTGAAAAGGGCCTTGACCCAGCGGAATATCTCTGTGTTGCTCAGTTCAAATGAGGAAGTTCGGTTGGGGTCAAGTCGCCAGCTCATATGGCACAGCTTGTGTGTGCGTTTCTGGAGAGGGGAGATCCAGTTGCAGACGAAAGTGATCATCGCATCCTCGTTGCGCAGCCCTGCATCTTTTAGCTCCTGAAACCATTTGTTGACTTGATTCGCCAGAACGGTGGTTTCTTGGAAACCAGGTCCCACAGATCCGGATTAGGAGGGCCCGGAGCATAGGGCCGCAGCCGGATCAGATCTTCATTCGTGCCATTTCTGACATAAAAGAAGGTTCGGGCCGAGCCCTTGCAGGAATCTAACCCCGTGACCCGGGGAAAGACGGATAGTTTCTGAGGACAAATGGAGGCAGCGCCGAACTGCATAAGATGTTTGTCCTCTGGGTCAAGCTCCTTATTCGAAATCACGTTCCGGCGAAGAACAAAAAACCGGATTCAGAGTTCTTTAGTGGGCCACAATCCGACATACCCCTCTATGGTGGAGGCAAAGGAAGAAAGGGAAGTGATGGCATTCGCCGGAAGGTGGTGCGATTGAAGCTCATAGATGTTGAGCCAATCATGGAAAAAATCGCTGATGGGGAGGCCGAACCCGCGCTGGAAGTGGGAGAGGAACACTACGGACTCACCCGTATTAGGTGAGGAAGCAAGTTCCTCGGCGGCGAGACGGGCAACCACGCCCTCTGGGATGCGCCGGGTGCGATACAACCAGTCTAGGTCGTCCTGGCACACCCAGGAGCTAGCCCAGGCGCCGCGTTCGGCGTTCTCCGCCTCCTCCTCCATCTCTGCCTCCGCGACGGTGAGCTCTTCTTCGGTCATGTCCAAATTGATGTCCTCACTGGCCCTATTGGCGGTGGGGGGCAGTGCCTTGGACTGGCGTGGACCCGTGGTGGTGGAGTTGCACGGGAGTGACGGCGATGCTGGCGCGGAAAGGCACCGGGCGGCGGCGGCGCTGTCGCTGGGAAGAAGATGAAGAAGAAGAGGCGGAGGGGCGCGAGAATGGGGGAAAGTACCAAGGGACGCGCCCCTCCCCTATTTAACCACGCCCTAGCGAGGGTAGTGGGATCCTGCGGTGCGCCAGGGCCACACGGTGTGGTCGTGTATTATCCGGATCAGCCAATCAGAGGCAAGCCACAAGGCACAGCGGATCCCGCAATGCGACGTGATGATACAGTTAACGAGGAGACACACGATGTGACGTGTGCAACAGTAACACCTGACATTAACTGCAACAGTAACTGGCGCAGGCCCTTAAAATGAGGCAAAATAATGATTACCCTCCACGTGGGACGTGGGGAAGCGTACGAGAGAATGAAGGATAACCCGGATAACCAAAGGATGACCCGGCCAGCGAGTGAAGACTCAGATGTGCCAAGGGAATGTTTACCTATGGAATCTGGACTATGAGATAACTCGGAAAAAGAGCAAAAGGTTCGGAAAATTGAACCTACTGTGGCCTTAGCACCTGGAGCTGCTAAGACCGCACCAGCTTTGGGGACTAATGTTGGGGGGATACCCCCAGGTAGGGTCACACCGGGGTATAAAGGCCGAGTTAGCCGAGGTACGGCAAGGTCAAAGCGAGTGCTGGCCGAGTCACCTCAAGGCAGGCCGAATCACGGAGTAACCCGGACCGGAGGATGTCCACCTAACTGAGTCCCGGCCAACATATGTAGTATGCCAGCACGATTTATCTAGCTTGTATGCAGGTAACAGTGTGGCCAGATTAACCAGGCACGATCCGGGTTATATCAGGCTTGCAAGAGAAGGAAGGTATCTCGCTGGTCAAAAGGAGGTCACTGTACGCTGGAGCATGAGCGAAGCGGACAGAGGGGAGGACCACCGAGGCATGACTGACAAGGGTGACGTTGACTGTGTCGGATGACGCTGGGTTGTAGAAAGGGTTGGATTTTTACTTGGTTAGTTCTTGGTTCCTGAGAGCTAGCTAGTGGTGGCGAGGGTTTAACTCATCAATGCCCATTGTTATGGACTTGGGTTTTGGAGAAGGAGGGACGCTGGAGACATCTATCGGCTAGCAAACAAGCACATAGGGGACTCGAAGATTTACCCAGGTTCAGGCCTCGTAGAGGTCCCTACTCCTGCTTGTCTGCTCGTAGAATTATCGAAGGAATCGAAGATTACAATGGTGCGCAGATGTGATCTGGCGAGGGTTGTGGAAACTAGGGTTGTGTGTGTCCTCCTCGCCACCCCCTCCTAGCCTTTATATAGATACGTTAGGTCTCAGGTAGCAGGTCGAGTCGGTTACAAGTTAGGGTTTTCCCCTTTGAACTTTCTATCTTTAGCTTCTTCTTGTTCTTCAAGCAATCGAGAGTCCGTAGGCCACTCGAGTCCTCTCTTGGGCCTTGGCGACACCGTGGCTTCTGCTGTATTCAGGCCGTATATACCAAATTCGAGTACCTGTAGGGTATACCCATGTCAGTAGCCCCCGAGTGTCCAGTGGAATCGCAGATTCGACTGGAGACTTTATAAAGCCTTTCGAGTCCATGAATGAGTATATTTCGACTGCTTTGTTTGTGTCATAGGGATTGTTGATGTGCGTGCCTGATTTAACCGATGTATCGGTGTCAGTTAACTACCTTAGGGTAAAACAACGCAATCTACTCGAACTCGAGTCCCCGGACTCGAATCCGGAAAAATGCTGGCGTAATTCGACTCAAGCCACGGAGGTCTGAGAGGAGTCGAATTCTAGTTATATGGGTGTGAGCACTTGACGCGTCCGTCAAGGCATATTCGTCGTACCTGTAGGCACGGATATGTTTCTGGTAGTGTGCAGCAAATGCGTTGCCAGGCCTTATTCAGGTCTCACCTTCACGCTGTAAGCGTGGCATCTGAAATTTATCATAGCGGAGACGATTCAGGTGACCAGGAGATGTAGTCTCTTTGTAGGGAAAAACTATGAGGCAGTGTCGTCATAAACTTCGAGTGTGGATGTTATCAACACACAGTACTTTGTACGAAAATCATAGGGTGCGCGACCAGCGCTCCCTATGGGAGTAGCCCCCAAGTGCCTGGTTGAGTCTAAGACTCAGGCAGGGACTAAAGAACTTTCGTGACTGCTGTCGTCTTTTGTTCGCTTGTTTCAGTCGAATTTGTTTCCGGTGCTCCCTATGGGAGTAACCCATGTCCATAGTTGAACCGTGTTTCGAGTGGTTGGGTTTGGTTTTATTGTCCATGTTCCTGCAAAATAATAAGAAAAATCATAGGGTGCACGATCAGCGCTCCCTATGGGAGTAGCCCCCGAGTGCTTGGTGGAGTCGAAGACTCGAGCAAGGACTAAAGTAGTCAAAGCCTTCTGCTGCGTAGCTTTGATGACGTCAGTGCTGACGATTTCATGACCTCAGTTACCCGCGTGAGCGAGTTTGACGGGACGTGACGAGCAGTGGGTCCCACTCCCTGACTTTGATTTGACTGGGCGTGCGTAATCTTTATTTTAACTGTGCCTTCTCGATTTCCGCGTGTAATGGGAGTAGTGGGGGGACGGTTCGTGTTTCTGCTCCTCCACGAGTCCACGTGTCTAGCACGATGTTTTCCACGCGTCCAGTAGGGTTTTTCTGAGCCGTTGGATTGCATCTTCCAGGGGTTAAGTAGTGACGTTTGCGACGGTAAAATTCACATCTGCTTTTTGCTCATCTTCTGCCCTCATCGCCATTGTCGCTGCTCAATTTCTTTCTCTGCTCTTTTTCTTCCGCAGCGCTGGACCATCTCCGCGCATTTCCCAGCTATTTTCTTCGATCGCATCGCCCTCGCATAATGGGGAAGAAGAAGGGAGGTGCGGCGGCTGATTCCGTGGCTACCACTGCTGCGGTGAAGAAGAAGGGCGGCTCCACCATCGTGGGTACCAGCACCGCCACCGGCGGGAAGAAGAAGGGCGTGGGCACCCCCGTCACGAATGGTGCGCGGCGTCCGTCCATCATCAAGTCTTCGGATCTCCGTCTTCTTCGCCAAGACGGAGTGCTGTCCGCCGTAGCCGACGACGCGCGCGTCCCCGACTATGAGATAATTCCTTCTCCTCCCGCTGGTTTTTGAGTGATGTTCTTGGCTTTCATCATTCGTGGCCTTTCCTTGCCCCTGCATCCTTTCTTCAGGGGCATCCTTTGTTTTTACGGGCTTCAGCTCCATCAGCTGTCCCCGGACTCTATCCTCCATATCTCTTGCTTCATCACCCTCTGCGAGTGCTGGCTCGGAATCGAGCCGCAATTCGGCCTCTTCAAGCGCCTCTTCAAGCTGAAGCACCAATCTGCGTCTGGCTCTTTAGTCTACGATGTAGGTGGCTGCGGAATCCACGTCGACCCATCCGTCACCTATTTTGACATCAAGCTCACGGCGTCTGTCCAAGGGTGGAGGGACAAATGGTTCTACATCGACGACGAGAAGGCTAACGGGGAGCACTTCGGACTCGCACCCTTCAATCCCGCGATGCCGTGCAAGAGGAGGCGCTCCTGGAAGAACGTAGTCATGCCTGGTGAGTCCGTGGAGACAGATGTGTTGTACAAGCGCGTCTGCGACCTCGAGAGTCGCATAGGTAAATAGGAGGGAGGCTGCTCCCTCATTCGCATGTGGCTGCACCGTCGCATCCAGCCCCTGCAGGCCAGAGTCCACCCCATGTTTCAGTGGGCTGGCGCTGACGATGCCACTCGCGTGTCTGCTGATGGCATGTCCGCGAGTGAGGTGGACAAAAGGGTTTGACTGGTCACCAAGTACACCATCAAGGATGTGCTCCCCAGTGAGCCAGTTGTTCCTCCATTTGATGCTGCTAACCCTCCTCCCGAGGTATAGTTGTGCTACGCAGTAGCTTAGTTTGTCGATTACTTTTCTGCTGTTTACTTGCTTTTTGCTGAATTTGTTGTTTGTATGCAGGATTGGGCGGTGTCACCTTGTATGCCCCCTCTTCCTAAGGGGATTATCCCTCACGAAGCCTTGGAAGAGGATGAGTCGGAGTCGACCGTCCCATCTGATGTGGAGGAGGAAGCCCCCGAGTCCGGTAGTCTGGATACTCGCAAGCGTTCGCGCAGCGAGGATTCCGATGTGTTGTCTCCTTCGACTCCGGAAGGTGCAGGTGTTGGTGCGGAGTCGCCGATCCCTGCCATTCCTGTGAGCGCCGTGGCACCATCCTCTCACAAGAATATGCGATTGCCCAAGGAGTCCTCGTCAGAGTCGGGGGAGCCCACTTTTGACTTTGACAAGTTTGATTGGTAAGTTTTCTATTTTACTTGTTCTTCTTTGTTTTGCCCTTGTTGGCTTGTCTCTGGGTTTGCCCTTTCTTGATGTGGATTTTGTCTTGCAGTCAAGAGGCGTCGTCATCTTCTGGCAACGTCCAATTTTTGAAAGAATCAGGAGTCGCGACCTCAAAGGCCAAGAAAGAGGTCGAGCGTGCTCCTTCCCCTCCATTGGCGGCCCACTCCGGGCATAACTCTTCTAGTTCTCCTCATGCAGGGGAGCATCGAATAGTTTCCCGGATGACTGCGCACCAAATGACTTCGAAGTCATTGGAGGATCACGTAAGTGTAGGATTTTCTTCTTTTTGATGTTGCAGTCGATGGCTTCTGCCGATCCTTTGTTATGTGATAGTTCCTTGTGAAGGAGACCGCTCTCTTGGCAAAGCAAGTGCTTGCGATGGGCCGCCAGCATGCGATGCTGGAGCCGCGTCATCGCGTGGTTGAGAGTGAGTGTCCTGCACTTCTTCTTCTTCTTCTCATTTTGATATAGTCGACTGATAGTCAATCCTGTTTGTTGTGTAGCTGAACATAATGCCCTCCTGCGTGACGCCGCCACCCTGGAGAAAACACTTGTCGCGGTTGTGAAGGGTCACAATGAAGCAATCACGGCGCGTGACGAGGCACAGAGGCGTGAAGAGGATCTACGTGCCTCCATTGCGTCCAGGGAGAAGTTGTTCGAAGAACAGCTTTTCTCGATTGCCAAAGCCCTCTCAGGTACCTTGGTTGGATATTATTGTTGTTCTCTGTTTGTTTCTTATCGTTGGCGTTGATGTTTATATCCGTGTGTTGGTTTGTGTGCAGATGCTAGCGGTTTGAGCTTCGATCCTCAGGCCCTCCGCCGCGACGATGCTTTGGCGGGTGCACTTTCAGTAGTCGAGGACCGCAGCGTCGCCGTTCAAGATACGCTCTCCAAGGACAAGGGCGTTCTCAGTTGCCTCCGGGAGGAGCTGATGCCCAAGGCTGAGCTAATCGAGAACATGGACGAGCTGGTGGAGTCTCGCGCTGGGGGCGTTCCTTCAAGTTTCAAGAACTCCCTTCGTGCGGCTGGCGCGTCCATGTCACTTGCCATGGTGCAGGCCCACGGAATCGAGGTCGATACTGCCGCAGTCTCGAAGGCGATGCCCATTAGCGCGGACGGCCAGCAGGTAGTCTTTGCTCCTTTCGCGACTGTCTGTGGCAAATATGGGCCGCAACTGATAAACACGGTTGCGAAGTACTCTGAGGAGCTGCAACGCGCCAAGAAGGCGGCAAAGGCTGCGGCATCAGGGGCTGGTGGAAAGTCAATGGCGTCTGACACTGCCACGGACTCGATGAAGCCCCCGAAGCCGTCGAAGTCGAAGAAGCCAATCGCTCCTTAGTAGTTTTGTAATAGTTAACTAGTTTGTGTCCTTTGTTAAGAACATGCCTGCTGGCGAGTGTATCTGCTGATACTTTTGCTAGTCTTGAATGCACTTGATTTTTTTTGTCTTTGTGTTGATTTGGTCATCTTATTTGTTTCTATCTTGTCTTGTGGTAGGGTACATCAAGTGATCCTTTGAGGGAAACTCAGGACTCGCTGCTTCTTGATGATACTTTGGCACCGCTGCACTCCAGTGTAAGTGAGTTGTCGCTGCTTTCGCGACTGCGTGACCGCGTGAAGCAGCTGGAGCGTGAGTCCCGTGCTCCGTGGTAGCACGGATGTATGGTAGTCAAAGGCGGAGAAAGCCGCCGCTCGAGAGCAGTATCTGCTTGGCGAGGTGACGCAGCAGGGCGACCAATTCAAGTGTTAGTTTGCTTGCTCTTATCTTTTCCTTGTAGTCGCTCGCTATAGTGCGTTGTCCTTATGCTTCTGTTGCTGCTTCCTGTAGTTGTCAGCGCGCGTCATCCGCAGGATGAGAAGGATAGAATTGCCATTCATATGCATGATTTTACCCAGGAGCAACTTCAAGAGAGTGGATACTTCTAGGTAGATCATGATCGTGTGATTGCGCTGGCGACCCTGCAGGATCGTGCATCGCGAGTGCTACACTTTCTGAAGAAGTCGCAGTCATGCTTGAAGAACATTTATCAGACTTTGTTTCTACTGGATGTTGCTCCATCAAGCCTGCTGGCCCTCCTTGCCAAGTTTCAAGACCTGACCGCGGTTCGCGAGTGCATGAGGCAACAGTTGGTGGATGGTGCCAAGGCCACTCTATCGCTGGTGCGAGTGCATAAGTCTGGCGTAGATGTTGCGGCAATTGCGGCTGGGCCGCCTACGCCACCAGCAGGTTCTGCCTGGCATATGGTGCCGCACTACCAGGCGGTGGATCGCCCAGCGGAGGAGATCGTTGATTTTTTCGAAGAGCAGACCAACGTTCTTTTGTTGCAAT
Organism: Avena eriantha; assembly: GCA_910589775.1. Taxonomy (NCBI): domain Eukaryota; kingdom Viridiplantae; phylum Streptophyta; class Magnoliopsida; order Poales; family Poaceae; genus Avena; species Avena eriantha. The sequence goes on along the minus strand of OU342740.1, from coordinate 267,953,870 downwards.
AGTGGTTTAGTTTGTAACCTGCACATAAGTGTACCAGTGTTGTAAAGTTTGTGTATATGGTGTATAACTGACTATTGATTATGTATAAAGAGCTTGTTAGCATGAAGTGCGTTGCACTATGCGAGTCCTTTTCGTTAGCCTGGCCATGCTCTTATCTCAGTCCCTTGTCAACCTGTCAGGTGCGTTGCAGCTGGGTTGATGTTGTGTCAAGGGTTTCGATTGATGTGCCAGCTACTCAGGATATCGCGTTTTGGTTCGTAGAATAGATGTATATAGGGTGGCGCAGCCACCGAGTAGATAAATTGGAAAAATAAAGGAGAACACAGTGTTTCGGGGCACTTAGCTTTATTTATTCGAAGGACAGTACGAAGTACAATGTGTGGCTAGGTAGCCTTGGCTGAGTGCCTTATTGGTAATGTAAAAGAAAAATGACTAAGGGTAGAAGCGTCGCAGTTGTGCAACGTTCTAGGGGTTAGAGTATGCGACTCCTGTCTCTAAATCTTGAAGGCGATAGGCGCCACCTAGGATTACTTCTGTAATCACGTATGGTCCCTCCTAGGGGGATTCGAGCTTGAGATGTCCTTGCTGCTTTAGTCGCAGGACCAGGTCGCCTTCGATGAAGGATCTGGGGCGCAGCCTCCTACTGTGGTAGTTGCGCAGGTTCTGCTGATATATCGTTGATCTTTCCGCGGCGATTTCCCTTGCCTCGTCAAGGAGGTCAACGGAATGCTTGAGTGCGAGGGATGACTCTTGTTCGCTATAAGCGACCACGCGCGGCGCCTTGTACCGTACCTCTACCGGTAGCACTGCTTCGGCTCCGTGCACCATAAATAATGGTGTGTAGCCCGTGGCACTGTTTGGAGTTGTGCGTAGGCTCTAGAGTACTGATTGCAGTTCGTCTGGCCAGCAACCCGCGGCTTGCTCGAGTGGCTGGAGGAGTCGCTTCTTGATGCCACCGTAGACGAGCCCGTTTGCTTTTTCCACCTGACCGTTGGTCTGTGGATGTGCTACCGAGGCGTAGCTGATGTTGATCCCCAGATTCTTGCAGAATTCATGGAACTCCTTGGATGTGAAGTTCGTCCCATTATCGGTGATGATGTTGTGCGGTACTCCGAAGCGGTAGACGGTGGATTCGAAGAACTTAACTGCACTGTGTCCTGACTGGTTAGTCACTGGCATGGGCTCAATCCACTTGGTGAATTTGTCGACTGTGACCAAGAGGTAGACGTAGCCTCCTCGTGAGGACCTTGGGAGTTTGCCAACCATGTCGAGTCCCCATTGCGCAAAGGGCCAGGCCAATGGAATTGGCCGGAGCTCTGCGCCAGGTGCGTGCGGCTTGTCCGCGAATCGTTGGCAAGCGTTGCATTTTTGGACGATGTCCTTGGCATCGCGCATGGCCGTAGGCCAATAGAATCCAGCTCGTAGAGCTTTGGCAACGAGGGTGCGACTGCCGGCATGGTGCCCGCAGGTTCCCTCATGGATATCGAGGAGAACCGCTCTTCCATCGGCCATGGAGACGCACCGTTGGAGTACTCCTGTGATGCTGCATTTATACAGTGCGTCGTTTATAACAGCAAATGCCTTGGACCGTCGCGCGATTTGTCATGCATCAGTCGGATTGTCCGGTAGCCTTTTGCTGAGGAGGTACGTGATGTACGGTTGCGTCTAGGATTGTTCGATCATCATGATGCTCATTGGTCCCTCGAGTCCTCTGTCCAGCTCCAAGTCATCGAGTGCCATTGACTCATTGGGCGGCGTAGCCCTCGAGTTCGTTGTTGCGCTTGTTTTCTTCTCTAAGGCCTTTGGCTTGATGGAGCGATCACAGATGCGCTCGAGAAATACCCCAGGTGGTATGGGGGCGCAGGTAGATCCTATGTTGGCGAGTGCGTCCGCCTCTTCGTTGCTTTCGTGACCTACGTGCCACAGCTCGCAACCGTCGAAGTCTCCTTCGAGTGTGTCATAGGGTCGCGGTACACGATCATGTTGTCATTCAGTGTGTCGCACTCATGCATCGTTTGGTTGACGACCAACTTGGAGTCGCCGTATATAATGAGCCTCTTGGCGCCGCAGGCCTTTGCCATCCTCATCTCGTGCAGAAGGGCTTCGTACTCAGCTTCGTTGTTGGAGGCGGTGAACTGCATTCGCAGGATGTACTTCAGCTTGTCCCCTTGAGGTGATGTCAGTATGACACCGGCACCTGCTCCGTCCTTCCGCTTGGATCCATCGAAGTGCATTGTCCAGAGGTAGGACATATCTGGCTTGTCAGGGAGCTGGTTCTCCATCCAGTGCACGAGGAAGTCAGGGAGAACTTGCGACTTCATTGCGTCACGCTTTTCGTATGTAATGTCTCGTGGAGACAATTCTATTCCCCAAAGCGCGACTCGTCATGTGGCATCGGGGTTATTGAGTATATGTCCCAATGGGGCGTCGTTGACCACCACGATTCGGTGCTCCTGGAAGTAATGGCGCAGTCGCCGGGCGGTCATGAAGACGCCGTACGCCAGCTTCTGGTAGTGCGGGTACCGCTGTTTTGTTGGCGTGAGGACCTCGTTGAGGTAGTAGACTAGGCGTTGTACTCCGTGGACCTTGTTTTCCTCGGCTCGTTCGACCACGAGTACTGTGCTGACCACTTGGTTGGTGGCGGAGATATACAGCAGCAGTGGTTCCCTTTCTCGTGGGGTCACCAGTACTGGCAAAGTGGACAGCAGGCGCTTCAGGTCTTTGAATGCTTCTTGCGCTTCATTGGTCCACTCGAATTTTTCAGCTTTGCGGAGGAGCTGGTAGAAGGGAAGTGCCTTTTCTCCCATCCGGCTGATGAATCGACTGAGGGCCGCGATTTGTCTAGCTAGCTGTTGGACGCCCCTTATGTTTTTCGGCTTCTCCATGGCCAGTATGGCTTTTATTTTCTTCGGGTTCGCCTCGATTCCCCTCGCGGAGATAAGATACCCGAGTAGTTGCCCAGATGGTACGCCGAAGGCGCATTTGTCCGGATTTAGCTTGATCCGGTAGCGGTCGAGATTGGCGAAGGTTCTGCGCAAATCGTCGATTAGGGAGGCTTCCTCCTTGGTCTTGATTACTATGTCATCGACATAGACTTGAATGTTGCGACTGAGTTGCTCTTTGAGACAAGCCTACATGCACCGCTGATAGGTGGCTCCTGTGTTTTTTAGCCCGAAGGGCATTGTATTGTAGCAGAACACACTGAAGGGTGTTGTAAACGCTGTTTTTTCTTGATCTTCCTCCTTCATTTGAATCTGATTATAGCCTGAGTAGGCGTCGAGGAAGCATAGGAGTTCGCATCCCGTGGTGGATTCGATGATCTGGTTGATTCTTGGTAGCGGGAAGTGATCCTTTGGGCAGTGCTTATTTAGAGAGGTGAGGTCCACGCACATCCGTAGGATATCCGTGTCCTTTTTTGGTACTAGCACCGTATTGGCGAGCCAAGTGCTTTCCTTGATCTCGCGTATGAATTTGGCATCGAGGAGTCTGTTGATCTCCATCCCGACTGCCTTTGCTCTTGGCTCAGATAATCGTCGTATTGTTTGCTTGACTGGCCTTGCGTCTGGGTTGACGTTGAGTGCGTGCTCAGCGAATTCCCTGGGAACTCCTAGCATGTCCGCTGGACACTAGGCAAAGATTTCCCAGTGCTAACGGAGGAATTCGACGAGCGCGAGTTCCTATGCGGGACTCAAGTTGTTGGCGATGAGGGCCGTCTTGGCGGGATCCGATGGGTGGACCTGCACTTTCTTTGTGTGCACCGATGAGTCGAAAGAGAGATCAGGTGAACTTGGCCGGCTCAGGGGAGGCAGACTGTTGTATGTTGACTCCTTTAGTCTCGCGAGTTCCTCTTGCATGTGGAAGGATTGGGAAATTCTGTTGAATTTCCTGTCGCAACTGTCGGATCTCTTCAAGCTCCCGTTGATCGTGATGACGTCATTGGGACCTGGCATTTTCATCTACAGGTAGGCGTAGTGCGGTACTGCCATGAACCTAGCGAACGCGACACGTCCGAGGATGCAGTGGTATTGTGAGGGCCAGTCGACGACCTCAAAGTCGATGCGCTCGCGCCGAAAGTTCCTTGGCGTGCCGAAGATGACGTCGAGGTTGATTTTGCCTAGGGGGTATACGCCTTTCCCTGGGATGATGCCGTGGAATGTTGTGTCCGAGGCCTCCAGGAAAGTTAGAGGGATCCTCATTGCTCGCAAGGTACTTGCGAATGTAAGGTTGATGCCGCTTCCGCCATCCATGAAGACGCGGCTCATGTCGAAACCTCTAATTTGTGCCTCGAGTACGAGGGGGCAATGGCCTGGACGGGGTACTTGAGGCGGATGATCGCGTTTGTCGAAGGTGATGTAGGACTCGCTGTCGCTGAGGTACTCAGTAGTGGATGGTGGCGAGTGTGTGTCCAAGTTGACTTGGCGAGTGATGGCCTTCTGCACCCGATTAGAGGGGCGTCCTTTTTGGATCATCATGGTGCCCATGGCTCGTGGGTACGGTTCGCCTCCGTGGTGCTGGTCCGGCACAGCTGAATTCGGGGGTGCCTAGGTGGTGGTGGCGGAGCACCGTGCGCCACGGCGCCTGGTGCGGCTCCGTAGCCTCTTTCGACTGTGTTGCGATTCATCCGAACCAATCCCTCATGTAGCTTGAGGAATTCGCGGTAGTCCTTGAGGAGGTGGCTAGACTTCTTCTTTCCGTCATGCTTGTCGATGTAGAAGTGTACCGTACATGGCCCGAACAGTTTGTCCTCAATGGATGTCGCGGGTGCTTCATCGCGATTGCAGCGTTGCCACACTTGCGTAGTTTTCCCAGAGTCGCGATATCCGCTGCTACAGTATCCGCTGTTGCGGTTATCGTCGTGTCTGTCGGCGTAGCCAGCTGCGACCATGTTGACGTCGTCGCGATCATCGTAGATGCACATGCGGCGTTTGCCTCGGTGATCGCGTCTGCACTCGAGTTCCGCCTCCTCGTCAGAGTGAACGCGATTTTTCATTGAATCTTCTCCATCGGCCCACCGATTCGCGATTTCCATCAGGTGGTCGATGGTTTGGAGCTTTGAGCGGCCTAGCTCCTCCCTGAGCTCTAGGCGGCGAACGCCGCCGTTGAACGCGTCAATCGCGCGATCCTACGAGATGTTCTATGTGGAGTTCTTGATGATGGACCACCTTTGGATGTAGGAGCGTAGAGATTCGCCCGATCTTTGCTGGCAATACCTCAGCTCTTCGATTGATGCAGGCCGCTTGTACGTGCCCTTGAAGTTGTGCACGAAGCTGTAAACCAACTCATCCTAGCTGCAAATGGATCTGCACGGGAGGTTGTTGAGCCATGCTCTAGCGGCGCCTTGCAGCTGTAGCTGTAAGCATTGCATGGACGTGCTTCAACTGCCGCCGTGGAGCCTGACGGAGGAGGAGTGGTCCTCCAGCCAGATCTCCGGGTCCTGTAGGCCGTCAAACTTCGGGTTCTCCGATGGGAGTTTAAACCCTTTAGGCATTCGCTTTTTCCTGATGGATCTGCTGAAGCATCTGGCGCCGCAGACCTCCACATCTTCCTCTTCCAAGTCAGTCGACCGGGCACGTCGCGCCCTTGATTTGTCGATCTTGCATTGCGTGAGGTCGTTGCGCGCATCATAGTCGCGGTCGTGTCGCCGTGAGCGGCGGCGTCGAGACAGGTCATGACTGTCGTCGTTGGATGAGGGCGAGGAGTAGCGCTTTGCCCTTTTTCGGCTCAGGTGTTGGCTCTTTTTCGAGAGCAACCTCGATTAGTCCCAAGCCCGCGATCGTAGATCGGTGCATGGCGGCTCGGGGATCTCCAGCTGGTGGCTGGTTGTTGAGGAGGTACATGGTGGCTGCTGTCACCGCGGCTTGTGGCATCTTGGGGACCACGTTGCCCCGTGTATCGACTGTCATAGAGCTGAAGTCGAGGACTTTCGCAGCTTCTATGTGTTCTTGCTCGGTAAGGTGGGCCATCCAAGATTGCCTCTTTTTGGCGATGTATTCGTTGCCCTTTGAGGAGGATCCTCCGTGGGAGGAGAGCCCAGCACGACGAAGGCTCGACTCATCCGCCGCCTTTTTACGCACTTCGAGCTGCGCGATTGTTTGTGCTTGGCGCTTAAATTCCTCCTTTAGGAGCCAATGGTAGCCCATCAGAAGTTCTTGCGAGGATCCGGGGGTAGAGGGTTTCCCCATAGGGCCTCGCGGCAGCGAGCCCATTCAAGCTCATTGAGCCTGACTACGACGCGTTCGCCGGTTTGCTCATTGGTTATGGTTGGAGGTTCGATTGTCCCTCCGTTGTTGACAGGAGTGCCGCCATTGCCACCGTTGCCGCCGTTGCCACGATTCGGCGGGTCGGTTTCGTTGCCACGGTTGCCCGTGTTGTTGCGATTGGCGGAGGTGTCGCCTGCGTTGATGATGGCACACATGAAGTGATTAGGGAAGTTGCTGCTCCCGCAACTCTCAGATCCGGAGCCATAGGCTTCATCTTCGGTTGCCAGATCGCTCAGATCGGACTCAGGACTTCTGTCGCTAAACGTGTTACCGACTGTTGTCGGGGTGTTGAGTTCACTGAGGGTGCCAATCGATGGAAGGAACCATGATGCTGGGGCAATCGCCGGCACTGTCGGCTGATCAGGCATGCGAAGCGTGCCCATCTGACCAACTTGGAAGCGGAAGCTCCCGATCGCCAGGCTGATTCTGTCGCCCACGGACTCGAAGGCCGGGCGAGTGGCCGGCGTGTGGACGGTGAAGTCGAACGCGCCAAAAAGCTGGCGAATCTCCGCTGTTGCGGAGTTGTAGATCGCGGTTGATGGGGCCGAAGAAGCCATAACATCAACACTCCCAATTCCCACAGACGGCGCCAATTGACGAGGGTTTAACTCATCAATGCCCATTGTTATGGACCTGGGTTTTGGAGAAGGAGGGAGCGCCGGAGACATCTATCAGCTAGCAAACAAGCACACAGGAGACTCGAAGATTTACCCAGGTTCAGGCCTCGTAGAGGTCCCTACTCCTGCTTGTCTGCTCATGGAATTATCGAAGGAATCGAAGATTACAATGGTGCGCAGATGTGATCTGGCGAGGGTTGTGGAAACTAGGGTTGCGTGTGTCCTCCTTGCCGCCCCTCCTAGCCTTTATATAGATAGGCTAGGTCTCAGGTAGCAGGTCGAGTCGGTTACAAGTTAGGGTTTTCCCCTTTGAACTTTCTATCTTTAGCTTCTTCTTGTTCTTCAAGCAATCGAGAGTCTGTAGGCCACTTGAGTCTTCTCTTGGGCCTTGGCAACACCGTGGGCTTCTGCTGTATTCAGGCCGTATATACCAAACTCGAGTACCTATAGGGTATACCCATGTCAGTAAGAGAGTTCCTTCTTCCTCCTCTCCCCAATACAGCTCAAGGAGCATTTGTAACCTTGGAAACCTATTGAATACAAGCATCTGTGTGTGGAATCACCACACTATCCCTCCCTGGATTCCTCTAGTGCATATAGTCCCCACCTTTAGCCTATCCATGGCATCTGCCGTGACACCACCACGACAGATAGGGGCAATGAGAGCTCAAAGCTAACGAGTACCGTACTTTCAGCATTTGGAAGCCTTTCAAACTATTCAAAACCTTTTCTTTTACTTGTTGAGTCTCCACATATTCTTTGAGCACCTTCTTGAGAGCATAGTTGTCATTCTTTGTGCTTGTCTCATTACTTGATTATTTGTGTTATGACTTTGATGCTTGTATCTTTGACATCTTTACTTCTAGTCTTCACTTGGAATTTAGAGGTGCCTTGGCATTCATAATCAAAGGCAAGCGAGATACCACTCTATCATACCTTGTTATGAGCATTGTAATGTTGCTTATGTTTTTGCTTCATGCTACTTATTATTTTTGAGTTGGAATCTCTTCATAGCTTGCAATGCCTATTAAGTAAACTTAGTTGCATACTCCTTATTATGAATTGTCTAAGTAGTTGATCACATGTTGAGAATATATACATCATATGAAGCAAATGTGTTCGTGAAAGTTCTTTTATCGCACTCAGTTTTCAATTGAATTGCTTGAGGACAAGCAATAAGCTAAGCTTGGGGGGAGTTGATACGTCCAAAATGTATCTACTTTCCCGAACACTTTTGCTATTGTTTCTCCTCTAAACTTGTGTGACTTGGATGCAATTAACGCGGACTGACGCTGTTTTTAGCAGAATTGCCTTGGTGTCTACTTTTTGTGCAGAAAATCAACTATCAAGAAAAATCCCGGAAAATATGCCAAAAATTCTATTTCACCAGAAGACTCCTGGAGCCAGAATACGAGACGGAGGGGGCCTGGGCCCAGGCCACACCACCTGGCCGCGTGGGCTAGCCCAGGCCGCGCCAGGGGTGGTCTGGCCGCCCCAGACACCCGCTCGATCTCCCTCTTCGCCTATAAGTTGCCTTCTGACCTAAAAACTCAGGGGGGGTCGACGTTTTTCTAGAAGGAGTTCCGCTCCGCCGCCACCACCAGATTCCACAAAACAGCACCAGAAACTCCGTTCTGGCACCCTGCCGGGATGGGGAATTGGAGGAGATCATCGCCATCATCATCACCATCATTTCTCCATCGACCATCCATGTTTCCCCATCTATGTGTGAGTAATCCCCCGCTGTAGGCTATGGGGATGGTAGGGATTGGATGAGATCGTTCATGTAATGGCATCAGATTGTTAGGGCATGGTGCCTAGTACTTTTATTAGTGCTTTATGACTTTGTTGCAACTTGTTGTGATTAATGCTTGTCACTAGGGCCCGAGTGCCATGATTTCAGATCTGAGCATGTTATTGATTCATTATGATAGTATTGTTTTTGGTCTTACCTGCAAGTTGTATACACACGTTGTTGTCCGGAACCAATGGCCCCGAAGTGACAGAAATCGGGATAACTAGAAGGAATGGCTTTGATGTGAGGATCACATGTGTTCACAGAGTGTTAATGCTTTGCTCCGGTGTTCTATTAAAAGGAGCACCTTAATTGCCAGTAGTTCCCTTGAGGCCCCGCTGCAAACGGGCTGGCAGGACAAAAGATGTTGTGCAAGTTCTCATTACGAGCATGTATGACTATATATGGAACACATGCATAGGATTATCTAGTACTTGGATGCTTTATCTTATTTATCTGCAATTGCCCTATGTTCTGATTGCTATGTGAATTGTCTTGTCCATGCAACACCCGTCCATCCATCCCTATGCCTACCGCACTCGAATCCTACTGTTTACTGCTATTTTTACTGCTGTCTTTACTTTACTACTGCTGCTACTTTACTATTGTTACTGCAAAACTGTTGCTATTGATAAACTGTTGTGAGCAAGATTGTTTCCAGGTGCAGCTGAATTGACAACTCAGTTGTTAAGGCTTATAAATATTCTTTGGCTCCCCTTGTGTCGAATCAATAAATTGGGTTTCACTTCCCTCGAAAATACTGCGATACACCCCCTATACTTGTGGGTCATCACCTGCTAGGCATAGCTCTTGAGCACCTCGGAAAACCATCTATCAACCCATCACTAGAATCTGAGTCAATCCATATCCCGGCCGATCCAGGATCCGAGGTTGTCCCAATAGACATTGATTGGGGGGGTATCTCAAGTAACCTGGGGACTGCCTCGGCAAACCTAGGGACTGCCTCAGCAACTCGGGGACTATCTCACAAAACCCAGGAACTATTCAGCTTAATCCGACAGAAGTTATGTCGGCTGACCAAATGGAAGTTCATGAAGTGATTTTCCCGGCCCGTGCTATACCAGCTTGGGCATAGCCAATTCAGATTTTTTTGAACAATGGGAGTTTACCAAGTGATGAGGTCCTCGCTAGAAAGATCCAGAGAAGAGCAAAAGCCTATACCATAATAAATCGCGAATTATATAAAAGAAGTGTCACAAGTGTCTTTCAGCGATGCGTTGATTCGGCAGAAGGGCAGGAAATCCTCTGAGATATACATCAGGATGAATGTGGGCATCATGCCTCATCCAGAGCTTTAATCGCCAAAGCATTTCGGCATGGATTTTACGGGCCTAGTGCTTTACAAGAAGCTGGGGACCTTGTGAGAAAATGCAATGGGTGTTAGAGGTATTCACGCAAGATACATATGCCATCCTATGAACTTAAAATTATACCTATCACTTGGCCATTTGTTGTCTGTTACTTGGACATAGTTGGCTCGTGGCAACATGACTCATATCTTAGTCATGGTGGACAAATTCACAAAGTGGATTGAGGTGAAACCAATAATAAAATATGATGGACCCACTGCCGTATCATTCCTCAAAGATATCATTTTGAGATATGGGTATCCACACAACATTATAACTGATAATGGCACGAACTTTTTCGAGGGAGCATTTGCTCTATTTTGCCAAGATAAAAGAATAAGACTTGATGTGGCATCAGTCGCACATCCCGCATCGAACGGGCAAGTGGAGAGATCCAAAGGGCTAGTACTGTCCGGGATAAAACCCCGGCTCATTGAGCCGCTGCAAAGATCAGCGGGGTGTTGGATTGACGAACTCCCGGCAGTGCTATGGAGCCTTAGGACAACTCCAAATCAATCAACTAGCTATACGCCATTCTTTCTGGTATATGGGGCAGAAGTTGTATTATTACCATCCCACATAGAGCATGATTCGCCTAGGGTCACCCAATACACAGAGGACGATGTGCAAGAAGCCCAGCAAAATGATGTTGATCTGCTAGAAGAGGCAATATAATTGGCATTGTCCAGATCCTCCATATATCAGTAGCTGCCATGCTATCATAGCCAGAAAGTAAACCCCCGAGTTTTTCGGGAAGGGGATTTGGTACTTTGGCTAGTGCAACGCACTGCCGGCATGCATAAACTATCACCCCCATGGGATGGGCCATTTATCGTGAGCAAGGTACTACACAATGATGCATACTATCTCATAGATGCTCAACTGCAGGAGAAGAATAAGGCGAACAGGTCAAGAGATGAATCGAAAAGGCCATGGAATGTAGCACTTCTTCGTCCATTTTACACTTAGCTGAAGTGTATGTATCTCGAACTCTCATATGTCGGTTTGTATGTCGGCAGTGAGCTAATTAATGGAACCTCGGCACCTTGAGTAGTGACTCGGGGAATGCCCTAGTAGTAATTGTCTATTTCTGTACTTACATTTTATATCAGCTGGCTTAAGTTTCTTACCCCTTAGGGCGAGTTAGTAATGTTTCGGCACCAAAGGCTAACTCTTTGACTAGCTGCTGTCCAAAAGATTGGCTTCATGGCAAGCAAGAGAACAAGCTGGCAAATGCTAGACACATGAAAAACGACTAAGGAAGGAAAAATAATCGAGCCGACATTTGTTTTTCGCACTAACCCTTGTATTTACTTTATTTATTATTATGCCGAATCACTCTGAGCTAATTCTCGTTGTTTTAAGTATTGTTAATTTGATTTTCTGATCTCGGACTCATAAGTCGAACACTGAAAAATGGTAGACACGAGCCGAATCATAAGATTGAGAAAACAAGAAAATGAAACTCGAGGACTTCGCCCAACTAAGCAACTTGTTTCTTCTTGAGGTCCTCGAGCGTGATGTTCACCGACTCAAAATTGAACTCGGCCTACTGGAGAAGTTCTTTGTCCTTCTCAAGTTGGCCTGTGAGTCGACTCTTCTCCTCGGTGAACTCCTGATCTAGCTTGTCAAGTTCAGTATTCTGGAGTTGTTTTAGATTTTCATTCTTGGTACCGAGCAGAGATATCTCTTTGTATTTCTCCTTTCAACTAAGCTTGGTGTTGCCCTGCTTGTTCGAGAAAATGAAGCATCAATTCAGGCATGGATATGCTATCTTGAAGAGACACTACAAGGATTTTTGACCCGGCTGAGCGGAGGTATAATTACGAGCCGAACTAGAAGGGAGATGTGCAAAGAATAAGGGGCAAGAGGAAAATACCTTCTAGCTCGGCCACACGCTTCTGTAGCTCCTTATTCCGGGCCTCCACCTCAGCTGGCAGAATGCGAGTTATGAGTTAACTCGGCAAGTCAAGAACAAAAAGCACTAGGGGCAATAAAGCAGCAACTTACTTTTCTTCTTCAGCTCAGCAACAATTTCTTGTGCTTGGTGGAGAGGGCCCTATGCGAGAAGAGGAGTCTCTGAAGCTCGGCAGTACGCCTGTTGTTCGAGATCTGCAATAAACAATTGTTAGTCACTTTTGGATCTGAATCTAGGTGGCTAGATATTTGATGCTGCTCAAGATTCGAACAGAGTAAACTCGATCTGAATCTAGGTGGCTGGATATTTGATGCTGCTCAAGATTCGAACCAAGTAAACTCGATTTGAATCTAGGTGGCTGGATATTTGATGTTGCTCAAGATTTGAACCAAGTAAACTCGATCCGAATCTAGGTGGCTAGATATTTGATGTTGCTCAAGATTCGAACCGAGTAAACTCGATCCGAATCTAGGTGGCTGGATATTTGATGCTACTCAAGATCTGAACCGAGTAAACTCGATCTAAATCTAGGTGGCTAGATATTTGACTCTACTCAAGATTCGAACCGAGTAAACTAGATCAGAATCTAGGTGGTTGGATATCTGATCCTAAAGGGAATTTTGGCTAAGCTAAAATGACTCAGCTAAATACCTCGGATATGCTAAGATCAAAAGTTAACTTACTAAGTTTTAATCTAGAGGAGCATCTGGCCGAGTAATATCTTACTCCCCTAGAGGCTCGAGGACTAATGGGTATGTATTATTTATTGCAAGTACAAGAATGCAGCCAAGGTACTTACCTCCATCATCTTCCCAGCTTCAACAATAGCCTTACTAGCAATAAACATCATGTCGCCAATATGCGTCGGACCGAAGTTCTGGGGTATATGAGGATTGGCAGAGCTAACCTCGCTGTCATCAACATTTTTCCAGTTCTCAGCATACTCATCTAGAGATTCGAGGCTCTCGCCCATGGACGTCTGAGTCAGGACCAAGCCTTTCCCGGCAGAGGCCTTCTGAGCTACCATTGCAGCAGCTAGGCTTGTATGCAGCTTGAGTTGCTTTCCCACGGCCGAGGCAGAGGGAGTAGCACCTTTCTACAGTATAGTGGCAATAGATGGATATAAGGATGCTTCTATGGCCTTCTTCTTGGTCGCCTTGGTGCTATCTCCTCCTTTCTTCTGCTTGGCAGAAGGATTGGCTTGCTGCTGAGAGGTAGTTGGCTGAGGCTCTGTTGCCGAGTGATGGCTCAGATTTTTGCCATCTTCCACTTCGTTTAAACGTTGTTTTTGGTCAAGAAATTGCCAAAGGAACTCTCAACTTTTCCACTAATGACTAATAATTGCAAAGATATGCAAATCCCTTCTTTGATTTATGTTGTGCAGGAAATCAATGCTTTAAGGCGAAATAAGGAGTCATAATGAAGGATTTTGAGGAAGTACACACGGCCAAGTAATTGGAGAAGCTTACCAAGGCGTCAACACGCTTAATGACCACTGGTACAACCGCGGTCTGCCTGTACCGCCCGCCCGTACCAGGTGGCGACAGCTTCGTCTCATCAAACCATACAACTTTTGTGAAGACGCCTATATATTTTGAGGCTCCAGCCGCCGGCCAGAGAGCAGCCATTCTCATATTGCATCACAACACCACCAAAGGAGATCCACACCATTGCCCATCCATTGTTCATCACTTCCACCATCCATCCCTCCACTAGCCATAGCCATTGCTTTGTACTTTTAGATCTCCTTGTGATTTGGCGACCATTGTAAGAATATTTGATTTCAATCTAAGTATTTGCATGATGTTTTCTATCTCTGATCTATTTGTTATGAGTGAGTAGTCCTCACGAGTTGCGGGTTGGGGAGAAACCTCGCAGCAAATATGCGCATCTAGATCATGGGAGAATTGTATTTTTTTTGGATTCATGATTTTTATCTTTTGTTTCTTCGTCTCTCGTCTCGATCTGTGGACTTGTAGGTACCCAAGATCCCATAGATTGATAAAGGCTTAAGGTGTGATACTTGGCTAGCGGCGATCTCATGGGAAACTCACTAATAGAAAGGGAAGTACGGTCTTCGCTTAGCGCCCCATTCGGGATCAACAACAACATCGCCACTTAAAGCTTTGATCCATGTTTATACTTAATAATCATTTGTAACCCATGGCTTCGGTGTACTCTCGGTGGGATTAAAATTCTATTGCTATGCCCACTGCTTCACAGGAGCTCTAGAATATTAGGTCGTGTTGCCCACAAAATATTATCTTAATACAAACATTATACATGACTATGTTTATTATTATATTTTATCCCATTTGATGTGCAACTGCAGGTGGATCTTCAACCATGGCATATCTCCATCCATTGATTCAAACCCATTATAAAGTAAACTAGATTGGTCCGGTCAACTACGGTAAAACAAACAAACAAAGTCTTGTAGATGTGTCCTTTTTTATTACCTTTTAGCGGTGCTTTTCGAGGTTCGATTAAACCTAGGTCTTCTAGGGAAAAAGCTATTATACTACATCCGTGAATCCGGATCGAAGGTATCACCAAGGTTTGCTGAGGCTGAGTTTGCAAGGTTTGCTGGGCCTTGGCCTGCAGGCTTTGTCGAGGTTGGTCTTGTGGCCGAGTCTTGGGAGACTCGGACGATGTTGGTGGTGGTTGCTGCTGGGGTGAGACTGAGGCTGAGGCAGAGGCTGCTTGTTGTTGGGGTTGAGGTTGAGCTGGTGCTGGGGTTACCCGCACCTCGGTCGAAACTGGTCCGGTGTCGGTACTACCGGCGCCATGATCTTCTCACTCTGGGGCAGATGAGTCACCCCGCTGGTCTGGCATGGTCGTATCCTCCAGAGCACCACCTCTACCCATGCTAACATTTTCACCCTCCCGCCAAGGTGAACTATGATCTGACATAGGAGGAGTGTTGCCTCAGATTGGGCTGGGAGCTTGAGTATCATCATGAGGTGGGGGAGATGTCGGCTTAGAGATGGGAGAGGCCATGCTGGTCCGCTCTGAGGAATGTTCATAGGATCGCTACCAAGAGAAACAACAAGTAAATAAAAATCAGATATGGTAGAAAGATACAACAAGTACAGAAAGAGAGAAACAAGAAATATAGAGATAATCCGGTGGAGAAAACTTACGAGGAAATAGACGAAGGCACCTTTTGCCGGGAGCCCTCCTAGCGGACTTCTTAAACCTCTTCCTGGCCCTAGCGGGTTCGTCCGGTGGAGCCGAGGTCGAGGCGCGGTTAATATCATCCTCATGCTCATCATCTGGCTAGTCCCGTAAGATAGAAGCCTTACTAGAGGGTCGGCCGGAGCTGGGGTCCGAGATAGGCATGAACTCCTCAGAGTTTGGCTCTTTTGGGTCTGAGGTCGCGCGATCCTTGCCCCATTTGAGGGTAGAAGTCGAAGTATCTTTGATGGTTTCCTGGAGGAACTTCTGCATAAAGGAACATAGGGAGATCAATTAAGCAAGTGTGTCGACATAAGCCATAGCTCGGCAGGAATGACACGGGAAAAGTTACCTGGGGTACATGCCTATCTCGGCTGAATGGATCCATGCCCTACTCCCATATCTCGGCCATGTCCATCTTGAAGATAGACTTGACTCGCTTGCAGACCTGAGCATTGGATAGCTCGACCGTGGAGACACGGTTCGGGTAAAGGCGGCCACTCATATGGAAGATCTTGAGGCTGTGCTACTGGAGAGGCAAACTCGGCTACTAATTAAAGTATCCATCAAGTCATCACTGCATAATCCGGCCTCCATCAGCTCAATGATGCGAGTCTCCACCAAGTTAACTAGGGGATTGTTCTTCTTCGGATTGAGGTCCTAGTTGTGCTTCGTGGGGACACCGACTGAGAAGGCAGAGAGCCGAATCATGTCATTCGGGGTGTTGTTCTTCACACAGAAGAACGTCCTCACCCATTTCTTGCATGAGTCGAGGCCTGCGATCTGGGGAAAGATGGAGAATTTCTGAGGTGAAATGCAAGCATCCCCACACTAGGTCAGAGATTTCTCGCTTAGGCCGAGATATTTATTAGGGACAACATTGGCTCAAATCTGGAAGAACTTGGCCTAGATCTAGACGCTGGGCCAGAGGCCGAGGTATCCCTTGGTACCAGAAATGAAAGCATAGAGGGAGGCGACGACATTTGTCGGGAGATGGTGAGGTTGGAGGCTAAAGGTCTCGAAAAAATCCTTGGCAAAATCACTAATAGGAAGCTGAACCCGCGAGAAAAGTGGGCTACAAAAATGACAAACTCACCCTCTAACATTGGGAATTTGCTCGTCACCGGGGAGGCAGCAGGTAACCCGCGGAGGAATTCAGCGCGTGCGTAGGAGCCAATCGATCTCTGCTTGGGTGACGTTGGAGCCATCCCAGGCTCCGCGCTCGAGGATGACACCTCCCTCCTCGTGCTCATCGATGGCGACCATGTCTAGTGGAGCCATCCTTGGATCACTCCCCTCAGATGCGGTGCTTACTTCGGGGGAGAGAGGCACAGACTGGCGCGGCCCTGTAGCGGTGGCAGAGAGCGGCGCTGCGGTGAAGCAACGAGTGGAGGAAGCAAAGGGGTGGCACAGTCACTAAGGCAGAGAGCAGCGGCGGTGGCGGCACGAGGAGGAAGAAGAGGAGGCGAGAGTGGGGGAAAGTAACTGAGGGTTTCCCCCGGTCCCCTATTTAACCATGCTAAGGATCATGGGTAGTGGGATCAGTTATTCCCACTAACCACTCGACGAGCGCATGTATTCCACAAAATGGCGCATAAGATCGTGCCACGTGCGCGGTTACACCGCACAAATGCATAATGACACATTGTGGTCTCTGCGGGACTCGAGGAGGCACGCCATGATGGGACGTGCTATAGTAAAACCTGACAGCGCATGGCAGTGAATGCTGCCACGGCCCTTAAAATGAGGCAAAGGGGCAATGATTACTTTACACGTAGGATTCGATGAGGAGTACAAGAGAAGATAGGCATCTAAGAGGAATAACCCGGATGCAACATTATGACTTGGCTAACGAGATGTATCTCAGTTAGAGCCATGGAATGTCAAATTTAATACCAAGTCATCAAGTGGTGCATCCAAGTTAAACTCGGTATAGGCTGACATATATGTATGTCGGCAAGGAGGACAAAGTTCTGGATAGATTGAATCTGTTGTGGCCTTTCCAGCTAAAGCTGCTAAGACCACACCAGCTTCGGGGACTAATGTTGGGGGGGATGAACCCAGGTAGGGTCAAGCTGAGGTATAAGGACAAGGTCCACCGAGGCATAAATCGGCCAAAGCGCGAGCTGGCCGAGGTATATGAGGGCCGACCGAGTTACAGCCGGGTTACTCTAAGCCGGACAGCACCAGCGAGACTCGGCCAACATATATGGTATGTCGGCACGTTGTGTGGGTTGTTTCATTCTTGCATGTACTATCTTGGCTGAGTTACCTGGACTAGGGCCGAGTCATGGGTTGGCTTACTTAAGAAGGAGAGAGCTAGCCCAAGGTCAGCACTTTTCTCTCTCTCACGGGAATCTAGGGAGAGACAAGTACTAGCAACAAAGGACAAAGGAGCAGAGACAGAACAGAGGGTCACGGACGTGATAGTGTCTGACCCCAATGGTCAGAAAACATGGACTCTGAGCTATTGTCATGCAGAGGCTGGCGATAGAGGAAAGGAGGGCGTCAAACTACTATTTTGGGACGAGCATCTTCAAGGAATATCCGGTCCATGTAAGCCCTAGTTGTAACCTAGCCACCCCTTTATAAGGTGAGTTGATGGCCCAAAATATATCGAGCTTGTTGGGGAAACCCAAGAGGAAGGTATGATGAGCACAGAAGCAAGTTTTCCCTCAGTACGAAACCAAGGTTATCAATCCAGTAGGAGCAAGGAAACACCCCAAAGGTGTAGCTAGCTGAACGTTGGCAGGGCGCACTACCGGTGCCAGCAGCAACGTGGAGACCTGCACAACACAACCATAGAACTCTGTCCCCAACTTGCGACGAGGTTATTAGTCTCACCGGTTTTGCTGAAAACAAAGGATTAAACGTATTGAATGGAAGGAAGTAATAGTTTGCAGAAAGTAAACACAAAGCAGTAAACAGTTTATAGATTGTATGTAAAAGAAAGGACCGGGATCCATAGTTCACTAGAGGTGGCTCTCCTTAAGATAGATAACATGTTGGGTGAACAAATTACAATGGGGCAATTGACAAACATCGAGAAAGCAATACATGCATATACTAATCATCTTGACTCCTTTGGAACTTGATTGGGTATTACAACATTATACATAGACCGCCATCCAACTGCATCTATGACTAATAATCCACCTTCAGGTTATCATCCGAACCCCCTCCAGTATTAAGTTGCAAGAAAAAAATTATTGCTTTACGAATTGAGTGTAATGTAAACAATACAATTGTTCTATGAACAAAGGATTGCTGTTTTCTCCCTAGTAACAACAACACATCTAGTACCTTAGAGATTTCTGTCACTTCCCCAGATTACCAGAGGCATGAACCCACTATCGAGCATAAATACTAACTCTTGGAGTTGCTAGCATCTACTTGGCCAAGATAGCTACTAACAACGGAAAGCATGCAAGATCACAAATAACAAAGACATGATAGAATCAATAATCAATCTGAAATAGCATCTCAATATCCATCGGATCCCCGCAAACACAACATGTATGAATTACAAATAGATGATCTTGATCATGAACGGAGCTCACAAGATCTAAACATGAACACACAAAGGAGGAGAACCAGCCATCTAGCTACTACATGGATCCGTAGTCCAAAGATGAACTACTCAGGCATCACACCGGAGGATTGCATGATGATGAAGAAGACCTCTAGGGTGAATTCCCCTCTCCGGCAGGGTGCCGGGAAGAGCTTCAGATCCCTCTCGATCTAGGGATGGAGATGACGGCGGCTACAGACTCTTTCGTGGATTTTTGATCAGGTACTTAGGGTTTTCGTCCCGAGGGCATCTTATAGGCAGAAGGAGAGGCCGAGGGGGTGCTGGGGTCAGCCAGACCACCCCCTGGCGCGGGCCAGGCCTGGCCGCGCGGCCAGGTGGTGTGGCTGGCCCCCAGCCCTTCTCCGTCTCGTATTCTGGCATCTGATGACTTCCGGAAAAATAGGCACTTTGCCTTTTGTCCCGTCCAATTCCGAGAATATTCATTTTCTGACTTTCCTGGAACAAAAACTGCAAAAAACATGCAGCTGGCACTGTGGCTCTTGTTAATAGGTTAGACCAAAAAATCATATGAAAAGTACTCCAAAGTGTGGACAAAACACAAGAAAGTGGATAAAACCAAGCATGGAACATCAAAAATTATAGATACATTTGCAATGTATCAACATCCCCAAGCTTAACTCCTGCTCGTCCTCGAGTAGGTAAGTGATAAAATAAAGAATAATTTTTGAGGTGACATGCACCATCAAAGACTTGATCAAAGTATTTGTAAAACATTCAAAGCTGGGATCATAGTACTTCAATCATAACATGAAAGACAAAGCTCTAGCAATAAGACAAAGAAACTATGATGCAACATGAAAAGGCATAAACAAAAGATTCATGAATAACAATGCTTTGCAAGACGTTTGTTTGTTTCACATAAAGAAAATAGAGCATAATAGTATTCAGCTTGTCCCTCATAGAGTAGAAAATATAAATGCATAGGACACCTTCAAAGTTCATAAGAGTGACTAGATACAAATAGTTTAAAACAAGCAATATCAAGATATGCATCAATCAACTAGTCTTGGGATAATGCACATAGAACTAAGAATGGCCACTATGCTCTCAAAGTAAGTGCATAAAGGTAGAAGGTGGAGACTCAATATATAATGGTGGAAGAAAGGCCTTCATAGAAGGAAGTAGGGATTCAAGTCTCATAAAGAGCTTCCAAAAATTATGGTACTTATAGCTTTCAGATCTCATTGCCTCTATCATAAGAATATTGAAGGTGATTAAGGTTAAAGTGACACAACTAAGAGGATATGCTTGACAAGTTATAAACTGAAATCTCATGCCCCTTACTTATGAAGACTGAACCTCGTGCTACTCAACTTTAGTCACAAGTAAGCTCTTGTCATTGTAAGTACATGTGTATCATAAAGAACCGCCAATGGGGTACCCCTTGCACATGATACAGGAGCTATACCATAATAAAAATCACAAGGCAAGTAGCTCAGCGATCTTTTTATTTGCTATTTGCATAGGTTTTTATTGAGGATGCTTCATAGAGTGCTCATTATGGTGATGCTGCAAGTTTCCACCATGATTTGGCATGGCTTAGGCTAGCGGCCCAGGCGTTTCTCTAACACACATACAAACTCCATGATCTTACAAGTTCCACTTTTAATTCACACCGCCGGGATCCATAAGCAAAAGAACATGATATCAACGGGGTACAAAGTACAAGTGCAATGTTGAAAGCGTTCCCCACGATACATGGTTCTGCTAATTTCAACTTATAAAGTGCAAGCATATACGCAACAAAGAAGGACCCAATGGTTCAAGTTTATTAGATGCAAAAAAGTAAAGTGTGCCATCAAGTTCGTGAGAGTCACTAGTTTTCTCATAACAAGTTTAATTCGGAAGGTAAAAAAAATCATGAATATACTTGGAATAGCATAAGCTAGTAGGTAGGTGAAATGGATCTTATGGGCACCTAGAGGGGGGTGAATAGGTGCTACACCAATTTTTAATTCTTTTTCAATTTTAGGCTTAGCACAAAGGATAAATTCACTAGATAAACTATTAGGTGGAATTTCCCTATATGCAACCCTATCTACTAACGAGTAAAGAGCGAGTGGAAGAGGAACGGGTAAACTGAAGTGAAGCACGTGGAGACACATGATTTGTTTGATCGTAGTTCCTTCCTTGTTAAGGGAAGTACGCCCGCGTTGGAGGGGTGGGCGGTACTAAGACCACCACACTACAAAAGGCCTCACCCAGTTCTCTGATGGATCTCGCCACAAAAGGCCTGATCCACCTTCCACTATAGGCACCCTTCGAGGCGGGCACCAGCGCCTTTACACAACTAGTGGGGCAAAAACTCCACAACAACTTGGAGGCTCCCGAAATGACAACAAGCTGCCACAAGAACAAACTTATCAAATACAATAAACAAGATCTAGGTATTGACAAGAATACTAGATTAGGGATTTCTCCAAGTGAATGGAGAGGAGTTGAAGCGCTTGATTCTTAATGATGATGATGAACTTCTCCTCCTTCAATTCCACCAATGATCAAGACCTTTGGGTGGTTGAAGTGGGAGATCGAGAATGAGAGCTCTTGCACAATGTCTGGTCAATTTCCAATGAATAAAGGGTTCTGAACGTTGGCGAAGAAGGGGTATTTATACCCCTTCAGAAACCATCCGTTGCGACCTTTGGGGGCCGGATTATCCGGCCCAAGTGAGGGCCGGATTATCCGGTCTGGGGAAAACACCGCCCCAGACTCGGAATATCCGGCAGATAATCCGCCCCCTCTCAGAGCGTCGCGCCGAGCTTGCCCTTGATTAACTTCTGGGGGCCGGATTATCCGGTCCTATGCGAGGGCCGGATTATCTGGCCTAGGGAAGAAAAAACCGCCCCAGTTCGGATTTTCCGGGAGAAAATCCAACCGGATACCGAGCGACGCGCCTGGGCTCCTTTTGCTCGAAAACTGGGGACCGGATTATCTGGACCGTGCGACACCCGAATTATCCGGCCTGGGGAGGAAAAACCATCCTAGTTCGGATTTTCTGGGAGAAAATCCGACCGGGAACCGAGCGACGTGCCTTGGCTTCCTTTGAGCGATGAGGTAGGCCGGATTATCCGGGCCCCCTCAAAACTTCCTGCACACTTAGCGCACATGAATAGTCACCATAGTATTGTTATCTAACACGCAAAACATAGGAAAACATGAAATGTTCTTTCAGTCTCCCCCTTTTTGGTGTTAGATGACAATACCAGGATTTGCAGGAGAAAGACACAAGACAAACAGTGATAACCATGAAAGAGACTCCCCCTCAACGTGTGCATAATAAAGTTTTGCATTGGAATACAAATGCACACAAATAGGTGAATCTATTCCATAGACAAATGAGCACTAAAGACATACCACCGAAGTAGAGAGTAGGCATCCTTGACATAAGTCATAATTAATATCGGATAACTATTATGAGCGCGCCTTCCGTGATAAGCCTCCATCAATTGGATATGAATAGATAGATCCATAAGCATAATCCATGATACGAAATCCATAGGCATAATCCAGACAACCACATAAAGTCTCAACCAACCACAAATCACGAATTTAAAGTTCAACGCTAAATGGGCATAAGCAAAAAAAAATAGAAAAGTGCAAGTGCTTATGCTCGACCCATGCAAATCCACGGACAACCTAATAGAACTACTTCTCCCCCTTTGGCATCGAGACACCAAAAAGGAAGAAGAGCGATGCTAGCGCCCCATGGGATCACTCGTAGTCCTCGTCCTCTTCTTCATTCTCTTCCTCATCCTCATCTTCAAGCTCCTCAGTGTCACCTTCCTCATCATCAGCAGGCGCAGAGGGGAACAAGTGACGCTCCAGCACACCATAGTTCAACCCAGAGGAAGAGTTCCACCGAGCATACGGAGTGGGAGGTGTAGGAGCTGGAGGAGCACCAGAAGCGCCGGACATATGGTGGAGAATGAGCTGCTGGGAGTGAGCTAACTCATGGCGCTGCTTGTAAGCCTCGTACTGACCCTTGCGCGTGTCCACGCCCATGCAGAGAATGTGACGCTGGAACCAGTTCAGCTGCTTGATCTCATGGGCAACGGGAGGTACAGGGGGCCTGCGAGCATCCCTCATGAGGCCCTCAGGAGCAGAGGAGGGGTGAGAGGTCTTCTGAACCTTGGTGTAGATCTTCTTGGCCTTGTGCACCGAGTCAATGTGGAATTCCTTAGCAGGCAGCAGGTGATGAATGAGCATCATAATGTAGGGTGCATAGGGAATGGACAGACGGTTGAACATAGCCTCACACAGCTCATGGTAAATGAAGTCCATGACATCCAGCCTGTACTGCACTGACTCGTCCTCGCAGGAGGAAACCTCATGAGAAAATTGAAGTAGTTGAACAAGGTGACCACGGATGCTGTCATTGTTGCCCCCACTCGGTGTAATGGAGTCACGGAAGAGACCCACTAAAGCAGCATAGATGGGAGCAAGGCCAGCCACAGTACCGACAATGCCATTGTCCATAGTGCAAGGGAAGAGAGTTGCATCCTTGTTGGGCTTCAGCTGAGTGATGATGCGGTGGCCGCTGGCTCTATCCCTGCTGCGGAAGGAGTACCCCAGAACCTCAGCAAACACGTGAAAATCAGCAGTCATCGGCCTGTCATGAGTCATCCACTTCATAGTGCGACGCTCATCCCCACAAATCACCAAAGTGGAGAAGAACTGCTTCACCACCTCAGAGTCAAAGGAGCACTGGAGAGACATAAGATGGTGCAGCCCCATCCTCTCAGCAACATACATCGCATCCACAAGATGCGCCTTCTCCAAAGCATCAGCAAGTACCAGTGGGTGCATAGGCCTAATGTTCAGCCTGGCATATATGTCTTCATAGATCCCCTTCTGTTTTGCACACCAAAAAAGAGTATCCCCCAGCTCATCATCACGAGGCAGCTCCGCAAACAAGTCACGGTGACGGATGGCAGAATAGGAGACCGCATCCAAAGTCCTGTAGTTGATCTTGGGCTCCTTGCCCTTCCTCTTGGACACCCCCTTCCTAGTCCTCTTTGCTTGTTCAACCATGCGCTTCTCTTCGTTCTTCCTTCTCCTCAACTCAACTTCGTCCACTAAGTTACCATGTCCGTCGTCCCAAAAGTATTTGGCGCGAGGACGGCGCGTGTAGCTCTTGGGAACACCGGAGCCACCCGTGAGGAGAATAAGGGCGATATCAAGGGGATAAGCATACACACAAGTCCGGGAGAGAGCATGGAAAAAGTAGTCAAAAAGTTTATAGGACAAAACTACTCAATGCATACTCCATAGTGAAACTGAACCAGAATCGAATCTGTCAGGCCAGATTATCCGGCCTGGCCAGGGGCGGATAATCCGGCCCTGGCAGAAATTTTCGATTTCACCTAGATTGAATGCAATAAAAGTACATCGGGCCTAGAAACTGTAAGACTACGATTTCTATGCGAAAACACAACCTTCTAGACAACGTTCCACCCAACAAGTTACACATCTAGCCAAAGATGGGGAGAGAGGGAGTTACCCTCACTCATTGGAGGAAGAACGCGGAGGAGAAGGTACCCGGAGGCAGGAAGAAGAAGATCCGGGGAGGCCCGGAAAATCCGGTGGCCGGAGAGGCTCCGGGGAGGGTGAGGGGCTGCATGCGGCGGCTGGAGAGGAGGAGAGGGCTGGGGGAGAAGTGCTGCTCGTTATGAGCCCTTCCCCCCGAGCCCTGCCCTTTAAGATGAAATCCGCCAGGGCCGGATTATCCGGCCTGAAATCTGGGATTCTGTTATACACAGAACCAGGCCCGCGCGTCCCCAAAGAACACCCTCACAAGGTGTACAAGGGACTTGTGTGCTAGAATAGATGGCTTAGAGTTAGGGAAAGGCTTAGGATTAAGAGAGCCAAACTGAGATGGTACTAGACACTCAAACTTGCAAAGTCCAAATCAAATAAAAGCCAAGATTTAGTGTGATTCCCATAAGAACATGAGAGAGAAAATAACATCCAAAAAGATCCAATTCTCCTCAAGGGAAAGGGCAGTGGCCGAAGCCACCTTGTTGGAGTGTATGGTGTGACACCGCGAAGATATATCTTGGGTTCACGACCAATACTCATCAATAAGCTCACATATCACAAAATGATATTAAGAGAAATGATTTATCTTGCTTTTGGCATTATGGGGGGAGGATTAGCCCAATGAGTTAGGACCACACTCCCCCTATATCCATGCCCACACCTAGACCAAAGAAGGATTGAGATGTACGAGTGAGTGCATGGGTAATCAAGACAAGCTCCTGGAATCAATGATATTTAGCTCATTCCTCAAGTAGCAGAATCTTGCTTCATCAAGTGGCTTGGTAAAAATATCCGCAAGTTGGTTCTTCGTGCTCACAAAAGATAGATCAATATCCCAGCGAGCAACATGGTCTCGAATAAAATGATTCCGAATCTCAATATGCTTCGTCCTTGTGTGCTGAACAGGATTGTATGCAATTTTGATTGCACTTTCATTATCACATAAAAGAGGCACTTTTTCACAATTGACACCATATTCCTTTAAAGTTTGCCTCATCCACAATAATTGAGTACAAGCGCTGGCAGAAGCAACATATTCAGCTTCGGCGGTGGAGAGAGATATACAATTCTGCTTTTTAGAGGACCAACATACAAGAGATCTTCCCAAGAATTGACAAGCTCCAGAAGTGGACTTCCGATCATCCTTATCACCAGCCCAATCTGAGTCAGTATAGCCACATAAAGAGAAATTGGAGCCCTTGGGATACCAGAGACCAAAGTTAGGGGAATGAACCAAATATCGAAAGATCCTCTTGACCGCCACTAAGTGGATTTCTTTAGGAGCTGCTTGATACCTTGCACACACTCCCACACTCAACACAATATCGGGTCTAGATGCACAGAGGTAAAGAAGAGATCTGATCATGGACCGGTATACCTTTTGGTCCACGTCTTTACCATGAGGATTAAGTTCAAGATGACATTTTGTTTGCATCGGAGTGGCGACACCATTGAGATCCGTCATCTTGAATCTCTTGAGCATGTCTTGGATGTACTTTTCTTGATTAATAAAGGTTCCTTCTCTAAGTTGCTTGATCTCGAATCCAAGAAAGAACCGTAATTCCCCCATCATAGACATCTCAAACCTGTCAGTCATAAGCTTTGAAAATTCATCATTAAAAGCTTTATTAGTAGAACCAAACATGATATCGTCTACATATAGTTGGCATACGAAGAGCTCCCCCTTAACCTTATTAGTAAAAATAGTGGGATCGATTTGCACAACTTCGAAGCCACGATCTAACAAAAGCTCTTTAAGGTGCTCATACCACGCACGTGGGGCTTGTTTAAGGCCATAGAGTGCCTTATCGAGTTTGTAGACATGGTTCGGAAAGTTAGGATCCTCAAACCCCGGGGGCTGCTTTACGTATACCAACTCATGTAGAGGACCGTTTAGGAAGGCACTCTTGACGTCCATTTGCTACAACTTAAAATTGTTATGTGCAGCATAAGCAAGAAGGATACGGATGGACTCAAGGCAAGCCACTGGAGCATAGGTCTCGCCGAAGTCGATGCCCTCAACTTGGGAGTAACCTTGTGCTACAAGTCTTGCCTTGTTCCTCACAACAATGCCATTCTCATCTTGCTTGTTCTTGAAAATCCACTTGATGCCGATAACATTGCGGCACTCTTTGGGTTTCTCCACGAGTTTCCAGACTTTGTTGCGCTTGAAGTTATTCAATTCTTCATGCATAGCAACAACCCAGTCTGGGTCTTCAAGAGCTTCAAAGACCTTCTTAGGTTCCACCATGGAGATATGAGCTTGATGCTCACCAAAACTGGCCAATTCTCTTCTTGTAGAAACCCTTCGTCGAAGATCACCAACAACCTTGTCGAGAGTGTGACCCCTCAACTCAAGGTTTCGATCAGCCCGAGCCTTGCGACGAAATTCAATAAGTTTATTGTCTCTTGGAGGAGGAGATTCATCACTTGAGTCTTCATTAGAAGCATTTTCTCGACCTTGATCAGTAACTGGAACATCAGCAGCAGGTGGTGGAGACGCGTGCCTTGAGGTGAGTCCGTAGCCGTAACAGGAGGCTGCAGAACTGGAGAGTCGGGGCGGGATAATCCGGCCGATGGAGAGGCCGGATAATCCGGCCTAGGAGAACTTGCAGCAGCTTCATCAGGAAGCCTGGGACTTGCTTGAACTAGCGAGGGGCCGGATAATCCGGCGCTAGCATGAAAATCCGGCCTGGAGCTTGTGTTCAAATCTTCACCACCAGGAGCAACATGGTCAGCTGGAGCAGGGTGGCCGGATAATCTGGTGTCAACCAGAAAATCCGGCCTGGAGCTTTCTAGAACATCTTGACCTTCAGTAGTTGATGGAGATGGTGTAGAAGTTGCCCTCGTGGTTGGAACACGTTGAGTATGTGTAGATGAGGGCTCTATATGAGTAGAGCATTGTCCTTCCCCGTCCGCCCAAGGGGTTTCTCAATGGGGCGGAAAAATACCACGCCCATTCTTCTTATGGCATCTTAGGGTATTTCAACATCTGCATCACAAACACCAACTTGCTCCGCACGGGAACCGTCATTTTCCTCGAACACCACACTACAAGATTCTACAACAGTTCCGAAGAGCTTATTGTAGACTCTATAAGTGTGGGATTCGGCACCATAACCAACAAACATACCTTCTAATGCCTTAGATTCAAACTTAGATAAACGAACTCCTTTAATAAGAAAGAAATACTTACACCCGAATACCCGAAAGTATGAGATGTTTGGCTTGTTACCGGTAAGTATTTCATATGGAGTCTTGTCCAAGTTCTTACGGAGGTATAAACGGTTGGATGAATGACAAGCAGTAGAGATTGCTTCCGCCCAGAAGTTATATGGAGATTTAAATTTGGCTAACATTGACCTTGCCATATCCATTAGAGTTTGATTCTTCCTCTCGGCTACACCATTTTGTTGAGGGGTGTACGCAGCGGAATAGTGATGTCTTATCCCCTCTTCACTTAGGAACTCATTTAAGGTGTAGTTCTTGAACTCAGAGCCGTTATCACTCCTTATAGCCAGAATGGGGATGTTGAACCTCGTTGGCGAAGTCCATGACAGTTTGTTGAGTTTCACTCTTCAGCTTGAAGAAATAAACCCAAGTGTATCTTGAGTAATCATCAACAATAACTAGACAATACTTCTTCCCACCGAGGCTTGCATGAGATGGAGGTCCAAAGAGATCCACATGAAGGAGCTCCAAAATCCTTTTTGA
This sequence comes from Avena eriantha, assembly GCA_910589775.1. Classification (NCBI taxonomy): domain Eukaryota; kingdom Viridiplantae; phylum Streptophyta; class Magnoliopsida; order Poales; family Poaceae; genus Avena; species Avena eriantha. Next base: position 267,925,889 of record OU342740.1, on the reverse strand, counting down.
AGAGATAATGGTTTTCCTTCAATGAGGTGAGTCATGCATTTTCCCTTCAACACACTCCCTGCAAACACGATCTTTGGCAAAAGAGACATTTTCTTTTAGTCCAAGAATGTGGCCACCCTTGTGGAGACTTTGCAAAGTTCTCATATTGACGTGGGCTAGTCGGCGATGCCATAGCCAACCCGCGTCAGCCTTTCCGAAAAGACACATCGGGCCTGTAGTGGTTTTCCCCGAAAAATCCACCACGTACAGGTCGTTTTCGACATATCCCACGAAAGCGAATTTTAGAGACTTGCTCCACAAGAGTACCACCAAATCAGCATCAATATAAACTGCAAAGCCCATCTTACCAAGGGCACGAACTGAAAGTAAGTTGTACCCGAGGGTCTCAACAAGCATGACGTCCACGAGAGAGATATCGTGAGCCACCACAACTTTGCTGAGACCCAATACCTCAGATTTTGACTTGTTACCATAGGAGACGGTTATGTGATCAAGGTTTGGCCGCATCTCCGTGATGATCTCCTTGCTTCCGGTCATATGACTCATGCACCCGCTATCGAGTACCCATTTAGAACCACCGGAAGCATAGCCCTGCAAGAAAATTACTTCTTGGTTTTAGGTACCCATTTTTCAATGGGTCCTCTCATGTTAGTAACAAGGGTCTTGGGAACCCAAATAGACCAAGGAATGTAACAATCATAAGGGCCTACATAACTAGCATAAAAATCACCATAATAATCACAATATAGTTCAAAGTTAGGATTGTTGATCCCTGCAAAACCATCATAATTAGTCTTGTCATTGATAATGTTGCTAGTCTTTGGTTGAGCAGTCTTGCTCTTCTTCTTCTTCTTCTTCTTCTTCTTCTTCTTCTTCTTGTTTTCTTGCTCTTTGTCTTGGGTATGTAACCAAGACCTTCTTTACTATTGTTTGTCCTTTGCCTTCCCAATATCTCATCAATAACCCCTTTACCTTTGTGTTGAGAACTTCTTGCAAGGTCTTCTTTTCCAGAGGATGAAGTGGAGGTACTTGGCACATCATACCGTTTCAATTGAGTTTGGAGCTGGTCATGAGACTCGTTTAAAGTAGAATGATCACTCTTCAATGCCTTGTGAGCACTTTCAAGATTATTAAACTTCTCCAAAAGTCTAGCATGAACAGCCCCAAAGTCAATCTTTTCTTTCTTTAGTTTCTTTACCTTGGCAAGAGCATGGTCACGTTCTTTAATGAGCTGAGCTACAGCTTCTTCTTGTGACTCCTCAAGGGATTCGAGTCTTTCTTCCAAAGATACTCAAGCTTCCTCTTCCTCTTCCAAGGCATTCTTCAAAGAAGCTATCTCCAAGGCATCTTCTCTTTCAATTCTGCCCTTTTCTTCAAGAAGATCTTCGGCTTGAGAAAGTTGGCTCATAAGAGCATCAAAATGGAGTTTTTGATCACCTTGTAGGTTAGTGAAAAAAGTATCCAAGGCAATAACTTCTTCTTTCATTTTAAGACTGTCATGATCATCCATATCCAAAATTATGTTAGTCTTAGAAAATGAAGAGCTAGAAGTTAATACCTCGGACCCTCTTGCCATTAGGCAAGTGGCGTTGTTGTTGATGGCGTTCTCGTTCGGAGAGTCGAAGAGAGATGAGGGAGTCGATGTGGTAGCTATAGCAGCCACCTCGCGGGAACTATCATCATCCTCTTCATCTTCACTTGCGGAGGAGTATTCCTCTTGAGCTACCAAGACAATCTTGGGTTGCTTCTTGAAAGGACCATTCTTCTTAATAAATGGCTTCTTCTTAGGTGCTTTAGATTTCTCTTTAAGAATGAGCCTACCACCATTGTCTTCTCTATTTTGATAAGGGCACTCGGCTACAAAGTGCATTCTATCTCCATAGTTGAAGCAAGTTCTCAATCTTGGGCCACTTTCTCTTCTTCCATTTGACCTGTTCTTGCTCTCAAGTTCAGACTTGGCTTTGGCAGGGTCCTTCCAAAAGTTCCTTGCATCAAATGCCATGTACTCACCATGAGCACGTTTGACTTCATCGGGGCAGTCCATGGATACCCCCTCAAAAGCTCCTTCATCTTCTTCTTGTTCAACAACATTGGCTTTGAGAGCCACATTGACACCCTTTTGCATTCCAATGGCCCGTACACGGGCATCTTCATCATTCTTTGCTGCCACTTTGAATGACGCCATTTCTTGCATGGCTTCGTTGGATGTCATTTGATGATAGTTATGTCTGCCTTGTAGGCTCTTCAAGTCCGTTGGCTCGAAAGGCATTAAGGCACTCACATATTTCCTTTTTATTCATGCATCATCAATGTGAGTGGCCCCATGCTTTCGAAATGTTGTTGCGATGCCCTGGAGTCTTCTATACATGTCCTCATGGTTTTCACCATCCAACATATAGAATCCCTCAGCTTCATTACTAAGGGCATCATACATGTTTCTTCTCATGCTTTCATTTCCAACGAAGAGATCCGTAAGAGCATCCCAAGCCTCTTTAGCTGTGTTGAGATGTTCAATGTGTGGCATGTCCTTGGGACCCACACCCAGCTGTATCATGTGGAGAGCGGTGGCATTCAACTAGCTATCCACAACTTCTCTTCTCGTTAAATTAGTTTGATCTCCAATATGAAGACCCTCTTCAATAATCCTCCACAATTCAATAAAGGAGCTGGAAACATGAGATTTCATTAGGAATTGCCATTGATTAAAAGAGGATGCAGTGAGCTTGGGTGGATCACCCCTATTGCTTATATGAGGATGAGGGATAGGTGGGTCGGGGGAATATACGTGGCGAACCTCATTATATTCCTCCTTACCACTTCCCTTCTTGGAGGTGGAACCATTAAGTTTTTCACCTTCCACATCATCATCCTGGATCCGGTGTTACCCTTTTCCTTAGATGATGGTGTGGCAGCCTAAGAGGAGGATGGAGATGGGGCTATGGATGATGTAAGGCGAGCAATCATTTGATTCATCTCCTCCATCTTGGCCTCAAAGGATTTCAACAAGGTTGTTTCCAACGACTTGAGATCATCCATTGTGACCTTATCCACAGCCTCATTTCCATCATCCTTGGTACCCATACTACTCTTAGGCGGTTAAGCCTGAATTAAGAGCCAGGGCTCTGATACCAATTGAAATGGATCGTATAGGCACCTAGAGGGGGGGGTGAATAGGTGCTACACCAATTTTTAATTCTTTTTTAATTTTAGGCTTAGCACAAAGGATAAATTCACTAGATAAACTATTAGGTGGAATTTCCCTATATGCAACCCTATCTACTAGCGAGTAAAGAGTGAGTGGAAGAGGAACGGGTAAACCGAAGTGAAGCACGCGGAGACACAAGATTTGTTTGACCGCAGTTCGTTCCTTGTTAAGGGAAGTACGTCTGCGTTGGAGGGGTGGGCGGTACTACGACCACCACGCCACAAAAGGCCTCACCCTGTTCTCTGATGGATCTCGCCACAAAAGGTCTGATCCACCTTCCACTATAGGTACCCTTCGAGGCGGGCACCGGTGCCTTTACACAACTAGCGGGGCAACAACTCCACAACAACTTGGAGGCTCCCGAAATGACAACAAGCTGCCACAAGAACAAACTTATCAAATACAATAAACAAGATCTAGGTATTGACAAGAATACTAGATCATGGATTTCTCCAAGTGAATGGAGAGGAGTTGAAGCGCTTGATTCTTGATGATGATGATGAAATTCTCCTCCTTCAATTACACCAAAGATCAAGACCTTCAGGTGGTTGAAGTGGGAGATCGAGAATGAGAGCTCTTGCACAATGTCTGGTCAATTTCGAATGACTCAAGGGTTCTGAACATTGGGGAAGAAGGGGTATTTATACCCCCTTCAGAAACCAGCCGTTGCGACCTTTGGGGGCCGGATTATCCGGCCCAAGTGAGGGCCGGATTATCCGGTCTGGGGAAAACACCGCCCAAGACTCGGAATATCCGGCAGATAATCCGCCCCCTCTCAGAGCGTCGCGCCGAGCTTGCCCTTGATCAACTTCTGGGGGCCGGATTATCCGGTCCTATGTGAGGGCCGGATTATCTGGCCTGGGGAAGAAAAAACTGCCCCAGTTCGGATGTTCTGGGAGAAAATCCGACCGGATACCGAGCGACGCGCCTGGGCTCCTTTTGCTCGAAAACTGGGGACCGGATTATCCGGCCCGTGCGACACCCGGATTATCCGGCCTGGGGCGGAAAAACCGCCCCAGTTCAGATTTTCCGGGAGAAAATCCGACCGGGTACCGAGTGACGCGCCTTGGCTTCCTTTGAGCGATGAGGTAGGCTGGATTATCCGGCCCTTGGTGGGGCGTATTATCTGCCCCCCCTCAAAACTTCCTGCACACTTAGCGCACATGAATAGTCTCCATAATATTGTTATCTAACATGCAAAACATAGGAAAACATGAAATGTTCTTTCAGTAGGTATGGTGGACTCTTTGAAATAACTTGGTTTAGGGAGTTGGATGCATGAGTGAAACTCATACTTGGTTGTGGAGGCTAGCAAAATACTAGGAGCGATAAACTAAGAGAACAATAATGGTCATAATCATGCAGAGCGACAAAACATCATTGATCAAAGCATAAAGTGATACTACAAGTTGAAAACTAAAGGATCATAAATGCTTATGGTGACTTGAGATACTCATAACATGGTGTGACCATGCGCCAAGTCAACCCAAATAAAGCATCAAAGGAGAATACCACTATACTATGCTTTAATATGCTAAAACAACGCATGATTCATCCAAGGCACATTAAGCAATCTCAATTGTTTATAACAAGTCATGCTACATCAAAGAATACTAAGCATAAAGCCAAAACAATATCAAGCATGGCATGACAAAGCATAGGCCACAGTCAAAAACAAGCTCTTTTTACCACATAAGTATGAACTTTCCTACTCTTTTCCAATCCAAACCAAACTATTTGCAAACCAAAGTATGAAAGAGGGGGTCCAACCAATTTATTCAGCAAACTAAGCAAACAAAGCAAACGAAAAACCAAAACGAAAACGAAAAAGAAGACGCTCCAAGAACAACACAACTGTGCATGAAACAATAAAAATGAAGCGTCTGGAAGAAACCTGGGATTTTTATTGATGAAGAAGGGGATGCCTTGGGCATCCCCAAGCTTTGACGCTTGTACTTCTTAGATATTTTTTTGGGGTGACACACGTGGCATCCCCAATCTTGAGATTTAGTCCATCCTTCATCTCATTACTCATTCCTTCCATACACCTAAAATTTTTCCTTCATACAAAACTTCACACAATCTTTATTAGCAACATTAGTGCACTCAAGATAATAGGTATTAAGGTTAAGTTCTAACACCAAATAAACTTTCATTAGAACACTAGCTACTGAAGCACTTCCCTCAAAAATCTCAATTCCCCAAAAGAACTCAAAAAGGAACCAACAAGAAGCAAATACATAAAATGGCAGAAATCTGTCAAAACAGACCAGCAGGTAATGACGAATTTTTTCGAAGATCTTATGTTGCTCAAATAAAAAAGTGTTGAACTAACGAAAGTTAGATAACAACCTAGGGCAGAAGCATAAAAATTCAAGCCTCAAAAAGACATTCAGAGATTTTACAAGAATTTTTACGGTGAAGCACAGAAATCTGTTTCGGGACAGCAACTTTCCCAATCATTACTTTTCTCTCATTAGAGGTTACTCTTGGCACAAAAAGAAAATAAAAAGGATAAGGAGCGGTTATTACAGAGGTAATAACTTCCAAGACTCATCTAAAACTTTTGGGTTATCTTACAATAAGTACTTTTCTTTAACGCCTTTAAGTTAGGCATAAGAAGCAAGAAAGAATCAAGTGTTCACAAATAAAGAAGCACTAAGACCAAATTTCTTGGCCTTACCTCTCTTACTTTTATTCTTAACCTTGGGGAAAATATGATTATTTGGTGGAGAAGAAAGGTGCATGGTCCCCTTTCGCACATCGATTATTGCTCCAAGGAGTTCTAATAGGGACCTTTCAAGTGTAATTTGTCATTTTCCTGCACATTCAATGACAAGATAATCAGTAGAAATCATTTTCCCAAGGATCTTTGTAAACACTCCTTCAGTTATTCCAGTAGGTAATATGGTAGCATTATTAGCAAGAGATATTTCTTTTCCTCCTTCAGTAAGCCCCCAAAGATTCAAAGATTCATAAATATCTTTGGGCATAAGACAAAATTCAGACATGATATCATAGCGGGCTTGAAAAGTTTCAGTGTTTATCTCAATCTTTACTGTGGGGAGCCACTTTGATGGTTCAGAATTTATTGGAACATAATTGTGATGCTCCCTAAACGTATTATAGCACTCTTTTAAGCTAGCAGTGCCAGTCTCAAGAGTGTTCAATCTAGCAAATATTTTTGCGAAAGAAATATTTGTTTGGCTAGGAAAGTTGTAAGTAAGGATCAATTTCTTTATAGCATTAATAGCATCATCCTCATTACATTGGAGAAAATCTCCTCCCACAACAGCATATAAAGCATATCTATCGCAAAGAGCAATTCCAAGGTAGAAACTGCTAAGGAAAAAGCTTTGAGTCATTTTAGGCTCAGTTTTTTCATGTACATCAGAGATTCTAGACCAAGCTTCCTTGAAGCTCTCCTCAATTCCTTGTTTAAAAGTGAAAATCATTTTCTCGGGTGACATAGTGATTGGAGCAAGGCTAGACATAGTGACAACTTAAGATAGGAACTATTTTTTTTGTGTTTTTCAAATAAGAAAACAAGCAAACAAAGCAAAAAGAAACAAAGCAAAGCAAAAATAACAAAGTAAAGAGATTGGTTATGAGGGACTCCCCTTGTGAAGATGTCCTTGACTCCCTGGCAACGGCGCCAGAAAATATGCTTGATGGCCCAAAATATATCGAGCTCGTTGGGGAACCCCAAGAGGAAGGTATGATGAGCACAGTAGCAAGTTTTTCCTCGGTACGAAACCAAGGTTATCAATCCAGTAGGAGCAAGGAAAAACCCAAAAGGTGTAGCTAGCTGAACATTGGTAGGGCGCACTACCGGTGCTAGTAGCAACATGGAGACCTGCACAACACAACCACAGAACTCTGTCCCCAACTTGCGACGAGGTTGTCAATCTCACCGGTTTTGCTGAAAACAAAGGATTAAACGTATTGAATGGAAGGAAGTAATAGTTTGTAGAAAATAAACACAAAGCAGTAAACAGTTTATAGATTGTATGTAAAATAAAGGACCGGGATCCATAGTTCACTAGAGGTGGCTCTCCTTAAGATAGATAGCATGCTGGGTGAACAAATTACAGCGGGGCAATTGACAAACATCGAGAAAGAAATACATGCATATAGTAATCATCTTGACTCCTTTGGAACTTGATTGGGCATTACAACATTATACATAGACCGCCATCCAACTGCATCTATGACTAATAATCCACCTTCAAGTTATCATCCGAACCCCCTCCAGTATTAAGTTGCAAGAAACAGATTATTGCTTTGCAAATTGCGTGTAATGTAAACAATACAATTGTTCTATGAACAAAGGATTGTTGTTTTCTCCCTAGTAGCAGCATCACATCTAGTACCTTAGAGATTTCTGTCACTTCCCCAGATTACCAGAGGCATGAACCCACTATCGAGCATAAATACTAACTCTTGGAGTTGCTAGCATCTACTTGGCCAAGATAGCTACTAACAACGGAAAGCATGCAAGATCACAAATAACAAAGACATGATAGAATCAATAATCAATCTGAAATAGCATCTCAATATCCATCGGATCCCCGCAAACACAACATGTATGAATTACAAATAGATGATCTTGATCATGAACAGAGCTCACAAGATCTAAACATGAAATCACAAAGGAGGAGAACCAGCCATCTAGCTACTATATGGATCTGTAGTCTAAAGATGAACTACTCACGCATCACACCGGAGCCTTGCATGATGATGAAGAAGACCTCCAAGGTGAATTCCCCTCTTCGGTAGGGTGCCAGGAAGAGCTTCAGATCCCTCCCGATCTAGGGATGGAGATGACGGCGGCTACAGACTCTTTCGTGTATTTTTGATCGGGTACTTGGGGTTTTTTTTCCCGAGGGCATCTTTTACGCGGAAGGAGAGGCCGAGGGGGTGCTAGGGTCGGCCAGACCACTCCCTAGCGCGGGACAGGCCTGGCCGCCCGGCTAGGTGGTGTGGCCGGCCCCCAGCCCTTCTTCGTCTCGTATTCTGGCATTTGATGACTTCCGGAAAAATAGGCACTTTGGCTTTTGTCCCATCCAATTCCGAGAATATTCATTTTCTAACTTTCGTGGAACCAAAAACAGCAGAAAACAGGCAGCTGACACTGTGGCTCTTGTTAATAGGTTAGTCCAAGAAATCATATGAAAAGTACTCCAAAGTGTGGACAAAACACAAGAAAGTGGATAAAACCAAGCATGGAACATCAAAAATTATAGATACATTTGCAATGTATCATGAGCCAGGGCCTCCAAGGAGACGGCCGGTCCATTTTGCCTAAGGGAAAACCCTAGAGTGAGAAGAGAGTAGAAGAACTTCATCTTCTTCCTCTCTTCGATACAGCTCAAGGAGTACTTGTACTAGTACAGAGATCGTAATATAAGATCTAGTATAGGAGTAGAGGTTTTATCTCCACAGGAGAGCCTCGAACCTAGGTTTATCGTATGTTGAGTTCTTGTGTTCTTCGCGTGCGGATCCACCGCATTATCCCTCTCCGAATAAAAGTAGAGTCCATTGGCCCCATCATTAGCCTACCCATGGCATATGTCGTGACACCACCATGACAAGGTATGTCCTATGTCTCCCACTTTTGAAGTTTCAGTTGTTTATTTTAGTTGGTTGATTTGCTAAGATGCCATGCTAGTGGGAGTGATTCAAAATAGTTAGAGTATAGCTTTTTATTGGTATGGATGATTAGTTGTGGAAGATTTTGCTCTAGTTCTTTCAGCTAACCAAGTCTTGCCTTAGAAATAATATTGCCGAACAAGTACAGCAAGAAAAAGTCTGAAATGTATGGCTTGTTTGATGGATGATTGTCTTGAGAGTATACCCTTGAAAATACTTAACCCCATAGATGTTTTGATAGACTTGACGACACTCTTGAAAGGAGTTGTGTGATTGAAATGAAGTCTAGCGGTAATTATGATGCATGCCAAAGCTAACCTTGTGGATCAAATCATGGTACCAGTTAAAAAAGTTCTATGTTTCTCATGCAGACCTTTGGATGCCAACAACTCTACTAGCCTTTGAATGATCTATGGTATAACCCCAGATTTTGGCTATGAGTTCACGAAATGAGTGGCATACATGTCAATATATGGGCAAAAGTATTGACACTCAAAGGTTGTGCAAGAACTTGTAAAAGAAACACTCAATGATCCTTGAAGAAGGAAGAAAAAATGAAGATCCACATAACAAGTCCTTGGTATGGTATCGTTACTACTTTATGATATTTCTTGAAAGACAATGATTGGATTAGAAGTGTTTTGGTAGCCTTGATTTACTGATATGGGCATCAATAAGACATTTTACTGTTATGCTACTTAGGATATGAACTCTCTTACTCAATTATGCTATTAAAACATCCTAGTGTTTCCTGGCAAGCTGAGAGTTAACTAGAAGAATTGGATTGATTGTTACACTTCTAGTTATTTATGCTTATATTAAACTTTACTTTGATTGTATTCACTTACCGAAGTTTGTATATTATTCTTGTCATCTCCCTAACTTTGATAAGCCTTTCAAATGGATGAAGTGTTGGACGCATAGGACTACCAACCGTAAGTAAATTCTTATTCTCGTTGTTTCAAGTTTAAACGCTGAATTTCCGTATAGTTTTTTTGTTTCTTCTTGGTCAAGGGCGATCAAGGTTTGAGCTTTTGAGAGGTTGATGGCTCCAAAAATAGCCATCTTCCACCATGTTTAAACATTGTTTTTAGTTAAACAATTGACAAGAAACTCTCTATCCTTGCCACTAATGAATAATAATTGCAAAGATATGCAAACCATTACTTTGATTTGTTTTGTGTAGGAAATCACGCTTTTTAATAAGAAATCTGGAGTCATAATGAAGGTTTTTAAGGAAGTCCACACGACCAAGTAATTCTGGATCAAATGCCAGGCGTAAGTAGCCGTAATGACCACTGGTACGGGCAGGGCCCACTTGTACCGTCCGCCCGTACCATGTGGCGGCGGCTTCATTTCGTCAAACCCTACAAATTTCATGAAGACACCTATATATTTTGAGGCCTCAGCCGCTCCTGCGCAAAAGGCTGCCATTCTCAGATTGCATCACAACACCACCAAAGGAGATCCACACCATTGTTCACCCCTTCCATTAGTCATATCCATTACTTTGTACTCGAGATCTCCTTGTGATTCGACGATAATTGTAAGAATATTTGATTTCAATCTAAATATTTTGCACAATGTTTTCTATCCTTGATCTTATTGTTATAAGTGAGTACTCCTCACGGGTTGCGGGTTGGAAAAAAACCTCGCAGCGATTATGTGCATCTAATATATGGGAGCATTGTGTATTGTTTGAAAGAGAAATTTGTATCTTTTGTTTCTTTGTCTCTTGTCTCGATCTTTGGAATTGTAGGTACCCAAGACCCCATAGATTGATAAAGGCTTGAGGCGGGATACTTGGCTAGCGGCGATCTCGCAGGAACCCTAGTGACAGAAAGGGTAGTATGGTCTTCGCTTAGGACCCATTCGGGATCACAACAACATCACCACTTAATGCTTTGATATGTGTTTTACACTTAATAATCGTTTGTAGCCCGGTGCTTTGTGGTGCACTCAGTTGGATCAAAAGACTATTGCTATGCCTGTTGCCTCTCAGGGGCTCTAGTATATTAGGATATGTTGTCCACACGAGATTATCTCTATTTAAACATCACACATGACTATATTTATTATTATCTTTTATCCAAAATGATGTGTAGCTGCAAGTGGATCTTCAATTCTGGCCTATCTCCATCCATTGATTCAACCCACAATAAAGTAAACTAGATTGGTCCAGTAAATAAAGGTAAAATGAAAAAACAAAGTCTTGTAGACGTGTCTTTTTTATTTTCTATTAGCATTGTTTTCCAAGGTTCGATTAAACCTAGGTATTTTAGGGAAAATGCTATTATACTACATCCATAATCTGGATCGAAGGTATCACTTCTCCATGACTCCATGCCTCCCGATGTGAAGCTCGGGGAGGACACTGTTTTTGATGGCTGCAACAAGGTGGGAGGGGACGACGGGGTGGAGGCGGTTGTGGGATTGAATTGCCTTTTTCAATCTAGCCCTGCTACCTTTTATTATTTGAAAAGAGTCAATATGGATTGTTAGGACACCGACATGCGAGATCCACATAGTGCCTGACATGGGTATGCCCAATAGGCACTCGACTACAACCTACCTGGTGCAGCCCGACGGAAGGCCCACTCGACGAATTGCTAAGGTCCATGACGCCTATGATGGTTTGAGTGGTATGAAGCCCATATGGACACGGACTCCCAAACGCACAAGACAAGGAAAGCTCAAGACTAGAGTTTGAATCTAACTTGTAACCAACTCGTATTGGTACCTGAGACCTAGCCTCCCCATATATAAAGGCTAGGAGGGTCCAACGAGAAGGCATCCTCTCCCCCAACAGGCAATCGCGACTCCCCCCAATAGACAGATCTACGATCTCCCATACGCCACAATAGATCTAGACAACACCCATAACATACATATACGCCAGATCCAATATGCGCGTCCACCGCCATCGGCGACATTGTAATCCTTCAGATCATCATCAATCAAGAGCAGACAAGCAGGAGTAGGGTCCTCTACGAGGCCTGAACCTGGGTAAACCTTGCGTCCCTGTGTGCTTGTTTGCTAGCCGTACCGAGATTTCCAGCGCTCCTCTATTCTCCAAAACCCAAGTCCATAACAATGGGCATTGATGAGTTAAACCCTCGTCAATTGGCGCCGTCTGTGGGAACCGGGAGTGCTGATATTGCGATCTCGAGGCCCCATCATTAGCGATCTACGATCCATCGTCTATTGGAGGCCAGATCTAATTCGGCTCTCTCATCATGAAACGGCGGATGGACCACATCCGTCGATCTGTCTACGTCGACGCGCTAAACTTCGTCATCAACAAATACGCCATGGAACGTTCTGTCTTCATCGCGTGTGTGCGGCTGACTCGCCGTCGGGCGTATTGCACAGTCATTACTCGGCACAGTTTTGTGTGCCGGCGAAACGCTAGATTGCCGTGGTCAAATTGCTACAAGTTAAATTCTGAAGGAAGGCTGCACGTCCAAACGTACTTATGTGCATGAATCGGCAAAGGCAGTCTAATCAAGCAGATTCCGTCACGATCACGAGAGAAGAAAAGCTACTAGCTGCTGAGGAGACACAGGCAAAAGATCAACATCAATTAAAGAATTAGAGTCGGAACATGATTCGACTGTCTCCACGCCTATTTCCTTATTTTGGGAGGAGAAAAGAAGTGGAGTAAACAAATAATGAAGTCTTCACGTGAGGATTAAGGATACTACATGTGACCAGGAGACCGTTTTGAGTCTGTCGCAGGCTACATCTTCTTCGACACCGCTGTCATAAGATCCGATCATGTCTCAGCTAAATTAGCGGATGCGGTCTCGAAACATGGAAGACAGGAAAACTGATATGACTCAATCTGTATCAGCGCTAGACACGCGTGCCGGGCAAGTCCATTCAAAGCTGTATGAGCAGGACGTCACATCAATTGATCCCGTACGGGGACGACTGTATGCGGATAAAAATTTGTGCCAAACAAGGAGTAAGGAAGTAGATGGAAGCATCACGTGCATTGGATTAGTACAAGGACAATTAAAATTAAATCGGATCAACTCACATGACCTTGCCTTACACGGTGATATACTTTTGTGCAAAAAGATGAACACTCGCATCAACGTGCGGCCCTGACTAATGGAATATGTGCACCAGGTCTATATAAACACTGCCTTCTGATCGGCGATCCGCTACAGTCTTCAACTCCAGCGACCAGTTGCGGTCGTCGACTCCGTCGACACGCTACATCTTTCGGCTGTGGCAACCCGCTGCCGCCATCGGATTTGGCGACCTGCTGCCACGTCAAACCCGGACCGTCGCACCGGCTCTTGGATGTCGCTTCTACTACATCGACCACATCGAATCTACACTCGGGAGCTCAGCCAACTCTGTCGCGAGGCCTGTTACCGCCTTTGGATACGGTGACTCACTGCAATCTTCAACTCCGCTGATCTACTGAGTCTTCGACTCAATCACGCGACCCGCTGCGGTCTTCGACTCCAGTGACTCGGGGGCTCCTTCGGCTCCAGCGACTCGTTGCAGTCTTTGGATACAGCGACTCGGGGGCTCCCTCGGCGTCGGTGACATGCTGTGTCCTTCGACTCCAGCGACCCACTGCGATCTCCATCTCCAGTGACTCGGGAGCTCCGTCCTCTATGGCGACCCGCCGCGTACTTCGACTCTGACGACACTCTGCGGTCTTCAGATGAGGCGACCCGATGCGGTCTTCGATTTCTATGGCCCGTCACGGTCTTCGGATGCGGCAACTCGTCATCACCACGCGACTCCGATCCGCAGCGTCGACTATGTCCGCAGTGTGACCCGCTGCTACCTCAACTACATGGCCACTGCACAACTCTCGACCGCCATGTTGACTACTCATCTGGTGTCGATCTCACGACCTGCTGCAGTCTTCGACTCTAGCGATTCACTACGATCTTTGGCTCATACGACTCGGGGCTCGGGGGCTCCCTCCGCTTCAGCGACCCGCCGCGGTCTTCAACTTCAACGACCAGTTGTGGTCTTCATATCCAAACACTCGGGAGCTCCCTCGACTCCCGCGACCACAAGCCGCTACAATCTTTGACTCACGCGACCCGCCGGTCGCATCGGATCTTGCGACTCCTTCATCACAGCAACTATCAATAAAGCTAAGTTTCTCTCTACTTAGAGCTGATTTTTTTAACTCGCACTCGAAACACTCGGGGGTTGCGCCCTCTTCGAGTAACCTAATGTGCTGTTGACTCCGCGCACTCGAGCACATCATACGCGACAGCCCAAGTAGCTGATTCTACCTGATCATCGAATCCTTGAACTCCGATTACCTCGGCAAGGTACTGAGACTAAGGGTAATCAGACTAACGAAAAGGCCTAGCATACAGTGCAAAAGTGTCGACTTGATTGGCACCAGAATCTTACTTTGCAAACCGACATGCAAATATCATTTACAAGATACAAGTACTTCACAATTCTTAATGTTTTATGCAGCTTACAAGGATGTCGACTGCGTCGAGCTATTCTATCGGGTCCTCCAACAGGAGTCGGAAAAACAACTGGCTACGACATAGACTCAAGACCCGAGTCGAGTCCCTCCTCGGATGGTTGCATCGCTTAATGCTACACACACGCGACGTTAGCCCTGCACCCAACAGAAATGACTGCGTCGACTCCATCTGCATCGTCGACTCACCCAGCTAATCACTGCATGACTTTGACTACATCGTCGACTCTTGGCTCCTTATGCGTGAGACGCTGACTCGATGCACTTCCGGGTCAGTGGTTTCTCCTCGTGTGATTCTCGACTACGTATACAAGACAACTCGAGTCTCTGCCTGAGTCTACGACTTCGCCAGATACTCGGAGGCTACTCCAAGCTGGAGCGTTGGTCGCGCATATACAAGATCCTCGAGTGACACGCTCTGAGTCCTCACTCGAATCCACGATTCGACTAAGGACTCGGGGGCTACTCCCATAGGGAGCGCTGTCCGCGCACCCAAAGAAATTTGTGAAGATATCCAAGCATTATGAAAACCCTTTACTCGAATCTACGATTCGATTCTGGACTTCGGATTACTCCCATAGGGAGCGCTGAAAGCAAATTCGACTGAAACCAGCAAAGACGACAACAGTTGCAAAAGTTCTTTAGTCCCTGCCTGAGTCTTCGACTCAACCAGGCACTCGGGGGCTACTCCCATAGGGAGCGCTGGTCGCGCACCCTATGATTATTTGTACATCGTACTGTGTGTTGATAACATCCACACTCGAAGGCTATGGCGACTCTGCCTCATATTTTCCCTGCAAAGAGACTGTGTCTCCTAGGCCACCGCGATGACAAAAAATTCGGATGTCGCGCTTACAGCGTGAAGATAAGACCTGAATAAGGCCTGGCAACGCATCTGCTGCGCTCTACCAGAAACAATCTGTACCTATAGGTATGATGAATATGCCTTGACGGACGCGTCGAGTGCTCACATTTACATACTGGGATTCGAACTCTATAAGACCTCCGCGGCATGAGTCGAATTACGCCAGCAATTTCCAAATTCGAGTCCGGGGACTCGAGTTTGAGTAGGTAGCGTTGTTTTTGCCCTAGAGCAATTAACTGGTCCTGATCCATCGAGTGCACCAGGCACGTTTACCAACATCCCTATGAACTACTATAAATTCGACTGACCCGATGAACTTTCGGGTGAAGTGCTTCGCACTCGACATAAATATCGACTCAGACATCCTAATGCAAGACTCAAGACTTCTGAGTCTCCATACGAATCTACGGTTCACATGGACACTCGGGGACTACTGACATGGGTATGCCCAATAGGCACTCGACTACAACCTACCTGGTGCAGCCCGATGGAAGGCCCACTCGACGAATTGCTAAGGTCCATGACGCCTATGACGGTTCGAGTGGTATGAAGCCCATATAGACACGGACTCCCAAACGCACAAGACAAGAAAATCTCAAGACTAGAGTTTGAATCTAACTTGTAACCAACTCGTATTGGTACCTGAGACCTAGCCTCCCCATATATAAAGGCTAGGAGGGTCCAACGAGAAGGCATCCTCTCCCCCAACAGGCAATCGCGACTCCCCCCAATAGACAGATTTACGATCTCCCATACGCCACAATAGATCTAGACAACACCCGTAACATACATATACGCCAGATCCAATATGCGTGTCCACCGCCATCGGCGACATTGTAATCCTTTGGATCATCATCAATCAAGAGCAGACAAGCAGGAGTAGGGTCCTCTACGAGGCCTGAACCTGGGTAAACCTTGCGTCCCTGTGTGCTTGTTTTCTAGCCGTACCGAGATCTCCAGCGCTCCTCTCTTCTCCAAAACCCAAGTCCATAACAATGGGCATTGATGAGTTAAACCCTCATTAGTGCCACTTCGGCGAATACGTAGCTCTACGAAGATCTAGTGACCTAGATGAAACATCTGCCATACTTAGATACCATAAGTATCATATTTCGTACTAGTAGTTCCCATAAAGTAGCCCAACCTATAAAATATTTTTCTGCGACTTGTACTCGTGCGAGCCCTGGCCAGAGCGGTGGGTGCGGGTCGAAACCCTCACTTCTCCCACTGCGCAACCATAGCTCCATGCCAGCTCCGCCGCGTAGATCCTCTACTCTGGCGAGCGATTCCTCAAGCTCCGGGCGCGTATCTAGAGATGTCACATCGGCGTAGCCTATTTGGGGTCGGTGGCAACCGCATCCGTGGCGAAGGATACGGAGGAAGGCCCCCAAGATTCCCCGCACCGACGAACCCGTGTGCGGAGGAGCTCGCGAAGAAGCTCCGCCGCTCGGAGGCAGCGAGGAAGCGCTCGACACTGCGCTGGATGAATTGCGGTCTGACGCCACCACCGTCCCTTGCATGCTACACCCACACGTCATACCGCACACCGTCGCAGGAGCTGCCTCCATCGGAATTCAGCTTCTCGCATCCCGGATCCTCCCTCTCCCTCTCTTCGACTTCGACTCCTACATCAGCGAATGGAGCTCGCCGTCCCCTCCTTGCTTCTCTGTTGTCGGCCACATCGACTATTCCATGGACACATACGAGAATGACATCGCCCTCATCATGATTCAGGAGGATTCCCTCCACAAGCGCGAACCAGAGATCCTGCGCGAGCAGGCAAAGAGGCGTAAAGCTGTGGGGCTCGTCGAGGCGCACCAGGCGAGGAAGAGGGCAGCACGCGCGTCACGCTTTGGTGTTGTCAAGCTCGACGCATCCGATCTCATTGACCTCACCGAGTAGGCGCACAGTCGCAGCTATGCCACCGCTCCCAGGAGCTCTTCGGAGCTCAATTTTGGTAGATTGGGAGCGGCAGCGACCTGCAGTAGCTATGCACAACTTTTGATCTGCTGCTACTATATGTAAATATTGTGTAATATGAACCCGTTTGTCGAATCTTATGCCGTGCCGTTGTCTGAATTTTGCCAAGTGCAAAATTTAAATATGTAGTTTATGTTATAGTGATTTTTATTTGCAAGTTTCGTAACCTGTATTTTGCGTTTTCAGTAGACTGAACTTTGCGTTTAAGTAAATCGATCTATCCAGAGTTACATGAATGTATAGGCGCTTTTCCTAACCTAGCCACTAGGACCTCTCCCACGACTAGGCGGATACTTATCCCCCGATCTCCTCCGGCGATGTTGTTGGTCCCATCTCCCTCCGCTTATCGCTCCGGTGACAGGAGGAAGGGGGACCTCGTTCCTCCGTTCTGGCTTGGTAGTTAGGGTTAGGGCAAGTTTTCCATGGCACGCTGTTGGGGTGGTGGGAGCGGCGCCCGAGCGAATAAATCCGCCTCATCTCCACTCCCACACTAGCAGTGTCATTCATGGTGGTATCTTGGGGGTGATGGCATCGTGTGCTTGCCGATCTTTTAGATCAATGGCGTTCGGTTTCGTGGATGGTGTCGTCGAGGTGGCGGCGGCGACTCCATCAGATGTGTCCATCCTCCTACTTTGTCCCCACTGCTGCGGCGCTGTCTCCGACGTTATGGTGGAGTAGGGAGGATTTGTTCAGGAGTTGTCCGACAGCTGTGACATGTGTTCGTGGCGGTGCTGGCATGTGGTTAAAGATGGCGACCCTGAAGCATGGAAGGTGGTCCTGGATGGCAGATATGGCGTGATCTCTCGACTACGTCGACGGGAGGCGGTGGATCTAGGGTCGGGAAGACATGGGAATGATCCTCAGTCGATATGCCACAACGATATGTGCCTTGCCGTGCACGGCATGCCTGGTCTTCGGCTCAAAAAACCTTGATGTCGATGGTGCTTCCCCGGTTCTCGCAACGATGGAGACCTTTCTCTTCTTCTACCGATGGCCGTCTCGATGACGCTGGTGGTTGGCGATGGCCATTTATGTCTGTATGTGCAGGGTTCTCCCTGCGTAGTTTCAAGGGCAATTGCCTTTGCACAAGGTCTTTGTTAGTTTCCGTGAGGAGTTTTTTAACCTCTATTTACAATAATGAAATATTCGGTTACTTAAAAAAAAACTTTGCGTTTAAGGGAGATGCTACGTGTGAAATTCGGTGACCGTGGATGGATTTTATGTTCAAGCCTCAAAACCGTCGTGACGAGACAGAGACACGGTAGAGCACCGTTCAGTTCCGTTGGCATCCGTAGAGGAGGAGGAGACGTCACGTCACCACCGAGTCGTCTCTTTCCTCTCGACCAATCCAACTCGAGAGTCGAGACTACCTTCCGCATCTCCTCTTCCTCGCAAGTCCTAACTACCACCGCCCCCAAATCCCCAAACCCTAGCTCTACCCCCACCCTCGCCTCGCAGCCGGCCGCCATGGCCGAGACCGTCGACGACAAGGTCGGCTACTTCCAGGCGATCACAGGCATCCCCGACACCGACCTCTGCGCCGAGATTCTCGCCGCCCACAACTGGGACCTCCAGCTCGCCGTCGCCTCCTTTACCGGAAGCCCCTCCTCGCCTGAGCCGTCTACTTACGCCCCGCCGCCTCCGCCGCCGCTGGAGGCCGATTTCGTGGCGCCCCCACCCCCTGCGCCAGCTCCTCAGCTGCAGCAGCAGCAGCAGCAGCCTGGGATCGCGTGGAGGCTGGTGACGCTCCCCTTCTACGTGGTTTCCGGTGGGGTCGGCCTCATCACCGGTTCCATCCGTCTAGGTGTCTGGGTCGCAGGCGGCGTTCTGTCCCGATCCCTCTCCCTCCTTGGCCTCGCGCAGGGCGGTGGCGACCCGCTGCTCGAGCTGCCCCCGTCTGCTGCGGAGGCGGTTGACTTCGTGGCGGAGTTCGAGCACGAGTTTGGGGCTGGCCGTGGCCCGCGATTCGTTTCCGAGGGCTTTGCTGATGCGCTGCAGCGTGCACAGCGTGAGTACAAGCTTCTCTTCGTATACCTTCACTCCCCTGACCACCCGGATACCCCTGCATTCTGTGGTGGCTGCCTCTGCTCTGAGCCGGTGGCCGCCTTCATAAACGAGAACTTCGTTGCATGGGGTGGTAGCATCAGAAGGACTGAAGGATTCAAGATGAGCAACAGCCTGAATGCATCACGCTTCCCCTTCTGTGCGCTAGTCATGGCATCTACGAACCAGAGAATTGTGCTGTTGCAGCAGGTATGGTGAATTGGTGATGGTGTGCCACTCAATTGTTTTCTAAGATATGGTTTCCCTGCTGCTTCGATTATGGGTTTCAGGGGTAGTTAATTAGCACATCAACTATACTGTTGTTGTCTGTTGTGAAACATTTAGATTTGCTGGACTTAAGGTTGATCAAGCTTCCTCGTATTGGTTAAGCGTAGCTGAGTATGCGGATTATTCTCTAGGGGCTACTTAAAAGCAGCTTGTGATTCTTAATCAGTGGCTGTTGATTAGTTATGATGTGTTCATAATCATGTAGTAGCTCAGAACAACAGTTACACTTTTTTTGTGAGTTAGTTAAGCCTATTGCTATGCCCTTGTGCTTATAGACTAACTGCTGGTTATAGTAAGATCACCTATATAATTTGTGCCCTGACAGATTTTGGGTTTGGTTGTCTTGAAGATGTATATGCTGTTGTAAATATTTGGAGTGTTTGAAGTCTTGCCCTCTGTAGAGAAAAATCTTTTATCCTACCTTGTGTTGTATGTGCATACTCAAGAATAGCTAAGTGCATGACATCCTTAGCAAGTTATTTTTAGCAAGCTCACTCTACTATCTATTTATCTATAAATTTGTTATCACTTATCCGTATGGGAATTTAAAGTTGAGTTGAGAGGTGAAACTGGATAGCGGAGTAACATTTACTTGGTGTGCAATTATACCATAACTGGGATTTATTTTTTAATGTTTCTACTCCGATTTTCAGTTCCCACTTTCCCAGTCTCCAACAATTGAAAAAGATCACCCATGAGATTACACATGGCTGGTCCTGAAAATCTTTGGATCTCTGTGTCCTGTTCTGAACAACTAAACCCCTCTTCCCATTCCCGCTAACCAATTTTCATGAACCTAACATACTGTAGGAGTGTAGGGTACTGGATGCATTTACATGATTTCTTGATAAACTTTTATACTTGAACTCCAAGCTACTATAATGAATTTGATTAAAAACTTGTTCATGATATTGGAAAATTATTTCAGTAATGTTTCTTTGCACAATTCATAGACGATGCTCCAATTGTGGGACTTGCTGACAAAGATGCTTGAATTAGTATTTTTGCCCCGTGTAATCACAAAGAAAATTTTATCAATCCAGATCCCAGACTCACCAAAAATAAAGAGGCTACTGGAGGTTTCCTGAACTAAATGATCCTTTGAAAAAAAAAATGTAATGGTTAATCCATGACCCAGGCTCTGACCTCATTATGCTGCTGTATCTGATTAGCACCTGATTACTACTAGCAGTTGATGCATTCTCTTGATGGGTGCGTAGATTGATGGCAAAAAAATCAGGAAAATTCACTTTTAATCATTGGTTATACTAAGCTACTAGGCGGATCATGTGCATTATGATTTGGTACATAGTACTCATGCATGATCATACAGTAATTTAATCGTCTGATCTGAGGATGCAGCGTCAATTTATACTCAACGGTAATGCTACATTGGTCGTTAGTACTAATATGATCTGTTCCTTTATATTTTGAAATGTAGAGTGTAAAATGTTCTGTGGTGTTATCTCTGCCTTTGTATTTGTCATCATGTGATACCACTGGATCCTGACTCCCGAGACTGTTCCTTTCCTTGCCTGATAGTAAAGTGAAACTATTCATCTAGCGAAGAACAGTGGTCGTTAATGGATTCAGAGCTCTTTAGATTTGCAGTTACTCTACATTATGTTTTTTATACTTAGCCTATTAAATTGCCAGGTTTTTGTTTAACTGTGCCTTTAACCCTTTATACAGTTTATCAGTTTTGCTCATGCATTTTCTTTTAATGTTCTCTAAGGTTGAGGGGCCCAAATCACCTGAACAGATGATAACAATTCTTCAGAGAGTGGTTGAAGAGTGCACTGCGTCACTTGTTGCTTCCAGGATTGAAGCTGAAGAAAGATTAATCAATCAACGTTTGCGTGAGGAACAAGATGCTGCTTACAGAGCTGCACTTGAAGCTGATCAGGTATGTTAAGCTATATAGGCCTTATGCATCCTTCTATAACCTTGTTGGTGCTTTGGTAGTACAAGAGCATCCATCCCTACGTAATAATAAGGGAAGGTAGGTCAGACATACTGTAACTCATTGATTTTCCTTCAGTAAAGGACACTGTGCCTTCATAAGATTGCACTTAATATGATGTAGTGGTACAGTAAATGCACCATTCAAGGTGTGATTCAAGCAGATTGTACACAGTACACACACATGCCACTAAAGTTTCTGATAGTGTTGGAATTTTTTATGATAGCACTAAGTAGATCACACAATTATTATTTATGTTAATGTTACCAGGCCCGGGAACTCCAAAGGAGAGAGGAACAAGAAATGCTTGAAAGAGAGGCTGCAGAGGCTGAGAGAAAACGTAAAGAAGACGAGGAAGCACAAGCCAGGGCAGTCCAAGAAGCAGCTGAAAAGGAAGCTGCTCTTGCAAGAAGGCGGCAGGAGAAGGCAGTGGCTCTGGGAGCTGAGCCTGAGAAAGGGCCTGACGTTACTCGGGTATGTTCAACGATTTTTGCACATCTTCAATGAACTTTATCTATTTCTTACTCTAGTATAACATGCTGAGAACCACATGTTTATGCTTTTGAAGCATTTTTCTCCTGTCGTTGATCACCAAGTATCAGTTTTGTACCTTATGCTGCATTTTTAATGGCACATGGAACTTCCGTTCCTTATTTCTCTCTTGAGTTAGCTTTTTAAAGGCCTGGATAGGGATCCATCATGCCTGAATTTGATAATTATCCACGTACACACGAATTGTATTATCTGAATATGAGTTATATCTTGTCACTTGATAGTACTCCCTCCGACCCATATTAGTTGACTTGGATTTATCTAGATTCGGATGTATCTAGTACTAAAACATGTCTAGATACATCCGAATCTAGACAAATTCGAGTCAACTAATATGGGTCGGAGGGAGTAGTAGTAGTATCAGCGTCATAATTTTGTTCGTCGTCTTTGAACTAACTGTGAGCGATGCTTGTAATCATGCAGGTTCTTATAAGATTTCCAACTGGAGAGCGCAAAGAAAGGAGATTCCACAGTTCTGCCACCATTACCTCCCTATATGACTATGTTGATTCTTTGGATTGTTTGAAAGCAGAGAAGTACAGCCTAGTTTCGAATTTCCCGCGGGTAACATACGGTCCTGAAAAGAACTCCCAGACACTGGTGGAAGCAGGTTTGCACCCGCAGGCAAGCCTGTTTATCGAGATAGAACAATGAAAATCTCCAGTTTTGTAAGTTCTGTACTGAAGCGTCCAAGTATAGCTGCTCCTTTTATACTCTATATTTGACAAACAGTGGGGACTTCCAGTTGTATGACAATATACTTAGACTTGACTTCCATGCAAATGCTGCTTTCATGTTTCTCATTCGTTAAATAAATTCACCTTCTCCCATATCAGTTGATTGACTTGCAATGTTTCATATTTGTCAAGTCTTGCTTTTTTGTAAGTTGGGGTTGTGTATTACTCAAGGATCAGAAATAGTCATACAATTTTGCAAAACTAAGTTTGACACGTGGGTCAGGACTTGATTTTGCATAACACCTCCACGCAACTACCTGCGCCCCTACTGGGCAAGATTAACCTTTCTACTAGTAACATGTTCCAACTTGGACATTCTTCCTCTAGGCAATAAGCTGATGAATTAATTTGCTTTCTATCATGGCCATCTGGATCGAAATCATGCAGTAGGATTAAACCCCAGGCTGAGAACACAACAATCCCTTGGTGACTCCTATTGCATGATTTTGATCCAGGTGGCCATCCTTGCAAAAGGAGAGTGTATGTCATGAACTGCACGACTGCAAAAGCGCCGAGACAAGAAGGTATGGAGTATAGTAAAGTATAGAACCTACCACCTTATTGTAAACTGGCTCGCGCAGGAAACGATTGAATGAGTCTTAATCTTACTGGACAAACTGGATGATGGGATGAAAACAAAAATTAGATGATGAGCAGCTATCCAGTCGCCCGTTCGTAGTTGTTTAGAACATCTTCAGTTCTCATAGCCTGTATTGGATCAACTCTGAAAAAGAGAAGCCTGTCGTCCGTGAAAAATTAGATGCGAAATACAGTCTTTGTCTGTAAATCTTTAGATCTTGAATTTTATTACTCTCTCCCTCCGAAGCAATCTAGACAAGCCCATCTGTAAACTCACTTTGAGTTGGCGAGATAACATCTTGCAACAATGGGTGGATCCTATTAACCAAGCATTTGGAGACAATCTTGTAAATGACATCATAGAGGCTAATCTGTCTGAACCCAATGAATGCCTCAGTTTTTTTTTTTTGAATTAGAACAATGATCTTATCGTTAATTCCTTCCGTTATGTGGCCCGTCGCATCAAAATCTTTAGCTGCTTTTATAATGTCATCTTTCAACGTACTCCAGTTCCTTTGAAAGAATTGGGCCAGAAAACCATCAACTCCATGGGCTTTTAGTGGACCGATTTGGAGAAGCGCGGTACTGCCATCCTCATCACTGAAACTTTGCATAACTCATCATTCATGCGTTGATCGATCTGTGATTCCAAAAAGGTGTATATTGTTCATCATTCAAGTCTGAGGCTATGAATCTCGAGTATAGTTGTACGGGGCTAAATACATGGTATTCAAGTGACAACCTTACAAAAGACGTATCAGATCAAGTGATGGATTAGTGATTTTGGTCAGTAATTTAGCTGATCTGTGCATTTAGTTTGAACTATTGAAAGTTTTCACACTTATACTCCAGTAAACGGTTGTAGACCAGTTTTTTCAAGGGCAATGCACAATAATTTGAGAGAAGAGAAAATGCCCATATTTTTAAGGGGCTATATCCTGACGGGTAGATTATTTCATGGATGAGATTACAATACTCTGGACTATTCAAATTGTTGTAAATCCTATACAAGACAATCACACAAATTTAGCATGTCCATTTGACTAGATAATTTGACATGGATAAGTAAATGGAATCCGACACAAAACTTCCAGTTGGTTCAGGAAAAAGGATTTGGACACGAGCTGACTGTTGATGAGGATGGTACAAACACTGGAGATAGTACTCTATCACACAATACCTTGAGGTGAACAAAATTTTACAACATCTGCTCGGGAACAGCATACAGATGTTACAGGAATACCAAATAACTAGCACTTCTCTCCTAGTATAAGAGAAACATAAAAGCTAACTTAGCTAGAAATAGAGTCTGTACTAGATTTAATGTCATTGGCGATGGTCTTGGCATCTAAGGCAATACCAGCCAAACCTCTCCTCGCTAAACCAGCACAGTAGAGCCCGTTTTCACCTTTCCAGTGATTTGGAAACTTCTTCTTTGGAAAGCCATCGTTGTTCAGCATGTCCTCACCATTCTGGACTCATAAATCACAGAACTTATGTTAGAATATAGAGAAATTACACAGGGGGATATTCAAATCTCAGTAATGCTAGTAATACCTTGAGCCACCTATTTGCTGTGCTTTTGTATCCAGTTGCAAACACAATTGCGTCGAAGGAGCCTTCATTTCCACTGTCAAATTCAATTATTTTGCCATCAACCTTAGTAATCCTTCTCTGAACCTACAAAATGT
Organism: Avena eriantha; assembly: GCA_910589775.1. Lineage (NCBI taxonomy): Eukaryota > Viridiplantae > Streptophyta > Magnoliopsida > Poales > Poaceae > Avena > Avena eriantha. Next base: position 267,900,855 of record OU342740.1, on the reverse strand, counting down.
TTAAATAATTACGTGTCATACGAATTAACTCTTATTATATTATATACATATCATGAACAAGGGTTTACTCACTATTATATTGCCTTTCTTGATTAACCCCACGGTGCCAACATCAATCACCGCGGACCGGCCAGTTTCTGACTTGATGACAAATGGACCCTTTTTTGGTCTGGTGATACCATGCCTACTTAAATCACCGAATATGAAATTTGCCATCATCACAAGGAGATCGTCTACTAGCTTTAGTGGAAGGTAACGAACTAGTGTCATCCCTAACCGGATCAATTCCTTAGTCATTATATGCATCTGCAACCATAGAAAGGGTCGAACATCTTTAGCACACACGAGGGATTATGAAAAATAAACTCTGTAGAGAAAGTCTAGAACACATACCGGACTTCGAATAACGATAGAAGTATTGGCACCATGAGATGCAAGGTCATAAGCAATCTCCATTCCAGAGTTGCCGGATCCAACGACCAATACGTTCTTCCCTGAGTAGTTGATGCCTGACTTGTATCTTGAAGAGTGGATGGCCACACCTGGAAAGTTTTCCAGTCCAAGGATCACTGGAATATTCTCCTCACTGTTCTCACCGCTTGCCACAACAAGAAACTTCGCCTTATAATTGACTATTGTGCATTTCTCCATGTCACGGGCTACGATAGACCAACAATTCCCTTGGATGTCATATGTGGATGACTCAACAGCAGTGAGATACTTGGGCTGAATATTGAAACGCTCAATGTAGTCATCCAAGTACTTGATAAATTGGTTTTTGGGTATGTATGTTGGGGCATCTACTGGGTATGACATATGTGGCAACTCACAGAACTCCTTGGCAAGATGAAGCTTGAGGCGATCATACGCACGGTGGTGCCATAGTGACGCGCTGCAACTCTCACGCTCGACGATGACATAGGGGATGGATAATTTGCTAAGGCATGCCGCCGTCGCGAGGCCTGCAGGCCCAGCGCCAACAACCAAAACTAGAACCTCCTCCATATTGCTACAACAATGGTCCGTAAACCTGGGGGGATAGTGTACGGGGGATAGTGTACGTTTGGTATAGGCTGGCTGCCCTATGGTAACTAGGGATATATTTGCTTGCCGGGTGCTATGTTTGGATGAGCAGTCGCATATGAGACATATATACTTGTAATTTTCAACGTGGCAATTTGTTTTAGGAACGTGTTCCGATTATGAGATTCCGAAATGGCAAACCTTGACGCATATTAACTTGGTACCCCTTTTAAAAACAATGCCATATCTGCATGAAAGCTTATCTCGAGACAGAATTGTTAAGGAATCCAATTGGTGACATTGCTCGGAAAACTTTCAAATGGGATTCAGGTATATTTAGGCCACATTAATTGAACGTTTCCAGTTGTCATGGCTATAAATTACAATAATATAAGGGTATATTCTCTAATGTTTCTTTTTTCTTATCTGACCGTTGCAAATCTCAATAGGATTAGGATATGTTCAGACTATACATTATTAATGCTTTTCTTTCCATTTCCGATAGACATCAATGCAAAATTTATAACAGGATAAGGATAGTACGAGTCATCTTACCCAATTAATGATCGCCCGCCATAAAGACTTGTAACTGGCCCTAAAGTCCCACCTCCTCAGGCCCCTCCCCTGCAATGCATTTTTTGTCAGTCAGATCTTTGTTGAGAGCTGCTAGATCTGGTTTAGATTTCTTGAAACAGCCTTTCGCTCTACTTTATAAATAAAGTCACACGGCTGAACTGATACAAGGTAATGAGGAAACCTTCTTACGAATCATATCAACGATAAACAACAAAGTACAGAAAAACAAGACTTGCCACCAGAGACAGCGTCGAGACCCAGGGGAAAGGAACTCCATGCCCACGCCCCCAAGAAGGTAACAACGCAATGTGCCGTGTCGGTGAGATAGAAACGATCTAGGGTTTTCACCCGGAGCCCTCGCACGGGAGGTACCCAAAATGGTGCCCCCAGGAGGGTCAAGATACCCACATGCATCACCGCAGTCGGCGTCAAACGCGGGGATTTCTCCTGGAGAAACTTACACACACGCCACTAACGGTTCGCCTACCACCTCCGAGCTCAGTATTTAGAGCATGATATGGAGGATGTCGTGGCGCCACCACCACCAAGGTCTCCTGATGTCCGCTCGTCGCCACCCATGTGACCCAAGGGGAAAGACCATCACCACCGCCACGTCGCTTGCCAAAGCCACCCGCGCGTCCACCTTCCGAGGCCGCCGCCCCGGCGTCCACGAACTCGAGCCCAAGCCACGACCAACCTCACACCAAAGGTCCGCCGGAATGGGAGAGGTGGGTGAGCACAAAATCCTGTATCCATCAGGCCGCGCAGCAACCCATGTGAGGGGAACTACCCATCCACCAAAGGTGGTCGCTGTCCGGATGTAGCAGCATGACCGATCAACATAGATCTAGTCCGGATCAGCCTATGGGCCTAGAACAGCCCCCCGCCGCACTGCTGCGCCTCGGTCGTTGCCGCCGTCCAAGTACATGAAGGTGCCTATAACATCCCAGTGTTTAGGACCAAAGGAGGGGTAGAAATAGAATCATTGTGCATTTGCATGCATGCATCTGAAAAGTGGGGGGGATTTTTTCACGCTTAAATTTAAAACTCAAAGGGATCAAAACCTCTCTCTATTTGATGATTTAGGTTTTAGATTGTCAAACTAGAGTGTTATAGGTTTTGAAATCTTTCTGGATTCCTTTGACTTTGGGTAAATCAATTTGAATTTTTAAATATTAAAGTTTTAATATTTGAATTCAAAATTATAGAATTTGAAATTCAAATATGGAATAACAAATAATGCATATCAGAGTAATATTTATTAGTAAAGATGAAATCTTTATGTTACAAGTACAAATAAATAACAAATTATAATAAGAAATAAAATACAAGAATTATTAAAAAGGAAAAGGAGTATATTTATTTCTCGGATAATATGGTACAAAGTCTTTACATTGTTTCTAAAGAAATTTTTTTACAAAAGTTTATTAAAAGAAAACCTAAACTATTATTTCATATTCTTCAAAAATAAATCCCAACTCAAGATAAACAACTAGGAACTTAAAAAAATATCTCAATGTCAATCTCATCCATTTAAGAGGAAGCTAGACATGGAAAGTTGAACCTAGGAGGGCCTATATATAAGCAAGAAACCAGCAGACCACACACACTGATGTGTGTCATCACAACAACAACAACTGCATAGTAGAAAAGAGAGGGTGTAGCCGCAGCTCTAAGCTACCATTTCCACTCCATATCACCACTAACACATCTAAGAACAACACCATGATCACATAAGCATGAGCAAAACACGAGCTCAAAAGAGGAGGAGGTATGGGAGCTAAGAAGGAGCAAGCCATGGTCACTAGTACAAACTCTTTATTTAGAGACGGTGCACTGAGGCGGTTTGTCCCAAGTTCATAAAAACCCGCCTCTGTTCACCACCCTCAACCAGTTGTTATTAGACGACCGCCTCTACTAACTTTAGAAGCAGTTGATTACTCTAACCGACTTCAAAAATGACCCAACTGGAGGCGGATAATAAAAAAGCGGCTCGGATTACAACCTTAGACGATTAGAAAAAATCATCTATAAGACACAGAGCGATGAGATGGTCATTATTACAAGCCACCTCTACTTGACACGTGCAGCTACAACACAACTGGTTGTGCTGCCACGTGTAGTCACGGCGAGATAGACGGGTGATAATAAGAACCGCCTCTAAAAGTGTTCACAGGGAAGCGATTAGGTTTTTGAACCGTCTCCTAGATATAGACGTGGAAAAACGGAACCGGCGGACCCAACGGGCAGTTCCAGCCGTAGAGTACAGAAATCCGCCTGCATGTCCTTCTTCCTCTCTACTCTTCTTTCTATTTGATTTCTTTCTATGGATTTAGTATAATCATACGCATGCATTTGTTCACACACAGAGTTCTAGTTGCACAGATTGTTCATACGCTTCTCTAGATCTACTTGGAGATTTTATTGCTCTACATTTCTCCCACTATGTCTATTGTACAAATAGGGATTTTTACTGCGTTCATTATGAATATTTTCTTCGGTCTTTTCTTTTACAGTGCGTAGAACCAAGCTCTATAGGATACATATAGTGATGGGTAGTTGTCGTGTCTGCAGCCAACCAATGCAGAACTGGGGTCATTCAAATAGGGACTGCAGAGTCCTTCACCATCGTCATGAACCAGCCAAACTTTCGGGAAGTTGTGATGAATAATTTTTGCCTAAATCAACAAAGTACTAATCTTTATCCTCAGTCATCGAAGTACTCTCAGTTAATTAGTATGCCTACATGCGAACAAAAATTATTGTTCTAGTGCTTGGTAGGAATTTGAGATTTTTTTGTTTGAGCAAGTTAAGTTAGAAACATCAATAGACATATCTTAGAAAGTTTTATTAATATTTTAGGAGTAGTGGAAAATTATTATAACATGTGTGTTACAAAAACAATTTAAATATTTTAGGAGTAGTGGATTTTTTTGTTTGAGTAGTTAGAAACATCAATCAATTGTTTTCTGTTGCTGCCATATATATGCATCTCTGTTATGATGAGATAAGCCACAAAGACTACATGCATTTATGTTTTTACATATATTGTAGTGAATCTTCATACTGTTATATATATGATCAACATCATCATATTTATTTGGTTAGTAGTAAATTTTCCTACTATTATGCATATTTGGTTAGTAGTTTTCTAATAAGTTTAGGAGTTCTATTTTCAATCCTACTACTCATAGGTTCATAGGTAAAATTGGATAGATTACGTTCAAAGAAACCGATACGTCATAAGAGAGAGAAAACAGAGAATAATGCCATCACAAAGATGCCTTAGAAAAGAAAAAAATAGTTATTCTATAGTTCTGGCCTAACTTAATTCAGGGATTTTGGTTCTCCTTCACAGTATTCAAAAAATGATCGGTAATCTAATGCCTAGAATTTTTGCATATGAGGCAACATTTGTTGGGTTCCGCAGCTGACATGAGTATGATTACCCGGGTTATTGTGATTGGTTACCCTAGACTTACAGCCCGCAAGGCCCAAGAAGGAACCAAGTAAGGCCCAAGAAGCATCCGACGGAAGACATATCTTGCTAGACAAGGAAAGAGTAGAAACCGATGTTGTATTAATGTTATAATCATAACTTGTAACCTATCCGTATATGGCCTCAGGACCCAGCCTATTATAAAAAGGCTGGGAGGATCCAACGGAGAGGTGCTATGAAAAAAACCTTGAGCGATCTGTAGTCGATTTTTTCCTAAGCAACCAGACTACTTCGAATCCCTTGTTTGTCTAATCAGCCGACAAAATACCCAGCGTTCTTTTTTCCAACAAAACCCTAAGTCCATCATTATGGACATTGTCGAGGTTACCTCTCGTCAATTGGCACCGCTTGTGAGAAATCTAGACGCTAGAGTCATGGATTCGGAGGCCTCCTCTTCACCAAGAAAAAGCTCGACAACAGCAGATCCACGCCCACCCACCCCTGTTTTGGTTCCCATTAGTTTCAATGGAAAATCCGATCTCATCATCAGAAGTTTCCACTTCTAGGTGGAGGAACCCGGGAATTTCTGACTACTGGCCCCAATACCTTCGGCTCCATCGGTCGTAACAGCGGTGCCTATCGCGACATCTGCATCCTCCATCAGCTCATCAGAAGAAGCCGCACCCCAGCCGACAAACAACAAAGAAAATTCTAGAAAGTCTGCAGATCTAGGGGATCTGGCCGATCTATATGACTGTCTCTCCTTTGGGTCAGACTCCCAGCTAACGCCACCACGTGGCTCAAGCCCAGAGAACACCAAACCCGAGGAAAGCAATGAAAACATCGACTTCGGAATTAGGATGGCTAAGATCTACCGGATGTCTACAAGTGCACAGATCGTTTGTAGCTAGTTTCGAAGTATAGATGTTGATCCCACAGGGAGCCCAAAGGTAAGTGTTTATGAATGCAGTCTCTGTCACACCCAAAGTTGTCATAGGTCTTTGAGTGAATTAACTGCAAGTGTGGAAATAAGAATGAGATTTGGATTAAACTGGATGTATTTAAGTAAAACTAAAATGTAAACTTCAGGAATAAAAAGCATAAAAGTAAAGAACAATTCGATTATTTGTGGTTTTCTATAGATGACAAAGAAGGCGCGAGGAGATATAGTTCATGGTGATAGTGACTGTGCCAGGTGGACGAGTGATAAGTGTAACAGTTGTAATCTTATAAGTATATGTGTAGGCGAGCAACCCATAATTAGCTGGAACTCCTCTTGATAGATTTCATCCCAACTTCAATAATTCTACTAGTCTGTTACCAAAACCATGGTCAGACACTAGACGACTAAGATCCTTCAGGTTGCTTAGCAATTAAGCTCCTTGGATCGGACTAATGCAATAAGCACAGTGGTTCCTCATGATCCTCGAGTCAACTAGTTTTTCATCGATATGCCCGTGTCACTCGGGGTCGCCGGTCTACCAGCGAGCAAGATCCTATCCATGTAGAACAAAGCATCATGTTGTTTGGGCCCTTAATTAGACAACAAGCATTAGGCATCCCACAGATAGTCAAGCACACATAATATAGTAATTAAAATCAATCACAAACTAATGGAAAATATATGGAGGCACATCACATCTCACCAATCCCTTACATCTCCCATGCCCAAGGAACTTACTCACACATGAGAGGTGAAAGCATCATCGATATGATTAAATAAAGGGAGTTCTTCTCGATATTACCGTGGAGATCCATAATAAGAACAGAAAAGTAATCCAATAAAATTCAAGATAGGAAGAAACAATCTCAAATCCTAGTCTTGCAAGGTGAGGATATCTCTCTCTCTAGTACAAGTAATGGCTATGGGGGTGTGTTGACTAGGAGGTCGAAGATCGTGGAGCGAGATGAAGAACATCTTCTCCTCCTTCTCTGGATCTCTTCTTTCTCCCCTCTGGATGTGATGGGGTTGCCGTGTTCTGTTTTCGCGTATGCCCTCTTCATGAAATTGTCCCTTTTGACAAGACGGAGGTGGCGACAGCTATACGGTGGGAACTATACGGCCATAAAAATATTCCCGCCGTATAGTTGCTCGTTAAAGCTTCTGTTTGCCTCCCTTGATTGCTTCCAAAAAGAGACTTGCTTGTTTTTGCCTGGATATTGTGTTTCCTTTGTTAAAACCTTCTGTGGATGTTCAGAACCTAAAACACACATTAAAAACCAAGTTTTCTTCGCTACCGAAGTGTTAGCGTTAGGTAAAGATAGAAAACGATCAAATCCAGAGGAAAACCATTAATAAAAACCATCAAAAATATGTCGAATCACACGCTATCAACTAACCCCAAGATTAGATGTTTCTCCCCCTCGAGTGACAAGAAAATATAGAAGAATAACGGAGATTCGAGACTGAAATAAAAGAAATTACGAGCTCAAATTGCTGTCAAATTCTTTTCTTCACAATTCCTGCAATATTAAACATGATCATACAAGTATTCACAAGATTGCATTGAGTCCACTTCCTAACCATGTATATCTTGCTAAAAAATAAATCATATGCCCGAGCAAGTGTCAAAAGTTTAGCTAGGAAAGTGAAACAAATTCTTTTTGTGTCTCTCTTTACTGAGAGATGAAATTTTTTTGCTCTTGTTTCTTTAATCAATTAAGAGTACTCAAGTTGGCACCAAAAACATTCCATTTAAGAACAAATCATCTATACCCATGTCAAAATTTCAAGACTCTCAAAGCAACTTTTTCCTTTCCTTGTTTTTTTCAAAAACTTCAGCCCCTTTCATAGAGAAATCATGCCACTGTTTTTAACATGTTAATTGGGACTGTGTTGCGCACTCGTGACCATGCCAATAGATAACTGTTGAGCAATAGTGGGTTATGGCCCAAAATATATCGAGCTCGTTGGGAAACCCCAAGAGGGATGTATGATGAGCACAGCAGCAAGTTTTTCCTAAGTTATGAAACCAAGGTTATCAATCCAGTAGGAGAAAGGAAGCACCCCAAAGATGTTGCTAGCTGGACTTTCGCAAGACGCACTACCGGCGTCAGTAGCAACGTGGAGACCTGCACAACACAACCACAGAACTCTGTCCCCAACTTACAGTGAGGTTGTCAATCTCACCAGTTTTGCTGTAAACAAAGGATTGAACGTATTGTGTGGAAGAAAGTAATAGTTTGCAGAAAGTAAATAGAAAGCAGTAAATGGTTGATTGTAGATTGATGATAAAAGAAAGGACCGGGGTCCATAGTTCACTAGTGGTGGCTCTCCTTAAGATAGATGACATGTTGGGTGAACAAATTACAGCGGGGCAATTGACAAACATCGAGAAAGCAATCATGCATATACTACTCATCTTGAATCCTTTGAGATTCGATTGGGCATTACGACATTATACATAGACCGTAATCCAACTGCATCTATGACTAATAATCCACCTTCAGGTTATCATCCGAACCCCCTCCAGTATTAAGTTGCAAGCAATAGATAATTGCATTACGCATTGCGTGTAAAGTAAACAATACGATTGTTCTATGAACAAAGGATTGTTGTTTTCTCCCTAGTAGCAACAACACATCTAGTACCTTAGAGATTTCTGTCACTTCCCCAGATTACTAGAGGCATGAACCCACTATCGAGCATAAATACTAACTCTTGGAGTTGCTAGCATCTACTTGGCCAAGATATCTACTAACAACGGAAAGCATGCAAGATCATAAATAACAAAGACATGATAGAATCAATAATCAATCTGAAATAGCATCTCAATATCCATCGTATCCCCGCAAACACAACATGTAGGAATTACAAATAGATGATCTTGATCATGAATGGAGCTCACAAGATCTAAACATGATAACACAAAGGAGAAGAACCAGTCATCTAGCTACTACATGGACCCGTAGTCTAAGGATGAACTACTCACGCATCACACCGAAGACTTGCATGATAATGAAGAAGGCCTCCATGGTGAATTCCCCTCTCCGGCAGGGTGCCGGGAAGAGCTTCAGATCCCTCCCGGTCTAGGGATGGAGATGATGGCGGCTATAGACCCTTTCATGGAATTTTGATCGGGTCCTTAGGGTTTCTGTATCAGAGGCATCTTATAGGCGAAAGGGGAGGCCGAGGGGGTGCCGGAGGCGGCCAGACCACCCCCTGGCGTGGGCCAGGCTGGCCCCTCTTCGTCTCGTATTCTGGCTTCGTGTGTCCCTCGGTGAAAAACTGACTTTGGCTTTTGTCCCGTCCAATTCCGAGAATATTCATTTTCTGACTTTCCTAGAACCAAAAACAGCAGAAAACAGGTAGTTGGCATTGTGGCCCTTGTTATTAGGTTAGTCTAGGAAAAGTGTATAGAAAGTACTCCAAAGTGTGGACAAAACATAAGAAAGTAGATAAAACCAAGCATGGAATATCAAAAATTATGGATACGTTAGCAACGTATCAAGATCCCCAAGCTTAACTCCTGCTCGTCCTCGAGTAGGAAAGTGATAAAAAGAAAGAATAATTTTTGAGGTGACATGCACCATCATAAACTTGATCAAAGTATTTGCAAAACATTGATAGCTGGGATCATAGATTTTCAATCATAACATGAAAGACAAAGTTCTAACAATAAGACATAGCAACTATGTTGCAACATGAAAATGCACAAACAAAAGATTCATGAATAACAATGCTTTGCAAGATGTTTGTTTGTTTCACATAAAGAAAACATAGCATAGTGGCATTCAGCTTGTCCCTCATAGAGTAGCAAACATAAATGCATAGGACACCTTCAAAGTTCATAGGAGTGACTAGATACAAATAGTTTAAAACAAGCAATATCAAAGCTATGCATCAATCAACAAGTCTTGGGACAATGCACATAGAACTAAGAATGGCCACTATGCTCTCAAAGTAGGTGCATAAATATAGAAGGTGGAGACTCAACATAAAAGTAATAGAAAGGCCCTTCATAGAAGGAAGCATAGATTCAAGTTTCATAAAGAGCTTCTAAAAATTATGGTAGTTATTAGCTTTCAGCTCCATTGCCCCTATCATAAGCATCTTGAAGGTGATTAAGGTTAAAGTGACACAACTAAGAGGATATGCTTGACAAGTTATAAACCGAAATCTCATGCCCCTTACTTACGAAGACCGAACCTCATGCTACTCAACTTCAGTCACAAGTAAGCTCTTGTCATTGTAAGTACATATGTATCATAGAGAACCACCAACAGGGTACCCCTTGCACATGACACAAGAGCTATCCCATAATCAAAATGACAAGGCAAGCAGACAATGAGCATCTCAGCGATCTTTTTATTTGCTATTTGCATAGGTTTTTATTGAGGATGCTTCATAGAGTGCTCATTATGGTTACGCTGCAAGTTTCCACCATGATTAGGCATGGCTTAGGCTAGCGGCCTAGGCGTTTCTCTAACACAAATACAAACTCCATGATCTTACAAGTTCCCCTTTTATTTCACACCGTCGGGATCCATAAGCAAAAGAACATGATATCAATGGGGTACAAAGTACAAGTGCAATGTTGAAAGCGTTCCCCATGATACATGGTTCTGTTAACTTCAACTTATAAAGCGCAAGCATATACGCAACAAAGATGGACGCAATAGTTCAAGTTTATTAAATGCAAGAAAAGTAAAGTGTGCCATCAACTTCGTGAGAGCTTTAATCACTAGTTTTCTCATAACAAGTTTAATTCAGAAGGTAGATAAAAACATGAATATACTTGGAATAGCATATGCTAATAGGTAGGTATGGTGGACTCTTTGGAATAACTTGGTTTTTAGGAGTTGGATGCATGAGTGGAACTCATAGCAAAAGACTGGGAGCAACCAACTAAGAGAGCAATAATGGCCATAATCATGCAGAGCGACAAAACATCATTAATCAAAGCATAAAGTGATACTACAAGTTGAAAACTAAAGGGTCATAAAGGCTATGGCGACTTGGGATAGTCATAACATGGTGTGAGCATGCGCCAAGTCAACCCAAATAAAGCATCAAAGGAGAATACCACAATACTATGCTTTAATATGCTAAAACAACGCATGATTCTTCCAAGGCACATTAAGAAATCTCAATTGTTTATAACATGTCATGGTATATCAAAGAATACTAAGCATAAAGCCAAAACAATATCAAGCATGGCATGACAAAGCATAGGCCACAGTCAAAAACAAGCTCTCTTTACCACTTAAGCGTGAACTTTCCTACTCTTTTCCAATCCAAACCAAACTATTTGAAAACCAACGTATGAAAGAGGGGGTCCAACCAATTTATTCAGCAAACTAAGAAAACCAGGCAAACGAAAATCAAAAACAAAAAGTGAAGATGCTCCCAGAACAACACAATTGTGCATGAAACAATAAAAATGAAGTGTTTGGAAGAAACCTGGAATTTTTATTGATGAAGAAGGGGATGCCTTGGGCATCCCCAAGATTTGACGCTTGTACTTGTTGGATATTTCTTAGGGTGACACGTGTGGCATCCCCAAGATTGAGCTTTAGTCCATTCTTCATCTCATTACTCATTCCTTCCATACACCTAAATTTTTTCTTCATACAAAACCTCACACAATCTTTATTAGCAACATTAGTGCACTCAAGATAATAAGTCTTTAGGTTTAGTTCCAACACCAATAAAACTTCCATTAAAACACAAGCTACTGTAGCACTTCCCTAAAAAATCTCAGTTCCCCAAAAGAACTAAAAAAGGAACCAACAAGAAGCAAATGCAAATAATGGCAGAAATCTGTCAAAACAGACCAGCAGGTAAAAACCAATTTTTTCGATGACCTTCTGTTGCTCAAATAAAAAGTGTTGAACTAACGAAGTTAGATAACAACCTGGGGCGGAAGCACAAAAATACACGCCTCAAAACGACGTACAGAGATTTTACACAAATTTTTATGGTGAAGCACAGAAATCTGTTTCGGGACAGCAACTTTCCCAATCATTACTTCTCTCTCATTAGAGGTTACTCTTGGCACAAAAAGAAAATAAAAAGGATAAGGAGCGGTTATTACTGAAGTAGTAACTTCCAAGACTCATCTAAAACTTTTGGGTTATCTCCCAATAAGTATTTTTCTTTAACGCCTTTAAGTTAGGCATGATAGATTGAGAAGATGCTCACATAACAAATATGAATTGAAGTAAAAGAGAGCATCAAGAAGCAAATTCAAAACACATTTAAGTCTAACCCACTTCCTATGCATAGTAATCTTGTATGCAAATAAATTCACAAAGAACAAAGTGACAGGCATAGGAAGATAAAACAAGAGTAACTTCAAAACTTTCAGCACATAGAGAGGTGTTTTAGTACCATGAAAACTTCTACAACCATATTTTCCTCTCTCATAATAATTTTTAGTAGCCTCATGAATAAACTCACCAATATAACTATCACATAAATCATGCTTTTCATGATCTACAAACACTAGGGCTTTATTATAAACATTTTCAAAAGAATCCTCAGGAACATGACATTCGTCCTCCTTTGGTAAGCATGGGGGACAATCAAATAATGTAAGGGGTAAAGAGTTTCTCTAATTAGAAGGTAGGGATGGGTAGATCCATTCTTCCTCCTCTTGATCATCACTCTCCTCCCCTTTTTCATCCAATGAGCTTCTAGTTTCAGCAATTTCTTCTTCCATAGGCTTCTGCAAGGCATTAGTCTCTTCCATTGGTAGAGAGCATCTATTAAGATATTCAAGAATATAGCCATTTTATACCTTGTAATTATCAAAGCAAAATTTAAGTATATCATAAACCTCATATTTATAAGGTGAATCATCAGTATTTTCAAGCAAACTAGCAAGTTCAAATGCACCCTTCCAAGCAATAAATTCTTCAATTTGTTCCACATCATAAAAGTCATAATTTCCTTTAACATAAGAAGATATGGTAACATTATCATTATACTCACATTGAAAAGGGAGGTGTTTTTACCTCCTACATCAACAAGATTTATCAAAGCAATAAGCAACATTATAAGTAGATCACACGTTTATACAATTTGTTCCCATAAGTGTTTCCCTTTTTGTGACAAGCGGTGTTCCCTATAATAATATTATTGTTCTTCTATGAACCCACCTTGCCAATAAGATTCAGTTTCAAAGAAACCAACCATTGATAGAAAGCATGATAAAGCAAGACAATAACAGACCAACAAAAATAACAACTATAGTAGGAACTAATTTTTTGTATTTTTGATAAGGAAACAAGCAAACAAAGCAAAAATAAACTAAGCAAAACAAATAAAACAGAGTAAAGAGATTGGTTATGAGGGACTCCCCTTTTGAAGATGTCCTTGACTCCCCGGCAACGGCGCCAGAAAAAGTTGCTTGATGGCCCAAAATATATCGAGCTCGTTGGGGAACCCCAAGAGGAAGGTATGATGAGCACAGCAACAAGTTTTCCCTCAGTTATAAAACCAAGGTTATCAATACAGTAGGAGCAAGGAAACACCCCAAAGGTGTTGCTAGCTAGACTTTGGCAGGGCGCACTACCAGCGTCAGCAGCAACATGGAGACTTGTACAACACAACCACACAACTCTGTTCCCAACTTATAGTGAGGTTGTCAATCTCACCGGTTTTGCTGTAAACAAAGGATTAAACATATTGTGTGGAAGAAAGTAATAGTTTGCAGAAAGTAAACAGAAAGCAGTAAACGGTTGATTATAGATTGATGATAAAAGAAAGGACCGGGGTCCATAGGTCACTAGTGGTGGCTCTCCTTAAGATAGATGACATGTTGGGTGAACAAATTATAGCGGGGCAACTGACAAACATCGAGAAAGCAAGCATGCATATACTACTCATCTTGATTCCTTTGAGATTCGATTGGGCATTACAACATTATACATAGACCGTAATCCAACGGCATCTATGACTAATAATCCATCTTCAGGTTATCATCTAAACCCCCTCCAGTATTAAGTTGCAAGCAATAGATAATTGCATTACGCATTGCGTGTAAAGTAAACAATACGATTGTTCTATGAACAAAGGATTGTTGTTTTCTCCCTAGTAGCAACAACACATCTAGTACCTTAGAGATTTCTGTCACTTCCCCAGATTACTAGAGGCATGAACCCACTATCGAGCATAAATACTAACTCTTGGAGTTGCTAGCATCTACTTGGCCAAGATATCTACTAACAACGGAAAGCATGCAAGATCATAAATAACAAAGACATGATAGAATCAATAATCAATCTGAAATAGCATCTCAATATCCATCGTATCCCCGCAAACACAACATGTAGGAATTACAAATAGATGATCTTGATCATGAATGGAGCTCACAAGATCTAAACATGATAACACAAAGGAGAAGAACCAGTCATCTAGCTACTACATGGACCCGTAGTCTAAGGATGAACTACTCACGCATCACACCGAAGACTTGCATGATAATGAAGAAGGCCTCCTTGGTGAATTCCCCTCTCCGGCAGGGTGCCGGGAAGAGCTTCAGATCCCTCCCGGTCTAGGGATGGAGATGATGGCGGCTATAGACTCTTTCATGGAATTTTGATCGGGTCCTTAGGGTTTCTGTATCAGAGGCATCTTATAGGCGAAAGGGGAGGCCGAGGGGGTGCCGGAGGCGGCCAGACCACCCCATGGCGTGGGCCAGGCTGGCCCCTCTTCGTCTCGTATTCTGGCTTCGTGTGTCCCTCGGTGAAAAACTGATTTTGGCTTTTGTCCCGTCCAATTCCGAGAATATTCATTTTCTGACTTTCCTAGAACCAAAAACAGCAGAAAACAGGTAGTTGGCATTGTGGCCCTTGTTAATAGGTTAGTCTAGGAAAAGTGTATAGAAAGTACTCCAAAGTGTGGACAAAACATAAGAAAGTAGATAAAACCAAGCATCGAACATCAAAAATTATGGATAAGTTAGCAACGTATTAGTGGGTCAAAGGAGGACTACAACTTCACTTGGAACGTGAAACCACGAGGAGACTAAAATTTTACCCGTCATAGCATTACAGCTACATACGCTTACATAACTCAATAGCCAAAATCAAGTGGTTTCCCACATTTAGATCATTCGTTGGCCAACGGAGTTAATAGTTCCCCATGGAGTACAACAGTGTTGTAATGTCACGCGTAAAGCAATATCTTACGGTAATTATTAGAAAAAGCAGTGGCATAATCTCTACTACTTCGAAGCATCCATTTTATCAGACAATTTCATTCAAGAGTGCTACTGAGTCTATTTACATTAAGCTCAAATGGTGTTGAGTAGTTCTAAAATCAAATCCTTTGGGATAAACATGGACTCAAGTCATCTTTTGGATGCTTTTTCTTGTTATCAAAATGTCAAAAATATTTTTAGCCAAGTTCATTGCTCATTATTTCAAAGCTAAAAAGGAGATACTTGGCAAATGAATAGAATTTATAGGATAACAAGCTAAGTGGGGAGTGACTCAAGTGCAAGCGAGTGAATAATTATAGGGTCAATTTAAAGTTGCAGAAAAGATGATGAAAGGAATGTGATACCTCCTCTTGCTTGCTTCGTTCTCGTACTTGAGTTGAACCCCCTCTACATTTCCCTATTGCCAAGTCACCTGAAATTGAGCAATCTTGAGAGAAACAAAGAAACAAATTTGCAATAAAGGTTATAACTATTTTTTGTGTGTTTTTGGTTTAGGAATGCAAACTGAAAGTAAACATGCAATTTTGAAGAAGTAAAATAAATCAAAAGAAGAAATGAAAATATGAACGCAAGGTTTGGAGGTTTTCAAACCTCCCCCGAGCTTAGGTTGTTGCCAGGCTCAGTTGTTGCCGTCGTTCGGCGGCTGGTGCGGATACTGCTGGTAGTAGTCGGGAAAGTGGGCCATGAAGTGACTTAAGTTGTGAGTTAAGGCACTCACATATTCGTTCACTTCTTGTAGAGTGTGGTTAATATCCCCAACATGCTGGTTGAGTTGCTGAAATTCTTGATAGGGGACGTAGTTGAACCCTTGTTGCGGCTGATTGGGCCATGGGTCCCAGGATCCCCCATGCTGTTGCTGCTGCTGCTGTCCTTCCCAAGCAGGGTTGTAATTCATTCTCCTTCTCATCCTCATCTTGCTGCTCTCCTTCTTCATCTTTTTCTTGATCAGGCTGGAGTTCAGCCATGATCTCCACCACTTGATCCTTGGTGAGGATCTAGGTGTCCTTCTCCACAATCGAGAAGGCTTGTGGACAGGACAACGGAACCTGCTCACCCTGTGCATCACCAAGATAACCAAACTAATATGCTCGGAGCCTCTTGTTAGCTTGGTAAACACCGAGGAAGCCACAAGCAGTAAAATACTTAACATCCATAAGTTTGGAGCCGTCAACAGGTTGCATAACAGGTAATGTAATATTCAATGCGTGGGAAAGGTGGTTACCAATCCACCAATGCGAATGTCACCTTTCATTTTGTTGCTCTGGTGGCGCAGGTGCTGGAGTAGTAGAGCCGCATGATTGGGGATTTGCGGTGCATTGGGGAAGAGTGCCTTGGTGATCATCGCCATGTCCGCATTGGCCATGGAACCGGTATCTCCTCTTCCCGGCAGTGTATTAGCGAGGAACAAGGCGTAGTAGAGAATTGTTGGGTTCTGAATGGTGGGCATCTTCTTCTGGTAGAAGTCCCTGCCACCGTTAACAAAAATAACCTCCCAAGTTTCTCCACTTGAGACGCTATATAAATTGGTAACAGTTGACTCCCCACCGTGAGGGAGGCCAAAAGCATCACAATTTTTTTCGAAAGTTATTTCATATAGCTGCTGGTTTATGGTGAAGCTTACCATGCACGCATTACCTTTCTCCTTGTGGTCATCGTAGAAAGAGGCGAGGAACTCATGAGTGAGCTCAACGTAGGTATTGTGGCTTGCGTAGCTGAGTAGTGTTAGCCCCGCCATATCACGCATGAGGTCGAAGTATGCCCTCAACCCTGCCGCGGTGAGAAAGCTAGGATCGGACCAACGTGTTGTTGGAGATATGCCCAAGAGGCAATAATAAAGTGGTTATTATTATATCTTTATGTTTATGATAAATGTTTACATCCCATGCTATAATTGTATTAACCGGAAACATTAATACTTGTGTGTTTTGTAAACATAAAAGAGTCCCTAGTAAGCCTCTTGTTAAACTAGCTTGTTAATTAATGGATGATCATGGTTTCCTGATCATGGACATTGGATGTCGTTAATAACAAGATCATATCATTAGGAGAATGATGTGATGGACACACACCCGTAGTAAGCATAGCATAAGATCAAGTCATTAAGTTCGTTTGCTATAACCTAATCCTTCGACCATGAGGTTATGTTAATCACCATCATCGGATGGGTACTTTGATGGCATCAAACACCGCTTCGTAACTGGGTGGTCATAAAGGTGTCATTGGGTATTCTGAAAGTATGTGTTGAAGCGCATGGACCAAGATTCGGATTTGTCCATCCATATGACGGATAGATATGCTCTGGGCCCTCTCGGTGGAATGTCATCTAATTAGCTTGCAAGCATGTGACTGGGTCACAAGGGATGACATAACATGGAACGAGTAAAGAGTACTTATCAGTAACGAGGTGGAACTAGGTATGGAGATACCGACGATCAAACCTCGGATAAGTATAGTATCGCGAGACAAAGGGAATTGGTTTCGTATGTAAATGGTTCTATCGGTCACAAAAGTCATCGTTGAGTATGTGGGAGCCATTATGGATCTCCAGGTTCCGCTAATGGTTATTGATAGGAGATGTGTCTCTGTCATGTCTACATATTCACGAACCGTAGGGTGACACACTTAAGGTTCGAAGTTGTTTTAAGTAGATATGGAATATGCGTTGGAGACCGAATGTTGTTCGGAGTCTCGGATTGGATCCGAGACATCACGAGGAGATCCCGAATTTTCTGGAGAATAAGATTCATATATTGGGGATCATTTTCTGAGTTAGGAAATGTTCCGGAGTGTTTGTATGAGGATTCTAGAAGGTTTCGGAATGTTCCGGAAGGTTTTGGAAGGTTTCTTGGAGTTTGCTTGAAAACCAAGGAAGGGATCAAGGAGTCCTGGTGGGTCAAGACTAGGAGTCGTGGGGGAGGAGGACTCCTCCCCCCCTCCCCAATCCGCCGGCCAAGGAGGTGGGGAGTCCTACTAGGACTCCCCCTCCCAAGGCGCCCTCCCCCCTTTAAATAGAGGGGCAGGGGCGCCACCTCTAGGCCCTCCTCCACAACACCAAATCTCTGCCGCCTCTCTCCTCCTCCTTTCTTCTGCACAGGCATAGGCGAAGCCCTGCAGAATTCTCTACTCCACCACCACCACCACGCCGTCGTGCTGCTGGGATTCCGTGGAGAAGATCTACTACCTCCGCTGCTCGCTGGAACGAGGAGAGGAAGGTCTGCTTCGACTCCACACGTGTGACCGACTGCAGAAGCGCTGCCGGAACGCGGCGCCGGAAGGATCGTCCACACGATCTTGAGATCGGCAAGTGATCGACTACATCAACCACGAGATCTAATCTCGTTAACGCTTTCGGATCTACAAGGGTTAGTTCCTATGTATCTCGTTGCACATGTCTAATAGATTAGATCTTGGCTTTTATCTAGATTAGATCTGGGTTTTGTTCGTTCTTGCGGTAGAAATTTTTTGTTTTCCATGCTACGAACCCATCACGTGTGGCAACACCCTCCTTGGCCCGAAGCCCCGAGCTCTCGCCATGTGGTGCTTGCTCTTGCGAAAAATGCTACCAATTTTGTTCATCTTGATGCACTGAAAAATTTCACCATAAAACCTTAGGCATATAGTTTCTACATGATATACGAACGATTCTATGTGGAAAATTTTAATCCTAATATGAGAAATTAAAAGGAAAAGCAAAATAAGCTTGAGTTCATCCACTATATCAATGTGAGAGTTTCAACCATGGAATTCTGAAAATAAAGCATGGATAGGGAGACAAACATACCGATCTGTTGATTCCCCCACTCAAACGAATGAAATCTATGAAGAATCAAGACTTCTAGGTGGGTTTTGAGAGGTTTGGAGAGAGAATATGAGCAAAAACGTGAGGAGGGAGAACAAACCTAGACGCCCCAGCGTGATTAAGAGGTCGCGCCGAACTATACGAACGCAACTATACAGGCGGGTGAAGTAGTTCCTGCCGTATAGTTGCGGCAGCTTCGACAATTATGGTTTTTTTCCGGAGATCACGGCTATACGGGCGCAACTATATGGCCGAATTAAAATGATCCCGCCGTATAGTTGGTTGTCAAACCTTCTGTAACCTTGAGATAAATTTTCTAAAACAGGCATCAATATCTATACGACCGGAATTATACGGCCGGAATTTTTATTCCCGCCGTATAGTTGGTCGTTAAACCATCAGTACCCTGGGAAAGAAATTGTATGAAGGCATTGATATCTATACGACCGGAACTATACGGCCGAAATTTTTATTCCCACCGTATAGTTGGTCGTTAAACCTTCTGTACCTAAGAAAGAAAACTTGTCGATGGCAAAGATATCTATACGGCCAAACTATACGGTCGGAATTTTTATTGGGGATATACTTTTTGGGTATCCTCACAGTTCCTCACTGACCAGGGTGGTCCACTTAAGGTTAGAGCTTTGCTTCACGGGCGGCCCAGTCAGGGAGAGAAGACGGAGTCCAATCCGGCTACGGGAAGGCCCAGAAGACTTACCGACTTAGGCCCATAATGTTACTTGTAGTTCAAGATGTACTCTGTAACCAACTCTTAGTCGTAGCCGGATAGATCTCTCCTGTAAACCCTAGGTCGGATATCTATATAAGCCGTCCTAGGGAGAGCCTTTAGGGAAACACTTTAAACACCTCAATAGTCTACAATCTCAACTCGCACAGGCGAACCCTTCTAACCCATATTCCGGCTCTGCCGTATTACTGGATCGCTAGCAGGAGTAGGATCCGTCCAAAGCCGGCGGATTCAAACCTGGGTAAACTTGTGTGCTCACCGTCCCAGAACACCATACGTCTCACACCCCTCTCTTCCGCACGTCTCGAGGAACCCATCATGGCGTAATTGTCCTCAATCCGATGACAGTTGGCACCCACCGTGGGGCAAGTGAGCTTCAGATCTGCGCTCCGAGCGGAATCTGCAAGAATCGGAATCGGCGAGACTATCACCGTCGGTCGCATCCTCTACGCCAGCAACATCCCTCTCATTGTTCTCGACGAGACTTGGATTCCGGATAGGGAGGCCGTGACTACCTACACAATCATGTATTTTGGCGAGATCGATGTTTACATCGGTTTCGCTGAACCTGCCACACCCACCCCAGCGGTGATGATTGAGGGAGAAGAATCTTCTAGGTCCCTTTGTCCGCGGAGGTGGCAGAGTTCCAGATCTCAGAAAATCCTAAACCCACCTAGCCCACACCAGCTGCGGAGATAGTGGAGAAATCCGAGCCTGAAAAAGACCTAGCGGTCCAAGTCGAATCTGGAGTGGATCTCCCTGGAGAAGCCGGATCCCAGATCGACCCACCCGTGGAAGTCGAAATTCAGGAGGAGCTAGTCAACGACACTGATTCCGGCTTTGATGACGCCGGGACAGACAAGCCTTTCCTGAGGTACACACTGCAACGTATGATTCTGCAAGGCGCAAGCGCGAATGCAATTCTCGAGACCATCAAAAGTTTCGACATGGCTGATCGCGAGGGCCGCAGGTACCTCAGGAAACACGCGTCGCACTTTGTCAGGTATGTGGGATCCGGATCCGGCTCTACCGATGCTGGAGAAAACACCGACTCGGTGCTAGAGGCAATTGGAACAAACGCCAACGTACCCGCATCCTCAGATGAATCAATGACGTCAGCTGATTTCCGAAAGTTCTCCGCGGAATATGAAGAGGAGTATAACTCCAAAGCTGCAGAAGAAGGAGAAGCCATGGATGAAGGATCCGGGGAACACTCTCCCAAAGCACATGATGACATGGACGTCGGAGATAATCCTGAGGTCCAGATGTCCGAAAGTACCGATCAGAGCTTGACTCTAGGAAACGGACCCAAAGCCGTCTTTGCTACCGGCGCTGCCAAGAAGGCAAATAAGAAGAACAAGAAGAACAAGACCCCGACAAAAGACCCTCTGGCAGAAGAGGTGATTGCCGAGGAATACGAAGAAGACTCAGATGGAGCACTTATCCCAGAAGAGCCGAAAAAGAAGAATCGATGGATGGACACGTGATCACCGAAGGTGCGTGTAAACTCATCGATGCTGCATTAACCACACCTATCCCTACAACTGCAGAACTTACTGCTGAAGAGCTGGACGAAAGGGCCCAAGCCCTAGAAGCGTGTCGTCAACAACTCCTGAATGAAGCCAAAAACATCGAGGAGGAGAAGAAACGCATGGCAACTAAGGATTACATGTCTCGGTTGCATCAGAAGACACAGAAGCGTCACACTAATGATGACCAATTCCCACATGTCCGTGCCGTCCTTTTTGGAGATGAGATGGGGAAGCCACGGAAAGATAGCAAAGGAGATTGGGTATATCCAACCCCAGTACAGAATACCGTGGTGGCCCGAGAAATTTTATCGGCTAATCCAGGACCAGAGAAGATCTGTTTGGGTATCAAACTACTCAACAAGGGACTGGAGCTGCAAAAGGTCGCCCTGTCCGGAAGTCAAAAACTGGTCTCTGATTCCGACCAATGTCGCACAGATCCGGCATGGGCTGACGTAAGACCCCATCGCGTCCCGGAGCAGTATCATCACCCGAACGCCGGGAATACAATTATTCTAGAACCGGATTGTCAAGACAGAATCACAGAACTGCGCGTGACTGGAGCAACGTCTCCCCAGTGGCCGAAAAAGAGGCCATTGCTGCACTGAATCCGAGGAACCCTCCCCGACGAGAGTCTAACGATCGAAGGGGAGAAGATAAAGAGAAACGTCGGGAGGAGGATCGTCAAAAAATGCCACCTCCTAGACACGCAAGCCGTCCGGCTGACCCTCACCATGGTGGGAGCAAATGACGAAGGAATGACGGAAACCATGCTAGCACAAGCCGGCAGGGGGTTCGTCATAGTGAAGACCCTCCCCGGAACCGGCATAAAGACGCTCCGGACGGAGGCCGGCGATCAGCCGGAAACAATTCAGCTGCCCCACCCTCTCCACCAAGCAGTCATCACAACGGCTCCCAAGGGGGACAAGGAGGACGACGTGGCGGAGGTGATGGTAGAAGCCGAAGTCCGGATCCAAGGCACCGCAGCCACAGCCGACATTCGGGACGATCTCTATCCCCGAACGACGCAAGGCACATGATCAACTCCAACATAGAGGCGCAATGCTATGAAAACGATGATATCTACGTGGGCCCAAAATGCTTCGGATCACGCATCAGAGCTACAAGATTCCCAGAAGGATTTGCCATCTCAAGACATATCCAAGCCTACGACGGCATTGCTCGGCAAGTTACCTGGCTACAGGATTTTTTCCAAGCTTGTTGCATCGCTAAAGGTGGAAACAGCCTGGTCGCAACCCGATATCTCCCACTTATGTTGCGGAAGATGGCACGATCATGGCTCAATGAACTTCCAGAGAACACCATCCATAACTGGTATGACATGCAAAGTGCGTTCTTTCGGAATTTCGAAGGCACATATCGAAGGCCCTGTACGGTCAGAGACCTACAACGTTGCACCTAGAAGGCCGGAGAAACTTGCCGAGATTACCTCGGATGATGGATCGACACCAAAAACTCCTGTGAAGGAGTAAACGATCAAACCGCGATTGAAGCTTTCATCGCAGGACTCCCAATTGGTCTACTACGTCACCGCTTGAAGTGTGACAATGTCACTGACTTGGGAGAGATGATAGAAACAGTGAGCAAGTATGCAGATGCTGACGACGATGCAGAGGGATTGCTCAATGCCCTAGCTGTGCCTCAGTCGGCAAAACAATCAAAGCAACAAGCTGAGAAGCGCAAAAATACCTCGGAAGAAAAACCCAACGCGGAAACAGCAGTGGTCACTGCTACTTTCGGGTCTGGAGGACGAGGAGGACGCGGCGGAGGCCGCGGGCGTGGCCGTGGGACTTCAAGGGTCCAAGGTAGAGGAGAACAGCAACCAGGCAAAACCTACTCTTGGGCCTACATTTCCAATAACCCATGCGTGCATCACCTAGACGCCAATGGGGGCTCGTCCCACACCAACGCTGAGTGTCGTTTCAATGATGACATCAAAAGAGATGACACCGCGGGATACAAAGCTAAGCGGAAGAAGGGAAAGAAAAATCCCAAAAAAGACAAAGAGAACAAGGAAGATTCCGACATGGAGGAAGTTGATGCTTCAAATCCCAAGCCGAAAGGAAAGAAAACTTTTCCCACCAAGAAGGACACTTACGTCACTTTCCTCGGATCTCAACCAGCAAAGGTCAAGAAAGCAGTTCTACATGAGCTCAATGCAATAGTTCCGGCTGTACCCCAATACTTGGACTGGTCAGAAGTGGCAATCACATTTGACCACGCTGATCATCCGCCTAAGTTGCACAGGCGAGGAAAATACGCCTTAATTGTCAACCCACTTATTGACGGTTATGGTTTCTCCAAGACCCTCATGGACGGTGGTAGCAGCATCAATATTCTCTATGTAGAAACGCTACGCCGGATAAAGATCTCGGAAACCCGGCTGAACCATAGCTCTGTGATCTTTCACGGAGTTGTCCCAGGAAGACAAGCTAATTCCCTAGGAGAGATCACTTTGGATGTTACCTTTGGAACTCCAAAGAACTATCGAATGGAGGCACTTTCCTTCGAAGTGGTCCCGTTCAAGAGCGCGTACCACGCTATATTTGGACGTCCGGCTTACTAGGCTTTTATGGCTCGTCCGTGTTACATTTACAATATGATGAAAATTCCTGGTCCCAACGGCATGATCACCATCAGGGGAGACCCGAAGAAAGCGCGAGAGTGCGAGAATGGAAATGCCGCCTTTGCCGAAGCCGTGCTGCACGCCCAGGAGTACCAGGAGATCAAAAAGAGCATATATCCATCCGAGATGCCCGCAACGAAGAAGGAGGTGACAAAGCCAAATCCGGAGTTCAAGGCATCAGAAGAGACGAAGAAGACGCCGTTGAAGGATGATGACCCCTCCAAGGTGACCCAGATAGGCGTAGGCCTAGGTAGCGCATAGGAAAGCACGCTCGTCAAGTTCCTCCAAGCAAATCAACATATCTTCGCATGTCAGCCATCTGACATGACCGGAGTACCTAGGGAACTTGTCGAGCACTCTTTAAATGTAAACCCGAGCGCTAAACCCGTCAAACAGTCCCTACGACGTTTTGGCGATGAAAAGTGTAAGGCAATAGCTAAGGAACTAGCACGGCTCGAGTTAGCCGGATTCATAGAAGAGGTCATCCACACTGAGTGGTCAGCCCATCCTATAATGGTCCCTAAAAAGGACACCACTTATTTAAGGATGTGTGTTGATTATACTGCCTTGAACAAGGCTTGTCCAAAAGATCCGTTCGCTCTACCTAGAATTTATCAAGTTATCGATTCTACGGCAGGCTCGGAACTCCTCTGTTTTCTCGACGCATATTCCGGTTATCACCAAATCCGGATGAAGGAATCTGACAAAGTCAAAACTTCATTCATAACCCCTTTCGGAACCTTCTGTTTTGTTACGATGCCCTTTTGGCTGAAGAACGCAGGACCTACGTACCAGCGCACGATGCAGCGTTGCCTCCACGACCAACTCGGACGCAATGTGCATGCATACGTGGATGATATTGCGGTGATGTCCAAAAAGAAGGAAACGCTGATTTCTGACTTGGAGGAAACGTTCGCCAATCTACGAAAATACAACATCATGCTTAACCCAAAGAAATGTTTCTTTGGAATACTAGTCGGCAAATTGTTAGGTTTCATCGTGTCTCAAAGAGCATAGAGGTGAACCGAGACAAAATCAAGGCTATACTCAATATTTCCAGGCCTACTCGCCTGAAGGATGTACAAAGATTAACTGGTTGCATCACTGCAGTCAGTCGATTTGTAAGCCGGCTTGGTGAAAGAGCCGCACCATTATACAAACTCCTGAAAAAGACCAAGGATTTTGTTTGGATTGACGAAGCTAAAGCTGCACTACAAGACCTGAAGAAAGTACTCTCATCTGCTCCTATCCTTGCAGCGCCAGAACCTCAGGAACCGATGTTGCTCTATCTTGCTGCGAAAAATAAGGTTGTTAGTATCGTCATGGTGGTGGACAGACTAGAGGAAAATCAGGAACACCTGGTGCAGCGTCCGACTTACTTTCTCAGCGAGGTCCTGACAGAATCAAAACAGCGGTATCCGCACTATCAAAAGTTGGCTTATGGTGTTTTTCTAGCATCTCGTAAGTTACGACACTACTTTCAGGAGCATCCAATTACCGTGGTGAGCACAACTCCCATGAGAGATATAATCAACAACAGTGACGCCACAGGACGCGTCGCCAAATGGGGCATAGAGCTTTCAGCTTTCGATATTGAGTACAAACCGCGAACAGCAATCAAATCCCAAATCCTTACTAACTTTGTCGCTGATTGGACAGAGACAAAGGAAAATATGATCCTCCCTGAGTCAGAATATTGGACCCTCTACTTTGATGGGTCTAAGGCTCGCGGGGGCTCAGGGGCTGGCGTGGTGCTCAAATCACCCCAAGGAGATAAACTGTTATACGTGTTGCAGATCCACTTCACAGCGACAAACAATATTGCTGAGTATGAAGCACTGCTGCATGGAATCCGGATTGCTAAGGATATTGGCATCCAACGTTTGATGTGTTATGGAGATTCGGATCTTGTTGCTCAACAAGTGTCGGATATTTGTAATGCAAATAAACACATGGCAGCATATAAAGCTGTCGTGGATGATCTATCTAAATCGTTCGAAGGGTTTGATGTTCAACACATCCCTCGAGCAGAAAATGAGGAAGCAGATGCACTATCTCGGATAGGCTCTGCGCGGAAAGAAGTCCCGGATGATGCTTTTTTAGAGTACCTCAAAGTTCCCTCAATAAAGGGAGTAGATGAGGAATATCCGACCAAATCCGACTCACCTCTAATAGCAGTTCTGGCTGTAATTCCCAGCTGGACTCAACCCTACCTAGATTATCTGGTAGATGACAAATTACCCGAAGACGAGGTTTTTAGCCGGCAGATTGTCCGACGAGCAAAATCCTATACTATTGTTAAAGGTGAGCTCCATAAACAGAGTGTTTCTAAGCTTTTTCAGCGCTGCGTATCTCCGGAAGAAGGAGTGGAAATCTTAAGAGAAATCCACGAAGGCGAGTGTGGTCACCACGCTGCAGCCAAATCTTTAGTGGAAAAAGCTTTTAGACATGGATTTTTTGGCGTACAGCTCTGGAAGATGCCGAACGATTAGTCAAGATGTGCAAAGGCTGCCAAAAGTACGCGAAGCAAGCTCATGTTCCGGCTGATCAGCTGCGAACAATACCTATAACATGGCCCTTTGCGGTCTGGGGGCTTGATATGGTAGGATCATTTAAACGAGCTCCAAGTGGATTTACTCACCTCTTAGTGATGGTGGATAAATTCACAAAATGGATCGAGGCTAAACCTGTCACTTGTTGTGATGGAGCAACAACCAAAAGATTTGTCGAGGATGTTATAATATGGTATGGTTATCCACATAGCATTATCACGGACAACGGGAGTAACTTCTCTATGGGAGAATTAGCTGAATTTTGCAACGAGCAAAATATCTGGCTTGACATTGCGTCAGTCGCACATCCACAAGCTAACGGACAAGTCGAAAGAGAAAATGGTTTAATCCTACAAGGCTTAAAACTGAGACTCGAAGCACCCCTATAATGTGCTGCGGGGGCTTGGGGAGAGGAATTACCCTCTGTAATATGGAGTTTACGAACAACTCCAAACAGGTCAACAGGATACACACCTTTCTTGTTGGTCTATGGAGCAGAAGCAGTTCTTCCTAGTGATTTAATTCATACTTCTCCTAGAGTGGCCGCGTATATTGAAGAGGATGCCGAGGTTTCTCGACAAAACGATCTCGACTTAGTCGAAGAAGTTCGCGTCGTGTCTGAAATGAGATCTACAGCCTATCAGCAGAAGTTACGCACGTATCATAGCCAGAGAGTCCGAAATAGATCTTTCAATAAAGGTGATTTCGTTCTCCGGCTTGTGCAACAAAGAAAGCACAAACTTTCCCCAGTATGGGAAGGGCCCTTTTTGGTTAGTCGAGTATTACACAATGGTTCGTACTACTTGACTGACATGAGGCCAGTCAAAGAAAGACCCGCTACTAAGAAGAGAAAGAGAGCTAGAGGCAGTACAAATCCGGATGAGTTAGACAGACCATGGAATATTGCTCAGCTACATCCCTTTTATTCTTAGTTTATCCTTGTTTGTAATCATATATATGTACATGATCTGAGAGAAGTAAAAGTTTTGGTTGCCTCAAGTTCTTCTGAGAAGTTTTTACCATCTTATTTCCAAATGATCATGTCATAGTCGAAAATCCTAGAATGCTTGAAAGTACTTTATGCTCATGTTCGTTCTGGTTTAGATTTCCGATTCTAAAATTGTTACCTTCGGGTATAACTCTAAAGTTTCAAGTCTTTACTTTGGTTATTTGTCTGATTGCTGGATGCGGGCATTTTCCGAGTAGTGAATTGTTGGTACTAGAAGCCGGCTTTGTTTCTGAGTTTAAACTGGTTTAGCGATTGAGCTCTGTTGCTCGGCAAAGTTTCCGGTAGAAGGTTTAGCCGGCTCGGAAAAGGAACGAGGCAGAAAGCCAGATAAACGATAAGTATAGATAAAAAAATACAAGTGCTTGTGTAAACATTTTAGGCACATAAAAAAAATTTAAAGCCAAAAGTGCTGAATAGATCAAAAGCTTAGCACTAGCAAAATAATAGTATTGCATATATATAGGCCCATCATGTTTTTCAGAATAACACAAATATTTCTGTTAATCTATGATGCAGGGGAGGAAGGAGCTGCCGGCTCGCTGGATACACCGCCTTGGTATCGTTCCGAGATGTCCACATCCGAGATGGTGCGTTCATCGTCAGAAACTTCTGCTGAATCTTCTGGAGGCAGAGGTGGAGTATCCACGCGGGTGAAGAAAGGAGTCTCGTAGCTGGTCAAATCAGCCACGTGACACCCATATCCGGCGCATGAGTCCATGATGGCTTGAATGTCCTGCTCCTGGCCGTCTTCATCTACTTTGCAGTACCCTCTGGTCACTTGCCATATTTCCATGTTTCCATGGTGGCTCATGACCATGGTGAGAGCGTTTTGCGCCGCAGTCCCCGCGTAAGACATGTTCCAATCCTAGACAAGTTGCGGCATTTCTTTGGCCTTGTCCCGCACCTAAAAATCCGACATGCTATGCATATCCGGAATCTTGAGAGCTTCGCCAATGTCCTCAAGGGATTGGCGGAAGTCATGAAGAAGGTCACCGACTTGGGTAAGTCGGTGTGTGTGGGGCTCAGCAGAGGTGGAGTCCGTCAAGTTCAGAGGACCTGTAAACAAAGATAGTTAAAGAAAAATCCGACATTGAAAGAAGTCGAAGAAAAAAGACAAGTCAGATAGATGGAACATACCGAAAATGACATCGTCAATTTTGGTCTTCTCTTCCCAAAGACTCTAGAGTTTAGTCCGTAGCGCCTCGGAAAGGTCCATCTCTCCGCACAACTCATTATTGAGGTCCGAGATTTTTTGATCTTGAGCAGCAATCGTGCAATCATGCTCATTAGTAGCCATGGAGGAGGACTCAAGGATTTGAGCAATGCTCTTTTCATGATCCGTCTTGAGCTGATACAGCTCCTGGCGAAGCTCCTTGTTCTCCACCACCAAAGTCTTGAGGTTCTCGGCCTCTTCAATCATAGCACAGGATTGTTTCACCAGTGCTGTAAGACAAAAAGAACAACAGTTCAACAAAAATTCGACATTAAAAACACAAAGACGAGGTTTGAGTCTCAGAATGTTTACCTTCGGCTTCATCCTTGGCAAGTTTCAGCTCAGCATTAAGTCGGAGAGCTCTGATCTCTCTTCGCTTATCACAGACATTCTTCAACAAATCCTGGTTATAGGAATATACTTTCTGTAAGTTAGAATACCCAAAGTCAGAAAGCTACTAAAGACTCGGGCTAATATTTTTGCTAATATCAGCACGAGCCTTGGGGGCTACACTAGTTCGTTCTTTGGCATCCTAAGGAAGCATAAACCCAGATTATTTATCCTACTTCATGCTTGGGGGCTAGAGGATATGATATGAAATAAAGGAAAAAACAGGAGTTCGAATTCTGACTTACATATTGTTCACTAGTGAGTTTATCCAAACTCGCGTTCACTTCAACTGCAACCTTCTCAGCGAGAGTCAGAGGGGTCACAGGAGCAGTTGGAAGCTCCTCGGTCCTGATCCTCTCGTTGCGAAGAAGCACTTGTTCAAGAAGATTAGAGTGCTTGACATCCTCTGCTTCTTACGCTTCTTCTTCGGCAGATAAGGTACTTTTCTCTAGGCATTGCCTGGCCAGCTGCTGGATCTCTTCAGCAGATTTCCGGGACATGCCAAAATTTGGCAAGTCCCGGATCGCTGAGAATGGTTTTAGCGAAGGTTTCTGCCGAGGGATCATTACCCAAAGAGGGTTCACCCTTATCTAAATCTGACTCACCCTAGGTGACGTCAGTTTGCGATTCAAGGATCACAGGCTCCGTTGAAGTAGCCGGATCTTCGGCGACGACCGGAGAAGGGATGATCGCCGACGTTGCGGAAGGTTGAGGGGCAGGAGTCGGAGGAGCCACGACAGGAGAAGCTATGGTAAGCTTCGTCTGTCGTAGGGGCTTCGAAGAAGTTCCCTTCCCCTTGCCCTTGATGAGCGGTTTTGCTATGAGAATGTCGTAAAGTCGGAAACATTACATCTCGGAAAGAAATTCGAGTAAAGTATAAAGGCAGAAGTTGTGATAGAAAGTTACCTCTTCACGATGGGCACCTCCTTTGTGCCAACGGCCACTGTCGGAGCTTTGCGCTTCTTGAGCGCAAAGTCTGGCAATGGTACCACTTCTGTCTCCTGAGAAAACTCTGGAGGATATCCTTCGAGTGGAGCAAATTCCGACTCGGGGAGGTCAGCTAGCTAAAAAGAAGGAAATATATCAATATTGCAGTATAACTCAAAGATTGAAACACATAAAAAGGTGTACTGATAGAAGCTTACCGGCACTACGGGGTTTTCCGCCGTATGCATATCCAGAGAAACCTCCGGGATCCTCCTCTCGATCCGCTCCCTGATCAGCCACTTAATCTGGCTTCGTCGCCTCCTTCGTGTTCATCGAGGCTGCGACTTGCCTCGAACTCGCGCTGTTTCTGCATGCGAGTCTTGCGAGCCACAGGCGCTGGGGGAGGAACCTCCTCCTCCTCCCCGTCGCTATCGGAAGAGTCTCTCTCGGAGGCCTCCTCGAGCTCATAGGGAACCTCTTCATCGAGCGGAGGAAGCCAGCCCTCCAACACCTGAAATAGCTGAGAACCACTACGAGTAAGCGCCAAATGTAGTGACTGCGAATTGAGGTGCGGAAATAGCGACTGGGGAGAAAACTTACTGTGGGGGCTTCATTCTTCACGAGAGTGTATGGGGCGAGCCCGACCGACACGCTGGTGAACTCTGCGTCAGTGATCTTCTTCAGGGCGGCCTTGTAGTCCTCGGCCTCGCACGATTCTTTGCTGGTTCAGGAGGGGTCGTCCTTCCCGCTATATTCGTACATCCAATGCGGCCGAGCCGCTAGCGGAACCAGGCGCCGCCCGAGCCAGTAGTTGTAAAGGTTGATCGGAGTCAAACCCTGGTCCTTTAGCCTCTGGATCTGGTCCATCATCTCCGCGACGACCATCCTCTGGTCTTCGGGAAGCTTCTTCGGCGCCAACCGGCGAGGCTCACTCCTCTCGACGACGAACTCGGGAAGTGCCACCTCGCCAGGGGGAGTGGATTCTTTTACATAGAACCAACCCTTCTTCCACTCGCTGGCGGCTTTCTTTGGCAGAAGAAGCTTGATGAAATTAGCCTTCGGCTTCAATTGGAACGTGATGCCGCCTACAGCCAATATCAAGCCGCCGGACGCCTCACGCCCGATGCGGCCGTGGAAGAGCTCCAACCACAGCGGAAAATACGGTCTGTAGCCGAGGTAGCACTCGCAGATGGCGACGAAGATCACCAGCTGCTCGATGCTGTGTGGACCGAGATCCGATGGCTTGATTGTGTAATACGCACAAAAGCGCCGGAAGAAGAGCGAGGTGGGGAATCCCAGACCCCTTTCTAGATGGCTGGGGAAGCAGATGAATTTGCCGTCTCGCGGCTTCGGCTCGGTCTCGGAGGAGGGGGGAACCCGCCAGTTCCCCTTGCGGAGGACTCCGGTGTCCTCGAAGGACTTGAGTTGGGCTGTGGTGCACTTGGATTTTCCCCATGAGCCTTTGGGAGGCGCCATCAGGAAGGATGTGGAATCACACGGTGCGGAAAGGTCGAATCGGAAGGTTGAAGGAAGGAAGATTGAAGACAGGAAGAATGAATATGGGAGAATGAAGAATGCGGGGAAGGATTTACAGAACTGATTCATCACTCCCCTTATATGGGAACACCACCCGCCACATTCGGGGTAGCCGTTACTTATGGTAATTGCGCCGAAGTTACCGTTGGAAATTCCAACGGATAGTTTGACCAGAATTGACGGTCCAACTCCTCCATTCCACCCGCTACCCGCTAGTCTTCTTCACTCGCCGAAGCGGCGACTTGGCAGCAATAACATTTGCCGGGGTGGTGAGTGGAAGCCTGGGGAAATTTTCCTCAGTTCTAATGGAGTCCATGGCCGACTCGACTGGGTGTCCAAATTGGGTTTGCCTACTTTGATCGCCAAAGGGACACCTGTACATGAATCAACAATGGCCTCGGGGACTACTGATGGGGATATGCCAAAGGGGGTATGCCCAGCAGGATGTTCCGATTGGGCCGAAGGGCCTGTGAGTGGGCCTGAAGGGCGGCGAC
Source organism: Avena eriantha (assembly GCA_910589775.1). Lineage (NCBI taxonomy): Eukaryota > Viridiplantae > Streptophyta > Magnoliopsida > Poales > Poaceae > Avena > Avena eriantha. The sequence continues at coordinate 267,868,804 of OU342740.1, read as the reverse complement.
TGGACTACGATTGAAGGAGAAGCCTGGCGGCTGGAAACTGAAGGCCCAGAAGCGTATTTGAAGCCCAGTCGGATTAGGTCAAAAAGCCATATCTGGCTCGGTTGTAACTTGTAAACCCTAGCGAGGTGACTCCTATATAAACCTCCCTAGGGTATCCTAAGGACTTAAGTTCCATCATACACCCCCTCGAGCGACTAGCTTCTTAGATGCCGAGCTCGCTATCCTTGTAACTCGCTCTCCATTAATCCAATCTAGCAGGAGTAGGTCTTTACCCTCCGGGGGTCCGAACCTGGGTAAACCATGTGCATCCGCCCCCATCTCGCACCGCAGATGGCCGCCAACTCTTCCTCACGTTACAATCAATCGCTGCCAGTAGCAGCGACTGCCGTGGCAATTTCCATGACATCTGGAGAGGGAACTCGTCCACAAGCGATCCATCTTTACCCTGTGCATATCCGGGAGGCTAAGGCATTGATCTTCATCATCCACCGCTGTGTCACCACCATCTCCATCCATCCCATCTACATCTTGTCTAGATCATGTTGTAATTCCTATACTCGTTGTGGATTTATACAAGTACTATTCATCTATGATTGTTTCTATTACCATGGCCATGATGTTGATTGCCTCCATGTCTAAGTAGACCATTAGTTCTTGGGGAGATGGAGAAACCCTAGTATGATATTGAAATAAGATAAAGTCTATTATGATAATCATCGATGTGACCATGTGTTAGATTTTCTACATCTTGATGTTGAGAGAAGTTGACCTCTCAATATTTTCCTCTCATGGGGACTTGATGGAGGAAACTACTTTTTGGTAGATGGAGGCATGCTAGCACTTATAGTGACTATAAATTTCTTGGCACCCCTTACGTATCAACTTGGGAAACCGAGGAAACTCACGGAACACTATCCATGCCATGGGATACGTCCTACGGGATTATGTCCCTTAATAGCACAGTAATTCGATTGATGTTGATTGCTAACTGATGTGATTATGAGGATGATGTGAGCAGCGGTTGTTGCCTATTCGTCCAAATACGGAGTTCCTCCCACACATACATAGTTGAGAATGTTCATGATGATAATCTTTATCTTAAATCTTTACAATACTATTGGTGTATCCGCTACTACCTGAGAACACCTTTTCCCTACTACAGTTCCAATCTCTCTTACATATGTGATACTTACTTTCTGTACCCAGTTGTTTTACTTTATTTTATTACTCTTATACCCAAAACCCAGAAACACCTTTTTTACACAATACTCGCATTTTATCTTGTCACTTAGAACTTTATGTAGCATTTCTATCATAATACTTATTTCAAGAGTTATTAGACTTGATGCTCCTACTCCCCGTGGGATCGCTATCTTTATTTCAAAACTAGCTACAAACGATATGTGCACTTGCAGTCATCAGCCATCTGTAAAGTGATAGTAGTAGGGGAATACTCCCCTAATCCTAACCTTTTATAGAGGGAATATGGAATCACACTAACTCCTGCACCTAAATCACACAAGGCATTATGAATGTCTGTTTTGCCTATTGAGCATGAAATAGTTGGTATTCCGGGATCTCCTAATTTAGATAATAACTTCCCATTAACAGGATAACTAGTCACCATGGCAACAGTTTCAGTTATTTTTTTCTTTCTACTAAGAATATCATAGAGGAATTTAGAATAGGTAGGAACTTTGATTGCATCCGCAAATGGAATTTCTAGACGAAGACCACCAAGTGCCTTTTTAAAAGAATCATAGATTACCTGATCCGGTGCTTTCTTTTTTCGATCTGGATAAGGAAGTATTTGCTCACCTTTCTTATTCTTGTCTTTTACCTTTTGTGGGGGGTTAGGCTCTTTTGTTGCTTTCTTATGTTGCTTCTTATCACTCTTCTTCTTTTCTACTACAACAACTTCATCTTCATTGCTATTTTCTTTTTGTTCTCTTGGATCAACTGTCTCTGCATCAGAGTCATAACGGTCGTCCCGTGTAGCATTTTGATCCTCCAAGGTTTTATCTTGTGTTTCTTGAGAAGTTTCATCTTGACAATCCACCAGTGTATCATCTTCTTGGCTTGCTTTGAGCAAAGCTTTTTCCTTTCGATCTATTTTAGCTTCATATTTGGGTGGTCCTAATGGCCCTATAATAACTGCACCTATCCTTGTAACAACATTAGTAGAAACAGGAATATCAATATCATCTCAAAGAAAAAATTGATAACCAAATGCTATCTATTCACATTGGGTTTAAATCATACTAAGGTACTTGTGAAATAATTTTATTTCTTCGCCAATCTCATTATAATTTTCCATGAGTTCCACCAAAATTTTCTTATGCTTTTGAAAGTGCTTATGCAGGTTATTATGAGATTTTGCTTGTCGATGTTTTAATTCTTGAAATTTTTTCTAGTTTCATCTTCTTCAGTAAAAACTTATTACAAGTCTACTTTGTTTTCCTTGACAAGTTCAGAAGGTATACATTTTTCTTTCATTGTTTTGCGTACTACAAGCATAAGATCAGGAGTTATACAAAGTATCCCTTTTTCTAGCTTAGTGCCGAAATCAAGATTATATATAGACTCATTCTTAGCCCTAGTAGACATCAATTCCAAACATGCTTTAATAGTCAACGTATTTATCGATCCTCCTGCTGAGAAGTCAATCAAGTCTCTGCATTGAGTATTAAGGCCATGGTAAAATAAATGGTAAATAGTTGATTCAGAATAGCCATGATTAGGAATGCAATTGATCATTCCAAAGAATCTATCCTAGGCTTGTGGATAACTTTATCCCACGTTCTGACTAAAGTTGCCTATATTCTTTCTAATTCCAGTTACCTTCTTAAAAGGATTAAACTTGTTTATGAATTTAACAATGCAGTTTTCCCAACATTTAATGTAACGATGAGGGAGAGAATATAACCATTCTAGAGCCTTACCTTTAAGAGACCAACAAAATAATTTTAGACGAGAGAAGTCTCTTGGCTAACCTTTTGGTCCAAGTGATGTTATCACATCGTCGAACTCTCTAAGATGTCTTCCTAGGTCTTCATCTTCCCTTCCACTGAAAGCTTTTTCCCGCAAAATTTTAATAATTCCACCATCAAATCGATATTCTCTCACTCCAGGATTAGGGAATTCTATTGGTTGTTTAAGAAATTCATAACTTGGAGCACTGTATTCTCTGAGAGTTTTCTCAGGTTTCTTGGGAGTTGTCCTGTAAATATACATGATTTCCATAATATCACTCAGGTTTTCAACTTCAACCTTATTTGATCTTAAAAGTTTTTCAATAATTTCCTCGTGCCTTAGCTTGATGTCTGCAAGTGTACATATCATTTGTAGCTAGTTTCGAAGTATAGATGTCGATCCCACAGGGAGCCCAAAGGTAAGTGTTTATGAATGAAGTCTCTGTCACACCCAAAGTTGTCACATGTCTTCGAGTTAATTGACTGCAAGTGTGGAAATAAGAATGAGATTTGTATTAAACTGGATGTATTTAAGTAAAACTATAATGTAAACTTCAGGAATAAAAAGCATAAAAGTAAAGAATGATTCGATTGTTTGTGGTTTTCTGCAGATGACAAAGAAGGCGCGGGGAGATACAGTTCATGGTGATAGTGACCGTGCCAGGTGTACGAGTGATACGTGTAACAATTGTAATCTTATAAGTATATGTGTAGGCGAGTAACCCATAATTAGCCAGAACTCCTCTTGGTAGATTTCATCCCAACTTCAATAATCCTACTAGTCTATTACCAAAACCATGGTCAGACACTAGACTATTAAGATACTGTAGGTTGCTTAGCAATTAAGCTCCTTGGATCGGACTAATGCAATAAGCACAGTGGTTCCTCATGATCCTCGAGTCAACTAGTTTTCCATTGATATCCCCGAGTCACTCGGGGGTCGCCGGTTTACTAGCGAGCAAGATCCTATCCATGTAGAACAAAGCATCATGTTGTCTGGGCCCTTAATTGGACAACAACCATTAGGCATCCCATAGATAGTCAAACACACATAATATAGTAATTAAAATCAATCACAAACTAATGGAAAATACATGGAGGCACATCACATCTCACCAATCCCTTACATCTCCCATGCCCAAGGAACTTACTCACACATGAGAGGCGAAAGCATCATCGTTATGATTAAATAAAGGGAGTTCTCGATATTACCGTGGAGATCCACAATAAGAATAGAAAAGTAATCCAACACAATTCAAGATAGGAAGAAACAATCTCAAACCCTAGTCTTGCAAGGTGAAGATCTCTCTCTCTCTAGTACAACTAATGGCTATGGGGGTGTGTTTATTAGGAGGTCAAAGATCGTGGAGCAAGATGAAGAACGTCTTCTCCTCCTTCTCCGGATCTCTTCTTTCTCCTCTCTGGATGGGATGGCAGTTGCTGTGTTCTGTTTTTGTGTATGCCCTCTTCGTGAAAGTTGTCCCTTTTGACAAGACGGAGGCGGCGACAGCTATACGACGGGAACTACACGACCGGAAAAATATTCCCGACATATAGTTGCTTGTTAAAGCTTCTATTTGCCTCCCTTGATTGCTTCCAAAAAGAGACTTGCTTGTTTTCGCCTGAATATTGTGTTTCCCTTGTTAAAACCTTCTGTTGATGTTTAGAACCTGAAACACACATTAAAAACCAAGTTTTCTTTGCTACCGAAGTGTTAGCGCTATGTAAAGCTAGAAAACAATCAAATCCAGAGGAAACCCATCAATAAAAACCATAAAAAATATGTTGAATCTCACGGCTATCACTACCCAGAACAGAACCCACGGGATTTTAATGGATTTACAGAAAATATCTCCTATGGATCTACCGACAACAGTAACAACCCATACATGACTCACCACCAGGTGTGCGTGATTATCGGTGAAAGAACGTCCACGCCACACAATGCCAACGGTAACCCAATCCTTGATCCCAATGATATTTTATTGGATGGAAATGCATGAAACAATGGAAATGAAGGATATCCATCCAACAATCACATTGTAAAAAAAAGAGAAGAAATAAGCGACAACGAACAACTAACTCTTTGACTGCCAGCAGACGCATGGCAAAGAACGAGGGATGCAGTCTCGGGTGAGGTCCCTATGATAGACGAAGCCACGCATGAGGACCTAATGGCGTAGAAATACTTGCTTCACCACAAGAAAAGGGACCTTCTCAGGATGCAGAGGCTACTCGATGGAAGGAAAAGGTTAGCCGATGAATCTAGCATGCGACAGGCACAATTAAGCTCCACTAGTGGATCTAGAAGCATAGCTGGAGGCGCACCACGAAGAGGAACCTCACGGTTGCAAAACATTCCGGAAGCCAAGAGAAAAGATCTGACACGAAATCTAGACATGTCCTTCATGATAGTAGATCTAGCAGGACACATCAAAGCAAAAACAACACAAGCCACTATTGTCGCCTCCCAAACCTACCTACTCATGACACAACCGCACCTGACGATCCACGGGTAGCTCTCATGAACCTCAGCATGGTTGGGGCCTCCCTCGCGCAGGGAGAACAAGGTACTTCAAGGCAACTCGATAAATCACCACGCCGTTGCAATAGCCCTCAACGCGGAGGACACACCCAATGATCATGATCACCGCATCGGGTGCACTTACCAAACTCCAAACCATGAGATTGTGCAGGAAACAACATTACACAATGGAGGGCCAATAGGTCAAGGGAAGAGCGTAGAAGCCGAAGATACCACGATGGCAAAATTGAGGATGAGTATGAACTATGCAGGGCTAGTTGCTTTACCCAATAGGTTCGCAAGACCCCCAGTACCCAAAGACTTCAAGCTTCCTCATGATCACAAAAAATACGACAGTCTCTAGGAACACGAGGCTTGATTGGCAGATTACCTGTCAACCGTTAAACTTCAGGGTGGCTCCAAGGCTACTGCAATGCAAAGCTTGCACTTACACTTAAGCGGTGCTACACGCTCATGGCTCAGGCAGCTACCGGAAGAATCCGTCAACAGTTGGAATGACCTCGAAGATAAGTTCATCTGAAACTTCACATCCACGTATAAGCGACCCACATCTTTGGAGTAGCTACGGGCATGCAAACAGAAACCTGGAGAGCCGATGCGAGCATTTATCCACCAGATCATCAAGAATTCAGCCGAAGCTATATTTGATGAGATACCAATCAACACATTCAACGATGACCCCCACTGAAGAGAATTCATCAAGGAACTAGGGAAAGTCAAGCCCAAAACAATCTCGCAATTAATGGACATGGCAAATCACTGGGCAGATGGAGAGGACGAAGTGAACAACAAGCGAGGGCGCTCACCCGAAGAAGATCGGGACAAGTGCAATAATGATAGGAGAAGACGCGACAATGATGGATACATCGGGCCGAGCTATATTGCGGTTGGCCTTTTAGGAGGAGACAACCGAAGAAACAATGACCATAGCGGTGGATACCATAGCAACAGAGAAGATGCTGGCATAAGCCAATCTACACAGCGGTACCAGCCAAGGGCTTGGGAGCCCCCCATGTCCCCACTATAGATGCTGGAAGGACACTGTAATATACACTTCTATGTCGACTCTGTAGGAAGAAGGCGATCGAACCACCTCATGAAGGACTACCGTACTTTCTTAAAAATCTAGGAGGTATGTACTACAAAATCAATGGAAGCAACAAACCAATGATACGCCACCACACCCGGAACCCTAGATATTGGCGCACCACCACCACCACCACTAGTACAGCCTCTAGTAGGGCAGCCACAACCCGCAATAAACAGAAGTCAGGAGAATGAGTACCCAAGGTCAAAAGGGCAATGCCAATGATCCAAGAAGGGCGCCCGTCTAACAGAATTCATAAGCTGATCACCCGACAAGTTAACATGGCAGTAACAACACCGCCAACTACACCCGAATATCTCCATTGGTCAGAGAAAGAAATTACATTAAGTAGGGCAGATCACCCACTACGAGTTCCGCGACCAGGTCATTCAGCCCTGATAGTGAAACACGAATTGGCGGGTTCAACATGAGTAAGGTTTTCATGGACGTGGTAAGTAGTATCAACCTAATCTACGCCAAGACCCTATGATCAATGAACTACTCTTTGACGGACACATCCTTCCATGTTATAGTTCTAGGTAAAGCTGAAATTCGTTTAGGCAAAATTTATCTTGACGTTGTCTTCGGATCAAGAGAAAATTTCAGGCGAGAGAAGCTCGAGTTTGAAGTCATGGAATGGCTATCACAATACCACGTGATCCTGGGGCATCCATCTTTCGCATGGTTCATGGCAGTACCGCATTATGCATATCTGGTAATGAAAATGCTAGCACCCAATTGAATTATAACTGTGAAAGGAAGCTTCATCCGATCCAACAACTATGATCGAGAGTTCAAAAAAATCTCCGAATCTTTTGGGATGGAAGCAGAATTTGAGCAACTACAAATCTCAACGGATATAGAGCCTTTAACAACAACACGGGTCAACCCTAATCAAACTTTTGACACTACAAAAGATACAAAGGAAGTCCAAGTCCACCCTACGGACTTGAAGAAAATGACCTTTGTGGCCTCCAACCTTGGTCCCGCATAGGAACGCGTGCTCATCGATATCCTCCGTGAGCGTTGGAATTTTTTGCATGGTTACCAGCTGACATGCAAGAAATCCCCAGAGAACTCGCTGAGCACGCACTCAACCTAAACCCCGAAGCCAAACCGGTGAAATAGTCTCTCCACTGTTTTGTAGAGCCCAAATGCAAGGCCATTGGAAAAGAACTCCATCGCCTAATGGATGCTAAATTTATCAAAGAAATAAAGAAAGCAGAGTGGGTCGTCAATATATTATGCATCCCGAAGAAAAATACAAAAGAGTTATGCATGTGTAGTGACTTCACCGCACTAAACAAACAATGTCCAAAGGATCATTTCTCACTACCGTGAAGCGATCAAATAATCGATGCAACCGCAGGGTGCAAACGTCTTTCGTTTCTAGATGCATATTCAGGGTACCACCAGATTCTGATGAAGGAGGAAGACCAGGATAAACAATATTTATCACGCCTTATGGTGTATTCTACTACACAACAATGCCCTTCGGACTTAAAAATGCGGGAGCCACATATCAGTGGATGATGCAAAACTTCCTAGGAAGCCAGATTAGAACAAATGTACACGACGACATCATAGTTACCACAAAGCAAAGGTTGACCCTTATTGATGATCCTTGGGAAACATTCAATAACCTCGACAAATATCGCATAAAGCTCAACTCGACAAAGTGCTCCTTCGGAATCCCTGCGGGGCAACTCCTCAAATACCTTGTATCAGCAAGAGGAATAGACGCAAATCTCGAGAAAATATAGGCAATCCTCGCAATGAATAAGCCAACAAATCTTCGTTGCGTGCATCAATTGGTTGGACGAGTCATGGCGCTCGGTCGATTTATCGCCCGCTTAGGTGATAACACATTACTGTTTTACGTCCTTATGAAGAAATCGGATAAATTCGAGTGGATGGAAGAAGCCTAACAAGCCTTTAAAGACCTAAATAAAACAATTTCGACATCCCCTGTCGTCGTGTCTCCATGAGAAAAGGAGCCCCAGCTACTCTACATCACGGCCACTAATCAAGTGGTAAGTACAGTCCTGGTCGTCGAGCAACCCAAAGAAGGAAAAACTCATGGTGTTCAAAGACCACTATATTTCCTGAGTGAGGTCCTCTCCCCATCCAAACAATGGTATCTACACTACCAAAAGCTAGCCTACGGAGTCTTCATGACAACACGCAAATTGCGCCACTATTTTCAGAACATCCGATCACAGTAGTCAACGAGGCACCTCTCTACAATATCCTCAACAATCCCACTCCATTTGCCATTCGATACCTAGTTCATCCGAGATTTGATCTTCGGTATCTCTATACCTAGTTTGATCTCGTTACTGATGAACTTGTTTACTCATTCCCGTGTTGTTGCATTCCATGACTTAGTCATACGCTTGCAAGCTTTGTTAATGCAACGTCACCGAGTTGGCCACGTGTATCTATCTGTTACTTGGATTGGAAAATCATGGTCTTGATACATACTCCTCTACTCGTCCCTTTGGGAGACCTGAGTGGTACCTTTTTGATCACCCTTTCACAGCTTGATACTTTATACCATCAAAGCTCCCTCCAGTAACAGTGATTATGTATTATCTCATAGTCAAAGGATTAGGTTACGAGGTTTCTTTGTTATCATTAATGATGAATGTTTGTAACTAGATCTCATTATGATATAACTTTGGGTGTTTGGCTATCACATCATTTAACTAATGATATGACCACATTGTCAATTTGGCATTAATGCCCGTGATCTTGAAACCCTAGATCGTTCGTTTGACCAATGAGCTAGTTTGCTAGAACCTAGAGGTAACTAGATAAACGGTTTGTTCATATACCACACATGTATTAATGTTTCGTATTAACATAGTTATAGCACGACTTTGAACGTATTATGAACATACAAGAGATATATCAAACAAAAAACTTTATTATTTTCCTCTAGGACATATCTCCTTCAGTCTCCCACTTGCACTAGAGTAAAAATTAATCTAGTTTACATTAGGCAATGATCTAACACCCATAGCAATCCAGTGTTGTTCATGCCTCGCTTGTAGAAGACCTTTAGTCAATGGATCTGCAACATTCAGATCTGTGTGTACTTTTCAAATCTTAATTTCACCCTTGTTAACATTTTCTCTGATGGCGTGAAATCGTATCTTGATGTGTTTGGCTGTGGAAAGAGTTCTTGGCTCCTTCGTGTTTGCAATGGCACCCATGTTGTCACAATAGATCGTTACGGGGTCATGCGCACTTGTAACAACTCCCAGTTTGATGACGAAATTCGTTAGCCAAATAGCTTCATTCACCGCTTCACTAGCAGCAATGTATTCCGACTCCATTGTAGATTGTGCCACCATAGGCTGCTTCCTGCTTCTCCAGCTTACCGCACAACCATTCACCAAAAACACATATCCATTTGAGACGTCGAGTCATCAGGATCTATGGCTAAGCTTGCATCCACGTAACTAGTTACATTTAGAGCTTCGTCATTACCTCCATGAACTAGGAACATATCCTTAGTTCTCTTGAGATACTTAAGGATACATTTCACATATGTCTAATGATCCATTCCTAGATTAGTTTGGAACCGGCTCATCAAACTAAGAGCCAAGGCCACATCAGGTCGAGTGCTCATCATAGCATACATGATAGAGACTATGGCTAAGGCATAGGGGATTTTAGGCATCCTCTATCTTTCATCATCTGTTGTTGGACATTGAGTAAAACTCAGTGTTCTACCTTTCATCACAAGCACAAAACCTCTTTTGGCCTCTTCCATTTTGAACCTCTTCAAAATCTTCTCAAGGTAAGTACTCTGACTTAATGCAATCAGGCATCTTGATCTATCTCTATAGATCTTGATGCCTAATATATATGCCACTTCACCTAAGTCCTTCATGGAAAACTGACTACTCAGATATTCCTTTACGCTCTCTAGAAGTTCCACATCATTCTTAGTCAGTAATATGTCATCCACATATACTACTAGGAATGCAATTGAGCTCCAACTCACTTTCTTGTAAACATAGAACTCTTGTTTATTTTGGAAAAATCCAAAACTCTTGATCACTTGATCAAAATGTCGGTTCCAGCTCTGAGATGCTTGCTTTAGTCCATAAATGGATTGCTAAAGTTTGCATGCCTTTCTAGCATCCTTAGGATCAACAAAACCTTCTGGTTGCATCATATACAACTCTTCATCAATGTGTCCATTGAGGAACGCGGTCTTGACATCCATATGCCATATCTCGTAATCGAAATATGCAGAAATTGCTAGTAAAATCCGGATAGATTTCAGCATCGCTACGGGAGAGGTCATCATAATCAACTCCTTGAATTTGTCAGAAACCCTTTGTGACAAGTCAAGCCTTGTGGATGGTCACATTACCATCAACATCTGTATTTCTCTTAAAGGTCCATTTATTTTCCACGGCCTTGTGTCCTTCTAGAAGATCTACCAAGGTCCAAACTTGGTTTTCATGCATGGATCCTATTTCAGATTTCATTGCTTCCAGCCATTTCTCGGAGTTAGCACTTTCCGTAGCCTCTTTGTAGTTTGCAGGTTCATCTTGTTCAACCAACAAGATAGTCATCACAAGACTACTATACCAATCAGTAAAGGTACATATTCTTGTAGACTTACGAACTACAGGAGCTTCGATGTGATTACTACGATTATTATCATTTGATTCTTCCTCCACTGTGGATGGCGGTTCCGGAATAGCTTCCATTGCGCTACTCGGTATTTGGAGAGAAGGATCAATAACCTCATCAAGCTCAATCTTCCTTCCACTAACTCCTCTAGCAAGAAACTCTTTCTCAAGAAAGGAGTCGTTCTTCAGGACAAACATTTTTCCCTCGGCCTTGTTGTAGAAGGTATACCCAATAGTATCCTTTGGGTATCCTACAAATATGCACTTTTCCACTTTGGGTTCGGGTTTGTCAAGCTGTAGTTTCTTAACGTAAGCTTCACATCCCCAAACTTTTAGGAACTTCAACTTTGGCTTATTTCCATACCACATCACATATGGTGTTGTCTCCACGGATTTGGACGGTGCTCTGTTTAAAATAAAAGCAGCGGTGACATGGGCATGAACAATAGGGTCTCTATAATTTACTACCCTAAGCATACAAAGGTCTATGGCCCACGAAGTCTGTAAAGAGTAAAAGGAGAGTCCAGAGAGCATCCAACGTCCAAAAGCTAACTTGGCGGTCAAGAAAGAAGTAGAAATCGACATTGTACTAGTGTTGTAATTGTAACTCTAACCTATCCGTATACGAGTTTGGGACCCACCTTATTATATAAAGGCTAGGAGGAGCCATCAGAGAAGCACCAAAGCTTTGAGTGATCTGTAATCATAGTTTCTACAACAATCAGATTATTTCGACTTCCTTGTTTATCTGATCAGCTGACAAAATCCCTAGCATTCTCTTTTCCACGAAACCCTAAGTCCATAACCATGGGCATTGCCAAGGTTACCCCTCGTCAATTGGTGCCGTATGTGTTAAATCTGAATGCTAGAGTCATGGATTCAGCAACCCCCTCTTCACCAAGCAACAACCCAACAACATCGGATCCACGCCCTCCCACCCCTGTTTCGGTTCCCGTCGACTTCAACGACGGATCCGATCTCATAATCGGGAGTTTCCACTTTCGAGTGGAGGAACCTGAGAAATTCTGCCTATCGGCCCCAATCTATTCGGGTCCATCGGTCATAACAATAGCACCCACGACGATACCTACATCTTCCACCGGCTCATCTGAAGAAGTCGCAACTCAGCCGACAAACGACGAAGAAAATCACGGAAACTCTGCAGATCTAGGATATCTAGCCGATCCATACGACGGTCTCTCCTTTAGGGTCATATTTTCAGCTAACGCCACCACACGGCCCAATCCCAACAAATGCTTAATTTGATGAAGCCAATAAAAGCATCGGAATCAAAAGGGCTGAAACCTACCCAGAACACTATCCGTGGGATTTCACTGGTCTTTCAGACAATGTCTCTTACGGATATGATAACAACAACAACATATCATACATGGCACACCACCAAGTGTGCATAATCATTGGCGATGGAACATCAACACCTCGCGGCTCCAACGGTAACCTGATCTTCGATCCCAATGATATTTTATTGGGTGACGATGCAGGAAACCGCAGAAATGAAGGAGATCCACCCAATGATCACATCACATAAGAAGAAGAGATGCAGTTTCAGGCACGGTCCCAATCAGTGGATGCCACATGCAAAGTTTTGATGGCCTACCAGTACTTACTCCACCATAGGAAGAGGAACTTGCTCAAGATGCAAAGGCAACTCGAGGAAAGGAGAACGCTAGCTGATGAATCCAGCATCCGACGAGCACAACTAAGATCCACTCGCGGATCAGGCATCGTAACCGGAGGCGTACCACCAAGGAGAGCAACCTCACGATTGCAGAATATTCCAAAAGCCGAGAGAAATGAGCTGACTCGAGATATGGACATATCCTTCATGTTAGTAGATCCAGCAGGACACATAAAAGCAAAAACAGCGCAAGCCACCATTGTTGCCGCCCAAACCTACCTACTCACAACTCACTTGCACCCAACGATCCCTAGGCGGCTCTCCATCGCTCCACTCTCATGAACCTCAGCATGGTGGGAGCATCCCTTACACAAGGAGAACAAGGAATTACCTAGCAACTCGACAAATCGCCACACCGTTGCAACAACCCTCGGCATGTGCGACACACCCTACGATCATGATCACGACATCGGGTGCACTTTTCGAACCACGAGCCACGTGATAACGCTAGAAACGACATTACACAACGCATAATCAATAGATCCAAGGAGGAGCGCAGCAGCCAAAGGTACTATAACAGTGAAAGCAAGGACAAGCATGAATTGTGCGGGGACAGTTGCTTTACCCAACAGGTTCGCAAGACTCCAGTACCCAAGGATTTCAAACTTCCTCATGATCGTCAAAAGTATGACGGCCTCCAGGAACCCGAGGCATGGTTGGCCGACTACTTGCAAACCATCAAAATCTAGGGTGGCTCCAAGGCTACCGCGATGTAGATCCTACAGCTGCACCTAAGCGGTGCTGCCCTATCATGGCTCAGACAACTACCCGAGGAATCCATCAGCAACTAGAATGACCTCGAAGATAAATTCATCAAAAACTTTACATCTACGTTCAAACGTCCCACATCCTTAGAGCAGCTGTGGGCGTGTAAGCAGAAATCTAAAGAGCCAATACGAGTATTTATCCAAAGATGGAACATCATCAAGAACTCAGCCGAAGCTATATCAGATGAAAGGGTGATTGGTGCTTTCAACAACAGACTTCGTAGAAGAAAATTCATTGAGGAGATGGGATGGGTCAAACCCAAAACAATTTCTCAGCGGATGGACATGGCCAATCGTTGGGCAGACGGTGAAGATGCGGTAAACAACAAGCGAGGGCGCTCACCTGAGGAAGATCGGGATAGGCGCAATAATGATAGGAGAAGGCGAAGCAATGATGGGTACAACGGGCCAAGCTACGTTGCGGCTGATTTCTTGGGAGAGGACAACCGGAGAAGCGATGATCGTGGTAGCAGATATGACCTCAATAGAGACGTTATCGGAGGAAGCTAACCGACGCAGCGGTACCAGCCAAGGGCACGGGAGCCCCCAATGTCTCTAATATAGATGCTCGAGGGACCCTGCAATATGAATTTCTACATTGACTCTGGGGGGAGAAGTGACACGTTGCAAACATATCCATAATTTTTGATGTTCCATGCTTGGTTTTATCTACTTTCTTGTGTTTTGTCCACACTTTGGAGTACTTTTCATATGATTTCTTGGACTAACCTATTAACAAGAGCCACAATGCCAACTGCCTGTTTTCTGCTGTTTTTGGTTCCAGGAAAGTCAGAAAATGAATATTCTCGGAATTGGACGGGACAAAAGCCAAAGTCTGTTTCTCACCAAGGGACACCTAGAGCCATAATACGAGACGGAGAGGGGCTAGGGCCTGGCCACACCACCTGCCCGCACGGCCAGGCCTGGCCCGCGCCAGGGGGTGGTCTAGCCACCCCAGGCACCCCCTCGGCCTCTCCTTCTGCCTATAAGTTGCCTCTGATATGGAAACCCTAACTACCCGATCAAAATTCCAAAAAAGAGTCTGTAGCCACCGTCATCTCCATCCCTAGATCGGGAGGGATCTGAAGCTCTTCTCGGCACCCTGCCGGAGAGGGGAATTCACCCTAGAGGCCTTCTTCATCACCATGCAAGCCTCCGGTGTGATGCGTGAGTAGTTCATCTCTGGACTACGGGTCCATGTAGTAGCTAGATGGTTGGTTCTCCTCCTTTGTGCTATCATGTTTTGATCTTATGAGCTCCGTTCATGATCAAGATCATCTATTTGTAATTCTGCATGTTGTGTTTGCGGGGATCCGATGGATATTGAGATGCTATTTCAGATTGATTATTGATTCTATCATGTCTTTGTTATTTGTGATCTTGCATGCTTTCCATTGTTAGTAGCTATCTTGGCTAAGTAGATGCTAGCAACTCCAAGAGTTAGTATTTATGCTCGATAGTGGGTTCATGCCTCTGGTAATCTGGGGAAGTGACAGAAATCTCTAAGGTACTAGATGTGCTGTTGCTACTAGGCAGAAAACAACAATCCTTTGTTCATAGAACAATCGTATTGTTTACTTTACACGAAATTCGTAATGCAATTATCCGTTGCTTGCAACTTAATACTAGAGGGGGTTCGGATGATAACCATAAGGTGGATTATTAGTCATAGATGCAGTTGGATGGCGGTCTATGTATAATGTTGTAATGCCCAATCGAATCTCAAAGGAGTCAAGATGAGTAGTATATGCTTGTATGCTTTCTCGATTTTTGTCAATTTCCCCACTGTAATTTGTTCACCCAACATGTTATCTATATTAAGGAGAGCCACCTCTAGTGAAGTATGGACCCCGGTCCTTTCTTTTACTTCAATCTACAATCAATTGTTTACTGCTTTGTGTTTACTTTCTGCAAACTATTACTTTCTTCCACTCGATATGTTTTATCCTTTGTTTTCAGCAAAACCAGTGAGATTGACAACCTCATCGCAAGTTGGGGACAGAGTTCTGTGGTTGTGTTGTGTAGGTCTCCACGTTGCTGCTGGCAATGGTAGTGCGCCCTACCAAAGTTCAGCTAGCTACACCTTTGGGATGTTTCCTTGCTCCTACTGGATTGATAACCTTGGTTTTATAGCTGAGGTAAAACTTACTGTTGTGCTCATCATACCTTCCTCTTGGGGTTCCCCAACGAGCTCGTTAATACACGAGTCAGCAAGAAGACGCTCAAACCACCTAATGAAAGATTGTCGTACGTTCCTAAAAATGTAGGAAGTCTGCAAAGCAAAGGTAACCGAGGCGGCAAACCAAGGATACGCCACTGAACCAGGGACCTTAGCTCTCAGTTCACCACCACCAGGGCCACCGCTAGTAGGCCAACCCTAGCCTACAACAAGCAAAAATCAGGATGACGAGTACCTGAGGTCTAGGGGAGCAATGCCGATGATCCAAAAAGGGCGTCCATCCAACAAAATTCCGAACCTGATAACGTGACAAGTCAACTTGGCGGTAATAGTCCACTAGCCACACCAAAATATATCCATTGGTTAGAGCAAGAAATCACATTCAGCAGGGCTGATCACCCACTTCGAGTACCACGACCGGGTCTTAGCCCTGATAGTAGAAGCCCAAATCGGCGGGTTCAACACGAGTAAAGTTTTTATGGATGCAGGAAGCAGCATTAACCTAATTTACGCCAAAACACTACGAGCAATGAACTCTTCCTTAACAAACCTAGCGCCAATAGACACATCCTTCCACAACATAGTCCTAGGCAAAGCCGAAATTCCTTTAGGCAAAATCTGTCTCGATGTTGTCTTCAGATCAAGAAACAATTTCAGGCGTGAAAAACTCAAATTTCAAGCGACCAAGAATTCAAAACAAAATCTTCGAATCTTTCGGGATGGAAATGGAGTTCGCGCATCTGAAAATAGTATACAGAGAGCCCATACCAGAGGGACAGATTACGACCAACTAAACTTCAGACACTACAAGAGAAATTCAGGTATACCTTATAGACCCGAAGAGAACAACCTATGCGGCCTCCAATATTGGTCCTGCATAGGAAGGCGCACTCATCGGGTTCCCCCGGTGAGCACTGGGAAATTTCTGCATGGGTACCATCCGACATGCCAGGAATCCCCAGGGAAATCAATGAGCATGCACTCAAATTATATTCGGGTGATAAATTGAAGATACAGTCGCCTCTATGTTTCGCGGAACCTGAACATAGGGCCATTGGATAGAAGCTCCATCGCCTCACAAACTCATGGTCTATCACAAAAATCACAAAGGAAACGTGGGTCACCAACCCAGTATGCGTCCCAAACAAAAACACATAACTACGTGTATACAACGACCTTGCCACCCCAAACAATGCCATACAAGGAACACCTTTCTTTCTGGTCCACGACACTAAAATTGTCCTCTAGTAAAAATAATTCATGAACCTGTTCAATTCATCAAGCATGACGAAGAAACTTTCGGAAGGGCACTCGTAGAATACATCAAGAATTCAAGTCTACGGAACATCGTGTGGATACAAAGTTTTTATTCTTAGGATTTTTACTTTCTATAGTTTTCATACAATTAGGCCAACGGCCAGGCGATTACGCCAAAATATGTACCTCCATATTCGACAATAAATAAAGCTAAGTTCCTGAAACTCAGCCTTCAGTTTATTTACTATTATCATAAATTCTCAAAACAAATATTAAGGGGCTCCATCAATGACCACCCGAATAAAAACATCCACTCGATACTCGCGGGCTATGCCAAAATAGAGCACACTCACACCTTTTGGCTCCTTCGATAAGTATGCAAATTCCTTGACCTGAATAGCTGACTCGGACCCAGGGCATCAGTCAAACGAAAGTTCTCGCATAAATAGCTTCAAATAAGTCAACAACTAAACGCATAGAAAACAACATAAATTCTATCAATAGCAAAACAAAGATTTACATAGTTCACATGTTTCTTTTGCAGGAGCACACCGTGAGTCACAACTCGAAGTTCAGGAAAAATTCTTCGTCTTCCTCCAGGCATCGGCAAACAATTCTAATCGTAGGCCTCCGAGAAGCCGTATAATGAGGGACCATGTTAATCATCCCACCCCCAGGAGGAAGAGGTACCCCTCGTGACACGGCATCCAAATCCAGTGTGGGGTGGTGTGTGTGCACCCAAGAAAACGCAAGTTTCCCAAGAGCGACGAGCTGAAGCTTCACGAAGTGACAAATCCTCTTGCCTTGCCGAAACTCACCCATAAATTCAGCAAGTTCCTAAGGCTTAAGATCTCGAGGAAACATGGAATTATATAATGGCTAGCGTCTGACGGCAACACTCGACAAATTCTTCCACCTCGAACACCGGATCCCGGAGAAGGGCCAATGTATAGGCACGATGGTGATTAGTCCAGAATTCTCTACTCATACCTTGAGAAGCCGCCATCAAAGCGCTCATTCGATTACGGAGGTGCTGAGTTTCATCTTTTTCACATATCAGTATACCTAGGAAAGAGCAGAAGATTACTTTATGCGGTAGAATAACAAAGCTCGAGGGCTGTACGGAGAACTTACAAAGCATTTTCTTGCTCGCCCTAGAGATTTCTTCCAAGAGATACGCTTTGTGGTCCATAGTTTTCCGCATCTTTGACTACGATACATCAACCATCGCTTGCCTAGCTCGAAGGTCACTTTCCAATCGTTTGATGCGCTAAATTTTCTTAGCATATAAAGGAGGATCCACGACGCATGTAATAATATTGGTGGGAGCATTCGTTTTGAATGACATCGGCTGAATAACTGGTGCCTGGGAAGTACCCGAAGGACCGGAGGAGACGGGCATCATCTAGAAGAAGGAATGAATGAAAGAAATTGAGACTACAACATCAGGTGAAAACAAATTCAGCAAAATAAGGATAACACCACTACATTTATAGAAAGTTAAAAGGAACATCTTAGTACATAAGTTCGGGATCAGTTCAGGTGGCAAAAAGCGGTTACAGTAAAATACTCAAGCTAGGAGAACAGGGTAAAACTAAGCAGACTTTTGAATTGAACCAGTAGCGCTAGCCAAAGGAGCATCAGCCGATGCTCTTCCAGCAGGTGCTCCTTTACCCGAACCAACCGAAAGAAGCAACCGTGAAAAATTCTTGGCCCTCTTAATATAATGTTTAAGATCAATCTCTTGGCTGGTGTCATTGACTAGAATAGAGGAGCTAACTTTCTTCCAATCGGTCTTTTTGTCATGCACCATTGCGAGGGCCATCGAGATCTCTACGACGTTCTTCAACTTGGTCAGGCTGTGCCTTGTCAGCAGATTCGGGTCAGCATTGAAGATGGTGAGCAGATCATTCAGATTAGTGGGCACATCCTTCTGCACAAAAACCTCTGTGTGAAGGGACTTGAAAGCTCGGAGTTAGTGAATCAACAGATTGCACCCATGAATGTTGTTTGCCTCCAAAATACCCACTACATCCGACAATGGATCAAATCGTTGGTCCTCTTTCAAAGTCAAGCATTGTCTGGTGACTTCTACACCCGAAAAAAGACAAGTCAACACACACGAAAGGGCAGGGAACAAAGTCAAGAAGAGTTACAATTCAACATATTTACTGGTTAAAGAAGTATTTAGTGCCTCCACCTACTTCCGAAGATCTTCCTCCCTGGCAGCCATGATTTCAGCTTGCTTCTTCATTTCTTCGGCTCTAGAAGCTGCTGTTTGTTGGGCTTCATCCAAAGCTATCTTCATACTCTTTAGCTCATCCTCCAACTTCTCCGCCCATTTCAAAGCTTGGTCGCGAATTATTTCAGATTCCTTGTGAAAGAACATTTCATGATCCCTGATGACCCACAAGTATAGGGGGTGTATCGCAGTATTTTCGAGGGAAGTTAAACCCAATTTATTGATTCGACTAAAGGGGAGCCAAAGAACATTTATAAGACTTAACAACTGAGTTGGCAATTCAGCTCACCTGGAAACAATCTTGCTCACAGCAGTTTATCAGTAGCAACAGTTTTGTAGTAGGAATAGTAAAGTAGCAGCAGTAGTAAAGTAAAGACAGTAGTATCAATAGCAGTAAACAGCAGGATTCGAGTGCGGTAGGCATAGGGATGGATGGACGGGCGTTGCATGGACAAGACAATTCACATGACAATCAGAACATAGGGTAATTGCAGATAAATAAGATAAAGCATCCAAGTACTAGATAATCCTAGGCATGTGTTCCATATATAGTCATACGTGCTCGCAATGAGAACTTGCACAACATCTTTTGTCCTGCTAGCCGATTTGTAGCGGGGCCTCAAGGGAACTACTGGCAATTAAGGTGCTCCTTTTAATAGATCACCGGAGCAAAGCATTAACACTCGAGGAAGAATTACGTGGCTTAGGAGCATTCCGATGGGGACTTTGGAGGCTCTCTGACCCGCACGATTTCCGAGGCATGCCTCTCTGAGGCCCATCCCACCGGCACTCGCCGGCGCCACTCCGGCGCCGTCGCACACATACTCATGGGCTCTCACTCACTGGATTCATCTGGTGGTGGCTGGAAAATCACCTATTCTGGAAGCTCCACCGATCGTAAGTTCCTCGTTGGATCACTTATTCTCTCGGACAATCGCTGGCTGGTCATTCTCAATGCCAATGGTTCACCACTCGAAGGTATAAGTTTGGAAAATGGGGAGGTTCTCATGATTGGTTCTATGGTGAGGTTCCCCTCTCACCTTGCAAGGATCAATGATTTTTTGCCACCAACATCTGTTTTTCTTGGGACTTCTCATGTTCATGAGTGCAAGAGTGATGATTTGAAACTTATGTGGCATGTTACTAGCTCTACCTTGCCTTCTGATGTTTTGGACAATGCTCCTGGTTTTCTGGTCCTGTATACTCTTGCTAAGCGGGTTGTGTTACTAAATCGTGACAAGGTGGTTATTGATGCTAGATTCCTTCTTCAAAATGAGAAAGTTTCCTCTGGTATTATCTTGGATCTTGTCATCAAAAGAGTGGTGGTGGGTGATCAAATCTTCGATGTGCCCACTTCATCAACCAAACACAACGACATTTCTGTGGATTTTTCTAAAGGGCTAAAGTTTGAGGATAATATGTTCAAACAATTTGGACACCACATTAATTTCTCAGGAGGATTTCGCAGAAGACCTTTCTTCCTTGTTGGTTCATTTGGTCGTGCAAATTTTAAGATTGATATTCATACTATTGGCATTGTTCTTCAAGCTTGTTTTGAGGGTCATGCATCAAAATTTCAAGTCAAAATACTCCAAGACAGAACCTTTAGATTCTCGGTTGCATCAAGAGCTGTGGGATTTGAAATATATAATTCTGGTTCTTTCTCTGATGAGTCGTTCATCTTGAAGATCAAACTTTGGGGTGATGGAGGCCCAAATTAGAAATTCAAAGAGAAAGAATATTACAAAGAATTGGACAAGGATTGGACTTTTGTTTCATACAAAAGAAAAAATAAATCCTCTGTTTTTGATCGTATTGGTTCTTCGACGTCACCTGCCCCATGCAATAACGGTCAAAATAAAGGTGACATTACTCGTGTAGTACCGGGTGCATCATTTGCAGAAATTATGATCAACGGTAATGGTATTAAAGAGGTGAAATCAACTACAGTCAACAAATCTTCTACAATTAATTTGCCTGGTCTACTACCATTTTTGAAATTCCCTACTTTCCCTTCTTGTTCCTGGCCCGACAAATCTTACCTGCATTGGTTCAAGGCCCATGTCACGCCGCAAGTTTCGCGGCCCAGGGTGTACGATTGTCTTAAGGATTTTATTCTTGCCCAAAAAATTAATTCGACCGAAACCCCTGTCCCCTCAACTCCCTCGCCTGGAGAAACCCCAACTGCCTTGCTCTGCTCGTCGCCGGAGACAACCACCAACGCAATGGCCAACATTCCACTTGATCCTCAACCATTTCTTCCCCATGGCTTCGAGATTATGCAGGTGGCTAGCAGGAATCAGGTCAAAAGGGTGGTGGTTCCTCGCCGACCAAGGGCACATGAACAGTATGCCATTGTGCACATCCATCCCCTTCCTCCTGGTCCAGTCCCTTTTGGTAATATCAGGGATGTGTTGTAAGATTTCTTTATCAATGATGCACATGTTGAATTTCGTGATATTCAAGATTGCCCATTTGGTTCTGCATATGTTCAATTTGCAAATGTTAGTGACCGTGACCGGTTAATTGCTGCGGGTCATATTCCCTTCCAAGATGTTGCTATTTCTTTTGATAGGCATAATGAAGGAATCAACTGGCGTAGGACTCAGTTGAACAATGAATGTTGGGTTATGCTACTGGGTCCTCCACTTGATCACTGGCATCATGATGACCTGAATGCTATTTTCTCTGATATTGGTAAAGTTCTGCTCTAGGAGAGGGACCCTGAGCACAAGGGCAGGATCATTGCAAAGCTCAGAGTCACTGACCTCTTAGATGTTCCTAAAAGTGTTAGATTCACCATTGGGGACCTGGTGGACACTGAATCATGGACCTTTTATGTGGAAATTTTGCACAGCAATCTCCTGTGGGGGCCCACCTGATGAGGACCCACTACCTGATGATGGTGCTGACCCACACCCTATACCTGTGGTGGGACCCATTTTTGGGCCCCCTTCTCCACCTCCTCCTCCACCACCTGAAGGAGAAATTGGTGGATGGGATCAATGGATTGAACCTGCCCCTAAGAATAATAATGCTGGTTGGGGCAACTGGAATGCGGTCCAATGACCTGTTTTTGCTGAAGGAGTTGACATGCCCATTGAAAACCAGAATTTGCCACCTCAGGAGGCTGACAGTGCTGTTATTGGATCTATCCCTGTTGCAAATGTTTCATCTAACAGTGACAAGGCATCTGTCCATGGAGCTGAGGATATAGAAGTGGAACAAAATATTGCTAATGCTAATCTGGATGTGGGCATGAGAGAAGGACTGCTTAACATTCTGCAGAATTACCAAGATGAGGAAGAGGACACCATCCAAGCTGATGAGGGTAACATGCAAGATGACTGTATGATGGAGGACACTAATCTCCTCTCTCCAAATGAGGCACACCTTCAAGTTGGAATGGGCATTATTCCTTTTGTCAATACATCTGAGATGCTTTCTGCTAGGAATTCTTTCTCAAAGCAAGGTCTTGAACTATGGGACAGGTTCTTTGCTCCACACATGAATCCCTCACCTGACAAAGGCAACTGCAATGTGACATTCCTGTAAGTTGGTTTAATTTTATCACTCTAATGCTCATCACTCCTGAGAAATTCAGTTGGACTAGACATTTTCTCACATCTCCACTATGGGAGATTATTAAGGAACAAATTATTGAAGAATCTACTTTCACCTTCATTATACCTGATGAATAAGTTGGAAATATTCCTCCCCATTTTCTGAATGATTCCCCATCAAGCATGATGGTGCCAAATGCTCCTGCAAAGAGGAGGAGGGGTAAAGAACCATTGGTGGAATCTGAGGTGAGAAGGAGCCCCAGCATCGTGGAACTTAATGGGGGTTTTAAAAGCCATATGAATTGCTCTGATCATAATTGTCTCTCTTGCAATGCTGCTCCACCTTGTCTCAGTAATAAGGTTGTTAAGAATCTTGCTGATTCATTTTGCAAGGTTAAGGAGGGAGAACTTGAGAAAAGGTTGCTGAAGAAGGGAAGGATCAATGATTTGATCATCAAGCCACCTGGAAAGCCTGGACCGAAGAAGACTGGTCCAGAACAATACCTTCCAAGCAAGAAGAAGGGAGGTGCTGCTGAATCTTGTGGACATCAGTCTAAGAAGAAAGCACCTAAATAATGTGGTTAATGATTACAAAAATCTATCCTTTTGTGACTGGACCAGTTACTTTTCATGTCTGTTGTGAGTTGTTGCAGACCTATTTGCTGTTGGACATGTTTATGAATTCAGTATCCTATGATATGTTCAGTCTTGTTTGTGTGACTACAAATTTTGTGTCACCCCAATGCTCACCCAATTGGTTTTTAAATGAGTAACAACAGAAACTGGAAGATTCTGAACTGGAACCTCAGGGGAATTAACTCTGAGAAAAAATGGTTGGCACTAAAAAGCAAGATCATGGAATCTGAATGTGACATTATTTGTCTCCAAGAAACCAAGAGAGAAAACTTTGATATCAATTATTTAAAAAAATTCTGTCCAAACAAGTTTGACAGCTTTGATTTCTTACCATCAATTGGTGCATCTGGAGGAATTATTACCATCTGGAACAGTACATTATTTAATGGTACCAGGGCTTTTCAAAATGATTTCTCAACTTCTGTCACCTTCACCTCTCAATTATGAAATGATTCCTGGACTCTTACTAATATCTATGGTCCATGTCAAAATGATAGAAAGATGGATTTCTTAGACTGGTTTTCAAACATCACTATGCCTGATAGTATGGATTGGCTAGTGTTAGGTGATTTTAACCTTATCAGAAGTCTCACTGATAGAAATAAAAGTGGGGGAGATGTTAATGAAACTATGCTCTTCAACGATGCTATCTGCAACCTGGGCCTTATTGAGTTGCCACTAAAGGGTAGAAAATTCACATGGAGTAACATGCAAAAAGATCCACTCCTGGAAAGATTGGACTGGTTTTTTACATCTAGTTCTTGGACAACCAAATACCCATACACTATGGTTACTCCACTATCCAAACCTACTTCTGATCATCTTCCCTGTGTCATATCCATTGGAACTACAATCCCCAAGGCACAAATCTTTAGATTTGTAAATTACTGGCTTCATCATTCTGATTTTAAGATGATTGTACAAAATGCTTGGAATATACCTGTGAATTATCAAGACATGGCAAAAAGAATTTGTGCCAAGTTGAAAAATGTGAGGAGAGGCATCAAGATTTGCGCAAAACAGTTACCTTGCTTAAAGGACCAGATTGCTAAGGTGAATGACACCATTGATCTCCTGGACCTACTTGAAGAATCTAGAACATTAACCATCAATGAATGGCACCTCAGAGATATCCCGAAATCCCATATTATCGCTCTTCTTCAGAACCAAAACACCTATTGGAAACAAAGAGGGAAAATTAAATGGGTAAAACTTGGGGATGAAAACACTAAGTTCTTCCATTCCAAAGCTACCATCAGTTACAGACACAACTATATATCTATGATCAAGAATGAATCTAGACAGGAATTTACAAATCACTATGACAAGGCTGATATCCTTTGGAATGACTTCAGGGCAAGAATGGGTACATCAGTCAAAACTGAGATGCACTATAACCTTGCAGACTTCTATGGAAATGGAATGACTGATGAGATGAAGAATTCACTTGAAAAACCTTTTCTTGACAATAAAATTGAGGAGGTTATCACTGATCTACCAAATGACAAGTCACCTAGTCCTGATGGTTTTAATAATGAATTTATCAAAATTTGTTGGTCTATCATTGGATATGATATCAAATTACTGATACATGAGTCCTTCAATGAGAAAGTATCCCTTGAGAGCATCAACTCTTCTTACATTACACTCATACCTAAAGTCACTTGCCCATCTTCATCGGCTGATTTCAGACCAATCTCCTTATTGAACTATATATTCAAAATAATTACCAAACTTCTTGCAAATAGACTGCAATGTATTATTCTGAAATTGGTACATAAAAACCAATATGGATTTCTCAACAACAGATCTATTCAAGATT
This sequence comes from Avena eriantha, assembly GCA_910589775.1. Lineage (NCBI taxonomy): Eukaryota > Viridiplantae > Streptophyta > Magnoliopsida > Poales > Poaceae > Avena > Avena eriantha. The sequence continues at coordinate 267,843,380 of OU342740.1, read as the reverse complement.
GCATTGGTTGGGTTTTGAATACTTATTCCAATGCCACAAGTCAAAGGAGGAAATTTTAATTCTCAAACTTGATTTTGAGAAGGCATTTGATACAGTAGACCACTCTGCCATCATAAATATCCTTAAAGCTAGAGGATTTGGGAGAAAATGGATTAGGTGGATTGAAATGATCTTTGAATCTGGAACTTCTGAAATTCTTCTTAATGGTGTGCCTGGTAAAAAGTTCTACTGCAGGAGAGGTGTTAGGCAAGGAGACCCACTTTCACCATTACTATTTGTCCTTACTGCCGACCTCCTGCAATCAGTTCTAAACAAGGCCATGCATATGAATCTTCTAACTCCACCTATTATGGGACCACCCAACAGTGACTTCCCTATTATTCAATATGCTGATGACACATTGGTGATACTTAAAGCTGATGCATCTCAATTATTATGCTTGAAAGCACTTCTTCAAACATTTGCAATTTCCACTGGACTCAAAGTCAACTACCTGAAATCTAGCATGATGCCAATAAACACATGTAATGATAGACTTATGCATTTTGCTATGACAATCAACTGTCAAACTGGCTGCCTCCCTTTTACTTACCTTGGGCTTCCACTAAGCATTACAAAGCCATCCATGGAGCACTTTCTTCCCATTGTTCAGAGAGTGGAAAAAAGATTATGTGGAATTGCCGATTTCTTGAATTATGGAGGAAAATTGCAGATGGTCAAATCTGTTCTCTCCTCACTTCCTCTATATTTTATGAGCTGTTTAGAGGTGCCAATAGCCATCAAGGATCAAATTATTAAATATATGAGATATTGTCTGTGGAGAAATAAGACTGAAGATGTGCAAGCAAAAGGACAAGCACTTGTATCATGGGACAAAATCTGCCATCCTAAAAATCAAGGGGGTTTAGGGGTACTAAACCTACAGATTCAAAATAATGCACTCCTTCTTAAAAATTTGGAAAAATTCTATAACCACCAGGACATACCATGGGTTCATCTCATATGGGAGACTTATTATAAAAATGGAAAACTACCTGGAAGAAGCATGGAAGGATCTTTCTGGTGGAAGTCACATATCAAATTAATTGATAACTTTAAAGGCATGGCTAAATGCAATTTGAAATCAGGCAGATCTGCTTATTTCTGGACTGACCTTTGGCAAGATGAGTGCTTGATGAATAAATTCCCTCACCTTCTGTCCTATGCTAAGTGCACAAATATCAGTGTTCATGACTTCCTTCATGCTGAATTTCTTGAAGATAACTTCCACCTACCTCTCTCTCAACAAGCTTTCTCTGAGTTTTTAGTCATGGAAGAAAGATGCCAGGAATTCAGGCATGACACTCAGGAGGACACCCATGATAATTGGAACTATATTTGGGGATCAGATAAATTTGAAGTTAAAAAGGCCTACTCAGCCATGATTGGATAGTCACCATCACCACCTCACTTTTCTTGGGTTTGGGCAACCTCCTGTCAAAATAAACACAAGTTCTTTTTCTGGCTTTTTCTACTAGACAGATTGAATACAAGAAATCTACTGATGAGAAAGAATTTCAACCTTCCTGATTACAATTGTGTTACATCCAATTGCATCTCAGAAGAATCAGCAAATCATCTTTTCTGGGATTGTCCATTTGCAAAAAAATGTTGGGACCATATTTCCAGAAACAGAACTGCAAATCTAACAGGATTAGAAGCTATTTCAAACATCAAAGAAAAGTTACATCTACCTTTTGCAATGGAGATCATTATCCTGACTTCCTGGGGTATCTGGATATGCAGAAATGAGAAGATTTTTAATGACAAAATACCCACTTTGGATAGATGGAAAGCAATTTTCTACCAAGAAATGAGATGGATACAATTCAGAATCAAAGGAAAATACAAAGAGAAATTCAAAGCATGGCTCAATCAGCAATTAAACCAGGGATAGAATAGATTGTCTCATTTTAGATTGAGTTAGTTGTAACTGTTTATGATCTACCTTAGATCATTTCACATTGTAACATACTCATATATAATAAAAAAATTGAAGTGGGGATTTTTCCCTACTGTTTCACCTAAAAAAAAGCATTAACACTCCATGAACACATGTGATCCTCACATCAAAACCATTCCCTCCGGTTATCCCGATTTCTGTCACTTCAGGGCCATTGGTTCCAGACAACAACGTGTGTATACAACTTGTAGGTAAGACCAAAAACAATACTATCATAATGAATCAATAACAAGTTCAGATCTGAAAGCATGGCACTCGGGGCCTAGTGACAAGCATTAAGCATAACAAGTCGCAACAAAGTCATAAAGCACTAATAGAAGATACTAGGCACCATGCCCTAACAATCTGATGCCATTACATGAACGATCTCATCCAATCCATACCATCCCCATAGCCTATAGTGGGGGATTACTCACTCATAGATGGGGAAACATGGATGGTGAATGGAGAAGCGATGGTGATGATGATGGCGATGATCTCGTCCAATTCCCCGTCCTGGCAGGGTGGCAAAACAGAGTTTCTGGTGCTGTTTCGTGGAATCTAGGGGTGGTGGCGGTGGAGCGGAACTCCTTCTGGAAAAACTTCGAACCCCCCAAAGTTTTTAGGTCAGAAGGCTTCTTATAGGCGAAGAGGGAGACCGAGGGGGTGTCTAGGGCAGCCAGACCACCCCTGGCATGGCCTGGGCTAGCCCGCGCGGCCAGGTGGTGTGGCCTGGGCCCAGCCCTCCTCCGTCTCGTATTCTGGCTCCGGGAGTCTTCTGGTGAAATAGGATTTTTGGCATATTTTCCGGGATTTTTCCTGATAGTTGATTTTCTGCACAAAAACTAGACACCAAGGAAATTCTGCTGAAAACAATGTCAGTCCGTGTTAGTTGCATCCAAATCACGCAGGTTTAGAGGAGAAACAATAGCAAAAGTGTTCGGGAAAGTAGATACGTTTTGGACCTATCAACTCCCCCAATCTTAGCTTATTGCTTGTCCTCAAGCAATTCAGTTGAAAACTGAGTGTGATAAAAGAAATTTCATGAACACATTTGCTTCATATGATGTATATATTCTTAGCATGTGATCAACTACTTAGACAATTCATAATAAAGAGTATGCAACTAAGTTTACTTAATAGGCATTGCAAGCTATGTAGAGATTCCAACTTAAAAATAATAAGTAGCAAGAAACATAAATATAAGCAACATTACAATGCTCATAACAAGGTATGACAGAGTGGTACCTCGCTTGCCTTTGGTTAAGAATGCCAAGGCACCTCTGAAGTTCAGGTGAAGACTAGAAGTAAAGATATCAAAGATACAAGCATCAAAGTCGTAACACAAATAATCAAGTTTTGAGACAAGCACATTACACTAAGAATGACAACTATGCTCTAAAGAAGGTGCTCATAGAATAAGTGGAGACTCAACAAGGAAATGAAAAAGGTTTTGAATAGTTTGAAAGGCTTGCAAATGCTGAAAGTATGGTACTTTTTAGCTTTGAGCTCTCATTGCCCTATCATAAGCATCTTGAAGGTGATTAAGGTTCAAGTGACACAACTAAGAGGATATGCTTGACAAGTTATAAATCGAAGTCTCATGCCCCTTACTTATGAAGACCGAACCTCATGCTACTCAACTTTAGTCACACGTAAGATCTTGTCATTGTAAGTACATATGTATCATAAAGAACCGCCAACGGGGTACCCCTTGCACATGATACAGGAGCTATCCCATAATCAAAATGACAAGGCAAGCAGACAATGAGCATCTCAGCGATCTTTTTATTTACTATGTGCATAGATTTTTATTAAGGATGCTTCATAGAATGCTCATTATGGTTATGCTGCAAGTTTCCACCATGATTAGGCATGGCTTAGGCTAGCGGCCCAGGCGTTTCCCTAACACATATACAAACTCCATGATCTTACAAGTTCCACTTTTATTTCACACCGCCGGGATCCATGAGCAAAAGAACATGATATCAACGAGGTACTAAGTACCAGTGCAACTCATAAAGCACAAGCATATATGCAACAAAGAAGGACGCAATGGTTCAGGTTTATTAAATGCAAGAAAATAAAGTGTGCCATCAAGTTCGTGAGAGCTTTACTAACTAACTTTCTCATAACAAGCAAACATTTTATTCGGAAGAAAACAAGGCATATTGGATATGCACGGAGATAACAAATGATGTTAATAGGTAGGTATGGTGGACACTTTGGCAATATTTGGTTTTAGGGAGTTGGAAACATGAGTAAAATACCTAGTGAAAGTGAAGGCTAGAAATAGTAAGGGAGCGACAAACGAGAGAGCAATAGCTGTCATAATCATGCTTGCAAAAAAGCAGGACTAATCATGGCATGAAAGTGATTCAAGACCCTCAAGGCAAAATAATTCATCGAGGCTTAACTAATTATTTCAGTCATATGCATGCGTGAGCATGTGCCAAGTCAATTCAAATGAAACATTCAGAGGAGGATACCACGCTGTCATACCAAGTTATGAATAAAGTAATGCAAGCAAACATTCATAAGACATGCTACAAACTATTAGCAAGATGGAACTAATCATATGAAAGTAAGAACTACTAAGCATCCATAAATAACATACACCCTACATGAACAGACTAAGCATGCCCACAATGATGAGTATATGTACAAAAATGAAAACAAGTAGAGTTTGTCACCAGCCTCTTGACACACCTCAAGTTGTCATTAATCCTCATTATTGCCCTTCACTTGTGTGGCTTGAAAAATAATATGAAACAAAATCCCACCGAGGACTGCTGGACCCTGCAACAAACTCACAAAGCCAAAGAAGAACAACAAATATTTTTGGTGTTTTCGATTTTTTAAAGCAAGAACCAAAAAGGAAGAACAAGCAAAGCAAAATCTTTTTAGGTTTTTCGAATAGTTTAAACAAAACAAAAAAAGGAAAAACAAACCAAGGCAAAAAGAAGAAGAAGCAAACAAAGAGAAACAACTGAAATATTTTTGGTCTTTTTGTGTTTTAGAAAGCAAAAACAAAGAAAGAACGAAAACTAAAAAGAGAACGAAACATGAAAACACAAAGTACCGACGCAACATGATAAGGAGATGAGTGCGATGTCGGCATACCTCCCCCAAGCTTAGGCTTTTGGCCTAAGTGGGTGTCAATCCATGTACGAAAAAGGGTTCCAAGCAGGCGGGTCATGATAAGAATGATCGTAGTTGGGCCCGTGGGAAGAAGAAGAAGCTCCCCAATCATAAGCAGTCTGCTGATATGAAGACTCCCCCTCATTCGAGGGCTGGACCGAATCATCCGTGACCTCCCTTCTAGTATCCTGCTCCTGCTGGAAGAGCTCTCCCAAATACGTATCAAACTCCTCCTCCGTGAGAGAGCATCCTATCCTATTATCAAGGTTAAACAAAACAGGTGCAGGCAAAAGAATTCCACCTGCTCGGACTTGCTCCTTCTCCAACCAGCTTTGAGAAAGGTTATTTCATAAGACAACTCACTCAGATTAGCCCAAGAAGAAACAAATTTATGATGTATCATGGAATTAAGATCAAACCTTTCTATGGGAAACTATAGGTCTAGATGATAGGGCACTAAACCATGCAATGCTAGTAAACGAGAAGCAATGAGGCCCCCACAAATTCCACCTTTCTCGCGGTTAGCAACAAGACGGAAAGCTATCAAAGCACCCAAGTTATAAGACCTATCTCGTTTAAGTGCAGCAGAGATGAATGCTAGATCATATGAAGATAACTTATTGGAAGTTTTCCTAGCAAGAACACACTTGGCAATAAAGTAGGCAAAGTAGCGAATGGAGGGGAGATGAATGTTACGGATTTTTCCACTCTCCTTCAAGAAGCTGCTCCCTTGGCAAATTTCTGCGTATAAATCCATGAGTGGTGCATGTCGCTCTTTAATCCTTCCACATGATCCCCACTGAGGTACCTTAATAGCTGCACAAAAGTCATCGAGAGAAAGGTCGACAACAATATTGTAAATTTTGTAGTGGACCATGGAGTTAGGCAAAGTGTAACTAAATTGAAAGTCCTACACCATAGACATGGTTAGCTTCACAAATTGACAAGGTTCATCTTCCAAAAAGTGCTCCAACCCTGCATTTAGAAACCAAAGTGTGGAAATCCTGGAGAATTCCTGCAGCTCTCATGAATTCAGAGCATGGGTAAATGGAAGGAAAAACTTCCTCCTCCCGGTGAACCTTCATGACCTTAGGCACCCATAGTTCATGTTGGTTTAGTTGATGCTCATTCATCTTCTATTCTGAAATTTAAACACCTATTAAACAAGTGATTGAAAAGTGAATATAATGAAGGGCACTACTCATAGGGACTTGTAAGAGGCCTAAACATGCATCAAAACTATATATCTAAGCATCAAACAAGCTTACAAGCTCTCATAACCTGTCACCTACAGCAGCAAAATACTCAAGATACAATCCACTAAACACAAATCTACTTAGACAAGCGGAGGAGTCACATACCGGAGAACAAATGCTCCAAATTTCAGCAACAAAGATGGGCTGAGCAAGGAGATCGAAAAAATCGAGAGCAGGCATAGCAAGAACGTGATTTTGAGCAATGAACTGGAGCTTACTCGGGAGAGAGAAGAAAGTGGCAAGTGAGATAGTGAGTGGAGGGCCAGAGGTGGCCCACACCATGGCATGGCGCCACCCAGGGCATGCCGCGCCACCAGGTGGCGTGCCTGCCTGGTGGCCCCGTAGTACCTTCCAGGCACTCCTCTGTCCCTTTTTTCACGTAAAAATTTAATATGAATTTTCTGGAATTTTTCGAGACACTTTATTTTTGGGCAATTTTTAGGTATAGATGAATGATTTTCTGGTAGAAAGATTTTTTTGGAATGATGCAATGACAAAACAAGGCTAGAACTACAGAAGTTCTAAGACACTCTAAGATGCAAGCAACTAACAACAGAAAAGAAAACTAAACGAAAGAAAAAAAACTAAAATGGATAGAATAGAAGTAAGCGAAGATAATCATGGTGAAAACATTGTTTTGTTCAATGAAATTCTTTTGCTAACAAGGTTGATCAGGTCTTGTTACCAAGACAATTCCATATGAGACAAAACTTTGTATTCCACTAATAATTATGTTACCTCAACCTTGATAGCAATGGTCCCAATCATAATAGTTTCAAATTTTTCTCTTTGTATGGGACAATATATCTCTCCAACTTGAATGCCCTCAACATGTTCAATTGAATTCAAACCATAAGTCCTTTCAATCTTCTTGGGGAAATAGACAGTATGTTCCTTGTCATTAACATTAAAGGTCACATTTCCTTGATTACAATTAATAATAGCTCCTGCAGTATTAAGAAAAGGTCTCCCAAGAATAATAGACATATTATCATCTTCAGGCATTTCAAGCACAACAAAATCAGTTAATATCAAGCAATTATGAGCTATGAACAGGTACATCCTCACATATACCAACAGGAATAGTGGTAGATTTATCAGCCATTTGCAAAGATATATCAGTTGGTATTAATTTTTCTAGTTGAAGTCTCTTATAGAGAGAGAGAAAGGCATAACACTAACTCTAGCTCCCAAATCACACAAAGCAGTTCTAACATAACTATTCTTAATAGAACAAGGTATAGTTGGAATCCTTGGGTCTCCAAGTTTCTTTGGAACCTTACCATTAAAGGAATAATTAGCAAGCAAAGTAGAGATTTCTTCATTAGGGATCTTCCTTTTATTCGAGACAATATCCTTCATATAGTTTGAGTAAGGGGGCAATTTAATAGCATCAGTCAAAGGAATTTGCAGGAATAAAGGTTTCATCCACTCACAAAACTTATTGTAGTGTTTGTAACTACCTCGGTGAATTACGCTCTTAGTTAATGCCTGGTTGAACGAAAGTGGTTAAAATAGTACGGTGGGGCCCAGGGCCACTCACGGTAGACCTTTCGGCCGTCCTAACCACTTTCAGACAACGGGACAAGAACGAGCGGCGTAATCGGTAGGCGAAGGGATCAACTACATACACAAGTGAGTATGTATGCAAGCCACATACAACAGTACATCAGAGCCATTCCATCTAAAAGAAATAGAAATAGTGCAACGCCATACGGCAAGATCCAAACACCCTAGATAGATATAATAATTTAGGATAGCTCCTCATACATCACACATCAGAGCATCAGGCGGAAGCGGAAAACAAGATCCGAGTACGGATAAGAAGCAAATTGGCATAAGATGCCCCATAAATAAACACATCCCGCCCATAGATCACACGGATCCCCGTTCCCGGAATCTCTACACCGAATGATCGTTGCCAACATCATCTGTCTCTTCCACCCAGTATCCATCTTGCGGGTACACCTGTTCATCTGAATCAAACAATTTTTCGTGTGAGACCCTAGGGGTACTCAGCAAGTCTTTATGCCACTAAAGGGGACACAACCTGGGGTGACGCAATTGCAGCAAAAGATAATACCTAACAATTCTATAGAGACTCGCTAACCTTCCGCCTAACCAATGATAGACGGAAGTCCGTGAATTAAGTACAACAGTTATAACAGTATATTTAACAGATCCATCCTCCTCCTCGCTTACCAACGAGGAAGCGGACGAACAACCCCATGATCCGTTGGCAGTTTTATGAACCATTCCATGAGTATTGCACTATTTACTAGTCAAGTACTTAGTCAATTTAAAAGTGGTACTTTAGTTATACTTGTCTATGATCGAGAAACTGTGCTCCAAGTCGTCCATAACCGCGGACACGGCTTTCAGAAAGATTTACCCTGCAGGGGAGCACGAATAGCAACACACACTTGATCAACCTCGGAAAAACCAAATCAAAACCCAACGAGGCATTCACGACAAAGCAATCACAGGATTCAGAAATATTTCAGGGGGCCACCCCATTAAGCTACCCGCCACGAAGTTGGCCGACTCCGAGACGGACCCAAGGTTTGTGTGGACGGCGGTAAACGACTGGGAACCCGAAAATGAGACTGGGCTTGTCGATACAGCAAAAACGTGTCACGATCCAAAACAGTACAGGTGCTCCTCGCACAATCTTAAATAAAACAGTAACATGGCATAAGTACAGGATAGTAATAAAACCCCAAACTAATTGTGGCCCCAAGAAATAAGAAGGAATCAAGCTCCGCCTCAGGGGGGTCCATAAGGCCTCCCGGATGTGGATAGTGCGAATAAACAAGGAACAGGAATCAAGTACTCGGGGTCCTACGGGACACAAGTGAGCATGAAAACCCAAATAGCAGATATTGCTCACCGGTGCCTGTTTCATTAGTTATCCCATTACTACTCAGGTTATGTTATTTAGGTAACTCATTATCCATCAGACACTCACATACCCTACTCATGTTTTTCTACGACTCGCATGGCTCAAACAACTCCTGTAGTAATGGCTCATGGGACCGGAACAAGCTTAGTGTGGTTTAAAAGTAAAGGCTATGCAGTACTTGGGATTCAATTTAATGCAATCGCGTCTCAATGATGCAAGAATAAGATAGAGGCAATATGTACTGTATGTATGCAAGCATGTGGTAGTGCTTGCCTGGCAGCTCAGTTGAAGCGAGAGATGGATCTGGGTAATACTCCTGGGATTCCTGGTAATTCTCCTGCTGGGCGTCTATTCGAAGAAGAACCAAACAAGGGCCAACATAAATAAAGTGCGCAAGCATATAAATTGAAATGCAACAAGCAACCAAGCATGCCATGATGAATGATACACAATTTACATGGCATTAAAGTAGCATGGCAAAGGTGAGGTGTGGATACAAGAAATAAAGCACTTTAATATTTATTTGCCCAAGTTTTATTGTCATAAACAGTTCAGAATATAAATGTTGACATGATGCATGCTTCAATTCAGAACAAGGACTGCATAAATAGGACGGGCTCGTCACGCTGATAGATTTAGACATATTATTTCCCAAATTTGGAATTATAAAACAAAAGTTATTAATTAATCAAGTAAAAGGGCATTTTCTTGTAATTTTAATCAACTCGAAATTTAAAGTGTGCAAAATATATTTTGAAGGGCATATTTGAATTCCTCTCATTTTTCTGATTCCAAAACATATATTATATGTATTATTTGGAGTTGTATTTCAAAAATCATTTAAATCTGAAAAGAATTTGAATTTAAATTAATTTGGAAAAGATTTGAATAAAAGCAGACTCAAGGTAAACTTTTTACACCGTAGGCAAATCTACCCACAGACACTGACAGGTGGGGCTGCGCTGACTGGGCCACGCGCGCGCGAAAACGCTTTTGTCACGCGTCTCGGGCTAACCCACTAAGACTGACAGGCGGGACCAGCGACGGAAGGCCCACGTGCCAGCGATGCGGGAGACAGGGGCTGACAGGTGGGGGTGCGGCTGGAGCGCGGGTTGCGAACGGGAAAAGCCGGGGGGTTTTCTGCAAACATGCTGGCGTGGCTGACTGGTGGGGCTGAAAGGAGCGCGGGTTGCAATAATTAAAAAGGGTGGGGGCTTTTTGCAAATTGACCACGGCCGGCTACTGTTTATCGTCTTCGCGTGTCTGCCGCTAATCCGGCGCGCGGCGCGGGGCGGGGACTCGAACCTGGGACGCGGGCGTGCGCTCCGGGGGTGTGAGCCGGTGTGGTAGTGCTAGGGGAGCTGACTGGGAGGAGGGCGCGGGCTAGATAGGGCTGGCGCGGCGCGGGGAGGCTGCAAACTACAACGGACGGCGTGCCCTGAGAGTGCTCGACAAAACGGTCGGCGGCGCTAGACGGCGACGGAGAAGAGGAGGTTTTCAGGGAGAGGGAGATGCTCACCGCGAGTTGCCTGGTGGTGTTGGATCGGCGCGAGGGGCTGCGGAACGGCGAGGTTGCAGATGCACCGGCGGGCTAGGGTTTTGGGGACGGCGAGGTACTGGTGACGCGGTGGAGCTTCTCGTCCATGTCTGCGTGTACGGGGCGGTGCAGGGGGTTGTCCTGGATCTCCTCAGCCACTTCACGGTCGCGTGGCTCGGCCGGTTCGTTAGGGCGGGGTGGTTGCTGGCGGCGAACGGCGTCGGCTGCTGGTGGCCGGAGAGGAAGGAGGGGAAGAAGGGGGCGTCTCGGGGTGGATCTGGGCGAGGCCAGAGACGTGAGGAGGAGGGGAAAGTGAGAGGGAGAGAGAGGAGAGGCAGGTGGGCACGGCAGGTAAAAAGGTGGCTCGGGTGCCACCTTTTCCTCCTTCTCCTCGAGCACATGGGCGAGCTGGGGCTCGTCCTGGGGTAGGTAGCTGCAGAGAGGAGGGGCTGCAGGTGGACCAGGCGGCGTGGTGGCTTGTGGGGCTGGCTCGGCCGGAGAGAGAAGAGAGGGAGGGTTAGCTAGGCTAGGGTTAGATGGAGCTCGGGTAGGGCATGGCTAGGGCTAGGTGGCTGGGTGTGGGCCAGGGGAAGGGGGGCCAGGTAGAGAGAGGGGCTTGGCATGGAGACCAAGCTAGAGAGAGAGAGAGGGTCTAGGGTTAGATGGTTTAGTAGAAAATTAGAGAGAGAGAACTAGCTAGGTTAGGTTTTATTAGGTTTTAGATTTTAATTTTGATTATGAGGCAAAAACAAGAAGATCCATGGGGCTTGAGCTTGCATGATCTAATGTGGAAGAGAGACAAGAAAGAAAGAAAGAAAGAGGAAGAAAGGAATTAGGTGGAGAGGTTCTCATATGATCATATATGTAGAAAAAGAATAAAATAAGAGAAAAGAAAAGAATGTGGATAAGACCATCCCAAGTGGAGCATGGTGGAGGCTAGAATGATCATGAGGTGGAGGTGAAAAGAATTCTAAGAGAAAGAAAAAGAAAGGAATTATGGGGTAAGCCTCATATGGTCCAAGCATGGTGAAATAATACTAAAAGAAGATGATATGGTTGTGACTAAGGGGAGGTGGAGTGGTAGGAGATGGTTTCCAAGATAGGATCCACTAAACCCAAAGAAAAACCAAAGAAGAGAAAGGTGGTGAAGAATTGTGCATGGCCCATGCAAAATAATAATGCCATTATTTATTTTGTGAAGACAATAATAATATGATGGCATCAATCTTATGCATTTCCAAGAAGTGGAATAAAACCATGCAAAAGAATTAAGGGTCTAGATCCACCCCATTGCCCATGAGCCAAATAAAACCCCAAATAAAAACAAACAAGCTCATGATCTAGTAGGATGGTGGAATTATAAAGTGATGGAAGAGAAAGGTGGTGGAATTGAAATAAAAGATATGCCCCCAACTCAACTTAGGCATTTATACAATATATCAATAACCAAATACAATATCAAGAGGCAAATACAATTAATAATGCATGTGAGAGAAGAACCAAAAGGAAAGGAGTTTTTATATGATGCTCAAATGCAAGGTGGCATGATGACATGAGCATGATATATTTATGATGCAACAATAATATATATGAAGTAGCCATGAACTTACTAGGACAAGTAGCATTACAATTGTTAGACAATTGGGGTGCTACAGTGTTCATCTTCCTTTGACTTGTGTTTCTTATCAGGGAAAGGCATAGGTTTTTGGACCCAAGGCTCTCTTTCACTACCATGTTTATTAGCAATAAAATCTTCTTTAGTGTATTTAGTATTCTTAGTGTGCTTTTCAGGTTCTTCTTAAACTTTTTATTCATTTGGAGCTTCATTTTCTTCATTACCACTTTCAGTTTTAGCATCAGAGATAGATATACTATTAGGATCTTTAGCAGGTTCAGAGGGTTCTATAATAGTTTTATGTTTCTTTTTCCTTTTCTTACGAGTAGAACCACTATTTTCAGCTCGTTGAGAATCCTGCTCAATTCTTTTGGGATGCCCCTCAGGATATAGAGGATCTTGGGTAGCAGCACCACTTCTAGTTCTAATTTCATAAGCATGTTTTTCTTTAGTAGCATTAACTAGCAAGTCTTTTTGCACTTTAATGAGTTGATCTATTTGGGTCTGAACCATTTGAAAGTGTTTAACAATCATTTTAACATCATTAGAGGTTCTTTCCACAATATCTTTTAACTCAACAATAGCTGTAGAGTTTTCCATTAGATGATTTCGCACCCTTTTATTAAAATTATCTTGTTTAACAATAAAGATATCAAATTCTTCTAAGCATTGATCAGGAGGTTTAGAGTAGGGGATATCACCTTCATCAAAGTGTTGGAGAGAGTGTACCTCAATAGTGGATGAGTAGGGGATAGGCTTACATAATTCTTCTATAGGAGGTAAATTCTTGACATCTGCAGCTTTAATTCCCTTCTCCTTAAGAAATTTCTTAGCTTCCTTCATCACTTCATCATTTAATTCAATAACTCCCCTCTTCTTTGATGTTGGAATAGGCACAGGAATAGTTGGTGCAGGTATAATTACTTCAGGTATATAGCTGGTTCAGGAGGATTCCAATCCTCGTAGTTCTTTCTTATTTTAGCCATCAATTCCTCATCTTCCTTGGGAGTCCTATTCCTGAAAAGACAATCAGCACAACTATCTAGGTATGTCCTAGATTCTTCGGTTAGTCCATTATAAAATATATCAAGATGCTCATTCTTAGGTAATGGACTTCCAGCCTGTGCATGAATAAAAGCACAAAACCTTGCCCATGATTCAGGCAATATCTCTTTTTCTCCCTGTTTAAAATCAAAAAGTTCCTGCAAAATAGCATGTCTAGCACTAGGAGGAAAATATTTCTGCCAGAAAGTACTAATCAAGCAATCAGGGCTATCAATAGATCCAAGAGGTAAATTACTAAACCAAGTTTTAGCTTCTCCTTTTAGTGAAAAGGGGAAAATCTTAGCAACAAAGAAAGTACGCATCTTAATATCATCAGAAAACAAGCCACTCATGGTAGAAAGTTCATTCATATGTGCTACTGCACTTTCATTCTTAGTCCCACAAAAAGATTCTTTCTCAACAATAGCTATGTAAGATAGATCAAGAGAGAAGTCATAATCTTTATCTTTAATGTTTATGGGAGAAGCAGGAAATTTAGCAATAGGAGACAATTTGGGTCTAATAGTATGCCTCTCAAGGAGACTCTTAGCAGTGCTCCTATCATGGGTGTTTTTACATTCTTTAATAAATTCATCGGTCATCTCAACATAACCATCTTCAATATCATAACTCTCACTAGACTCAGGTGAACTAACAGGTGTAGTAGTGTCTTCATTAGGAGTTTCAGTATTTTCAGCTATAGTTGTAGCAATCGTAGCATCTAGGAAAGGACCTAATGAACCACTCTTATCAAGCACAGTAGAAGCAGCATCATAAGTATCAGAAGTTTTAGATTCAGAAGTAGTAGCAATGTGTGTAGCATGTGTGTGTGGTGGTGTAACGAGCTTACTCATAACGGATGGTGAATCAAGAGCAACAGAGGTATTCAGAACCGTACCTCTTCTTGTAGTGGATGGTAAAATAGGAACCTTGCCATCACGAGACTTACCCATGATGGATGGATAGCAGTGAACAATAGAGAATCCAAGTGAACTTGATAAATAAAGCTATGCTCCCCGGCAATGGTGCCAGAAAATAGTCTTGATGACCCACAAGTATAGGGGGTGTATCGCAGTATTTTCGAGGGAAGTTAAACCCAATTTATTGATTCGACACAAGGGGAGACAAATAATATTTATAAGCCTTAACAACTGAGTTGTCAATTCAGCTGCACCTGGAAACGATCTTGCTCACAGCAGTTTATCAGTAGCAACAATTTTGTAGTAGGAATAGTAAAGTAGCAGCAGTAGTAAAGTAAAGACAATAGTAACAATAACAGTAAACAGCAGGATTCGAGTGCGGTAGGCATAGGGATGGATGGACGGGCGTTGCATGGACAAAACAATTCACATGGCAACCAGAACATAGGGCAATTGCAGATAAATAAGATAAAGCATGCAAGTACCAGATAATCCTAGGCATGTGTTCCATATATAGTCATACGTGCTCGTAATGAGAACTTGCACAACATCTTTTGTCCTGCCAGCCCGTTTGCAGCGGGGCCTCAAGGGAACTACTGGCAATTAAGGTGCTCCTTTTAATAGAGTACCGGAGCAAAGCATTAACACTCCATGAACACATATGATCCTCACATCAATACCATTCCCTCCGGTTATCCCGATTTCTGTCACTTCGGGGCCATTGGTTCCGGACAACAACGTGTGTATACAACTTGCAGGTAAGACCAAAAACAATACTATCATAATGAATCAATAACAAGTTTAGATCTGAAATCATGGCACTCGGGCCCTAGTGACAAGCATTAAGCATAACAAGTCGCAAAAAAGTCATAAAGCACTAATAGAAGATACTAGGCACCATGCCCTAACAATCTGATGCCATTACATGAACGATCTCATCCAATCCCTACCGTCCCCATAGCCTACATAGGGGGATTACCCACTCATAGATGGGGGAAACATGGATGGTCAATGGAGAAGCGATGGTGATGATGATGGCTATGATCTCCTCCAATTCCCCGTCCCGGTAGGGCGCCAGAACGGAGTTTCTGGTGCTATTTCGTGGAATCTAGTGGTGGCGGCAGAGCGGAACTCCTTCTGGAAAAATGTCGACCCCCCCAAAGTTTTTAGGTCAGAAGGCTTCTTATAGGCGAAGAGGGAGAACGAGGGGGTGTCTAGGGCGGCCAGACCACCCCCTGGTGTGGCCTGGGCTAGCCCACGCGGCCTGGTGGTGTGGCCTGGGCCCAGCCCTCCTCCGTCTCATATTCTGGCTCCGGGAGTCTTCTGGTGAAATAGGATTTTTGGCATATTTTCTAGGATTTTTCCTGATAGTTGATTTTCTGCACAAAAACTAGACACCAAGGCAATTCTGCTGAAAACAGCGTCAGTCCGTGTTAGTTGCATCCAAATCACGCAAGTTTAGAGGAGAAACAATAGCAAAAGTGTTCGGGGAAGTGGATACGTTTTGGACGTATCAATCCCTAGTGTTTTGTGTGTTAGATAACAATACCAAGGATTATTTAATGCGTGTTTAGTGTTGCAGATTAATGTTCACCCAAAAGGAGCTAAACCAGAGTTTTGGGGAGCGTATTATCCGCCCCTGCCAAGGGCCGGATTATCCTCCCCTGGTCAATCGACAAAGGAGAGCAAGGCTCGTCACTCGGTATGGGGGCGGATTTTCCCATGGATTGTTCGGCTAGGGCCGGAGTTTTTGCCTGGGCTGGATAATCCGCCCCTCAGGAATTTTTGAAAGGCAGCCAAGGCGCGTCACTCAGTATGGGGGCAGATTTTTGGCCCGGACAATCCGATTTCGGGCCAGAGATTTGCCTCGGCCGGATAATCCGGCCCCTCTTAGGCCAAACAATCTGGCCCCAAACTTATCCAATGGCTGGCTTTGGCAGGGGGTATAAATACCCCAATTTCTCCTCCTGTCTGACCTCTTGATTCATTCGGAAGAGTGTTGTGTTGTTCATCCAATACTAAAGGGGATCTCCACTTTCTACCACCTAAAGGCTCCGATCTTTGGGGAATCGAAGGAGGAGGCTTCGATCTACATTGGCACCAATCAAGCTCTTCAATTTCCCTCCATTCACTTGGAGGAATATTGATCTAGTGTTTCTTGCAAATATCTAGATCTCATTTTCAGTAATTGAATAACTTGTTCTTGTGGCAGCTTGTTGTCATCATGGGAGCCTCAAATTCAGTTGTGGATGCGTGCCCTGTTAGAGTTGTAAAGGCACCGGTTCTTGCCTAGAAGGGTGCCAAATAGTAGAAGGTGGATTAGGCCTTTGGTGACGAGATCTATCAGAGAACAGGGTGAGGCCTATTTTGGCATGGTGGTCTTAGTACCTTTCACCCCTCCAACATAGATGTACTTCCCTTAACAAGGAAAGAACTGCGGTAAAACAAATCATGTGTCTCCTTGTGCTCCACTACGGTTAGCTCGTTCCACTCTCTCCGCCTTTACTCGCTTAGTAGTTAGGTTCACATATAGGGAAATTTCTCTTAGTTGTATATCTAGAGAATTTACCTTTGTGTTAAGCCTAAAATTGAAAAGGAACTAAAATTTTGGTGTAGCACCTGTTCCCCCCCTCTAGGTGCCCATACGATCCATTTCACCTTGGCAATGGCTGCACAACATGACATTGTACGGGTCAGTAAAGGATACATAAGTACAGAAAGAAAAATAAAGGCGGAATAAGTGCAAAACCTTTGGATTGTTTGGCATCATGACGGATCTTAATAAAGTGGGAGGCCATTTCAACCATTTCACGCATTAAGGGTTAAAACACAAAAAGGAGTTACCGGGGGCTGAGAGAAGGATAGGCGGAAGAAAGATACATAGATAGCAAAATAAAAATATGTGCGTCCCGCATATCCACTTTCGCAGGGTTCTCCGCTATTGCCACGCCTTTACCCGTGTTCTTCTTCTTCTTGAGTGGAGGAGGGTTAGGCGAGGCAGCTGCATCCTTTGGGCACGCTTTTCCTACAGGTGTTTCCGGTGGATTCTTTGCCCCTTGTGATGGAATTGGTGATCTAGCGAGTGGTGATGTGCTAATAGGTGATCTTGGAAGATTTCCTTCGTCCTCATCACCTCTGCGTTTTTCATCAAATGTTCGACATCAGTAAAAAGACAAACATTACATGAGAAGAAATAAAATGAACGAGAATCGACACTTATGAAGACACGTTTTGGGCCATGAGGAGAAGATCGATCCTAGGCGGAGCAAAAGATACAGGTTTAACAAATTTTGGTTTTGAACCTGTCGAAACATCTGAATCTATGATTGTTTCGACAGGTTCATAACGCTTCCGTTTCCTGGCAATAAACACCCTCTTAAAATCCTGAGATTGTGCTGAAGGAACTGGGACAATGTCTTGTGATGACTCCGTAGAAGAGGCATCATCATCTTCAGTAGTAACAGCAGCATCAGCATAGCTGTCAGAGGACGTTGTACTGTAAAGCTGTTCGCCATTCTCACGCAGAGGAGGAAGGGAAGAGAGTTGATTGTGATCCTGTAGAACATGGCAATGGGAGTTATGCGATAAATTACAAAACATACAAAGGGGAGAAACTGGAAAAGGAGACGGCTGACTTACGGTAGGCAAGTTTTCCTTCTTGCCATAAGTCCCAACTCGACAATCAGCTTGAACTGGACTTTTCTCTGTTAGGGTGGTAAAGGAACACACCCTATTCTCAAGAACTTTGAGAGACAAATTCTCAGAAGAAATCCTCGATGTATCCTTTTTCTAGAATAGGTCCACATATTAGATAGTCAAGCCTTGAGGGGTGATGGCTCGTGATTGATGAGCTCATTGGGGAACCCCAAGAGGAAGGTATGATGAGCATAGAAGTAAGTTTCCCTCAGTTATGAAACCAAGGTTATCGAACTAGTAGGAGCAAGGAAGCACCCCAAAGGTGTTGCTAGCTGAGCCTTGGCAGGGCGCACTACCGGTGCTAGTAGCAATGTGGAGACCTACACAACACAACCACAGAACTTTGTCCCCAACTTACGATGAGGTTGTCAATCTCACCAGTTTTGCTGAAAACAAAGGATTAAACGTATCGAATGGAAGGAAGTAATAGTTTGCAGAAAGTAAACATAAAGCACTAAATAGTTTGTAGATTGTATGTAAAAGAAAGGACCGGGGTCCATAGTTCACTAGAGGTGGCTCTCCTTAAGATAGATAACCGATGGCTCCGTGTTGATGTAGAGCTCGTTGGGAACCCCAAGAGGAAGGTATGATGAGCACATTAGCAAGTTTCCCTCAGTTATGAAACCAAGGTTTAATCGAACCAGTAGGAGCAAGGAAACACCCCAAAGGTGTTGCTAGCTGAGCCTTGGTAGGGGCGCACTACCGGTGCTAGTAGCAACGTGGAGACCTGCACAACACAAGCACAGAACTTTGTCCCCAACTTGCGATGAGGTTGTCAATCTCACTGGTTTTGCTGAAAACAAAGGATTAGACGTATCGAATGGAAGGAAGTAAAAGTTTGCAGAAAGTAAACACAAAGCAGTAAAGAGTTTGTAGATTTTATCTAAAAGAAAGGACCGGGATCCATAGTTCACTAGAGGTGGCTCTCCTTAAGATAGATAACATGTTGGGTGAACAAATTACAGCGGGGCAATTGACAAACATCGAGAAAGCAATACATGCATATACTAATCATCTTGACTCCTTTGGAACTTGATTGGGCATTACAATATTATACATAGACCGCCATCCAACTGTATCTATGACTAATAATCCACCTTCAGGTTATCATCCGAACCCCCTCCAGTATTAAGTTGCAAGCAACAGATTATTGCTTTACGAATTGCGTGTAAAGTAAACAATATGATAGTTCTATGAACAAAGGATTGTTGTTTTCTCCCTAGTAGCAACAACACATCTAGTACCTTAGAGATTTCTGTCACTTCCCCAGATTACCAGAGGCATGAACCCACTATCGAGCATAAATACTAACTCTTGGAGTTGGTAGCATCTACTTGGCCAAGATAGCTACTAACAACGGAAAGCATGCAAGATCACAAATAACAAAGACATGATAGAATCAATAATTAATCTAAAATAACATCTCAATATCCATCGGATCCCCGCAAACACAACATGCAGAATTACAAATAGATGATCTTGATCATGAACGGAGCTCACAAGATCTAGACATGAAAGCACAAAGGAGCAGAACCAGCCATCTAGATACTACATGGATCCGTAGTCCAAAGATGAACTACTCACGCATCACACCAGAGGCTTGCATGGTGATGAAGAAGGCCTCCAGGGTGAATTCCCCTCTCCGGCAGGGTGCCAGGAAGAGCTTCCGATCCCTCCTGATCTAGGGATGGAGATGACGGCGGCTACAAACTCTTTCGTGGATTTTTGATCGGGGTCCTCAGGGTTTTCGTCCCGAGGGCAATATATAGGCGGAAGGAGAGGCCGAGGAGGTGCTGGGGTCGGCCAGACCACCCCCTGGCGCGGGCCAGGACTGGCCGTGCGGCTAGGTGATGTGGCCGGCCCCAACCCTTCTTCGTCTCGTATTCTGGCATCTGATGACTTCCGGAAAAATAGGCACTTTGGCTTTTGTCCCGTACAATTTTGAGAATATTCATTTTCTGACTTTCCTGGAACCAAAAACATCAGAAAACAGGCAGCTGGCACTGTGGCTGTTGTTAATAGGTTAGTCCATGAAATCATATGAAAAGTACTCCAAAGTGTGGACAAAACACAAGAAAGTGGATAAAACCAAGCATGGAACATCAAAAATTATAGATACATTTGCAATGTATCAACATCCCCAAGCTTAACTCCTGCTCGTCCTCGAGTAGGTAAGTGATAAAAAGAAAGAATAATTTTTGAGGTGACATGCACCATCAAAGACTTGATCAAAGTATTTGCAAAACATTCAAAGCTGGGATCATAGTACTTCAATCATAACATAAAGACAAAGTTCTAGCAATAAGATAAAGAAACTATGATGCAACACGAAAAGGCAAAAACAAAAGATTCATGAATAACAATGCTTTGCAATATGTTTGTTTGTTTCACATAAAGAAAACATAGCATAATAGTTTTCAGCTTGTCCCTCATAGAGTAGCAAATATAAATGCATAGGACACCTCCAAAGTTCATAAGAGTGACTTGATACAAATAGTTTAAAACAAGCAATATCAAGTTATGCATCAATCAACTAGTCTTGGGACAATGCACATAGAACTAAGAATGGCCACTGTGCTCTCAAAGTAGGTGCATAAAGGTAGAAGGTGGAGACTCAATATAGTGGTGGAAGAAGGGCCTTCATAGAAGGAAGCAGAGATTCAAGTTTTATAAAGAGCTTCCAAAAATTATGGTACTTATAGCTTTCAGCTCTCATTGCCCCTATCATAAGCATCTTGAAGTGATTAAGGTTAAAGCGAACAAACTATGGTGTACATGCTTGACGAAGTATAAGTTAGAAATCTCAAGTCCCTTGTATACGAGGGCCGATCCTCTTGCAACTCAAGTTTAGTCACCGATAAGTTCTTCTCATCGTAAGTACATGTGTATCATAGAGAACGCCAACAGGGTATCCCTTGCCCGATGATACGGAAGAATCCCCATATCAAAATGACAAGCCAAGCAGACAACGAGCATCTCAGCAATCTTCTTATTTACCATGGGAATATGGTGCTTTTTTCTCTCTTTCCTCTTTTCATAATCTCTTTTTTTCTTTTTCTCTTTTTTCTCAATATAGGATTCTTTTTTTATAAGAAGAATTCTTCATAAACAGCTCATTATGGTTACGCTGCAGGTTTCCACCTTGTCCGCATGGGTTAGACCAGCGGCCCAGGCGTACATATAGATAACTCCATGGACTTACAAGCTCCCCTTTCATTTCACACCAACGACATCCATATACAAAAGAGCATGATATCAACTAGGTACAAGTACCAAGTGCAATGTTGAAAGCGTTCCCCATGACAGCATGGTTCTACTAATTCCCAACAAATAAGTGCAAGCATATACAACATAGATGACACAATGGTTCAAGTTTATTAAGGGCAAGAAAAGTAAAGTGTGCCATCAAGTTCGTGAGAGCTTTAATCACTAGTTTTCTCATAACAAGTTTAATTCGGAAGGTAAACAAAAGCATGAATATACTTGGAATAGCATAAGATAGTAGGTAGGTATGGTGGACTCTTTGTAATAACTTGGTTTAGGGAGTTGGATGCATGAGTGGAACTCACACTTGGTTGTGGAGGCTAGCAAAAGACTGGGAGCGACAAACTAAGTGAGCAATAATGGCCATAATCATGCAGAGCGACAAAACCTCATTGATCAAAGCATAAAGTGATACTACAAGTTGAAAACTAAAGGATCATAAAGGCTATGGTGACTTGAGATAGTCATAACATGGTGTGAGCATGCGCTAAGTTAACCCAAATAAAGCATCAAAGGAGAATACCACTATACTATGCTTTAATATGCTAAAACAACGCATGATTCATCCAAGGCACATTAAGCAATCTCAATTGTTTATAACAAGTCATGCTACAGCAAAGAATACTAAGCATAAAGCCAAAACATACCAAGAATGCATGACAAAGCATAGGCCACATTCAAAAACAAGCTCTTTTTACCACATAAGCATGAACTTTCCTACTCTTTTCCAAACCAAACCAAACTATTTGAAAACCAATGTATGAAAGAGGGGGTCCAACCAATTTATTCAGAAAACTAAGAAAACCAAAGCAAACGAAAAACCAAAATGAAAACGAAAAAGAAGATGCTCCAAGAACAACACAACTGTGCATTAAACAATAAAAATGAAGCGTTTGGAAGAAACCTGGGATTTTTATTGATGAAGAAGGGGATGCCTTGGGCATCCCCAAGCTTTGACACTTGTACTTTTTGGATATTTCTTGGGGTGACACGCGTGGCATCCCCAAGCTTGAGCTTTAGTCCATCCTTCATCTCATTACTCATTCCTTCCATACACCTAAAAATTTTCCTTCATACAAAACTTCACACAATCTTTATTAGCAACATTAGTGCACTCAAGATAATAAGTATTAAGGTTCAGTTCTAACACCAATAAACTTCCATTAAAAGACTAGCTACTGTAGCACTTCCCTCAAAAAGCTCAATTCCCCAAAAGAACTCAAAAAGGAACCAACAAGAAGCAAATTTAGAAAATGGCAGAAATCTGTCAAAACAGACCAGCAGGTAAAGACGAATTTTTTTGAAGACCTTCTGTGGCTCAAATCAAAAAGTGTTGAACTAACGAAAGTTAGATAACAGCCTGGGCAGAAGCACAAAAATTCACGCCTCAAAAAGACGTTTAGAGATTTTACACGAATTTTTACGGTGAAGCACATAAATCTGTTTCGGGACAGCAACTTTCCCAATCATTACTTCTCTCTCATTAGAGGTTACTCTTGGCACAAAAAGCAAATAAAAAGGATAAGGAGCGCTTCCAAGACTCATCTAAAACTTTTGGGTTATCTTCCAATAAGTACTTTTCTTTAACGCCTTTAAGTTAGGCATAAGAAGCAAGAAAAAGAATCAAGTATTCTCAAATGAAGAGGCATTAAGACCAAATTTCTTTCCCTTACCTCTCTTACTGTTATTCTTAACCTTGGGGAAAATATGATTGTTTTGTGGAGAAGAAAGGTGCATGGTCCCCTTTCCCACATCTATTATTGCTCCAAGGAGTTCTAATAGGGACCTTCCAAGTGTAATTTGTCCTTTTCCTCCACATTCAATAACAAGATAATCAGTAGAAATCATTTTCCTAAGGATCTTTGTAAACACCCCTTCAGCTATTCCAGTAGGTAATATGGTAGCATTATTAGCAAGAGATATTTATTTTCCTCCTTCAGTAAGCCCCCAAAGATTCAAAGATTCATAAATATCTTTGGGCATAAGACAAAATTCAGACATGATATCACAGCGGGCTTGAAAGGTTTCAGTGTTTATCTCAATCTTTACTGTAGGGAGCCACTTTGATGGTTCAAAATTTATTGGAACATAATTATGATGCTCCCTAAGCGTATTATAGCAATCTTTTAAGCTAGCAGTGCCAGTCTCACGAGTGTTCAATCTAGTAAATATTCTTGCGAAAGAAATATCAGTTTGGCTAGGCAAGTTGTAAGTAAGGATCAATTTATTTATAGCATTAATAGCATCATCCTCATTACATTGGAGGAAATCTCCCCCCACAACAGCATCTAAAGCATATCTATAGCAAAGAGTAATTCCAAGGTAAAAACAGCTAAGAAACAGGCTTGGAGTCATTTTAGGCTCAGTTTTTTCATGTAGATCAGAGATTCTAGACCAAGCTTCCTTAAAACTTCCCTCAATTCCTTGTTTAAAAGTGAAAATCATTTCCTCAGGTGACATAGTGATTGGAGCAAGGCTAGACATAGTGGCAACTTAAGAAAGGAACTAATATTTTTGTGGTTTTTGAAATAAGAAAGCAAACTAGTAAAACTAATTTTTTGTGTGTTTTTGATAAAGAAACAAGCAAACAAAGCAAAAAGAAACTAAGCAAAACAAAAATAACAAAGTAAAGAGATTGGTTATGAGGGACTCCCCTTGTGAAGATGTCCTTGACTCCCCGGCAACGGCGCCAGAAAAATGCTTGATGGCTCGGTGTTGATGTAGAGCTCGTTGGGAACCCCAAGAGGAAGGTATGATGAGCACAGCATCAAATTTCCCTTAGTTATGAAACCAAGGTTTAATCGAACCAGTAGGAGCAAGGAAACACCCCAAACGTGTTGCTAGCTGAGCCTTGGCAGGGCGGACTACCGGTGCTAGTAGAAACATGGAGACCTGCACAACACAACCACAGAACTTTGTCCCCAACTTGCGATGAGGTTGTCAATCTCACCGGTTTTGCTGGAAACAAAGGATTAAACATATCGAATGGAAGGAAGTAAAAGTTTGCAGAAAGTAAACACAAAGCAGTAAACAGTTTGTAGATTTTATGTAAAAGAAAGGACCGGGATCCATAGTTCACTAGAGGTGGCTCTCCTTAAGATAGATAACATGCTGGGTGAACAAATTACAGCGAGGCAATTTACAAACATCGAGAAAAGCAATACATGTATATACTAATCATCTTGACTCCTTTGGAACTTGATTGGGCATTACAACATTATACATAGACCGCCATCCAACTGTATCTATGACTAATAATCCACCTTCAGGTTATCATCCGAACCCCCTCCAGTATTAAGTTGCAAGCAATAGATTATTTCTTTACGAATTACGTGTAAAGTAAACAATACGATTGTTTTATGAACAAAGGATTGTTGTTTTCTCCCTAGTAGAAACAGCACATCTAGTACCTTAGAGATTTCTGTCACTTCCCTAGATTACCAGAGGCATGAACCCACTATCGAGCATAAATAATAACTCTTGGAGTTGCTAGCATCTACTTGGCCAAGATAGCTACTAACAACGAAAAGCATGCAAGATCACAAATAACAAAGACATGATAGAATCAATAATCAATCTGAAATAGCATCTCAATATCCATTGGATCCCCGCAAACACAACATGCAGAATTACAAATAGATGATCTTTATCATGAACGGAGCTCACAAGATCTAGACATGAAAGCACAAAGGAGGAGAACCAGCCATCTATCTACTACATGGATCCGTAGTCCAAAGATGAACTACTCACGCATCACACCAGAGGCTTGCATGGTGATGAAGAAGGCCTCCAGGGTGAATTCCCCTCTCCGGCAGGGTGCCGGGAAGAGTTTCAGATCCCTCCTAATCTAGGGATGGAGATGACGGCGGCTACAGACTATTTTGTGGATTTTTGATCGGGGTCCTTAGGGTTTTCTTCCCGAGGGCAATATATAGGCTGAAGGAGAGGCCGAGGGGGTGCTGGGATCGGCCAGACCACCCCCTGGCACGGGCCAGGCCTGGCCACGCGGCCAGGTGGTGTGGCCGGCCCCCAGTCCTTCTCCGTCTCGTATTCTGGCATCTGATGACTTCTAGAAAAATAGGCACTTTGGCTTTTGTCCCGTCCAATTCTGAGAATATTCATTTTCTAACTTTCCTGGAACCAAAAACAGCAGAAAACAGGCAGCTGGCACTGTGGCTCTTGTTAATAGGTTAGTCCAAGAAATCATATGAAAAGTACTCCAAAGTGTGGACAAAACACAAAAAAGTGGATAAAACCAATCATGGAACATCAAAAATTATAGGTACATTTGCAATGTATCAATAACATGCTGGGTGAACTAATTACAACGGGGCAATTGAAAAACATCGAGAAAGCATACAAGCATATACTAATCATCTTGACTCCTTTGAGACTTGATTGGGCATTACAATCATTATACATAGACCGCCATCCAACTGCATCTATGACTAATAATCCACCTTATGGTTATCATCCGAACCCCCTCCAGTATTGAGTTGCAAGCGACAGATTATTGCTTTACAAATTGCGTGTAAAGTAAACAATACGATTGTTCTATGAACAAAGGATTGTTGTTTTCTCCCTAGTAGCAAAAGCACATCTAGTACCTTAGAGATTTCTGTCACTTCCCCAAATTACCAGAGGCATGAACCCACTATCGAGCATAAATACTAACTCTTGGAGTTGCTAGCATCTACTTGGCCAAGATAGCTACTAACAACGGAAACCATGCAAGATCACAAATAACAAAGACATGATAGAATCAATAATCAATCTGAAATAGCATCTCAATATCCATCTCAAATAGCTTTAGATCCCTCCCAATCTAGGGATGGAGATGACAGTGGCTACAGACTCTTTCGTGCATTTTTGATCGGGTACTTAGGGTTTTGGTATCGGAGACAATATATAGGCGGAAGGAGAGGCCGAGGGGGTGCCTAGGCTGGCCACACCACCCCCTGGCGCGGCCAGGTGGTGTGGTGGCCCCCTAGCTCCTCTCCATCTCGTACTCTGGCTCTAGATGCCTTCCGGTAAAATAGCGACTTTGGCTTTTGTCCCGTCCAATTGCGAGAATATTCATTTTCTGACTTTCCTGGAACCAAAAACAACAGAAAATAGGCAGCTGCAACTGTGGCTCTTGTTAATAGGTTAGTCCAAGAAATCATATGAAACGTACTCCAAAGTGTGGAAAAAACACAAAAAAGTAGATAAAACCAAGCATGGAACATCAAAAATTATAGATACATTTGCAATGTATCAAGGGGCTGGATGTGCACTCGAAGGAAGTAAGTCATTATCTACAAACATGTCAGTCCTTCACCGTGAAGTTCATCAACCCGATCTAGTAGAGGTTGAATTTCCTTGAGTTCCTGGACACTTGGGTGTTGCTCCCATGTGTTAAGCCTCTGGAAATTTTCTTCGGGTCAAAAGGGGCCAACCTGAACTTTTGACCCTCGAGTTGTCAATCCTTGATGTAAAACCAGTTTTATTTCCAACCTTGGACAGATTCCATGGTTTTGAGATCGAAGTAGAGAACATCAGAACAAACAGATATAATCGTGCCTCCTACATCGTGAACAATGGTGTTAGTGGCATTTAATATGATGAAGCATAAGCCCTAGTAGGGTGGATCCCAAGGAAATATTCACAGAAAGTGATGAAGTATGCAATATGAAGGATGGAATTTGGTGTGAGATGTTAAAGTTGCACACCATACACAAAGAGAAGGCCATAGAGGAACTCGTGTGCTGAAAGGGAGAGGCCGTGATACAGAAAAGAAAGAAACATTACCCGCCATCCAGCCTCAGGTGTAGCAACATCTTCATATCCAGGGAGCTTCACACAATCTCCCTCCAGGAGTTTTAACTTGCAGGCCTAGCGCAGATCTCGCGCAGTGCACTTTGAAGCAGCCCAACCGATAGCCCTTTTCTTCTTCGCCATAGCATTGGCAGCGGATAATCCTCCCTTAGACTTACCCATGATGGTTCTCGAGGGGAGAGGGAAAGCGTGCAAGAAAGAAGGAACGAGCAAGAACACAGAAGCACAGGTGCGACACGAGGAAAAAGAAGAAGAAGAGCACAAGCAAAGAGGAAACTGAGCAGTAAAAATCTCATCCTGCGCTTATAAATAAAGAAGAGAAAGCCATTAGATCTAGGAAACAAAACGTCAAGATACAGAGGATGCGGATGCGTGGCAAAACTTGTTGAAGGGATAAAAATTGTGAGCAGTTATTACCACGGTAAACACGGACAAAATCTGCATGGTGCCCTGATTCTCGTGCATAAAGGGGGCCGTGCGGTCAAAAATCACTGCTGACGCACCACTCACGTGTCATCATTACTGCAGCACGGGCCCACCATTGCAACGTCTTATCGGGTCTTGTTTTCAGAAACTACGACACCATCTTCGTTAGCACTAACGTCATGCATGGCCATAAATGAAGTAATATTCGGGTACGTATGAGTTCGTACGAATTTATCAGGACTAAACTTTGAGCCTATGTCCCAATGCAAGCATCTGAACATAGCCTCGGGGGCTACTCCCATCTGGAGCACTGGCCACGCACCCGATATTGTTTTTTGAAATATGATTGGAATAAACAAGGACTGACTTGAGTACCTTCTCAATTGAAGATATTACTCTGATCCAATGTCCTGATACAAGCATCCAAACATAGACTTGGGGGCTATCCGCGCACCCGATAGAAGAATACTCTCTGAAAGAGTTAGCAAAACAAGACAAGACTCAAAGTAGAGAAACTCTTCGAATGAATATTATCCTCGTGCGTTGAAAGCACACCCGATAAAACAAAAAACCTATGAGCATTATATGGTTGTATCCTTAGAAGGTTACTCCCATCGGGAGTGCTTATATATCACCCGATAAAATGAAGTTGGTAACTTAAGCAATTCCAACAACCAAACAAGGCAGTCGATAAAATCTCAAAAATCCTTAGACCGTGCCCGCCGCGATAATATGTATTAATGACGTGTCCACGACATAAAGGTAAGACCACAGGATCTATCCTGTGCAACCTAATAACCGCACATGAATGCGCTCTACCGGTAAATTATACGTATCCACGATACGATAAAAAATCCCGACGGAGGCGTTGGGTACCCGAAATAAAAGCACTAGAATTCAGTATTCAATAAGACCTCAGCGGTCCGAACTGAATTACGCCAGCAAATAACGAGTTCAAGCCTAGGGACTTGAATTTCACGTAGGTTCATAGTGTTTTTGTCTAGCAGAAATTAACTGATTTCCAATCCATTGGATGCATCAGACCTGTTATACCAAATCATTACGACAATTAATATAAAGAACGTTAAAATATTTACTTATGAGAATCTTCGATTTGCAGCTAAAAATGTCTTTGAGACTCAACCCGAATCTACAATTCGGATGGAGTCTCAGGGGATACTGACATGGGCATGACAAATAGGGTCCCTGTAATTTACTAACCTAAGCGTATAAAGGCCTGCAGCTCACGAAGTCTATAAAGAATAAAAGAAAGTCCAGTTAGCATCCCACGGACAAACGCTAACTTGGAGGTCAAGAAAGGAGTAGACTAGTGTTGTAATTATAACTTGTAACCTATCCGTAGACGGCTTTGGGACCCATCTTATTATATAAAGGCTGGGAAGAGCCAAAGGGAGAGGCACCAAAGCTTTGAGTAATCTGTAATCATAGTTTCTATAGGAATCAGATTATTTCGACTTTCTTGTTTGTCTGATCAGTCCATGAAATCCCTAGTGTTCTTTTTTCACGAAACCCTAAGTCCATAACCATGAGCATTGTCAAGGTTACCCCTTGTCAGGAGGTTTCTAACGCATATCCCCAAAACATACGAACAAATCGGTCAAAGACATTATAGACCGCACACTATACAATAGAGTACGATTACGCCGCTCTGACACACTATTACGCCGAGGTGTTCCGGCTGGCATAAGCCGTGGTATGATGCCACAGTCCTTCAAGTGCATGCTAAACTCATAACTCAAATACTCGCCTCCTCGATCGGATCGAAGATGCTTGATTTTCTTGTTAAGTTGATTCTCTACTTCCTTCGGAAATTCCTTAAAATTTTCAAAGGTTTCAGACTTGTGCTTCATTATATAGATATACCCATATCTACTCAAATCGTCAGTAAAGGTAACAAAATAACGATAATTATTGTGTGTTGAGACACTCATTGGACCACACACATCTGTATGTATGATGCCCAATAGGTCTGCATCCCGCTCCATCGTGCCAGAGAAGGGTGTCCTAGTCATCTTTCCTATGAGGCAAGGCTCGCATGTGTCAAGGGATTCAAAATCCAATGACTCCAGGAGTCCATTAGAATGGAGCTTCTTCATGTGCTTTACGCCAATGTGACCAAGAAGGCAATGCCACAGATACATGGTATTATCATCACTGTGTTTACAATGTTTAGCATCCACATTATGGATGTGAGTACCGCTATCAAGATCCAGCAAGAATAAACCATTACACACATGCATATGAATACATAAATCATCATTCATTGAAATAGAACAACCACTTGTTCCGCATTTAAATGAATAAAAATCTTGAAACAAGAAAGATCCACTCACAATATTCATACTCAGTGCAGGTACATAATAACATTTATTCAAGACTAAAAATTAATCCTGATGGCAGACTAGAGGTAGCGTGTTGATGACCACCAGATTGACCTTCGATCCCTTGCTGATGCACATCGTCACCTCGTCCTTCCCCAGGCACCTCTTACTCTGCAGCTCCGGCTGAGAGTTACGAATATGAGCAATAGAACCGATATCAAATACCCATGTGTTACTCCTGGCGCTAGTAAGGAGTAAATCTATAACTTGTATATCGAATATACCTTTGTTTTTGGTGGCAAACTTGCTAGCTTTCTTGTCCTCATGGTACTTGGGGCAGTTGCACTTCCAGTGCCCATCCCCCTTGTAGTAGAAGCACGTGACGCTAGGCTCAGGACCGGGCTTGGCAACCTTAATAGTGTTGGCAACATATTTGCCATCCTTCTTAGGCTTCTTGCCCTTGACCTTATGCCCCGGCTTCTTAACTTTGGTGGTCTTATTGACCATCAACACTGTGTGCTCCTTCTTGACCTCAACCTCAGCAGTTTTGAGCATGGCGAACAGTTCAGCTAGGGACTTATTCATCCCCTGCATATTGTAGTTCATCACATAGCTTTCGTAGCTAGGGAAGCGAGTGCAGCACCCTATCAATTGTGAACTTGTCCGGGGTCCTGCAATCCAGGGCGTTCAAGTGTTGAACGTAGCCAGACATCTTGACTACATGCTCGCTCACACTTCTTTGCTCTTCCATCTTGGCAGAGAAGAAGAGCTCAAAAGCATCATACCTCTCCACCCGAGCCTGTGGAGAAAATACAACCTTGATATCTTCAATGATATCGAAAGTGTTCATCTTCTCAAAACGGTTTTGAAGCTCTAACTCCATGGCATAGACCATTCCGCCTAGATGAGGGAGAAATTGTCCTCCTTGGACTACCAGACACTCTTGTCATCCTCAGAGGTGGTATCTACAGGCTTAGCAGGGAGTGTAGCCTCGATGACATAAGTCAACTTGTAGGCTTAGCAGGGAGTGTACCAGGCGGTGAAGTTGGTCTCATTGATTTTCATCTTGTCCTTCTCTAGGAATGATCTAAGGTTGAAAGTGGGTGGGCGAGACATCTACAATGGATTTGCAAAGTATTTAGACCATGTTCATATTATGAGTTCAAGTTTTAATTTATGCTAAACTAAAAAATAGAAATAACTCTCACTCAAACGAACATCCCTCAATTTGTTCGGTGATCACACGATCCTAATCCGCTGCACCACCCCCGACTGTCACAGACGGCGATACCGTTTCAAAGGTAGACATTCCCAATGTCAATCACATCATATGTGACTCATGCTCGACCTTTCGGTCACTTGTGTTCTGAGGCCACGTTTGTACATGCTAGGCTCACCAATTCTAACTCGTGTGTTTTGTAGTACAACATGGCTTACACCCACCATATGCGAACGCGGATATGTGTGACACCTGATCGTCACGGTGTGCCTCATAACAGAGAACTTTCTTGGTGGTGCACACGCGAGCGGAACATTATAATTGTAATTATGTGAGAGATCATCCTATTATGCTACCGTCGTATATCCTAATACACAAGCAAAAGAAGATGCATAAAAGAATACTTCAAAAGTATGGTGCCATGCCATGGTTGCAGCGCCTTGATCGCCATCAAGAGTGCTAATGGAAAGAGTTTCGTAAATTTACCATTACCATGTCACACCACACGCCAGTGCAAAATAAAGTTAGATGCCTCTACTTTATCTTTTGCATGTTTTAAGCGGATTTAGGGATTTTGTAGTAGAACTCCCTTCCTACCTATGAACATAGAGCCACAACATGGATTCAATGGTTGCCTTTTCTCTTCCCTTTTCAGGGCCCTCCGTTGTAAATGTCACTACTGCAGAGAGACAGATACCCCCCAAAGCCACTTACTTGTGGACTGGTCTCGTGAATCACCATGTAATGTCGGTTGGGGGCCGCTTCATCAAACAGTACCGCAATATAAACAAGTACACGAAAGAGGGTAGAAACTAGAAAATCAATGCCCACATATTGCTATGTGTTCTATCTGTACGACATCCCTACCCACAGATTGGCTCTGATACCACTATTGGGTTCTGCAGCAGAAAACAAAAAATTCTAACTATGCAAACACAATAACCAAGATCTATACTATGTAGACATAAGTAACAGAGAAGCAAATGGTATTCATACTCTTGAAGATCGAGGTACGTGATACGTTGTAAACGTATCTATAATTTTTGATGTTCCATGTTTGCTTTATATCTACTTTCTTATCTTTTGTCCACACTTTGGAGTATTTTTACACATTTTTTGGAACTAACCTATTAACAAGATGCCCTAGTGCCAGGTGCATGTTTTCTGCTATTTTTGGTTTCAGAAAAGCTAGTAAGCAAATATTCTCGGAATTGGAGCAGACAAAAGCCAAAGTCAATATTTTACCCGAAGCAACACGGAGTCCGGAGGAGAGACAAAGAGGGGAACCAGGGCGGCCACACCCTAGGGTGACGCGGCCAGCCCTAGGCGTGCCGCCACCTGGTGTGGGCCCCTGGTACTCCACTGACCTTGCCCCTTCGCCTATAAAAGTCTCCCGAGACGAAAACCCTAAGGACCCGATCAAAATTCCACGAAAGAGTCTGTAGCCGCCACCATGTCCATCCCTAGATCGGGAGGAATCTGAAGCTCTTCCCGGCACCCTGCTAGAGGGGAGAGATCACCCTAGAGGCCTTCTTCATCACCATGACTGCCTCCGGTGTGATGCATGAGTAGTTCATCCTTGGACTACAGGTCCGTGTAGTAGCTAGATGGATGGTTCTCCTCCTTTGTGCTACCATGTTTAGATCTTGTGAGCTCCGTTCATGATCAAGATTAGCTACTTGTAATCTTACATGTTGTGCTTGCGGGGATCCGATGGATATTGAGATGCTATTTCAGATTGATTATTGATTCTATCATGTGTATGTTATTTGTGATCTTGCATGCTTTCCATTGTTAGTAGCTATCTTGGCCAAGTAGATGCTAGCAACTCCAAGAGGGAGTATTTATGCTCGGTAGTGGGTTCATGCCTCTAATAATCTAGGGAAGTTACAGAAATCTCTAAGGTACTAGATGTGTTGTTTCTACTAGGGAGAAAACAACAATCCTTTTTTCATGGAGCAATCGTATTGTTTACTTTACATACTTTGCTTAATGCAATTATCCGTTTCTTGCAACTTAATACTAGAGGGGGTTCGGATGATAACCTGAAGGTGGATTATTAGTCATAGATGCAGTTGGCTTACGGTCTATGTATAATGTTGTAATGCCCAATCAAATCTCGTAGGAGTCTGATATGTTGCAAACATATCATTAATTTTTTATGTTCCATGCTTGTTTAGTATCTACTTTTCTTTGCTTTGTCAACACTTTGAGGTATTTTTATAAACTTTCTTGGACTAATCTATTAACAAGATGCCACAGTGCCAGTTGCCTGTTTTCTTCTATTTTTGGTTCCGGAAAAATCAGAAAATGAATATTCTCTGAATTGGACCGGACAAAAGCCAAAGTCGTTATTTTCCCGGAAGACTCACGGAGCCAAAAGGAGAGATGAAGGGGCGGCACAGGGTGGCTGCACCACCCCTTGGCGCGGGTCCCCTTGGACGCGCCAGGGCATGGTGTGGGCCCCCTGGCCGGCCACCGACCTCGCCTCTTCGCCTATAAGATGCCTCCCGATGCAAAAACCCTAAATCGTCAATCAGAAATCCACGAAAAGTTCCGCAGAGCCGCCGCCACCGAAGGGGAGATTTGGGGGACATAAAGTCTCTGTTCTGGCACCCTGCCGAGACGGGGAAGTTCCCCGGAGCCATCTCCATTGATCTCCACCACCATCTCCATCACCATTGATGATTCCCATGATGATGAGGGAATAGTTCTTCCTAGAGGCTAAGGGTTCTACCGGTATGTATGTGTTCATCTCTCTCTCTATGCATGATCATATTGTGATCATGAGCTTTGTCATCAAGTAGATCTACCTTGCTACTCAAGTGCTTTAATAGATCTCTGGTCTCCCCATGTGTGTGAAAGTGATAGCGTGCACACCATGGTGGCACTTAGGCTAGAGATTAAAAATACTTGTTATGAGTTATATTTGGAGTTGGATGTCTTTATGAAATTGTGGTGTTTGTTGGAACCATCTAGAGCTCACTTTGAGGTGTGCTGTCATATCCCTACCATGGATTAGAGTGTCCAACCAGAGAGTAGTTTAGAGTAGTATCATAGAGAATATATTTATATGAGAGTGTTCACTAGTGAAAGTATGATCCCTAGGCCTTGTTTCTAAGCATTGAAACACCATTTTCAATTATACATGTTACATGTTTGCTTGCTTCCATCTTTATTTCAGTTTGCCTTTAGTCTCTTCCACACCATCAAGATATTTTTTCGCACCATTGTCTTATATCTATACCACTTGTATTTCACTATTTCTTCGCCGAACTACTGCACCTATACACCTGACAAGTGTATTGGGTGTGTTGGGGACACAAGAGACTTCTTGTATCTTGATTACAAGGTTGCTTAAGAGGGATACCTTTGACCACTTCCTCCCTGAGTTCGATAAACCTTGGGTAATCCACTTAAGGGAAAACTTGCTGCTATTCTACAAACCTCTGCACTGGGAGGCCCAACAACTGTCTACAAGAATAGAAGAGCGTAGACATCAACCTATTTTCTGGCGCCATTGCCGGGGAGGTAAGGTAAAAGGTACTCACATCCTCTGGTGTGAGTGCTCGAAGTTATTTCCTTTAGATTCTGCAATTTTGTCTTTTTTTTTCTTGTTTTCACTAGTTAGGATTAATGGAAAACAACAACAAAATTAGAGAGCTTTATAGTATTTATCTTGAGTTAGGACATGAAGTGTTTGAAGAGAAAATTTAAAAACCTATGGAACGTTATTTGCGTGCTAATAGAATGTTATTAGTATGAATTCTTTGAACACCATTATTGCTAATGCTATGGAAAAGTCTAAGCTTGGGGAAGCTAGTTTTTATGAAAATGATCTTTTTAGTCCCCCATCTTTAGAGGAGAAAAATTGCTTTGATGATACCAAACCTCCAATATATGATGATTACAATGATGAATATGATATTTTCAGTCCACCTACTATTGAGGGGAAAATTAATTATGATTACACTATGCCTCCTATGTTTGATGATTATGGTGATGAGAATAATAATGATAGCTATTTTGTTGAATTTGCTCCGACTACAATTAATGAGAATGACTATGCTTATGTGGAGAGTAATAATTATTTTATGCATGTGGATCATGATAAGAATGTTTTATGTGATAGTTATATTGTTAATTTTATTCATGATGCTACTAAAAGTTATTATGAGAGAGGGAAACATGGTTTTATGTATCCCGACAATATTAAGTTTCCCCTCTTTATGTTGAAAGTCTTGAAGTTGCACTTGTTTTTCTTTCCTATGCTTGTTGCTTTGTGCTTTCATGACTTGTTTCTTTACAATATTCCTAAGCATAGGAAGTGGGTTAGACTTAAATGTGCTTTGAGTTTGCTTCTTGATGCTCTCTTTTACTTCAATTCATATTTCTTATGTGAGCATCTTTTCAAACTATCATGCCTAACTTAAAGGCGTTAAAGAAAAGTACTTATTGGGAGATAACCCAAAAGTTTTAGATGAGTCTTGGAAGTTATTACTTCTGTAATAACCGCTCATTTTCCTTTTTATTTTGCTTTTTGTGCCAAGAGTAACCTCTAATGAGAGAAGTAATGCTTGGGAAAGTTGCTGTCCCGAAACAGATTTCTATTGTTCACTGTAAAAATTCCTGTAAAATATCTGTACGTAGGTTTGAGCTATAATTTTTTGTGCTTCTGCCCAGGTGGTTATCCAACTTTCGTTAGTTCAACACTTTTCTATTTGAGCAACAGAAGATCTTCGAAAAAATTGGTTTTTACCTGCTGGTCTGTTTTGACAGATTTCTGCCATTATTTGCATTTGCTTCTTGTTGATTCCTTTTTGGGTTCTTTTTTGGGGAATTGAGATTTTTAAGTGAAGTGCTACAGTAGCTTGTGTTTTAATGGAAGTTTTACTTATGTTGAAACTAAACCAAAATACTTATTATCTTAAGTACACTAATGTTGCTAATGAAGAGTGTGTGAAGTTTTGTATGAAGGAAATTTTTAGGTGTAGAAAAAGAATGATGTAATGAGATGAAGAATGGAAAAAAGCTCAAGCTTGGGGATGCCACCCCGTGTCACCCCAAGAAAGATTCAAGAGGTACAAGCGTCAAAGCTTGGGGATGCCCAAGGCATCCCCTTCTTCATCAATAAAAATCTCAGGTTTCTTCCAAACACTTTATATTTATTGTTTCATGCACAATTTTGTTGTTCTTGGAGCGTCTTTTTTTCATTTTCATTTTATTTTTACGTTTGCTTGGTTTGCTTAGTTTTCTGAATAAATTGGTTGGACCCCCTCTTTCATGCATTGGTTTTCAAATAGTTTGGTTTTGATTGGAAAAGAGTAGGAAAGTTCATGCTTAAGTGGTAAAGAGAGCTTGTTTTTGATTGTGGCCTATGCTTTGTCATGCCATGCTTGATATTTTTTTGGCTTTAGGATTAGTATTCTTTGCTGTAACATGAATTGGTATAAACAATTGAGATTTCTTAATGTGCCTTTGAAGAATCATGCGTTGTTTTAGCATATTAATGCATAGTATTGTGGTATTCTCCTTTGATGCTTTATTTGGGTTGACTTGGCGCATGCTCACACCATGTTCTGACTATCCCAAGTCACCATAGCCTTGATGATCCTTTAGTTTTCAATTTGTAGTATCACGTTATGCTTTGATTAATGATGTTTTGTCGCTCTGCATGATTATGGCCATTATTGCTCTCTTAGTTGATCGCTCACAGTCTTTTGCTAGCCTCCGCAACCAAGTATGAGTTCTACTCATGCATCCAACTCCTAAAACCAAGTTATTCCAAAGAGTCCACCATACCTACCTATTAGCATATGCTATTCCAAGTATATTCATGCTTTTGTTTACCTTCCGAATTAAACTTGTTATGAGAAAACTAGTGATTAAAGCTCTCACGAACTTGATGGTACACTTAACTTTTCCTGCCCCTAATAAACTTGAACCATTGTGTTGTCTTTGTTGTATATGCTTGTACTTATTTTTTGGGGATTAGCAGAACCATGCTGTCATGGGGAATGCTTTCAACATTGCATTTGTACTTTGTACCTAGTTGATATCATGCTCTTTTTTCTATGGATGTCGTCGATGTGAAATAAAAGGGGGGCTTGTAAGTCCATGGAGTTATGTATCTGTGTTAGAGAAACGCCTGGGCCGCTGGTCTAATCCATGTTGTCATGGTGGAAACCTGCAGCGTAACCATAATGAGTTGTCTATGAAGCATTCTTCTTATAAAAAAAGAGTCAGATATTGAGAAAAAAAGAGAAAAAAAGAAAAAAAAAGAGATATGAGAAAAGAGGAAAGAGAGAAAAAAGCACCATATTCCCATGGTAAATAAGAAGATTGATGAGATGCTCGTTGTCTGCTTGCCTAGTCATTTTGATATGGGGATTCTTTCGTATCATCGGGCAAAGGGTACCCCGTTGGAGGTTCTCTGTGATACACATGTACTTACGATGACAAGAACTTACCGGTAACTAAACTTGAGTAGCATGAGGAGCGGCCCTCGTTTTCAAGGGACATGAGATTTCCAACTTATACTTTGTCAAGCATATACACCATAGTTTGTTCACTTTAACCTTAATCACTTCAAGATGCTTATGATAGGGGCAATCAGAGCTGAAAGCTAACAAGTACCATAATTTTTGGAAGCTCTTTATGAGACTTGAATCCCTACTTCCCTCTATGAAGGCCTTTCTTTTACTTTTTATGTTGAGTCTCCGTCTTCTATCTTTATGCACCTAATTTGAGAGCATAGTGGTCATTCTTAGTTCTATGTGCATTGTCCCAAGACTTGTTGATTGATGCATAACTTTGATATTGCTTGTTTTAAACTATTTGTATCTAGTCAGTCTTATGAACTTTGAAGGTGTCCTATGCATTTATGTTTGCTACTCTATGAGGGACAAGCTGAATGCTACTATGCTATGTTTTCTTTATGTGAAACAAACAAACGTTTTGCAAAGCATTATTATTCATGAATCTTTTGTTTGTGCCTTTTCATGTTGCAACATAGTTTCTTTGTCTTATTTTTAGAACTTTATCTTTCATGCTATGTTGAAGTACTATGATCCCAGCTATCCATGTTTTACAAACACTTTGATCAAGTTTATGATGGTGCATGTCACCTCAAAAATTATTCTTTCTTTTTATCACTTACCTACTCGAGGACGAGCAGGAGTTAAGCTTGGGGATGTTGATACGTTGCAAACATATCTATATTTTTTGATGTTCCATGCTTGTTTAGTATCTACTTTTCTTTCCTTTGTCAACACTTTGAGGTATTTTTATACACTTTATTGGACTAACCTATTAACAAGATGCCACAGTGCCAGTTGCCTGTTTTCTTCTATTTTTGGTTCCAGAAAAGTCAGAAAAAGAAT
The DNA here is from genome assembly GCA_910589775.1 of Avena eriantha. Classification (NCBI taxonomy): domain Eukaryota; kingdom Viridiplantae; phylum Streptophyta; class Magnoliopsida; order Poales; family Poaceae; genus Avena; species Avena eriantha. The sequence goes on along the minus strand of OU342740.1, from coordinate 267,804,838 downwards.
ATTCTTGGAATTGGACCGGACAAAAGCCAAAGTCGTTATTTTCTCGGAAGACTCACGGAGCCAAAAGTAGAGACGAAGGGGGGGCACAGGTTGGCCACACCACCCCTTGGTGTGGGTCCCCCTGGCCACGCCAGGGCATGGTGTGGGGCCCCTGGCCGGCCACCGACCTCGCCTCTTCGCCTATAAGATGCCTCCTGCTGCAAAAACCCTAAATCGCCAATCAGAAATCCATGAAAAGTTCCGTAGCGCCGCCGCCACCGAAGGGGATATTCGGGGGATAGAAAGTCTCTGTTCTGGCACCCTGCCGGGACGAGGAAGTGCCCCCGGAGCCATCTCCATCGATCTCCACCACCATCTCCATCGCCATTGCTGATTCCCATGATGATGAGGGAGTAGATCTTCCTCGAGGCTAAGGGTTCTACCGGTAGCTATGTGTTCATCTCTCTATCTATGCATGATCATATTGTGATCATGAGCTTTGTAATCAACTAGATCTACCTTGCTACTCAAGTGCTTTAATAGATCTCTGCTCTCCCCATGTGTGTGAAAGTGACAGCATGCACACCATGGTGGCACTTAGGCTAGAGATTACAAATACTTGTTATGAGTTATATTTGGAGTTGGATGTCTTTATGAAATTGTGGTGTTTGTTGGAACCATCTAGAGCTCACTTTGAGGTGTGTTGTTATAGCCCTACCATGGATAGAGTGTCCAACCGGAGAGTAGTTTACAGTAGTATCATAAAGAGAAGATATTTATATGAGAGTGTTCGCTAGTGAAAGTATGATCCCTAGGCCTTGTTTCTAAGCATTTAAACACCGTTTGCAATTAGACCTATTACATGTTTGCTTGCTTTCATTTTTGTTTCAGTTTGCCTTTAGTCTCTTCCACACCATCAAGCTATTTTATGGCACCGTTGTCTTATATCTATACCACTTGTATTTCACTATCTCTTCGCCGAACTAGTGCACTATACACCTAAAGTGTATTGGGTGTGTTGGGGACACAAGAGACTTCTTGTATCTTGATTCCAGGGTTGCTTGAGAGGGATACCTTTGACCACTTCCTCCCTGAGTTCGATAACCTTAGGTAATCCACTTAAGGGAAAACTTGTTGCTATTCTACAAACCTCTGCACTTGGAGTCCCAACAACTGTCTATAAGAATAGAAGAGCGTAGACATCAGAGTCAAGATGATTAGTATATGCATGTATGCTTTCTCGGTGTCTGTCAATTGCCCCGCTGTAATATGGTCACACAACATGTCATCAATCTTAAGGAGAATCACCTCTAGTGAACTATTGACCCCGGTCCATTATTTTACCATCAATCTACAATCTATTTACTGTTTTCTGTTTACTTTCTGCAAGCAATTACTATCTTCTACACAATACGTTTAATCCATTGTTTTCAGCAAAACCGGTGAGATTGACAACCACACTGCAAGTTGGGGGCAAAGTTATGTGGTTGTGTTGTGCAGGATTCCAAGTTTGAAACAACACCTTGGAGGTGTTTCCTTGCTCCTACTGGTTCAATAACCTTGGTTTCATAACTAAGAGAAAACTTGCTGCTGTGCTCATCATACCTTTCTCTTGGGGTTCCCCAACGAGCTCGATATATTTTGAGCCATCAAGCCTTTTTTCTGGCGCCATTGCCGGGGATTCAAGGACATATTCACAAGGGGATTCCCTCATAACCAATCTCTTTACTTTGTTGTTTTTGTTTTGCTTAGTTTATTTCTGCTTTGTTTGCTTTTTTCTTTTATCAAAAACACAGAAAAATTAGTTGTACTAGTTTGCTTCCTTTTATTAAAAACACAAAAGAATATTTAGTTTCTATCTAAAGTTGCTATTATGTCTAGCATTGCTCCAATAACTATGTCGCATGAGTAAATGATTTTTACTTTCAAACAAGGAATTGAAGAGAGTTTCAAAGAAGCTTGGTCTAGAATCTCTGAATTACATGCAAAAACTGAACCTAAAATGACTCTAAGCTTGTTTCTTAGAAGTTTTTACTTTGGAACTGCTCTTTGCTATAGATATGCTTTGGATGCTGTAGTAGGAGGAGATTTCCTCCAATGCAATGAGGGTGAAGCTTTTAATACCATAAAAAAGTTGGTTGCAACATATGACTTACCTAGCAAATCTGATTCCTCCATTATAAACATCATTGCTAGATTGAACACTCTTGAGATCAACACAGCTAGTTTAAAACAATGTTGTAACATGCTTAGAGAGCATCATGAATATGTTCCAATAAATTCTAAATCTTCAAAATGGCTTCCTACACTAAAAGTTGCAATAAATAATGAAAGTTTTTATGCTTGTTGTGATATCATGTCTGAATTTTGTCTTATGCCTAAAGATATCTATGAATCTTTGAGTCTTTGGGGACTTTCTGAAGGGGGAGAAGAAATATCTCTTGCTAATAATGCCACAATATTACCCATTGGAATAGCTGAATCAGTGTTTACAAAGATTCTAGGGAAAGTTGTGTCTACTGATTATCTTATTATTGAATATGTAGGAAAAGGACAAATTACACTTGGAAGATCCCTATTAAAACTCCTTGGAGCAATAATAGATGTGGAAAAGGGCATCATGCATTGTGCTTCTCCACCAACCAATCATACGTTCCCCAAGGATAAGAATAAAGGTAAGAGAGGTAGGGGCAAGAAATTTGGTTTTAATGCTTCTTCATTCAAGAATACTTGATTTTTGCCTCTTATGCCTAGCTCAAAGGCGTTAAAGAAAAGTACTTATCGGGAGATAACCCAAATTTCGTTAGGAATCTTTTGTTGAGTCTTGGAAGTTATTGCTTCAGTAATAACCTCTCCTTATCCTTTTTGTGTGGTTTTTGTGCCAAGAATAACCTCTAATAAGAGATAAATAATGCTTGGGAAAGTTGCTGTCCCAAAATAGATTTTTGTGCTTCGCTGTAAAAATTCGTGAAACATCTCTGTACGTAGGTTTGATCTGTATTTCTTTGTGCTTCTGCCCCAGGTTGTTATCCAACTTTCGTTAGTTCAACACTTTTCGATTTGATCAACAGAACGTCTTCGAAAAAATTGGTTTTTACTTGCTGGTCTGTTTTGACAGATTTCTACCATTATTTGCATTTGCCTCTTAATCTCTTTTCTTTGAGTTATCTTTTATCATTTGAACTTATAAAAGGAATTGTTATAGTATCTTGTGTTTTCATGGAAGTTTTACTTGTGTTGGAACTGAACCAAATGACTTATTATCTTGAGTACACTAATGTTGCTAATTAAGATTGTGTGAAGTTTTGTATGAAGGAAATTTTAAAGTGTAGGGAAGAGTAATGTGATAAGATGAAGTATGGACAAAAGCTCAAGCTTGGGGATTCCACCCGCGTCACCCCAATAAATATTCAAGAAGTACAAGCATCAAATCTTGGGGATGCCCATCCCCAAGGCATCCCCTTCTTCATCAATAAAAAATCTCAAGTTTCTTCCAAACACTTCATTTTTATTGTTTCATGCACAAGTTGTGTTGTTCTTGGAGCGTCTTCGTTTAGTTTTTAGTTTTCGTTTGCTTAGTTTGCTTGAATAAATTGGTTGGACCCCTGCATTCATAGATAGTTTCAAATAGGTTGATTTTGATTGGGAAGAGTAGGAAAGTTCATGCTTAAGTGGTATAAAAGGAGCTTGTTTTGACTGTGACTTAGAATTTATCATGTCATGCTTGATATTGTTTTGACTTTATGCTTAGTGATTATTGTTATAGCATGACTTGTTTCAAACAATTGAGATTGCTTAATGTGCCTTGAAAGAATCATGCATTGTTTTAGCATATAAAAGCATAATATTGTGGTATTCTCCTTTGATGCTTTATTTGGGTTGACTTGGCGCATGCTCACACCATGTTAAGACTACACCAAGTCACCATAGCCTCTATGATCATTTAGTTTTCGACTTGTAATATCACTTTATGCTTTAATTAATAATGTTTTGTCGCTTTGCATGATTATGGCCATTATTGCTCTCTTAGTTGGTCGCTCCCAATCTTTTGCTAGCCTCTATACCAAGTATGAGTTCCACTCATGCATCCAACTCCAAATAAAACCATGTTATTCCAAAGAGTCCACCATACCTACCTATTAGCATTTGCTATTCCAAGTATATTCATGTTTTTATCTACCTTCCGAATTAAACTCGGTATGTCAAAATTAGTGATTAAAGCTCTCACAAACTTGATGGCACACTTTAATTTTCTTGCACTTAATAAACTTGAACCATTGTGCCCATCTATGTTGCGTATATGCTTGCGCTTTATAAGTTGTGAATTAGCAGAACCATGTTACCATGGGGAACGTTTTCAACAGTGCACTTTATTTGGTTGATATCATGTTCTTTCGCTTATGGATCCCGGGGGTGTGAAATAAAAGGGGAGCTTGTAAGATCATGGAGTTTGTATATGTGTTAGAGAAACGCCTGGGCCGCTAGCCTAAGCCATGCCTAATCATGGTGGTAACTTGCAGCATAACCATAGTGAGCAATATGTGAAGCATCCTTAATAAAAACCTATGCAAATAGCAAATAAAAAGATCACTGAGATGCTCATTGTCTGCTTGCCTTGTCATTTTGATATGGGAATGCTTCCGTATCATCGGGCAAGGGGTACCCCATTGGCGGTTCTCTATGATACACATGTACTTACAATGACAAGAACTTACTAGTGACTAAAGTTGAGTAGCATGAGGTTCGGTCTTCATAAAGGGGCATGAGATTTCAACTTATAACTTGTCAAGCATATCCTCATATTTGTTCACTTTAACCTTAATCACCTAAAGATGCTTATGATAGGGGAAATGATAGCTGAAAGCTAATAAGTACCATAATTTTTGGAAGCTCTTTATGAGACTTGAATCCCTGCTTCCTTCTATGAAGGGCCTTTCTTTTACTTTTACATTGAGTCTCCATCTTCTATCTTTATGCACCTATTGAGAGAGCATAGTGGTCATTCTTAGTTTAATGTGCATTTTCCCAAAACTTGTTGATTGATGCATAACTTTTGTCGCGGAAATGGCCACGGTAGTCGCTGCCACTGGCAGCGATTGAGTGTTTCATGAGGAAGAGTTGGTGGCCATCTGCGGTGCGAGATGGGGGCGGATGCACATGGGTTTACCCAGGTTCCCCCCCCCGGAGGGTAAAGACCTACTCCTGCTAGATTAGATTATGGGAGAGCGAGTTACAGGGGTGGCGAGCTCGGCGGCTAGGCAGCGAGTCGCTTGAGGGGGTGTATGATGGAACATAAGTCTCTAGGATACCCTAGGGAGGTTTATATATGAAGCACCTCACTAGGGTTTACAAGTTATCACCGAACAAGATAAGGAACCGGAGGCTTTGACCTAGTTCGAGTGGGCTTCTGTTACGCTTCTGGGCCTCCAGTCGCTGGGCCTTTCCTTCCTTCGTAGTCTAGTCGCCGTCTTTCGGACGCACTCGCAGGCCTTTCGGCCTGATCGGAACGTCCTGCTGGGCATACCCCCTTCGGCATATCTGCATCAGTAGTCCCCGAGGCCATCGTTGAAGCAGGCGCAGGCGTCCTTTTGGCGTTCGGAGTAGGCGAGACCAATTTGGGCGTCTAGTCGAGTCGGCGATGGACTCTATTAGAACCGAGGAGAATTTCCCCATGCTTCCACTCGTCGTCTCAATGAATGCCACTGCCACCCAGTCGTCGTCTCGGCGAACGGAAAGACTGGTGGGTGGCAGGTGAACTAGAGGTGTTGGACCATTAAACCTGGTCAAACTATCCGTTGGAATTTCCAATGGTAACTACGGCGCAATTACTGTGAGTAACGGCTACTATGATTTTGGCGGGTGGCATTTCCCATATAAGGGGAGTGATGGTTCAGCTCTGCAGTCCTTCTTCGCATTCTTCATTCTTCCTCATTCGTTCTTCCTACCTACAATCTTCCTGCCTGCGTCCTTCCGACTTGTTCTTCCCGCATCGTGCGATTCCACATCCTACCCGATGGCGCCTCCAAAAGGCTCATGGGGAAAATCCAAGTGTACCACGGCCCAGCTTAGATCCTTTGAGGACGCCGGAGTGCTCCGCAAGGGGAATTGGTGGGTCCCCCCTCCTTCGAGACCGAGCCGAAGCCGTGACCCGGCAAGTTCATCTGCTTCCCCAGTCATCTTGAGAGGGGTCTGGGATTCCCCACCTCACTCTTTTTCCGCCCCTTCTGCGCGTATTACGCGATCAAGCCATCGGATCTTGGTCCGCATAACATCGAGCAGCTGGCGATCTTTGTCGCCTTCTGCGAATGTTACCTCGGCTGCAGACCGTACTTTCCGCTGTGGCTGAAGCTGTTCCACGGCCGCATCGGGCGCGAAGCGTCCGACGGCTTGATGCTAGCCGCAGGTGGAGTCACCTTTCAAGTGAAGCCGAAGGCCAATTTCGTCAAGCTCCTCCTACCGAAGAAGCCCATCAGCGAGTGGAAGAAGAGCTAGTTCTACGTTAAAGAAGCCACTCCTTCTGGCGAGGTGGCTCTTCCCGAGTTTGTCGCCGAGAGGAGCGAGCCCCGTCGGTTGGCACTGAAGAAGCTTCCCGAAGACCAGCGGATGGCCGTCGCGGAAATGATGGATCAGATCCAGAAGTTGAAGGACCAGGGGTTGATTCCGATCAACCTCTACAACTGTTGGCTCAGGCGGCACCTGGTTCCGCTGGCGGCTCGACCGCACTGGATGTATGAATACATCGGGAAGCATGATCCATCCCGAACCAGCATGGAGTCATGGGAGGCCGAGGACTACAAGGCCGCCTTGAAGAAGATCACCTACGCGGAATTCACCAGTGTGGCGGTCGGGATCGCCCCGTACACTCCTGTGAAGAATGAAGCCCCCACAGTAAGTTCTCTTCCCAATCGCTACATCCATGTTTTAGTTTTCAGTCTCCTCGTTTGGTGTTTTACTCGCGGTGGTTCTCAGATTTTTCAGGTGCTGGAGGGCTGGCTCCCTTCGCTCGATGAAGAGGTTCCCCAAGAATTGGAGGAAGACTCCGAGGGGGACCCTTCCGACAGCGACGGGGAGGAGGAAGAGGTTCCTCCTCCAGCGCCTGTGGCTCACAAGACCCGCATGCAGAAGCAACGTGAAGTCGAGGCGAGCCGCAGCCTAGACGAGCACGATGGAGGCGATGAGGTCGCGCAGGAGCACACGTCCCGGCGTACTGCTACGCCGTCGAAGCCCGCACGCAAGCCTAAGGCGCCAGCGAAAAGGCCCACGTCGCCGTCCAAGTCGTCGGTGGTGTTCGAGTTGGATGACGATTCCGATGACGAAGGTTCTCCCGAAGTCTCGCACAAGGCCTCAAAGGATGTAGTCCCAACGAAGGGGCTAGAGGGCAAGGACACGGAGGTAGTGGTAGAGGTTCCCCTGGCGGCAATTGCGCCGACGGCCACGGGGGTTCCAATCCAAGAAGCGGCTGAGGCGACAGTGTCCAAGTCGCCACAGCCGCCAAAGGCGGCCGCGTCGGAGCCAGAGATCCCGGCGACTGCAGCTTCATCGTCGAGGAAGCCCGTGGTTTCATGGGCTTCAGATGTCTTCGAGAGGGGGCTCAGCCGCAAGCTGGTTCCCGAGTTGTACAAGCCCACCCATATTAGCACCAGGCTTCGCGTCCTTCCAGTCGCTAAGTAACTACTGCTCCCTCGTCCCAATTCACCTTGCTCTTTTGTATTGTCGTTATATTGATTGAGGGGGCTCGTGTAGGTCGGGGGCCAAGAAGATTGGCAGTCCTTCGATGGCTAAGATTCCACCGGCCACCGACATGGGAGAGGGCGACCTGCCCAAGAAGAGAAAGGCCACCAGAGATGTGGCAACCACCGAGGTCGCGAAGAAGCAGAAAGGGGGCGCCGACGACGCTGCGACCAAGGGCAGTGCCGCGGAGTCAACTGCTGCGCCAGTCGCCGAAGAGGTGGTGGCGACGCGATCGGAGCCATCCTTGGCTGCGTCCGTGCCGGAAGCGCCGGTCCCGACAACTAGCGCCCCTTCCAGAGCGTCGGCGATGTTCCCTCGTTTTATGGCCAGGGGGTTTCCAGGTGTGGCGGACACGCAGTTTTCGCAGAGTCTAGAAATCGTGGATGCGGACATTGGGTCCCGCCGCGGGCGCACTTCCTTCACAATCTCGTCGACTGACGCCAAGGAACTTCACAAGATGCTCGGCGCTGCTATTCAGGTATGTCCAGTCCCCGAGTTCCTGGTCACTGAATGTCAGCCTCTAGGAACTAAACCTCTTGCCCCTTTCCAGTCCCCGAATTGTTAGTCGCTGAATTTCGGCGGCTAGGAATTGATTTTCTTTTTCCTCCTTCTCTAGTCCCTGAGTTCCTGGTCGCTGAATTTCAGCGGCTGGGAACTGGGTTTTATTTTTGGCAAATGCTTAGGTGAGTTCTTTGTTTACAGGGATTGCAAAGGGAGTCGACCGATCGGCAGGCCGCAAGAGGGCGCTTGGAGCGTGACTTGCACGAAGCGCAAGAGGTGAACCGGCGGCTTTAGGAAACTATTGGTGAGTATCTGTTTGTCTTTATTCTCCTCTGTCAGGTGTGAGCTGGTTGTGTACAGTACTCTGATGTCTTCTCTTGCAGATGGTTTCCCGGCTGAGATCTCCAAGGTCCGTGAGGGGTATGTCCCAGTCGCCGAACTAGACGCGGCGAAGGGATGAATAGCCTCCCTGGTCACGGACTTGGAAGAGGCGAAGGCGGCCTCAATTTCTTCAAAGGAGCGAGCGAAGGCTGCCGTCCCTGCGGCTGAGGAAGAACGCAAAGCCACAGACTCCATCATCGTGGGGCTACACAACGAGAAAACCTCCTTGGAGAAGCACGTCAGGGAGAACTGTCGCAAACTCCTTGGTAAGTCTCTGTCTTTGCATGGCCTGCTTGTTGAGTCCCCGTTTTGGGGTTTCCATAGGTTCACTGACACCTAATTGTGCAGTTGTGGTAGGTCAAAGCGACCCGGTGGTGCAAAATTACAACGCCGCGCAGTGCGTGACTGCCGTGGTGAACGCGGCCACAGCCTCGGTGTTGTGCCTCCAAGCGGTTCTTCAGGGCATGTCCCCCACCGAAGTTATTCCTGGGGGGCTTACGGAGGTGTGGCGCTATTTGGAGGAGGTGCCTACTGTCGTGGAGTGGATGACGCATTCGGCGTTCAGGCGTGGGACCGCCACAGCGTTGAGCTTGGGTCTCGCCCACTTCCCGAACGACTTACGATGTGACGAGTGTCTATCCATCGGCGACCGGCACGGTGGAGATATCAGAGGTGCTGAAGTTGACCGCAAAGGCCACCCCTTACGCCGATCGGGTCATGGCGATGGGCGATCTGCTGCCGTACCAGGAGACGGTGTTGGCGCCTGGCGACCCCGAGCCGGAGCATCGTGATATGAAGTCAGAGCAGCCCTTTTGGTCGTTGTTGTCGAAGTCGCTAACGACGTACCCGACGAACCCGTGGCAGCCTTTTGTTCGCGTCAAGGGGGGTGGCGCTGCTTCTTCATCAGGGTCTACAGAGTAAACAATGTAATAGTCCGAGTTGTGATGTATGCCAAGTGGCGAGTGCTGTAATATATTTTCGCAATATATGCCACGGGGAGTCGATCGACTCATATTGCGATTAGGAATGTGTGTTGTGTTTATGTATTGTTTTAATTGAGCGAGTCCCCGAGCGCGTCTGCCCTTTAATGGGGTATAACTTGATTGTATACTTGTGTGTATTGTTTTGTTTGTGCATTGTTTTTATCCCTCGCGTCTTCTGAGTGGCAAGTCCCCGAGCGCGAGTAGGGCTGACTTATAAGCGAGTCCCCGAGCGTGGTGCTCAACCGCATCGGTCATGCTCCTGTTGCAGGTTGTGAGTGCGTTGTTTGTAACGCGTCTCCTTCCCTAGCCCGGAGAGCCAGTCGCTTGGCGAGTCCTGGGCAGCTCTCTTACTTGGTGTGTTCCCGAGCCGCGTGGTGGTTTCCGTTTTGCAGAGTCCCCGTGTGTGGTACTTAACCGTTCGAGTCGCTTTGCACGAGGGTGGGAGGGACAGTTCGCTGTGAGAAGCGTGTACCGGATGTTTTGGCCCGGTGGGCCAGTCAGGCTAGGCGACTAATACATTGCAAATGTATCTATAATTTTTGATGTTCCATGCTTGGTTTTATCCACTTTCTTGTGTTTTGTTCCAACTTTGGAGTACTTTTCATATGATTTCTTGGACTAACCTATTAACAAGAGCCACAGTGCCAGCTGCTTGTTTTCTGCTGTTTTTGGTTCCAGGAAAGTCAGAAAATGAATATTCTCGGAATTGGACGGGACAAAAGCCAAACTGCCTATTTTTCTGGAAGTGATCAAGTGCCAGAATACGAGACGGAGAAGGTCCAGGGAGCCACCACACCACCTGGCCGCGTGGCCAGGCCTGGCCCGCGCCAGGGGGTGCTGTGGCCGCTCCCGGCACCCCCTCGGCCTCTCCTTCCGACTATAAGTTGCCCTCGGGACGGAAACCCTAAGTACCCGATCAAAAATCCACAAAAGAGTCTGTCGCCACCGTCATCTCCATCCCTAGATCGGGAGAGATCTGAAGCTCTTCCCGGCACCCTGCCGGAGAGGGGAATTCCTCCTGGAGGCCTTCTTCATCACCATGCAAGCCTTTGGTGTGATGCATGAGTAGTTCATCCTTGGACTACGGATCCATGTAGTAGCTAGATGGCTGGTTTCTCCTCCTTTGTGCTTTCATGCTTAGATCGTGTGAGCTCCGTTCATGATCAAGATCATGTATTTGTAATCCATACATGTTGTGTTTGCGGGGATCCGATAGATATTGAGATGCTATTTCAGATTGATTATTGATTCTATCATGTCTTTGTTATTTGAGATCTTACATGCTTTCCGTTGTTAGTAGCTATCTTGGCCAAGTAGATGCTAGCAACTCCAAGAGTTAGTATTTATGCTCGATAGTGGGTTCATGCCTCTGGTAATCTGGGGAAGTGACAGAAATCTCTAAGGTACTAGATGTGCTGTTGCTACTAGGGAGAAAACAACAATCCTTTGTTCATAGAACAATCGTATTGTTTACTTTACACGCAGTTCGTAAAGCAATAATCTATTGCTTGCAACTTAATACTAGACGGGGTTCGGATGATAACCTGAAGGTGGATTATTAGTCATAGATGCAGTTGGATGGCGGTCTATGTATTATGTTGTAATTCCCAATCAAGTCTCAGAGGAGTCAAGATGATTAGTATATGCATGTATTGCTTTCTCGGTGTTTGTCAATTTCCCCGCTGTAATTTGTTCACCCAGCATGTTATCTATCTAAGGAGAACCACCTCTAGTGAACTATGGATCCCGGTCCTCTTTATTTACATACAATCTACAACTGTTTACTGTTTTGTGTTTACTTTCTGCTAACTTTTACTTCTTTCCATTCGATATGTTTAATCCTTTGTTTTCCACAAAACACAGTGAGATTGACAACCTCATCGCAAGTTGGGGACAAAGTTCTGTGGTTGTGTTGTGTAGGTCTCCACGTTGCTACTAGCACCGGTAGTGCGCCCTGCCAAAGCTCAGCTAGTAACACCTTTGAGGTGTTTCCTTGCTCCTACTGGTTCGATTAAGCCTTGGTTTCATAACTAAGGGAAACTTGCTGCTGTGCTCATCATACCTTCCTCTTGGGGTTCCCAATGAGCTCTACATCAACACCACGCACCAAGCACTTTTCTGGGTGCCGTGTATTGAGCCATCAAGCGATTTTCTGGCGCCGTTGCCGGGGAACGAAGAAGAAGAAACTCCCACGTCAACTACACGCCATTAAAGATTTTCTGGCACCATTGTTGGGGAGTCAAGGACATCTTGACAAGGGGAGTCCCTCACAACCAATCTCTTTACTTTGTTATTTTTGTTTTGCTTGGTTTCTTTTTGCTTTGTTTGCTTGTTTTGTTCTCCAAAAACACAAAAAAAAGTTTTACTTGTTTGCTTTCTTATTTGAAAACCCCAAAAATGACTACTCTTGAAAACACTAAGTTGTGTGACTTCACTAGCACCAACAACAATGATTTTATGAGCACTCCTATTGCTCCACCTGTGGCTGAAAATACTTTCTTTGAGATAAAACCTGCTTTGCTCAATCTTGTTATGAGAAAACAATTTTCTGGTATTGGTAATGAAGATGCTGCTTCCCATCTAAATAACTTTGTTGAACTTTGTGAGATGCAAAAGCATAGGGATATAGATGGTGATATTATTAAACTGAAATTGTTTCCTTTCTGTTTGAGAGGAAAAGCTAAAGAATGGTTGAATTCCTTGACTAGGAATAGTATTGATTCTTGGACTAAGTGCAAAGATGCTTTTATTGGAAAATACTATCCTCCTGCTAAGATTATATCCATGAGAAGTGAAATAATGAAGTTTAAACAACTTGATAATGAGCATGTTGCTCAAGCTTGGGAAAGAATGAAATCTTTGGTAAAGAATTGTCCCACTCATGGACTGACTGCTTGGATGATCATCCAAACTTTTTATGCAGGATTGAACTATTCTTCAAGGAACCTATTGGATTCAGCTGCTGGAGGTACCTTTATGACCATCACTTTGGGTGCTGCAACAAAACTATTGGACAATATGATGGTTAATTATTCTGAATGGCATAATGAGAGAGCTCCACAAGGTAAGAAGGTAAATTCTGTTGAGGAAACCTCCTCCTTGAGTGATAAGATTGATATTATTATGTCTATGCTTGTTAATGGGAAAGCCCATATTGATCCAAATAATGTTCCTTTAGCCTCTTTGGTTGCTCAAGAAGAGCAAGTTGATGTGAACTTCATAAGAAATAACAACTTTGGCAACAATGCTTATGGTAATAATGCTTATAGGAACAATTTTGGTAACAACAATTATAAGCCATACCCTTCCAACAATGGTAAATCTGAATTACCTAGTGAAGGAAGAATCTTAGAAGTTGAAAGAGCCACTAAAAACTTCATGCAAATGCAATACGAGCAAAATAAGCTATTTACTAAAACTATGGAGGAACAATCTATTATTTTGAAGAACATTAGCCATCAACTTGAGAGTCTAAATAGGGAAATTCCTAGTTTACAATTGAAACTCTCTAATGCTGAAAGGAATATATCTTCTCTATCTGAAGCTCAATCTTCATCAATTAATAAAATGGCTGCTAAACCTGAAACTAATGATAATCCCTTTGCAGCTACTAATGCCATACAAGTAAGAATTGATGAAAATGTTAGACTATTAACAGAACTAAGTGGGAAAGAGAAGATGAAATTGCTAGAAACATTAGTGTTTCTACTATTACCACCACTAGTGTTGAGGCTAGTAATAGTTCTACTACCTTAGATGATAAAGTTTATTTTGATCTTGATGGTTGCAACATCTCTGAAGTTATTAAGTTCCTACAAAAGCTTGCTAAAAGTCCTAATGCTAGTGCTATGCACATGGCTTTTACAAAACACATTACTGATGCTCTCATAAAGATTAAAGAAGAAAAGATGAAACATAAAGCTTCTATTCCTATAAAACAAGAAGATGGTTGTGAACCCATCATTAATATGAAAGTGAATGACTTTGATTTCAAAGCTTTGTGTGATCTTGATAGTAGTGTTTCTATTATGCCTAGAAGGATTTATGATATGCTTGATTTGCCTCCTCTTGAAGATTGTTATTTGAATGTCCCACTTGATGATAATGCTAAAAAGAAACTCATGGGTAGTCTCAATGATGTTCTTATTATGGTTAACGATTCCTATGTCCCCGTTGATTTCTATATTTTGGATGTTGAATACAATGCTTCTTGTCCTGTTAACTTGGGAAGACCTTTTCTTAGAACTGTTGGTGCCATCATTGATATGAAAGAAGGCACCATTAAATATCAACTCCCACTCAAGAAAGGTATAGAACACTTCCCTAAAAAGAGAGAAATGATTTCTTTTTCTTCTCCTATGAAAACAAAATTTGGTCTTAATGCTTCTTCATTTGAGAACACTTGATTCTTTCTTTGCTTCTTATGCCTATCTTAAAGGCGTTAAAGAAAAGTACTTGTTGGGAGATAACCCAAGATTTTTAGTTGAGTCTTGGAAGTTATTACCTCTGTAATAACCTCTCCTTATCCTTTTTATTTGCTTTTTGTGCCAAGAGTAACCTCTAATGAGAGTGAAGTAATGATTGGGAAAGTTGCTGTCCCGAAACAGATTTCTGTGCTTCACCGTAAAAATTCCTGAGCGAGCTCTGTACGTCAGATTGAGCTGTGATTGTTTGTGCTGCTGCCCCAGGTTGTTATCTAACTTTCTTTAGTTCAACACTTTTTGATATGAGCAACAGAAGGTCTTCGACAAAATTCGTCTTTACCTGCTGGTCTGTTTTGATAGATTTCTGCCATTTTCTGCATTTGCTTCTTGTTAGTTCCTTCTTGAGTTCCTTTGGGGAATTGAGATTTTTGAGGGAAGTGCTACAGTATCTAGTGTTCTAATGGAAGTTTATTTGGTGTTAGGACTGAACCTTGAGACTTATTTATCTTAAGTGCACTAATGTTCCTAATGAGATTGTGTGAAGTTTTGTATGAAGGAAAATTTTCAGGTGTGTGGAAGGAATGAGTAATGAGATGAAGGATGGACTAAAGCTCAAGCTTAGGGATGCCACGCGTGTCACCCCAAGAAACATCCAAGAAGTACAAGCGTCAAAGCTTGGGGATGCCCAAGGCATCCCCTTCTTCATCAATAAAAATCCCAGGTTTCTTCCAAACGCTTCATTTTTATTGTTTCATGCACAGTTGTGTTTTATTGGAGCGTCTTCTTTTTCGTTTTTGTTTTGGTTTTTAGTTTGCTTGGTTTTCTTAGTGTTCTTAATAAATTGGTTGGACCCCCTCTTTCATACTTTGGTTTGCAAATAGTTTGGTTTTGTTTGGAAAAGACTAGGAAAGTTCATGCTTATGTGGTAAAAAGAGCTTGTTTTTTTACTGTGGCCTATGCTTTGTCATGCCATGCTTGATATTGTTTTGGCTTTATGCTTAGTATTCTTTGCTGTAGCATGACTTGTTATAAACAACTGAGATTGCTTAATGTGCCTTGGATGAATCATGCGTTGTTTAGCATATTAAAGCATAGTAGAGTGGTATTCTCCTTTGATGCTTTATTTGGGTTGACTTGGCACATGCTCACACCATGTTATGACTATCTCAAGTCACCATAGCCTTTATGATCCTTTAGTTTTCAACTTGTAGTATCACTTTATGCTTTGATCAATGATGTATTGTTGCTCTGCATGATTATGGCCATTATTGCTCTCTTAGTTTGTCGCTCTCAGTCTTTTGCTAGCCTCCACAACAAAGTATGAGTTCCACTCATGCATCCAACTCCCTAAACCAAGTTATTCCAAAGAGTCCACCATACCTACCTACTAGCTTATGCTATTCCAAGTATATTCATGCTTTTGTTTACCTTCCACTTGTTATGAAAAAACTAGTGATTAAAGCTCTCACGAACTTGATGGCACACTTTACTTTACTTGCCCTTAATAAACTTGAACCATTGTGTCTTCTATGTTGTATATGCTTGCACTTATTTGTCGGGAATTAGCAGAACCATGCTTTCATGGGGAAGCACTTGGTACTTGTACCTAGTTGATATCATGCTCTTTTGTATATGGATGTCGTCGGTGTGAAATGAACGGGGAGCTTGTAAGTCCATGGAGTTATGTATATGTGTTAGAGAAACGCCTGGGCCGCTGGTCTAATCCATGCTGACATGGTGGAAACCTGCAGCGTAACCATAATGAGCTGTCTATGAAGCATTCTTCTTATAAAAAAACAGTCCTATGCTGAAAAAAAGAGAGAAAAGAGGAAAAAAAGAGATACTATGAAAAGAGGAAAGAGAGAAAAAAGCACCATATTCCCATGGTAAATAAGAAGATTGCTGAGATGCTCGTTGTCTGCTTGCCTCGTCATTTTGATATGGGGATTCTTCCGTATCATCGGGCAAGGGGTACCCCGTTGGCGGTTCTCAATGATACACATGTACTTACGATGACAAGAACATACTAGTGACTAAACTTGAGTAGCATGAGGAGCGGCCCTCGTATACAAGGGACATGAGATTTATCATTTATACTTCGTCAAGCATGTACACCATAGTTTGTTCACTTTAACCTTAATCACTTCAAGATGCTTATGATAGGGGCAATGAGAGCTGAAAGCTATGAGTACCATAATTTTTGGAAGCTCTTTATGAGACTTGAATCCCTACTTCCTTTTACAAAAGGCTTTTCTTCCACCATTATATTGAGTCTCCACCTATCTTTATGCACCTACTTTGAGAGCATAGTGGCCATTCTTGGTTCTATGTGCATTGTCCCAAGACTAGTTGATTGATGCTTAACTTGTTATTGCTTGTTTGAAACTATTGTATCTAGTCACTCTTATGAACTTTGAAGTTGTCCTATGCATTTATATTTACTACTCTATTAAGGGACAAGCTGAATACTATTATGCTATGTTTTCTTTATGTGAAACAAACAAATGTCTTGCAAAGCATTGTTATTCATGAATCTTTTGTTTGTGCCTTTTTATGTTGCATCATAGTTTCTTTGCTTATTGCTAGAACTTTGTCTTTCATGTTATGATTGAAGTACTATGATCCCAGCTTTGAATGTTTTGAAAATACTTTCATCAAGTCTTTGATGGTGCATGTCACCTCAAAAATTATTTTTGTTTTTATCACTTACCTACTCGAGGACGAGCAGGAGTTAAGCTTGGCGATGTTGATACATTGCAAATGTATCTATAATTTTTGATGTTCCATGCTTGGTTTTATCCACTTTCTTGTGTTTTGTTCCAACTTTGTAGTACTTTTCATATGATTTCTTAGACTAACCTATTAACAAGAGTCACAGTTTCAGCTGCCTGTTTTCTGCTGTTTTTGGTTTCAGGAAAGTTAGAAAATGAATATTCTTGGAATTGGACGGGACAAAAGCCAAAGTGCCTATTTTTCCGGAAGTCATCAGATGCCAGAATATGAGACGGAGAGGGGGCAGAGGCCGGCCACACCACCTGGCCGTGCGACCAGGCTTGGCCCGCGCCAGGAGGTGGTGTGGCCGCTCCCGGCACCCCCTCAGCCTCTCCTTCTGACTATAAGTTTCCCTCGAGACGAAAACCCTAAGTACCTGATCAAAAATCCACGAAAGAGTCTGAAGCCGTTGTCATCTCCATCCCTAGATCAGGAGGGATCTGAAGCTCTTCCCGGCACCCTGCCGGAGAGGGGAATTCACCCTGGAGGCCTTCTTCATCACCATGCAAGCCTCCGGTGTGATGCGTGAGTAGTTCATCCTTGGACTACGGATCCATGTGGTAGCTAGATGGCTGGTTTCTCCTCCTTTGTGCTTTCATGTTTAGATCTTGTGAGCTCCGTTCATGATCAAGATCATCTATTTGTAATCCATACATGTTGTGTTTGTGGGGATCCGATGGATATTGAGATGCTATTTCAGATTGATTATTGATTCTATCATGTCTTTGTTATTTGAGATCTTGCATGCTTTCCGTTGTTAGTAGCTATCTTGGCCAAGTAGATGCTACCAACTCCAAGAGTTAGTATTTATGCTCGATAGTGGGTTCATGCCTCTGGTAATCTGGGGAAGTGACAGAAATCTCTGAGGTACTAGATGTGCTATTGCTACTAGGGAGAAAACAACAATCCTTTGTTCATAGAACAATCGTATTGTTTACTTTACACGCAGTTCGTAAAGCAATAATCTGTTGCTTGCAACTTAATACTAGACGGGGTTCGGATGATAACCTGAAGGTGGATTATTAGTCATAGATGCAGTTGGATGGCGGTCTATGTATTATGTTGTAATGCCCAATCAAGTCTCAGAGGAGTCAAGATGATTAGTATATGCATGTATTGCTTTCTCGGTGTTTGTCAATTGCCCCGTTGTAATTTGTTCACCCAGCATGTTATCTATCTAAGGAGAACCACCTCTAGTGAACTATGGATCCCGGTCCTCTTTCTTTACATACAATCTACAACTATTTACTGTTTTGTGTTTACTTTCTGCTAACTTTTACTTTTTTCCATTCGATACGTTTAATCCTTTGTTTTCCGCAAAACACAGTGAGATTGACAACCTCATCGCAAGTTGGGGACAAAGTTATGTGGTTGTGTTGTGTAGGTCTCCACGTTGCTACTAGCACCGGTAGTGCGCCCTGCCAAAGCTTAGCTTGTAACACCTTTGAGGTGTTTCCTTGCTCCTACTGGTTCGATTAAACCTTGGTTTCATAACTGAGGGAAACTTGCTGCTGTGCTCATCATACCTTCCTCTTGGGGTTCCCAACGAGCTCTACATCAACACCAAGCACCAAGCACTTTTCGGGGCGCCGTGGATTGAGCCATCAGCGACTCCAATGGCGGCTCCGGTTGGCGTTTTTCGTGGACCACCCAAGGCCCGAATATTTCCAGTGCCCTTGTGATGCACTACTTAGCCGTGTCGGTCGCTCAACCAGAGGTTGACTTCCGTAAGTAGCGTATTGCTAGTATGTACGAGTGCGAGTGGCACAAGAATATGGAGAGTAGACACAATTTGTGCGATCCGGATGAATTTCATTATATGTTCCGATGGAGTACAGTCTGAGGTTCTAAGTATAGAACTTTCTGAGGAGGTTTACATTCCATGGCCTCCCGACCTCCAGTTGGACGTCACCCCCGTATGTCGATGAGGTAGTAGGCATCGTTGCCAAGGACTCAGCCTATGGCGAACAATCCCTCCCATGGGGGGAGAGTTTGTGCATGCCCTTCTTGTGTTGGGCCAGTCGCAGGACCAGGTCGCCTTCCTGGAAGGTGCGAGTTCGCACTCGGCGGCTGTGGTAGTGGCGGAGTCCTTGCTGGTATATGGTGGTGCGGGAGCGAGCTAGGTCACGTGCCTCGTCGAGTTGATCAATGCTGTCTTGGCGGGTGACCTCGTTGGCTGCCTCGACGTAGTTGGCGACTCGAGGTGAGTCATGCTCCAGGTCGGTTGGCATTACGGCCTCGGCGCCATACACCATGAAGAAGGGCGTGAACCCGGTTGAGCGGTTGACAGAGGTGCGAATCCCCCATATCATGGAGGGGAGCTCGTCGACCCAGCATCCTGGGGTGCGCTCGAGGGGCACCTGCAGTCGCGGCTTGAGCCCATGGAGGACGCTCTGGTTGGCGCGCTCTGCTTGGCCATTTGATTCTGGGTGAGCGACTGATGCGAGGTCGAGTCGGATGCCATGTTCTTCACAGAATTCCGCCATGGCCCCCTTGGCAAAGTTGGTGCCGTTGTATGTTATGATGCTGTGCGGGTAGCCGTATCGGTAGATGAGTTCGTGTAGGAACTTGGTGGCCGTCTTGCCGTCGCACTTTTCTATCGGCTTGGCCTCAACCCATTTGGTGAACTTGTCGACTGCGACCAGGAGGTGAGTGAAGCCAGACGGGGCCTTCTTGAACGGTCCTACCATGTCCATGCCCCATACGGTGAATGGCCACGTGATGGGGATGGTCTTGAGTGTCGAGCCAGGGAGGTGCGTCTGGTTGGCGTACTTCTAGCACCCGACGCATCGTTGGACGATGTTGGTGGCGTCGGCGTGTGCGGTGAGCCAGTAGAAACCGTGTCGCATGGCCTTGGCGACTAGCCACTTGGCGCCGGCGTGATGGCCGCAGTAGCCGGCATGAATGTCCTGGAGGATCTTGCGGCCTTCTTCTGGCTATACGCAGCGCTGGAACACGCCGGTCATGCTGCGCTTGTGGAGCTCGCCGTTGATGATGACGAAGGATTTGCAGTGGCGCACGATCATCCGCGCCTCTGTCTCATTGCTCGGTAGGAGTTTGTGTTCCAGGAAGGCGATGTATGGTGCTGTCCAGTCGCTAGGTTCCACAACCATGGCGACTAAGGCCGGTTCTGGTTGTAGTGGGATCCCGACGTCAATCTCTTTTGGTGGGCTGACCGAAGGTTTGTGGATGATGTCGAGGAAGACGCCTACTGGTGGCGCTTGTCGGGTCGATCCGATGCGGGAGAGGGCGTCTACCTCCTCGTTTTTGCGCCTGTCGATCCACTCGACGGAATAGCCATCAAAGTGTCCCCCCACTGGTCGACAGCTTGGCGGTACGCGATCATTGTTGGGGAGACGGCGTCGCACGTCCCTGCGACTTGGCCGGTGACTAGGTCGGAGTCGCCATAGCATCATAGGCGGTTGACGTTCATCTCCTTAGCGGCTCTCATGCCATGAAGGAGGGCCTCATATTCTACCATGTTGTTGGTGCAGGGCTTGAAGTTGAGGTGGAGCACGTAGCGGAGCTTGTCTCCTTTGGGGGAGGTCAGGATGACCCCAGCCCCTGCGCCGTCGGCGTTCTTGGAGCCGTCAAAATGGAGCGACCAGTAGTGGCGGTATGGGAGCTTCTCTGGCTGATGAGCTTCTTCCCAGTCTACAGGAAGTCAGCCAGGGCTTGTGACTTGATCGCTTTGCCGGGCTCGTACTTGATGTTGTGGACACCGATTTCGACGGCCCACTTGGCGACTCGCCCGGTCGCCTCGCGATTGCGTATGATGTCCTACAGGGGCGCGGAGGCGACCACCGTGATTGGGTGCTCCTAGAAGTATTGCGGGAGTTGCCGATGTGCTCGGAATACTGCGTACACCAGTTTTTGGTATTGCGGGTAGCGCTGTCGTGAGTCCGTTAGGACTTCGTTCATGTAGTAGACGGGGCGCTGTATGGAGCGCTCCTTGCCCTCTTTTGGTCATTCGACGACCATCACGGCGCTGACGACTCAAGTAGAGGTTGCGACGTAAACGAGCATTGGCTCTTTGTCGAGTGGCGCGGCAAGTAGTTGTGCCGCGAGTAGCACTTCTTTGAGTGCTTTGAGCGCGTCGACGGCCTCCGCGTCCCATTGGAACGTGGGGTTCTTGCGCATCAGGCGGTAGAGGGGCATTGCCTTCTCGCCTAGTCGGGGGATGAAGCGACTGAGGGCCGCGACTCGCCCTGCCAACTTTTGGACGTCGCGCAGCCACTCGGGTTTCCGGAGTCGCGCGATGGTGTCGATCTTGGTGGGGTTGGCTTCGATGCCTCGCTTGGAGACTACATAACCCAGGAGTTGTCCGGTGGGGACACCGAAGGTGCATTTTCCGAGGTTCAGCTTGATGTTGTACCTCCACAAGTTTGCGAAGGTTTCGGCTAGGTCGGCAAGCAGATCGTCCTAGCGGGTGGATTTTACCACCACGTCGTCGATGTAGACGTGAATGTTGCGGCCAATTTGGCTCGCTAGACACTCCTGCATGCACCTCTGGTATGTGGTGTCTGCATTCTTGAGGCCGAACGTCATGGCCGTGTAGCAGAACGAGCCGAATGGCATAATGAACACCGTCTTCTCCTTGTCCTCGACCGCCATCTTGATCTGGTTATAACCAGAGTAAGCGTCGAGAAAGCACAGCGACTCTGATCCCGCGGTCAAATCGATGATCTGATCGATGCGCGGTAGGACGAACTCCTCCTTCGGGAGGCGCTATTGAGGTTGGTGTAGTCAATGCACATTCTCCATGTGTTGTTCTTTTTTAGAACCAGGACTGGGTTTTCTGGCCACTTGGAGTACTTGATTGGCCGGATGAAGCCTGCGGCTAGCAGGCGCTGGACTTCCTCGGCGATTGCTCGACGGCGCTCTTCATTGAAGGGCCGTAGCGACTGCTTTACTGGTCGAACTTTGGGGTCGGCGTTGAGTTTGTGCTCAGCGAGTTCCCGCGGGACACCTGGCATGTCAGATGGCTTCCATGCGAAGATGTCACGATTCTCACGGAGGAACCCGATGAGCGCGCTTTCCTATGTAGGGCTCATGTGCGCCCAAATGGTGACCGTCTGGCTAAAGTCGCCTGGGACGAGCTCGACGGTGCGGGTGTGCGTGGTCGCCTCGAACGTGGAGTTCGTGGCGGTTGGTTTCTTCAGGATGGTGGGGTCGTCCTTGTTGATGTTGCCCGCGTATTTCACGAGCTCCTCCACGTGGTTGGTCTCTGCGGCGATGACGGCGTCGACGAGCTCGGCGCCCTTGTCCTCGCATTCCACGGCCATGTCGGGATCGCCATGGACGGTGATGATGCCGCTTGGCCCGGGGAGCTTCATCATGTTGTAGGCGTAGTGTGGGGTCACCATAAACTTGGCGAATGCCTGGCAGCCCAGGACGCAGTGGTAGGGGTTGTGGAAGTTCACCAGCTCGAAGACGATCCTCTCCGTGCGGTAGTTTGCTGGAGTGCCGAAGGTGACTGGCAGCGTCACTTTCCCGATCGGGTACGCCTTCCGACCGGGGACGATGCCGTGGAAGGTCGTCAGTGTTGGCTCGATGGCTGCTTCTGGGAGCTGGAGCCTTTTGAACGTGTCAAGGTACAAGATGTTGATGGAGCTCCCATCGTCCATTAGCGTCTTGGGCAGCCAGTAATCGGCCACCTTGGGCCTGATTACCAGGGCGACTCGCCCTGGGTATTCGATTCTTGGCGCATGGTCCTGGCGACTCTAGGTGATGCTCTGCTCGGACCAGTTTAGGAAGCGAGGGATGTCGACTTGCGTCACCGCATTGACAGCGACCGCGTGGGCGAGCACCTTCTTCTCGCGCTTGGTGCCGAGTCCGGTGAAGGTATGTAGCGAGCCGACGGTGGTGCCGAAGCCGCCGCCATTCCCATTGTCCCGAGGTGGGTTGTTGTTGGGGTCCTCCCTTGCTCGTCTCGCCTTCTCAATCTCTTTGAGAGAGTGGCAATCGGCGGTGGTGTGGGTGGCGGGTTTCCCCTCCCTGCTATGGTAGATGCAGGACTAATTGAGCAGGGCGGCGGGGTCGAATTTCGGCCTCGTCGTGTTGTTGGCGCGGTAGTTCCCGTTGTCGCGGTAGTTTCCTCCATCGCGGTGGTAGTTCTTGGAGTCGCGCTGGCTGTAGCCGGCGTTGGCGACGAAGTCGACTCGCCCGTCCGTGCGGCGCTTGCCGGTGATGTGGGTGTTGCTGTAGCGCATGTCGTGTAGGCGCCCGCTGTCGTGGATGCTAGTGCGGCGTCTTCCTCCCGACTCGTCGTCGGAGTCTTGGTTGGGGTCCTCCTCCGCATAGCGCTTGGCGATCTCAAGGAAGTCGGGGATGTTGTCGAGCGTCCAGTAGACCCTCTTGATCTTGGCGACCAGGGGTTCGTACCGGCACGCGTTCTTGAAGCAGTGTATCGCCGTGTCTAGGTGGATGCTGGAGGCGTTTATCCATAGTTCTTGCCATCTTTGGATCCACCAGCGAGTCGACTCGCGTTGCCCCTGGATGCATCGCTCCAAGTCCTCTATGGTGGTGACGCGGGTGTAGGAGCCCTCGAAGTGCCTGACGAAGGCGTCCTGCATTTCTACCCAGGAGTCGATGTTGTCGGCGGGGAGCGTGTTGATCCACTGCCGGGTCGCACCCTCCATCATCAGGGGGAGGTAGCGAGCGGCGAGCAGGTCGGTGTGGCCTGCGATCCCCATTGCCATGAGGTATGTGTCCAGCCAGACAACGGAGTCGTACATCGGGTCGTACTTCTCGATCTCCTTGGGGGCCTTGAAGTTGGCGGGGTATTTTTCCCCGCGAATCATTGGTCCGAACCATTGCGGCCCGACTCGGCTGAGCGAGCCTCTTGGTTCCAGGTCGCCGCAGTTGGTGAGGGTGTGCTGCAGGTCGTAGGGCTGGCGCGACCGCCACGCCTGATTATTGATGATGTTCGTTTGGACATCGAGTGGCTGCCCGTTGGCAGCGACCGTGTTGTTCGCCGGTCGCAGCTCGTTGGTTGACAACGCGGGATTGGCGGCCTGTGGTTGGTTCACCAGGGGCTGGGGTGGTGGGAAAACTAATGCGTTAGCCACGGGGGGGGTGGCCACTTGATGCCGCCCTGCTTGTTGATGAGCGGGAGTACATCCGCCCCTCCGGGTCGACTCCCGCGGCTTGTTGCTCGACGGCCCTGACGAGTAGGGCCTTGGCGTACTGGATCGGTAGAACGCCGTCGCCTTGGACGTCGAGGTTGGCGATCGCGGCGTCGGCCGCGACGACTTTGTCCATCGGGGTGGAGTATAGTGGTAGCCGGTTGGCGTCACGGGCTTGAGGCGAGATGATGATCTGCGGTTAGTCAGGCGGGGGTGCGCGGCCCATGGGTGGTAGGGGGCTCCAGTCGCTGGCGCGCCAGGTGGTGGTCTTGCGGGGTTGCTCCTGCCTGGCGGCGCATTCTCGCTGTATTCGCGCTCGGCAGCACGTGTGGGGTCGCCTTCGTCGTTGAAGTTCAGGACGCGGCCCTGAACATTGGAGTTCAGGCGGGTCCTGATGTGGCGCTGGTGATAGAGCGACAGCTCCCGTGCCGTCTCTCGTTCGAGGCGGTATTTCTCGCGCTCGGCGAGTTTGTTGCGTTGCGCCTCCGCGAGCCGCAGGCGGGCTTGCTCCACCTCCGTGGCCGTCGCAGTTGACGGGATCGGCATGGAGAACGGATCTGGCGGGGCGGCCGTGCTGCCCGCCATATAGATCGCGTTGAAGCGATTGGATCTGGCGCGAAAATCCTCGGGGGATTCCGAGCGGGAATCGGAGTCGAAGATCCCCAGGATGGAGGGGTCCTCGAAGTCCTCTGGGTTGGAGACTCGCGTGATGGAGTCCTCCCGTGATGCGGTGGTGATGGATTCGTCGACCGATGCAGGGGTCGCGGAATCAGTGTCATCGTTTAGGGCGTCGTCGTTGGTGGCGGCGTTGGTCTCGACCGCATCACTGGCGGCCGAGTCGTACTCGGTGACGAGGCCCCTAATGGAGCGGACCTGCTCCTCCGAAAGCAGATCACGGTGCGGCAGCGAGCCACCGACGATCACCGTCGCGGCTGGGTTGATCGCGCCGGTGAAGCCGACGAAGAGGTTGATGGAGCCGACCGGCATCACCGCGGCGTGAGTGACTGGACATGACGCCGGGATGTAGCTGATGGGCAGGATCTGTAAGATCCCACCAATGGCGATCATGCGACCGGTGGTGAGCGGCCGGTCGATCGGTGAGTAGGGTCTCGCCGCAGAACTCAGGCCAGTCCCGCTATGCCCCACGGTGGGTGCCACTGTCGTGGAAATGGCCACGGCAGTCGCTGCCACTGGCAGCGATTGAGAGTTTCGTGAGGAAGAGTTGGCGGCCGTCTGCGGTGCGAGATGGGGGCGGATGCACATGGGTTTACCCAGGTTTGGCCCCCCGGAGGGTAAAGACCTACTCCTCCTAGATTAGATTATGGGAGAGCGAGTTACAGGGGTGGCGAGCTCGGCGGCTAGGCAGCGAGTCGCTTGAGGGGGTGTATGATGGAACGTAAGTCTCTAGGATACCCTAGGGAGGTTTATATATGAATCACCTCGCTAGGGTTTACAAGTTATCACCGAACAAGATAAGGAACCGGAGGCTTTGACCTAGTTCGACTAGGCTTCTATTATGCTTCTGGGCCTCCAGTCGCCAGTCGCTGGGCCTTTCCTTCCTTCGTAGTCCAGTCGCCGTCTTTCGGACGCACTCGCAGGCCTTTCGGCCCAATCGGAACGTCCTGCTGGGCATACCCCCTTCGGCATATCCCCATCAACTTTGATATTGCTTGTTCTTAAACTATTTGTATCTAGTCAACCTTATGAACTTTGAAGGTGTCCTATGCATTTATGTTTTGCTACACTATAAGGGACAAGCTGAATACCATTCTCATTATGTTTTCTATATGTGAAACAAACAAACGTCTTTCAAAGCATTGTTATTCATTAATCTTTTGTTTGTACATTTTCATGTTATAACATAGTTTCTATTCTTATTGTTAGAACTATATCTTTCATGCTATGTTAAAGTACTATGCTCCCATCTATCAATGTTTTACAAATACCTTGATCAAGATTATGATGGTGCATGTCACCTCAAAAATTATTCTTTTTTATCACTTACCTACACGAGGACGAGCAGGAGTTAAGCTTGGGGATGTTGATACATTGTAAACGTATCTATAATTTTTGATGTTCCATGCTTGCTTTATATCTACTTTCATATGTTGTGTCCACACTTTGGAGTATTTTTACACATTTTCTGGAACTAACCTATTAACAAGATGCCATAGTGCTAGTTGCCTGTTTTCTGCTGTTTTTGGTTTCAGAAAAGCTAGTAAGGAAATATTCTCGGAATTGGACCGGACAAAAGCCAAAGGCAATATTTTACCCGAAGCAACACGGAGTCCGGAGGGGAGAGAAAGAGGGGAACCAGGGCGGCCACACCCTAGGGTGGTGCGGCCAGCCCTAGGCGCGCCACCACCTGGTGTGGGCCCCTGGTACTCCACCGACCTTAGCCCTTCGCCTATAAAAGACTCCCGGGACGAAAACCCTAAGGACCCGATCAAAATTCCATGAAAGAGTTTGTAGCCGCCGCCATCTCCATCCCTAGATCGGGAGGGATCTGAAGCTCTTCCCGGCACCCTGTCGGAGGGGAGAGATCACCCTAGAGTCCTTCTTCATCACCATGACTGCCTCTGTTGTGATGTGTGAGTAGTTCATCCTTGGACTACGGGTCCATGTAGTAGCTAGATGGTTGGTTCTCCTCCTTTGTGCTACCATGTTTAGATCTTGTGATCTCCGTTCATGATCAAGATCATCTATTTGTAATCTTACATGTTGTGTTTGCGGGGATCCGATGGATATTGAGATTTTATTTCAGATTGATTATTGATTCTATCATGTCTATGTTATTTGTGATCTTGCATGTTTTCCGTTGTTAGTAGCTATCTTGGCCAAATAGCTGCTAGCAGCTCCAGGAGGGAGTATTTATGCTCGATAGTGGGTTCATGCCTCTAGTAATCTGGGGAAGTTACAGAAATCTCTAAGGTACTAGATGTGTTGTTGCTACTAGGAAGAAAACAACAATTCTTTGTTCATGGAGCAATCGTATTTTTTACTTTACACACTTTGCTTAATGCAATTATCTATTGCTTGCTACTTTACTAGAGGGGGTTCGGATGATAACCTGAAGGTGGATTATTAGTCATAGATGCAGTTGGATTACGGTCTATGTATAATGTTGTAATGCCCAATCAAATCTCGTAGGAGTCAAGATGATTAGTATATGCATGTATGCTTTCTCGGTGTCTGTCAATTGTCCCGCTGTAATTTGTTCACTCAACATGTCATTTATCTTAAGGAGAATCACCTCAAGTGAACTATGGACCCCGGTCTATTCTTTTACCATCAGTCTACAATCTATTTACTGTTTTCTGTTTACTTTCTGCAAGCAATTACTATCTTCCACACAATACGTTTAATCATTTGTTTTCAGCAAAAACGGTGACATTGACAACCTCACTGTAAGTTGGGGGAAAAGTTCTGTGGTTATGTTGTGCAGGATTCCAAGTTGGAAACAACACCTTGGAGGTTTTTCCTTGCTCCTACTAGTTTGATAACCTTGGTTTCATAACTGAGGGAAAATTTGTTGTTGTGCTCATCATACCTTCCTCTTGGGGTTCCCCAACGAGCTCGATATATTTTGAGCCATCAATACACCTTACATAGGTAGGCATTTCGGTAGTGCGAAAGTGGAGAACTCAAGTCCCTCAAAGTTCTCTCCAATATTATGGAGAAATCCTCATGGAAAATGAGTGAGAGAGAAGAGATAATGGGATGCTTTCCAAGGGGAGGGGTGCCCCTTTATTTATAGGAGGAGGGGAGGGCTAACCCCCAAGGGGCAAGCGATGTGGGACTAACCCGCTAGCTGCCAAGGGGAGGCGTCGGCCCTAGGTGGGCCCTAGGCGGGGAGCCCACTAAGTCTTGGGCGGCTTGCCCCTCTCTCCCATGCGCCTTGCCCTCTTGGGCCTACCCTTTAGGTGAGGCCCATTAGGCATGGGCTGCCTTTAAAAATAAAATAAAAATATATGTTTTAATATTAATATAAAACACATATATTATTATATTTTACACTCCAGAACTTCTTCCGGACCCCTCCGATCAACATAGGGTGCTACACGGAACATTTCTGGTTTCTCTCTCTCATTTCTCCTGTGGTCCCGAATCAATCCCTATGTGTCCCTACCCTTAAGTGTGCCACCCTTTTCTTCAAAAACACTTTGGAAATGACCAAGACCCCTCTCGTATCAATGATCATCAGCGGGACCTGGATGCCCATATTGACCCCCGTGCATTTCACGAATCTCATCGCTTGAACCTTCAACCCCGTGATACATTGCAAATCTATCTATAATTTTTGATGTTGCATGCTTGGTTTTATCTACTTTTTTGTGTTTTGTTCCAACTTTGGAGTACTTTTCATATGATTTCTTGGACTAACCTATTAACAAGATGCCACAGTGCAAGTTGCCTGTTTTCTGCTATTTTTGGTTCCAGGAAGTCAGAAAATGAATATTCTCGGAATTGGACGGGACAAAAGCCAAAGTTACTATTTTCCCAGAAGACTCACGGAGCCAGAAGGAGAGTCGGAGAGGGGCCATAGGGTGGCCACACCACCCCTAGGCACGGGTCCACCTAGGCCGCGCCAAGGCATGGTGTGGGCCCCCTGGCCGCCCACCGACCTTGCCCTCTGGCCTATAATAAGCCTCCCGAGGCATAAACCCTAGATCGTCAATCAGAAATCCACGAAAAGTTCCGCAGCGCCGCCGCCACCGAAGGGGAGATTCGGGGGACAGAAAGTCTCTGTTCCGGCACCCTGCCGGGACGGGGAAGTGCCCCCGGAGCCATCTCCATCGATCTCCACCAACATCTCCATCACCATTGTTGATTCCCATGATGAGGAGGGAGTAGTTCTCTCTCGAGGCTAAGGGTTCCACCGCTAGCTATGTGTCCATCTCTCTCTATGCATGATCTTATTGAGATCATGAGCTTGTAATCTATAGATCTATTCTGCTACTCAAGTGCTTTAATGAATCTCTGCTCTCCCCATGTGTGTGAAAGTGACAGCGTGCTCACCATGGTGGCACTTAGGCTAGAGATTACAAATACTTGTTATGAGTTATATTTGGAGTTGGATGTCTTTATGAAATTGTGGTGTTTGTTGGACTCATCTAGTACTCAAGGTGATAGTGTGGGGTTTTCTAGATGGGAAAGATGGACTTTGAGGTGTGCTGTTATAGCCCTACCATCGATTAGAGTGTTCAACCGGAGAGTAGTTAAGAGTAGTATCATAAAGAGAAGATATTTATATGAGAGTGTTCACTAGTGAAAGTATGATCCCTAGGCCTTGTTTCTAAGCATTGATACACCATTTGCTACTAGATCTGTTACATGTTTGTTTGCTTCCATCTTTATTTCAGTTTGCCTTTAGTCTCTTCCACGTCATCAAGCTATTTTCTATCACCGTTACCACTTATAATTATCTGTACCACTTGTATTTCACTATCTCTTCGCCGAACTAGTGCACCTATACACCTGACAAATGTATTGGGTGTGTTGGGGACACAAGAGACTTCTTGTATCTTGATTGCAGGGTTGCTTGAGAGGGAATACCTTTGACCACTTCCTCCCTGAGTTCGATAAACCTTGGGTGATCCACTTAAGGGAAAACTTGCTGCTGTTCTACAAACCTCTGCACTTGGAGGCCCAACAACTGTCTACAAGAATAGAAGTGCGTAGACATCAAGCATTTTTTGGCGTCGTTGCCGGGGAGGTAAGGTAAAAGGTATTCACACCGGAGGACTGAAGAAGAAGAACCTCCCATGGCAAACGCCTATTTTCTAGCGCCGTTGCCGCGGAGGTAAGTTAAAGGTACTCACATCCTCCGGTGTGAGTGCTCGAAGTTATTTCCTTTAGATTCTACAATTTTGTCTTTTTGTTTCTTGTTTTCACTAGTTAGGCTTAATGGAAAACAACAACAAAATTAGAGAGCTTTATAGTATTTATCTTGAGTTAGGACATGAAGTGTTTGAAGAGAAAATTAAAAAACCTATGGAACTTTATTTGCATGCTAATAGAAATGTTGTTAGTATGAATTCTTTGGACACCATTATTGCGAATGCTATGGAAAAGTCTAAGCTTGGGGAAGCTAGTTTTTATGAAAATGATCTTTTTAGTTCCCTAGCTTTGGAAGATAGCTATTATATTGCTTATGATGATACCAAACCTCCAATATATGATGATTACAATGATGAATATGATATTTTCAGTCCACCTACTATTGAGGAGAAAATTGAATATGATTATAATATGCCTCCTATATTTGATGATTATGGTGATGAGAATAATAATGATAGCTATTTTGTTGAATTTGCTCTCACCACAATTAATAAGAATGACTATGCTTATGTGGAGAGTAATAATGATTATATGCATGTGGCTCATGATTATAATGTATTAAGTGATAGTTATATTGTTAATTTTATTCATGATGCTACTGAAAATTATTATGAGAGAGGGAAACATGGTTCTATGCATCCCAATAATATTAAGTTTCCCCTCTTTATGTTGAAAATTTTGAAGATGCACTTGTTTTGCTTTCCTATGCTTGTTGATTTGTGCTTTCATGACTTGTTTCTTTACAAGATTCCTATGCATAGGAAGTGGGTTAGACTTAAATGTGTTTTGAATTTGCTTCTTGATGCTCTCTTTTACTTCAATTTATATTTCTTATGTGAGCATCTTCTCAAACTATCATGCCTAACTTAAAGACGTTAAAGAAAAGTACTTATTGGGAGATAACCCAAAAGTTTTAGATGAGTCTTGGAAGTTATTACCTCTGTAATAACCGTTCCTTATCCTCTTTTATTTGCTTTTTGTGCCAAGAGTAACCTCTAATGAGAGAGAAGTAATGATTGGGAAAGTTGCTTTCCCGAAATAGATTTCTGTGCTTCACCGTAAAAAATTCGTGTAAAATCTCTGAACGTCCTTTTGAGGCGTGAAGTTTTGTGCTTCTGCCCCAGGTTGTTATCTAACTTTTGTTAGTTCAACACTTTTTTATTTGAGCAACAGAAGGTCTTCGAAAAAAATCGTCTTTACCTGCTGGTCTGTTTTGACAGATTTCTGCCGTTTTCTGCATTTGCTTCTTGTTGGTTCCTTTTTGGGTTCTCTTTGGTGAATTGAACTTTTTGAGGAAAGTTCTACAGTAGCTTGTGTTTTAATGGAAGTTTTATTGGTGTTGAAACTGAATCTAAAGACTTATTATCTTGAGTGCACTAACGTTGCTAATAAAGATTGTGTGAAGTTTTGTATGAAGGAAAAATTTCAGGTGTATGGAAGGAATGAGTAATGAGATGAAGGATGGACTAAAGCTCAAGCTTGGGGATGTCACGCGTGTCACCCCAATAAATATCCAAGAAGTACAAGCGTCAAAGCTTGGGGATGTCCAAGGCATCCCCGTCTTCATCAATAAAACTCCCAGGTTCTTCCAAACGCTTTATTTTTATTGTTTCATGCACAATTGTGTTGTTCTTGGAGCGTCTTCTTTTTTGTTTTCGTTTTGTTTTTTTGTTTGCTTGGTTTGCTTAGTTTTCTGAATAAATTGGTTTGACCCCCTCTTTCATACATTGGTTAGCAAATAGTTTGGTTTGGTTTGGAAAAGAGTAGGAAAAGTTCATGCTTAAGTGGTAAAAAGAGCTTGTTTTTGACTGTGGCCTATGCTTTGTCATGCCATGCTTGATATTGTTTTGGCCTTAGGCTTAGTATTGTTTGCTGTAGCATGACATGTTATAAACAATTGAGATTTCTTAATGTGCTTTGGATGAATCATGCGTTGTTTTAGCATATTAAAGCATAGTATAGTGGTATTCTCCTTTGATGCTTTATTTGGGTTGATTTGGCACATGCTCACACCATGTTATGACTATCTCAAGTCACCATAGCCTTTATGATCCTTTAGTTTTCAACTTGTAGTATCACTTTATGCTTTGATCAACGATGTTTTGTCGCTCTGCATGATTATGGCCATTATTGCTCTCTTAGTTTGTCGCTCCCAGTCTTTTGCTAGCCTCCACAACCAAGTATGAGTTCCACTCATGCATCCAACTCCCTAAACCAAGTTATTCCAAAGAGTCCACCATACCTACCTACTAGCTTATGCTATTCCAAGTATATTCATGTTTTTGTTTACCTTCCACATTAAACTTGTTATGAGAAAACTAGTGATTAAAGCTCCCACGAACTTGATGGAACACTTTACTTTTCTTGCCCTTAATAAACTTGAACCATTGTGTATTCTATGTTGTATATGCTTGCACTTATTTGTCGGGAATTAGCAGAACCATGCTTTCATGGGGAACACTTTCAACATTGCACTTGGTACTTGTACCTAGTTGATATCATGCTCTTTTGTATATGGATGTCATCGGTGTGAAATGAAAGGGGAGCTTGTAAGTCCATGGAGTGATGTATATGTGTTAGAGAAACGCCTGGGCCGCTGGTCTAATCCATGATGACATGGTGGAAACCTACAGCGTAACCATAATGAGCTTTCTATGAAGCATTCTTCTTATAAAAAAAGAGTCCTATATTGAGAAAAAAGAGAAAAGAGAAAAAAAAAGATACTATGAAAAGAGGAGAGAGAGAGAGAAAAAAGCACCATATTCCCATGGTAAATAAGAAGAATGCTGAGATGCTCATTGTCTGCTTTCCTTGTCATTTTGATATGGGGATTCTTCCGTATCATCGGGCAAGGGGTACCCTGTTGGCGGTTCTCTATGATACGCATATACTTACAATGACAAGAACTTACCGGTGACTAAACTTGAGTAGCATGAGGAGCGGCCCTCGTATACAAGGGACATGAGATTTCTGACTTATACTTCGTCAAGCATGTACACCATAGTTTGTTCACTTTAACCTTAATCACTTCAAGATGCTTATGATAGGGGCAATGAGAGCTGAAAGCTATAAGTACCATAATTTTTGGAAGCTCTTTATGAGACTTGAATCCCTACTTCCTTTTACAAAGGCCTTTCTTCCACCATTACATTGAGTCTCCACCTTCTATCTTTATGCACCTACTTTGAGAGCATAGTGGCCATTCTTAGTTCTATGTTCATTGTCCCAACACTAGTTGATTGATGCATAACTTGAAATTGTTTGTTTTAAACTATCATATCTAGTCACTCTTATGAACTTTGAAGGTGTCCTATGCATTTATATTTTCTACTCTATTGAGGGACAAGCTGAATACTATTATGCTATGTTTTCTTTATGTGAAACAAACAAACG
Organism: Avena eriantha; assembly: GCA_910589775.1. NCBI lineage: Eukaryota > Viridiplantae > Streptophyta > Magnoliopsida > Poales > Poaceae > Avena > Avena eriantha. Next base: position 267,771,706 of record OU342740.1, on the reverse strand, counting down.
TCTTGCAAAGCATTGTTATTCATGAATCTTTTGTTTGTGCGTTTTCATGTTGCATCATAGTTTCTTTGCTTATTGCTAGAACCTTGTCTTTCATGTTATGATTGAAGTATTATGATCCCAGCTTTGAATGTTTTGCAAATACTTTGATCAAGTCTTTGATGGTGCATGTCACCTCAAAAATTATTCTTTCTTTTTATCACTTACCTACTCGAGGACGAGCAGGAGTTAAGCTTGGGGATGTTGATACATTGCAAATGTATCTATAATTTTTGATGTTCCATGCTTGGTTTTATCTACTTTCTTGTGTTTTGTTCCAACTTTTGAGTACTTTTCATATGATTTCTTGGACTAACCTATTAACAAGATGCCACCATGCCAGTTGCCTGTTTTCTGCTGTTTTTGGTTCCAGGAAGTCAGAAAATGAATATTCTCGAAATTGGACGGGGCAAAAGCCAAAGTTACTATTTTCCCGGAAGACTCACGGAGCCAAAAGGAGAGTCGGAGAGGGGCCATAGGGTGGCCACACCACCCCTAGGCGCGGGTCCACCTAGGCCACGCCAGGGCATGGTGTGGGCCCCCTGGCCGCCCACCGACCTTGCCCTCTGGCCTATAAGAAGCCTCCTGAGGCATAAACCCTAGATCGTCAATCAGAAATCCACAAAAAGTTCCGCAGCGCCGCCGCCACCGAAGGGGAGATTCGGGGGACAGAAAGTCTCTGTTCCGGCACCCTGCCGGGACGGGGAAGTGCCCCCGGAGCCATCTCCATCGATCTCCACCAACATCTCCATCACCATTGTTGATTCCCATGATGAGGAGGGAGTAGTTCTCTCTCGAGGCTAAGGGTTCCACCGCTAGCTATGTGTCCATCTCTCTCTATGCATGATCTTATTGAGATCATGAGCTTGTAATCTATAGATCTATTCTGCTACTCAAGTGCTTTAATGAATCTCTGCTCTCCCCATGTGTGTGAAAGTGACAGCGTGCTCACCATGGTGGCACTTAGGCTAGAGATTACAAATACTTGTTATGAGTTATATTTGGAGTTGGATGTCTTTATGAAATTGTGGTGTTTGTTGGACTCATCTAGTACTCAAGGTGATAGTGTGGGGTTTTCTAGATGGGAAAGATGGACTTTGAGGTGTGCTGTTATAGCCCTACCATCGATTAGAGTGTTCAACCGGAGAGTAGTTAAGAGTAGTATCATAAAGAGAAGATATTTATATGAGAGTGTTCACTAGTGAAAGTATGATCCCTAGGCCTTGTTTCTAAGCATTGATACACCATTTGCTACTAGATCTGTTACATGTTTGTTTGCTTCCATCTTTATTTCAGTTTGCCTTTAGTCTCTTCCACGTCATCAAGCTATTTTCTATCACCGTTACCACTTATAATTATCTGTACCACTTGTATTTCACTATCTCTTCGCCGAACTAGTGCACCTATACACCTGACAAATGTATTGGGTGTGTTGGGGACACAAGAGACTTCTTGTATCTTGATTGCAGGGTTGCTTGAGAGGGAATACCTTTGACCACTTCCTCCCTGAGTTCGATAAACCTTGGGTGATCCACTTAAGGGAAAACTTGCTGCTGTTCTACAAACCTTTGTACTTGGAGGCCCAACAACTGTCTACAAGAATAGAAGTGCGTAGACATCACCCCGCGTCCCACTCCCTTTGCCATTCTATACCTAGTTCATCCAAGATTTGATCTTCGGTATCTCTATACCTAGTTCAATCTCATTACCGATGAACTAGTTTACTCGTTCCCGTGCTGTTGCATTCCATGACCTAGTCATACGCTTGTAAGCATCGTTAATGCAATGTCACCAAGTTGGCCACGTGTATCTATCCGTTACTTGGATTGGCAAATACTAGTCTTGATACATACTCCTCTACTCGTGCCTTCAGGAAACCTGAGTGGTACCTTTTTCATCACCCTTTCACAGCTTGATACTTCATACCATCAAAGCTCCCTCCAGTAACGGTGATTATGTATTATCTCACAGTCAAAGGATTAGGTTGTGAGGTTTCTTTGTTATCATCAACGATGAATGTTTGTAACTAGATCTCATTATGATATAACTTTGGGTGTTTGCCTATCACATCATTCAACTAATGATATGACCTCCTTGTCAATTGGCATAAATGCCCATGATCTCTAAACCCTAGATCAGCCGTTTGACTAATGAACTAGTTTGCTAGAGGTAACTAGAGATACGGTTTGTTTACATACCACACGTGTATTAATGATTCGTATTAACAAAGTTATAGTACGACATGAAACATATTATGAACATACAAGAGATATAAAACAAAACACTTTATTATTTTTCATTGAAGCCTCTAGTACCCGAAGATCTCGCCGTCCTCGGGTGTCGAGATTGGCCTTCTCCTAAGCTGCACTCCACCTATTCGACAATTTGCCCCAGTGTACAGGTTCTGTATTCTACCACTGTAACATCCCAAAACTTCAATCCAAGCTTATCAAGATCAAATCAACCAAAAATGGGGTTAACAAAAACTTTTCCAAATTTAAAATGAAAGCATTCATACATGTGTGCATTTAAAATAGGAGTTGTTTGAATTGCCATGATTGAGTGATCCAATGCTTGTAAAATGTTTATTAGGTGATTTAAACGTCATCTACATCATTCCCAATCTTTTCCTAAAGAAAATCAAATAAAAAAGAATTAAAAAGGAGGAATGGTCATTTTGGCAAATTTCACTCTCATGCCTACTTTGGCTATTCCTAGCACTCATTTCTTAACAGAAACAATTCTTGATCTTTGTACCCCTTGCTAGTACACATAATGAGGTACCAAGGCCCACCTTTGGATCTGCTAAAAACATTATGTTACTTATTTTAAATTGCATTTGAAAATTGAATCTAATTCATATGCATAGATCACCCCTATTTCAAAACCCCTCTTTTTGAGCTCCACTTTCAAAACCCTTGCAACCAGAGACTACCTAGCACTAGTGGAGATTACTCAAAAAAATGAAACCAAAATTCAAAACTTTCTTTCATGCGGCCATTTAATCAAACACTTGGCAGGCAGGTTTAAACCTAAATCATAGCTCACTGTTTTGAACAGGGTTTTGCCCCCATTTGATCACCATTTATCTCCTCTGTCCCCTCCTAGTATAACCAGGCCCTTAACACCCCTCTCCCTTGTCCCTAGCCCCCAGGCCATGCCATGCCGAGCAATGCCTCGCCGGCCAAACCTTGCCTCGCTGCAGCAGACAACTCCCTCTTCCCTCGCCATGTCTAGAAGGACATCACCATGACCAGTAGTTCTGGAGTCACAGTAGAGCATATCTCTGAAACCTTACCCCGACAATTCAAGTGCAACCAGAGTGTAGCCTTGCCCACCATAGACCAGGTCAGAGTAGTCTGTGAATACCCTGACGTATTCCCAGATGAATTGCCAGGTATGCCCCCGGATAGGGATATTGAGTTCATTATTGAACTAATCCCCGGAACCGGACCTATAGCCCTGAGGCCCTATAGCATGAACCCCTCAGAGTTAGTGGAACTGAAGAAGCAGTTGGATGCTATGCTAGCAAAAGGTTTAATTCAACCAAGTGCATCGCCATGGAGATCACCAGTGTTATTCGTCGACAAGAAAGATGGAGGCAACCGTCTGTGCACAGATTACAGAAAGTTGAATGATGTCACCATCAAGAACAAGTACCCCTTGCCAAAGATAGAGGATCTATTTGATCAGTTGACTGGAGCTCAGGTATTCTCAAAGATTGATCTTAGGACTGGTTATCACCAACTTAAGATTCACGCAACGGATATTTCGAAGACCGCCTTTACTACTCGCTATGGTTTATACGAGTATACGGTTATGTATTTTGGATTAACCAATGCCCCTCCTTATTTCATGAATCTCATGAATAAGATCTTTATGAATTTCCTAGATAAGTTTGTAGTTGTGTTTATCGACGACATCCGTATCTACTCCAAGTCAGAAGAAGAGCATGAGCAACATCTGAGAGTTATCCTAGAAACCCTGAGAGAGCATCAGTTATATGCCAAGTTCAGCAAGTGTGAGTTTTGGCTGAAGGAAGTGGGATTCCTAGGACATATTATGTCTGTCGTAGGAGTCTCTGTTGACCCCGCCAAGATCAAAGATGTCGAAGAATGGGAAGCCCCAACCACTCAAACCCAAGTCCGTGCATTTCTCGGATTAGCGGGATATTACCGCAAGTTCGTAGAAGGATTCTCGAGCATAGCCTGACCAATGACCCAATTGTTGAAGAAAGACAAGAAGTTTGAATGGACAGACAAATGTGAAGCCAGTTTCCAGGAGCTGAAGAAGAGATTGATATCAGCCCCAATATTGGTCATGCCCGACATCAAGAAGCCCTTTGATGTGTATTGCGACGCATCCAAGATTGGTCTAGGATGTGTATTGATGCAAGAAGGCAAAGTCATCACGTATCTGTCTCGACAACTGAAGCAGCATGAGCAGAACTATCCGACCCATGATCTTGAGCTAGCAGCTGTAGTTCTAGCATTGAAGACATGGCGTCATTATTTGATGGGTAATCGCTGTCAGATTTACTCAGATCATAAAAGCTTGAAGTATATCTTCACTCAGAAGGAGCTGAATATGAGGCAAATAAGATGGATAGAGTTAATCAAGGATTATGACCTTGACATTCACTATCACCTCGGAAAAGCCAATGTGGTAGCGGATGCTCTTAGCAGATTGCCGTGTAGGCTTAACACCATGATCAAGGAGAAGCAACCAAGTTTGTATGAAGAGTTGGAGCAGTTCAGGACTGAATTAGTTAGCAAAGGATTTCTAGCTAGCATTGAACTTCAACCCACTTTGATTAGCCAAATCAAGGAAGCCTAGAAGGGGAATGAGAGTATCGACGGAATCAAACGTCGTATTGGTACAGGAAAGGTACCTGGATTTACCGAAGACAAAGAAGGAGTACTGTGGTACAAAGGACGTATCTGTGTTCCAGCAGATTCGGAACTAAAGGAGGTTATCATGAAGGAAGCTCATGATACTCTTTATTCTATCCACCCCGGAGGAACAAAGATGTATCAGGATTTGAAAGAGCAATTTTGGTGGCACAAGATGAAGAGAGAGATCAGAAGCTACATCGCCAAATGTGACATCTGCCAAAGAGTCAAAGCAGAGCACCAGAGACCTGCAGGACTATTGCAACCATTACAGATTCCGGAATGGAAATGGGATTCCGTCGGAATGGACTTTATCACCGGTTTACCTACGTCTAGTAGGGGAAATGACTCAATCTGGGTCATAGTTGATAGACTGTCCAAGGTAGCCCACTTTATACCTGTCACGACAACTTACCAGAGTGTAAAGCTAACAGAGCTATACATTGCTAGGATTGTTAGTCTACATGGAACCCCCAAGACCATAGTATCAGATCGAGGAACCCAGTTTACCTCAAGATTTTGGCAGAAAGATCAAGAAGGATTAGGAACCAAGTTGAACTTCAGCACAGCATATCACCCACAAACAGATGGACAGACTGAGAGAGTCAACCAGATCCTAGAGGATATGCTTAGAGCTTGTGTGTTAGAATACGGATCGAAATGGGAAGACTGCCTGCCTTTCACAGAATTCTCATATAACAACAGTTATCAAGCTAGTTTGCAGATGGCACCATTTGAATTCCTATACGGAAGAAAATGTCGTACCCCTTTGAATTGGTCGCAAGTAGGAGAGAGTCAGATTTTCGGACCTGACATTCTCCGCGAAGCAGAAGAGAAAGTTCACAAAGTCCGTGAGCACCTCAAGACCGCCCAGTCCCGACAAAAGAGTTATGCTAACAAGAGAAGGAGAGACCTGACTTTCAATGTCGGAGATTTTGTATATCTCAAGGTTTCACCCTTGAAAGGAACTCAACGCTTTAGTCTAAAGGGAAAGTTAGCCCCCAGATATATCGGACCTTTCAAGATTCTGAACCGTCGAGGAGAAGTATCATATCAGCTGGAACTGCCTGAAGAGATGTTATCCATCCACAATGTGTTCCATATCTCGTTACTTCGCAAATGTCTAGAAGTGCCCGAGAAGACTGAAGTTTTCAAGAACATCGATCACAGAGCTGTGGAAATCAACAATGACCTGACCTATCGAGAAGTACCCATCCGTATCTTAGCAAAAGCCTACAGAACCACCAGGACCAGGAGTATCAAGTTTCTCAAGATTCAGTGGAGCAACCATACCGAGGAGGAAGCTACTTGGGAGCGAGAAGATTACATTAGGACAGAGTTCCCAAATCTCTTTAGTTCCTAGTTTTCTTTGTAAATCTCGGGACGAGATTTTTTTTAAGGGGGGAAGGTTTGTAACATCCCAAAACTTCAATCCAAGCTTATCAAGATCAAATCAACCAAAAATGGGGTTAACAAAAACTTTTCCAAATTTAAAATGAAAGCATTCATACATGTGTGCATTTAAAATAGGAGTTGTTTGAATTGACATGATTGAGTGATCCAATGCTTGTAAAATGTTTCTTAGGTGATTTAAACGTCATCTACATCATTCCCAAACTTTTCCTAAAGAAAATCAAATAAAAAAGAATTAAAAAGGAGGAATGGTCATTTTGGCAAATTTCACTCTCATGCCTACTTTGGCTATTCCTAGCACTCATTTCTTAACAGAAACAATTCTTGATCTTTGTACCCCTTGCTAGTACACATAATGAGGTACCAAGGCCCACCTTTGGATCTGCTAAAAACATTTTGTTACTTATTTTAAATTGCATTTGAAAATTGAATCTAATGCATATGCATAGATCACCCCTATTTCAAAACCCCTCTTTTTGAGCTCCACTTTCAAAACCCTTGCAACCAGAGACTACCTAGCACTAGTGGAGATTACTCAAAAAATTTGAAACCAAAATTCAAAGCTTTCTTTCATGCGGCCATTTAATCAAACACTTGGTAGGCAAATTTAAACCTAAATCATAGCTCACCGTTTTGAACAGGGTTTTGCCCCCATTTGATCACCATTTATCTCCTCTGTCCCCTCCTAGTCTAACCAGGCCCTTAACACCCCTCTCCCTTGTCCCTAGCCCCCAGGCCATGCCATGCCGAGCCATGCCTCGCCGGCCAAACCTTGCCTCGCTGCAGCAGACCACTCCCTCTTCCCTCGCCATGTCTAGGAGGTAGCCAGGAGCTCACCGCCACCCCCTATCCCTTGCCCGAGCCCAGGAGTGCAGTGGACCACCGAGGACAAACCGCGCCCAATGCCGCCGCACCATGCCAGTGCTACCCGCAGAGCGCGCTCGGTCCCCACTCGCACAGACCGCCCCTTGGCATCAGCCCGTGCCCGCCGCTCCGCCTCGACCTAGAGAACACCCCAGACACCCCCGCTGGCCGCCCAACGCCTCACAGCCACCGCTCGCCGTGGACACCGCCGCCTCTGCCGCTCAGAGCGCCACCTCGCCCAGACCGCGTGCCACCGCCCCTACGGCTGCATTCAATGCCTAGAGCACCGCTAGGGGACAATACGTCGATCGCCACCCTCAGCCATGCCTCTACCCCGCCGTAGCCATGTCGCCACCGTCGACCTGCCCATCCCGCTCGGTCTCACTGTCGGGCCTATAAAAGGAGCCCCCCCCAGCCTCTCTTCTCCACACCATTCCACTCCCCTCACCTCTCTGAACCTCACCCACCTCTAGCCGGAGCAAGGCAAGCTCTGCCTCGCCGGAATTGGAGCCGAAGCAGCCGTGGCAGGAGGAGAAGGGCGCCGTTGATTGCGACCACCCCAAGCTCCGCCGCAACCGTGCCTCACCTCGCCGTCGTCTTCCACTTTGTTTGCCCGCCTCGCCGACCCCAGCAGACCCCCACCGAGACGCTAGGGTTCGAGCTCGCCGGCGACCTGTTCGTCGTCGACGACGACCCTCAGCCGTAGATCTGCCTTCTAATCCTACGGCCCACAGCGCGCGTACCGTTTGCGTGTTAAGTGCCGCTGACAAGCGGGACCCCCTGTCAGCTGAGCCCCGTGCCGCGGAGCGCCACTGGGCCGGCCCAACTCGTTTCCCGTGCTAGCCCACACATTCAAATCTGGATTTTTCTTTTTAGTTAAATCTAGTTTCTGTCCACTATTTTAAAATTCAATTCTGGGAGTTTTACAAATCCAAATTACATGAAACTAATTTTGCCTGAAAGGTATTAAGATGATCTATCCAAGACCGTTGCATTTAATTCAATTAGAGTTATAGATCTCGCCTAATAAAAATAAGAAGACATAAGCATTTGCAACTTGCAACATTTTTATAAAATCAACCAAGTTAGCTTTTGAGTTGATTCCAACTCTCAAAAATCACATTTCATCATATATATCCAAATATATAATAATGTTAAGGTTTACATGCAGTGACTTTGGACTAGTACCAAAATAATGCTATATAGGCATTTCTAGTCACTATAAATCACTAAATAATGAACTTAAACCAAAGTAATGTTGATCCAACCTTTAAAATCTCATTCCCACATGTTAGAATATGTGGTGAGGACATGTGTCCACATGATCCCATATTTTGGTGGTGAACATTAAATTTTAGTTAAGTTTTCAATGAGTAGAAATTACTTTTCTAAAATAAAAGGGATGAAATTATGGAATTAAACTTGTGATGCTTGTGATGATAATAGATCATCAAATATGTGTCTTAGAATGCTACTTAGCTTAGTTAATAGATCATCAAGTATTGTTTGGTGATTGTGCACTCCGTATGTATTTATAGACGATAGTACCAACCAAGCTTTCGAGGAGGAGGAGTTCTACCAAGAAGAAGAAGAAGAAGAAAACTTCAACCACTGCACCAACCAAGGCCAGCTACTATTAGCAAGCTAGCACTATCCAAGTGCAAGCCACCATTAACAATGCAAGGTAACACTTGCAAGTTTAGTGTTTAATAGGCTAGGATCAACTAGATGGTTTAGCTAAGATGCCTTAGGCATGTCTTGATCACACCCCCTTTACCTATTGGTACCCCAAGTCTTAGTTACAAGTTTTACCCTCTTAGTTTATACAAAGTCTTTACTTGTTTAGAAGGTAGCATAAGAAGTATAAAACTTGACCTATTTAGAAATCTTTAAATGTCATTCTATGGCATGAGATTGAACCCATCTTTACCACCTTAGTGAACACTCTTAACTTAGTAGTTTAGAGTAGAATCAAAAACTTGAGTCATTTTAGATGGGAACACTTGGTGAAAATGAATTATGAAAACCTTGGAATGATGAGTCATTCTATTGAGATGTTTTGACATGTGTTGAGAAACACAAATGGTTGATGAGGATGAAAATGTTGAGGCATGAGCATTAACCCTTTAATAAAACTGATGGTTGGATTCGGATGCAATACCATTCCAAATTTACCGTACAACCACATTACCTGAATTGGGTAAGGCTTAGCTGGAAATTTATATGCATTAGTATTAGTTCCCTCACGGGAGAGGTCTGAGCTGAGGCTACCTCTCATGTTGTCCACCTATGCAGTGCCCAAGATGACTGATGGTCATGGTTGGGAGGCCATGCTCATAGGAGAGGTGCTTATACTAGGGTGTGTAAAAGGGAAGGTTATGTTTGATTATCTGCATACTAAGTATGACGATTCAGGGTTATCCCTGACAGATGTATCAAATCTTGTGGTGAAATTGTACCACCTCTGCAGAGTGTCAAACTATTCGAATAGCCGCGTCCGCGGTTATGGACAGTTGGAATGGCCATACTGTTTCATTGTCAGATGTTTTCTAAATACTTTGAAATGAATGATGAATCTTGACTTGACCACAACAGGGTTGTGTTATGACAATAGTTTCCCCAACTTAAGTGATTCTAAAGTTTTACTTTATCTTTCTTTGCTTCAGAACTCGGCTTAGGTTTCAAACTTAACTTTATAGTTAAACATAGAGTTAGCACTTTAATCTAGATTCATAATACTTGTTAGTGGTAGTTTGCGAGTACTTAAAGAGTACTCATGACTTTTGTCCCTGGCTATTATCATGGCCAGACTATGAAGGAGATTATCAAGATGATGGTCAGCAGGACGGCTATGATAACTAGGACTATCTGCCTTCGTCAGTATTGCATGTGCCCCTGAAGATGGACCCCACCGCTACGCTATCTTTTATTTTTCCGATGCTTGTTGTATTAAGACTGGATCATGAGATCCTTATTTGTGTAAGACCTTAAGTATGGTTTGTAATGGATGATGTACTGTGATATCCAATCCGTTATGTCTCGCAAAAATGGTAATCCTGGATTGCGAGGTATGGCATAACGGGCATCTGGGATTAAAAATCCGGGTGTTGACAACCACCTTTGCCTCATCCTTATCCTCGTCCTTGAGGACTGAGATCATCTGTCTCATCATGCAGACCATGGACGACATTGGGATGAGTTCTTCAAGAAATATGTCATGCCGTCCTCCGACGAGTCCGACAATGATAGTGAACTTTTCTCGCCACGATCGTGCTCCTCCATCAGCATAACGAGGAGATGAAGCGAATATATCGTGGATCGGTCAAGGGCTGGGCGGTGGCACTGGAACGTGCCCGAGTCACCGTCCACGAGATGTTGTTTCGGGATTAATTCCACCGCACCAGGCCTTTGTACCCTCCTCCACTTTTTCAACGGCGCTTTCGGTTGTCAAGGAAGGTGTTCATGCGTATTCTTTACGGAGTGAGGGATCATGATGACTACTTCTATTTGAAGAAAGATGCGACCGGTAAGCTCGGCTTCACCTCCTACCAAAAATGCACCGCAGCTATTCGCATGCTTGCTTACGGAGTAGCTGTTGATTGTGTCGATGAGTACTTGCGCATGACCGAGTCTACTTGCCTGGAAGAAATGTACAAGTTCTCCAAAGTTGTGGTGGCTGTTTTTGGTGAAGAATTCCTGACGCCACCCAATGTGGAGGACACTCGCTGGCTCGTGGCTTTCAATGAAACCAGAGGGTTTCCAGGAATGATTGGAAGCATAGACTGTATGCACTAGGAGTGGAAGAAATGTCTGTTTGCTTGGTAGGGGCAATATAAAGGACATGCAAAGGGCTGCACAATCATGCTTGATGCCGTTGCATCCCATGATCTTTGGATTTGACACTCTTTCTTTGGCATGGCTGGTTCCCACAATGACATATGTGTTGTTCAGAGGTCCAATGTGTTCTCTAGACTTGCAGAAGGCACCACTCCCCATGTGAAATATCAGGTGCAAGGCCACACCTACAACAAGGCATAATACCTGGCAGATGGTATCTATCCTACTTGGTCTATCTTGGTGAAGACCATGCGCAACCCCACCGAAGAGAAGCATAAGAGGTTTGCCAAGGAGCAGGAAGCCGCTAGAAAGGATGTGGAGCGAGCCTTTGATGTGCTCCAATCTCGTTAGGTTGTAGTGCGGCACCCTGGTAGAACTTGGAGCAAAGACACAATGTGGAAACTGATGACGGCTTGTGTGATCAATGATCGTCGAAGATGAGCGTGATGAAAGCATCTATGATCAAGGATAGGAATTTCAGGGAGAATTGGTTGAATTCTTGCAGGTGCATCATGAGATTCTTGCAGGTGCATCATGAGATTCGAGATCGGGCTACTCACAACCAACTCCAGAATGATTTGGTTGACCATATATGGGAATTTGCTGTAAACCAACCGACGGAGTAGCCGAATTTGCTGTAAACCAACTGAAAGCATCTATCTATTTTAATTTGAATTGCAGAACTATTTTGGTTTATATGGATTATGTCTGAAAACATCACATAGTAGTTCTGAGGAAAATAGGGGAGGGGACACCGTTGGGTGCACCGGGCAGGCCGGACATCGTCTCGGGGTCTGTCCACCCCGTCCCGCAAACGGATCGAAATGATTAAAAGGCGTGTCCATTTTGCGGGATGCTCTTGGAGTTAGCCTTATGGTCCGCAGCAGCTCACCAACTATTGGCAAAAAAAAAAACTATTGGTTGGAGGAAATATGGTTATGTTCAAAATAATTCAAATAAAACACCCTTAGGTGTGAAAAAAACTTATGTATCAGATACTACCGTTTTTCAATATCTAACGATCTTAAACCTAGAGGCTTCTTCTTTTTGTGGGATTTTTGGGCAGTCCTGATGATTAACCTGGTGCTAACACGTGAAGTTGTTTTGGTGCACCATGCAATTTTCTAGGCAGCCAGAGATTCAAATGGTGGTAACACGTGAGCTGTCTTGGTGTTCCGCTGGGTACCAGGGCCATCATGGATACGTGTTCCACACGAACACGATCTGCCACCATTTGTATCATTCTTACTTGTTTTATACTACTCTCTTCGATCCATATTAATTAATTTGGATTTATCTAAATTTAGATGTATCTAATACTAAAATATGTCTAGATACATTTGAATCTAGACAAATTCGATTCAACTAATATGGGTCGAAGGGAGTAGCAGTTTCATTGTCTATTTCCATTTGTCTTGACATGTTCCTTGCATGCACTGCTTTGACTTCAATTTGCGTTTTGCGTGTTACTTTAGAACTCTCGAGTCGCTATCATGTCAATCCGTGTGACTCATGAAACCATGGTGTAGTACTCTAGAGGCTCCCTATCGGTGTGGCTTTATATATCGACGTGTGTTGATTTAGCCAGTGTGTTGACGCGTGGGCTATGCGTGGCTTTGGTTTGCCTTTTAGCAATTCACGAAAGATCCAGTTCCATCAGGGCATCTTCGTCGGCTCTACCTAAATGGTCCAGCCATGTCTTAGGACGACCCATCCAGCAAAATTAGGCCGGACCAACCTATCTGGGCATCTAATTTGGGTCCCGGATGGGTCTGTCTAGATAGATATGGCACTGGCCTATCCTATTTAAATACAGACTGGCCCAATTACATGCACACAAATAAGCTTCTTCTCTCTCCTCTCTTGGACTGGCCTGTCCTTCCGTTTTGAATCATACTGCTGGGCGTGGTCGGGATCGCAGTTCTAAAGTGACCGTGAGCCGGCCCGAACGGACAACAACAGAACTTTTTCGGGTCACGCGTTTGGATCGACCGGTGTAACCGAGACGAAGCGGAGATCAAAGCAGCAACCAGCGCCCTTCCACCACCGCCCCGGCTCTTTCCCAGCCACCGCCCCATCTCCTCCCCAACCAGCACGCCGCGCTGCCCCGCCGTCGTGTGGCCACGCTCCTCCTCCTTGGCGAGGACGTGCCCCTGCTGCTTGGCGCGTTCCTCATGGTCGTTGCGCCGCCGTCGTGAAGACACCCCCTTCTGCTTGTCGTGCCACCACAGTCAGGATGCGCCCCTGCTGCTTGCCACCCCGCCGCTATCTGGACGCGCTCCTGCTGCTTGCCACCCGACCGCTGTCTGGACGCGCCCTGCTGTTTGTACGTGCACAGAAAATTCCCCAATCCGCACAGAGACCGTGTCCAATCCCCTCTCCTCGGGCGCGCGCGTCACGATGATGATGATGTTCACGGAGGGTCTCGCCGAGTCGGCGATCAGCTGGATCAAGAAGGGCATGGACGCTCCCCTCGCCGCGGCAGGGTGTCCGCTGGCGGAGCGTCCGCAGCTAGGGAAGATCTCGGCGACGGTGCCGAGGAGCCCCGCGATGTACGTCCGGCCGTGCGTCAGCCTCTTCTCCCCCAAGAGCCTGTTGCCGCCCGTGCGGACGACCGCCACGCGCCACTCGGGCCTCCTCGGCCGCCACGCCGTGCTCCTGGCCGTGGACTCTGAGGAGGATGAGGAGGAGAGCATCGCGTGGTGGGGGCTGACCGAGGATTGCGGCTACAACAACTTCTCCGACCACACAGCCGAGGAGGACGGGGTCTGCTCTAGCGACTCCAGCCTGTTCCGGAGGGCGAGGGACCTGTATGACAGCGGTGTCGACGATGAGGTTACGTCGCAGTTGAGCCGGAGGGGTGGTGGGCAGGTGCGGGGGCCCTCCAAGGAGAACCTCCGGGTCGAGGTGCGGGCCGCTGCCGTGTTTGCCGGGAAATGCTCCCGTGCTCAAGATCCTATCTGGACTACACTCGCATGCGAGACGATTGTTGCAGAAGCCCTTGCCCTCTGTTACTTTTCCCGTGATGACGGCGATGAAACTATGCGAAATAAGTATGTATAGAATTAAGCCGGCGAGGCGGGCACGTAATTGCTCGATCTAGTTGATTCACAACACCAAGCTAGTTGGATTGCTACTACTAGCAGATCGATTAAGCTCCTAGGTTAGATTGCTGTGCGCATGTGTGCGTGTCGGATCAATTGGAGCTAGCTTTGGTAGTCATCGGGTTGTTCGATACGTTCATATCTCTCGCGCCGGAAGCTTCTTCCTTGCGGTCGCCCGGCGGCAATGGTCCAACAACATAGGAGCCCAGGAGTTGCGAGGGACGAAGCGTGCGGTAGAGGCGGGCATCGACGGGACGCTGAGCTTCTAGCGGATGTTGCGGCGGCAGCACCTGACGAGGCGCCGGCCAGCAACGCGTGACACGGCGAGCTCCTGGTGGATGCCTGCGGCAGCGGCTTGCGACTCCGGCGGTCAGCGCGTGATAGTTACGGCTTCATGGGCCAGCTGGGTCTAATCTCCGCCGTTAAATCTGAGTCGTTTGTTCATTTTATACTACTCCGTCCCAGAAGAGTAGTAAAAGGCACCGTAAACGTTGCCTTCATTTTGCCTGGAAGAGATAATTAAGACAATTACTTGATGTGCAAACTGCAGACGTGAAAGGAGGCTTTGAGAGGACCGTGATCTCATCAGTGGCAGATATACTGGCTCAAGATGTTCATGAGCTTCCTACGAGGTTTAGTCTGAGATCATAATTTATATCTGGAGACTACTTTATACTCGTCCTTATTCTTTTCCCTGATAAGAAAATGCAATTCAATCAAACGTTCAGGAGGATGGTGTTCAGATGCCGTACATTGGGAACAATCTACTAGCTCAGATACCAAGCTTTAGAACTAAGTGTGTTTTGATCGATTAGTTAACATGGTGGGTTAACCATATTATGAAAGACGGAAAATCATTGGCTTATCAAATTCTCTATCAAGCTGTGAAAAATCCTCTCACTTCCCCTCCGGGGATGCCTACTAATCCTTTGAGTAGGATGCCAGGTGCGTATTGCCTCCCTCCGTGGACTCTATACAAATAATTTGTCTGAATTTATTCGAATTTTGTAGGATTTAATGTTGTTTTGTTTGCAGTGGGTTCCTGCAGGAGTTCGGAAATAGGGGGCTCCTTGGGCGATGGGGGTGATTGCACATGGTGGCTCTTGAGATCAGGTGCTATCTGAGAAGGTGAGCTGGGTGGTTGGTTTGTTTGGGCATGTTAAGTTGAGGTATCGGTTCTCACGGTTGCTTTTGGCTTGCTATAGGAAGCTATGGAGCTAGAAGTGAGCGGGAAGAACCATGTCAAGCTACAGGCGGTTGTTGAAATGAAATTATTTTTCTTGTAATATATGTTTCATGTGAGGAGATACCATGCCTGTAGCTGTAGGTCCAAGCACCAAAGCTAAAACTGCTAATGATTGGTTTCTCTGGTACCCCATCGTATTCTTATTCGTATATCTTTGTCAGTAGAACTACTAAAATTAGCATAGTTTTGATTTACATTACATATCCCTGCAACAAAGTGAATTAACCATCTATGTACAGGCTCTTTTGATTAGGCTATGAGATCACCAAAAATCATAGGAGTACATATCCCTGCAACAAAAGGCGTTAATCATCTCCATAAGTGTCATTTTAGTTAAGAGATGAGATCACCAATTTTTCTATGCACACGCAATTCCATAGGGCCGCCGATGAGCTTGTGTGTCACATCCAACCGCAGCATGACGGAGGGCTTTGTGGAGTGTGTGTCATCTCTTAATGTTTGCAGAGAGAGGGTTATATGGATACTGACTAAATCTTCGGAACCAAGGTAAATAAATCCCCTCCCTAAATCATTCTACTTTAGTTTTCCTGTAGCAATTAGTATATACATGAATTTCGGGTGTTTGTAGGCAGTTTGCATATTTTGTTTCCTTCCATCGTCACATGTGCCAACAGTTGTGTATTCTCCCGGCTTAACACTAATTGTTCCATCTTAAGCTATCTGTGAAGTATAATTATCTCACTCTCTTACTACAGACATGCTTCCACTTGCTGTATGCATCTGGTTGAATGTAGCTCATTCCTGTATGGTCAGTAGGTCATATATCGAACTTCTCCAATTTTGTTGCTTTAGCATTCCATCAATAAAAAAGTTGTTTTAGTTGCGTGAATTGTGATTAGATGTTTGTTGCTTTTCTAGAATAAAATGAGAAAGGTCCGAGCACTCATGTAAAGTATGTGAGTATTATTATCAAGACTTATGCAGCTCTGCACTTTAGGGGGGTCCGTTCTGTAACACTATTGGTGATGTTTCTTTCCTGCAAGTAAGATAGAAGTGAGCATTCACCATATGCTGATATTACCATTCAGGTTTATGCAATACTAATAATCTTCAGTAGCTTCAGTATTATGATGACATAATTGACATTTCATTCTTATAATAAGAATTTGTTTTGTCGTCCAAGATTAAAAATAGACATTGATAGACTCCACATATTTCAGTCTAGGAGAACAAAATAAATGCAATACTGACTAAAAGATTGTTCTTAACTGAACTTTCCTTCTTCCTTTGACTACAGGGGTTGTGCTCAAATCCATGAGCCAGCAACATATAGCTTGAGATTTTTGGCC
The DNA here is from genome assembly GCA_910589775.1 of Avena eriantha. Taxonomy (NCBI): domain Eukaryota; kingdom Viridiplantae; phylum Streptophyta; class Magnoliopsida; order Poales; family Poaceae; genus Avena; species Avena eriantha. The sequence goes on along the minus strand of OU342740.1, from coordinate 267,755,004 downwards.
AATGACAATGGTTTGATGTTTCTGTCTTCCCTTATGAAATTATGTTATTGATTCCTTGGAAGGTTTTGGTTCTTCCTCTGCTTATGTGGCCATGGAAAAACCCAGATCAACAAACCATTTGTTTGGTACTACTATACTGTGTGTCCATGTTATATTGTATAAATTTTTGTATCAACCAAAGCACCGAATTGAATTTTTTTAATCAACCAAACCTGTGTACTGCTCTATTTCAGAGGACCATGCTCTCCTTACAACATGGGCTTCCACCGTGTTCATCTACATCTGCACTTCCTCTGGATCCTATTCACATATACAATGAGTTTTTTTAGGGTTAAACTGCAGTTTTATAATATTGTAGGACAATATTTACAGTCTTGCAGAATAACACAACATGTACATAGGAAATAAGGGGACTATAAAATGGAGAAAAATAAAAGCCGAGTTTGAAGCCAATCTTTGAAACTTTGAATATGCTTCTTTTTCATCCTGTAGCCAAGGAGATGCATCTCATTCAGGTTTCCAGCTTGCAGAAGTTGGATTCGGGTCCTTGAAACTTTTGTTATTTCTGACGATCCATATGCTCTAGGAGGCAAAGATCATGATTTCCATCGAGAAGGGTAGACTTAGCTTATTATTTATGTCTTCATAAGGCTCAAAGACTGACATGTTTCTATTTCTCCGTGGACAGATATAGTCCCAACATTGAACAGGAAAGGGGCATGTCCAGAAATTGGAGAGTAGCACAATTGTATGACTGCAGATGTATGTTCTTCCTGGCCAACAATTTTTTGATGTTTAATCTGTCATGTAGAAGGAGCCATAAGAAAAGTTGCTACCGTTGAGTTGACTTATCTCATATGTGTTTTCTTGAGATGGTCCTGAAATAGAGCAGGGAAGGATGTCTAAGTGCCAATCTGCTATAGTAAAGTTGACTTATCCAAGTGACGAGGTGATGGACTCGGGGTTCGGGGAAAAGAGAACGCTGGGCATTTCGTCGGATGTCAGGGAAAACAATAGAATCAAAGTCGCCTGAATATTGGGAAAACACTCTATTATAAGTTGTCCTCTAGATTTCGGTGTCTATTGTATTGTATCCTGCCCTCTTCGTTGGCCCCTCCTAGCATTTATATATGAGGAGGCTATGTCTCGGGTACCAATACGAGTTGGGTTACAAGTTTGAGTTCGTATCTAGTCTAGTCTTGACTTTCCTAGTCTTGTATCACCAGGAGTCTATGTCTTTGTAGGCTTCGTATCAGCCAAACCGTTATGGGCTTCATGTATCTCGGCAAATCTACGGGTGAGGCTTCCGTTGGACCACACCATGTATACCAATAATAGACACCCGACGGGTTATGCCCATGTCATTAGGCCCCGAGTCTATGTTCGGATGCTTGTATCCGAGCATAGGCTCAAAGCCCTTTTTAATATGCTCAAAAGGTGAACTCGAAGATTTCTTCGAATGTGTGAACTTGTTGATGTCTTGTTTGGCTGATGCAATGGATGATGTTGTCTTCTTCTTGAAGTGATGTCAGCATTTTCATCAGGTTCTCCCGATGGGAGTAACTTTTGAGGCTACACTCGGGTAGACTCAAAGTTATGCTTCTTCACTTTAGATATCCTTCCATCGACTCCTGTTTGGGCGATTTCTGTTTTTTTCTATCGGGTGCGCGACCAGCGCTTCTGATGGGAGTAGCCCCCGAGGCTATGTTCAGGTGTTTGCACCAGAGCATAGGCTCAGAGATCTTCTTCATCCGAGAATTTCTCCGTGTAGATAAAATAGGGACCCTGAAAAAGGACATGTAGATTATGTAAAATCAGCCGAAAATATAGCTTGTTGTAATTTCTTTCAGATGTGTGAATTTGGAACTTGATATATTTGAACCTTTTATATATTTTTGCCGATGGACATGGCATTTGCGCCCCTCGCGAGACCTTTTCGTTATCCTGATGCCCATTGGGCCAGATCAGTTACTCGGGTCAAAGCGTGTTTTTGACGTATTTCATGGTGGAGCCGAAGAATTTTTAATTTGCGCTGAGTAGCGAAGCCCCCGAGTATCGGAGTGTGATTATGTAATAATTTATTTGACTGAACCCCCGAGGGTCGGGTGTAATAGAGTAATGAGAAGTAGACTCGGTTAAGAGAACTTAGCTTTAATGATATCATGCACGCGAAGATGATCTTCACCCGATGAATTTCTCGACTCGGGTCTTGATTTTTCTCGGGTTCGTCACCAGTTAACGTGAGTGATGTTTAGTCAATTTCGTGGGAGGACCCGACAAAAATAGCTCGATATAGTCGCCATCCTTGCAAAAAATATAAAGAATTATGAAGTACTTGCATCTTGTAAAGAATATCGCCTTTTAATTTGTCATAACACTTTCTGGTGCCATCGGACCCGACACTTTTGCACTGTAACACGAGACCTTGTCGTTATCCTGGCGCCCTTAGTCTCAGTACCTTGCCGACCTGTCAGTTGGGCTGCAACTAGGTCGGAGTTTTTTAGGATTCGACGTTCAGACAGAGTCAGCTATTCCGGAAATCACGTATGAGGTGCTTGAGTGCACAAAGTCAATGACACTTAGGTTACTCGAAGGGTGCAGCCCTCAATTATTTCGAGTGCGATTAAAATAAGAGAGAAAATCAACTCGAAGTAGATAACTTAGCTTTGTTGGTAGTTGACGAGGTTGATGTGGTCGGAGGAGCTGGAACCGATGACGGCAATAGGTCGTTGCATCCGAAGATTTTGTAGCGGGTCGTAGGATTTGAGGGATTTGGCGGGTCGCGCGGTGGAGTAGTCGGCGTAGCCCCCGACCATGGAACTAATGCACTCAAATGGATTCAATGTAGGGACGGGTCGCTGGCACACTACTTGATCTTGAGGTTATTTTCTTTTGGCATACGAGCAAGATTGGTCCGTGCATTCCATGTGATGAATTTTCCTTGGACTTTATCCGTGCTTTCCATGCGAAGATAATCTGATTTTGACGAAGACGGAGTCCATCTCAGATTGTAACAAGGATTCTTCTTGTAGTCGCTCCACACCCGTTGCTCTCGAAATAGGTTTTTGCCCCGCTTTATAAATAAAGCACACATGTGAGACCGCTACTGGGTCAGACAGCACAACGCCCAAAGAAAAATACACCACACGATACATGAGGCTAGGACGATCCACGCCCAAAAAAAAAATGGAAGAAACAACGAATCGACGAGACTAGGGTGACCCGCCACCGTTGTGCCCTCCGGAAGAGTCCCACCACACATCTAGCACACTGAAATGCCCAGTGCCAAGACAACACCTTCAACAAGGAGGCACTGCTGCCTGGGCCAGAACACTGGACCTAGGGGTTTCCCCTGGCACTCAGATATCAGTAGGCAGGGGATATCCGCGACGCCCTCCAAGAAGGAATGGCGCTACCCGAGGGCGGCACCGTGACGAAGTCGACAGGGATTTCTTCCTACCCTCACCTACACAGAACCCCGGGCGAATCAGTGCACCACCACCCACTTTGCCGCCCACCGACATACACCACCACGATCTTGCGGCCACCATCGTCATCTTATCATCGTGGACACAGCAAGCAGCCCGAGGACAGAGGAAAAAGACCTAGAACGAGTATGGGATGGCAACACCGCCGCCACGCGGGAGGAGCCCCCCTCCAGCACCGAGAGGTGGTCGTTGACCGGACAAGGCAGCAGGGTCACACCAGGCCTGCGGGCCCGGCCGAGCCCCGGAGGGCCCGTAAAGTCCCTGTCGCCTTGCTACAACAGGCTAGGCGCCGTGCTACCGATCCCTACTCGCTCACAGTCGCCGCCGCCATCTTCAGAAGGTGCCCTGCTGCAGACGAGCGGGCCCGCCGAAACCCAGATCGGGCCCGAAGGGCCCAGATCTGGGCCAGGAGGGCCGAAGCACTCGTGCCAGCAGCCGAGGCACCCCGCCAGGCCGTCAGCGTGCGGCCGGGAAGCCGCAGTAGAGGGCTCACCGGCCCGCCTTGGGCCAATCGGGCGAGAGCCGACGCCAGCGTGCCCTGGCCGCAGCGCCACCAAGCCACGCAGAGACTCCACCTCGCCACCGGCGCCGCCGCCCAGCCCACCCGCACGGACCGTAGCTTCCCGAGTTGCGCTGCCGCCATGGAGAGCTCCAGCCCCGACCGGCTCCCAGGGCGCGGGAAAAGAAGGGCCGCCGCCGCTGGCTCGTCTCGGGCTTCGCTCGACGACCTCTGCCGGCGGTGGCGCCGGGGAGGACGAGAGGAGGGGGTAGGAGGGCCGGCGAGGGAGGGGGCTCGCGCCGCCGCCCTCGGAGGGGGGGGGGGGAGGGCGGGGAGCGCGAGAGCAGGGTAGGGTTTTTTGAGCACCAATTCTTTTGGCGGCTTAAAAAATAAGTTCTCCACGCCCGTTGCTCCCTAGGTCAATTTCCCCGACTCGTACTCAACATGAATTGCCATCAGTTTTCAATTCGTGTTGGAAAATGATCCAGTATGTTTTGTTTTTTCCATCGGGCTTGTTGGCTGCTTCCTCTTTTTTTTCTTGCTATTAAAAAAAAATATGACGTGTGGTGGTCCATGTGCTAGCCGATCATAGTCCAGTTCAACCCCAAAACGTCACGTCGGTCTTCGTGTGCGTCTAAATGCCTCCAGATCCCCTCTGAGTTAAGTTCAGAACGAGAGCTCTTCTTCAAAAAATAAATATCGGCAGCATAGCTTGATTGATTCGTTTCTTTAGTTCAATCCTTGATACGATGGCAACGCCTACAGAGATCACATCTACAGTTAGAAATAATGGACTAATCTATTTAAACTCATATGTAATTTCAGTTTTTCTCTAAATCTTATAGCCCATCTGTAATTTAGCTCAATTTGATGGCAGCTTACATATGAGTGGACTGGGAGCTAAACTTTAGTCCCACATGGAAAGTTGAAGGAGGGTTACATCACTTAGTAAAGTGAGTGAGAAGAGGAGAACTACACGCGCGCTCCTCCGACGACGCCGCCGCCGCTCGCACGCCCGTCCGCCCGCTCGTCTCGTCACGACGCGCGCGCGCACGTCGCGGGTTGCGAAAATTTTGTGCGGTTTTGACAGACGTATCAAAAGTCAGTCTATTCGCGTCATTCCTAAATCGTGGGCTATTTGTAACCGACCCGAACATGCGCAACATGGGCTTGGTCCACAACGTGCCCTATGCGGGATTCCCGAGCCGCTCTATATAAACGCCAGTACGGATTTCACCACGACCGACTGAAAACCAATCTAGGATTTTGCCTCCTCTCTGCCTTGCACCGCCACCGTAGTCTACTCCATCCCGCTTGCCGGCGTGCACCGGCGAATGGGAGAGCAGGTCTCCGGAACCACTCGCATTTGCGATCATGTACGGGAGAAGGCGAATAAGGTTTTTGGAAGCGCTCTGCGCTACTGCTCGAGTTCTGCATCACGGCTCGTCTTCCATCCAAGTCGGGCGGCGCTGTCTATCGTCGTCTTCGCCGCCGTCTGCTTCGATCAATCTTCCCCAAGGTTACTGCTGCAACTACTGCAATCAAACGGTACGTGCGACGTGCTGCTATCTGGTTATTCATCATGTTCTGTGAGTACATGTTTAGCTGCTGCTTGTTTCCGTTCATCTTGTTATTTAGTACATCTAGTATGTTCGAGTTACATGTGCTAGTAGCTGGTATTGTCATGTTTAATATTCTAGAATTAATCATGGAAATTGTGCCTAATTATCCAACAATCCAAAAACCTTATTATAGGCAATTTTCCGATATAAACATGAGACACTTGGCCGATGCGATGAAGCCGGAAAAGTTTGCCGGTGTTCATTTTAAGAGGTGGCAGTATAAGACCACTATGTGGCTGCAAAATCTGAAAGTATTCGAGGCTAGTGAGGATTTACCTGAAGGAACTATATCTGATCAAGATCAGAACAAGTTCAAGGAAACCAATTGTAACTACCTCGGACCCTACGCTCTAAGTTCAAGCCTGGATGATTCAGAAGTGGTTAAAATAGTACAGCGAGCGCCCAGGGGCCACCCACGTGTAGACCCGTCGGCCGTCTTAACCACTTCCAAGACATCGGGGCAAGAGCGAGCGGCGTAGGCAACAGGCGAAAAGATCAAATACATACACAAGTGAGTATGTATGCAAGCTACCATACAACAGTTTTCAGAGCCATTCCATCTAAAAGAAATAGAAATGTTGCAACGCCATACGGCAAGATCCAAATATCCTAGATAGGGATAATAGTTTAGGATAGCTCCTTATACATCAAACATCAGAGTATCAAGCAGAAGCGGGAAACAAGATCCGAGTACGGACAATAAGCAAATCGGCATAAGATGCCACATAAATAAACACATCCCGCCCACAGATCTCGCGGATCCCCATCCCCGGAATCTCTACACCGAGTGATCGTTGCCAACATCATCTGTCTCCTTCACCCAGTATCCATCTTGCGAATACACCTGTTCATCTGAATCAAACAATTTATCGTGTGAGACCCTAGGGATACTCAGCAAGTCTTTATGCCTCTAAAGGCGACATATACCTGGGGTGACGCAATTGCAGCAAAAGATAATAACTAACCAGCCTATGGACACTCGCTAACCATCCGCCTAACTAATGATAGACGGATGTCCGTTAATTAGTAACAGCAGTGATAACAGTATAAAGTAACAGATCCATCCTCCTTCTCGCTTACCAACGAGAAAGCGGACGAACAACCCATCCGTTGGCAGTTTTATTAACCATTCCATGAGTGTTGCACTATTTACTATTCAGGTATTTAGTCAATTAAAAGCGGTACTTTAGTTTCCGTGCACCAGTTATCTCCCGTGCAACCTCTATATTGCCATGGACACCTCCTAATACCTGTTGTTTGGTAGATAGCTGGCCTTGCGAGTCGTAGTTGCTTGCGCAGGTGCGATCTCGTGTTGTCGAGCACCCTAGTTGTTGGAATGCTGGCAGATGTTTACGGTGGAGATGCTTAATGGTGGAGATGATCATGACTTTAAACACAACTATTAAATTGCTAGATATAACTAATGCAGAGGCATCGGTGGGCAATAGATGTTATTTGGTTCTTCCACGCTCACTTGTGTCCCGTAGAACCCTGAGTACTTGATACCTGTTCCTTGATTTTTCGCACTATCCACATCCGGGAGGCCGTGGACCCCCCTGAGCCAAAGCTTGATTCATTTCTATTTCTTGGAGCCACAAACTAGTTTGGGGTTTTATTACTATCCTGTACTTATGCCATGCTTTACCGCTTTATTTACGATTGTGCGTGGAGCACCTGTACTGTTTAGGATCGTGACACGTTTTCGCTGTATCGACAAGCCCAGTCACACTTTCGGGTTCCCAGTCGTTTACACCCGTCCACACAAACCTTGGGTCCGTTCCGGAGCTGGCCAACTTCGTTGCGGGTAGCTTAGTGGGGTGGGCCCCTGAAATATTTTATGAATCCTGTGATCGCTTTGTCGTGAATGCCTCGTTGGGTTTTGAGTTGGTTTTTCCGAGGTTGATCGAGTGTGTGTTGCTATTTGTGCACCCCTGCAGGGTAAAACTTTCTGAAAGCCGTGTCCGCGGTTATGGATGACTTGGGGCACAGTATCTCGATCATAGACAAGCATAACTAAAGTAGTGCTATAAACTTGACTTAATATATGACTAGTAATCAGATTCAACTATCATGGAATGGATATTAAAATGCCAACAACTGGTGGATCTGGGGTTGTTTTGCGACATGCTGTACCTGCTTAGTAAGTATTGCAACTCCAATGGAATGTGATAAAAGTGCCAACAATTGCTGGGTTTTGGGATTCCTCAGGACAATTATATCTGACTAGTAATGTTCCAACTACAATGGAATGGTGATTAAAACTGCCCACTACTTATCAGGATGACTCAAGCTATCTATATCTGACTAGTAAGTGCTTCAACTATAATCGAATGAATAAAACTGCCAACTGTGTGTTCCTCGGTTTGCCTTCCTCGTTTGGTCTCGAGGGGGAATACTAGGATGGGTATGTTTGGTGTTACTATCAGGTTGGATCCGGATAGGTCTTTCTTATCCCTCTCTAATAGCCGCCAGTTTTACTGAGTCTCTATAGGTTGTTTAGTGCTGCTGTGCTGCCGCTTCAGTCCACCATACCTATGTAGGCGAGAGCCGCCGAATTCTAGCATCACCGTGTACTGGCCTCAGTACTGACGCTCCTCTTTTTCCTTTGCCCTTTGTCGGCACCCCTTTTGTTTTAGCAGGTTTTGAGATCGACGTCGTTAGCAGGGTTACCCTTCCGGCTTGGCCTGGGCAGGGTTATGGACGCCATTGGTTATTCTTCAGGGCTCTTAGCCCCATTTGCATCTTGTCCGTACTCGGACGCTGTGTCGTTTTCAAGGTGATTTGGATCTTTGTATTGTATATCTGTATTCTTGACTCACCGAGTCGCTGTTGTATAAATATTTGTTCTGTGGGTCCCATCGAGGACTGTTGTGTAATGGTATTACTTCGTTTTTTCACCCGCACGAAAGTGCCTGGTGGGCGTCCTTGAATCGTTTCTATGCGTGTTTGGCGGGAAGCGCTAAAACTTGCATAGGGCCGATTCGAGGGTGTTACGGAGTGGTATCAGAGGTCAGCAGTTGCGATACCTCACAAGTCCAGCCTGTAGGATAACCTAGCTAACGGCCGATGTAGAGTGTCAAAACTATTTTTACAAAATCGGATGGATAGATCTGATTAGGTCTGTTTTTACTCCTTACCCTCTGCTGTTCTCCTCTTACCTCGGCGTGTTTTGGATCTGTTCTCTTATCTTCTCTTCGAGTCCAGGAATTCTCGTGGTTGAGTTTCCGTCGTACCTTCAGGGTTTCGCTTCCTTCTTTGGTAACGGTGCTTCTACATCCGGTCTTCGTGCTATCTGAGGAATCCTTCATCTGTTGGACTTCTCGTTGTTCCTTCATTGTGCCTTCCGAAGTTTCCAAGACGACGTCATCAGCTACGCCAGATCCGATTCAGAGTCTGCATCGCTCCTTTATTCCGAACCTCGATTGTCGAGATCTTCAGTCTAATTCCGAGAGTTGGTTGCATAATTCACCTATTCGTGTGCAGAGTAATGGTTTGGGTGCGCGATGGCCTGATCACCATCCGACTACTCTTAGCATTCGCTCTTGTATATTGAATCGGTGGATCCAGCAATTTTACTCCGTCAATGGAAGCTAGAGGTGGCTTTATTTGTTGATACCTCTACCTTCGCCCTTTGTTCCCGGCGTGTTCCCTCGACGATCACGGACAATGACCTCTTGTTGGTGGTGTCGCGAGGATCTACACGAAGCATGAAGAATCTGATCGTCGATCTTCTTCCCCGTACTATGGGCGGATCTCGAGGGCGATATCCATTGTTAGTGGTGTCGAATTGTGGCATCCCGCTAAAACCATTACTAGAAAATCGTTGTGTTTTTGTGCATTGCATCATCATGACCGCATGCTCATGTCATCATGCCACATTGCATTTGAGCATCGTCATCATCATGCATGTGTTGGTACAAAACTATTTTCGAAAAAACCTATTTCTGCTTTCTAAATACCTAGTCTTTATTTCAAATCAAAACCCGGGTCTCCGGATTATTTTGTTTTGTCTACAATCGGATTTCAAAAGCCTCGTTTTGAATAAATAAATATTTAAGTTGTTTTTAGGAGGCAGCCCGCCAGGCCCGAAAGTCCGGCTGGCCACCTCCAAAATCCCTAATCTACCCAACCCTATCTACCCAGCCACTTCCTCCACCCCTCCACCTCACCCCGTCCTATCACAGCTCGACACCTCACCGCACCCCCTCCACCTAATCACACCCACACCACCCCCCCACCTGACCCAGCCGACCCACTCCCTGCCTGGCCCACCACGCACGCACTTCCCCAGGCATATACACACACACGCGACCCTCTCTCGCATGCCTCCTGCCTTTTTTCCTGCCCACCTGGCCGACCAACACCCCCTGGCCCAGGATTCCCGCCCACTCCCCTGGCCGACCCACCAACCCTGCCCACTCCCGTCGCCCGGCCCCACCACCTGGGCCAAATCCCGAGCCACACCCCACCAACTCCCGCTCACGCACCGCATGCTTCCGCCCTCCCGCTCGCATCCACCACCTGGCCCCACGCTCCTCCCTGCTCCCCACTCCACCTCGGTCCTATCGCCAACCACCGCCGCCTCCCTCGATTCCTCCCGCGCCCGCCCACGCGAGCCCGCGCCGCCGCCTGGCCCTCTCCTCTCCTCCGGCCGTCCGGGCCCCTCGCCGGATCCCAAGCACCGCCGCGCCGTCCCCAAGCCTCGGGCGCCTCTCCTCGGGTCGGCCCCGCCTGGAGCCGCCGCTCTCTCCCGCTGTAGCCGCGCCTTGCACGGCTGCCGTCCGCTCGAGCCTAGTGCCGCTGGCCGCACTCCTCTTCCGTCGCCGGCCTTGCCCTCCTCCTGCTGCATCTCGCTTTCCGCGCGGCCGCAAGTCGACACCGGCCGCCTCGGCGACCTCTGTCGCGCCTGCGTCGGCCCCGCGCCTCCTTGCCACCTGAGTCGACCTCGCCGCAGTGAGCCCCGTGCCTCTCCACCGACCGACCCTCGGTCGCGCGCCTGCCTCGGCTTTGTGAGCACCGCCATCGGCAGCGTCTCCTCCGGCGCCCTCGATCCCCGCGACCCTACCAGCGAGCCTCTGTTGTGCCTCCGCCATGCCGCCTTGGCCGCTGAAGCCCGGCGTCCCGCCTCTCTCTGCACTGACGCGCGTGGCCGCCCTTCCCGCTCACCGTCACGAGCCTCTGCTGCGACCCCACCCTATGTCGGCTCCCTCGCGTCGCCGAGCACCGTGAAGCTTCCCTGCGTGTCAATTGAGAGCTCGCTTCCTCTGCTTTGGTCTGTACAATGTCACCGTCGGACCGTTTCTATGACAGGCTATTTCCATGTGTGTCCAAGGTGTGGCTCTGCAAAGAGCAGACAACATGGAGAGCAGCTGGTGCCAACATGTTATGAGCGTCTGCGGTCCCTATTTTTTTGCGCCACTCGGAGATCCTCCGTACCGAAACCAAGTATGCCTTCAGCATCCAAGCTGGAGACCCCAAGTTGTTCGTCATGGAATGCCAAGACCCCGAGCGCGCCGACATGGATCCGCAGACCGAACCCGGGCGCGCCACGTTCTTCGACCCCGAGGATCAATCCATCAGAACAACAAGACCTCCTTCCCGCACCGATGACCGAGGACCCGATGACCGCCAAGATCGCCACCAGAACGACTAGCACTTCACCGCGGAACACTGAGTTCTCCATCGAGGATGTCAAGCACGTCGACATGGAACCGAACGACGACAAGTACTTCACCCCGGAAGCCAAGACCGGCTCGATGGCGCGGACCCGACAAGATCGACACCGACCAGGGCGGATCCAATGATCCTCCGACGCCAAACCAAGTCCTTCATCCCGGAACGCCAAGCTCTCCTTCCGTTGTCCGAGAACGATCCCGTCGATCCGAACCCCAGATCCGATCCCCGTCAAACCCTGAGTCCGAACCCCGAACCCTCGGAACCCAAGATCTTCCGAACCCAGATGTGTGACCCTTTATCCGAGACCCCTATTTTTATAATATGACATTATCAACTGTCGCATATTAAATTGTTCATGCATGCATACCTATCGGTGGTTTGGGGGCATTATGCCGATTCACCTAAATTAAATATGGAGTCGATATGCGGGATACCTTTGTCTTATTCCGGACTCCATTTAAATTGGCGTAGCAAACCGATGCCATGTTTTGCCCTGTTAATACAACATTTAAATTGTGGGGGTTCTAAACAACATGAACCTATTAATTAATTGACGGGACCCTGGTTCCGCTTAATATTGTCTAGTTGCATCGCATTTGTGCCATGTCATGCATCATATCATAATCATGCCGGATCTTCTGCCGTAGTATTAAATATTGCATCCGGTGTTCCTTCTAGTGTTTGCTTCTTCGTGGATTAGGCCGATGAGTTGATACGAGTATCGACAAGTTCTCCGGATATGATCCTTCAGAGTGTTTCCCAGGCGAGCATCTCTCCCCCTTCAACCTATTTTGCATTTATAGTCTTTATTTCCTCCTGTTGATCTATTGTTATCCGTGTCGCGATGCTTTAGTTTCCATGCACCAGTTATCTCCTGTGCAGCCTCTATATTGCCATGGACACCTCCTAATACCTGTTGTTTGGTAGATAGCTGGCCTTGCGAGTCGTAGTTGCTTGCGCAGGTGCGATCTCGTGTTGTCGAGCACCCCAGTTGTTGGAATGCTGGCAGATGTTTACGGTGGAGATGCTTAATGGTGGAGATGATCATGACTTTAAACACAACTATTAAATTGCTAGATATAACTAATGCAGAGGCATCGGTGGGCAATAGATGTTATTTGGTTCTTCCACGCTCACTTGTGTCCCGTAGGACCCCGAGTACTTGATACCTGTTCCTTGATTTTTCGCACTATCCACATCCGGGAGGCCGTGGACACCCCTGAGCCAGAGCTTGATTCATTTCTATTTCTTGGGGCCACAAACTAGTTTGGGGTTTTATTACTATCCTGTACTTATGCCATGCTTTACCGCTTTATTTCGATTGTGCGTGGAGCACCTGTACTGTTTAGGATCGTGACACGTTTTCGCTGTATCGACAAGCCCAGTCACACTTTCGGGTTCCCAGTCGTTTACACCCGTCCACACAAACCTTGGGTCCGTTCCGGAGCTGGCCAACTTTGTTGCGGGTAGCTTAGTGGGGTGGCCCCCTGAAATATTTTATGAATCCTGTGATCGCTTTGTCGTGAATGCCTCGTTGGGTTTTGAGTTGGTTTTTCCGAGGTTGATCGAGTGTGTGTTGCTATTTGTGCACCCCTGCAGGGTAAAACTTTCTGAAAGCCGTGTCCGCGGTTATGGATGACTTGGAGCACAGTATCTCGATCATAGACAAGCATAACTAAAGTAGTGCTATAAACTTGACTTAATATATGACTAGTAATCAGATTCAACTATCATGGAATGGATATTAAAATGCCAACAACTGGTGGATTTGGGGTTGTTTTGCGACATGTTGTACCTGCTTAGTAAGTATTGCAACTCCAATGGAATGTGATAAAAGTGCCAACAATTGCTGGGTTTTGGGATTCCTCAGGACAATTATATCTGACTAGTAATGTTCCAACTACAATGGAATGGTGATTAAAACTGCCCACTACTTATCAGGATGACTCAAGCTATCTATATCTGACTAGTAAGTGCTTCAACTATAATCGAATGAATAAAACTGCCAACTATGTGTGTTCCTCGGTTTGCCTTCCTCGTTTGGTCTCGAGGGGGAATACCAAGATGGGTATGTTTGGTGTTACTATCAGGTTGGATCCGGATAGGTCTTTCTTATCCCTCTCTAATAGCCGCTAGTTTTACTGAGTCTCTATAGGTTGTTTAGTGCTGCTGCGCTGCCGCTTCAGTCCACCATACCTATGTAGGCGAGAGCCGCTGAATTCTAGCATCACCGTGTACTGGCCTCAGTACTGATGCTCCTCTTTTTCCTTTGCCCTTTGTCGGCACCCCTTTTGTTTTAGCAGGTTTTGAGATCGATGTCGTTAGCAGGGTTACCCTTCCGTCTTGGCCTGGGCAGGGTTATGGACGCCATTGGTTATTTTTCAGGGCTCTTAGCCCCATTTGCATCTTGTCCGTACTCGGACGCTGTGTCGTTTTCAAGGTGATTTGGATCTTTGTATTATATATCTGTGTTCTTGACTCGCCGAGTCGTTGTTGTATAAATATCTATTCTGTGGGTCCCATCGAGGACTATTGTGTAATGGTATTACTTCGTTTTTCCACCCGCACGAAAGTGCCTGGTGGGCGTCCTTGAATCGTTTCTATGCGTATTTGGCGGGAAGCGCTAAAACTTGCATTGGGCCGATTCGAGGGTGTTACACCAATCTTGCCTTTGTGGGATGCGCTCTGAGTGTTCTTGACAACAAGCTGTTTGATGTGTACATACACTTCAAAGATGGCAAAGAGCTCTGGGAGGCACTGAACGCTAAGTTCGGTGTAACAGATGCTGGCAGCGAATTGTACATCAGGGAGAACTTTCATGATTACAGGATGGTTAACAACCGTTCTGTAGTCGAACAAGCTCATGAGATACAGTGTTTTGCCAAGGATCTTGAAATCCTTAAGTGTAACTTACCCGACAAGTTCATGGCTGGATGCATCATTGCAAAGTTGCCTTCTTCATGGAGGAACTTTGCCACAACTCTCAAGCATAAGAGACAAGAGATATTGGTTAAAAACCTGATAGCGTCTCTTGATGTTGAGGAGAAGGCTCGGGCTAAGGACACTGCTGAGAAAGGAGGCGAGGGTCAGTCTAGCGCCAACATGGTGCAGAAGAGGACCTTCGGCAAGAACAAAGAGAACTATAAGCCCTCCTTCAACAAGCCTGAAAAGACTACAACCTTCAAGAAGAAGAAGCCGAATAAGGTCGAGCTAGGATGCTTTACCTGTGGAGAGCTCAGACACTTCTCCAAGGACTGCCCAGAACATGCAGATCGCAGAGGGAAAAGTGGAAAGACTGTCAATGTCGTGACCGCTAGCAACACGAATGGGTATGGTAATTTATTTACTGTTCTTTCAGTGTTTCAATCACCATGTTGGTGGATTGATACGGGTGCTAATGTTCATGTGTGTGCTGACATCTCTATGTTCACTTCTTATCAGGTCGCACGGGATTCTTCCGTCCTAATGGGGAATGGATCACATGCTTCTGTTTGTGGTGTTGGCACGGTGGATCTGAAGTTTACTTCCAGAAAGATCGTGCAGCTGAGGAACGTGCAGCATGTCCCTACTATGAACAAGAATCTCGTTAGCGGCTCCCTTCTATATATAGATGGGTTCAAGGTTGTGTTAGAGTATAATAAAGTTGTTGTTTCGAAACATGGACAATTTATTGGTAAAGGTTATGAGTTTGGAGGCTTTTTCTGTTTCTCTCTTTCAGAGTTTTGTAATAAATCCGTGAATCATATTTGTGGTGATGTTAATAATGATACCAGTGTTTGGCATTCTATGTCACATTAATTTTGGTTTGATGTCTCGAATGTCCAGCATAAGTTTAACTCCAATTTCACTATTGCCAAAGGTTCTAAGTGCCATAGTTGTGTGCAATCAAAGCAACCTCGAAAGCCTCACAAGGCTGCCGAGGAGAGAAACATGGCACCTCTAGAACTCATACATTCTGATCTATGTGAGATGAATGGTGTGTTGACAAAAGGTGAAAAGAGATATTTCATGACATTGATTGATGATACGACTAGATACTGCTATGTTTATTTGTTGCGCACTAAAGATGATTTTGCTTTAGACTACTTTAAAGTTTATAAAGCCAAAGTTGAAAATCAACTAGAGAGAAAGATCAAACGTCTTAGGTCGGATCGTGGTGGTGAATATTTTCCCAAAATCTTTGACGAGTTCTGTGAGAAACATGGCATTATTCATGAGAGGACGCCTCCCTACTCGCCTCAATCAAACGGGATTGCCGAGAGGAAAAACCGCACGCTGACTGACTTGGTGAATTCCATGCTAGCCACTGCTGGTTTATCAAAGGCATGGTGGAGGAGGCTTTGTTGACTTCATGTCATGTCCTGAATAGAGTTCCTAACAAGAATAAAGAAAAGACCCCTTATGAAGAGTGGGCTGGGAGAAAACCATCACTTGCATATTTGCGCACTTGGGGGCGTTTGGCTAAGGTCAACATACCGATTCCCAAGAAACGCAAAATTGGACCTAAGACAGTGGATTGTATCTTTCTAGGATATGCTCCGCGGAGTATAGGCTATAGATTTCTAGTGGTTAAGTCTAAGGTTCCTGATATGCATGTTGATACTATAATGGAATCTCATGATACAACATTCTTTGAGAATATGTTTCCTATGAAGGATATGCATAGCATTGCTAGAATTTCTTCTGAAATACTTCTTGAATCTAGTGCATCTATTGAGAATTTTGAACAAACACATGAGGAAGTCCTAGAGAAGGATGACGATGAACCTCCCACAAGGAGTAAGAGACAGAGGATTGCAAAATCCTTTGGTAATGATTTCATCGTGTACCTTGTGGACGATACTCCCAGATCCATTGTAGAGGCATATGCATCTCTTGATGCAGATGATTGGAAAGAAGCTGTCCAAAATGAGATGGACTCGATTCTTTCTAATGGAACTTGGGAACTATCAGAACGACCCTATGGTTGTAAACCTGTGGGCTGTAAGTGGGTGTTCAAGAAGAAGTTAAGGCCTGATGGTACTATTGAGAAGTACAAGTCACGACTTGTAGCAAAGGGCTACACACAGAAAGAAGGCGAATATTACTTTGACACATATTCACCTATCGCTAGACTAACTACCATTCGAGTACTATTGTCCCTGGCTGCCTCTTATGGTCTTCTCGTTCATCAAATGGATGTGAAGACAGCTTTCCTTAATGGAGAGTTGGAAGAGGAGATCTATATGGATCAGCCGGATGGGGTTGTAGTAAAAGGTGAAGAGACAAAGGTGTGCAAGTTGTTAAAATCTTTATATGGCCTGAAACAAGCACCTAAGCAATGGCATGAGAAGTTTGACAGAACTCTACTTTCTGCTGGCTTTGTCATTAATGAGGCTGATAGGTGTGTGTACTATCGCCATGGTGGGGCGATAGCGTTATATTATGTTTGTACGTGGATGATATTCTGATCTTTGGTACAAACATGGATGTGATAAATGAAGTCAAGTCTTTCCTGTCAAAGATTTTTGATATGAAAGATCTGGGAGAGGCTGATATGATTCTGAACATCAAGCTTATTAAGAACAAGAATGGGATTACTTTAATGCAATCTCATTATGTTGAGAAGGTCTTGAGCCGATTTGGCTTTATTGATGGCAAGACTTCTCCAACACCTTATGATCCCAGTTTGACATTGCGAAAGAATAAAAAGGAACCAACAGACTAGTTGAAATATTCACAAATTGTTGGTTCTCTCATATACTTAGCAAGTGCTACAAGACCCGATATCTCTTTTGCTATGAGAAAGTTGAGTAGGTTCATGTCTAACCGGGTATTGATCATTTGCACGCACTTGAAAGGGTCATGCGCTATCTATGTGGTACAATGAGCTATGGGATTCACTATTTAGGGCACCCTATTGTGCCTGAAGGATATAGTGATTCGAACTGGATCTCTGATGTTGATGAACTCTACGCCACGAGTGGATATGTGTTTACCCTTGGAGGTGGCGTAGTCTCATGGAGATCTCGTAGACAGACCATATTGACGAGGTCAACTATGGAAGCAGAACTTACTGCCTTAGACACAGCCACTGTTAAGTCAGAATGGCTGCGTGAACTCTTGATGGACTTGCTTGTGGTTGAAAAACCTATGCCGGAAATCCTTTTGAATTGTGACAACCAAACTGTTATTGTCAAAGTGAACAATTCTAAGGATAACGCGAAGTCATCAAGACACGTCCAGAGACGTTTGAAATCTGTCAGGAAATTGAGAAACTCTAGAGTAATAACTGTTACGTATATTCAAACAGATAAAAACCTGGCAGATCCCTTTACAAAGGACTATCACGAATTGTGATAGAAAATGCATCGAGGGAGATGGGGTTGAGACCCATAGATGTCACACCATAGTGGTAACCCAACATATGTGATCGGAGATCCCGTGAATTAGGATCTGGGAAGAACAAGCTAGTGGTTTGACTGAGGAGAGAATTTTGTAACCCTCTCTATGTGAAGATGCATGACTCTCAAAATCTGTAAGGCAGGTTGGCAACATGCCTTAATGTGTTTCTATTGGCTATAACTAAGCAAAGATGCCGTCCTACAGGGCATTCTTGAAAGAACATACCTATATGAGCTCGACTGTAAACGTCGCGGTCTATGAGACTTGGGTGGTCTCTAGTAAACTCATGAAGAGACCAGGGAGTATGACGCATATGCTCCAACCCGCGGGGTAGGCTACTGGAAGCCAGGTACTAGTTATGATTTTGAGTGAAATCTATTGGCACCAAACTTGCAATTCAAGGTTCGTCCATTGTTCAAGTTGCTGATAGACGTAGTTCAAGATTCTAGGCGGATGTTCAACTTAACAGTCTCTGCTGAAATACTGGTATATAAACAAGTAGCGAGGATTAGCAAATCTTCAAATGGGCATTTGAGATCTGGTGGGGGATTATTAGAAATAATGGGCTAATCTATTTAAGCCCATATGTGATTTCAGTTTTTCCCTAAATCTCAAAGCCCATGTGTGTGGAAGCCCATATATGATTTAGCCCAATTTGGTGGCAACTCACATATGAGTGGAGTGGGAGCTAAAGTTTAGTCCCACATGGAAAGTTGGAGGAGAGTTACACCACCTTATAAGATGGAGTGGTTCACCACTTAGTAAAGTGAGTGAGAAGACGAGAACTACACGCGTGCTCCTCCGACGACGCCGCTCGCCCGCCCGTCTCGTCTCGTCACGACGCGCGCGCGCCGCGGGTTGTGGGTTGCGGGAATCTCGCCGAGCCGAGCTTTATTTTTGTGTCTTGAGAAAACTTGTGCGGTTTTGACAGACGTGTCAACAGTCAGCCTATTCGGGTCACTCCCGGATCGTGGGCTATCTGTAACCGATCCGAACGTGCGCAACATGGGCTTGGTCCACAATATGCCCTATTCGGGATTCTCGAGCCGCTCTATATAAACGCCAGTGTGGCTTCCACCATGACCAACTGAAAATCAATCTAGGGTTTTGCCTCCTCTCTGCCTTGCGCCGCCACCGTAGTCTACTCCATCCCGCTTGCCGGCGTGTACCGGCGAACGGGAGAGCAGGTCTCCGAAACCACTCGCCTTTGCGAGCCTGTACGGGAGAAGACGAATAAGGTTTTTGGGAAGCGCTCTGCGCGACTGCTCGAGTTCTGCATCACGGCTCGTCTTCCATCCAAGTTGGGCGGTGCTGCCTATCGTCGTCTTCACCGCCGTCTGCTTCGATCAATCTTCCCCAAGGTTACTGCTGCAACTACTGCAATCGAACGGTACGTGCGACGTGTTGCTATCTGGTTATACATCATGTTCTACGAGTACATGTTTAGCTGCTGCATGTTTCCTTTCATCTTGTTGTTTAGTACATCTAGTATGTTCGAGTTACATGTGCTAGTAGCTGGTATTGTCATGTTTAATATTTTGGAATTAATCACGGAAATTGTGCCTAGTTATCTAACATGTACTCCCTCCGTTTCAAAATATAATATGTTTTAGCTTTGTGAATGAAGTGTATCTAGACCTCTTTTAGTGTCTAGGTTAAACGGAGGGAGTACATCACTATGACGCCCAGCTTTTGCTTCCTCCATGCTGGTCCTATCTTTTCGCTTCTGGTTTCTAGGTGTGATCCGAAGCAACGCGTTGCTGTGGGGGTATCTGATCGAAACAACGAGAGTTTTTGTCTGGCCTCACCCCATGCTCGGAGTACCAATTATGATTGGTCTCAACGAGTCCTTGGTCAGAGGAACAGCTTCCGTGACGACTCGGGGTGTTGAAATTATTGTTGCCCACAGATCCGAATAGGCCGGATCCGAGAGGCGAAGAGCACCCCATGAACATATGTAAAACTTCTGATCGCCAGATCAATACAGGGGTGGGCGGGCGTGGATCTGCTTTCGTCGAGTTGATGCTTGGTGGAGAGCGTTCCGTCGAATCCATGTTTCCAGCGTTCAAGTTTCCCACAGACGACGCCAATTGACGAGGGGTAACCTCGGCAATGCCCATAGTGATGGACTTGGGGTTTTGCGGAAAAGAGAACGTCGAGAATTTCGTCGGATGTCAAGGAAAACAATGGAATCAAAGTCGCCTGAATATTGGAAAACACTCTATTACAAGTTGTCCTCTAGATTTCGGTGTCTATTGTATTGTGTCGTGCCCTCTTCTTTGGCCCCTCCTAGCCTTTATATATGAGGAGGCTAGGTCTCGGGTACCAATACGAGTTGGGTTACAAGTTTGAGTTCGTATCTAGTCTAGTCTGAGACTTTCCTTGTCTTGTATCATGAGGAGTCTATGTCCTTGTAAGCTTTGTATCAGCCAAACCATCATGGGCTTCATGGATCTCGGCAAATCTATGGGTGAGGCTTCCGTTGGGTCGCACCATGTATACCAATAATAGGCACCCGAAGGATTATACCCATGTCACCAAGACTTTGTGATTTAGTATTAAGTTATGATCTCATATGTTTTCTTGAGTAAAATATGGGGTATGTTGCTTCTTGTACACTAATTACTGTATTTGGTTAGTATGGTACATGCCCGTTATATCAATAAGACACTTATGTATACCTATGGATGATCTATGTAATGTAGTCTGAATCAATATGAGCACTGATATTTTCTTGCCTTGAAGCAACAGTCTATTCACTTCTGAACATTATATTAGGTTTTTTATCCCCTGAATCGTACCACACCTCCACATCGCCGGACCCTAAGAATAGATATGTCTTCTATCCTTCAACTCGTGGCTACTTGGAAGGCGTTGTCGCCCCGCTGTGCGTCAATTTCAGATACTTGTGGTGGTTTTACCGGATATTTCAAACCTGTAGAATTGGACTCAGACAAAAGAATTCCAACCTTATAAATCATAGGTCTTCCAATAAACAATTTAGTTATTATGTTGAAGTGATCAAATCCCTTGGTTCCTTGAGCTAAAGGGTTGTTTTTGATAATTGAAATAACTGTTCTATTAGGAAGTTTATTGTGTTCAAAGTTTATCTATTGTCATGATCATACGTATTCCAAATCTCTAGAATATTTTTTATGACCCTGCAGGATATAATTGGGGTTATTTTTGTTCCTAAGCTACTAAAAACAAGCTGAAGTGAACGGATGGCTCGATCATGCAATGTTGCCGAGATAAGTTAGCTCCTATTTTTTTCCTGATACTACGCAACCGATATTACGCAACCATCGTCCACTAAAAGGGTGTAATAAGGTGCAACACATGAAGGCATAGCTATAGCTCGCGCGGCGTGCCGCCGCGCCGTACCTACCTAGTATTTTCTCATGTCTCACCTTATATCACTCTTGTTGATCCTATTGTTCAATTTATTATTCCTTGCTAGCTGCTACACTCACGATTAGAAAGCTTTTCCCAGGAAGCTGTTTTTTATATGTTCTCTGGCTAGCTAGTACTCTCTACGCGAAGCTATCACTACTGGCTTGTCGTCGAAGAATGATTTGCTACTAGAACCTACTGCCTCTGTTCTCAATTTCCTCTGCGATTTGTGTTTAGTTAAAGTCAAACTTTATAAACTTTAATTGTGTATATCAAAAGAAATATTAATATCTAAAATATGTAATAAATATAATATTGCTCATCATAAAACATACTTTTATATTGTAATATAATTAATTTTATAAATATTGGTATTTTATAGAATGTGCTTAGACTAGTTTTAATATGTTTTACTTTGATCAAACCTAGAATGCAGAGAAATTTGAACAGAGTAATGTTTGCGTTCATAATGCTTCATCCTAGCTAGGACTCTCCACGTGTATGAAGGATAATCTTTGTAGTACTCCCTCTGTTTCAATATACTCTGCGCATAATTTTTTCTTGGATTTTTCATATTACTCTGCGCATTGCTTCGGTGGGTCAGTTCTCACCTATTCATTCCCACTCTGCCCCTCCCTTTCTGGTTGTGCTGAGAAGATGAAACGTGCAGCAATGACCAAACTCAAGACGCAAAAGAAGGGACAATGCGGTCAAGAGAAAAAGTAAGCAGTGCTCCACTTGCCATCCTTGGTATGCGGGTCGAGTACTATGCGCAGACTAAATTGGAACAGAGGGAGTACGTTACTTCGACCGGCTACGCGCCATGGCCCTTCATAGTGTGTGAATAAACTGACATTGTACATAACAATGCGAATCTGCGTGGTCTAGATTGGCCAGCTAGTGTGGCCAGCATTGACGTGAGTCGATTCGTCACATTGACTATCTAATTTTACTTGTTTATTTCTCCAGTGACAGGTGGAACCCTCATGGTTAGGCCACATATGCCGTAGAGAAATGTGTAGTGGCATACTTACAAAAACGACGTCGCCATGTATTAGCTTCTGGGTTACTTAGACCATTTTTGCATAAGAAGACAAGTTGTAGGACTGTAATACCCTATTTTTTACAAGAAGGTGGAACTAATTTGCACACAAGTCGCCGGACTATTGGCATATAAGTATAACTCTTTTTTCAGACTGAAGTTCGGAAGAAGAGAAGATGGTAGAGAGGAGTCCACTGCTTTAAGCCAAGGTCAACTGGACTGCGAAAAAAATAACTTTGGTTATAATGATTTCATCAAAAGAACATTTAGACTCCATTTGTTTTAGAGAAAATTTGCTACAGGACACCGTTATTTTCTGGCGTTTGCTGAAACACTGTCCAACTATGTCTTTGCTAGGTACCATTACAATTTTGTGGCATATTTGTCAAAACACACCGCACGACTAAAAAGAAAAGTTTAGAACATTTTCTTCAAAACCAGCCATAACATGGTCACCCAGGCAAAAGTGTCAAAACTTTCCTTTTTTGACGGGGTGGTGTGTTCTGACAAAGGTGCCACAAATTTAATGGTACCTGATAAAGACACAATTGAAAAATGTGTTTCAGCAAATAATGTGTTTCAGCAAATGCTAGAAAATAACGGTGTCCTGTAGCAAATTTTCCTTCTGTTTTAACGAGTGATGTCAAGAGACCCATGGTGTTAACGATATGCTTAAGGAGCATAATCCTCACAGAAAACAAGACAATTTGAATAGTACATTCATTCTGAAATGATCCGCTAATAAGTTGGGAAGAACCAGCCACGACGCGCCCACCCGGCCGACGGGGACCCTCGCCGGCCGTCGTCGGGGTACATCTTCTCCTCCCGGCGCGCCCACTGGCTCTCCATATCCACCACCTTGACGACCCCGTCGGGGTGGCCCTGCCTGTCCAAGAGGTAGACGCAGTTGACGCGGCACGCCGGGAACTCCGCCGGCGAGAGCGCGAACGCGCGGTTCCGCCCCAGGAACAGCGCGTGCCAACCGAGGTTCTCCACCCGCACCAGCCGCACCGTGCCGTCCCCTATGAGCTCCACCCTGTGCACCTCGACCACGCGCGTGCTGCCGATGCCGGCGCCCATGTCGTCGTCCGAGCTGTACTCCGCCTCGTCCCGCACAGACACGTGCAGCAGCTCGCCGTCGCACTCCACCAGGTGCGTGTCGACGACGACGCGCCTCCCGCTTCCCGGGACATCCTCGTCGTCAGATCCGCCGCCGCCGTCGCCGCCGCCGTCGCCGTCGCCGTCGCCGTCGGCGTGCTCGAGAGGGATTACAGCGGGGGGGGCGCCGCACCCGAGCTCCTGGAGGACGCAGATCCGGTTCCTGAAGGCCACGTAGAAGCGGCCCCCGTAGTGCTCGACGCCGGCGTACCCGGCGGCGCTGAAGTGCAGGGGCGTCCACGCTCCGGCGGTGGAGCTGTAGTACGCGAGGCAGTTGGTCGGGAACCCGGCGGCCACCGCGGCCCACCCGGCGTCCGGGGCGGGATCGGCAGAGAGCACGACGGTGGCGACGTCGTGCCACTTCTTGAAGAAGCCGATGGGCGGGAGCGGGACGCGGCGGCCGGTGACGGGGTTGAGGAGCGTGATGGCCTTGGGTGTGGCCCTGGGGTCGGAGAGCACGAGGTAGCCGTGGGAGGAGGAGAGGTACTCCAGGCCGGGCGGCACGGCGGCGGCGAACGGGACGAGGCCGCTGGCCTGGGAGAGCCAGAAGGACGACATGGCGGCGCCCTGGCCGGAGCGGTCGGTGCGGGAGCCCACGAGCCATGGCCGCGGGCGCCAGGTCGCGGCCGCGACGGCCCACCTCCCGCAGACGGCGCGGAAGCGGACGCGGTCGGCGTCGTCCGGGAGCAGCGCGAAGACGGAGAGCAGGAGGTCGGCGGGCAAGGAGCACCACTCCTCGCCAGTCCCGCCGCACGCCATGGTGGAACGAATGCGCCCCCGAGGAGGAGGTGAGACCATGTATGTATGTGTGGCTCTTGAAAAAAAAACTTGGCCCCTTTTGGCCTTTTCCGCGTTTGCGATTGCCTGACTTCGACGCAACGAATGTGTAGAAGAAATTAAAGCGAAATCTCGTATAGTGCGGAATTTGGAGATGGCACGTCCGGTCAATGTGCGATGTGAACCGGATGCGGAAGTTTCCTAGGACGCGCACGTGTTTTCTGTTGATGGCTACTCCCACGGCCTTTCGGAGTTTTGTTGCGGTGGGGAGCGCTGAACACGATGGAGTCGTCGTGACGTGATGTTTGCATCTCCAGGCCGGGGGCGGGGCATGTTGACGGTGTCGGTGCGGCCCGTCGTGCGCGCGAGTCGGGGTTTTTTGCTGTTCACACTCCTCCAAGTACAATCCCAGTACCCACGATCAAAATTCTTCGAGAGGGTCGACATGTAGGATACCTAGGGCTCGTTCGGTTGACTCCCACCACATTATTATTATTGCGTTCTGCAGCTCGCTTGGTAGCTTGCAGAATTTTTTTCAATTTTTTTCATCTAGCTCACACAACATTGATGTCCTTTGATTGTCTAGATGCATTTATAATGTCAAAGATATTTAGTTGACCATTCTGTTTGGTTGTCTGCACCATTGGTGCTACGATAAGCTCTTTTCGAGAGGGATGAGGTTACCAACAAAATCATAAAACAAGACGATAAGCTATAGACCAGATTATAGTAGCTAGTTCACGACTCTAGACAACGTATAAGTTCATCATAGGGCATTATAACACATCTTACTAAAACCCATATTGTCTAACATCATCACGCCAAGAGACACAACTCACTGCTCGATGACGATCCTCCTGAAAGCTTCTGGGTGCTCTAGGCACCTCTTGACAGCCTCTGCCTGGCTGTAGTCGTAGATCACCACCTTGAACACCTTTGGAAAATCTTCTTAAGGTGAGCAGGTATTCAATCTTCAGGTCATGAGCTATTGCAAAAAGGCGCACACCCTTGATTAAAGCAGGCTTTCCTGTTGACATATGTGATTGTGATGTCCCTTGGCAATCAGTCATCGTCTTCAGTATGACCTTATCAAACGTTGTCAAATATGGCTTAAAAGCATCTAGGATGGAAAGCATTCCAAAAGCAGGTGCTATTAGCACCTTGCAGAACTGGGTTCGGGTCACTCCCTCATCCTAGTGGCCAACATTTGTCGGTATTCCTATTTTATTCAATCTCTTGTTAGAGCCCTTGTCTCCACCCTCACCTAGGCCATCAATCTTCAAAGCTTGCAGATAGAAGAAACATGCTTAGCAAGGAAAAGAAGAACATGATCATCCGACCATAACTAGGTCCTCTTTGGGCAAAAATACTAGGCACAAATCATTGGCGATTCATATAAGTGGAAACATTGCTTCATGTGGACCTGTCCTAAATAGTTGTAGTCCGTAGAAGGGGAAACATTGCCTCATATAGTGCGTGTGATGCATTCTTTCTGCATGTGGCATTGGACACACATCTTTTTCAGCAATGTGGTGAGTGAACCTGGTCGAATGCACAAGCATTGTACATACCACTTCAACTGTAGGATTAGTATGAATCCAAAATCTTACTCCTAAGAACAGGGCGCCAAGAAACAGCCCATCGTAATTCAAGAACAAAACAGAGCATCAATAGTAAACCGCTAATCGAAAAAACCTAGAACCGTTCTTATCACTGCAGATCTACAATGCATGTCAGTGAGAACCCTACCTAGATGTAGATCTACCGTCAAAATGGCTTGAATAAGAAGGGGCAGATCTTACTGCCATTGCCATAAAGCATGCATATGAAATAGATTATTCAGCACGAACCAGCAGGCATGGGCAATGAAGACATAGAGGTTGAGGTCGCCCGGATATGTCCCTCCAAGAGATTTGTCACTGGTGTCAATGGTGAGCAAGAGATCCATCGCCGGTAGTGGAACCATCGAGGAGGAGAGTGATAGAAGAGTGGAGAGGGACATGAGTGGCGGGGGGCGGTGAGGGGATTTATGGCGCGTGTTCTAGAAGGGATGCGACATCTCCCCTCTCGTTGCCCATGCGAGTGGTGGCACCTTTTTTTTGCTCGCCCGATCCAGGCACTAGGAAAACGCCTGATTCGGGTGTTTTCAGTAGGCCTACCTCTGGGCTGCTTTGAGTCTCGCGTGGGCCACAACGCAGAGGTCATGCAGGCAGCCAATCGTGCCGTTTTTTGCCCAACCTGGCATGTCTTGGAGGATTGCACGCTACCAAGAGTGCTCCTAATTTTTATGCAGGTGCTTAGAGATGCTAATATTGTCATGTAGAGTACTCATGTAGACCATTAGTGCTTAGAGCATCTCCAACCATGCTCTCCAAGTGATGTTTGGCAACAACGATGGTTCGCTCGCTTGGGAGTGCCGGCAAGAGCGGGTGCCATTGGGGAACGCCTCTCCCAGTCGTGCCCCCCCAAAGGTGGATCCCTATGCATATTGGGAACATTATTTCTAGCAATTTGTAATGAAAATACAAATCGTTTAATTCAAATCCCAACCTTATTACACACATAGTTTGAACACATAAAATAAAAACAATAAATTCATACAAATCAAATAAAATAAAATAGAATTTATTCTTCTGGGGGCAATGTCCCCTCTCCTTTGAGCCTCCACAAATGCTCGATCGGATCATTTTGTAGATTCAAGTGAACAACCTAGTCACGAATCTCCGCATGCATTGCAACGTAGTTGACTCAATCTACAGACACCTTGTGATCGACATTTGCAAGAGGACCCGCGCACTCATACAGAAGATCGTTTGGTGCGGCTGGTTGTTCGCACTCACTCTCGATGATCATGTTGTGCATGATCACGCAGGTATTCATCACCTCCCACATATGATATTGAGACCAAGTTAGAATAGGGTACCTGACAATAGAAAATCAAGATTGGAGCACACCTAATACCTGCTCGATATCCTTCCTGCAAGGATCCTAGCACTTGGCAAAGTGAGATTTTGCTGAACCTAGAGGGTCGGTGACTGTCTTCACAAAGACCGACCATTTTGGATAGATGCTATCGACAAGATAGTACCCTTTGGTATATGGGTGGCCATTGATCTCATAGTTACAAGAGGTAGCATGACGGTCAACAAGTTTTGCAAACATCGGAGAGCATTGTGGCACATTGATGTCTTTGTGAGATCCTGCCATGCCAAAAAAATGCCAAATCCACAGGTCCTGATCTGCAACAGCTTCAAGTATCACACTGCAATATCCATGTTGCCCTTTGCACAAACCTTGTCAAGAAAAGGGGTTGTTCTTTCATAACGAGTGCATGCAATTGATACTCCCAAGCATCCCAGGAAATCCTCTAGCTTCATTCTGTTCCATGATCCTTAGTGTCTCTTCTGCATTTAGCCCTCTCAAATAGTTATCCCCAAACACTCCAACCACAGCCTTGCATAACTTGTACATAGATTTCGTGGCTATGGACTAAGACATGCGCATGTACTAGTCCTTTGCATCTCTAGGAGCTTCATATGCAAGCATCCTCATGATAGCTGTGCATTTCTAGATCAAAGAAAACCCTACTGTACAAGTACAGTCTCTCTTCAGCTTGAAATAGGGATCATAGGCCCTCACATCATGCACAATGCGCATGAAAAACTTCTTGTTAACCATATAGCACCGACGAAAATCCTTCATTGTATATGTTGCATTGTCAGCGAAGTAATTGGTGTATAGCGTGGTATGCCTCCGCTTGCTCTTCCTTCTCCCAACCGACAAGCCAATGCATTTGGGAGCAGCGATTTTCAGCTCATCAGCTTGCGGTTGTAGCAGACAGGCGAGGATGATCAAGTGCTCCTCTTCATGCACGTTAGCATCGGCTTCCTTCTCCATAAACGCCTAGATCATCAAGTCGTCGTTGTTGTCCATAGCCTACACGTTGCACTGATGGTTAATCATAAATAGTGGCAACCAACAAGGATGGAGGGCAGAAATTGCAAAGAAACATATGAGGAAAACGACCGAACACCTTATGGGTGAGGTGGGTGATCTAGGCCATCACAAGCGCCTAGATGATCGTTTGGTCGCCGAACGAGGCTTGGGAACAATGAAGTGACTCTTCTGAATGTAGGGGAAGGTAGGGCGGGTTACGATGGTGGCCTATCAGCCTCGAACAGGCATCAGCGGTGGCGGAAATATGGAAGGGGGTAGGAGACGGAGAGAGAGGCGCATCAGTGGTGGGAGGGGAAATAGGAGTCTGCCCACTTCCAACACTGGCCCATGCATCGCTTGCATTGTGTCCGGCACGCCCAGAGGGCACCCGATGGCTCGGGGATGGGGTGGGAGCGCCAGATAAAGTATTGGGCCGCGCCGGACCGAGCGCAACCTTGGGGATGCGGTTGGGTGCGCGATCATGTTCAGCGCG
This sequence comes from Avena eriantha, assembly GCA_910589775.1. NCBI lineage: Eukaryota > Viridiplantae > Streptophyta > Magnoliopsida > Poales > Poaceae > Avena > Avena eriantha. The sequence goes on along the minus strand of OU342740.1, from coordinate 267,726,536 downwards.
CCCAATAGACGCTTAGGGCTCCCTTTAGGGTACGCGGATGGAGATGCTCTTATATTTGGAGTACAAGTGTTTCTTTTTGAACTTTAGTTTTGAGTAGTCGCTTTGTTAATCTTAAAATTTCATGAATTTGATTTTCAGTAATTCCCAAACAATTGAAATTCCACCTTTGTTCTAACTTTGACCCATTTTTTATATTATAAATATATTTACAACGTCAAATCTGTAATCGAATATGATATAAAATTATTGTATACTATATGTTAAATCTAATAAAACTTCAACGGTATTCAAGATGTCGATATATTTTTGTGTACTCAAACTTAAAATTGATGTTACGAGCGATGGTGAGTGCCTAGAACAGGATGTGTACATCTAAGTAAATTTATGTTCCTGAAAAATATGTCGATACAAAATGACCTAAGACGTACAATGAAATAGCTTATACAAAACCTCCCTTCATAATAGCATCTCCACCAGCGGTCCTAATAACGACCCTCATAGGTCTATTGGGGTCCAAGACAAAAAAAAAGGTTTACACCGGCATGCCCCAAAATACACCAACACAATTTGGAGCCCAATAGAATTGTCGGCACGCCCACGTTGGCCCCTACCCACAAGGGATCAGTTAGGAGCACCGACACTCCAAGCCACGTCGGATTTCTCCGACTGGACCTTGTAAGGGTAATTGTCCCTATGTGCGGTTTTGGTAACTAATGACAATCTCTATGGTCTAATATTTTCGTTTGAGTTTTATATGTAGGAATATTCCATAGGTCATGCTTGTAGTCTATGTATTATATTTAAGTATGGATGTCATGAAGATAAAGATATACCTTGAATCTTGGCATCAAGATCATTGAGTTGAAGATAAGAATATGATATGATCAAGATATTAAGAGTTTGATCTAGAGAAGAATTCAAGATATGGCTCTAAGTCGGTGTCATGTTAGCCTCATTAGTTGAGCTATGGTTGACTAAGATTTAGTGCATGCAATCAAATGAAGAATTATTTATGTACCTCAGGATATTGAGATAGAGCATGAGAAGTTACATGTTTGACCAATACAAACAGTCAAGAGTGAATTCAAGTTGGTCAACACATGAAGCATAAATAATGTACCACATGGATCTTGTGGTATGATGTGCCCTAATGAAGCTATCCCATAGTGGTGTATGTGGGATCAAATTATGAGTCTTCACGAAACAACATCGATCAAGTGAAGTATTCCGGCTAGAATGGAGCTTGAAGCATTGTCATCAAGATCAAGAGTTATGGGTAAGGAAAAGGTATGGTCTTGCTAGGTTTTTCTTTTACCGGTCTCAAGATGGTTGTTGGGAGACCGAGTTATAGGATAGATAGACACACTATCAAGAGGGGCTTTCGGTTGGGTAACTTGACCGCAATGTCCTTAGGCAGCTCAATACTTTGCATGCTTTGCATCTCCCTATTTTTGGCTTCTTAGTGTTTCTCTATGTGAGGTTCTTGAGCTTGTTTCTATATCTTTAACAAGCCCAAGTTCATCAAAAATGGGGTTTTTGAATTTGGAGGTTTTACCGGCTCTTTTTTAGGAAGGTTGAAAGGGTAATTTACCCTATATTGTTTTTGGTTGACAATGACACCGTAGTTAGTGCGGACTAATGCTACCTAGCAGTGTCTTGAACAGGTTTTAGTCCACCGGTATGTTGGAAGATCATCGAAGACCCCCCCCCCCCATTTTGATAATGAAGAGACGTGCTGGAGTTTTACCTTTTATATGTTTCTTGAGTATTTAGGAGCACCGCACTATTAAGAGGGGTTATCTCGATGAGCTTGCTAGGGATGTTTTTCTAAGCCTTATACACATCCTATACACCCACTTGTTCAATCACCAAAGAGAGAGGAGAAATAAATCTAAGTTTGGTAACATCTCTGCCAAACTCGGTTCTCAGGCCAGTTGAACCGGTTCCCAGACCAGACGGTTCGATACCAGTGCCGGTCAACCGAACCAAAACCGGGATTCTCGGTTTCGTATACCGAGTCTATCTGGGCTCACACATAGTGAGTATCCTGGTTTGGATTCCGGTTGACCGGGCTGTACACCGGGTGGTCCGGTGTGTGGTCCGGTCCAACCGAACTTAAAACCGAGTTTCGCAAAATGTGCTCCAAACGGCTAGATTTCTCCCTTGAGTATAAATACCTCTTCTTCTAGCTTGAGGAGGTTAGGCATTCAGTTCATATCTCATTCTTGGAGCTCTCTCTCTCCCCCCATTGTTGAAACACAATTTCCTGAGGATCTCCCATTCTACCCAATCAAACTCAAATCCCTTTGGTAGAAAGCAAGAGGAGGTCCTGAAAGGGTAATTGCCCCTATATGTGGTTTTGGTGATTAATGAAAATCCCTATGGACTAATGTTTTCATTGAGTTTTATATGAAGGAATATTCCACAGGTCATGCTTGTAGTCCATATGTTGGATTCAAGTATGGATGCCATGAAGATAAAGATATACCTTGAGTTTTGGCATCAAGATCATCAAATTGAAGAGAAGAATATGATATGTTCAAGATCTTGAGAGTGTGATCTCGATAGAAGAATTGAAGATATGGCTCTAAGCCGGTGTCATGATAGCCTCATTAGTTGAGCTATGGTTGACTAAGATTTAGAGCATGTAATCAAATGAAGAATTCTTTATGTACCTCAAGATATTGATATGGAGCATGAGAAGATACTTGGTTGACCAATACAAAGAGTGAAGAGTGATTTCAAGTTGGTCAATACATGAAGCATAAAGAATGTACCACATGGATCTTGTGGTATGGGTTGACAAGGGCAAGTTCCAGATAAGCATCCCGAGAAGATCATTTGCTTGAAGCTTGCGTCCATATTGATGATAATGGGCATGTTAAGATGTGTCATAATGAAGCTATACCATAGTGGTGTATGGGGGAGAAAGTTATGAGTCTTCACGAAGCAACAATGATCAAGTGATGCATTCCGGCTTGGATGGAGCTTGAAGCGTTGTCATCAAGATCAAGCGGGATGCGCAAGGCAAAGGTATGTCCTTGATAGGTTTTCCTTTTACTGGTCTCAAGGTGGTTGTTGGGAGACCGGGTTATAGGATAGATAGCCGCACTATCAAGAGGGGCTTTCGGTTGGGTAACTTGATTACATCGTCATAGGGAGCTCAATGTTTTGCATACTTTGCATCTTCCTATTTTGTTGCTTCTTGGTGTTTCTCCATGTGAGGTTCTTGAGATTGTTGCTAGCTCTTCAACAAGCCCAAGTTCATCGAAAACGGAATTTGTATGCATCTTCTATGGCGTTTTCGAGTTTGAAGGTTTTACCGGTTCTTCTCATAGGGAGGCTTCATACCTTTCCTCATTTGGTTCTACCCTCCTTTATTGGACTATGATGTTTTCATGCAACATATTGTAGATCTTGTTCTCCTTGTCAAAACAAGCCCAAGATCATTGAAATCGGAGTTTGGATGCAAAAGTTATTGCGTTTTTCGTGAAGTCTGTTTCATCCCGGTTGTGGATCCGGTTCAACCGAGCCCCACACCGGACGGTCCGGTGCCAGCGCCGGTAGACCGGATCTCAGACCGAATTTTCCGGTTTTCACGACCGAGTCTATTCTGAGTTGGCAAATAGAGGTTTTTCGGTCTGTAGGCCGGTGGACCGGCCTGGGGACCGAGTTTCCCGGTTTTGGGGCCGGTCCAACCAACTTTTAGATCGGTTTTTTGCTGTTTTCTCTCCAACGGTCATATTTGTTTTTCCCTATAAAAGGTGGTTTTCCCCCCGACGTTTTTGGGTGTTCTTGAGCACGAAATTGACCTCCATTGTTGACCCTCTTGAGCTTGCATCCTCCCCCTTCCCTCCTATGATTCTTGCATCTTTTTGAGGGCTTTGAAAGAGGAGATCTAGATCTACAATCCCCACCAATCAATTCCTCCTCTAAGTGAGGGGAACCCATTGGGTCTAGATCTTGAATTCATTTGTTGATTTCCACCATTGTTCTTCCTCTCTAATTCCTCCCTAGCACTTGTTGCTTTGGTGGGATTTGAGAGTGAGGGATTTGAATGTCCTTGGTGTTCTTGCTTTGCATCATTGCATACGTGTTGAGATCTCCACTACGATTTGTTCGAGTGAGAGACCGTGAGATTTTTGCTGTTGGAGGGTGACCTCCTAGTTGGCTTGGCGGTTGGTGCCGCGGTGTCCTCTTCGTGGAAGATTGTGAAGAGACCCGGGCTTCTCCTTCGTGGAGCTTGTGAAGTGGTTGTGGAGCTTGCCATCTCCGGAGTGGAGGAAAAGATAGCCATAAGGAAAGGGCCTATTCCTTTGTGGGATAGACTCGGATAAGAAGGTGAGCCTTCGTGGCATTGGGAAATCCTTCGTGGAATCCCACACCTCTCCAACGTGACGTACCTTACTTGTAAGGGAACACGGGAATACATCTTCGTCTCCGCGTGCCTCAGTTATCTCTATACCCGAGCTTATTTTCCTTGTGATAGCCATCGAGCTTGAAGTACTTATATCTTGCTTATCACTTATGGTATATTTATATTGTGCTATCTTGCTTAGCTTATCTTGTTGTTGGTGCACTTAGTTGAGCCTAGTGTATTTAGGTTTTGTGCTTGTAAAATAAACGTTAGTTTAATTCCGCATTCTATTAAGCCAAAATCGTAATAGTTTTGAAATTGCCTATTCACCCCCCCCTCTAGGCGACATCTCTATCCTTTCAATTGGTATCAGAGCAAGGTCTCTCCTTGTTTAGGCTTCACCGCCTAGAGTGTAAAGATGTCGGCTAGTAGTATAGTGCACAATGACACAATTATCTTTGATGGCACAAATTATATTTTGTGGAGAAATTGCTTGCTTGGAATCTTCAGGCCTTGTGTCCAAATATTGAGCGATTTTTAGATGTAGGTTTTTCTCCTCCAATGGATCCTCAAAATCTATCTTTAGAGGATGATAAAAATTTACATCTCGAAGCTCAAGTATCTAATGAGCTTATTTTCTCCTTGAGCCCCATAGTTAATTTGTTCTTGACAAATGTAAAGCGCAAGTCATCTCATGAGATGTGGACCAAGCTTAAAGAAATATTTGGTGGGTCCATTTCTCATAGGGTTAGTGGTATCTCCGAGGAGCTCTCTTCTCCTTCACAACATGAAGAGCTCCAAGTGGCTTCCACCTCCGGTCGCGATGAGATTTCAATTCCCTCCACTTCACCTACATGTGACAAGTCACAAGGTAATGGCATGGTGAGTGGAGAAATCATATGTAATGATGGTAGTGGTTCTCTTTACACCAATGATTCATGTCCTATAATTGCTAATGGTGTAGAGAGTTTGGACTTAAGCACTTCTTGCAACGATAATTATATATCCCCTTGTGTTGCTAGTCCTTGCATATTTTCTAGAAATTATTTGTCTTGTTCCATATTTTCTAGATATTTGAGTACTAGTGTAGATGATATGCTTGATTTGTCTTGTTCCAGTAAACAAAATTCTTCTATTTCCTCTAGTTGTGTATCTAACAATGTAGACGAAATCAAACACCCTATGGAGCAAGACACGATCATGAATGAAGATTCAAGAATATCCTCATCTTCATCCTCCCGTGCTCACATGTGCCTTATGGCAAGAGGATCAAAGGTATCTCCTACTTTGGATCCCAAGATATCTTCTCTAGATAATAGCAATGATAATGATGATAGTGATGATGACCTTGATGAGGATACTAGAGCTCTTGTGCTTGAGCTAACCTTTTTGTGTACCTCTCTTCGTGGTAATAATAAGGCCGTTGTTTGTATCAAACATGTTATGGACACCATAACTAAACAAACGGAAACGATAGAGGAGTTGGATTTCCAACTTGATGATGGGAGTCGGAGATTCAATCTCCTTCAGCAAGAGATTGCTGAGGAGAAGCACACTAATTGTCTCCTCATACAAAAAATTGAATCTTATGAGCTTGAAAAGGGAAAATCGATTAATGCTGCTAGTGCTACTAACTCTACTTCTTGTGAAGCATCTACCCCAAAGGAGAATGTTGAGCTAAGGTCTCAACTTGAGTTGCTAACTAGCAAGTATAGGAAATTGGAAGAGAGTCATGAAATGCTCTCGGGCTCTCATAATGATCTTCTAATCTCCTACGATGGGCTAAAATTAGCTCGTGAGGCAAGTATCATTAAGGTAACATCTTGTGAGCCTCTTTTGGACATTAGCACAACTTCTAATCAAAATGCTATTTTGCCATGTGCTAGTCCTAGTGATCCTTCTGGTCATACTAGTGATAAACCTTGTGTTGGATTACTTGCTTTGCCTTGTTGCTCTAACAATGAAGCTTCTACTTCCTCTAGTACCTCTATTTTTACTAACCATGTAGAGGAAATCAAATAGCTCAAGGCCCAAGTCACTTCTTTGAAGAAATACTTGAAAAAGAGTCATGAAGGCAAATCCACACTCGATAATATTTTGAGTGTGCAAAAATACCCCAATGATAAAAGTGGACTTGGATTCAACTCCAATAACAAGAACAAGTCCAAGAGCAACAAGAAGAAGGGCCAAGACAAAGTCAAGGATTCGGCCAAGATTATTTGCTTCAAGTGCAAGGTTGTAGGACATCATGTAAGATCTTGTCCATTGAAGAAAAAGCACTTGAATGAGAAGCAACAAGGGAAGCGGCTACAAGTTCAAGGCCAAGCCCAATCTCAACCTCAAGTTGAAGCTAGGCCACTTCCCAAGAAGAATCAAGATAAGACTCCCCAAGACAAGAAATCAATAAAGAAGAGAAAGGGGAGCGCTTGTTGCTACATATGTCGTGAGAAGGGACACTTGTCCTCTTCATGTTCAAATGGTACCTTATCTAACCATATCATTGTTGATGATGATTATTCTCTTGGGAAGGATAAGGATGGCAATGCGTTTGCCAAGTTTGTTGGAACTCAAAGTGGTGTTAAGAAAAGAACCATTTGGTTGCCAAGCCTATTGTGACTAACCTCTTAGGACCCAACTTGGTTTGGGGACCAACAAGCTCAAACTTGATCAATAGGTGTTTTTGGAGGGCATTGGAGACTTGGCTAACTCATGAAGAATTAAGGGATATTCATATACTATATTTTATAAAGCCAAGTTATAAGGATTATCATCTCCCTACCATATACCCAATGTGCCTCTTTGCGGTAACTCGAAATCAACTCTTTATATTATAAGTTACTTGCCCCTTTACATGTTTTGGTTTTGTACCAAGTATGTGTTTGTGTTTGTTGTGCCTAATGCATGCTTATTTTGTGTATTCAAGTATGTCTATGTGTTCGGCACATCATTTACTTGTGTGTTTTGCTTTGATCCTCTAATGCATCTTGATGATATCTTTTTTGGATCTTTTCGAGTGGTTAATGGAACATCCCATTTTGGGGGAGTGATATGCCTCGCGCATCTCTCAAACCTTAAAATGTGTGTACATGAGTACTACCACTTAGTATTGATATTGCAAGCTTATCTAGTCACTATGTGGTGTGTCATACTCATGAGAAATTCAAATTCTAAATGTCCATTAATTATCTCTAGTCGAGGTTGTTTTTCCTCTTATTAAGAAAAATTGAATACCACATTATGGGGGAGTAATATGCTTATTTTGCATATCATAATCCTAGGAAATGTGAACATATGAGGTGGTGCCACTTAGAGTTGATATTGTTGATTATCTTGTATCTAGGTGGCATGTTAGCTCAAACAAGGTCCTATTTTTTTGTTAGAAGCTTTTATTGCTCGTCTTTTCGGTCTTTGCTTCAGTAAGAAATTCTTGGTGTGGCCTTCCTCAAATGCATATCTCTATATCTTATTTGGGAGACCATTTTCTTCAAGTTATTCTAATCATTGCTTTGCATGATTGTGTGACTAGTCGAAGCTATCAAGAATATCTATCTTTGCATAGAGCTTAATCTTTTTATTCCTATCCTATGCTTTTTATTGTGAAGATTATCTTTAATATCCGTGCAATATACCACCAGAAATAAATTCCAATACACTCATTGTCTTCGACAATTGGTATACTTTGGTGTGGTAGCATTTGTGGATCATCTTCACCTTGGTTTTCACCTCTTATTGCCTTTTTCTTTCCAAAAGTTGTTGTGGCTCCCATTGTCTTCCTTGGCTTTTGAACATCCCTTTGATGGTGTTTTTGATTATTATCAAATGTGTTTTTAGTTGAAGACAAACATTTTCTTCTCGGAACCTTGTGCCATTGTGAAAAGTGTTAAGGGTTTGGTTTATTTGTTGAAACCTTGCTCTTTTGGGAGTTTTTTATCTCATTATTTCTTCTCTATGTTATTTGCTTGAATGAGATAAATCTTTGAGCATTTGTGTTTTTATCCCATCTTTTATGCTCAATAGTTTTTGCTTGGTTCATTTGTTGAACTTTGTTGAACAAATCTTGTGTTGAGTTGATTCTTTGATATAGTTGGACAACAAATGTGTTTTGTCACACCTTGTATGCCTTCTTGAATATTTTGGTGTTTTGCCCAAATTATATATTCATTGGTTCTTGAAAGTATCGTGCATGCATGTTTACTAAATGTATATCTTATATCATATTTTACTTTCTTTGATCCAATATATAGGGTATACTCCATCAAATCCTTAAACAGCTATGATGTGCATGAAATTCAAATTTCATCTCTAAATATGCACATATTTTTATGGAGTATGTCATATGTGTTGTGGTTAGTCTAACCACTTTGGACCCAATAAGTTTGGGGACCAAGATGTACTTGAATGTTGTTCTAGGTACATTGGAGATGCAATGGATGCTTGTCTTATCTATAAGGAACGTGTTGTCACCACATGATAATTGGAGCCAAGCTAGGATGATCGACGAATTCTTATCTACTACATCATACCATTGCTATCTCGGTAACAAGTATCTTATCCATGCATACTATTCTTTCATCCAATCTCTTGTAGGTTGCATCTTGACATGAATTTATTTGTTTGTAAATGTTGCGGTTCTTGCAAGGATCTTTGAAATACTTTTCTATCCTTATTGCTTATGTGAGTAATTTGAGATTATGCATATAATGGGGAGTATATAAAATCATGTTCATGATTCACCAATCCCAAATATGCCTTCTAGCAATTTATTGCATATCAATTCCTGAAGGTACTCTCATGTGCAATATTGTTGAAATTGCATTGAATCCTTCCTTTTGATACTTGTTGCCTTTCTCAAAATATCCCAACTAGCATTAGTTCCCTTAGTGTTAGTTGTGATGTTTTTGAGGTTTTCTTTTCCTTTGGTGATGTTCATTGATATACCATAAGAGAAAATAGATCCATGGGCTATATATATCCACTTAAGCAAAATATCATTTTTTTGGTATATCTTATGACTTCCTCTTGGATATCATGTTTTCTTATCTTTATTAACCTCTTATCTGTGGATGTTTCTTTGTGGATTATTCTCATCTTTTCACAATTAGACACTTATATACACAAGAGTGTTAATCTCTCGCCTTGATATCCTCGCCTTTTGCCAACCATCTCACTTATCCGCTTAGTTTTTAATGGTTTTGGTAAGGTCTTGATTTATGAGTGCTCGGTTTACTTTTATTGCATCTTCGCGCACTCATATCTCATATTTGGTTTCTTTTGGACTTAAGCTTGTCTTGACAAGTGTATTGATTTATATCTCTACTCCTTGTATCTTGGTTGTGTTCTAAATGATATAGAGGAAGTGAGGATTCCATGCTTGTGCATATTGTATTCAAATGAAACAACTCATTTATGCACAAACCTTGGGGAGCTTCCTTGTTTCATTTAGATTACTATTTGTCCATTTGATTATTTGGATCTTTTGATTGCTTGCTTCATCCATTGAAGTTTCTTTACCTTGTTATCCTTTTAACAATATTTGATCCTCAATATAGTTGATGTCCTCCAAGTATTCGTCATTGGATATGTGCATATGATTTCACTCATATTATGAAAAATGCACACCTTGGGAGGAACTTGAACTATATTGGCCTTCTAACTTTGTCATCCATTTTGGCACTTGTTGTCAATGGGGGAGAAGTTTAGAGGGTTTTAAGGGAAATGGTTTTCTACTTAATATTGGTTTGTTCTTAAGTGTTTTCCTTTCATGCATTTCATCTTTATTATGTATTGCATGATTGAATATATAGTGGAAACTCTCCCAAAGGTTATGCTTGACAATGTATGCAATGAAATTCAAGATCATCACACGTGCATATATTGTGGGGGAGCTTGCTCTATATATGTTGGTTCTACTCACATCTCTTGCATTAGTTGTAGTTTGTGTGAGTAGAATTGGTTTTGATATGGGCTAGTATCTTTATGTTACTTAACCATATCAAATACAACCTCTTGTATACAACTTATTCTCGGATAAGTTGCGTACTTGTTTCTAATATTCATCATATAAACCCTCTTGTTGTGATTGTAATCAATTACCAAAATGGGGGAGATGGAAAGGGTAATTGGCCCTATATGTGGTTTTGGTGATTAATGACAATCCCTATGGACTAATGTTTTCATTGAGTTTTATATGAAGGAATATTCCATAGGTCATGCTTGTAGTCCATATGTTGGATTCAAGTATGGATGCCATGAAGATAAAGATATACCTTGAGTTTTGGCATCAACATCATCAAATTGAAGAGAAGAATATGATATGTTCAAGATCTTGAGAGTGTGATCTCAATAGAAGAATTGAAGATATGTCTCTAAGCCGGTGTCACGATAGCCTCATTAGTTGAGCTATGGTTGACTAAGATTTAGAGCATGTAATCAAATGAAGAATTCTTTATGTACCTCAAGATATTGATATGGAGCGTGAGAAGATACTTGGTTTACCAATACAAAGAGTGAAGAGTGATTTCAAGTTGGTCAATACATGAAGCATAAAGAATGTACCACATGGATCTTGTGGTATGGGTTGAGAAGGGAAAGTTCAGGATAAGCATCCCGAGAAGATCATTTTCTTGAAGCTTGCATCCATATTGGTGATAATGGACATGTGAAGATGTGTCCTAATGAAGTTATCCCATAGTGGTGTATGGGGAGAAAATTATGAGTCTTCACGAAGCAACAATGATCAAGTGATGCATTCCGGCTTGGATGGAGCTTGAAGCGTTGTCATCAAGATCAAACGGGATGCGCAAGAGAAAGGTATGTCCTTGCTAGGTTTTCCTTTTACTGGTCTCAAGGTGGTTGTTGGGAGACCGGGTTATAGTATAGATAGCCGCACTATCAAGAGGGGCTTTCGGTTGGGTAACTTGATCACATCGTCATAGGGAGCTCAATCCTTTGCATACTTTGCATCTTCCTATTTTTTTGCTTCTTGGTGTTTCTCCATGTGAGGTTCTTGAGCTTGTTGCTAGCTTTTCAACAAGCCCAAGTTCATCGAAAACGGAATTCTTATGCATCTTCTATGGCGTTTTCGAGTTTGAAGGTTTTACCGGTTCTTCTCATAGGAGGCTTCATACCTTTCCTCATTTGGTTCTACCCTCCTTTGTTGGACTATGATTTTTTCATGCACCATATTTTAGATCTTGTTCTCCTCGTCAAAACAAGCCCAAGATCATCGAAATTGGAGTCCGGATGCAAAAGTTATCGCGTTTTTCGTGAAGTCTGTTTCATCCCGGTTGTGGATCCGGTTCAACCGAGCCCCACACCTGACGGTCCGGTGCCAGCGCGGTAGACCGGATCTCAGACCGGATTTTCCGGTTTTCGCGACCGAGTCTATTCCGAGTTGGCAAATAGAGGTTTTTCAGTCTGTAGGCCGGTCCACCGGCCTGGGGACCGAGTTTCCCGGTTCTGGGTCCGGTCCAACCGACTTTTAGACCAGGTTTTCGCTGTTTTCTCTCCAACGGCCATATTTGTTTTTCCCTATAAAAGGGGGTTCTTCCCCCAATGTTTTTGGGTGTTCTTGGGAACGAAATTGACCTCCATTGTTGACCCTCTTGAGCTTGCATCCTTCCCCTTCCCTCCTATGATTCTTGCATCTTTTTGAGGGCTTTGGAAGAGGAGATCTAGATCTACAATCCCCACCAATCAATTCCTCCTCTAAGTGAGGGGAACCCATTGGATCTAGATCTTGAAGTCATTTGTTGATTTCCACCATTGTTTTTCCTCTCTAATTCCTCCCTAGCACTTGTTGCTTTGGTGGGATTTGAGAGTGAGGGATTTAAATGCCCTTGGTGTTCTTGCTTTGCATTATTGCATAAGTGTTGAGCTCTCCACTACGATTTGTTCGAGTGAGAGACCGTGAACTTTTTTCTCTTGGATGGTGACCTCCTAGTTGGCTTGGTGGTTGGTGTCGCGGTGTCCTCTTCGTGGAATATTGTGAAGAGACCCGGGCTTCTCCTTCGTGGAGCTTGTGAAGTGGTTGTGGAGTTTGCCATCTCCGGAGTGGAGGAAAAGATAGCCATAAGGAAAGGGCCTATTCCTTCATGGGATAGACTCAGAGAAGAAGGTGAGCCTTCGTGGCGTTGGGAAATCCTTCATGGAATCCCACACCTCTCCAACGTGACGTACCTTACTTGTAAGGGAACACAGGAATACATCTTCGTCTCCGCGTGCCTCGGTTATCTCTATACCCGAACTTACTTTCCTTGTGATAGCCATCGAGCTTGAAGTACTTATATCTTGCTTATCACTTGTGGTATATTTATCTTGTGCTATCTTGCTTAGCTTATCTTGTTGTTGGTGCACTTAGTTGAGCCTAGTGTATTTAGGTTTTGTGCTTGTAAAATAAAAATTAGTTTAATTCCGCATTCTATTAAGCCAAAATCGTAATAGTTTTGAAATTGCCTATTCACCCCCTCTAGGCGACATTTATATCCTTTCAGGTCCTGATCTACGTTTCCACCAAGCCAAATTTCATTCCCCCTTGAGTTCATCGAGTTAGCTTGTTACTCTTGGGTTTGTGGGAAACCCTAGGTGGCTAGGGTCGCCCGAAGACATTCGGCTTGTGATTTGCTCCGTTTAAAGTTTGTGAGGGTTTGGAGACTACCTTAAAAGTCTACCACGAGTAAGTGAGCTATTCCTTCATGGGATAGGCTCGGAGAAGAAGGTGAGCCTTCGTGGCGTTGGGGAATCCTTCGTGGAACCTCACACCTCTCCAACGTGACGTAACCCCCTTCCCAAAGGTGGTGAACACGGGAATACATCTTCGTCTCCATGTGCTTGGGTTATTCCTTAACCCCTCTCTTACTTGTGATGTTTACTTTGTGATAGCCTTCGTGCTTGAAGTATCTTGTATCATCATCTAGGTTGCCTCGCCTAGTTTGAATTTAGGCACACTTAGATTACACAAAGCCTGAAACTTGCAAAAGATTGTAAAGAATTAATTAGAAACCTATTCACCCCCCTCTAGGTAAACCATCTTACACTTTCAATTGGTATCAGAGCCAAGTGCTCTTCTAGGTAAACCATCTTACACTTTCAATTGGTTTTCTCCAATGATGAGGAGGGAAAGACTTATTCGGTCAAGGAGATCCGTGAACTCTTTGCCAAACAATCCCTTGAAAAGGCTAAGGCGGATTCCGATCTCCATGCTCGAATAAGTTTTCTTGAAGGACATTTTACGGGGATGGGCGAGGGGGTCATGCTTGCCGGACCTTCGGTAGTACCTCAAGGGAGGCCGATGGACATCGGCAAGGAGGCTATGAACGAGGCCTCTAGAAAGAGTGACCCGACGAAAGCCTCCATGCCCCCTAATCCATTTCCGTATATATATGCCAAACAAAAGAACGTCATGCCTCATATTAATGGTTCGGGTCCCGCACCTCACTATGATGGAAATCACTTCTCTCATTGGAAAGTTTCTATGGAATCTCATCTTCGCAGTTGCAGCGTGGAGCTTTGGGAGATTGTGGGCAAGGGCTTCTATCCACAAGATCCCAATAATCTCACTCCAGGAGAGTACTATGATCGTCAACTAAATGCAACGGCTTGTGACAAGATAAGGAGTGCCATTCACCGCACTCTCTATGATCAAGTTAGCAACATTCCCATCGCAAAGGAGTTGTGGGAGAGGATTGTCATTCTCCAAGAGGGAACTTCCCTTATCCAAAAGTCCAAGTATGAAGCCGCCAAGTCGGAGATGAGCATGTTCATGAACAATGATGGCGAGTCCATCGCCAAAGCATACAAGAGACTTGTTGCCCTCCGTGTCAAGATTGATGGTCTTGGTTGTGACAAGTATGAAGATGGGTTCAACTTGAATGATGATATTACCAAGTCCAAGGTTCTCTCCATGATTGCCGCCTTCGACAAGAAGCTTGCCTTGAACTTGCAACTTCTTGATTCAGCTCGCCACTTCTCGCCTGATGATCTCGTGTCCTATCTTGTTGCCGTGGACAATATGGCGGATGAAGGACAAAAGATCAAGGAGATCAACTGTGCCATTGGGCCCTCTCAATCCCTTGGATTGAAGGCCACGTATGCGCAAGAAACTAGTGTAAATGATGAAGATAGTGATAGCGAGGGCATCGATGACATGCTAGCTCAAGTTTCTCTCTTCACTAAGAACTTGAAGTTCCGAAGAAGAAGAAGCTCAACCGGACCAAGCGAGAAGAAGAGAAATTGCTACAATTGTGATGAGTCGGACCACTTTGCCGACAAAGGCCCATATGAGAATAGACTTGACAAGACCAAGTATGAAGAGGGCGCCAAGCCAAGATTAAAGCCAAATCCCATCAACGAGAGATACAAGAGGAACAAGAAGCGTGATGGCAAAGGATTTCTTGGCCAAGAGTACCTATACGATGCGGAGAGTGAAGATGAGGAGAAGGTTGTGGGGGTGGCTGGTTTGGCGTTTGCCGAACCTGTGTCACTCTTCACATATGACTACACCAAAGACTATGTCGACGCTCCATCACTCCCAAGGTCGCCGGTACTTGCCTCATGGCAAGGAGTACCAAGGTAATCTCTTCCCCTCCATCTCTCTCTAGCATCTTGGATGATCATGTTAGTACCAATGATAGTGACGATGATGAATTCGATGAAAACTATGTACAAGAAATGTGTAAAATCATGAAGTCCCTTCCTAGCAATGCTCGTGCTAGATTCAAACAATTGATGAGCCTTGTCAATTCACGTGATGAGACCATTGATAGTTTGGAGTCTCATATTGATGATGAGAAACTAAGATTCAATCTTCTTGAGCAAGAGCTAAGGAAGGAAAGGGACATTACTTCTCTTCTTAAAGAACGAATTGAAATCTATGAACTAGATAAGGCAAAAGATATGGATACCATAGATAGAGATATCACCTTGTCCCAAGAGCTTGATACATCGAAGAAAGAACTTGAAGTTGCTCATGCTTCTCTCACCAATGACCTTGATAACCTTGATAAAGCTAATTTGCTTGTCAAGTGTGAGATCATAAAACTTGGGGAGAATCATGATCAACTTCGAGTGTCCTATGAGAAAGCTCTTGGTACATTGAAGGATCCTATTATTGTTGAGGATATTACTTGTGCTTCTAACCCTTCCTTGGATCAAGATAGTCTCCTTGAGGAGAATAAGAAGTTGAGGGAACAACTTGAGATGTAGTGTCTCAAACCTATCACCAAGGGCAAGATTCTTGATGAGATTCTTGCTCAACAAAGGATAAGAGCTCCAAGGCAAGGTATGGGGTATGACCTCAAGAACGACAAGAATGGTGCCAACCCACCTAAAAGGATCAAATTTGTGCGTGAAGGTCACAAGGTGGTTGACCAAGTAAAGAAGAATGTTGTGAATCGGGGAGCCAATAGGGGCAACCCCAACCACAAGTTTGCGGGAAAATCTAATCCCTCCTATGTGCTAGGGCGCCCAAGGATATGTTTGTGACAAATATGTTGGCCCCACAATGGTTATGCTTATAGGTGGTACTCAATTTGGGTACCAAAATATCTTGTTGCTAATGCTAGGGGACCCATTACTCAATGGGTTCCTAAATCAAAGAATTGATTTTGTAGGGGTATGCCTCCGGTGGATCAAAATGGGTGTTTGATAGTGGATGCACCAATCATATGACTGGAGGTAGAAGTGCGCTTGACCAATTTATTCATGATGTCAATTCAACATCAAGCATCACTTTTGGAGACAACTCTAAAGGAAAGGTACTAGGTTTTAGCAAGTTGGTGGTTTCTAAGGCCTTGTCCCTAGATACCGTCATGCTTGTTGAAAACCTTGGTTACAACTTACTTTCCATAAAATATCTTGCGGATGCCGGTTATGATTCCTATTTCTCTAGAACTTGTGTGAAAGTCTTTAGGAGTGATAATCTCAAGTTGGTCCTTGTTGGATATGTGGAAGACAACCTATATGTGGTCGACCTCTTGCAAGAGAGTCAATCTCTTCCTACATGTCTAATGGCCAAAGTTGACGAGGGATGGCTTTGGCATTGCCGCCTTGGCCATGTCAACATGAGAAATCTTAAACAACTCCTAAAGGGTGAACGTATTGTTGGACTAAGCGGTGTGTCTTTTGAGAAAGATCGTGTGTGTAGTGCTTGCATTTCAGGAAAACAACATGGGAGGAGTCATCCATCAATATCAAAGGTGGCCACGTCAAGACCTTTGGAGCTTCTCCATTTGGATCCCTTCGGGTCATCAACATATGATTATCTTGGTGGAAGGAGATATGGTCTTGTCATCATTGATGATTACTCAAGATACACTTGGGTAGTCCTTATCAAGTCAAAGGATGAGACCTACAAGTACTGCATGGCCTTTGCCAAGCAAGCTCAACGCATCCATGGAGTGGAGATCAAGACCATTAGGACTGACAACGACACCGAATTCAAGAACTATGCCATGCAAGAGTTTGTTCAAGATGAGGGAATCAAGCATGAATTGTCAGCTCCTTATACTCCTCAACAAAATGGCGTTGTTGAAAGGAAGAACCGGACTATCATTGAGATGGCAAGAACTATGTTGAGTGAGTACAAGTCACCCCACAACTTTTGGGGAGAAGCCATCGCCACTGCGGTTCACTACTCGAACCGGCTTTTCCTCTGAGCTCCCTTTGACATGACTCCGTACGAGATTCTCACAAAGAACAAGCCCAATGTCAACTACTTCCGAGTCTTTGGGTGCAAGTGCCTTGTCAAGAACAAGAAAGAAAAACTCGGTAAATTCGAATCTAGAACTATCGAGGGTATCTTTGTTGGTTATGTGGAAAACTCTCACGCCTATAGATACTACAACAAAGCCAATGTTTGACGTGGAATTTTTGGAAGATAATGGTCCCCAAGGGGGGCAAGTTGTTCCACATGTTGTAGGCGATGAAGATTCCTCTCAAGTCATCAAGCTGATGGGAATTGGGCATATCTTGCCCACCGAGCATCACACTCATGATCAAGATGTTGATAGGGAGAATCAAGCCCAACTCAAGAAGAGCCAAGCTCTACTCAAGTTGAACCATCAAGTGTACCTCACAACGAACAACTCTAGCAAACCGAAGAACAAGAACCGAGCCCTCAACCCGGTGAGCAAGACCAAGAAGACGTTCTAATTTCCCAAGATCGAGGTCAAGCTCAAGATGTAGTTAATGATCAAGAACCAACGAAGGATGAATTCGTTGATCATGAAGGAACTATCTAGAAGATCAAGTCCGCCTCTATTGCAAGTGGACTCCAAGTCAATAATGTACTTGGAAGCATATCTAGAGGAATCGAGACTCGCAACAAGAAGAAGCAACTCACTACCTTTTGTGGCCATCATGCATTTGTGTCCAACTTCGATCCACTCAACGTCCATGAAGCTCTAGAAGATCCGGATTGGGTTATTTCCATGCAAGAAGAACTCGAGTGCTTCACCCGCAACGAAGTTTGGTCTCTTGTGGAGAGACCTAAAGATCACCGCATCAATGTTATTAGGACCAAGTGGGTATTCAAGAACAATCAAGATGAGAATGGAACCGTCACAAGGAACAAATCAAGGTTAGTGGTGCAAGGGTATGCCCAAATATAGGGTATTGACTATGAGGACACCTGTGCGCCCGTTGCTCGCCTTGAAGCTATTCATCTCTTGCTTGCATATGCATCTTTTCATAACTCCAAGCTTTATCAAATGGATGTGAAGAGTGCATTTCTTAATGGTCCCTTGAAAGAGGTTACATATGTAGCTCAACCCCCGGGTTTCGAAAACACACGCTTTCCCAACCATGTGTATCTACTCCACAAGGCGCTCTACGGACTAAAGCAAGCTCCTCGTGCTTGGTATGAGCACCTTAGGGATTTCGTACTCATGGACGGGTTTAGCGTGGGTAAAGTCAATTCCACCCTTTTCACCAAACGGGTTAAAGGGGGTGGCTTGTTTATTGTTCAAATTTATGTTGATGATATTATTTTTGGTGGAGCTAACGAATCACATAACAAAGCTTTTGCCAAGTTGATGACCCAGAAATTTAGGATGTCCATGATGGGGGAGTTGAAGTACTTCTTAGGCTTCATTCTGAAGCAACTTGCTCAAGGCACCTTCATCTCCCAAGATAAGTACGTGAAGGACATGCTTGTGAAGTTTGAGATGACCAATGCCAACCCCATGAAGACATCCATGCCACTCAATGCGCAACTTGGCCTTGAAGAAGGTGAGAAGGATGTGGACCAAAAGGTATATCGCTCCATGATTGGCTCCTTGCTCTACCTTTGTGCTTCTAGGCCGGATATCATGTTAAGTGTTGGAATGTGTGCTCGTTTTCAATCCGCTCCCAAGGAGTGCCACTTGATGGCGGTCAAACGGATTTTTAGGTACCTTGTTCTCACTCATACTCTCGGGCTTTGGTATCCAAAGGGGTCAACCTTTGAGCTTGTTCGCTATTCAGATTCTGATTGGGCCGGTGATAAGGTTGACCGGAAGTCTACCTCCAGGGCTTGCCAATTTATTGGCCGGTCGTTGGTGAGTTGGTCATCCAAGAAACAAAACTCCACCGCCCTATCCACCGCCGAAGCCGAATACATTTCCGCGACATCTTGTTGCGCTCAATTGTTATGGATGAGGCAAACGTTGAAAGACTATGGTGTGTCTCTTGGTATGGTGCCTCTTCTTTGTGACAATGAAAGCGCAATAAAGGTCGCCAATAACCCTGTCCAGCATTGCCGCACCAAACATATTGACATCCGCCACCACTTCCTACGTGACCATGTCGCAAATGGTGACATCAATCTCACTCATGTGGGAACGATGTTCCAATTGGCGGATATTTTCACGAAGCCTTTGGATGAAGCCCGTTTTGTCACGTTGAGGCGAGAACTTGGTATTCTAGATCCCAAAAACTTGGATTGATTCACTTCTTGCATTATATTTCAGCTCTTAACTTGCTATGTAGCCTAGTCGCACACTTAGGGATAGTCATCTTACCATGTCTTGGTTTGATGCATACCTATGCGTGCGATATTAATTGATCTTGTGTCATGATATGGGTCCAAGCATCTATCTTTGAGGCGCCATGACATGTGTGCTTAAACATAGGGGGAGAAATCCCCCGCCAACTTTGGTCTCTTGTGGCTCTTGATATTTTCGAATCATGCCTATTGTTGCTATTAACTGTGTTGATTTGGTTCTTCTCCAATAGGCATGCCTAGATCACCTGCCTCCTCTACCCTTTTGGAGTCTACTATCTTCTTCCTTGCACATGCCATTCTTGAAAATTCTCTGTTTTCACAAAAAATTCTAAAGTTCGGTTTTTGGCCCGGTCCAACCGGCTCTAGAACCGGATCATCCGGTTTCCAGCCCGATTCTCAACCGAGTCTACCGGATCTGCAGACAGAAGTTTTCTGAACGAGTTCAATTGCCAGTCCGGTTTTCAACCGGGTACTCCGGTTGTGGAGCCAGTTGACCGGACTGAAAACCAAATCTTCCTCGCGTCGGAATTCCTGTAGATTTGGTTTATGGCTCGGTTGATCGGCCTGTGCACCGAGCGGCCCGGTTTGCATCTCGGTTGGACCGAACTCAAACCGGGATCTGAAAAATCTTTTTCCCTTCTTCTTCCCTAGACATCCCCACTCCTCCACAAGTTACCCCTTCACTTCCCCTGACCCGTCCACCCTCCATTGCCGCCCCTCCCACATTTCCCCCTCTCCTAGGGCGTTTCCACCCCTAGGATTCGTAGATCGGGCCACCATTTCACGGAGAAGGACCTTTGGAGGCTCTCCACCAAAGGAATCTCTCCATCTCATGGTGGTTCGGGAGATTTTTGCAATCTTCTTCCTCAAGGGATTTTGGGGATTTCCTCCACGGGAAGCCATGTCCTCGGGTAATCCCTTGCTCCTCTCCCTCTTCCTTGTCAAATCCCCATGTTTTGCTACACATTTTGAAGGATTTGCCAAGTTAGAGTTTCCACCTTTGTTCTTTTATGCCAACCACGTCAAACCATGGCCTAACCTCTCTTGAGAAGTTTGTATTTGTGCAAGTATTGAGACATGTGTAGATCTTTTACATTGCACAGAGCAGTTTTGGGGCCTCCCCGACCAACTCGGTTCTAGGCCCGGTTGGACCGGCTCTGACACCGGGTCGCCCGGTTTTGAATCCAGACACCGGTACTGCCACCGGGTCGTCTGGTTCCGGTTTGGTTGTCCGGTGTTGACACCGGACCAACCGGTTTCGGTTCGGTTATCCGATGCTGACACCGGACCATGCGATTCTGGAGCCGGTCAGATCGGCCCTGGCACCGAATCTCTCTGCAATGTCTCTTTTCTGCCATGCACTTGCCCAAATCCAAGTTTTTCCTCCGTTTTTTGTTTGGCATGTGTACTTATCCTTGTGCTCCCCAACCTCTCTCTCTTTTTCATAGGTGCCGATGATGATGACTATATGAGTGATGAGTATGTGCCTGAGGAAGCCGGCCCGGGTAGGAGGGCTCGTCAAGCCAGTCAGTTTGTGCAACATGAGGAATAGGGTAGCGCCCGTTCTGGTCGCTTCAAGAGTAAGGCCACCAGGGGCAAGAAACCTATCGTGCGAAATGACGAAAAAGATGTCCCTACTCAAAACCTGAAGAATATGGAGATTGCTATGTACCGGACCCTTCGCAAGCAGAATCCCTATCGCTTCAAGTCTCGCACTTACCCTAGCACCGACGAGAAGTTTTGGACTAAGACTCAAGCCTTGATGTGGGATCATATTTACACTCAGTTCAAGGTCACCTCCTGCGGTAACATTCTTGCTTTCAATGTGGACTAGTTCAACATGTATGCTGCCTCAGATTATCGCTTTGTTGATGATGCCTTGAAGAAAATGGATCTCTTTGACCTTGTGTGTCTCAAGGAGGACTACTATCCTGAGTATATTCATCAGTTCTTCTGCACAGTCTTTTTTCATGATGATGATGACCGCACTATGTTGTGGATGACCGGCACGCGGCGCTTCCGTGCCACCTTTGCGGATCTGGTTGAGGTCATGGGCTATTCTGATAAGCCAGGTGGTTTTTGCATTCATAGTGAGAACATCAAGCCTGCTGACTCTCTAGCTTTCTGCTATCCGAAGGATTCTGAGTATGCTCCTCCATGCATCTCTGGCATGTACTTTTACTACCACACTTTGGCCAGTATCTTTCGTCAGTCGCTTGTTCCCCGAGTTGGAGATACTACAAACTGCTGTGGGTATTTTGCCAACCTCTTGTATTATTGTCATCCTGACAGGTTGAGGAAGATTGATGGCTGTGATTTTGTGTACTTTGAGCTACGGCGGGCTACTTTGGACAGGATGACCCCCACTTTCTGCGTATATGTACAAAAGCTGCTCAACAGGGTTGTGCCTCCTGGTGTGATGGCTGGTGAGCGTGTGGATCAAGAGCAGCTTACTCTTTCTCTCCGTGGCCAGTCTCCTGAGGTTCCATCGATGAGGCCCCCCGAGCAGCGCACCAAGGCTATCCATGATCCTCAGCCTCACTTTGCTACTCGGTCGGGTTCTCGTCGTCCTGTTGGAGAGTCCTCCTCCTCACGTCCCAGGCCCAAGGGTGGTGCTACCACTTTCTTCAAGCGGTTGTTTCATATGTGCCGCTCGTCCTATGATGTGAGCCACAAGGCTCTTGAGATGAGCCAAGAGACTCGGCGCAGGCACAATGAGTTTCTCGTGACCCAGCATGTCACTCCTCCACCAGATGGTCCCGAGATGACTCTAGTTCCATATGTCAACTATGAGATGCCGCCCCTTGATGATGACATGCTCTTCGGCTACTTCCCCAGTCAGTTTCCTCATGGTTGCCCCAGTGCCTCCTCTGCTGCTCGTCGTGGTTCTATTGATGATGATGAGGATGATGAAGAAGAGGAGATACATGAAGATGAAGATGCCCCCGTTCCCCCTCCGCCGCCTCCTACGTTCTTCTAGTTGGGTTCTGTTAGCATCACCCTACTCCTCTTCCTTTTTGGTGTTTTGATGCCAATGGGGGAGAAGAGTAGAGTTCATTTAGGTCTCTACGGGTTCCTTGCCAGGGTTTTTCCAGTGTTCGCCGTTTGCACAATGCCCTTTGCCTTATCTTTGCTTCTTATGGCATTGTGCTTACCATTTGCTTTCGTGACTGGAACTATTTGCTTTACTTCCATATGTTGGACAAGCGTGTGCTATGTGTGTGAACCATGGATATGTCTATTGTGCTATGACTATGTGTACCTCTTTCATTTGTCTAGCCTTGCTTAGATATCCATGCTCTATATCTTGTCATATTATGCTTGCTTCCATAAAGACATGTGGGAAGCTCTCTATACTTTATTTAGGTGCACCTTGCATTCAAACGCAAATTCAACCAAGTGCACACTTTATGGGGAAGCTCACATATGTCTTTATGGAATCCCTTGGTATATAGCTCTTTATTATATCCTTGTGAACTCTAGCTCTATTTGTCATCGCCAACCAAAAAGGGGGAGATTGAAAGGGTAATTTACCCTATATTGTTTTTGGTTGACAATGACACCGTAGTTAGTGCGGACTAATGCTACCTACCAGTGTCTTGAACAGGTTTTAGTCCGCCGGTATGTTGGAAGATCATCGAAGACCCCCCCCATTTCGATAATGAAGAGAAGTGTTGGAGTTTTACCTTTTATATGTTTCTTGAGTATTTAGGAACACCACACTATTAAGAGGGGTTATCTCGATGAGCTTGATGGGGATGTTTTTCTAAGCCTTATACACATCCTATACACCCACTTGTTCCATCACCAAAGAGAGAGGAGAAAGAAATCTAAGTTTGATAACATCTTTGCCAAACTCGGTTCTCAGGCCGGTTGAACCGGTTCCCAGACCGGACGGTCCGGTACCAGCGCCGGTCAACCGAACCCAAACCGGGATTCTTGGTTTCGTATACCGAGTCTATCTGGGCTCACACACAGTGAGTATCCCGGTTTGGATTCCGGTTGACTGGGTTGTACACCGTGTGGTCCGGTGTGTGGTCCGGTCCAACCGAACTTAAAACCGAGTTTCACAGAATGTGCTCCAAACGACTAGATTTCTCCCTTGAGTATAAATACCTCTTCTTCCAGCTTGAAGAGGTTAGGCATTCAGTTCATATCTCATTATTGGAGCTCTCTCTCTCTCCCTATTGTTGAAACATTATTTCTTGAGGATCTCCCATTCTACCCAATCAAACTCAAATCCCTTTGGTAGAAAGCAAGAGGAGGTCCTGATCTACGTTTCCACCAAGCCAAATTTCATTCTCCCTTGATTTCATTGAGTCAGCTTGTTACTCTTAGGTTTTTGGGAAACCCTAGGCGGCTAGGGTCGCCCGGAGACATTCGGCTTGTGATTTGCTCCGTGGAAAGTTTGTGAGGGTTTGGAGACTACCTTAAAAGTCTACCACGAGTAAGTGAGATATTCCTTCGTGGGATAGGCTCGGAGAAGAAAGTGAGCCTTCGTGGAACCTCACACCTCTCCAATGTGACGTAGCCCCTTTCCCAAAGGTGGTGAACACGGGAATACATCTTCGTCTCTGCGTGCTTAGGTTATTCCTTAACCCCTCTCTTACTTGTGTTGTTTACTTTGTGATAGCCTTCATGCTTGAAGTATCTTGTATCATCATCTAGGTTCCCTCACCTAGTTTGCATTTAGGCACACTTATATTCCGCAAAGCCTAAAACTTGCAAAAGATTATAAAGAATTTATTAGAAACCTAGTCACCCCCCTCTAGGTAAACCATCTTACACTTTCAAAGGTTTCATGGCTCTCCTATTTTGGTATTTTACCTCTTGCCTTTTCTTGGGGGTTTTAGCCTCGAATAGATATATCTTGTTCTTAGCTTTTCAAAAAAGCCCAAGTTTGCTAAAATCCGAGTCCGGATGCAAAAGTTATCGTTGTTTTTGTCTACCCTGTTTTGGTTCTAGCGGTAGTTTTGGTGCGCCAAAAATTTCGGCGATAGGTCTGGCGGACTGGTTTGCCCGCTAGAAATTTGTTCAGTATACTACTTCGAAAAAACCCTAACTGTTTCGGTCGACCGGACCATTCTAGCCCCACGTCCGGTGGGGCCGGTTTGCCAACCGAAACTTGTTTGGACTGCTCGTTTTCACCCCAACGGTTATCCCCTTGAAGGGGTATAAAAGATGGGCTTCTTTGCCAAAGTTTTAGGGTTCTTAAGCATGTTTTTACCTTCATTGCTGATCCCCTTGGGCTTGGTTCCTCTCCCTTCTCTCCTATGATTCTTGCATAATTTTTTAGGGCTTTAGAAGGGAAGATCTATATCTACAATGCCCACCAATTATTTCCTCCTCTAAGCAAGGGGAACCCATTGGATTTAGATCTTGGAGTCATTGGTTGTCCTCCACCATTGTTCTTCCTCTCTAATTCCTATCTAACACTTGTTGCTTTAGTGGGATTTGAGTGTGAAGGATTTGAGCACCCATGATGTTCTTGCTTTACATTCTTGCATAAATGTTGAGCTCACCATTTCGATTGGTTCGAGTGAAAGACCATGGGCTTGTTATTCTTGGAGGGTTACCTCCTAGTTGGCTTGGCGGTTGGTGTTGCAGTGCCCTCTTCATGGAAGATTGTGAAGAGGCCCGGGATTTCCCCTTTGTGGTATTTCTGAAGTCGGTGTGGAGCTAGGCATCTCCAAAGTGGAGGAAAAGCTATCCATAAGGGAAGCATTTTTTCCTTCATCGGATAGCATCGGAGAATAAGGTTCCCTTTGTGGACTTGGGAACCCCTTTGTGGGATCCCACACCTCTCCAATGTGACGTACCTTACTTATAAGCGAACATGGGAATACATCTTCGTCTCCGCGTGCCTAGGTTATTTCTATACCCGAGTTTACTTTCCTTGTGGTAGCCATCGAGCTTGAAGTTCTTATATCTTGCTTATCACTTGTGGTGTATATATATATATATCTTGTGCTATCTTACTTAGCTTTACTTGTTGTTGGTGCACTTAGTTTATCCTAGTGTATTAATTTTTATGCTTGTAAAATAAACATTAGTTTAATTCCACATTATTTCGAGCCAAAACCGTAATAGTTTTGAAATTGCCTATTCAGCCCCTATTGGCGACATCTCTATCCTTTTCAGTTGGTATCAGAGCAAGTTCTCTCCTTGTTTAGTCTTCAACTCATATAGTGTAAATATGTCGACTAGTAGTATAGCACACAATAACACAAGTATGTTTGATGGCACAAATTATATTTTGTGGAGAAATCGCTTGCTTTGTAATCTTTGGACCTTGTGTACAAATATAGAGCGATTTCTAGATGTAGGTTT
Source organism: Avena eriantha (assembly GCA_910589775.1). Taxonomy (NCBI): domain Eukaryota; kingdom Viridiplantae; phylum Streptophyta; class Magnoliopsida; order Poales; family Poaceae; genus Avena; species Avena eriantha. The sequence goes on along the minus strand of OU342740.1, from coordinate 267,700,869 downwards.
TCTCCTCAGATGGATCCTCAAAATCTATCTTTATAGGATGAGAAAAAATCACATATCCAAGCTCAAGTATCTAATGAGCTTATTTTCTCTCTGAGCCCCATAGTTAATTTGTTCTTGACGATTGTAAAGCACAAGTCATCTCATGAGATGTGGACCAAGCTTAAAGAAATATTTGGTGGGTCCATTTCTCATAGGGTCGGTGGTATCTCTGAGGAGATATCTTCTCCTTCACATCATGAAGAGCTCCAAGTTGCTTCCACCTCTGGCCACTTTGAGTTTTCAATGCCTTCCACTTCACCTACCTGTGACAGGTCACAAGGTAATGGCATGGTGAATGGAGAAATCATATGTGATGATGCTAGTGTTTCTCTTTACACCAATGATTCTTGTTCTATAAATGCTAATCGTGTAGAGAGTTTGTACTTAAGAACTTCTTGCAACAATAATTCTATGTCCTCTTGTGTTGCTAGTCCTTGCATATTATCTAGAAATTATTTGAGTACTAGTATAGATGATATGATTGATCTGTCTTGTTGCCATGAACAAAATGCTTCTATTTCCTCTAGTTGTTTATCTAACAATGTAGAGGAAATGAAACACTCTATGGAGCAAGACACAATCATGAATGGAGGTTCAAGAATATCCTCATATTCATACTCACGTGCTCACATGTGCCTTATGACAAGAGGGGCAAAGGTAAATTCTACTTTGATTCCCACACATATTCTAATAATGAGTGTGATGATGATGATGTTGATGAGGATACTAGTACTATTCTACGTGAGATGAATTTTTTGTGTACTTCTCTTCATGGTAATAATACGGTTGTTGCTTGTCTTAAACATGTTATGAAAACCATTAGTAAACAATTAAAAACCATTGACGAGTTGGAGGTCCATATTAATAATGGGATTCAGAGATTAGATCTCCTTAAGCAAGAGCTAGCCGAGGATAAGCACACTAATTGTATCCTCACACGAAAAATTGAATCTTATGAGTTTGAAAACGAAAAATCCATTAATGATGCTTGTGCTACTAACTCTACTTCTGGTGAAGTATTTATCATAAAGGATAATGTTGAACTAAGAGCTCAACCTGAGTTGCTAACTAGCAACTATAGGAAATTGGAAGAAAGTCATGCAAATCTCTTGAACTCTCATAATTATCTTCCAATCTTCTATGATGGGCTAAAGTTAGAACTTGAGGCAATTGTCACTATGGTAACATCTTGTGAGCGTATTTTGGACATTAGCACAACTTCTACTCCAAATGCTATATTTCCATGTGAAAGGGCATGTATGCCCCATGTGTGGTTTTGGTAATTAATGACAATCCCGATGTACTAATGTGCAAATTGAGTTTCACTTGTAGGTTTGTCCATTGGCATCACTTGGACCATGTGTTGGTTTCAAGGATGAAAAATAAGAAGCAATGTCCAAGAGTTTTGTGCTTATTGGAATCAAGTAGTATAAGAATAAGATCAAGAGTCTCTTGAAGAAGAAGATAGAGTTCATCATGGCTATCTCCAAGACATCATCAAGAAATGAAGGGCAAGCTCAAGATGCACCATCTCAAGAAGATCTCATGCTTTAAGCTTGCCATCCTCGCCGTGAAGGGAATATGCCCTGAGAGGCAATAATAAATTTGTTATTATATGTATTCCAAGTATATGATAGATGTTTATTTTGAATGCTATAATTTTATTAATAGGAAATGTTAATACATGTGTGTTTAATAAACAAATAAAGGGTTACTAGCTATGCCTCTCTTATAAACTAGCTCGTTGATTAACAAGATGATCAAGGTTTCCTGATCATGGACATTGGATGTTGTTAATAACATGGTCACAACATTGGTGAATGATGTGATGAACATTCATCCAAAGTATAGCATTACAATCAAAGTCATTATGTTTATATTGCTATAACATCATCCAAAGTAATTTTAGTCCTTAGACCATGAGATCATATTAATTACTAACACCGGAAGAGTGACCTGATAACATCAAACATCACACCGTAAAAAGGTGACTATAAAGGTAGGTTCAGATACTCCGAAGGTGTTATGTTGAGGCTCATGGATCAAGAGTCGAATTTGTCCATCCCGATGACGGATAGGATATACTCTGGGCCCTCTCAGTGATATCACATTAAGATAGCTTGCAAGCAAGTGATGTGATCACTAGAATGTTATATCACGGGAACAAAAAAAGAGTGCATGTCGGTAACGAGATTAAACTAGGTATTGAGATACCGATGATCGAATCTTGGACATGTAATATATCGTGAGACAAAGGGATTTAGTTACTATCGTTAAAGGTTCTCACAATCACAGAAGTCATCGTTGAATGTGTGGAAGTTAGTATGGATCTCCAGGTCCCACTTCTGATTATTGATCTGAGAGGGATCTCGATCATGTATGCATTATTCGCAAACTTTAGGGTGACACACTTAAGGGATACCAACACCATTTGGAGGAAATATGTTCTAGACGAAAGAATTGCAAAGCGCTAGAATTATTTCAATAGACACCAAAATTGTTTCGGGTGAATTTGCTGAAATTGGTTCTGTATGTGATATTGAAATTTTGCAATGGTTTTATGTGAATATTTGTTAATTAAAGTAATTAACAAAATTATGAATAAAATAAATAAAAGAGTTTTATTAAATGAGAGTTGTATTAAATTTGGTGGAAATTTAATGCATTTTGAGTGGGATTTTGAGTAGAGAAAATGGAGGGCCAAATTTATGTGAGTGGAGCTTCCACCACATGAATGAGGAAGAGGTAGGGGCAACCCCCATGGGCGCTGACCATGGGAAGGGGGTAGCCCCCCTCTCCTATAAAAGGCCCCCTCTCCCTCCTTCTCACTCACACCTCCTCGTGAAGGATCTCTCTCCCCCTCTAAAATTATTCCTGCATGGTCTCGGATTAGCGAGATACATGTTTCGGTGGCATTTCCTTTGGAAGGAGTTGTTGCTTCCGCTGCATCGATGGAGCGAGGAGGTGGAGGTTGTTCGGTGGCCTGAACGTGTGTGCAATCACAGATGTGCTACTAAGTTGCGGCGCTAGACTTCTTATCGATCCTGAGATCAGCAAGCATTCGACTACATCATCCACGAGTTCAATCTCGTTACACTTTTTCGGTCTTCGAGGGTATGTTCTCTATGGATGTATATCCACCCGTTGGTTGTATCTAGTAGATAGATCTTGGCGTATAATAGTTCCCATCGTAGGAATTTTTTGTTTTCTATGCTACGAACCCAACACGGCGATCATGAGTGATGAAGACAAGGTCAAAGAAGAGGTTTCCCCATGGAGTATGGGGGAGCTCGTCACAAGTCTTCATCAAGCAAGAGCAATCAAGAAAGGCGATCCATCTTGAGAAGGACAAGATGCTCTACATCAAGCTCAAGTGGAATGCTCGAGGCAAAGGTATGATCTTGATAGGTTTTCTATTTACCGGTCTCTTATAGTGTTGGGAGATCGGGTTTAGGATACATAGCCGTACTATCAAGAGGGGCCCTCAAGTGGGTGACTCAATCATATCTTTCTAAGAGATCTCAAACCTTTGCATACATAGCATCATCTTTCTTGGTTGTTGTTTGGATCTTGTCTATGAGAGGATCTAGAGCTTGTGATTATCTTCATAACAAGCTCTAGTTCATCAAAAAGGATTTCCCTCACATATCTTATTGTGTTTTTGATCTTGCGGGTTTTCCGGCTCCACACCTCGGGAGATATCTCACATATATATTCATGGTATTTTCTCCCTTGGTGATAGCCAATATTTCTGTGACCGGTAGTTCGTCAAAATTGGTTTCAATAAAATTCAATTCTACACATTGTTATCTTTCCAACAAAATTGGTTTCATCTCGTTTGGAGTTCGAATGTGAAAGTTATTGCAGTTTTGGTCAGAACTTGTAAGGGTAATTGTCCCTATGTGCGTTTTTGGTAACTAATGACAATCCCTATGGTCTAATATTTTCATTTGAGTTTTATATGTAGGAATATTCCATAGGTCATGCTTGTAGTCCATGTATTGCATTTGAGTATGGATGCCATGAAGATAAAGATATACCTTGAATATTGGCATCAAGATCATTGAGTTGAATAGAAGAATATGATATGATCAATATCTTGAGAGTTTGATCAAGAGAAGAATTCAAGATATGGCTCTAAGTCGGTGTCATGTTATCCTCATGAGTTGAGCTATGGTTGACAAAGATTCAGTGCATGCAATCAAATGAAGAATTATTGATGTACCTCGAGATATTGTGAAAGAGCATGAGAAGATACATGTTTGACTAATACAAAGGGTGAAGAGTGAATCCAAGTTGGTCAACACATGAAGCATAAATAATGTACCACATGTATCTTGTGGTATGATGTGCCTTAATGAAGCTATCCCATAGTGGTGTATGGGGGGACAAAATTATGAGTCTTCACGAAGCAACATCGATCAAGTGAAGCATTCCGGCTAGAATGAAGCTTGAAGCGTTTTCATCAAGATTAAGCGGTATGCTCAATTCAAAGGTAGGGCCTTGATAGGTTTTCATTTTATTGGTCTCAAGGTGGTTGTTGGGAGACCGTGTTATAGGATAAAGTCGCACTATCAAGAGGGGGTTTCAGTTGGGTAACTTGATCACAGTGTCTTAGGGAGCTCAATCCTTTACATGCTTTGCATATCCCTTTTTTTGTTCTTAGTATTTCTGTGTGTGTGAGGTTTTTGAGCTTGTTGCTAGCACTTCAATAAGCCCAGGTTCATTGAAAACGGAATTCATATGTATCTTCTATTGCGTTTTTGAGTTTGGAAGTTTTACTAGTTCTTCTTTAGGAAGGTTTCATACCTCTCCTATATTGGTATTTTACTGCTCGACTTTTTGGGTTTTATAGCCTCTAATAGATAGAGCTTGTTCCTACCTTTTCAAAAATCCCAAGTTTGCTAAAATCCGAGGCTGAATGCAAAAGTTATTGTTGTTTTCGCTTGCCTTGTTTCAGTTTCACCGGCAGTTCTAGTCCGGTGGACCGATTGCCCAGCAGAAATTTGTTCAGTATACTGTTTCGGTAAAACCCGAACAATTCCAGCCGACCGGACCATTCCAGCCCCAGGTCTAGAAGGCCGATTTGCTAACCAAGCTTGTCTGGACTGCTCGTTTCACCTCAACGGTTATCCCCTTGAATCGGTATAAAAGGGAGGCTTCTTTCCCAAAGGTCTAGGGTTCTTGAGACTGTTTTTGACCTCCATTATTGACCCCTTTGAGCTTGCTTCCTCTCCCTTCCCTCCTATGATTCTTACATCTTTTTGAGGGCTTTGGAAGAGGACATCTAGATCTATAATCCCCACCAATCATTTCCTCCTCTAAGTGAGGGGAACCCATTGGATCTAGCTCTTGGAGTCATTGGTTGTCCTCCACCATTGTTTTTCTTCTCTAATTCCTCCCTAGAACTTGTTGCTTTGGTGGGATTTGCGTGTGAAGCATTTGAGCACCCTTGGTGTTCTTGCTTTGCATTCTTGCGTAAGTGTTAAGCTCTCCATTTCGATTGGTTCAAGTGAGAGACCGCACGCTTGTTACTCTTGTAGGGTGACCTCCTAGTTGGCTTGGCGGTTGGTGTCGCGGTAACCTTTTCATGGAAGATTGTGAAGAGGTCCGTGCTTTCCCCTTCGTGGGATTTGTGAAGTGGTTATGAAGCTTGCCATCTCTGAAGTGGAGGAAAAGCTAGCCATAGGGGAAGTGACTATTCCTTCACCGGGATAGCCTCGGAGAATAAGGTGCCCTTCATGGACTTGGGGAACCCCTTCGTGGGACCCCACACCTCTCCAACATGACGTACCTTACTTGTAAGGGAACATGAGAATACATCTTCATCTCCATGTGCCTTGGTTATTTCTATACCCGAGTTTACTTTCCTTGTGATAGCAACCGAGCTTGAAGTTCTTATATATTTCTTATCACTTGTGGTATATATATACCATGTTATCTTACTTAGCTTAACTTGTTGTTGGTGCACTTAGTTGTGTCTAGTGTATTTAGGTTTTGATCTTGTAAAATAAACGTTAGTTTAATTCTGCATTCTTTCAAGCCAAAACCGTAATTTTTTTGAAATTGCATATTCACCCCCTCTAGGCGACATCTCTATCTTTTCAGACCTCCTGGTAGTCGCACGGGCCAAAATCCTACCTCTCCAATCATGTTTCCCTCCATTTCCAAACCCCATTTCTCCGATTTGCACTCTCCAATATATTTTCCCGCCTGCCTATCTAGCTCCCGCCCGTCTCTCCAGTTCCCTCCCAGACCACTCGCTCCTGCACCGCTGACATGCATGCATGTGAAGAAGAAGACATGGATGGTGAAGCCCTGCAAGATGATGTTGAAGGAGAAGCCACTCACCATGTATGACGAGAAGTAGCAGGAGGAGGTTGCCTATTGCAAGTATGCGATGTTGGACCTCAAAAGGTGTCAGAAAGAGTCAGAGGCGGCGATAGCGGAGAAGGCCTCAACAACGGTGATGCTCGGGCTTGGCAGTTCCGAAGGCGGTCGCGTGTACCACGCATGCCCTAGAGGTATGCAAGGTAGCACGACCTTCCCATCATCGGTGGCGTACTACGAAGAGAGGTGTGACTCAATGCCACTCTCGTAGATCTGATTCTCTCCCAAGATAGGAAATAACGATGTGACCACCGATACAATCCATCTACTCGCCTATAACAGTGTCGCGATGCCCCGGTCTTGTACTCGAGCTCAACCACTCCTGCTTTGGTTTGATTGCCTTACACTGGTCACCAGTCGACCCCGACCACGTGACCGACAATATCAGCCTTCCCTATAGCATGTTCGGCGTCAACGCCGAAAACATCAACGAATCTACCAATGAGTCCGGCCAATGATCGACGATCACTACGAGTTCGAAGAGGTACGAGGCCATCACCATATCATTGTGATGTGCATTTGTTTGACATGAGCGATGTTGTCCATGTGTTTCACCATTTGCACCTGTGTGTATAAGCCATGGACATCGAAATCTTGGGCAACATGTGGTATGGGCATGGAGACCATCACTTCGAGCCCATCCCCGATACCAAAGATTAAGATGATGAGGAGGATGACAAAGAGGTGGAGAGCGATGTGGTTGATCTTGAAACTGGCGCAACCATGAAGAATAAGAGCTTTGGGAGCCGTGACTCGAAGTGGAAGTAGTTGGAAGACCAATGCCTTTGCGAGACATGGATGGCGGTGAGCCTTGACCACATCACTAGCGCCAACCAAACAACGGGCAAGTACTACAAGAGGATCTTTGATCAGTTTAATGAAAGGAAACAATTTGGCGAATACGCGACGATCCACATGATCCACTGTGAGGGGGTCTTGTCACATAGCTAGGACTATCAAAAAGGATTGCTGAAATTTCCATGGCCATCTTGAGACCATCATTCGGAGGAAAGATACTATCAAAACCATGGTCAACTATATAAGTTTCGAACTCGTCTTGTGCATATGTCAATTTGACACACTTCATCTTTGTGCATTGATCTATGCCTTCTTATTTCCTAGTTGTTCGACGCCCTCAATTTGCATAAGATAGACAACAAGGACGAGGACTTCGCCTTCATGATGGATGCATCGGTGACTTCATCGATGGCAACACATACACCAACACAGACATCAGCCACAGTGACACCTGCACCAACATTGAAGCGCCCTCGGTGAGTGATGAGGAGCTCGAGGTGATGGAGGTGCCAACATGATTCATTTGATCGATATTAATGATGCTCGCCTATGGTATTCTAGTAGCCGAAATTTTAATGGCAATTTGGTGGACCGAGGTGGGCTGCCCTTCAGGATATGATTTAGAGCATATCTAGCCGTAGTGCCCCCGAGGACAGTTTGCAGTAATAAAATGGGCTTCTTAGGGGGTGTCGGTGGAAAATTTTGGCGTGGGGGCGCCGACTCCTAGCCGTGCACCTAGCTTGGCCACCCAACCAGCGTATTTGATGGGTAAAAATAGTAAAAATTTGGCTTCCACATAAATTTGGCCAAAAGTTCGACCAAAGATCACAAATAGTACAACAAAGCCCATAGTTCGGCATGAACTTAAACAAGTTTTGAAACACAAATTAAAACACATAAAACTAGGTGTTGCCTTTGCGCCTCCATAGGTGCTCCATCAGATCCTGCTGCAATTGTTGATGCATATGTGGGTCTCGGATCTCCTGACATGTAGAGATGTAGGCAGACCATGATGCTGCACCTCGTGATCAACAGCTGCAAGAGGACCCAGTCTAAAATATGGTTCATTGCCAATCATCATCGGCTCCTCCCGCTCACTCTGAATGATCAAGTTGTGCAAGATGACATAGGCATTCATCATGTCCCACATCTGGTCTTTCGACTAGGTCAGAGCAGGGTACCAAACAACAGCAAATCGAGTTTGGAGCACACCAAATACCCGCTCGACATTCTTCTGCAAGCTTCTTGCTCATTGGCAAAGTTGGAATTCTTGCCCACAATAAGATTTGAGATAGCCTTCACAAATGTTGACCATCTTGAATAAATGATATCTACGAAGTAGTATCCTTTGTTTTAGTGGTGCCCATTGATACGTTGCTAACGTATCCATAATTTTTGATGTTCCATGCTTGGTTTTATCTACTTTCTTATGTTTTGTTCAAACTTTGGAGTACTTTTCATATGATTTCTTGGACTAACCTATTAACAAGAGCCAAAGTGCCAGCTGCCTGTTTTCTGCTATTTTTGGTTCCAGGAAGTCAGAAAATGAATATTCTCGAAATTGGACGGGACAAAAGCCAAAGTTGATATTTTACCGGAAGACTCACAGAGACAGAAGACGAGACGGAGAGGGGCCACAGGGCAGCCACACCATGTGGTGGTGTGGGCTAGCCCTGGCTGCGCCACCAGGTGGTGTGGGCCCCTTGGCCGCCCACCGACCTTGCCTCTTCGCCTAAAAGATGCCTCCCGATGCAAAAACCCTAAGTAGTCTAGCCTCCAGCCACGGAAAGTTCCGCAGCACTGCCGCCACCGAAGGGGAGATTCAGGGGACAAAAAGTCTTTGTTCCAGCACCCTGTTGAGATGGGGAAGTGCCCCCGGATCCATCTCCATCGATCTCCACCACCATCTCCATCAACGTTGTTGATTCCCATGATGATGAGGGAGTAGTTCTTCCTCGAGGCTAAGGGTTCTACCGGTAGCTATGCGTTCATTTATCTCTCTATGCATGATCATATTGTGATCATGAGCTTTGTAGTCAAGTATATCTACTTTGCTACTCAAGTGCTTTAATAGGTCTCTGCTCTCCCCATGTGTGTGAAAGTGACAGCGTGCACACCATTGTGGCACTTAGGCTAGAGATTACAAATACTTGTTATGAGTTATATTTGGAGTTGGATGTTTCTATGAAATTGTGGTGTTTGTTGGAACCATCTAGTACTCAAGGTGACAGTGTGGGGTTATATAGATGGGAAAGGCTTACTTTGAGGTCTGCTGTTATAGCCCTACCATGGATTAGAGTGTCCAACCGGAGAGTAGTATCATGAAGATAATATATTTATATGAGAGTGTTCACTAGTGAAAGTATGATCCCTATGCCTTGTTTCTAAGCATTGAAACACCGTTTGCAACTAGATCTGTTACATGTTTGCTTGCTTCCACCTTTATTTTAGTTTGCCTTTAGTCTCTTCCATGCCATCAAGCTATTTTCTAGCACCATTTTCTTATATCCATACCACTTGTATTTCACTATCTCTTCGCCGAACTAGTGCACCTATAGACCTGACAAGTGTATTGGGTGTGTTGGGGACACAAGAGACTTCTTGTATCTTCATTGCAGGGGTTGCTTGAGAGGAGATACCTTTGACCACTTCCTCCCTGAGTTCGATAAACCTTGGGTGATCCACTTAAGGGAAAACTTGCTGCTGTTCTACAAACCTCTGCACTTGGAGGCCCAACAATTGTCTACAAGAATAGAAGTGCGTAGACATCAAGCTCTTTTCTCGCGCCATTACCGAGGAGGTAAGGTAAAAGGTACTCACATTCTTCGGTGTGAGTGCTTGAAGTTATTTCCTTTAGATTCTGCAATTATATCTTTTTGTTTCTTGTTTTTTTCACTAGTTAGGCTTAATGGAAAACAACAACAAAATTAGAGAGCTTTATAGTATTTATCTTGAGTTAGGACATGAAGTGTTTGAAGAGAAAATTAAAAAACCTATGGAACTTTATTTGCATGCTAATAGCAATGTTGTTAGTATGAATTCTTTGGACACCATTATTGCTAATGCTATGGAAAAGTCTAAGCTCGGGGAAGCTAGTTTTTATCAAAATGATCTTTTTAGTTCCCCAGCTTTGGAAGATAGCTATTCTATTGCTTATGATGATACCAAACCTCCAATATATGATGATTACAATGATGAATATGATATTTTCAGTCCACCTACTATTGAGGAGAAAATTAATGATTACAATATGCCTCCTATATTTGATGATTATGGTGATGAGAATAATAATGATAGCTATTTTGTTGATTTTGCTCCCACTACAATTAATAAGAATGACTATTCTTATGTGGAGAGAAATAATTATTATATGCATGTGGATCATGATAAGAATGTTTTATGTGATAGTTATATTATTTATTTTATTCATGATGCTACTGAAAGTTATTATGAGAGAGGAAAACGTGGTTTTATGCATCTCAACAATATTAAGTTACCCCTCTTTATGTTGAAAGTCTTGAAGTTGCACTTGTTTTGCTTAACTATGCTTGTTGATTTGTGCTGTCATGACTTGTTTATTTACAAGATTCCTATGCATAGGAAGTAGGTTAGACTCAAATGTGTTTTATATTTGCTTCTTGATGCTCTCTTTTACTCTAAATTCATATTTCTTATGTGAGCATCATTGAAACTATCATGCCTAACTTAAAGGCGCTAAAGAAAAGTACTTATTGGGAGATAACCCAAAAGTTTTAGATGAGTCTTGGAAGTTATTACCTCTGTAATAACTGCTCCTTATCCTTTTTATTTGCTTTTTGTGCCAAGAGTAACCTCTAATGAGAGAGAAGTAATGATTAGAAAAGTTGCTGTCCTGAAACAGATTTCTGTGCTTCACCGTAAAAATTCGTGTAAAATCCCTGTACATCCTTTTGATGCGTGAATTTTTGTGCTTCTGCCCCAGGTTGTTATCTAACTTTCGTTAGTTCAAAACTTTTTGATTTGAGCAACATAAGGTCTTCGAAAAAATTCGTATTTACCCGCTGGTCTGTTTTGACAGATTTCTGCCTTTATTTGCATTTGCTTCTTGTTGGTTCCTTTTTTAGTTATTTTGGGCAATTGAGATTTTTGAGGGAAGTGCTACAGTAGATTGTGTTTTATTAGTGTTGAAACTGAACCTAAAGACTTATTATCTTGAGTGCACTAATGTTGCTAATAAAGATTGTGTGAAGTTTTGTATGAAGAAAAAATTTCACGTGTATGGAAGGAATGAGTAATAAGATGAATGATGGACTAAAGCTCAAACTTGGGGATGACACGCGTGTCACCCCAAGAAATATCCAAGAAGTACAAACGTCAAAGCTTGGGGATGCCCAAGGCATACCCTTCTTCATCAATACCCAGGTTTCTTCTAAACACTTCATTTTTATTGTTTCATGCACAGTTGTGTATTCTTGGAGCGTCTTCTTTTTCGTTTTCGTTTTGTTTTCGTTTGCTTGGTTTTATTAGTTTGCTGAATAAATTGTTTGGACCCCCTATTTCATACATTGGTTTTCAAATAGTTTGGTTTAGATTGAAAAAGAGTAGGAAAGTTCATGCTTAAGTGGTAAAGAGAGCTTTTTTAACTGTGGCCTATGCTTTGTCATGCCATGCTTGATATTATTTTGGCTTTATGCTTAGTATTCTTTGCTGTAGCATGACATGTTATAAACAATTGAGATTGCTTAATGTGCCTTTGAAGAATCATGCGTTGTTTTAGCATATTAAAGCATAGTATTGTGGTATTCTCCTTTGATGCTTTATTTGGGTTGACTTGGCGCATGCTCACACCATGTTATGACTATCCAAAGTCACCATAGCCTTGATGATCCTTTAGTTTTCAACTTGTAATATCACTTTATGCTTTAATCAATGATGTTTTGTCGCTCTGCATGATTATGGCCATTATTACTCTTTTAGTTTGTCGCTCCCAGTCTTTTGCTAGCCTCCATAACCAAGTATGAGTTCTACTCATGCATCCAACTCCTTAAACCAAGTTATTCCAAAGAGTCCACCATACATACCTACTAGCTTATGCTATTCAAAGTATATTCTTGTTTTTGTCTACCTTCCGAATTAAACTTGTTATGTAAAAATTAGTGATTAAAGCTCTCACGAACTTGATGGCACACTTTACTTTTCTTGCATTTAATAAACTTGAACCATTGTGTCGTCTATGTTGTATATGCTTGCACTTATTTGTTGGGGATTAGCAGAACCATGCTGTCATGGGGAACGCTTTTAACATTGCACTGGTACCATGCTGTCATGGGGAACACTTTCAACATTGCACTAGTACTTTTTACCTAGTTGATATCATGCTCTTTTGTCTATGGATGTCGTAGGTGTGAAATGAAAGGGGAGCTTGTAAGTCCATGGAGTTATATATATGTGTTAGAGAAACGCCCGGGCCGCTGGTCTAATCCATGCTAACATGGTCGAAACCTGTAGTGTAACCATAATGAGCTGTCTATGAAGCATTCTTCTTATAAGAAAAAATAGTCCTATATTGAGAAAAAAAGAGAAAAAGGAAAAAAATAGATTATGAAAAGAGGAAAGAGAGAGAAAAGCACCATATTCCCATGGTAAATCAGAAGATTGCTGAGATGCTCGTTGTCTGCTTGCCTTGTCATTTTGATATGGGGATTCTTTCGTATCATCGGGCAAGGGGTACCCCGTTGGCGGTTCTCTATGATACACATGTACTTACGATGACAAGAACTTACCGGTGACTAAACTTGAGTAGCATGAGGAGCAGCCCTCGTATTCAAGGGACATGAGATTTTCAACTTATACTTCGTCAAGCATATAATTCATAGTTTGTTCACTTTAACCTTAATCACCTTAAAGATGCTTATGATAGGGGCAATGAGAGCTGAAAGCTAATAAGTACCATAATTTTTGGAAGCTCTTTATGAGACTTGAATCCCTACTTCCTTCTATGAAGGCCTTTCTTTTACTTTTATGTTGAGTCCCCACCTTCTTTCTTTATGCACCTTCTTTGAGAGCATAGTGGCCATTCTTAGTTCTATGTGCATTGTCCCAAGACTTGTTGATTTATGCATAACTTGATATTGCTTGTTTTAAACTATTTGTATCTAGTCACTCTTATGAACTTTGAAGGTGTCCTATGCATTTATATTTGCTACTCTATGAAGGACAAGCTGAATGCCACTATGCCATGTTTTCTTTATGTGAAACAAATTCATGAATCTTTTGTTTGTGCCTTTTTATGTTGCAACATAGTTGCTTTGTCTTATTGCTAGAACTTTATCTTTCATGTTATGATCAAAGTACTATGATCCCAGCTATCAATGTTTTACAAATACTTTGATCAAGTTTATGATGATGCATGTCACCTAAAAAATTATTCTTTCTTTTTATCACTTACCTACTCGAGGACGAGCGGGAGTTAAGCTTGGGGATGTTGATACGTTGCTGACGTATCCATAATTTTTGATGTTCCATGCTTGATTTTATCTACTTTCTTATGTTTTGTTCCAACTTTGGAGTACTTTTCATATGATTTATTGGACTAACCTATTAACAAGAGCCACAGTGCTAGCTGCCTGTTTTCTGCTATTTTTGGTTCCAGGAAGTCAGAAAATGAATATTCTCGGAATTGGACGGGACAAAGCCAAAGTTGATATTTTACCGGAAGACTCACGGAGCCAGAAGACGAGACGGAGAGGGGCCATAGGGCGGCCACACCATGTGGTGGCGTAGGCTAGCCCTGGCCGCGCCACCAGGTAGTGTGGGTCTCCTGGCCGCCCACCGACCTTGCCTCTTCGCCTATAAGATGCCTCCCGATGCAAAAACCCTAAGTAGTCCAGCCTCCAGCCACGAAAAGTTCCGCAGCGCCGCCGCCACAGAAGGGGAGATTCGGGGGACAGAAAGTCTCTGTTCCGGCACCCTGCCAGGACGGGGAAGTGCCCCCAGAGCCATCTCCATCGATCTCCACCACCATCTCCATCACCGTTGCTGATTCCCATGATGATGAGGGAGTAGTTCTTCCTCGAGGCTAAGGGTTCTACCGGTAGCTATGCGTTCATCTCTCTCTCTATGCATGATCATATTGTGATCATGAGCTTTGTAGTCAAGTATATCTACTTTGCTACTCAAGTGCTTTAATAGGTCTCTGCTTTCCCCATGTGTGTGAAAGTGACAGCGTGCACACCATTGTGGCACTTAGGCTAGAGATTACAAATACTTGTTATGAGTTATATTTGGAGTTGGATGTTTCTATGAAATTGTGGTGTTTGTTGGAACCATCTAGTACTCAAGGTGATAGTGTGGGGTTATCTAGATGTGAAAGGCTTACTTTGAGGTGTGCTGTTATAGCCCTACCATGGATTAGAGTGTCCAACCGGAGAGTAGTTCAGAGTAGTATCATGAAGATAATATATTTATATGAGAGTGTTCACTAGTGAAAGTATGATCCCTATGCCTTGTTTCTAAGCATTGAAACACCGTTTGCAACTAGATCTATTACATGTTTGCTTGCTTCCACCTTTATTTCAGTTTGCCTTTAGTCTCTTCCATGCCATCAAGCTATTTTCTAGCACCATTATCTTATATCCATACCACTTGTATTTCACTATCTCTTCGCCGAACTAGTGCACCTATACACCTGACAAGTGTATTGGGTGTGTTGGGGACACAAGAGACTTCTTGTATCTTGATTGCAGGGGTTGCTTGAGAGGGGATAACTTTGACCACTTCCTCCCTGAGTTCGATAAACCTTGGGTGATCCACTTAAGGGAAAACTTGCTGCTGTTCTACAAACCTCTGTACTTGGAGGCCCAACAACTGTCTATAAGAATAGAAGTGCGTAGACATCACCCTCACATAGTCCACCAGGGAGCATGGCCTTCAACAAGCTTGCCAAAGACATTTGAGCACTACAGGACGTTGATGTCATTGTCAGATCCTGCTATTCTAAAGAAGGAATGACAAATCTAGAGATCCTATGTAGCCACTACCTCAAGAATCACACTGCAAGGTCCTTTGTGGCCTTTGTACTTTTCCTATCAAGCAAATGGACAGTTCTTGCATGCTCAATGCATGCAGGCAATGTTTCCAAGCATTCCAAGAAATCCCCTAGCTTCATTCATTGCTCGGATCTGAGTATGTCTTCAGCATTGGGTGATCTCAAGTATGTTGGTCCAAACACTGCAACCACTACCCTGCAAAACTTGTACATGCACTCAATAGCGGTGGACTCGGCCATGCGCATATAGTCATCTTGTGTATCAGCGGGAGCTCCATATGCAAGCATCCTCAAAGCAGTCGTGCACTTTTGGATTCAGGAAAATCCTACCGTACCGGTGCAGTCCTTCTTGCATTTGATGTAGGTGTTGAACTCCCGGATGGCATGCATAATCTTGACGAAGAGCTTCCGGCCCATCCTGAAACAACACCAAAATGTTGTCTCGTCGTGCAATGGATCATCGACAAAGTAGTCGGCGTACAACATGTAGTGCCCCTCAAGACGCTGCCTCAGCTTGCTCTTGCGACGGCCTAGCGCCGAGCTACCACGTCATGGCTTTGCATTTTGCGCGTACATGTCAGACAGGCATGCGAGGATTTTCAAGCGTTCTTCATCGTCAGCTACTGCGGCGGTCTCCTCCTCCATTAGGATGGCGAACATTTCCTTGTCGTTAGAGTCCATAGCCAAGTGGAGAAAACGCCGAACACCTAGCGGGCACGGTGGGCGAGGAGCTGCCCACGGCTTGGAGTCATTGCGAAATCTTGGGGAGGGGAAGGTGTAGGGTGGTGCGGTGGTGGGCGGCCTTGCTAGCGGCGAGATTTGGGCGGAGTAGGGAGGGGTGGTACCGACGGCGACATGGCGACAAGGGGAGGAAGATGAGATAAGGTGGGGCGAGAAGGCGAATCTCGGCGTGGAAATGCGTTGTCTCGCCGACGCACACTTCTGTTTATTCGTCCGATGTTCCCAAGCAATCCACAATATGCTGAGTTTGACATGGATACGCCGGCTGAAAGTTAGACCTAATCTATACCTAATAATAAATGACGGATTGTTTCTTCCGGTCCAACATTTTTTTGGACCGTTTTATCCCCTATCAGTTCAGGGCTATTACATGATCTGCCACCGCCTAGAATTATTCGGTTCGGTCGTCTTATTTCTCCGAGACCCAAACGAACCCTATCATTCTTCTCTCCTCCCACTCCGAGTGGCGGTGACCCCAAATCGAGGGCAAAGCTTACAACCGCAGCAGGGGATCGTCAGCATCGTGGTCGGCCAGGTGGTGGCTATGGGCGACAGCTGCAACTTATTCAGGAAGGCGTGGACACGCTCTGGCTGGTCTCCATGGTTGTGTAGGGTGGTGGCTATAGGCGGCATCTGCATCTTGTTCAGGAAGGTGTGGACGCACTCGAGCTAGTATCCATGGTCGTGCAGGCCGCCCTTGCGGCACGCCACCACAGGGACGCCTGCGTGCGACTCACGCAACACGTGGATCTCGTCGGGGGCTTGATCGGCGAGCTCCAGATGTGGCGGGATGTCACCAGGCGGCCACTGGAGCAGCTCGGCGGCGCACTGCACTGCGGCACTGCTACGCGCTTGTCTCGGCATGCCAGCTACGCCCCGCGCAGCACGAGATTGCAATGTTCATCCTCCTTATCCCACTCATCGCCATAGTCTATAATTCTACAGACAATCGTCGTGTTAAGGTACCCATGATTCAGATTCTTAGTTCTTAGTACTCCATACTTGATAGAGATAAATATGTACTGCCGTCAGTTAAATAGTTTTGCGACTCTGATTTGGTACAACCTGTACTGGTCAATTGTACATCGATAATATCTGAGTTTTAGCTATCCTTGTCTAGCAGACTGATGTACTCCCTCCGCTCTAAATTATTTAGTCCCTGTTATGAAAAAATATTGTCTGAAATCTGTCTAGGTTCAGTGAAATTGAGACAAGCAATTTGGATCAGAGTTACTACTCATATGCATTCCTAGTCAGACGCCACTAGCATATAGGAGGTCCAAAGGGGAGCTTGATTGCGAGCTGGAGACGGAGCGCTGGCTCCCTGGCTGATGGTAGGCCACTGTTTCTCCTAATATGGCTAGATCACCTAGATAACAGTCTTCCGGTCCAAGTCTGTGCCGCAAGCACTCTACCAATTCGGTAATTCCTCACTCTAAATATCAGCACTAAACTATCATAGTGTACAATACTCGATTGGAACTGCTTTGCCTTTCACGATTTAGATTGTTTTGCTGTTTATAATTGGAGTGATGTACAACAGTTGAATCGTGTTCTCAGTTTTTTGCCTCCCTATCTGATGTATTTATGTACACCATACTTTTGCAGTTTCATCTCTCGCTAAAAGTTGGAATTGGACAATTTCTACAATGCCATGTATCATTTCGGGAATTCAGCACTGTCTCACGAATCAGAGGAGGTAATTTTCTCACTTTCTCCAAATGTGATGCAGCTCTTTCCTACTATATTAATTACATATGAAGTTCTAAATTTATTGGATGCTTAAATTACTGTTATTTTGAATTATATTTAGGCTATTAATCATTAATCCCGGTAAGTCAAACAGACTAAAACTGCACGGTTAGTTTGAAAAAAAACAAGTTACACGCAGCCCGTCTCAATCACCAACGGACAATCGCGAGTTGGCGGCTAGCTCAATGCGAAGGACGCAACTGTAGGTGCCGCTCCTTGCTTCTTAGGCGGTAGTGGGCTTTCACTTATGGGCTATAAACAAGGTTTCCTCACTTTGATTCTACCGGGTTTTGTTTACAGATAATCGACATTGGGCTGTTGCGTCGCATGTGGCCAATTTCTCTGAACTGCTACTCTACATGAATCGATGATAGCATCGATTAGTCCCACCTCGCTCCTTTGTAGTAAATCTCATCAGTTCATATAACTTCTCACGGTGCTTCAAATCAGGAAGCTAATCGGGAACCAAATAAGCAGCACTACCATTGATCCATCTCTTAAATCAAATGATATGAGATAAAGAAATTAAATCCCAATGTCCCAACGGAAAGATAAGGCAATGCCCTAGGCTGGCGGGGGAGAGGCCGCAGTGATGCTCAAAACGGGGCCGCTGGTGGCTTGTGGAGGCGGAGGTGCTGGGTCGGCTGGTCTCCGGTCGAGGACGGCGAAAGGGTGCCTGTGGCGGCACCGGTGAGGGGAAACAGAGGAGGAGGTGGCGGCGGAGGTGATCGAGACGAGGCGCGATCGCGCTTGCAGGAGAAGGGGATCGCACGGCTGCTGGCCGAGGAGGCGGCGGCCATGGTGCAGGAGGTGGCAGGCGACGGGATGCATATGAAGGAGGAGGCGTCCAGACGGCGGTGGGGCGCCCCGGGCTCAGGTGGCGCAAGGGCGGCGTCCGTGTCTGCAGGGGCGGAGCGACCCTGCGGCGCTTGGGGAGGTGGTTGGGGAGGAAGGGATGGCGGCGACGGTTCTCTGCGAGAGGGGAAGCAGGGTATGGGGAGGAAGAAGCGGCCGTGTGAGGGAGAGAGGCAGGGTGGGGTCGGGTGTTGTGGGAGAGGGAAGCAGGGTCGGATGCGAGCGAGGCGGGATGGTGGCGTGGCGTGAGGACGGCGTTGTAGGCCGCGGGGTGGGGCCAGGCGGGGACGTGCAAGTGGAAGCGTGTCGAGGGATTTATAGAAATTGGCGAGATCTATTCCTTTTTAAAATTAAGTATAGTGGCTTCTTCGTTAAAACAGATCACGATGAGATGAAAGGAAAGCACGCCAAGAAAGTTTATGAATTAGAATAATCAATTGATCGAGGAGCGGATGTCACCAAGCAAGTAAAAAAATTGTCTATGCTACGACATATTAAAAAAACTAACTGCCGGTATAATAACTACTAACTTTTCCCGCGGCAACGCGCGGGCATTTTGCTAGTCTGCTAAAAAATTCGGCTGCTAGGGCGACCGGAAGAAAATGGCTACGGAAAAAATGTCTCCTCGAGGCTAGGTGGAGATGCTCCTGAGACGCTGTAACGAACCGAAAGATTGCAGCAACAAAATTGCTCTCACCCGAGCGGCCGGCCTAGAAAATATCAGGCACGGGAGGGATCTCGTCGCAAATGGCAGACAGCTAAAGCGGCACCCCCCCCCCCCCCCCCCCAAACCCAACCCGGGCGGCCCGCGCGTCTCACCGCCGACCACACCCCCAAACCCTAGCCGTACCGCCGCCGCCATGGCCGACCCGCAGATGTTCCCACCGGGATCAAATGCACAGGAAGAACACGTCCCCGGCCGCCGGAAGTACAACCCCTATCAGGACCTCAACGTCCCCTACAACTACAAGAACCTCTACGATCTCCCCACGTCGCCGGAGTTCCTCTTCCAGGAGGAGTCCGCGGTGCAGCGCCGCTCCTGGGGCGAGAACCTCACGTACTACACGGGTATCGGGTACCTCTCGGGCGCCGTGGGCGGCGCCGTCCTCGGCCTCCGCGAGGCCGCCGCCGGCGCGGAGCCCGGGGATACCGCCAAGATCCGCGCCAACCGCTTGCTCAACGCCTGCGGCAGCTCCGGTCGCCGCTACGGCAACAGGCTCGGTGTCATCGGGCTGATGTACGCCGGGATGGAGAGCGGCATGGTCGAGGTGCGCGACCGCGACGACTGGATCAACAGCGTGGCCGCCGGGCTGGGAACGGGCGCGCTCTTCCGCGCCGCTAACGGGCCGCGATCCGCTGCCGTCGCGGGCGCCGTTGGTGGGGTCCTCGCCGCCGCCGCCTTGGCTGGCAAGCAGCTCGCGAAGCGATATGTGCCTGCAATATGAGAGCCCCTGTTGGCTCTGTTCCTGTGATCAAATGAATCCGTCGCTACGAAAGGACCCCTGTTCATCCTTCATTCTTCAGTGGCAGAGTATGCATGATATCTATGCTATGTTAGTCACATGTATTCGATCGGAGTGGAAAGTTTTGACCTGGGTTGCAATGTAACATCATGTGGGATGAAACAATAATATACTTTTCTTTGGATGTTGCTGAGCAATAAGAGTTGATCCGAGAGTTTGCAGTGCATTGAGTTGTCAGTATATTTATTAAGAATGTAATGTAGCTTGATGAGCACAAGGGTGCATGCTGTGATTACTAGGTTTTCATCCATGTTCCATGTGTTCATTTGCCTGTCTTCTGATGTGTGGTTTTCTGAGTAAGAATTTTGTGATGTTCATCTGAGTTGATGTGATTGTAGTGATGGTCCTGCTGTAGGCGCCAGCGTTCTTTTGCCTCTCCTGTTGAGGAGTAGATGCAAAACCAGTCTTTTGAATTAAGTTTGGCTGATCATTTGGAAGACCTGTCACTCCATTTGATCCTAACCCCAAGTTTGCAGGTCCAACTTTTGTATGTTTGGAGTGTAGTTATCATTTCATCTGGTTGTTTTTAGTTCCAGTTGTTATGATGTAGCATTATGTTGAAAATGCAATGTTATGCATTACTAATTCCCATTTGAGTTATTTTGGTTAGGGATGAAAACTACCGGAAACGGACCGGAGCGGTGCTACATTTGTTTTCATATTCTTTTGTGTAGAAGCGGAAACGAAACCTAGAAACAAAAATAGTAGCAGATATTGTCGAAAACATATATACATATATGGCGTGGATGCGGAGAGGTGCAAATAAAAACCCTGGAATCATGCAAAATATCTCAAGCATTAAGCAAAAAAAAAAGTTTCCTAATTCTATCACGGTGCTAGGTTGTAGCATCCCATCTGTCTAACATATGTAATGCTACATGGTCTAGTAATATAATGGCTACTTCCTACATATAATTGTTGCATCATAAGTATATCATGCTCATGTCATCATGCCACCTTGCATTTGAGCATCATATAAAACCCTTTTCCATTTGGTTCTTCTCTCGTATGCATTATTAATTGTATTTGGCTCTTGATACATTGTATTTGGTTATTGATAAATGCTAGATGCCCAAGTTGAGTTGGGGGCATATGTTTTATTCAACTCCACCATCTGTCTTTGTCACCACCTTATAATCCCACCATCCTAGTTAACCATGAGCTATTATCTTTTCTTTTGGGCATTTAGTCTAGCTCATGTGGGTTGGGATGGATCCATTTCTATTTTCCACATGCTCTCATATATGCATCATGTTGTTTCACATTATTGATATGTGGAGCACATTTGCATGCATTATGAGTGGTGCTCCTTTTCCTAGTTTTCAAATGGATTATTATGGATTTATGCTCATGTTGGGATATTTTTGGGACTATTAAACATCTAGTGGAATATACACACTAGCAAGTCCCCATTATAATCAAATGTGATCATCTCTATCTACTCCACTTGGAACTTTCATTTAAATTATTTGGCTTGGCTTTTTCTCCACATTTTGGGAATGCATGAAAATAATACCATGTTACATTATTATTGTTTTCACAAGAATAATACCATGGCATTTAATGCCCATGCATGGGCCATGCACACTTGTTTCCACCTCTTTCTTTTCTCTCTTTTAATATCACTTGGTCTTGGTTAACTTGAATCAAACCCTAACAACTCTATATTTTTCCCTTCCACCCTCATCTTGATCCACCATGCATGGATGTGGTTTTGATTGTCAAATCCAAAAGCTTTACATCTCTCTCTCCTTAACCTAGCTACAAATCATGTCATGCTCATACCCCATCAAAAAACCCTAACCCCTTGCCCTCACCTTACCTCCCTCCTCTCACCATGTTGAGGCATTCCTTCCCCTCTCTCTCTGTCGGCAGGCCCCACCCTAGCTACCCTCTCTACCCCTAACCAAAACCCTAAACCGAGCCACCCCTCTCTAATCTACCCTAGCTACCCGACCCTCTCTCTCGGCCTCTCTCCCTCTCTCCCTGCCTCGCAGCCCCACCATCCGAGCCTCTCTCCCTGTCTGGCCCTCTCTCCCGGCCGAGCCCCACCTGCAGCCCTACACCCCTGCCCGAGCCTGCGAGCACGTGCTCGAGGTGGCAAAAGGTGGCCGAAGCCACTTTATCTCTACCCTAATCCCCACGGCGCCTCCCCCTCCTCTTCTACTTTTTCTCTTTCCCCACGCTTCCTCCGCCTCGCCCAGATCTCCCAGGCCTCTGAGCCAACCCTCTTCTCCCCTACCGCCGGACTTCTCCACCACTGCCGAACCGTCGGCCTCCTCCAACTCCTCGTCGTTGCAGCCGGTGGCGTGGCGATTTTGGGTGTCGAGGAAGACCGTGGTGTTCCCCTGCATCGTCTAGGACACGCCAGCGAGGAGGAGGCGCCCTGCAGCCACCAGAACCACCGCCGCTCCGCCACAAACCCTAGCTCCGGGTGCGCCTGCAACGCCGTTGCCCTGCTGCGCCCCTTCCCGATCCGGCCACACCGTCGACCCCGTGGTGAGCCCCGGATCCTTTCTGACACCCCCTCTCTCTCCGACACGGCCTAGCCTCGCCGGACCACGGGACGAACGCCCTCTGTGCGCGTCTGCGTCTGCACGTCCCCGTGCCGCACCGCGTTAACTAGCCGCATATCCCCCTCCTAACAACATCCCCCGCCTACCGCAGTGGCTACCGCCTCCGAGCGCGAGCCCCAGGTCACCGGTTCGAGCCCCCGCCACGCTGTGTTTTCCGCCGTCAGTTCGTTAGATCGAGGAGAAGAAAAACAGTAGCCGCGCGCGTTTTACAAATCCCCCCTAGCCTTTTGGTTTTCTAAACCCACGATCCAACCGAACCCCACCTGTCAGCCACTGTTGTAATTTTTACAAAGAGGCACCCCAGTTCCAGCAGCCCCCAACCCGCAGTCCCTAGCACCGCCAGGTGTCACGCTCGCATCGGCTGCGCGCGCGTGTGGGCCCGCTTAACACCGGACCCGCTCGTCGGTGGCGGTGGCTAGATAGATCCCGAGTAAGAAAAGACCGACGCGCGCCATTGACCGCCCAAACAACTCCGGTCCCACCCGTCAGCGACTGGGGCTAGATTTATCTGGGTATAAAAAAGTCCTAACGTTTTTCTGTTTAAATAAAATGATTTCATAAATGCTTAAATACAAATTCAAATCTGTTTAAAAATAACTTTTAAATTATAAATCCAAATAATACAAATGATATATGTTTTTAAATCAGAAAAATGTGAGGAATTCAAATATGCCATTGAAAATAATGTTTGTGCACTTTAAATTTTCGAGATGATTAAAATTACAATAAAATGCCCTTTTCTTAATAAATTAATAACTTTAATTCTATAACTCTAAATTCAACAAATAATATGTCTAAATCGATCAGCGCGACGAGCCCGTTCCATTTATGCTTTCCTTGTTCTTGAATGAAGCATGCATCATGTCATTATTAAAAATCAGAACTGTTTATGGCAATAAAACTTGACCAAATAAAGAATAAAATGCATTATTCTTGTACCCACACCTCACCCTTGCCATGCTACTTTAATGCCATGTAAATTGTGCATCATTCATCATGGCATGCTTGTTTGCTTGTCGCTTTTTAATTCATATGCTTGTGCACTTTATTTATGTTGGCCCTTGTTTGTTTGGTTCTTCTTCGGATAGACGTCTAGTAGGAGAATTATCAGGAATCACAGGAGTTCTACCCAGATCCATCTCTCGCTTCAACTAAGCTGCTAGGCAAGCACTACCACATGCTTGCATACATATAGTACCTATTGCCTCTATCTTGGAAGAAAAAGAGGAGAGGAGGCAGGCTCGGGCGGATCTGGAAGAGACGGAGGAGGCGTATGGAGGAGGGTAATGCGAGAGGGAGAGAGAGGGAGGCGGACGTGGGCACGGGGAGATAAAGGTGGCTCGGGTGCCACCTTTTTCCATCCTACTCAAGCACGTGGTCGAGCTGGGAGCAGGTGGGCACGGCAGGGGGAGGCTGCAGGTGGACCAGGGTGAGGGGGAGGCGCAGCAGCTGGGGCTAGCATGGCATGTAGGGAGAAGAGAGAGAGAGGAGGGTAGAGCTCGGTTAGGGCTAGGTTTAGGCATGAGCTCGGTTAGGGTTTTGTTTAGGGTTGGGGTAGGTAGCTGGGGTGTGGGCCAGGGAGAGAGAGGGGGTCAGGTGGCCCTCATGGTAGAGAGAGAGATAGAGAGAGGGAGGTGAGGTTAATGTTAGGGTTTAGTGTAGAATAGGGTTAGAAGAAATTAGAGAGAGATAGCTAGGTTAGATTTTATTAGGTATTTAAGTTTTAAAATTTGTTTATGAGACCATACCAAGAGGAAGGTGGAGCTTGATCTAGCATAAGCTAAGGTGGAGAGAACCCAGGAAAAAGAGAGAAAGAGATAGAAAGAGTAAGCCTCATATGATCATGCATGAAGAAAATAAAATAAAAGAAAAAGGTATGGATGAGAATATGGGGATGGTGGAATGGTAGGAGATGGTCCACAAAGACAGGATCCATCACATCAAAGGAAAAACCAATGGAGTAAAAGGTGGTGGTGAAGGTTGCATGGCCCATGCAAAAATAATAAGTGCCATGATTAATTTTTGTGAAAACAATAATAATGATATGGCATTATTCTTATGCATTCCCAAGAAGTGGAAATAAAGGCCAAGCAAAATATAAGTAGGATTAGATCCACCCCACCACATGAGCTAGGATAAAATCAAAAGAAAAAGAATTGCAAGCTCATGGGTAAAAGGATGGTGGAATTATAAGGTGGTGAAAAGAAAAGATCATGGAGGGGAATAAAAGATATGCCCCCAACTCAACTTGGGCATTTAGACAATATATCAATAACCAAATACAATATCAAGAGGCAAATACAATTAATAGTGCATATGAGAGAAGAACCAAAGAACCAGGGTTTTATATGATGCTCAAATGCAAGGTGGCATGATGACATGAGCATGATATAATTATGATGCAACAATTGTATATAGGAAGTAGCCAATATCTTACTAGACCAAGTAGCATTACCATTGTTAGACAATTGGGATGCTACAACTCCCTCCCCACTAAACAGGAATCTCGCCCCGAGAATCTAGGAAGAAGAAGAAGACTCAAAGAGGGTAGGATACTTGGCACGGAGCTCATCTTCACGTTCCCAGGTTGCTTCATCAACGGAATGGTGCGACCACTGCACCTTGCAGAACTTGATGGACTTGTTGCGAGTCCTTCTTCTGCGACTTCGAGAATTTTTGTGGGGTGTTCTTGATAAGAAAGGTCTTCTTGGAGATTGATGAGTTCATGGTCCACGGTCCTGCCGGGATCCTTGAAGCACTTCTTGAGTTGAGAGATGTGGAAAACATAATGGACTTTGAGTTGTTCAGGGAGCTCAAGAGCATAAGCAACTTCTCCTCTTCTTTCACGAATTTTGAAAGGACCGATGTATCTAGGAGCCAGCTTTCCTTTGATACCAAAACGGTGTGTGCCTCTCATGGGAGTGACACGAAGATAAACGAGATCACCAGGGACATACTCCATGTCCGTGTGCTTTCTGTCATAATTGCTCTTCTGGCGACTTTGAGCAATCTTCAGATTTTCAAGAATGATGTGAACTTTCTCCTCCGCTTGAGTTACAATGTCGGGGCCAAACAATATTCTTTCACCTGCGCCCGACCAACCAATCGGAGTTCTGCACTTGCGACCATAGAGAGCCTCAAATGGTGCCATCTTTAGACTTTTCTGGAAACTGTTGTTGTAAGAGAATTCAGCATAAGGAAGAAATTCTTCCCACTTCATGCCGAAAGAGATAACGCAAGCACGGAGCATATCTTCCAGAATCTGATTGATCCTTTCAACTTGTCCTTGCGACTGAGGGTGGTAAGCTGTGCTGAAGTTTAATTTTGTTTCCAAAGCATTTTGGAAACTTCCCCAGAACTTGGAAGTGAAAATGCTTCCACGGTCTGAACTGATCTCAAGAGGGACTCCATACAGAGAGACAATTCTGTTGATATAGAGCTCAGCCAACTGAATTGCAGAAATTGTTTCCTTGACTGGAAAGAAGTGAGCTACTTTAGAAAGCCTGTCAATGACAACAAAGATTGCATTGTTGCCCTTCTGCGACCTTGGAAAACCAGTGATGAAGTCCATCTCTACTTTCTCCCATTTCCATTCCGAAGGCTTCAATGGCTGTAGAATACCGGAAGGTTTCTGATGGACAGCTTTAACTCTGCGACAAACATCGCACTCCGAGACATACTTGGCACAATATCGTTTCAAACCAGGCCACCAATATTGTGTTTTCAAGTCCATGTACATCTTAGTGCTTCCAGGGTGGATAGAAAGAACAGAATCATGCGCCTCCTTGAGAACTTGCTCTCTTAAACCCGGGTAGTTCGGAACAAACATCCGGTGTTCAAAGAAAAGAGTGCCTTGGTCGTCAACATGGAAAGACTCATACTTCGGAAGTTGAATATTGGAGATGATCTTTTTAGTGTAAGGATCCCCAAGTTGAATAGAACGGACCTTTTCTTCCAAGAGAGGTGTTGCTAGAAGGTTCAGAAGATACCCTTGATCCACAATTTCAAGGTTGAGCTTGCGGAATTCCTCGCACAAGAGAGGCTGTTGTTCTTCCACCATGAGATTGTTGACATAAGCTTTTCGGCTGAGAGCATCGGCCATGACATTGGCTTTGCCCGGAGTGTAGTTGATGGTCAAATCGAAATCATTGATTGTTTCAATCCACCTCCTCTGACGAAGGTTGAGATCAGACTGTGTGAAGATATACTTCAGACTCTTGTGATCAGAAAAGATCTCACAACGGTTGCCAAGCAAGTAATGCCTCCATACTTTCAAAGCAAAGACAACTGCTGCGAGTTCGAGGTCATGTGTAGGATAGTTGATCTCATGCGTCTTCAACTGACGAGATGCGCCACTACCTTCCATCTCTTCCAGCTCAAGCCGCCGCCCTACAACTAGGGTTTTGGTTCTTGACCAGGTCAGACCGAATAGACGGCGAAGCGAGCGACCGACTCCAAAGTAGGCGTCCTTCGGCACCGTATCCGATCCACCAGGATCCACACACGACCTAGGAATGCAACAGGTAGAGAGGTCTTCCGTAGGTATAGTCAACCTGTTCGGTACATACCAAACACGGGGACTGACATCACCCGGACCTAGAGCCCACAAATTCAAAATTTGCATAATTTTCGGATCACAAGATCTAAATCTGGAGGATGCCGATGATCTCAAATTTTGCATAATTTTATGATCACCGTCGTGAAACCAGAGTCCACTCAGACTCATTGTCAACATCGCAATCATAAAACACCGATGCATCCAACACTGGTTGCTTGAAAGTTTTCATCCGATCCACATGATCCAGAGAGATTGAAGCATTTCTTTCTATCGAATGACAAACCTGAGTAGGAGAGATTTGCACCTCCATGTCCGCCAATCGTTGATGACGACGACGCTCGATCCATTTCGCCACTCTAGATGAGGACTCGGACAAGTTAATGTCGCCATCCCCCTACACTATTGTCGGATATATTTGGACGAGGTCTCTGGCGAGACCTCATCGTCTTCATCGGCTATCCTCGCATCCGCTGTCCTCCGGTGAGAGAACCCAGAAGCGGCCCCTCGCCGGCGATCGGTCCAGAGTCGCCAGAGCTACCGCCTCTCGTCATTGTTTTGCTTGCTTTCTTCATGTACGCTCATGAAAATTATTTGTCAAACTACAGCGGCAGCATGGTGGAGGCGCGGGTGTGCACGGGGAAGAGTCAGCACCACTCCTTCCAGTGCATCTCGGACAGGATCTGCAGCCGCACCTGCACCAAGGAACAAGGCGGCGGCTGGACCGCCGGTATAGCCTGACATAATTTATATTTAGAACTGAATTTTGAATTATAGATCAAATTCCTATTGGGAAGAACCTAGGCATGTGTAAATGTGAGCATCAGGATCGATCATACGAGTACGTATCAACATATGATCTTGAGCGTGAGTCACGCCTGACGCATGTGTTCTTCAGCGTGAGCACTTCCTGCTTTGCTTCAGATCATGTGGATGTGGTGCCAGTGCGACGGAAACACCAGCTGGTTCTAGTTTCTTCAGACCACACCGTAACTTCCCCTCCCTTCCCGCGGCGCATCCGAGAGCGTCGCCGGGAGCTCCTTACCCGTCGCCAACCCCTCCCCCTCCTTGGTGTACCACCCCTCTGCCGGCGACGACCGTGGTGGCGTCGGACCCGGCGCCGAAGGAGCCGGGGAGAATAGTGTTGGAATTTGGTGAGTTTTAGATTGTTGGTTTATTAGACAAATTCTGAAATTCTCTTTGGCTCATTTGTGTATGGCAGCATATGGTTGTGCACGTGGTGTCAAAGTTTTAGTCCCACATTGCTAGTTGAGTAAGAGTTACACCTCCTTATATACTAGGCTGTTCCACCACTCACTAAGGTCTGAGAAGAAGAGCAGCTCTCGCGCACTCCTCCTCTGACGCCGCCCGCCTCGTCACGACGCGCGCGCGCCGCGGGTAGCGGGTAGCGGGTTGCCGAGCTTTATTTTTGCTAGTTAGGAAAATTAATCATAGATTAATTACGAGTCATTAACGGACGCGTTAATTGGTCAGCCGTTTCCAGTCTTTATGGGACGTGGGCTGTTAATCGGCATCGCTTACCACACGCGTCTCCTTCCAGTCTATTGCGCCGCCGTCTTCATCTTCCCCATCCCGGCTTGCGGCGTACACCGCAGACCGGGACAGTAGGCTTCCGGAACCCCGCCTCTTGTGAACCTGTACGGGTGAGGGGCAATCAGGTTTTTGGGGAGCGCTCAAGCGCGACTACTGGCTTCCACAACGTCTTCCGACGACTCCTTCCCCGACGAAGACTTCTTTCCGGACATCGGCAGTCTCTACATCGACGACATGGCTGACGACGCTGCTACCACCGCTGCAGCTACCGCCGCGGCTGCTGCTGCCGCTTCTCTACCGTACGTAATACTGAACTGTTTCTTTCAGATTCTGCTAGAGTTTTTTATTCTAGCGATTGGTGTAGATGTGATAGGTTTGTCTTATTTAGATGTAATCTGTTCATCTACTTTGTTGATCTATATGATTGATTTTAGTACTGTCTGTATGATCATGCTTTATCAATTTATTATTCGGATTAAATCATATGAATTATTGCTTATATTTTCAACAAGTAGATCGCGGTGGCTGTTTCGCCGTTGGTGGCTGGGGTCTACGCTGGTTCTTCGGCTGCGCGCGACGGCCGGGGCGGTGCCCCTAGTCGTGTGGCGGCGGTGGCTGCCCCCGGACGTGAGATCCGATCGTGGAGATCACCTGCATGCGGCGGCTAGGCCGATGCCCGGATCTTGTTGCGGCGGCGGCTTTCCCTTCGGGTTTTGGTGGATGGTGTGGCCGTAGGTCTAGGCTTCCGCCTAGATCCTCCATCGGCGCGGCCTTTTGGTTGCCTGAAGGTGCGTGGGGAGGCGGCACGATGCTTCTTGCTCGGCCGACTGACCGGCGGGGGCACGTGGTTATTGCAGGCTTGTCTCCTCTTCCGCCGGAGGGGGCGGGCGGCGACGTGGGGCCTATTGCTCTGTCCAATAATGGCGGGTGGTCCTAGGGTTTCTTTAGCGTGAAGACAAAGATCTTATTATTGCTTGCTCTCGTTGATCTAGCCTAGAGAGACGACTTCCGGAAGGCTGCGCCGCCGAACTCCCGTGGGCGCACTATGCCTGAAAATTGTTGGATCGGAAGGTATTCGGTCGTGCGTACCGTTGGTTTCAGCGGGACCGTTGCGAAGCTCCGCTATTTGTTACCATCATGTTTCATGTCTTCAACGATCCATGGTGAAGTCAGACGCGGAGAATGTCAGGAAAGCAGGAACATGAGGGCAGCAATGGTGATTTGAGTCTTTGAGGCGACGGGGAACTGGCTGCGTGATCTGTGACTCGCGACAGCGACTGTTTGTGGGGACGACAACACAGGAGGAGTTCACAGTCTTACCTTGCAGGGTGAAAATCCAAGGTCTGACCTTAATTGGTTGTGGCTGACAATGACCTTGTTAAAGGCATTGTTTTGCGAGCGAATACTTACTCCAGGGTGAAAACATATGATCTTTGATCGAGCAATGACGGCACTTGTACACTGTTTTCTTCTTACAGGCGTTGCTATTGGAGTGGTTGGACTACTGATGTTGTTCTGGTGGTGTTAGTGTCGTTGCTTTGAGGCATAGTTCTCTGTAGCGGGACTTTTTTTTATAATTCTTTTTTTTCTAGACTGTGTGCATCCATAAGGCCGATAAGGCATACGTTGTAGAGACTTGATGTAATTGGTATCTCCGTGATATTAATATATACACTTTAAAAAAAATTCCTCCATAGATTAGACCCGGACTAGGGACGCACCTACCACACCACAAAAAGTTGGCATCCACATCGGAGTTGGTAAAACCTGGCAGAGTAGGTAAAACCAGCCTGTACACAAGCTTTAGATCCTACAGACTGGAATAATACTACTCGGTAGCTTGTACTCTCAACATCGGTTTAAAGTAGTTGCCGACTAGAACTATCAGTGGTGTAATTTGTTGAAATTAGCAACGACGAAAAAAGTTCGGATTGCACTGCCACTGTTTTGCAGCTTACCATTTTCTTTTCATTTTAGGGAGTTTGGTAACTACATGAGATGGACGAGGACCCATCTTTTTTTCTTTCGAGTAAAAAGGAACTTCATTAAGCAGGTGAGGTTACAATGCAATCAAGTTCCACCAACCGAGGAACTTCTTCAGGTCCAGACTCCAGACCCTAACCAAGTTTTAGTACGGCGCTCTACTCTTGCAAGATTTGCAAGGGCCTGACTAACCGAGGAACCTCTGATGTTTCAGTACGGTGCTCCACTTTTGCTATATTTGGAAGGGCGTGACTAACCCTAATCTCATTTTTTTTTGCGGGGAGACTAACCCTAATCTCTGATCGTTCCACTTTTACAAAAGTACAAATTCCACCTTGATTAACTAAAGCTCGAAGCTCCGCTATAAGAAATAAGAAAGGAAAACTATCCTATTCCGTAGATTTGGCAGCTACGTACCACCGGTAGAGAGGAATCGGTTTCCACCATGTTTACTAGCCCCTCTCGAACTCCCATGTCCCCTTGAGAGTCGCCCAGAGACCAAGTTGCCCGGCTCCTCTGCACTCCTCTGGCGGCGCTGCCGTCGTGAGTAAGTCTAGGAGAGGTAGCCTGGTTTCCGTGTACAATAGGTTTAGGTGTAGTTTTTATAGGGTTCTGAGACAGAAAACAAAAAAATTCTAGCTACGCGAACACTAATATCAAGATCTATACTATGTAGGCATAAGTAACAGAAATGAGAAGACTATATTCAAACCCTTACGCAGGAAGGCGTATGTTGCTGAAGACGAGCATCTCCAAGCGCCCCAAGTGTGGCGTCTCCGAAGTTCTACACACGTCTGGTGTAGGCGACGTCTCCCGGGCTTCGATCTAGCCGAGCAGCGAAAGAAGAAAGATAGTGAACCGAAGAACACACGACGGTAGTGTGAAGGTGGAGAACTCAAGTCCCTCGAGGTCCTCTCCAATATTATGGATAAATACTCAAGGAAATGAGAGAGAAAAGAGAGAATGAGATGGATTCCAAGGGGAGGGGGTGACCCCTATATATAATGGGAGGGGAGGGGCACCACCCAAGGGGCAGCCAGTGTACGACTAATCCCACAGCCGCCGGCCACCAAGGGGGAGCCGCCGGCCCTAGGTGGGCCCCACGTGGGGATCCCAGTAGGGTTTGGCTGGTTGTCCCTCCTCCCTTAGGCGCCTTGCCCTCTTGGGCCTCCCCTCCGGGTGAGGCCCATTAGCAAAGGACTGCCTATTAAAATAAAATAAAAAATATATTTTAATATTAATTCAACTAATTAATATAAAACACATATATTATTATATTCTTCACTTTGGAACTACTTCTAGACCCCTCCGATCAACATCGGGTGTTACACGGAACTATTTCGGTTTCTCTCCCTTATTTCTCCTACGGTGCCATATCAATCCCTATGCGTCCCCACCCTTAAGCGTGACACCCTTCGGGTTTGAAAACACTCTAGACATGATCGAGATCTCTCTCGTATCAATGATCATCAGCGGGACCTAGATGCCCATGATGACCCCCATGCGTTTCACGAATCTCATCGCTCGAACCTTCAACGTCGCGTCCTATTCCCTTTGCCACTTGATACCTAGTTTATCCAAGATTTGATCTTTGGTATCTCCATACCTAGTTCGATCTTGTTACAGATGAATTTGTTTACTCATTCCCATGTCGTTGCATTCCGTGATCTAGTCACACGCTTGCAAGCTTCGTTAATGTAGTATGCCGTTCACATATACTACTAGGAATGCCACTAAGCTCCCACTCACTTTCTTGTTAACACAAAACTCTTGCTGATTTTGGACAAATCCAAAACTCTTGATCACTTGATCAAAACATCGGTTCCAGCTCCGAGATGCTTGCTTTAGTCCATAAATGGATCGCTGAAGTTTGCATACTTTCTCAGCATCCTTAGGATCAATAAAACCTTCTAGTTGCATCATATACAACTCTGCACCAATGTGTCCATTAAGGAATGTGGTCTTTACATCCATCTGCCATATTTCATAATCGAAATATACAGCAATTGCTAGTAGAATCCGAACAGATTTCGGCATGGCTATGAGAGAGAAGGTCTAGTCAACTCTTGAATTTGTTGAAACCCCTTTGCGACAAGTCGAGCCTTGTGCATGGTCACATTACCATCCACATCTGTATTTTTCTTAAAGATCCATTTATTTTCCACGGCCTTGCGACCTTCCGGAAGATCCACCAAGGTCCAAACTTAGTTTTCGTACATGGATCCTATTTCGGATTTCATGGCTTCTAGCCATTTCTCGGAATCAGCACTTTCCATTGCTTATTTGTAGTTTACAGGTTCCTCTTGTTCATTCAAAATGACAGTCATTACAAGACTAATATACCAATCAGGAGTGGTACGTACTACAAGAACTCCGATGTGGTTGCTTTGATCATTATCGTTTGATTTTTCCTTCACGATGGAGGGCGGTCCTGGAACATCTTCCGTTGCGCTACTCGGTATTTGGAGAGAAGGATCAACAACCTCATCTAGCTCAACCTTCCTTCCACCAACTCCTTTAGCGAGAAACTCATTCTCAAGAAAGGTGTTGTTCTTCACAATAAACGTTTTGCCTTCGGCTTTGTTGTAGAAGGTATACCAATGGTTTTCCTTGGGTAACCTATAAAGATGCATTTTCCGCCTTGGGTTCGAGTTTGTCAGGCTGTAGTTTCTTGACGTAAGCCTCACATCTCCAAACTTTCAAGACCGACAACTTTGACTTCTTGCCATTCCATATCTCATATGGGGTTGTCTCCATGGATTTGGACGGTGCTCTATTTAAAATAAAAGCGGTAGTTTCTAACGCATCTCCCAAAATGATATGAACAAATCAGTCAAAGACATCATGGACCGCACACTGTCTAATAGAATGCGGTTATGCTATTCCGACACACCGTTACGCTACGGTGTTCCAGCTGGCGTAAGTTGTGGTACGATACCACAGTCTCTCAAGTGCATGCGAAACTCATAACTCAAATACTCACCTCCACGATCAGATCGTAGATGGTTGATTTTCTTATTAAGTTGGTTCTCTACTTCCTTTTGAAATTCCTTAAACTTTTCAAAAGTTTCAGATTTGTACTTCATCAAGTAGATATACCCGTATCTACTCAATCATCAGTAAATGTTACAAAATAACGATAACCATTGTATGTTGAGACGCTCATTGGACCACACATATATGTATGTATGATTCCCAATAGGCCCGTAGCCCGTTCCATTGTGATGGGGAAGGGTGTCCTAGTCATCTTGCCCATGAGGCAAGGCTCGCACGTATCAAGGGATTCAAAATCCAATGAATCCAAGAGTCCATCCGAATGGAGCTTCTTCATGCTCTTTGATGGGGATATGCCGATTGGGGTATGTCTAGAAGGACGATTCGATTGGCCCAAGCCCATAGCGAGTGGGCCTGATGGAAAGCGACTAAAGGAGAAGCCTGGCGACTAGAAGCTGGAGGCCCAGAGTTGTAGATAGGCCCATTCGGATTAGGTCAAATCCTGCGATACCTGAACTGATTCGGTTGTAATCATGTAAACCCTAGCGAGGTACCCCCATATAAACCTCTCTAGGGTACTCTACACACTTACGTGCTATTAGCTATCACATCCAAGCGACTCACTGCCTAGCTGCTGAGCTCGCCCACCGTGTAATTCACTCGCCAATAATACAATCTAGCAGAAAGTAGGTCTTTACCCTATGCGGGGGGGGGGGGGGGGGGGGGTAAACCTAGGTAAATCCCTTGTCTCTGGTTCCAATCTCGCACCACAGATGCGACTAGGTCTTGCCCCAAATCATATCAATCGCTACCCCTGGTAGCGACTGCCGTAGGCATTCCCATGACAGTGGTGCCCACCGTGGGGCATGGCCAGTCAAGCCTGAGATCTGCGGCGAGACCCTACTGATACCGTCAATCCGGATTACGGATGTAGTATAGCTCTTTTTCCCTAGTAGACCTAGGTTATCGAATCCAAGGGAAGCGAATGCGTAGTAAAGTTACTTTAACAGACCTTCGAGAGTTTTAGAATTCCTTTTGTGTTTTCACCGGACCAGTAGCTTGCATCTTTTTGTTGTTTTCGATGATGGATAGAGAGGGCCTAGGGCGTTCGGTTTCACCTGTAGCTGTGCAAAAACATCTGATGAAAATAAAAGATAGAAATAAAGTATACGTGTACTTGTTAGAGCAAGGTAAATTATATGTGGGCAGTGTATCTATAATTGCTATTCCGCAACCGCTTTTCGCAATAACCTACTAGTCTCATCCATATAAGAAAGAGAACTAATGATATCGATAGTGATGTCACCGTTAATCCCAAGCAAATCCCTCACATACTGCCGTGCTACCCCTTATGTCACTGGGGTTCCCAACCTGCAGATTAGTCATCACTCATACTCCCTATATCTGGCTCAACCCTCGGGGTCTTGGGTACCTGACAAGTCCTTAGATTGAGGCAAGAGAGGATACAATAATCATCATGTCATACAAATTAATACACGATCCCATCTATGATAAATCACATGCACAATTGCTACATAGCTAGACCGAAGCCCTTAGCCCAAGGAGAATTACTCACACACAGAGATGAGATCAACAATCACAAACATTGTAATGAAATCATAAGATTGATAGGTCTTACAATGTCGCCAATCGGAGAAGAGATCTACTATTACAAGTGGTGGAGTATGGCTATGGGATAGAAAAGGGTTTGGCGATCTGGAGGCGGCTTTCTAGCGAGGTATGGCTTCTTCGGGGTGTGGGGAGCACGAGAGAGATGTTTTCCTGTCGCCTGAGGCTTCTTTATATAGGGGTCCTGACATGGGTATACCCTGCAGGTACTCGAGTTTGGTATATACGGTCCAGATATGGTGGAAGCCCACGGTGTTGCCACGGCCCGATGAAGACTTCGAGTGGCCCACGGACTCTCGATGACTTGCGAGACAAGAAGAAGTTTAAAGATAGAAAGTTTAAAGGGAAGAACCCTAATCTGTAACCGACTCAACCCGCTACCCGAGACCTGGCCTATCTATATAAAGGCTAGGAGGGGGCGGCGAGGAGGACATACTCAACTCTAGTTTCCACAACTCTTGCCAGATTGCATCTGCGCGCCCCTGTAATCTTCGATTCTTCCGATAATTCCAAGAGCAGACAAGCAAGAGTAGGGACCTCTACGAGGCCTGAACCTGGGTAAACCTTGCGTCCCTGTCTGCTTATTTTCTAGATGATTGATGCTTCCAGCGCTCCCTCCTTCTCCAAAACCCAAGTCCATAACAATGGGCATTGATGAGTTAAACCCTCGTCAATTGGCGCCGTCTATGGGAATTGGGAGTGCTGATGTTGTGGCTTCTTCGGCCCCATCAACCGTGATCTACAAATCTATAACATCGGAGATGCACCAGCTGTTCGGCGCGTTCGACTTCACCGTCCACACGCCGGCCACTCACCCGGCTTTCGAGTCCGTGGGCGATGGAATCAGCCTGGCGATCGAAAGTTTCCGCTTCCAAGTTGGTCAGATGGGCACGCTTTGCATGCCTGACCAGCCAACAGCATCCGCGATTGCTCCAGCATCGTGGTTCCTGCCACCAATCGGCGCCCTCAGCGAGCTCAATAGCTCAGCAACAGCTGAGAGCACGGACAGCGACAACAGTCGCAGATCCGATCTGGGTGGACTAGCAACGGAAGATGGGGTTTACGACTCCGGATCCAAAAGTTGCGGAAGCAACAGCTTCCCCAACCACTTCATGTGCGCCGTCATCAACGCTGGTGAAACCAGTGCCAATCGCGAAAACGGTGGCAACGACCCTTAATCCACCCAACGATGGCATACCAAACGGGGAACCACCCAATGGTGGCCCCACCAACGGTGGCAATGGCGCGCCTGTCAATAATGGAGGGGCAGTCGAACCTCCAACCATGGTGAACAAACACACTGGTGAACATGTCGTGATCAAGCTCAACGATCTCGAGTGGGCTCGTTGCCGAGAAACCCTGCGAGGCAATCATCTGCCCCCGGCACACCGCAAAAACTGCTGATGGGCTATCATTAGCTACTAAAGGAGGAGTACAGACGCAAATTACAAACGATTGCGCAACTCGAAGTGCGCAAAAAGGCGGCAGACGAGTCAAGTCTTCAACGGGCTGGGCTCTCCTCCCATGGAGGATCCTCCTCCAAGGGCAACGAGTACGTGGCCAACAAGAGGCGATCTCAAATGGCCTACCTCACTGAGCAGGAGCGCATAGAAGCTGCGAAAGTCCTCGACTTCAGCTCTATGACAGTCGACACACGAGGCAACGTGGTCCCAAAGACGCCGCAAGCTGCTATGACAGCGGTCACCATGTACCTCCTCAACAACCAGCCGCTGGCTGGAGATCCTCGAGCCGCCATGCACCGATCTACGATCACGGGCTTGGGGTTAATCATGGCCGCTCTCAACAAAGAACCAATGCCGGAGCCGAAGAAAAGCAAGGCTCTAGCAAAACGCTATTCCTCACCCTCGTCCAGCGACGACAGTCACGACCTGTCTCGACACCGCCGCTCACGGCGACACGACCACAATTACGATGCGCACGATGAAATCACGCAATGCAAAATCGACAAGTCAAGGGCATGACACGCCCGCTCTACTGACTCGGAGGATGAAGACGTGGAGCTCTGCGGCGCCAGATGCTTTAGCAGGGCTATCAGGCAAAAGCGAATGCCCAAGGGGTTCAAGCTCCCATCAGAGAACCCAAACTTTGACGGCCTGCAGGACCCAAAAATTTGGCTGGAGGACCACATCCTCCGTCAGGCTCTATGGCGGGAGTCGAAGCACGGCCATGCAACGCAGCTACAGCTGTAGGGCGCCACTCGAGCATGGCCCAACAACCTCCCGCGCGGATCCATTCGCAGCTGGGAAGAGCTGGCCTACAGCTTTGTGCGCAACTTCAAGGGAACCTACAAAAGGCCCGCATCAATCGAAGAACTGAGGTGCTGCCAGCAAAGGTCGGGCGAATCGCTACGCTCGTACATCCAGAGGTGGTCCATCATCAAGAACTCTGTAGAAAATATCTCGGAGGATCGCGCAATCAACGCATTCAAGGGCGGCGTTCGCCGCATAGAGCTCAGGGAGGAGCTTGTCCGCTCGAAGCCCAAAACAATCGACCATCTGATGGAAATTGTGAATCGGTGGGCTGATGGAGAGGATTCGGTAAAAAACCACACCTACTCTGACAACGACGACGACGATGACCTCGGGTGCAGACGCTGAAGGAGATATGCCCTAGAGGCAAATAATAAATAGGTTTTTATTGTCATATCTCAATTAGTTTATAATAGTTTCATATTGTGCTATAATTGTGCCAAGTAGAAACATTGGTACAGGTGTGGTATGAAACAACCAAGTCCCTAGTAGCCTCTATTCATACTAGCTCGTTGGTCACTAAGATGATCTGGGTTTCAAGATCATGGGCATTTATGCTGACTGACAACAAGATCATATCATTAGAGAATGATGTGATTGGACATTCCTCGAAGGATTGCAACTCGATCAAGTCATATAGTTCATTGTTGCAACAACTATAGCTAGACTCCTTCTCCTTAGACCGTGAGCTCATATTACTCACTATTTCCCTAGGCTGCTTTGACTGCATCAAACGTCATCTGGTAATGCGGTGGCCATAAAGGTGTACGTTGGGTATTCCAAAGGAATAGTAGATGACATGTGACTGCAAGACTAGGATTTGTTCACCCACATGATGGGTAAATATACATACGGTTGACTTGCTGAGATTACATCTATAAATGTTGCAACATGTGACTAGGTCACGGGGATGTAATATCACGGTAACAAGAAAACATA
Organism: Avena eriantha; assembly: GCA_910589775.1. NCBI lineage: Eukaryota > Viridiplantae > Streptophyta > Magnoliopsida > Poales > Poaceae > Avena > Avena eriantha. The sequence continues at coordinate 267,662,245 of OU342740.1, read as the reverse complement.
ACTTGTTGTGAACAAGATTGAACAAAGGTATGGGATACCGATGATCGGATCTCAAACAAATTGTATCGAGAAACAAAAGGAAGAGGATGCTACATTTAGACGGTTCAAACGACATTGTCATCAGGAATGCATAGAGGTCACATGGATATCTCTGGTTCCTCTGTTGATCATTGATACAGATCATGTCTAGAGCATTCCCGAGCCGTGAGAAGATACACATAAGGGTACGATGAGAGTGATCATTTGTAAGATGGAATCAGAGTAGAGAAACAGAGAAAGCCGGAATCGTTCCGCGGAGAGATCCGAAGTTGTTCGGAGAAAGAATAAAGGAAAAGCCCCGAAAAGTGTTTTCGGATAAATGGGAATTTAAATATATATTTATTATATGTTAATTGTGAGTTAATATATTATAAATAATATTTGGATTAAGATTTATAAAGGCAACTTTTATATTAGGCCAAATCCCAGAGGGAAAGGGCCTAGAAATAAAAGTGCAGAAAAATAAATGGAAAAGGGCAAAACAACCAGCCCTGTGGGCGGCGGATAACCGCCACCGCACAGGGCGGCAGATAGCTAGGCGACGCCAGTGGGCAGGCCAGGACGCCGCGGGCCGCCGCTGTCCAGCCGGCCCACCCGGGCCAAGCGACGCGGGGCGGGGCGCTGGGCCGCCGGGGGGGGGGGGGCGAGCCGGCCCACCCGGGGCTCCCCCTTCCAGGCCGCCGCAGCGGGGGCACATGCTGGGCCGCGGTGGTGCCCTAGGCCCACCCGGCTGCTGTTTTTCTTTTTCCTTTTATTTAGTATTTTCTGTTTGCTATTTGGGCTGAGTACTTTTGGCCCATTTGGCAGTCCGAATTTCTGTTGACTTTTTCCTTTAATATTAGTCCCACATGGCTAACCCAATGGGGAGGGCACACCCCCTCTGCCTATATAAAGGGGTGCCCATGGGTGGGATTAGATATACAATTTGAGAAGTCCTTTGGTTGACTTTCTCCCTCTCTCTATACCTTGTGACCATGGCCCCAAGTCTGGGCTGTGCGATCAAGGCACACCTGCAGTATGCCGTTGCGCTGTAGGGATTCCTAGCCGGATATCAACTTCCGCACTCCCGGCAGGATCGGGGAGCCGGAGGTCTCATCGTGCACCGGATGTGTACGAGGACACGAGGCGCAACACTTGGGGCGCTTAAATGTCGTGAGCCGGAGCTGTTACACCATGAAGATGACGAAGGAGCAAGGGGTGACCTGCGAGGAGCTTCGTGACCTTGAGGTCGGCTTCGAGTACGACTACATCAACCACGTTCCCCGCGGAACGTTAACCGCATACGGTCTACAAGGGTATGTATTCTCTACGCATCGGCCGTTACTGCATTACTACATAGATAGATCCTAGGCAGTTTCTGGGGTTTCAACGTAGGGAAATTTTTGTTTTCCGCACCGATCCCCTATAGTGGTATCAGAGCCGATCTATGCGTAGGAGTGTTGTACGGCCAGTACGCACAAGTATTGTGCGGGCATTGATCCCTTAGTTGTTACCCTCTAACGTGTACTTATTTATATCGCAGTATTGTTTGATGAAGCGGCCCGTACCGACCTTACGCGTATTCGTACGCGAGACTGGTTCTACGCTCAACATACGGCTTATACCGTATAAGTGGCTAGCGGGTGTCTGTCTCTCATTCGATAGTTGATATAGCATTTACAACGGAGGGCCCCGAAAGGGGTGTAGTAGAGACAACTGACGGATCCATGTTGTGGTTGGAAAGTTCGTAGTTTAGAAACGGTTCTAGTGCGAAAGCCCTAACAACCACGTAAAACTTGCAATAGATAAAGTAGAGGCGTCTAACTTTGTTTTCCAGGGGCATGTGATTATGATATGGCATTGGTCAATATGAAGGTAAAGTAGTTTACTTTTATGTTACTAAGTAGTATAGTAATAGTCATTGTTCCGATGGACGACCTGGTGGAGGCGACGTGGACTTGGCGTCAAACCAAGGGCACGATGGAGATCATGCCGGAGCGCTCGATGGAGATCAAGGCGCAAGAAAGACCATATCATATCACATTATACATATGATGTTGATACCAGTTTTTTACATTGTGTGCTAGTATTTAGATACTCAACGGTAGCAAATAAGATAATCCCTATTTAATTCCAATGTTCCGTGTTCCCCTTGTGTGTGCACCACCAAGAAAGTTCTTCGGTATGAGGCGATCCAGGGTTACAGGCCTGGGTGTCAAATATATCTACGTTCGCATACAGTGGGTGTAAGCCGTGTTGCACAACGAATACACACAAGTTAGATTTGGCAAGCCTAGCATGCTAGAGAAGCGTGGCCTCGGAACACAAGAGATCCAAAGATTGAGCATGAGTCACATGGATGATGTGATTGACATTAGTGAATGTCTACCTTTGATAATGCACTGATGGCCATGACGATCGGGGGAGGTGCAGAGGATAGGGATCATGCGATCACTAAAATCATCCAGGGGATGACCGTTTTAGTGGAGACCAATTGTTGGGGATATACTTTCCAGGTATCCTCACAGTTCCTCACTGACTAGGGTGGCCCACTTCGGGTTAGAGCTTTGCTTCACGGGCGGCCCAGTCAGGGAGAGAAGACGGAGTCCAATCCGGCTAAGGGAAGGCCCAGAAGACTTACCGACTTAGGCCCATAATGTTACTTGTAGTTCAGGATGTACTCTGTAACCTACTCTAAGTCGTAGCCGGATAGATTTTTCCTGTAAACCCAGGCCGGATATCTATATAAGCTGTCCTAGGGACAGCCTTTAGGGCACCGAATACTTTAGACCCTCAACTCGCATAGGCGAAACCCTTGTAACCCATATTCCGGCTCTGCCATATTACTGAATTGCTAGCAGGAGTAGGATCCGTCCAAAGCCGATGGATTCGAACCTGGGTAAACTTGTGTGCTCACCGTCCCGGAATACCGTACGTCTCACACCCCTCTCTTCCGCACGCCTCGAGGACCCCCCCATGGCGTACTTGTCATCAATCCGATGACAGTTGGCGCCCACCGTGGGGCAAGTGAGCTTTGGATCTGTGTTCCGAGCAGAATCTGCAAGAATCAGAATCGGCAAGACTATCGCTGTCGGTCGCATCCTCTACACCAGCGACGTACCTCTCATCGTTCTCGACAAGACTTGGATCCCGACTAAGGAGGCCGTGACTGCCTACACAATCTTGTATTTTGGCGAGATCGATGTTTACATCGGTTTCGCTGAAACTGCCCCACCCACCCCAGCGGTGATGATAGAGGCAGAAGAATCTTCTGGGTCCCCTTTGTCCGCGGAGGTGGCAGAGTTCCGGATCTCAGAAAACCCTAATCCCACCCAGCCCACACCAGTTGCGGAGATAGTGGAGAAATCCGAGCCTGAAGAAGACCTAGCGGTCCAAGTCGAATCTGGAGTGGATCTCCCTGGAGGAGCCGGATCCCAGATCGACCCACCTGTGGAAGTCGAAATTCAGGAGGAACATATCAATGACACTGATTCCGGCTCTGATGACGCCGGGACAGACATGCCTTTCCTGAGGTACACACTACGACGTATGATACTGCAAGGCAAAAGCGCGGATGCAATTCTCGAGACCATCAAAAGTTTCGACATGGCCGACCGCGAAAGCCGCAGGTACCTCAGGAAGCACGCGTCGCACTTTGTCGGATACGTGGGATCCGGATCCGGCTCTATCGATGCTGGAGAAAACACCGACTCTGTGCTGGAGGCAATTGGAACAAACGCCGACGTACCCGCACCCTCGGATGAATCGATGACGTCAGCAGATTTCCGAAAGTTCTCCGTGGAATATAAAGAGGAGTATAACTCCAAAGCTGCAGAAGAAGGAGAAGCCATGGATGAAGGATCCGGGGAACACTCTCCCAAAATGCAGGATGACATGGACGTCGGAGATAATCCCGAAGTCCAGATGTCCGAAAGTACCGATCAGAGCTTGACTCCGGGAAATGGACCCAAAGCCGTCTTTGCTACTGGTGCTGCCAAGAAGGTAAAGAAGAAGAACAAGAAGAACAAGACCCCGGCAAAAGACCCTCTGCCACAAGAGGTGATTGCCGAGGAATACGAAGAAGACTCGGATGGAGCACTTATCCTAGACGAGCCGAAAAAAGAAGAATCGGTGGATGGACACGTGATCACTGAAGGTGCACGTAAACTCATCAATGCTGCATTAACCACACCTATCCCTACAGCTGCAGAACTTACTACTGAAGAGCTGGACGAAAGGGCCCAAGCCCTAGAAGCGCGTCGTCAACAACTCCTAGATGAAGCCAAAAACACCGAGGAGGAGAAGAAACGCATGGCAACTAAGGATTACATGTCTCGGTTGCATCAAAAGACACGGAAGCGTCATACCAATGACGAACAATTCCCACACGTCCGTGCCGTCCTTTTCGGAGATGAGATGGAGAAGCCATAGAAAGATAGCAAAGGAGATTGGGTATATCCAACCCCAGTACATAATACCGTGGCGGCCCGAGAAATTTTATCGGCTAATCCAGGACCGGAGGAGATCTGGTTGGGTATCAAACTACTCAACAAGGGACTGGAGCAGCAAAAGGTCGCCCTGTCCGGAAGTCAAAAACTGGTCTCTTATTCCGACCAATGTCGCACAGATCCGGCATGGGCTGATGTAAGACCCCATCGCGTCCGGGAGCAGTATCATCGCCCCGAACGCCGGGAAGATAATCATTCAAGAACCGGATCGTCAGGACAGCATCACAGAACTGCGCGTGACTGGAGCAACGTCGCCCTAGCGGCCGAAAAAGAGGCCATTGCTGCACTGAATCAGAGGAACCCTCCCCGGCGAGAGTCTAACGATCGAAGGGGAGAAGCTAAAGAGAAACGTCGGGAAGAGGATCGTCAAAAAATGCCACCTCCTAGACATACAAGCCGTCCGGCTGACCCTCATCGTAGTGGGAACGACAGACGAAGGAACGACGAAAACCATGCTGGCACGAGCCGACAGGGGTCTCGTCGTAGTGAAGACCCTCCCCGGAAACGGAATAATGACGCTCCAAACAGAGGCCGGCGATCAGCCGAAAACAATTCAGCTGCCCCACCCTCTCCACCAAGCAGTCATCACAACGCCTCCCAAGGGGGACAAGGAGGACGACATGGCGGAGGAGGTGGTGGCAGAAACCGAAGTCCGGCTCCAAGGCACCGCAGCCACAGCCGACATTCGGGACAATCTCTATCCCCGAACGACGCAAGGCACAGGATCAACTCCAACATAGAGGCGCGTCACTATGAAAACGATGATATCTACGTGGGCCTAAAATGCTTCGGACCACACATTAGAGCTATAAGATTCCCGGGAGGATTTGCCATCTCAAGACATATCCAAGCCTACGACGGCATTGCTCGGCCAGATACCTGGCTACAGGATTTTTTCCAAGCTTGCTACATCGCTAAATGAGGAAATAGCCTGGTCGCAACCCGATATCTCCCATTTATGTTGAGGAAGACGGCATGATCATGGCTCAATGAACTTCCAGAGGACACCATCCATAACTGGTATGACATGCAATGTGCGTTCTTTCAGAATTTCGAAGGCACATATCGGAGGCCCTGTATGGTCGGAGACCTACACCGTTGCACCCAGAAAGCCGAAGAAACTTGCCGGGATTACCTCGGATGATGGATCGACACCAAAAAATCCTGTGAAGGAGTAAACGATCAAACCGCGATTGAAGCTTTCATTGCAGGACTCCCAATTGGTCTACTACGTCACCGCTTGAAGTGTGACAAGGACACTGACTTGGGGGAGATGATAGAAACAACGAGCAAGTATGCAGATGCTGACGACGATGCATAGGGATTACTCAATGTCCTGGCTATGCCTCCGTCGACAAGACAACCAAAGCAACAAGCTCAGAAGCGCAAAAATACCTCGAAAGAGAAATCCAACGCAGAAACAGCGATGGTTACTACTATTTCCGGGTCTGGAGGACGAGGAGGACGTGGCGGAGGCCGCGGGCGTGGCCGTGGGACATCAAGGGTCCAAGGTAGAGGAGACCAGCAACCAGGCAAAACCTACTCTTGGGCCGACATTGCCAATAACCCATGTGTGCATCACCTAGACGCCAATGGGGGCTCGTCCCACACCAACGCTGAATGTCGTTTCAATGACGACATCAAAAGAGATGACACCGCGGGCTACAAAGCTAAGCGGAAGAAGAGAAAGAAAAATCCCGAAAAAGACAAAGAGACCAAGGAAGATTCTGACATGGAGGAGGCTGATGCTTCAAATCCCAAGCCGGAAGGGAAGAAAACTTTTCCCACCAAGAAGGACACTTACGTCACTTTCCTCGGATCTCAACCAGCAAAGGTCAAGAAAGCAGTTCTACACGAGCTCAACGCAACAGTTCCGGCTGTCCCCCAATACTTGGACTGGTCGGAAGTGGCAATCACATTTGACCGTGCTGATCATCCGCCTAAGTTGCACAGGCAAGGAAAATACGCCTTAATCGTCAACCCACTTATTGACGGTTATGGTTTCTCCAAGACCCTCATGGACGGTGGTAGCAGCATCAATATTCTCTATGTCGAAACGCTACGCCGGATCAAGATCTCGGAAACCGAGCTGAACCATAGCTCTGTGATCTTTCATGGAGTTGTCCCAGGAAGACAAGCTAATTCCCTGGGAGAGATTACTTTGGATGTCACCTTTGGAACTCCAAAGAATTATCGGACGGAGGCACTTTCCTTCGAAGTGGTCCCGTTCAAGAGCGTGTACCACGCTATATTCGGACGTCCGGCTTACTGGGCTTTTATGGCTCGTCCGTGTTACATTTATAATATGATGAAAATTCCAGGTCCCAACGGCGTGATCACCATCAGGGGAGACCCGAAGAAAGCGCGAGAGTGCGAGGATGGAAATGCCGCCTTTGCTGAAGCCGTGCTGCACGCCCAGGAGTACCAGGAGATCAAGAAGAGCATAGATCCGTTAGAGATGCCCGCAACAAAGAAGGAGGTGACAAAGCCAAATCCGGAGTTCAAGGCATCAGAAGAGACGAAGAAGACGCCGTTGAAGGATGATGACCCCTCCAAGGTGACCCAGATAGGCGTAGGCCTAGGTAGCGCATAGGAAAGCGCGCTCGTCAAGTTCCTCCAAGCAAATCAAGATATCTTCGCATGGCAGCCATCTGACATGACCGGAGTACCTAGGGAACTTGCCGAGCACTCTCTAAATGTAAACCCGAACGCTAAACCCGTCAAACAGTCCCTGCGACGATTTGGCGATGAAAAGCGTAAGGCAATAGCTAAGGAACTAGCACGGCTCAAGTTAGCCGGATTCATAGAAGAGGTCATCCACACTGAGTGGTCAGCCAATCCTGTAATGGTCCCTAAAAAGGACACCACTGATTTAAGGATGTGTGTTGATTATACTGCCTTGAACAAGGCTTGTCCAAAATATCCATTCGCTCTGCCTAGAATTGATCAAGTTATCGATTCTACGGCAGGCTCGGAACTCCTCTGTTTTCTCGACGCATATTCCGGTTATCACCAAATCCGGATGAAGGAATCCGACAAAGTCAAAACTTCATTCATAACCCCTTTTGAAACCTTCTGTTTTGTTATGATGCCCTTTGGGCTGAAGAACGCAGGAGCTACGTACCAGCGCACGATGCAGCATTGCCTCCACGACCAACTCGGACGCAATGTACATGCATACGTGGATGATATTGCGGTGATGTCCAAAAAGAAGGAAACACTGATTTCCGACTTGGAGGAAACGTTCGCCAATCTACGAAAATACAACATCATGCTTAACCCGAAGAAATGCTTCTTTGGAATACCAGCCGGAAAATTGTTAGGTTTCATCGTGTCTCAAAGAGGCATAGAGGTGAACCAAGACAAAATCAAGGCTATACTCAATATTTCCAGGCCAACTCGCCTGAAGGACGTACAAAGATTAACTGGTTGCATCGCTGCGGTCAGTCGATTCGTAAGCCGGCTTGGTGAAAGAGCCACACCATTATACAAACTCCTGAAAAAGACCAAGGATTTTGTTTGGACTGACGAAGCTGAAGCTGCACTACAAGACCTGAAGAAAGTACTCTCATGTGCTCCTATCCTTGCAGCGTTGGAACCTCGGGAACCGATGTTCCTCTATCTTGCAGCGACAAATAAGGTCATTAGTATCGTCATGGTGGTGGAGAGACCAGAGGAAAATCAGGAACACCTGGTGCAACGTCCGACTTACTTTGTCAGCGAGGTCCTGACAGAATCAAAGCAGCGGTATCCGCACTATCAAAAGTTGGCTTACGGTGTTTTTCTAGCATCTCGTAAGTTACGACACTACTTTCAGGAGCATCCAATTACCGTGGTGAGCACATATCCCATGAGAGATATAATCAACAACAGTGACGCCACTGGACGCGTTGCCAAACGGGGCATAGAGCTTTTAGCTTTTGATATTGAGTATAAACCTCGGACAACAATCAAATCCCAGATCCTGGCTGACTTTGTCGCTGATTGGACAGAGACAAAGGAGAACATGATCCTCCCTGAGTCAGAATATTGGACCCTCTTTTTCGATGGGTCTAAGGCTCGAGGGGGCTCAGGGGCTGGCGTGGTGCTCAAATCACCCCAAGGAGATAAACTTTTATATGTGTTGCAGATCCACTTCACAGCGACAAGCAATATTGCCGAATATGAAGCACTACTACATGGAATCCGGATTGCTAAGGATATTGGAATCTGACGTTTGATGTGTTATGGAGATTCGGATCTTGTTGCTCAACAAGTGTCGGATATTTGTAATGCAAATAAACACATGGCAGCATATAAAGCTGTCGTGGATGATCTATCAAAATCGTTCGAAGGGTTTGAGATTCAACACATCCCTCGAGCAGAAAACGAGGAAGCAGATGCACTATCTCGGATAGGTTCTGCGCGGAAAGAAGTCCCGGATGGCGCTTTTTTAGAGAACCTCAAAGTTCTCTCAATAAAGGGAGTAGATGAGGAATATCCGACCAAATCCAGCAGTTCTGGCTGTAATTCCCAACTGGACTCAACCCTACCTCGATTATTTGGTAGATGGCAAATTACCCGAAGACGAGGTGCTGAGCCGGCAGATTATCCGACGAGCAAAAGCCTATACTATTGTTAAAGGTGAGCTCCATAAACAGAGTGTTTTTGGGGGTTTTCAGTGCTGTGTATCTCCAGAAGAAGGAGTGGAAATCTTAAGAGAAATCCACGAAGGCGAGTGTGGCCACCACGCTGCAGCCAAATCTTTAGTGGCAAAAGCTTTTAGACACGGATTTTTCTGGCTTACAGGTCAGGCAGATGCCAAACGATTAGTCAAGACGTGCAAAGGCTGTCAAAAGTACGCCAAACAAGCTCATGTTCCGGCTGATCAGCTGCGAACAATACCTATAACTTGGCCCTTTGCGGTCTAGGGGCTTGATATGGTAGGACCATTTAAACGAGCTCCAAGTCGATTCACTCATCTCTTAGTGATGGTGGATAAATTCACAAAATGGATTGAGGCTAAACCTGTCACTAGTTGTGATGGAGCAACAGCCAAAAGATTTGTCGAGCATGTTATAATCCGGTATGGTTATCCACATAGCATTATCACGGACAACGGGAGTAACTTCTCTATGGGAGAATTGGATGAATTCTGCAACGAGCAAAATATTCGGCTTGACATTGTGTCAGTCGCACATCCGCAGGCTAACGGACAAGTCGAAAGAGCAAATGGTTTAATCCTACAAGGCCTAAAACCGAGACTCGAAGCACCACTACGACGTGCTGCGGGGGCTTGGGCAGAGGAATTACCCTCTCTAATATGGAGTTTACGAACGACTCCGAATAGGTCAACCGGATACACACCTTTCTTCTTGGTCTATGGTGCAGAAGCAGTTCTTCCTAGTGATTTGATTCACACTTCTTCTAGAGTGGCCGCGTATATTGAAGAGGATGCCGAGGTTTCTTGACAAAATGATCTCGACTTAGTCGAAGAAGTTCGCGTCATTGCTGAAATGAGATCTATAGCCTATCAGCAGAAGTTACGCAAGTATCATAGCTAGAGAGTCCGAAATAGATCTTTCAATAAAGGTGATTTGGTTCTCCGGCTTGTGCAACAAAGAAAGCACAAACTTTCCCAAGTATGGGAAGGGCCCTTTCTAGTTAGTCGAGTATTGCACAATGGATCGTACTACTTAACTGACATGAGGCCAGTCAAAGAAAGACCTGCTACTAAGAAGATAAAGAGAGCTGGAGGCAGTACAAATCCGGATGAGTTAGACATACCGTGGAATATTGCTCAGCTACGTCCCTTTTATTCTTAGTTTTTCCTTCTTTGAAATCATATATATGTACATGTTCTGTGAGAAATAAAAGTTTTGGTTGCCTCAAGTTTTTCTGAGAAGTTTTTACCATCTTATTTCCTAATGATCATGTCATATTCGAAAATCCCAGCATGCTTGAAAGTACTTTATGCTCATGTTCGTTCTGGTTTAGATTTCCGATTCTAAAACTGCTACCCTCGGGTATAACTCTAAAAATTTCTAGTCTTTACTTTGGTTATTTGTCTGATTGCTGGATGCGGGCATTTTCCGAGTAGTGAATTGTTGGTACTAGAAGCCGGCTTTGTTTCCGAGTTTAAACTGGTATAGCAATTGAGCTCCGTTGCTCGGCAAAGTTTCCGGCAGAAGGTTTAGCCGGCTCACGAAAGGGACGAGGCGGAAAGCCAGATAAACAATAAGTATAGATGAAAAAGTACAAGTGCTTATTTAAACATTTCAGGCATGCAAAAAGTTTAAAAGCCAAAAGTGCTGAATAGATCAAAAGCTTAGCACTAGCAAAATTATAATAATTCATATTTACAGACGCATCATGTTTTTTTTTCAGATAATACAAATGTTTCTGGCAATCTATGATGCAGGAGGAGATGAAGGAGCTGCCGGCTCGCTGGATACGTTGGCTTGATATTGTTCCGAGATGTCCGCATCCGAGGTGGTGCGTTCATCGTCGGAAACTTCCGCTAATTCTTCTAGAGGAGGAGGCGGAGTGTCCACGCGGGTGAAGAAAGGGGTCTCGTAGCTGGTCAAATCAGCCACGTGACACCCATATCCGGTGCAGGAGTGCACGATGGCTTGAAGGTCTTGCTCCTGGCTGTCTTCATCTACTTTGCAGTACCCTTTGGTCACTTGCCATATTTCCATGTTTCTATGATGGCTCATGACCATGGTGAGAGCGTTCTGCGCCGCAGGCTGCGCGTAGGACATGTTCCAATCCCGAACAAGTTGCGGTATCTCCTTTGCCTTGCCCCGCACCTGAAAATCTTTCATGCCGTGCATGTCCGGAATCTTGAGAGCTTCGCCAATGTCCTCAAGGGATTGGCGGAAGTCATGAAGCAGGTCGCCGACTTGGGTAAGCCGGTGGGTACGGGGCTCAGCGGAGGTGGAGTCCGTCAAGTTCAGAGGACCTGTAAACAAAAGACAGTTAAAGAAAAATCCGACATTTAGAGAAGTCGAAGAAAAAGACAAGTCAGACAGATGGAACGTACCGAAAATGACGTCGTCAATTTTTGTCTTCTCTTCCCGAAGACTCTGGAGTTCAGCCCGGAGCGCCTCGGGAAGGTCCCTCTCTCTGCTAAGCTCATTATTGAGGTCCGAGATTTTTTTATCTTTAGCAGCGATCTAACGATCACGCTCATCAGTAGCCATGGAGGAGGACCCAAGGATTTGAGCAATGCTCTTTTCATGATCCGCCTTGAGCTTATCTAGCTCTTGGCGCAACTCCTTGTTCTCCACCACCAAAGTCTTGAGGTTCTCGGCCTCTTCAATCATGGCGCGGGATTGTTTTACCAGCATTGTAAGTCAAAAATAACAACAGTTCAGGAGAAAATCGACATTGAAAATACAAAGACAAGGTTTGAGTCTCGGAATGTTTACCTTCGGCCTCATCCTTGGCAACTTTAAGTTCAGCATTTTTAAGTCGGAGAGCCTTGATCTCTCTCCACTTATCACAGACATTCTTCAACAAATCCTGGTTATAGGAATATACTTTCTGTAAGTTAGAATACCCAAATTTAGAAAGCTACTAAAGACTCGGGGTAATATTTTTGCTAATATCAGCACGAGCCTTGGGGGCTACACTAGTTCGTTCTTTGGCATGCTAAGGAAGCATAAACCCAGATTAATTATCCTACTTCATGCTTGGGGGCTAGAGGATATGATATGAAATAAAGGAAAAATAGGAGTTGGAATTCCGACTTACATATTGTTCGCGAGTGAGTCTATCCAGACTCGCGTTCACTTCAACGGCAACCTTCTCGGCGAGAGTCAGAGGAATCAGCGGTGCTGTTGGAAGCTCACCTGTCCTTATCCTCTCGTCGCGGAGGCGCACCTGGGCGAGAAGGTCGGAGAACTTGACGTCCTCTGCCTCTTGCGCTTCTTCTTTGGTAGACAAATTTCTTTTCTCCAGGCATTGCCTGGCTAGCCGCTAGATCTCTTCTGCAGATTTCCGGGACAAGCCAAACTTGGCAAGTCCCGGATTGCTGAGAAGGTTTTCGGCGAAGGTTTCTGCCGAGGGATCATTACCCAAAGAGGGTTCACCCTTATCTAAATCTGACTCACCCATGGTGACGTCAGTTTGCGATTCAAGGATCGCAGGCTCCGTGGAAGGAGCCGGATCTTCTGCGACAGCTGGAGAAGGAATTATTACCGGCGTTGCAGAAGACTGAGGGGCAGGAGTCGGAGGAGCCACAGCAGGAGAAGCTATGGTAAGCTTCGTCTGTCGCAAGGGCTTCGAAGAAATCCCTTTCCCCTTGCCCTTGAGAAGTGGTTTTGCTTTGAGAATGTAGTAAAGTAGGAAACATTACATCTCAGAAGGAAATTCAAGTAAAGTACAAAGGCGGAAGTTGTGATGGAAAGTTACCTCTTCACGATGAGCACCTCCTTTGTGCCAGCGACCATTGTCGAAGCCTTGCGCTTCTTGAGCGCAGCATCCGGCAATGGCACCACTTCTGTCTCCTGAGAAAACTCAGGAGGATATCCTTCGAGCGGAGCAAGTTCTGACTCGGGGAGGCCATCAAGCTAAAAAGAAGAAAACATATCAGTATTGCAGTATAACTCGAAGATTGAAACACATAAAAAGGTGTACTGTTAGAAACTTACCGGCACTACGGGGTTTTCCGCCGTGTGCATATCCAGAGAAACCTCCGGGATTCTTCTCTCGATCCGCTCCCTGATCAGCCACTTGATCTGGCTTATATAACCCTGTGTGGTGTAGGCTTTGGGGCTGATGCAGAGGGAATATTTCTTGGATGACGTGATGGAGTGCATCAGTCGATCTCTGTGGTACTAAAGGGGCTGGATCCGACGTGAGACCCAGCATTGGACCAAGTCGGATCCCTTCAGTCCTTTATGTTTGATCAAGTATTTGATTCGCCTCTTGGCGAGGATCAGATCGTCAGTGAGAGCCGGAGAAGCCTCGTCCCAAGACGGTTGGGCCGTGGAAGCTCCGTCAACAAAAGCCGGCAAAGCAGTAGCTTTGCTGGGAGCCAGAATATCCCTATGGTAGAAGAACATGGCTGACCATTGTTTGACCGAGTCACTAGCTAAGATTTTGGGATACGCACGCTCGCTTCTAAGTGAAAAACTAATAGTATTGGTGATGTAAGGAACACCGGCAGTAATAGAGTTTCTCCGGACATGAAAATAGTATCGGAATAAAGTCAAACTCGGCCTAATGCTGAGAAAGCCCTCACACAAAGAAGCGTAAGCGCTCATCTCTAAGAGAGAGTTGGGAGGAAGATGATGGAGTTGAACTCCGAAATGGTCAATCACCTCGGAGAAGAACTCTGAGGGAGGAAATGACAAACCTCTGTCGAGGTGGGTGCCGAAGTGGACCCGCTCGCCGGCACGCGGGTTGGGGATGGTTTCCTCGAAGCCGCTCCGCCAGTCGCCGGCGCGGAGGAGCCCTTCCTTCTCCACGTTCTGGAGCTTCTCGTCGTCGAGCACGCAGGGGATCCAGAGCCCACGGAAGCTTTCTTTCTCCGCCACCGCTTCTGTCGCCGCCGCTGCCTCCAAGCCAGAGGAGGAAGAAGAAGCCATTTCTCCGGTGGCAGTTAACCTAAGATGGGCGGCGCTGGGGTTTTTTGGGGGAGGAACGGAGGAACTCTGTGCGTGCAGAGAGATTGGGAGGAGAGGAAAAGGCAAAGGACTGGTGAAGAGAGAAGGAGAAAATCCTAACCCCTTATATCCACCTAACCGCGCCAAGATTCGTGCAAATGTTACAGTGTAACCGCCACACGTCGTGGAAGGGACTGGGAAGGACCCATGCGATGATTACGTCGCCTCGATTCCGCGCACACATTGAAATGGCGCCTCGGTTCCGCGAACTGCGGACCCACCAACGATCGTGCTCACAGGATGTCTGTCAGATGACGTGACTTGACCATGACTTGTGTCAGGTGGCGTTAGGACCAAGTTCCAGCTTAGTTTGAAATCAAGCTGGAAAATCCGAGTAACCTGTTGATAGGTCCGACTTATTTTTAAGACCCGGATCGTATTTTTTGTTGTGAAGTTTCAGGAACCCTTCAAGATTCTGCAAGCCGAAGATCAAGCTAGACGATGATAAATCCGACTTTGGATCTTGGAGGCCTCCGGGGGCTGTTGTTGGGGATATACTTTCCGGGTATCCTCACAGTTCCTCACTAACTAGGGTGGCCCACTTCGGGTTAGAGCTTTGCTTCACGGGCGGCCCAGTCAGGGAGAGAAGACGGAGTCCAATCCGGCTACGGGAAGGCCCAGAAGACTTACCGACTTAGGCCCATAATGTTACTTGTAGTTCAAGATGTACTGTATAACCGACTCTTAGTCGTAGTCGGATAGATTTATCCTGTAAACCCTAGGCCGGATATCTATATAAGCCGTCCTAGGGAGAGCCTTTAGGGCACCCAATACTTTAGACTCTCAACTCGCACAGGCGAAACCCTTGTAACCCATATTCCGGCTCTGCCGTATTACTGAATTGCTAGTAGGAGTAGGATCCATCCAAAGCCGGCGGATTCGAACCTGGGTAAACTTGTGTGCTCACCGTCCTAGAATACCGTACGTCTCACACCCCTCTCTTCTGCACGCCTCGAGGACCCCCTCATGGCGTACTTGTCATCAATCAGACGACACCAATTATAAATTGATTTCTTATTATAAACTTAGTCTAGATGTCTATTTGCAAATATCTTAGTAGACCTTGGCCTATCCCATTGAGGTCCTTTGCGACCATGGGAATATATTGCTTAATTTGGAACTTAGCAAAAGGGTCCAACTTCATAGATTAATACCCATGCCTGAGGGATATCCTCATAAAAGGTGATATTCTCTTCTCGATACAATAACCATTTGGAGATAATTCGATGACTCCAGAATGTTTGCAAAAACACTTAGCGATCTTGCATTAGAGTTAAGAACTCTTAGAAGGGCTTGATTGCAAATGGAGGTCATGAATGAAAAGGTATATATAAGATATACAAATTATAAATGTGGTTCTTCCCGAACTCATTGCAGTTTGTGTAGTATTTGATACTTCTCCCGTTTTGTGAAAATAGGAGGATCTGCTTGAGAATTGCTGGATTTGAGACAATGTGACTTGATGACGGCAAGAAAAACAGTTGATGGCCGACATCACCACTTTCCTCAAAGTTTATCATTTGGATTAGTGGAGTTGAATATAATTTGTAATCCTAGTTTGTGTGTCTTGCTTTTGGCGAGACGATTATTCATATGAACAAGTTACAAACCAGTTTGTACTATTCTTATGAACAATACCTTATGGTCACATTATGATTATAAATAAGTTATTCTCATCACTATGTTAATGATAATAGTTTAAACATTTATAAAGGATTAGAATGCTAAAAGATATCAAAAGCTTAATAATGAAATGACACTACAGTTTAAGTCATTTTGGTTATTGCAGGCTCTTTATGAAAGATCGGGGTCCTATATGCATAATCTAGAGACTTTGCAAAACCATGCCTCTTGGGCAGAATGACTAAAACTCCGCATTCTGGTAAAACGGTGATATGCGAAGAAATGTTGAATCTTATACATAGTGATATATCATATTTTCAACAAGTAGTGGAAATCATTTATTGTGGACTTAAGTGAATAAGTGTATTTACTTAATGAAACATGAAGTTTGAAATGATTTGAATTGTTCAAATGAGTTCATAACTAAATGGGATATTGAATTAAATGAATTAACAAGTCTCTTCGATTTGATCGACATGACTAACGTATTCAAGTTAAGTTTAGCATAAAAGGGACTTGTGAAAGATGTTTCACAAATTATGATAATTGGATGAATTCAAACTATGTTGAAATATCCAAACATCATAATCATTTTGTATTAGATACATATTATTGATGGGTTCGTAGCATGGAAAACAAAAAATTTCTACCACAAGAACGAACAAAACCTAGATCTAATCTAGATAAAAGCCAAGATCTAATCTATTAGACATGAGCAACGAGATAGATAGGAACTAACCCTCGTAGATCCGAAAGCGTTAACGAGATTAGATCTCGTGGTTGATGTAGTCGATCACTTGCCGATCTCAAGATCGTGTGGACGATCCTTCCGGCGTCACGTTCCAGCAGCGCTTCCGCCGTCGGTCAAGTAGACGATCCTTCCGGCGCCACGTTTTGGCAGCGCTTCCGCAGTCAGTCACACGTGCGGAGTCGAAGCAGACCTTCCTCTCCCTGTTCCAGCGAGCAGCGGAGGTAGTAGATCTTCTCCACCGAATCCCAGCAGCATGACGGCGTGGTGGTGGTGGTGGAGTAGAGAATTCTGCAGGGCTTCGCCTATGCCTGTGCAGAAGAAAGGTGGAGGAGAGAGGCGATAGAGATTGGGTGTTATGGGAGCAGGGGAGGAGGGGGCGCCCCTGCCCCTCTATTTAAAGAAGGGAGGCGCCTAGGGAGGGGGAGTCCTTGTAGGACTCCCCTCCCTTGTAGGCCGGCGGATTGGAGGTGGGGGGAGGAGTCCTCCTCCCCCACGACTCCGTATCTTGACCCACCAAGACTCCTTGATCCCTATCTTGATTTTCAAGCAAACTCCAAGATATCTTCTAGAACCTTCCGGAACATTCCGAAACCTTCTAGAATCCTCATACAAACACTCCGGAACATTTCCTAACTCATAAAATGATCTCCTATATATGAATCTTATTCTCCGGACCATTCCGGATCTCCTCGTGATGTCCCGAATCCAATCCGAGACTCCGAACAACATTCAGTCTCCAACGCATATTCCATATCTACTTAAAACAACTTCGAACCTTAAGTGTGTCACCCTACGGTTCGTGAATATGTAGACATGATAGAGACACATCTCCTATCAATAACCATCAGCGGGACCTGGAGATCCATAATGGCTCCCACATACTCAACGATGACTTTGCGATCGATTGAACCACTTACATACGAAACCAATTCCCTTTGTCTCGCGATACTATACTTATCCAAGGTTTGATTGTCGGTATCTCTATACCTAGTTCTACCTCGTTACTGATAAGTACTCTTTACTCGTTCCGTGATATGTCATCCCTTGTGACCTAGTCACATGCTTGCAAGCTAACTAGATGACATTCCACCGAGAGGGCCCAGAGCATATCTATCCGTCATATGGATGGACAAATCCCAATCTTGGTCCATGCGCTTCAACACATACTTTCAGAATACCCAATGACACCTTTATGACCACCCAGTTACGAAGCGGTGTTTGATGTCATCAAAGTACCCATCCGGTGATGGTGATTAACATAACCTCATGGTCGAAGGATTAGGTTACTATGTATTTTAAAGCTTATAGCAAACAAACTTAATGACTTGATCTTATGCTACGCTTACTACGGGTGTGTGTCCATCACATCATTCTCCTAATGATATGATCTTGTTATTAACGACATCCAATGTCCATGATCAGGAAACCATGATCATCCATTAATCAACAAGCTAGTTTAACAAGAGGCTTACTAGGGACTCATTTATGTTTACAAAACACACAAGTATTAGTGTTTCCTAATAATACAATTATAGCATGGGATGTACACATTTATCCTAAACATAAAGATATAATAATAACCACTTTATTATTGCCTCTTGGGCATATCTTCAACAGTCTCCCACTTGCACTAGAGTCAGTAATCTAGTTAAAAATTTGTGCATTCAACACCTATGGCTTTCTGGTGTTGTATAGACACTATTGCTAGTGGTAAACATAATCTTCGGATCTGACACTTCCAGGTCCGTGTGTATTTGCATGTCCTTGCGTCTCTACGCATTACTCATTCTCCAATGAGATGGCATTGTATAAATTTGGTCCTTTGGTGAGACCTTTAGTTCCTTCGGCTCAAAATATGTTGATATTATTGTCACACATTATATCTTCATAGTATTAGCCCACTTTGAACCACACCTAGTTTGATAACAAACTACTTAACACAAATGCCCTCCTTTGCTGCTACAATAGTAGTCATATACTTAGCCTTTTGTTGTAGTATCTGTTACAATGTTTTAACTTTGGTACTCAACCAAATCCATCATGGAACATCCTTTCCATTATATTGTGCCACCCATAGTCTAAATTGAGATAAATTTAATTTGTATCTTGTGACAAAACTAGTATCAATGTAACACTTTACAATGAACTACCTTTAACTATTTGTCACTTATACAGGATATATTCTTAGTTCTTACAAAGCTCATAAGAATATCTTTACTATTGTCCAATGATCATCTTATGAATCATTCTGGTATATGCTCATAACATTTAGAGCATAGGACATATCTGGATGTGTACATCTTAAAGAATGATTGATCAAAATATTCTTGCGATTTCACCAAGTGTCAAAACACTTGAATCTCGTGTCAACCCACTCGAATCTTGATTCAGTCCTTTCCGTGCGTCAAGAACCTTTCTTGTTGTTTCCATATTGAACTCATTCAACATCATATCTATGTACATTTGGCAAAACTATATTAGCGCCTCAATCTATTCATATAGACATTGATGCCTAATTCTTGAGTTATGCCTAAGTCTTTCATCCAAATGAAATTCTTAACCTGTGTCAATAAAAATACATTATTTCTAATCAACAATATGTCCTCTACATAATGTATTAGAAATATGTCTCAGCGCTCCCACTTAATTTCTTGCAAATGCAAGCATCTTCATCATCTCCGATGAATTTAAACTCTTTTAACAGTTTCATCATAGTGAAGATTCCAACTCTGCTATGCTTACTTCAACCATTGAAGTTTTGCATACTCTTTTAGCATCCTTTGAATTAACAAAACCCTTTGGATCGTGTCATGTACACGTCCTAGGTAACCATTCTATTAGAAGAACTTGTTTTGTTTGTTCAACTACCATATACCAAAATATATGTAGTGGTTGCTACATTAATCCGTCCAGACTAAATATCGCTATGAAAGATCAAATCTTATCATAGTCAATTCCTTGAACATTGTCGTAAAATCTTTCCGACATGTCGACTATTTCATAGATTTGAAACATCCATGTCTATTTCTTTATAGATCCAAACACGACCGATATGCTTCACGCCTTTCCGGAGGGTCTTCTAAGTTCAGAAACTTGATTTCTCGTGTATGCATACTATCACGGATTCCATGACTTCTAGTCATTTTATGGAGTCAGGGCCCATCATTGCTTCTTTGCATGTAGTCGGTTCATCATTGTCAAAACAATAACGACTTGCTTATCAAATCTTACTATTTGATTCTTACCGACCCACACGGTTCTATAGGAACTCTAATCTTCGAGATCACACCTTTTGTAATCACGAGAGCCATGAGCATTGTGGCCGCCACCGGGACACTTTCCAGTGCTGCGCTACTTAGCACATATAGCTAAGGTTCAACAACCTTATCAAAGTTCTATTGTCCTCCCACTTAACTTTTCACGAAAAAATTCTTCTCAAGAAACTTGACGTTCCAAGCGACAAACTCTTTTGTCCTCAGTGTTATGGAGAAATTCCCAACAAATTCTTTGGAATAACCTACAAAGACGTGCTTATCCGACTTTGGTTGTAAACATTTTACTTATGCATAACATACCAAAATTTAAGAAAAGACAATTCGGGTTTTATCCCAAACCATGACTTATATGGTGTCATTTCAACGGATCACGATGGAGCTCTTTTCAGTGTAAAAGCGGTAGTCACTAAAGCTTTAATCTTTAATATATAATGGCAGTTTTATAAATGACACCTTTGATCTTACCATGTCAAACAAGGTTTCATTACATATCTTGAACACTCCATACTCCTATGG
This sequence comes from Avena eriantha, assembly GCA_910589775.1. Classification (NCBI taxonomy): domain Eukaryota; kingdom Viridiplantae; phylum Streptophyta; class Magnoliopsida; order Poales; family Poaceae; genus Avena; species Avena eriantha. The sequence continues at coordinate 267,641,901 of OU342740.1, read as the reverse complement.
TGTTTTGGGAAATGCAAATCCATGGAACGATTCCTCAAATCTTAGGTGTTTTGCTAAACTTGTAACTCAAACATCTTTCTTTATGATCGAATCATAAACTCTTTATTTTCTTGTTACAATGATTTTCAACTTCATCTTGAAAGTCTTTGAACAACTTTCAAATGTTTTCATACTTCTTCCTTATTTAATAAGTATATACATATACTCACTCAAATCTTCGGAGAAAGCATATGAAGTTGAAATCTATCGCCCACGACTACACATAATGGACTATATACATCAATATGTACAAATTCCAATCAGTTAGTCATCCGTTCCTCTTTTGGCCTACGTACGGAGTTTTAATTATCTCCAGGAAAGTATCACAAGCATCATTTGATCAAAATCAAAGACTCCAAAAATCCATCAACATGGAGTTTCTTCATGTATCCCTTTCAATATAATTTAAACGGCGATGTCACTTCGCAAGTGATCTTTCAATCATTTGTCTTGCGACATTTTAGCATTAGTTTTATGGTCGTTATTTCTCCAACCAGACTTGTATATCATCCATCTATTATGGAATTTGGTAATTATTTGAACAACCTTTTGTCGTCATAATACCTGATCAAAATAACAATTATTGAAACAAATCTTGAAGGCAAGCTTTGATGTTAACGAGCAACACAACAACTCTTTGTTTGTTTTCGATGAAGATCATCACATATTCTCTTGCTAGTTACTTAGGCCATTGCAGTTCATGAATTGTGTTGTCCTGTATGACACTTCATACCAACCAATTCGGTATCCAATACCGGAGAACCACATTATTTAACAAGCAAGGAATACAACCATAACATGTATATCTTCTATATGCCTAAGTTGAACATCTCCAATCTTTTCTTTTCTGCCAAATATTTTATAGATTCTCTTTCAGCAATTTCTTTTCTTTTAAAAGAATCTATCAACATCAATAGTGGTGTCATCAACATGACACATGGTACAAAGCATATATAGTCAACTACTAATACCTTTGGACTTGCAGTTTGAGGTGGATCACCATCATCAAATGTTTGGCATTCTTTCAAAATTCCATTCTTTAGTAATCTTTTAGTGTAGTAAACATTTTACTTACATCTTCTATTCATCCTTATCATGACAACTTTCATGATCAAGCTGCTATAGCTTATAAAGGTGAATTGCGAGTATAATGTTTCTTTTTCGAAACCTTTGGAGGATTAGGACGACTAGCGTCTCCGACCTTCACAAATTCTCATCAAATATGAGGACGTATACTCTATCATGTTGTAACCAACACATTGTTTTAGATATCGCAATACCTTTCACATATGATGGTTTCTGAAACATTGCTTTCAGCTCTTAGATAAACTTGATATTAAAAACAATCTTTTGAGTATCAAGAATCATGGAGGCAAACATGATACATTAGATACTAACACTGGAACTGTTACTCTTGATTTAATACTATTTATTAAACTTCATGGAGTAAATAGAGTTTGCTGAAAGTTTGCAATAGGACTTATAAACTTTAAATTGACATTCAAAACAATACGATACCAGTTCGTAAAGTAAATATCCAGAATTTCTATAGTTCCACTATCTCAACTATAACTAAGCGTAAGGTGGTGAACGGATGCCAATGACTACAACAAACTATGCAAATTTACTTTGATTGTGTTTATGATAAATTGAGTTCGACTAATCCAAATTATAAATAAACTCCCACTCAAAACAACATCCCTCGAGTTGTTTTAGTGATTACATGAACCAAATCCACTACACCAAGTCCGATCATCACGTGAGATGATGTAGCTTTAAAGGCGAACAATCAACATGTTCATCATATCATCCATATGACTCATGCTTTACCTTTCGGTATTCCGTGTTCCGAGACCATGTCTGTACATGCTAGGCTCGTCAAGGTTAACCTTAGTTTCCGCATGTGCAAATCTGGCTTGCACCCGTTGTATGCACACGTAGAGTCTATCACACCCGATCATCACGAGATGCTTCGAAACGACGAGTCTTAGCAACGGTGCCAACTAAGGACGAACACTTTATTAATTGATATTTAGTGAGAGGGATCATCTTATAATGCTACCGTCGCGATCTAAGCAATACAAGATGCATAAAGGATTAACATCACAGGCAATTCATAATTAGTGTGATATGATATGGCCTTTTCTTCTTGCGCCTTTGATCTCCATCTCCAAAGCACGAACATGATCTCCATCATCACCAGCATTGCGTCAAGGTCAGTGGCGCCGCTTCATGGTTGTCCATCATCACTAGCAACTATTACAACTACTTGGAATAAAGCTATTACAAGATGAATAGACACGCAAGTCTTAACAGAATTAAAGACAACCATTAGGCTCCTGCCGGTTGCCATATTACAACAAGGATCATTGCATACATCAAATACAATCATAATCACATGATGGCCATATCATATCACAAAACCCCTGCAAAAACAAGTTAGACGCCTCTAATTTTCTTTGCAATTTTTACGTGGTTTGGGGCTTTCGCATAAGACCGATCTTACCTACGAACAAGAACCACAACGTTGATACAAGTGTTGTCAGATGCTCATTGTAAATTGAACCTTAACTATGGTGGGAGAGACAGACACCCGCAAAGCCACTTGTGCAAAGCAAGTTGCACGTCAAGCGTGGAGCAAGTCTCATGTGCGATGACATGTAATGTTAGCCCGATCCGCTTCATTCCATCATGCCGCAAGATGCAAAGTACACGCTAAGACACCGACAACAAAAGCATCAACGCCCACAAAAACATTGTGTTCTACTCGTGCAACAGATCTACGTATAGATACGGCTCTGATACCACTGATGGGTTCGTAGCATGGAAAACAAAAAATTTCTACCGCAAGAACGAACAAAACCTAGATCTAATCCAGATAAAAGCCAAGATCTAATCTATTAGACATGAGCAACGATATAGATAGGAACTAACCCTCGTAGATCCGAAAGCGTTAACGAGATTAGATCTCGTGGTTGATGTAGTCGATCACTTGCCGATCTCAAGATCGTGTGGACGATCCTTCCGGCGTCGCGTTCCAGCAGCGCTTCCGCCGTCGGTCAAGTAGACGATCCTTCCGGCGCCACGTTTCGGCAGTGCTTCCGCAGTCAGTCACACATGCGGAGTCGAAGCAGACCTTCCTCTCCCCGTTCCAGCGAGCAGCGGAGGTAGTAGATCTTCTCCACGGAATCCCAGCAGCACGACGGCGTGGTGGTGGTGGTGGAGTAGAGAATTCTGTAGGGCTTCGCCTATGCCTGTGCAGAAGAAAGGTGGAGGAGAGAGGCGGCAGAGATTGGGTGTTATGGGAGCAGGGGAGGAGGGGGCGCCCCTGCCCCTCTATTTAAAGAAGGGAGGCGCCTAGGGAGGGGGAGTCCTTGTAGGACTCCCCTCCCTTGTAGGCCGGCGGATTGGAGGTGGGGGGAGGAGTCCTCCTCCCCCACGTCTCCGTATCTTGACCCACCAGGACTCCTTGATCCCTATCTTGATTTTCAAGCAAACTCCAAGATATCTTCTAGAACCTTCCGGAACATTCCGAAACCTTCTAGAATCCTCATACAAACACTCCAGAACATTTCCTAACTCATAAAATGATCTCCTATATATGAATCTTATTCTCCGGACCATTCCAGATCTCCTCGTGATGTCCCGAATCCAATCCGAGACTCCGAACAACATTCGGTCTCCAACGCATATTCCATATCTACTTAAAACAACTTCGAACCTTAAGTGTGTCACCCTACGGTTCGTGAATATGTAGACATGATAGAGACACATCTCCTATCAATAACCATCAGTGAGACCTGGAGATCCATAATGGCTCCCACATACTCAACGATGACTTTGCGATCGATTGAACCACTTACATACGAAACCAATTCCCTTTGTCTCACGATACTATACTTATCCGAGGTTTGATCGTCGGTATCTCTATACCTAGTTCTACCTCGTTACTGATAAGTACTCTTTACTCGTTCCGTGATATGTCATCCCTTGTGACCTAGTCACATGCTTGCAAGCTAACTAGATGACATTCCACCGAGAGGGCCCAGAGCATATCTATCCGTCATATGGATGGACAAATCCCAATCTTGGTCCATGCGCTTCAACACATACTTTCAGAATACCCAATGACACCTTTATGACCACCCAGTTACGAAGCGGTGTTTGATGTCATCAAAGTACCCATCCGGTGATGGTGATTAACATAACCTCATGGTCGAAGGATTAGGTTACTATGTATTTTAAAGCTTATAGCTAACGAACTTAATGACTTGATCTTATGCTACGCTTACTACCGATGTGTGTCCATCACATCATTCTCCTAATGATATGATCTTGTTATTAACGACATCCAATGTCCATGATCAGGAAACCATGATCATCCATTAATCAACAAGCTAGGTTAACAAGAGGCTTACTAGGGACTCTTTTATGTTTACAAAACACACAATTATTAGTGTTTCCTAATAATACAATTATAGCATGGGATGTAAACATTTATCATAAACATAAAGATATAATAATAACCACTTTATTATTGCCTCTTTGGCATATCTCCAACAATTATCACTTATTGGGGTTATAGCCGTCGTTTAGAGTTAGAGATCAAAATAAGCAAACACTCATTTGAAATACAAAGGAACATCTAAAGATTTGTGGAAACAACACCATAAGTGTTATGGCACATTCAAGTTTCTGGAGATTTCGATAAGTCGAAGTCGTGGCGAATAAACAAGTCTTTGTAGAGCATTCTTAGGAAGCTATGAATGCATCATCCACAAGGGACAAACCTGTTGTTGTCCTAAGGTGATGTGTCTTGATGAAGATATAGGTGGAAGAAAGTAAAAGATCAAAACAAGGTATTTGACCTTACCTCCAAATTGTTGAGTGGCGCAGCGGAATTTGTTTCGTGAAACCAAACTCTGCAAATAGAGGAGAAACTGTTGATAATGATCATAAAGTTTCAAGGGAATACTTTTACTAAAGAAAGTAGGATTCAACTATATATTCTACAAGTTTGTGGAACTATAGTTGATTCACTTGTCATGTTTTGAACAAGACATACCTACAAAATACAAAGAAGAGTGATGGACCTGAGTACGAGAAATGAATGGTCATTGAAATCTCGTTAGCGGAATTCTCGACTTGATAGTAATCATGTCCAAGATTATCGAGAGGACCTAGATTTGAGTGGGAGAAAATCAGCTTGGCTAATTCATAATGTGTAGCTGACATATTTTGAGTGGGAGCTAAGTGAAATCCCTGGATCTCAAACATGAATGTCATATTTGAGTGGGAGCATGAAATCATTCTGTGATATGTGTGCGACATATGTGAATGATGTGATTGGTGTTAATAACGTTTAAGTTAGATAAATAAGGATGAGGTCGAAGTTATTAAACAATAAGATCTATTGAGATAGATTGGTAAGTTTAATAAGCACTGAATGTCGAATGCTTCTTGGAATTGATTCTGAGAGAGGTTCAGAATGTCCTAAGACAAGATTCTGAAGTAGCTCAGAATGAAACAAGGTAAGAAAGAAGTTCTTACTGTATGAAGCATTGAGTATTGCAACTATGGTTGAAAGAAAGAGATGCGTTGCATATCCTATGCCTCAGTCATAGGTTCTTTCATAAAACCATGTTGTATACTTGACATAAAGTGACCCGATGTTCTGGTTGGTAGGACAAACTCTTAACTATAAGAACGTGTCTTTAAGTGATTCCTGAGTTGATCACTGAACCAGAATTAAGTTTGTGCTTAAGTAACAAGAAGCAATGTAAGTGGCATAGTTGCATTTCATGCACTAGGATCTACATAGATGTAGAAGTATAAAGGCTGCATCTGATGTGATGTATAATGTTATGGCGGGGCTAGTTCGCTTTTAACGTAGAATGATGTGTCCCAGGGCCCAGTGCCCATGAAGAAGCCCTCGAGGTTGATCTAAAGTCACTGTAAGCTCCTGGAATCCGGCCTCGTTCTGCTGCCATGACTATAGTATATACACAAAGGATAGCAAAGTGTGTTTCGAAGTTTAGATGACAACAGTGAAAACGACCGTCATCATAAACACTAGAAACAAAGTCTCACTTTGTTGCCAAACAAATACTTCGACCCATTATAAAATAATGGAGTGAATGTCAAAATTAGGAAGACATTAACGACTTGAAAAAGACATAATGATCTGGTAAAACAGAACATGGACATGACGTTTCCCATGAGCATGCATGATCTGTAAACGCATATTTGGTATATGGTTTATACGAGTAAAATGCAAGCTGGATTATTTATACTCTAGTGCAAGTGGGAGACTGAAGGAGATATGCCCTAGAGGCAAATTATAAATAGGTTTTTATTGTCATATCTCAATTAGTTTATAATAGTTTCATATTGTGCTATAACTGTGCCAAGTAGAAACATTGGTATAGGTGTGGTATGAAAAAACCAAGTCCCTAGTAGCCTCTATTCATACTAGCTCGTTGGTCACGAAGATGATCTGGGTTTCAAGATCATGGGCATTTATGCCGACTGACAACGAGATCATATCATTAGAGAATGTTGTGATTGGACATTACTTGAAGGATTGCAACTCGATCAAGTCATATAGTTCATTGTTGCAACAGCCATACCTAGACTCCTTCTCCTTAGAACATGAGCTCATATTACTCACTGTTTCCCTAGGATGCTTTGACTGCATCAAACGTCATCTGGTAATGCGATGGACATAAAGGTGTACGTTGGGTATTCCAAAGGAATAGTAGATGACATGTGACTGCAAGACTAGGATTTGTTCACCCACATGACGGGTAAAGATACATACGGCCGACTTGGTGAGATTACATCTATAAATATTACAACATGTGACTAGGTCACGGGGATGTAATATCAAGGTAACAAGAAAACATAACTTGTTGTGAACGAGATTGAACAAAGGTATGGGATATCGATGATCGGATCTCGGACAAGTTGTATCGAGAAACAAAAGGAAGAGGATGATACATTTAGACGGTTCAAACGACATTGTCATCAGGAATGTATAGGGGTCACATGGATATCCCTGGTTCCTCTGTTGATCATTGATACAGATCATGTCTAGAGCATTTCTGAGCCGTGAGAGGATACACTTAAGGGTACGATGAGAGTGATCATTCGTAAGATGGAATCATAGTAGAGAAAGAGAGAAAGCCAGAATCGTTCCGCGGAGAGATCCGAAGTTGTTCGGAGAAAGAATAAAGGAAAAGCCCCGAAAAGTGTTTTCAGATAAATGGGAATTTAAATATATATTTATTATATGTTAATTGTGAATTAATATATTATAAATAATAATTGGATTAAGATTTATAAAGTCAACTTTTATATTAGGCCAAATCCCAGAGGGAAAGGGCCTAGAAATAAAAGCGCAGAAAAATAAATGAAAAAGGGCAAAACAGCCAGCCCTGTGGGCGGCGGATAACCGCCACCGCATAGGGCGGCAGATAGCTAGGCGACGCCAGCGGGCAAGCCAGGTCGCCGCGGGCCGCCACTGTCCAGCCGGCCCACCTGGGCCAGGCGACACGAGGCGGGGCGCTGGGCCGCCGGGGGGGGGGGGAGCCGGCCCACCCGAGGCTCCCCCTTCTAGGCCGCCGCAGCAGGGGCACATACTGGGCCACGGTGGTGCCCTAGGCCCACCCGGCTGCTGTGCTGGCTGTTGTTTTTCTTTTTCCTTTTATTTAATATTTTCTGTTTGCTATTTGGGCTGAGTACTTTTGGCCCATTTGGCAGTCCGAATTTCTGCTGACTTTTTTCCTTTAGTATTAGTCCCGCATGGCTAACCCAATGGGGAGGGCACACCCCCTCTGCCTATATAAAGGGGTGCCCATGGGTGGGATTAGACACACAATTTGAGAAGTCCTTTGGTTGACTTTCTCCCTCCCTCTCTCTATACCTTGTGACCATGGCTCCAAGTCTGGGCTGTGCGATCAAGGCACACCTGCAGTATGCTGTTGCGCAACAGGGATTCCTAGCCGGATATCAACTTCCGCACTCCCGGCGGGATCGAGGAGCCGGAGGTCTCATCGTGCACCGGATGTGTACGAAGACACGAGGCGCAACACTTGGGGCGCTTAAATGTCGTGAGCCAGAGCTGTTGCACCATGAAGATGACGAAGGAGCAAGGGGTGACCTGCGAGGAGCTTCGCGACCTTGAGGTCGGCTTCGAGTATGACTACATCAACCATGTTCCCCGCGGAACGTTTACCGCGTACGGTCTACAAGGGTATGTATTCTCTATGCATCGGCCATTACTGCATTACTACATAGATATATCCTAGGCAGTTTCTGGGGTTTCAACATATGGAAATTTTTGTTTTCCGCACCGATCCCCTACAGACGCGACCGTCGAGGTAAGCGACGAATGCGTGTCTACGATGACCGCAATGACGTCAATATGGTTGTAGCAGGCTACGCCGATAAACACGATGACAACTGCAACAGTGGCTATCGCAGTGGTGGATACAACGACTCCGGGAAAACCACACAGGTATGGCAACGCCGAACCCGCGAAGAGGCACCCGCAAGAACAATTGAAGACAAATTGTCCGGGCCGTGCAACGTGCACTTCTACATCGACAAGCACGACGGCTAGAAAAAATCTAGCCATCTTCTCAAGGACTGCCTCGAGTTCCACAAACTCTATGAGGGCCTGACTCGTATGAATCGTGACGCGGTCAACAGGGGCTATGGAGTCGCCCCGGGCACCGTAGCACATGGAGCTCCTCCACAACCACCTGGAGTACCACCACCTGCGGCCGCACCGGTCCAGAATCAAGGCGGCAATCCATATCCACGGGCCGTGGGCAACATGATGATCCAAAAAGGGCGCCCCACAAATCGGGTGCAGAAGGCCATCACTCGTCAAGTCAACTTGGCGACAAACTCTCCACCTGTAGGGGCTCCGCGTATGAAAACAATAAAATTTTACCCTACGCCCTGAATCCCTGAAGCTACCAGGACCTATCTATTAGTAATACAGTTACGGGAGGGGCTTTTCGCGAACTTACCCTCGAAGACCGAAAAGCGTTGTCAACGCTCAGGAGAACGTGGTTGATGTGGACGAGCCAAAGCCGACCTCAAGGTCGTGATGAAGTCCTTGCGCTCCTTCTGGATCCAACGACTTGAGTGCCTCAAGTGCAACACCTCGGGGGGAGTTACACACGTCCGGTGCCTGACGATGACTCCCACTTCCCCGATCCAGCAGCAGTTGCGGAAGTAGAGCTCCTGGCTCCAAATCCCGCAGCGCGACGGCGCTCTGCGGTGAAGATGTCTCTCGCTCGCGCAGTCCAGACTTGGGACCACGGTCACGAGAGAGAGAGAGAGGGGGGAGAGAGAAAATATCAATTAGAGGTCCTCCCAAAAGTGGGGAGACCTTTATTAATTATTGGTGTATTTATCTTGGCCAAATACCCCACTATTTATAGGGGAAGGAGGGGGTACACCCTCCCTCAAAGTCCCGGGGAGGGACTAAAGGAGAGGACGGGGAGGGGTGGCACCGACGGCCACCCCCATGGGCCCCACGCAGGGGGGCTGGCCCACTAGGGCGCCGGCCTCCCCTTGGCCCCCTCTCACTCTCTCCTTTCCCCTAATGGGCCCTCTCCCTCCAGAAATTGGCCCATTAAGTCTTTGACCATTAAATTGATTTTTATCTTTATTAAATAATTATGAATAAATGATTAAATCAACATTTAAAATTCATTCACACATTATTCAATCTCCGTGGCCATGGAACACCTTCCACCTCCACTCCAGACATCCTCCGGACTTACCGAAACCCTTCCGGTTTTTCTCTCTTCTTTTCTTCGGTGATTCTACCGATCCTATAAACACTCTCTAAGCATCATCAAGCCCTTAAGCGTGATACCCCACGGTTCGGGAACACTCCAGACATGGTCTAGACACTCTCGCACCAATGATCGACAGAGGGACCTGGATGGCCATGTGACCCATGTGTGTTCCACGAAGATCTTTCGTCGTTTGAACCGGGATAGTCGTGTCGTATTCCCTTTGTCACTCGATACTTGCATTGCCCGAGATCTGATCAATGACATCTCCATGTCATGTTCAATCTCGTTACTGAACAATGCTACTTGACTCGTTCTGGCAAGTGATATCCCTATGATCAAATCACACGCTGCGCAGCTATTGGATATAACTTCTCCGAGTGGGACCTTGAGTATCTTCCCGTCACATGGACGGAGAAATCCCGCTCTTGACATATATTGCCTCAACAGCTTCCTATGAATACCTGAACACACCTTTATAACCACCATATTACCAGATGGCGTTTGATGCTATCAAAGCACTCTCGGGAGATAGTGATTGATATAGCCTCACGGTCTAAGGAATAGTCTACGAGGATCCATTTCTAATCATCATAACTTGAACTTCGTGACATGATCGGGTCACGATGTTTAGGTTGGTTATTGGTTCATCATCTCATTCTAAGAATGAGATGACCTCATTTCCAACTGGCATAAATGCCACATGATCAGGAAACATGATCATCTGTTGACCAATGAACTAGTGACTAGAGTTCACTTGGAACCCCTAGTTGTTGGTATATCACACGTGTATTGATGTTTCCTCTCAATAAAGTTATAGCATGATATAAAACTGAATCATAAACTATATGAAATATGATAATAGTCCTTACTACTATTTGTCTCTAGGGCATATTTCCAACAGTCTCCCACTTGCACTAGAGTACAAATACACTAGCTGCATTTGTCCTTAATCATTGGCACCATATTCCCGGTACCCTGAACATGCTTGCTCATGGAAGAGGTTGAGTCTTGGGTTTGTACTTTACAGTCCCAAATCCTTTGCAACTTACTAATGTCACCTTGATTGACATTAATACTTTATCATCACATGATAACATCTGTGTGCATGCATTGTCGTTATGGCAGCAGAACGAGGCCTGATTCTAGGAGCCTACAATGACGTTAGATCAACCTCGAGGGCTTTCTCATGGGCACTGTGCCCTGGGACACATCATTCTACGTTAAAAGCGAACTAGCCCCTCCATAACATTATACAACACTTTAGATGGTACCCTTATCTATTATTATAAATGTATTCATCGAAACACTAGTCCACTCTGTGCAACTTTCGATGTTTTTGTTCACCTCGCTTCCTACGTGACTTTAATTGGTATCTACAGGAGTTTCCAACATATTCCCTTATAACATAACCTTTATGTTTTAAGATATGTCATCCTTTATGGACTTGGAAAATATGTCTACAGTTCTCTATTAGACATTGCCGACAAAACTTAGCTCCACGTTCTGTGATTCTAACTTAATCACTTTCAAACGTTCTTTATTCGGATAAGATATTATGCTAAGTTATCATCATGGTATACTAGGACAGAACCTATGTCTTAAGATAGTGGATGACGATCATCCTTTTCTTTCTTTCAACCATTGATGTTAAACTTAATACTATTCCTAATTTGAGTTATTAAGGACTGGTTCCTTAATTAACTTCTATTTTGAAACCCCTTTCAGAATCCCTTCAGGAATACTACATAATATCATAATACACCTATTATCAACTTCTACATCTTATAAATCATTATTCATAAGTATGTGTGCTTTCATTCTTAACACAATTAAGAATTACTCCTATAAGCTCCCACTCAAAATATGTTCCTACATATTTGAATTTGAGTCTTATATTGCTCCCACTTAAAATATGTAATCACATATTGTTTCAGGAAGACTTTCATAGCTCCCACTCAATTTTATGCAAATTGCATATCTACTAACTATTTTGAACAACTTCAAAACTTTGATCAAATATCAAACTTGGAGATTTACTATGAGATACTGGTACTTTACCAGTTTTAAATCCACTAGATATTTAGCACACATTAATCAAATTCATTTGAATTCATCCAATACTTGACAAATTGTGCTTTTGTCATTCACCCCCTTTTCCACTATGGCTTTGTAGCCATTTGGGAAAATTCAAGAAACTCCTTTTACTTGTGAGATTCAACAACGAATTGTTTTCTAATCTCAAGTGAATATTGCTTCTAGGATTTCTCATAATTTAGTTTACCATTATTTCCTTAGTAGTTCGTAGGTATGTCATATTCCAAGAATCATGACAAACGATTCACAAATGTCTCCATACTAGATATGGATTTACATTTTGAATCCTACTTCATGTAGTGAAAACACCAGTGGGGAAAACACAATGATCAATATAATTGATTCTTTCCTTCCATGAAGAGAATCGTTCAGGAACATTGTCCGTTGCGTTTCTCAACACTCTGATGCAGGGTTTTGAATCCCCATCGTGTTTTTCACTATCTTCCATTTGCTCCATAATCGAGAAATATCACTAAAAGTGAGCTTTCTCAAGAATGCACCAAAATCCAAGCAATATGAATTTTGCTTTTCTTTTGGTTTCAGCTATGGGTTTTGTATTCAAAGTTTCCAATGAACATGCTACAAGGACTTATTCGCTATTGTTTTGGTTATAACGAATAACCCCAAAACTTTCACGAATTCAAATGGTTCACTACATTCTAATTGAGTGCTAACTATTTCTAAGCTAATGGTCTCTACATCTACACTACAACGATTTATTTGGTGCCTTCTATTCAACCCATTTGATATCTAATATCACATTGTGATGCTTTGCATTTTGACGTTTCAAAACGCTTTGCATTCCACAATTTCTTTTATGCCATTCTTATAATCAAATCATAGTAATTAGATTATCTTTTATCCTTATACCCTTTGTTGATGAAACACTTTGATCATATCAAATAGTTTCATATTCATGTTTCCTTTGGTAAACTACTTTACACATTTAAGCAATCATATAATGATAATTACCATTATCGTTAAAATCCAATACATCAAATATGTATTTACTTTTAACAATTCTTTAAACATGTTGTATTCAAGTAATACACGATGTTCAAGTTATTTTGCCGAACTTAGGCATGATTTATATGTGATAATAAATCGAATTACTTTCACATATTATCACATAACATTGAATTTAAACAATGGTTTCATTTAGTAATGAAATATCATTAAGTTGGGTATTTTAAGGCATTTCAATATTTTACAAATGTTCATGCATTATCAATTAGTTTCAAACAACAAGGATAATTCACACATAATCAAACAAGATATGAACACGAATAGAAATCATTCATAAAAGCAGAACAACCGTTTGTTACAAACTCATATGAATAACCATCTCACAAAGTGTGAGACACACTAAAGAAGTTCACAATCTCTTGATTACAATAATCATCCTGAAACACAAACTAAATGATAAATGTCGAGGGAGAGTGTCGTTGGCCGTCATCATCATGCTCGCCATCAACACGCAATGTCACCTCCTCTCCAGCAAGCACCTCTCATGCAAAAGGACCTGTTTTCATCAAAACAGAACAAGTATCAGATATACTTAACATTGCAATGTGTTTGCAAGATTATAACATTTATAAAACTTGTATATCAAATATATACCTTTGTCATTGATGGCCTCTCCGGTGATTGGTTCAACCTTTACGTTCCTGAAACGTAATATGAACTCATGGAAATCCAATGCTTCCGTATCACCACTCATGATGCTACTCCGGACATGTCCTTTGTAGCTAGGAGGTAACGACCGAAGCAGTATGTCTATCGCAAATGGATCAGCCATCCAATAATCCATGAAGTGAACCAGTCTTGTGTGTGCATCAAGCATGCGCTCCAAGTGACCCCTCAGACATGTATGCTCCACCATCTATATGGAAAGGAACTCTCCAAGCAGCTTGTGCTTCCACATGCGCACATAGCCTATGAACTCTGCTCTCAGCTGATCCATCATCGAATATGGATCAAGATCACCCATGAGCGGATGTAGTTCATCCACCATCCCATAACGCATTATTATCTGAATATAGGTGGACATCTCTTGACGATTGTAGCGGTCTGCCAGCTCTTGTGGGGTCTCATAGTAGTCTGGCTCAGTCAAATCCATCGTGCGGCGTATGTAGTCTACCACATGATTCCTAGTAAGGAGATCATTCAGGCGCACAAGCCAGCTAGGGAAGTTGGATCCATCAAGTCTAAGTTTCTCACCCTTTACCCAATCCTCAGTGTCAAAATAAGCTACACAGTGAGCCATCTACATTTATAATTGCAAAAGGAATTTAGACTAAGTTTATAATTAAATGAGTTAAGAGTAACTCCACTCAGAAACACCTATCCCCAAAAGGGTTCCTAGTGATAACACGACCCCTATCAGCCACATCTCCCCCGATCTTCACGACCATCAATGTGGGTTCAAGGGTGGACGCTAAACGTCGGTCACATCGTTCATGCGACTCATGTTCGATCTTTCGACCATCCGTGTTCCGAGGCCATGTCTGCACATGCTAGGCTCACCAACTCAACCTTAGTGTATTCGCTGTGCAACATGGCTTAGACCCACTGTATGCAAACATAGATATGTCTGACACCGATGCTTGTAACCCTGGATCGCCTCATACCAAAGAACTTTCTTGGTGGTGCACACTAAGGGGGAACACAATCGTTGGTAATTTTAATAGGGATCATCTTATTAGGCTACCGTCGAGTATCTAATACTAGCACACAATAAGACATACAAACAATAACATTGAATGTAAATGCTACGTGATATGGTCCTTCACGTCGTGATCTCCATCCGCTGTCACTGGGTTCCGGCGCCAGGGTTCCGGCGCCATAGACACCAGGGTACTGGTGTCATTCCGGCGTGGTAGTCCGTCACCTCCGTGACTATCTACTACTATGTAACAAAAGGTAATCACTTTACCTTTGCCACAACCATATCACAAAGCAACGCCCCCTGCAAAACAAAGTTATACGCCTCTACTTTATCTTTGCATGTTTTATGTGGCTGAATGGGCTTTCGCACAAGAACCGTTCTCACCTACGAACTTTCAGCACAACGCTGATCAAGTAGTTGTCTATACTACACCCCTTTCTGGGCCCTCCGTTGCAAATGGTATACCAACTAATGCGAGAGAGAGACAAACACCCCCTAAGCCACTTTATACAGTACAAGCCGTATGTCAAGCGCGGACCAGTCTCGCGAATGAACGCGTAAAGTCGGTTGGGGGCCCCTTCATCAAGCATTACTACGGTAGACACAAGTACACGCGGGAGGGTAACAACTAAAATATCAACGCCCACATTCTACATCTCGTGTGTTCTACCCTTACTAGCATTACTACGCATAGATCTAGCTCTGATACCACTGTAGGGGTTCCGCGTATGAAAACAATAAATTTTACCCTACGCCCTTGAACCCCTGAAGCTGCCAGGACCTATCTTTTAGTAATACAGTAACGGGAGGGGCTTTTCACGAACTTACCCTCGAAGACCGAAAAGCGTTGTCAACGCTAAGGAGAACGTGGTTGATGTAGACGAGCCGAAGCCGCCCTCAAGGCCGTGATGAAGTCCTTGCGCTCCTTCTAGCTCCAACGACTTGAGTGCCTCAAGTGCGACACCTCGCGGGGAGATACACACGTCCGGTGCCTGACGATGACTCCCGCTTCCCTGATCCAGCAGCAGTTGCGGAACTAGAGCTCTCGGATCCAAATCCCGCAGCGCGACGGCGCTCCACAGTGAAGATGTTTCTCGCACGCGCAGTCCAGACTTGGGACCATGGTCACGAGAGAGAGAGGGGGAGAGAAAATATTAATTAGAGGTCTTCCCAAAAGCGGGTAGACCTTTATTGATTATTGGTGTATTTATCTTGGCCAAATACCCCACTATATATAGGGGAAGGAGGGGGTACACACTCCCTCAAAGTCCCGGGGTGGGACTAAAGGAGAGGAGGGGGAGGGATGGCACCGCCGGCCACCCCCATGGGCCCCGCACGGGGGGGTTGGCCCACTAGGGCGTCGGCCTCCCCTTGGCCCCTTCTCCCTCTCTCCTTCCCCTAATGGGCCCTCTCCCTCCAGAAATTGGCCCATTAAGTCTTTGACCATTAAATTGATTTTTATCTTTATTAAATAATTATGAATAAATGATTAAATCAACATTTGAAATTCATTCACACATTATTTAATCTCCGTGGCCATGGAACACCTTCCACCTCCACTCCGGACATCCTCCGGACTTACCGGAACCCTTCCGGTTTTTCTCTCTTCTTTTCTTCGGTGATTCTACCGATCCTATAAACACTCTCTAAGCATCATCAAGCCCTTAAGCGTGATACCCCACGGTTCGAGAACACTCCAGACATGGCCGGGACACTCCCGCACCAATGATCGACAGAGGGACCTGGATGTCCATGTGACCCCTGTGTGTTCCACGAAGATCTTTCGTCGTTTGAACCGGGATAGTCATGTCTTATTCCCTTTGTCACTCGATACTTGCATTGCCCATGATCTGATCAATGAAATCTCCATGTCGTGTTCAATGTCTTTACTGAACAATGCTACTTGACTCGTTTCGACAAGTGATATCCCTGTGATCAAATCACACGCTGTGCAGCTATTGAATATAACTTCTCCGAGTGGGCCCTTGAGTATCTTCCCGTCACATGGACGGACAAATCCCGCTCTTGACATATATTGCCTCAACGGCTTCTTCTGAATACCTGAACACACCTTTATAACCACCGTATTACCATATGGCGTTTGATGCTATCAAAGCACTCTCGGGAGACAGTGATTGATATAGCCTCACGGTCTAAGGAATAGTCTACGAGGATCCATTTCTAATCATCGTAACTTGAACTTCGTGACATGATCGGATCACGATGTTTAGGTTGGGTATTGGTTCATCATCTCATTCTCAGAATGAGATGACCTCATTTCCAACTGGCATAAATGCCACATGATCAGGAAACATGATCAACTGTTGACCAATGAACCAGTGACTAGAGTTTCACTGGGAACCCCTGGTTGTTTGTATATCACGCGTTTATTGATGTTTCCTCTCAATGTAGTTATAGCATGATATAAAACTTAATCATAAACAATATGAAATATGATAATAGTCCTTACTACTATTTGTCTCTAGGGCATATTTCCAACACCGCCATCCACCACTGAGTACCTCAGTGGAAGCGACTCCTGCATCACCTTCGACAAACGCGACCACCCGTGCTAAGTCCCTCGTCCAGGCCACTCTCCCCTTGTACTCGCGGCCCAGATTGGAGGCTTCGACATGAGTCGCGTCTTCATGGATGGTGGAAGCAGCATTAACCTCATGTTCGCAAGTACGTTGCGAGCAATGAGGATCCCTCTGACGTGTTTAGAAGTTTCGGACACGACGTTCCACGACATCGTCCCAGGGAAGGGCATATATCCCCTGGGAAAAATCAACCTCGACGTCATCTTCGGCACACCGCAAAACTTTCGACGCGAATGCATCTACTTCAAAGTTGTCGACTGGACCTCACAGTACCACTGCATCCTCGGACGCATCGTGTTCGCTAGGTTCATGGCAGTGCCGCACTACGCCTACCTGCAGATGAAAATGCCAGGTCCAAACGGCATCATCACAATCAACAGAAGCTTCAAAAGGTCCGACAATTGCGATAGGGAATTCAACAGAATCTCCCAGTCCTTCGGTATGCAGGAGGAGCTCGCAAGATTGAAGGAGTCGATAAACAACAGTCTGCCTCCCCTAAGCCGGCCAAGTTCACCCGACCTGTCCTTCGACTCATCGGTGCATACGAAAAAATTCTAGGTCCACCCATCGGACCCGACAAACACGACCCTCATCGCCAACAACTTGAGTTCCGCATAGGAACTCGCGCTCGTCGAATTCCTCCATGAGCACTGGGAAATCTTTGCCTGGTGTCCAGCAGACATGCCAGGGGTTCCCAGGGAATTCGCCGAGCACGTACTCAACATCAACCCAGACGCAAGGCCAGTCAAACAGACAATTCAGCGACTGTCCGAACCAAGGGCAAAGGCGGTTGGAATGGAGATCAACAGACTCCTCAACGCCAAGTTCATACGCGAGATCAAGGACAACACTTAGCTCGCCAACATGGTGCTGGTACCTAAAAAAGATACGGATATCCCGTGGATGTGCGTGGACTTTACCTCCCTGAACAAGCACTACCCAAAGGATCACTTCCCGCTTCCGCGAATCGACCAAATTATCGACTCCACCGCGGAATGTGAGCGCCTCTGCTTCCTCGACGCCTACTCAGGCTATAATTAGATTCGAATGAAGGAAGAAGATCAAGATAAAACAACGTTTACAATGCCTTTCGGTGTGTTCTGCTACAACACAATGCCCTTTGGGCTTAAAAACGCAGGAGCCACCTATCAACGGTGCATGCAGGCATGCCTCAAGGATCAACTTGGTCGCAACATCCAAGTCTACGCCGACGACATCGTCATCAAAACAAAGGAGGAAGCCTCGCTAATCGACAATTTACGCGAAACCTTCACTAACCTTGACCGCTACCGGATCAAGCTCAATCCGGACAAGTGCGCCTTCGGCGTACCATCTGGGCAGTTACTCGGGTATCTCATCTCCGCGAGGGGGATTGAGACGAACCCAAATAAAATAAAAGCCATACTGGCCATGGAGAAGACGAAGAATATAAGAGGAGTCCAGCAGCTGACTGGGCGAATCGTGGCGCTCAGTCGATTCATCAGTCGAATGGGCGAAAAGGCACTGCCCTTCTACCAACTTCTTCGCAAAACCGACAAGTTCGAGTGGACTGACGAGGTGCAGGAAGCATTCGAAGACCTCAAGCGTCTACTATCTACCTCACCAGTACTGGTGACCCCAGGCGAAAGGGAACCACTGTTTCTATACATCTCCGCCACCAACCAGGTGGTTAGCACAGTGCTCGTGGTGGAGAGAGCCGAGGAAAACAAGGTCCACGGGGTGCAGCGCCCAGTCTACTACCTCAGCGAGGTACTCACGCCAACAAAGCAGTGGTACTCGCACTATCAGAAGCTGGTGTACGGCGTCTTCATGACAGCCAGGCGACTGCGCCACTACTTCCAGGAACACCTAATCGTGGTGGTCAACGACGCCCCGCTTGGACATATCCTGAACAATCCCGATGCCACCGGACGAGTCACGCTTTGGGGAATCGAACTGTCTCCACGAGACATTACATATGAAAAGCGCGACGCGATCAAGTCGCAAGTCCTCCCTGATTTCCTCGTGCACTGGATGGAGAATCAGCTCCCCGAAAAACCAGATATGTCTTACCTCTAGACAATGCACTTCGATGGATCCAAGCAAAAGGATGGAGCTAGCGCAGGTATCATACTAACATTGCCCTAGGGAGACAAGCTGATACATTCTGCGAATGCAGTTCACCGCCTCCTATAATGAAGCTGGGTACGAAGCTCTGATCCATGGGATGCGGATGTCAAAAGCCTGCGACCCCAAAAGGCTCATCATCTACGGTGACTCCAAACTGGTGGTCGACCAAACAATGCACGAGTGCGACACACTGAATGACAACATGATCGCCTATCACGACCTCTACGACACAGTCGAAGGGGACTTCGACGGCTGTGAGCTGTGGCACATAGGCCGTGAAAGCAATGAAGAGGCAGACGCACTCGCAAATATTGGCTCCACCTGTGCCCCCATACCACCTGGGGTATTTCTCGAGCGTATCTGCGAACGCTCCATCAAGCCAAATGCCGCAGAGAAGAAAACAAGTGCAACAACAGACTCGGGGGCTACGCCACCCAATGAGCCAACGTCACTCGACGACCTGGAGCTTGACACAGGACTCGAAGGGCCAATGGGGGTTATGATGATCGAGCCATCTTGGACTCAACCCTACATCACATACCTTCTCAGCAAAAGGCTACCAGACGATCCGACGGACACGCGACACATCGCACGGCGATCCAAGGCATTCGCCGTCATCAATGGCGAACTGTACAAGCGCAACATCATAGGAGTACTCCAATGGTGTGTCTCCAACGCATATGGAAGGGTCATCCTCCTCGACATCCATGAAGGGACTTGTGGGCACCATGCCGGCAGTCGCGCCCTCGTCGACAAAGCTCTACGAGCTGGATTCTACTGGCCCACGGCCATGCGCGACGCCAAGGACATAGTCTAGAGATGCAACGCCTGTCGACGATTTGCGGACAAACCGCATGCACCTGGCGCAGAACTCCAGCCAATACCATTGGCTTGGCCCTTTGCGCAATGGGGACTCGACATGGTCGGCAAGCTCCCAAAGTCCTCACGAGGAGGCTACGTCTACCTCCTGGTTGCAGTTGACAAATTCACCAAGTGGATAGAGTCCATGCCGGTGACAAACCAGTGAGGAGCCTGTGCAGTCAAGTTCTTTGAGTCCATTGTCTATCGCTTCGGAGTGCCACACAGCATCATCACGGACAATGGAACAAACTTCACCTCTAAGGAATTCCAGGGTTTCTGCGAAAACCTAGGAATCAACGTAAGCTATTCCTCCGTAACTCATCCACAGACCAATGGTCAAGTCGAAAAGGCCAACGGGCTCGTCTACGGCGGAATCAAGAAGCGACTCCTTCGGCCACTCGAAAAGGCCGCCAGATGCTGGCTAGACGAGCTGCAATCCGTACTCTAGAGCCTATGAACAACTCCAAACAGTGCCACGGGGTACACCCCATTCTTCATGGTGCATGGTGCTGAAGCGGTGCTACCCGTAGAAGTATGCTACAAAGCCCCGCGAGTGGTCGCTTACAGCGAGCATGAGTCAACTCTAAAAGAACATTTCATGTTTTCCTTGTTTTGTGTGTTAGATAACAATACTGTGGAGATTATTCATGTGCGCTAAGTGTGTAGGAAGCTTTGAGGGGGGCCGGATAATCCTGCCTACCTCATTGTTCAAAGGGTGCCAAGGCGCGTTGCTCGGAGTCCGGTCGGATTTTCCTCCGGAAAATCCGAACTAGGGCGGTTTTTCTTCCCTAGGCCGGATAATCCGGCTGTCGCATAGGCCAGATAATCCGGCCCCCAGTTTTTGAGCAAAGCATGGCAAGGCGCGTCGCTCGGAGTCCGGTCGGATTTTTCTTCCCTAGGCCGGATAATTCGGCTGTCGCATAGGCTAGATAATCCGGCCCCCAGTTTTTGAGCAAAGCATGGCAAGGCGCGTCGCTCGGAGTCCGGTCGGATTTTCTCCCGGAAAATCCAAACTGGGGCAGTTTTTCCTCCCCAGGCCGGATAATCTGGCCTTCATATGGGGCTAGATAATCCGGCCCCCAGAAGTTGATCAAGGGCAAGCTCGGCGTGACGCTCTAATAGGGGGCGGACTATCTACCGGATATTCAGAGTCCGGGGCGGAGTTTTCCCTAGGCCGGATAATCCGGCCCTCACTTGGGTCGGATAATCCGGCCCCCAAAGTCTCCAACGGCTGGTCTTGGAAGGGGGTATAAATACCACTTCTTCCCCAACGTTCAGAACTCTTGATTCATTCAAAATTGTCTAGACATTGTGCAAGAGCTCCTATTCTCGATCTCCCACTTCAACCACCCGAAGGCCTTGACCTTTGGGGGAATTGAAGGAGGAGAGGATCAACATCATCATCATGAATCAAGCGCATCAACTCCTCTCCATTCACTTGGAGAAATCCCTGATCTAGTATTCTTATCAATATCTAGATCTTGTTCGTTGTATTTGATAACTTTGTTCTTGTGGCAGCTTGTTGTCATTTCGGGGGCCTCCAAGTTGATTGTGGAGTTGTGCCCCGCTAGTTGTGTAAAGGCGCTGGTACCCGCCTCGAAGGGTCCCTATAGTGGAAAGGTGGATCAGGCCTTTGGTGGCGGGATCCATCGGAGAACAGGGTGAGGCCTATTGTGGTGTGGTGGTCTTAGTACCGCCCACCCCTCCAACACATACGTACTTCCCTTAACAAGGAAGGAACTGCGGTTAAACAAATCCCGTGTCTCCGCGTGCTTCACTACGGTTTACCCATTCCTCTTCCACTCGCTCTTTACTCGCTAGTAGATAGGTTTGCATATAGGGAAATTCCACCTAATAGTTTATCTAGAGAATTTACCTTTTATGCTAAGCCTAAAATTGAAAAATTATTAAAATTTGGAGTAGCACCTATTCACCCCCCCTCTAGGTGCCCATACGATCCATTTCAATTGGTATCAGAGCCCCGGCTCTTAATTCGCGCTTATCCGCCTAAGAGTAGTATGGGTACCAAGGGTGATGGGAATGAGGCTGTGGATAAGGTCACAATGGATGATCTCAAGACGTTGGAAACAACCTTGTTGAAATCCTTTGAGGCCAAGATGGAGGAGATGAATCAAATGATTGCTCGTCTCACATCATCCATAGCCCCATCTCCATCCTCCTCTGAGGCAGCCACACCATCATCTAAGGAAAAGGGTAACACCGGATCCAAGGATGATGATGCGGAGGGTGAAAAACTTAATCGTTCCACCTCCAAGAAGGGAAGTGGTAAGGAGGAATATAGTGAGGTTCGTCACGTATATTCCCCCAGCCCACCTATCCCTCATCCTCATATAAACAATAGGGGTGATCCACCCAAGCTCACTGCATCCTCTTTCAATCAATGGCAATTCTTAATGAAGTCTCATGTTTGCAGCTCCTCTATTGAACTTTGGAGGGTTATTGAAGAGGGTCTTCATATTGGAGATCAAACCAACCTAACAAGAAGAGAAGTTATGGACAGCCAATTGAATGTCACTGCTCTCCACATGATACAGCTTGGTGTGGGTCCCAAGGACATGCCACACATTCAACATCTCAACACAGCTAAATAATCTTGGGATGCTCTTACAGATCTCTTTGTTGGGAATGAAAGCATGCGAAGGAATAGGCATGATGCCCTTAGTAATGAAGCTGAGGGATTCTACATGTTGGATGGTGAAAACCTTGAAGACATGTATAGAAGACTCAAGGGCATCGCAACAACATTTAGAAAGCATGGAGCCACTCACATTGATGATGCATGGATAAAAAGGAAATATGTGAGTGCCTTAATGCCTTTCGAGCCAACGGACTTGAAGAGCCTGCAAGGTAGACATAACTACCATCAAATGACATCCAATGAGGTCATGTAAGAAATGGCATCATTCAAAGTGGCAGGAAAGAATGCTGAAGATGCCCGTGCTCGTGCCATTGGAATGCAAAAGGGTGTCAATGTTGCTCTAAAAGCCAATGTTGTTGAGCAAGAGGAGGATGAAAGGGCATTTGAGGGGGCCTCCATGGACTGCCCCGATGAAGTCAAACGTGCTCATGGTGAGTACATGGCGTTCTATGCAAGGAATTTTTGGAAGGATCCTGCCAAAGCCAAGTCGGAACTCGAGCGCAAGAACGGGTCAAATGGAAGAAGAGAAAGTGGCCCAAAACTAAGAACTTGCTACAACTATGGAGATAGGATGCACTTTGTAGCCGAGTGTCCGTATTAAAATAGAGAAGACAATGGTGGCAGGCTCATTCTTAAAGAAAAATCCAAAGCACCTAAGAAGAAGCCATTTATTAAGAAGAATGGCCCCTTCAAGAAGCAACTCAAGATTGTCTTAGTAGCACAAGAAGAATACTCCTCTGCAAGTGAAGATGAAGAGGAGGAATATATTACTCGCGAGGTGGCTGCTATAGCCACCACATCGACTCCGTCATCTCAATTCGACTCGCCAAACGAGAACGTCATCAACAACAACGCCACTTTCCTAATGGCAAGAGGGTCCGAGAGCTATGCTTCCGGTGGTTCTAAATGGGTACTCGATATCGGTTGCACGAGACATATGACGGGAAGCAAGGAGATCATCACGGAGATGCGGCCAAATTAGGATCATATAACCGTCTCCTATGGTGACAAGTCAAAATCTGAGGTATTGGGTCATGGCAAAGTTGTGGTGGCTCACGATATCTCTCTCATGGACGTCATGCTTGTTGAGACCCTGAGGTACAACTTACTTTCAATTCACGCCCTTGGTAAGATGGGCTTTGCAGTTTGTATTGATGCTGATTTGGTGGTACTCTTGTGGAGCAAGTCTCTAAAGTCGCTTTCGTGGGATATGTCGAAAATGACCTGTACGTGGTGGAATTTTCGAGGAAAACCACTATAGGCCTGATGTGTCTTTTAGGAAAGGCTGACGCGGGTTGGCTATGGCATCTCCGACTACCCACGTCAATATGAGAAGTTTGCAAAGTCTCCACAAGGGTGGCCACATCCTTGGACTAAAAGAAAATCTCTCCTTTGCCAAACATCGTGTTTGCAGGGCGTGTGTTGAAGGGAAAATGCATGACTCTCCTCATCGAAGGAAGACTATTATCTCGTCAAAAAGGATCTTAGAGCTCCTTCATGTGGACCTCTTCGGACCTCCATCTCATGCAAGCCTTGGTGGGAAGAAGTATTGTCTAGTGATTGTTGATGATTACTCAAGATACACTTGGGTTTATTTCTTCAAGTTGGAGAGTGAAACTCAACAAACTGTCATCGACTTTGCCAACGAGGTTCAATGTCAACACAACATCCCTATTCTGGCTATAAGAAGTGATAAAGACTCCGAGTTCAAGAACTACACCTTAAATGAGTTTCTAAGTGAAGAGGGGATTAGACATCAATATTTCGCTGCGTACACCCCTCAACAAAATGGTGTAGTCGAGAGGAAGAATCAGACTCTAATGGACATGGCAAGGTCAATGCTAGCCGAATTCAAGTCTCCATATAACTCCTGGGCTGAAGCAATCTCTACCGCTTGTCATTCATCCAACCGGTTATACCTCCGTAAGATCTTTAACAATACTCCATATGAAATACTTACCGGTAACAAGCCAAACATCTCATACTTTCGGGTATTTGGGTGTAAGTGTTTCTTTCTCATGAAGGGAGTTTATTTATCTAAGTTTGAATCTAAGGCTCTAGAAGGTATTTTTGTTGGTTATGGTGCCGAATCCCACACTTATAGAGTCTACAATAAGCTCTCCGGAACTATTGTAGAAACTTGTAGTGTGGTATTCGAGGAAAATGACGGCTCCCGTGCGGAGCAAGTTGGTGTTTGTGATGCAGATGTTGAAATACCCCAAGATGCTATAAGAATAATGGGCGTGGGATTTTTCCGCCCCATTGAGGAACCCCTTGTGGCGGATCAGGAAGGACAATGCTCTACTCATGTAGAGCCCTCATCTACACATTCGCAACATGTTCCAACCACGGGAGAAACTTCTACACCATCTCGATCAACTGCTGAAGGTCAAGATGTTCCAGAAAGCTCCAGGCCGGATTATCCGGTGGACACCGGATTTTCCGGCCACCCCACTCCTGACGACCATATTGCCCATGGTGCTGAAGATATCGATGCAAGCTCCAGGCCGGATTTTCCGGCCAGCCTCGGATTATCCGGCCCCTCGCCAGTTCAAGCTAGCCCCAGGCAGCCTGATGAAGCTGCTACAAATACTCCCAGGCCGGATTATCTGGGCACTCCATCGGCCGGATTATCCGGCCCTGTCTCACCTGCTATTCCGCAGACTCCTATTACGGCTGCTGACTCATCTCAAGGGCACGCTTCATCACCACCTACTACTGTTCTCCCAGATTCTGATCAAGGTCGAGCAAATGATTCCAATGAAGATTCAAGTGATGAAACTACTCCACCAAGAGACAACAAACTTATTGAACTTCGTCGCAAGGCTCGGGCAGATCGAAACCTTGAGTTAAGGGGTCACACCCTTGCCAAAGTTGTTGGTGATCTTCGACGAAGGGTCTCTACAAGAAGGGAATTGGCCAGTTTTGGTGAGCATCAAGCTCACATCTCAATGGTGGAACCCAAGAAGGTATTTGAAGCTCTTGAAGATTCGGACTGGGTTGTTGCTATGCATGAAGAATTGAATAATTTCGAGCGCAACAAGGTCTGGAAACTCGTGGAGAAACCCAAAGATTGCCGCAATGTTATTGGCACCAAATGGATATTTAAAAACAAGCAAGATGAGAATGGCATTGTTGTGAGGAACAAGGCAAGACTTGTAGCACAAGGCTACTCTCAAGTTGAGGGCATTGACTTCGGAGAGACCTATGCTCCAGTGGCTCGCCTTGAGTCCATCCGTATCCTCCTTGCTTATGCTGGCCATAACAATTTTAAATTGCAGCAAATGGACGTCAAGAGTGCTTTCCTTAATGGTCCTCTACATGAGTTGGTATATGTAAAGCAACCCCCAGGCTTTGAGGATCCTAACTTCCCGAACCATGTCTACAAACTCGATAAGGCACTCTATGGCCTTAAACAAGCCCCACGTGCGTGGTATGAGCACCTTAAAGAGCTTTTGCTAGACCGTGGCTTCGAAGTTGGGAAAATTGATCCCACTCTTTTTACTAAGAAGGTTATCATCTTTGGTTCTACGTATAAAGCTTTTAATGATGAATTTTCAAATCTTATGACTGATGGGTTTGAGATGTCTATGATGGGGGAATTACGGTTCTTTCTTGGATTCGAGATGAAGCAACATAGAGGAGGAACCTTCATTAATCAAGCAGAGTACATCCAAGACATGCTCAAGAAATTCAAGATGACGGATCTTAATGGTGTCGCCACTCCGATGCAAACAAAATGTCATCTTGAACTTAACCCACATGGTAAAGATGTGGACCAAAAGGTATACCGGTCCATGATCGGCTCTCTTCTTTACCTCTGTGCATCTAGACCTGATATTGTGTTGAGTGTGGGGGTGTGTGCAAGGTATCAAGCAGCTCCTAAAGAAAGCCACTTAGTGGCGGTCAAGAGGATTTTTCGATATTTGGTTCATTCCCCTAACTTTGGTCTCTGGTATCCCAAGGGCTCCAATTTCTCTCTATGTGGTTATACTGATTCAGATTGGGCTGGTGATAAGGATGATTGGAAATCCACTTCTGGAGCTTGTCAATTCTTGGGAAGATCTCTTGTGTGTTGGTCATCTAAAAAGCAGAATTGTATATCTATCTCCACCGCCGAAGATGAATATGTTGCTGTGGCCAGTGCTTGCACTCAGTTATTGTGGATGAGGCAAACTTTAAAGGAATACGGTGTCAATTGTGACAAAGTGCCTCTTTTATGTGATAATGAAAGTGCAATCAAAATTGCGTACAATCCGGTCCAACACACAAGGACAAAGCATATTAAGATTCATAATCATTTTATTCGAGGCCATGTTGCTCGAGGCGATATTGATCTATCTTTTTTGAGCACGAAGAACCAACTTGCGTACATTTTTATGAAGCCACTTGATGAAGCAAGATTCTGCTACTTGAGGAATGAGCTAAATATCATTGATTCTAGGAGTTTGTCTTGATTACCCATGCACTCACTCGTACATCTTAGTCCTATTTGGTCTAGGTGTGGGCATGGATATAGGGGGAGTGTGGTCCTAACTCATTGGGCTAACCCTCCCCCATCATGCCAAAAGCAAGATAAATCATTTCTCTTAATATCATTTTGTGATATGTGAGCTTATTGATGAGTATTGGTCGTGAACCCAAGATATATCTTCGCGGTGTCACACCATACACTCCAACAAGGTGGCGTCGACCACCGCCCTCTCCCTTGAGGAGAATTGGATCTTTTTGGTTGTTTTTGCTCTCTCATGTTCTTATGGGAATTACACTCAATCTTGGCTTTTATTTGATTTGGATCTTGCAATGTTGAGTGTCTAGTACCATCTCAGTTTGGCTCTCTTAATCCTAAGCCTTTACCTCCCCCTAAGCCATCTATTCTTGCACACAAGTCCCTTGTACACCTTGTGGGGGTGTTGTTTGGGGACGCGCGGGCCTGAATCTGTGTACAACAGAATTTTAGATTTGAGGCCGGATAATCCGACCCAAGTGTAGGCCGGATAATCCGGCCCTGGCGGATTTTGTCTTAAAGGGTAGGGATCGAGGGGAAGGGCTCATAACGAGCAGCACTTCTCCCCCAACCCTCCCCTCCTCCTCAGCCGCCGCCTGCCGTCCTCCACCCTCCCCGGAGCCTCTCCGGCCACCGGATTTTCTGGGCCTCCCCGGATCTTCTTCTCCGCGCCTCCGGGTACCTTATCCTCCGTGTTCTTCCTCCAATGAGTGAGGGTAACTCCCTCTCTCCCCATCTTTGGCTAGATGTGTTACTTG
This sequence comes from Avena eriantha, assembly GCA_910589775.1. Classification (NCBI taxonomy): domain Eukaryota; kingdom Viridiplantae; phylum Streptophyta; class Magnoliopsida; order Poales; family Poaceae; genus Avena; species Avena eriantha. The sequence goes on along the minus strand of OU342740.1, from coordinate 267,613,788 downwards.
TTGGGTGGAACGTTGTCTAGAAGGATGTGTTTTCGCATAGAAATCGTAGTCTTGCGGTTTCTAGGCCCGATCTACTTTTTTTGCATGCAATCTAGGTGAACTCGAAATTTTCTACAAGGGCCAGATTATCCGCCCTGGCAAGGCCGGATAATCCAGCCTGACAGATTCAACTCTGGTTCAGTTTCACTATGGAGTATGCATTGAGTAGATTTGTCTTATGAACTGTTTGACTAATTTTTCCATGCTCTCTCCTGGACTTGTGTGTATGCTAATCCCCATGTTATCGCCCTTGTTCTCCTCACAGGTGGTTCCAGTGCTCCCAAGACCTACAAGCGCCGCCCTCGCGGTAAATACTTTCGGGACGACGGACATGGTAACTTAGTGGACGATGTTGAGTTGAGGAGAAGAAAGAACGAAGAGAAGCGCATGGCTGAACAAGCAAAGAGGACTAGGAAGGGGGTATCCAAAAGAAAGGGCAAGGAGCCCAAGATCAACTACAGGACTTTGGATGCAGTCACCTATTCCTCCAGCCGTCACCGTGACTTGTTTGCTGAGTTTCCTTGTGATGATGAGCTAGGGGATGCTCGTTTTTGGTGTGCTGAACAGAAAGGTATCTATGAAGGTGTGTATGCCAGGCTGAACATTAGGCCTATGCACCCACTTGTCATTGCTGAGGCTTTTGAGAAGGCCCACCTTGTGGATGCAATGTTTGTGGCTGAAAGGATGGGGCTGCACCATCTCATGTCTCTCTAGTGCTCTTATGACTCTGAGGTGGTGAAGCAGTTCTTTTCCACTTTGGTTATTTGTGGATATGAGTGTCGCACTATGAAGTGGATGACTCATGACAGGCCTATGTCTGCTGATTTTCATGTGTTTGCTGAGGTTCTTGGATACTCTTTCCATAGCAGGGATAGAGCCAGTGGCCACCGCATCATCGCCCAGCTAAAGCCCAACAAAGATGCTGCTCTCTCTCCTTGCACAGTGGATAATGGCATTGTGGCACTCTGGCTGGTCTTGCTCCTATCTATGCTGCCTTAGTGGGCCTCTTCCGTGACTCCATCACTCCGAGTGGGGGCAACAATGACAGCATCCGTGGTCACCTTGTCCAGCTCCTTCAATTTTCTCATGAGGTTGCCTCGTGCGAGGATGAGTCTGTGCAGTACAAGCTGGATGCCATGGACTTCATCTACCATGAATTGACTGATGCTATGTTCAACCATCTGTCCATCCCCTATGCACCCTACATTATGATGCTCATACGACACCTGCTTCTGTATGAAGAGTTCAACATTGATTCCATGCATAAGGCCAAGAAGATCTACACCAAGGTTCGGAAGACCTCTCACCCCTCCTCTACTCCTGAGGGTCTCATGAGGGATGCTCGCAGGCCCCCAGTGCCTCCTGTTGCCCGTGAGATCAAGCAGCTGAACTGGTTCCAGCGTCACATTCTTTGCATGGGAGTGGACACGCGCAAGGGTCAGTACGAGGCATACAAGCAGCGCCATGAGTTGGCTCACTCCCAGCAGCTCATCCTTCACCATGTGTCCGGTGCTTCTGGTGACCCCCCGGCTCCTACACCTCCCACACCATATGCTCGGTGGAACTCTTCCTCCGAGTTTAACTATGGAGAGCTGGAGCGTCACTTGTTCCCCTCTGCGGCCGCTGCCGATGATGAGGATGGTGACACCGAGGAGCTGGAAGATGAGGATGAGGACGAGAATGAAGACGAGGACGAGGACGAGGATGAGGACTACGAGTGATCCCATGGGGCGCTAGCATAGCTCTTCTTCCTTTTTGGTGGCTCGATGCCAAAGGGGGAGAAGTAGTTCTATTAGGATATTCGTGGATTTGCATGGGTCGGGCATAAGCTCTTGCATTTTTCTATTCGTCGTTATCTCGCTTATGCCCATTTAGCGTTGAACTTTAAATTTGTGGTTTGTGGTTTGTTTGAGACTCTATGTCAGTGGTTGTGCTTATGGATTTATCTCATGGATTATGCTTATGGACACATCTATTCATATCCTATTATGCTGGAAATCTTTATCAAGGAAGGCGCTTATATTGGTTATCTCGGTAATAATTGAGGCTATTTCAAGGATGCCTTCCGTCTACCCCGATGGTATGTTTATGTTGCTCATATGTCTATGGAATAGATTCACCTATTTGTGTGCATTTGTATTCCAATGCAAAACTCTAATATGCACACATTGAGGGGGAGTCTCTTCCATGTCTATTGCTGGTTGTCCTGTGTCTCTTTCCTGCAAATCCTGGTATTGTCATCTAACACCAAAAATGGGGAGATTGAAAGAACATTTCATGTTTTCCTTGTTTTGTGTGTTAGATAACAATACTGTGGAGATTATTCATGTGCGCTAAGTGTGCAGGAAGCTTTGAGGGGGCCGGATTATCTGCCCCACCAAGGGCCGGATAATCTAGCCTACCTCATTGTTCAAAGGGTGCCAAGGCGCGTCGCTCGGAGTCCGGTCGGATTTCCCCCCGGAAAATCCAAACTGGGGCGGTTTTTCTTCCCCAGGCCGGATAATCCAGCTATCGCATAGGCCGGATAATCCGGCCCCCAGTTTTTGAGCAAAGCATGGCAAGGCGCGTCGCTCGGAGTCCGGTCGGATTTTTCTTCCCCAGGCCGGATAATCCGGCTGTCGCATAGGCCGGATAATCTGGCCCCCAGTTTTTGAGCAAAGCATGGCAAGGCGCGTCGCTCGGAGTCCGGTCGGATTTTCTCCCGGAAAATCCGAACTGGGGCGGTTTTTCCTTCCCGGGCCGGATAATCCGGCCTTCATATGGGGCCGGATAATCCAGCCCCCAGAAGTTGATGAAGAGAAAGCTCGGCGTGACGCTTTGATAGGGGGCAAACTATCTGCCGGATATTCCGAGTCTAGGCGGAGTTTTCCCCAGGCCGGATAATCCGGCCCTCACTTGGGCCGGATAATCTGGCCCCCAAAGTCTCCAACGGCTGGTCTTGGAAGGGGGTATAAATACCCCTTCTTCCCCAACGTCCAGAACTCTTGATTCATTCGAAATTGTCTAGACATTGTGCAAGAGCTCCTATTCTCGATCTCCCACTTCAACCACCCGAAGGCCTTGATCTTTGGGGGAATTGAAGGAGGAGAGGATCAACATCATCATCACGAATCAAGCACATCAACTCCTCTCCATTCACTTAGAGAAATCCTTGATCTAGTATTCTTGTCAATATCTAGATCTTGTTCGTTGTATTTGATAACTTTGTTCTTGTGGTAGCTTGTTGTCATTTCGGGAGCCTCCAACTTGATTGTGGAGTTGTGCCCTGCTAGTTGTATAAAGGCGCTGGTACCCGCCTCGAAGGATCCCTATAGTGGAAAGGTGGATCAGGCCTTTTGTGGCGGGATCCATCGGAGAACAGGGTGAGGCCTATTGTGGCGTGGTGGTCTTAGTACCGCCCACCCCTCCAACCCAGACGTACTTCCCTTAGCAAGGAAGGAACTGCGGTCAAACAAATTCTGTGTCTCCGCGTGCTTCACTATGGTTTACCCGTTCCTCTTCCACTCGCTCTTTACTCGCTAGTAGATAGGTTTGCATATAGGGAAATTCCACCTAATAGTTTATCTAGAGAATTTACCTTTTGTGCTAAGCCTAAAATTGAAAAAGTATTAAAATTTGGAGTAGCACCTATTCACCCCCTCTAGGTGCCCATACGATCCATTTCAAACTCTTGCACTCGAAGACTCCGTCAATCTCCTTGTCGAGGCACGGGACATCGCAGTAGAAAGATCGACGATCTACCAGTAGAACCTGCGCAACTACCACAGCAGAAGGCTACGCCCTAGATCCTTCGTCGAAGGAGACCTGGTCCTGTGACTGAAGCAGCAAGGGCACCTCAAGCTCGAGTCCCCTTGGGAAGGACCATACGTGATTACAGAAGTAATCCCAGGTGGTGCCTATCGCCTCAAAGATTTCGAGACAGCAGTCGCATACTCCAACCCCTGGAACGTTGCGTAGCTGCGGTGCTTCTACCCTTAGTCGTTTTCCCCTACATTGCAAATAAGGCTATTCAGCCAAGGCTACTTAGCCACACATTGTACCTCGTACTAATTCTGCGAATAAATAAAGCTAAGTGCCCTGAAACTCTGTGTTTTTCTAGCAATTATATCACTCGGGGGCTACGCCACCCGTTACACCCTAGTTCTACGAACAATACGCAGTATCCTAAGTAGCTGAAACAACAACAATCGAACCCTTGATAAACCAACCCAATTACAACGCACCTGACAGGTTGGCAAGGTGCTGAGATAAAATATGCCAGGCTTACAAAAAGGAACTGCAGAGTACAAATACACTCGCAAAACATATGAGCTAGCAAGCTCTTTACACATCAATGTCAATCAATTATATACAGCATATATATACAAACTTTACAACACTAGTACATTTATGTGCAGGAAACAAGTTAAACTACTGTTGCAACAGAAGAACGTTTGTCTGTTCCTCGAAGAAATCGACAATTTCCTCCGTTAGGCGATCCACCGCCTGGTAATGAGGAACCATATTCCAGGTTGAACCTGCCGGCAGAGTCGGTGGACCAGCAGCAACAGCTGCAATATCCACATCAGGCCTATGTAGTCGCACCAGCGACAAAGCAGCCTTGGCACCAGCCACCAACTGCTATCGCACACAATCACGAACTGCACCCAAATCTTGAAACTTAGCAAGGAGAGCCAACAGGTTCGAAGGAACGACGTCCAGCGGCAACATTGTCTAGTAGATATTCCTTAGGCATGATTGCGATTTCTTCAGAAAATGGAGCACTCGCGAGGCACGATCCTGTAGGGTCGCAAGTGCGATTGCGCGATCATGATCCACCCAGAAGTACCCACTTGCCAGAAGCTATTCCTGGGTCAGGTCGTTCATGCGAATGGCGATCCTGTCTTTCTCATCCTGCGGGTGACGCGCGCTGACAACTATACCAAGCAAGAGGCAAAAGTATAAAGACAATGAACTATCACGATTAACTACAAGAAAAGATAAGGAGGCAGAAAGCTAACACTTGAACTGGTCACCCAACTGCGCCACCTCCTCTAGAAGATATTGCTCTCGGGTAGTGGCCTTCTCCGCCCTCGACTTCCATACATTCGTGTTACCACGGAGGATGGGCAGTTCGCGTTCCAGCTGCTTAACACGATCGCGCAGTCACGAAAGCATGGACAGCTCATCCACCCTTGAGTGCGACTGCGCTAAAGTATCACCAGCGGATGGTAGGTCCCGAGGCTCACTCAAAGGACCACTCGATGTACCCTATCATAAGCCAAGCAAGAGAAAATAAGGGACCAAGCAACACATGGACAAAAACTCAGGTGCATTCAGACATAGCAAAAAGTATCAACAGAGACACTCAGCCAGTAGCATGTTCTCAACAAAAGGAGTCGAGATATTAACTATTACAAATATAACTACTAAGGATCAGCTTGCTTCTTTGACTTGGACTTAGGATTCGGGGGCTTCATCAAGTCCGTGGAAGTATCAGACGCCATAGACTTCCCGCCGGCCCCTGACGCCGCAACCTTCACCACCTTCTTGGCTCGCTGCAGCTCCTCAGAATACTTGGCCACTGTGTTGATGAATTGCGGTCCGTACTTGTCGCAGACAGTTGCAAAGGGAGCAAAAACTACCCGTTGACCATCTGTGCCGACGTGCATCGCCTTGGAGATTGTGGCTGGATCCATCTCCACTCCATGGGCTTGCACCATGGCGAGTGCCATGGAGGCGCCGACCGCATGGTGTGATTTCCTGATGTCCGAGGGGATACCTCCAGCGAGGGACTCCACCAGGTCATCCATGTTCTCAATCAGCTCAGCCTTGGGCGCCAGCTCCTCGCGGATGCGACTGAGTACACCCTTAGCTTTGGTCAGTGTTCCCTGAATGGAAGCACTGCGGTCTTCGACTGCCGCGATAGCGCCTTCCAAGGCGTCATCGCGACGAAGCGCTTGGGCGTCAAAGCTCAAACCGCCAGCATCTACACAGAGCAAAGTGTCAACACAATAGCAAGACATTGAAGAAAGAAGCAATCAAGACCCAGAAGAAAAAATACCTGAAAGAGACTTGGCAATCGAGAAGAGCTGTTCTTCGAACAACTTCTCCCTCACAGCGATGGAGGCGCGCAAATCCTCTTCGCGTTTCCGTGATTCATCAAGTGGAGCGACTGCCTCGTCGCGACTCTTCACCGCTGCGGCGAGCGTCTTTTCAAGCGAAGCAGCTCCACGAAGAAGTTTGTTCTGCTCAGCTGCAAAAATATAAGATGGATCGTCAGTCGAATGTGTAAAAACATCACAAGGACAAAGAATATGCAAAAATACTAACTTTCAACCACGCGATGGCGATTGTCCAGCAAGGCGTGTTGTCGACCCATTGCAAGCACCTGCTCCACTAGACGAGCAGCTTCCTTCACAATAAGCTGCCACAGAAGAAAAATCAAAAGATCAACAGATAGCATGGATGACCAATTCGACTGCAAAAAGCAACATCACACATACGTGCTCCTCCAGAGACTCTGATGTCGATTGCCGTGCAGTCGTCCGGACAACCATCTGGTGCACCACAGTGTGTGGAGAACTCGATGAATTCTGCCCGGAGTGGGCCACCAATGGAGGAGAAGAAGATCGCTCAGCCACTTCCTTGGCATTGGAGTCCACGACTCCAGATTCCTTCAAAAATTGGATGTCGCCAGAAGGCTACGATGCCGGTTGACTACGGAACAAAACCAACATCAGGAAATGCAACTCCAAAAGGAACCAAGATGAGAATTGTAGACTTACCAGTCAAATTTATCAAAATCAAAGGTTTGGTCCTCCGACTCTGACGACTCCTTCGGCAGCCGCATCTTCTTGCGAGCATATGGCGCCATGGAACTAATAGGAACTGCAGGAATCAGCGACTCTGCACCAATAGCTGGGCCTTATGGAGTTGAAGGAGACGACACATCCGAATCTTCGCTGCACGAACGCTTGCGAGTGTCCGGACTGCTAGACTCGGGGGCTTCCTCCTCCTCTTCAAGTGGGACGGTCGATTCCGAATCGTCCTCTTCGTCTACTTCACGAGGAATAACCCCCTCAGGAAGAGGGGGCAAACTGGAAGACACCTTCCAATCCTGCATACAGAATACAATTTAGCACACGTCAAGAAAATCAGAAGCACTCGACAAATAAAGATACTTCGTAGCACAATCATACCTCAGGAGGAGGGTTAGAGGCATCAAATGGAGGCATGACTGGTTCATTGGGGAGGACATCCTTGGCAGTGTACTTGGTCAACAGTCGCACCCTCTTATATACTTCACCCGCGGAAATACTATCGGCAGATACGCGAGTGACATCGTCCGTACCAGCCCATTGGAACATGGGGTGGATTCTAGACTGCAGGGGCTGGATGCGACGTCGCAACCATGTGCGAATGAGGGCGCAACCTCCCTCTTCTTTACCCATGCGATTCTCGAGGTCGCAGACGCGCTCGTCCAGCACTTCTGTCTCCTCAGACTCGCCAGGCATCACCACTTTCTTCCAAGAACGCCTCCTCCTGCACGGCGTCGCGGGATTGAAGGGCGCGAGTCCGTAGTGCTCTTCGTCAGCCTTGAGGTCGCAGATGTAGAACCACTTGTCCCTCCACCCTTGGCCGGACGCCATGAGCTTGATATCGAAGTATGTGACGGAGGAGTCGACATGGATCCCGCAGCCTCCTACGTCATAGACTACAGAACCATATGCCGACTGACGCTTCAGCTTGAAAATCTGTTTGAAGAGACCAAAAGTGTGGCTCGACTCCGAGCCAGCACTCGCAAAGTGTAATATATTAAGCGATGTGGATAATAGAGTTGGGGGACAGCTGATGTAGCTGGAGCTCATAGAGGCAAAGGAGGCCCCTGAAGAAAGGATGTAGGGGCAGAGACAGACCACGGATGATGAACGCTAGAAACATCACCTGGAAACCAGCAGGAGGACAAGGGGTTACCTCGCCACCTGGCACTCATGAGTCACCGACCACGGGAGACAGAACTCCATCTTGACGCAGAAGACAGAGCTCGGACGATTTGATGATGGACGCGCGCCACGCACCACTGGTGATGCGGGTGCCCGCGCCCTTCTTCTTCCCGGCACCGGCGGTGCTGGTGCCCACAGCGGCGGCGCCGCCCTTCTTCTTAGCAGCAGCAATGGCGGCGGCAGACTCCGCGGAAGCGCCTCCATTCTTCTTCCCCATCTTGTGGTGGCGATGCAAGCAGAGAAAATAACTCGGAAACACACGGAGTTGGTCTAGCGCCACGAAGGGGACAAACTCTAGGAGGCAGAGAGCAACAGCAATGGCGATGTAGGCACAAGCAGAGAAAGAGCAGATGGGAAATTACCACAGCTGCGCTGCTACTTAACCCCCTTGCGGATGCAATCCGACGGCCAGTAGAAACCCTATTGGATGCGTGGCACACATCACGATCGACACGTGGAGAAGCTAAAACATGAACTGTACCCCACTACCTCCATTGCGCGCATAAATCGAGGAGGCGCAGTTAAAACGAAAGATTACGCACGCCCGGTCAAGTCAGGGTCAGAAAATGGGACCCACCACTCGTCACGTCCCATCAAAGCCGCTCACGCGGGCAACTGAGGTCATCACATCGTCAGCACTGATGTCATCAAATTGAACACTAGAAGACTTTGACTACTTAAGTCCTTGCTCGAGTCTTCGACTCCACCAAGCACTCGGGGGCTACTCCCATAAGGAGCGTTGGTCGCGCACCCTACGATTTTCCTTTTATGCAGGAATATGGACATTCAAAATTTACCCAACCACTCGAATCTACGATTCAACGTTGGATCATGGGTTACTCCCATAGGGAGCGCTGGAAACAAATTCGATTGAAACAAGCAAATAAAAAACGATAGCAGTCGCGGAAGTTCTTTAGTCCCTGCCTGAGTCTTTGACTCAACCAGGCACTCGGGGGCTACTCCCATAGGGAGCGCTAGTCGCGCACCCTATGATTATTTGTACATCATACTGTGTGTTGATACCATCCACACTCGAAGTCTATGGCGACACCGCCTCATATTTTTCCCTACAAAGAGACTGTGTCTCCTGGGTAACCCGAATCATCTCCGCGATGACAAAAAATTCAGATGCCACGCTTGCAGCGTGAAGATAAGACCTGAATAAGGCATGTCAATGCATCTGCTGCACACTACCAGAAATATATCCATGCCTACAGGTACGATGAACATGCCTTGACGGACGCGTCGAGTGCTCACACCCTTATATTGGATTTCGACTCCTGTAAGACCTCCGTGGCTTGAGTCGAACTACACCAACACTTTTCCGAATTCGAGTTCAGGGACTCGAGTTCAAGTAGAATGCGTTGTTTTGCCCTAAGGCAGTTAACTGATACCGATGCATCGGTTAAATCAGGTACGCATATCAACAATCCCTATGATATAGACAGAACACTCAAAAAATACTCAGCCGTGCACTCAAAAAACTTTATAAAGTCCCCAGTCGAATCTACGATTCCACTAGACACTCGGGGGCTACTGACATGGGTATACCCTGTAGGTACTCGAGTTTGGTATATACGGTCCAGATACGGTGGAAGCCTATGGTGTTTCCACGGCCTGATGAAGACTTTGAGTGGCCCACGGACTCTCGATGACTTGCGAGACAAGACGAAGTTTAAAGATAGAAAATTTAAAGGGAAGAACCCTAATCTGTAACTGACTCAACCTGCTACCCGAGACCTGGCATATCTATATAAAGGCTAGGAGGGGCGGCGAGGAGGACATACGCAACCCTAATTTCCACAACTCTCACTAGATTGCATCTACGCGCCCCTATAATCTTCGATTCCTCCGATAATTCCAAGAGTAGACAAGCAGGAGTAGGGACCTCTACGAGGCCTGAACCTGGGTAAACCTTGCATCCCTGTGTGCTTGTTTGCTAGCCGATTGATGCTTCCAGCGCTCCCTCCTTCTCCAAAACCCAAGTCCATAACAATGGGCATTGATGAGTTAAACCCTCGTCAGGTCCCTTCACAAAAGTTGTTCTGTTTGACCTAACGGTGGCGGCGCCAACTATACGACCGGAGCTATACGGTCAGAATTGTTGCTCCGGCCGTATAGTTGGTCGTTATGGCTTCTTCCTTCGTTGGACAGCTCCTGGTTTCTTCTGGTCAACAGAAATATCATATCTTTGACTTTAATGTAGTGATTCCCTCCTTTAAACGACATTATCTGCGTAGGAAAAATACAAGAACAAATGATTGCATACCCCTCTAAATATTAGCATTAGTGGCAGGGTTTAGAGAGATATTTCATCAAAAATATGATTAATATCCAGTTTAAATGTGGATGTAGATGGCTATATTTTAGAGCCATCAACCTCCCCAAGCTTAAACCTGATCTTCCCGAGCAAGAAAACCAAAATCAAAAAGGAACTCAGCATTTAAACTGAAATAACGAGATGGTGATCTTACTCATGATTAATAGTCTCATGTTTCCTCCACTTTCATAAATCCGAAAAACTTCAGCATAGATAGAGTAATGGCAAGCGTATCTTACGGGTTTCATGCATCCTTATAGCGCAGCAAAATTATTGTAAGCATAGATGATTAAAATGAGTAAATTTTATTCCATGTCAAGTAATCAACTCATAGGCCTGCCTTGAATAGTAAAGTATAATCAGGTAAATTAAGAGTGTGGGAGTTGTTATGAAAAGCACATATACTAGAGTATCTCAATTCTCCCACATCAATGAATCAAGACTTTGCAAGCACTACTTTTACATTCATTGTCCTTCAAGAATTTCAGTTTTTAAGTAATTGAGAGCATGCCAAAGATTTTTATTAGTTTATCGGGCTGTGATGGACACTCGTGGCATTACTAAGATTTTGTTCCTTTTACATAATGATCAGCCATAACAGCCAGAGGAGTGATGTTGAGTTCCGCGTATGAAAACAATAAATTTTACTCTACGCCCCTGAACCCCTGAAGCTACCAGGACCTATCTATTAGTAATACAGTAACAGGAGGGGATTTTCGTGAACTTACCTTTGAAGACCGAAAAGCGTTGTCAATCCTCAGGAGAGCGTGGTTGATGTAGACGAGCCAAAGCCGACCTCAAGGTCGTGATGAAGTCCTTGCGCTCCTTCTGGCTCCAATGACTTGAGTGCCTCAAGTGTGACACCTCGCGGGGAGTTACACACGTCCGGTGCCTGACGATGACTCCCGCTTCCCCGATCCAGCAGCAGTTGCGGAAGTAGAGCTCCCAGATCCGATTCCCGCAGCGCGACGGTGCTCCACGGTGAAGATGTCTCTCGCTCGCACAGTCCAGACTTGGGACCAGGGTCAAGAGAGAGAGAGGGGGGAGAGAGAAAATATCAATTGGAGGTCCTCCCAAAAGTGGGGAGACCTTTATTGATTATTGGTGTATTTTTGTAGGCCAAATACCCCACTATATAGGGGGAGGGGAGGTACTACCTCCCTCAAAGTCCAGGGGTGCGACTAAAGGAGAGGAGGGGGAGGAGGTGGCCGCCGGCCACCTAGAGGGCCCCGCGCGGGGGGGCTAGGCCCAGCCGGCCTCCCTCTTGGCCCCTTTCCCTCTCTCCTTTCCGCTAATGGGCCCTCTCCCTCCAGAATTGGCCCATTAAGCCTTTGACCATTAAAATTGATTTTCTCTTTATTAAATAATTATGAATAAATGATTAAATCAACATTTAACATTCATTCACACATTATTCAACCTCCGTGGTCATGGAACACCTTCCACCTCCACTCCGGACATCCTCTGGACTTACCGAAACCCTTTTGGTTTTCTCCCTTCTTTTCTTTGGTGATTCTACCTATCCTATAAACACCCTCTAAGCATCATCAAGCCCTTAAGCGTGATACCCCATGGTTCGGGAACACTCTAGACATGGTCGGGACACTCCTGCACCAATGATCGACAGAGGGACCTGGATGGCCATGTGACCCCTGTGCGTTCCACGAAGATCTTTCGTCATTTGAACCGGGACAGTCGTGTCTTATTCCCTTTGTCATTCGATACTTGCATTGCCCGAGATCTGATCATTGACATCACCATGTCGTGTTCAATCTCGTTACTAAACAATGCTACTTGAATCGTTCTGACAAGTGATATCCCCGTGATCCAATCACACGCTGCGCAGCTATTGGATATAACTTCTCCGAGTGGGCCCTTGAGTATCTTCCCGTCACATGGACGGACAAATCCCGCTCTTGACATATATTGCCTCTACGGTTTCCTCCGAATACCTGAACACACATTTAAAACCACCGTATTACCAGATGGCGTTTGATGCTATCTAAGCACTCTCGAGAGACAGTGATTGATATAGCCTCACGGTCTAAGGAATAGTCTACGAGGATCCATTTCTAATCATCGTAACTTGAACTTCGTGACATGATCGGGTCACGATGTTTAGGTTGGGTATTGGTTCATCATCTCATTTGCAACTGGCGTAAATGCCACATGATCAGGAAACATGATCATCCGTTGACCAATGAACCAGTGACTAGAGTTTCACTAGGAACCCCTGGTTGTTTGTATATCACACGTGTATTGATGTTTCCTCTCAATATAGTTATAGAATGATATAAAACTTAATCATAAACTATATGAAATATGATAATAGTCCTTACTACTATTTGTCTCTAGGGCATATTTCCAACAGTCTCCCACTTGCGCTAGAGTACAAATACACTAGCTGCATTTTGTTCTCAATCATTGGCATCATATTACCGGTACCCTGAACATGCTTGCTCATGGAAGAGGTTGAGTCTTGGGTTTGTACTTTACAGTCCCAAATCCTTTGCAACTTACTAATGTCACCTTAATTGACATTAACACTTTATCATCACATGATAGCATCTTTGTGTATGCATCGTCGCTATGGCAGCAGAACGAGGCCTGATTCCAGGAGCCTATAGTGACGTTAGATCAACCTCGAGGGCTTTCTCATGGGGACTGTGCCTTGGGACACATCATTCTACGTTAAAAGCAAACTAGCCCCGCCATAACATTATACAACACTTTAGATGGTACCCTTATTATTATAAATGTATTCATCAAAATACTAGTGCACTCTGTGCAACTTTCGATGTTTTGTTCACCTTGCTTCCTACTTGACTTTAATTGGTATCTATAGGAGTTTCCAACATATTCCCTTATAACATAATTCTTTATGCTTTAAGATATGTCATCCTTTATTGATTTGGAAAATATGTCCACGGTTCTCTACTAGACACTGCGGACAAACTTAGCTCAAACGTTTTTGTGATTCGAACTTAATCACTTTCAAACGTTCCTTATTTGGATCACATATTATGCTAGTTATCATCATGGTTTACTAAGACAGAACCTATGTCTCAACATAGTGGATGACGATCATCCTTTTCTTTATTTCAACCATTGATGTTTAAACTTAATGCTATTCCTAATTCGAGTTGTTAAGGACCAGTTCCTTAATTAACTGCTATTCCGAAACCCCTTTCAGAATCCCTTAAGGAATACTACATAATATCACAATACACATATTATCAACTTCTACATCTTATAAATCATTATTTATAAGTATTTACACTTGCATCCTTAACATACTTAAGAATTACTCCTATAAGCTCCCAGTCAAAACATGTTCCTACATATTTCAGTTTGAGTCTTATATTGCTCCCACTTAAAATATGTCAATCACATATTGTTTCAGGAAGACTTTCATAGCTCCCACTCAATTTTATGAAAATTGCATATCCACTCACTATTTTGAATAACGTCAAAAGCTTTTGATCACATATCAAACTTGGAGTTTTACTATGAGATACAAGTACTATTACTAGTTTTAAATCCAGTAGACATTTAGCACACATGAATCAAATTCATTTGAATTTAACCAATACCTGACAAATCGTGCTCTTGTCATTCACCCACTTTTTCCACTATGGCTTTGCAGTCATTTGGGACAATTCAAGTAACCCCTTTTACTTGTGAGATCCAGCAACGGATTGCTTTCTAATCTCAAGGGAATTTTGCTTTTAGGATTTCTCATAATTCTAGTTTACCATTGTTTCCTTTGTAGTGCGTAGGTATGTCATATTCCAAGAATCATGACAAGTGATTCACAAATGTCTCCATACTAGATATGGATTACATTTTGAATCCTACTTCATGTAGTGAAAACACTAGTGGGGAAAACACAATGATCAATATCATTGATTCTTTCCTTCTGTGCAGAGAATCGTTCAGGAACGTTGTCCGTTGCGCTTCTCAACACTCTGATGCAGGGTTTTGAATCCTCATCGTATTTTACACTAATTTCCATTTGCTCCACAGTTGAGAAACATCACTAGATGTGAGCTTTCTCAAGAATGCACCAAAATCCAAGCAATACAAGTTTTGCTTTCCTTTTGGTTTAGCTATGGATTTCGTATTCAAAGTTTCCAATGAATACTCTATAAGGACTTATTCGCTATTGTTTTGGTTATATCGAATAACCCCAAAACTTTCACGAATTCTAATGGTTTATCAATTCTAATTGAGTGATAACTACTTCTACCTAATGGTCTCTACATCTACACTACAACGATTTATTTGGTGCCTTCTATTCAACCCCTTTGATATCTAATATCACATTGTGATGCTTTGTATTTTGACGTTTCAAATCACTTTGCATTCCACAATTTATTTTATGCCATTCTTATAAAGTTGGAATTTCATTACTATTGATCAAATCTTAGTAATTGGATTCTCTTTTATATTTATACCCTTTGTTGATGAAACAATTTGATCAAATTAAATAGTTTCATATTCATGTTTCCTTTGGTAAACTTATTTACACATTTAAACAATCATTTAATGATAATTACCATTTTCGTTAAAACCCAATACATCGAATATGTATTTACTTTTAACAATTATTTAAACACTTTGTATTCAAGTAATACACGGTGTTCAAGTTACTTTGCCGAACTTAGGCATGATTTATATGTGACAAGAAATCGAATGACTTTCACATATTATCACATAACTTTGAATTCAAACAATGGTTTCATTCACTAATGAATATATCATTAAATTGGGTATTTTAAACAAGGCATTTTAATGTTTTACAAATGTTCATGCATTATCAATTAGTTTCAAACAACAAGGATAATTCACAAGTAATCAAACAAGATATGAACACGAATAGAAATCATTCATAAAAGTAGAACGACTATTTGTTACAAACTCATATGAATAACCGTCTCACGAAGTGTGAGACACACTAAAGAAGTTCACAATCTCTTGATTAAAATAATCATCCTAAACACAAACTAAGTGATAAATGTCGAGGGAGAGTGTCGTCGGCCATCATCATCATGCTTGCCATCAACACGCGACGTCACCTCCTCTCCAGCAAGCACCTCTCATGCAGAAGGACCTGATTTCATCAAAACAGAACAAGTATCAGATATACTTAACACTGCAATGTGTTTACAATATTATAACGTTTATAAAACTGTATATCAAATATATACCTTTGTCGTTGATGACCGGAGCGACATCAGGTTCAACCAACACATTCCTGAGATGTGTCATGAACTGGTGGAACTCCATTTCCGTGTCACCTCTCATTCCGCAAGTCCTGACTTGTGCTTGGTAGCTTGGTGGTAGCGACCATAGCACAATAGCGTTTGCAAAAGAGCCTGTAATCCAGACATCCAGGAAGTATGCAGGCCTCATGTACACATCATGCATATGCTCCAAGTGGTCGTCCAGTGATGAGTTCTCCTCCATCTTAATGGAGAGGAAGTCTCCCATCAACTCATGCTCCCAAATGTGTGTCTGCTCTACGCAATGTGTCCTAAGTTGTAGCATTACCGAACGAGGGTTGACATCACCCACGAAAGGCCACAGCTCGTCCACCATTCCGAAATGCATCACAGCTGAAATATAGGAGGCCATCTCACAACGGAGATAGCAGTCTTTCCGCTCCTCTAGGGTCTCAAGGTCCGTGGGCTGATCCAAATCCATCCCGTTGAGTATGTAGTCGACCACGTCATTCTCGCAAAGGAGAACATGGAGACTGGCAACCCAAATGGAAAAGTTCGATCCATCCAATCTGAGCTTCTCTCCTTCTAACTATTCAATAGTCAACACGAAAGGTCCCATCTACATTTATAATTTGCAAAAGGAATTTAGACTAAGTTTATAATTAAATGAGTTAATAATAACTCCACTCAGAAACACCTATCCCCAAAAGGGTTCCTAGTGATAACACGAACCCTATCAGCCACATCTCACCCGACTGATCACGGCCATCGATGTGGGTTCAAAGGTGGACGCTAAACGTCGGTCACATCATTCATGCGACTCGCGCTCGATCTTTCGACCATGCGTGTTCTGAGGCCATGCTTCTGTGGCGTGCTAGGCTCGCCAACTCAACCTTAGTGTATTCGCTGTGCAACTTGGCTTACACCCACTGTATGTGAACATAGATATGTCTGACACCCAGGCTTGTAACCTTGGATCGCCTCATACCGAAGAACTTTCTTGATGGTGCACACTAAGGGGAACACAATCATTGGTAATTTAACAGGGATCATCTTATTAGGCTACCGTCGAGTATCTAATACCAGCACACAATAAGACATACAAACAATAACATTGAATGTAAATGCTATGTGATATGGTCCTTCACGTCGTGATCTCCATGCGCTGTCACCGGGTTCTGGCGCCAGGGTTCCGGTGTTGTAGACACCAGGGTACCGGTGTCATTCCGGCGTGGTAGTCCGTCACCTCTGTGACTATCTACTACTATGTAACAAAAGGTAATCACTTTACCTTTGCCACAACCATATCACACAGCAACACCCCCTGCAAAACAAAGTTAGACGCCTCTACTTTATCTTTGCATGTTTTACGTGGCTGAATGGGCTTTCGCACAAGAACCGTTCTTACCTACGAACTTTCAACACAACGCTGATCGAGTAGTTGTCTCTACTACACCCCTTTCGGGGCCCTCCGTTGCAAATGGTATACCAACTAATGCGAGAGAGACAGACACCCCCCTAAGCCACTTTATATGGTACAAGCCGTATGTCAAATGTGGAACAGTCTCGTGAATGAACGCGTAAAGTCGGTTGGGGGCCGCTTCATCAAGCATTAATACGGTATACAGAAGTACACGTGGGAGGGTAATAACTAAAAGATCAACGCCCACACGCTACATCTCGTGTGTTCTACCAATACTAGCATTACTACGCATAGATCTATCTCTGATACCACTGTTGGGGTTCCGCGTATGAAACAATAAATTTTACTCTACGCCCCTGAACCCCTGAAGCTGCCAGGACCTATCTATTAGTAATATAGTAACGGGATGGGCTTTACGCGAACTTACCCTTGAAGACCGAAAAGCGTTGTCAACGCTTAGGAGAGCGTGGTTGATGTAGACGAGCCGAAGCCGACCTCAAGGTCGTGATGAAGTCCTTGCACTCCTTCTGGATCCAACGACTTGAGTGCCTCAAGTGCGACACCTCACGGGGAGTTACACACGTCTGGTGCCAGACAATGACTCCCGCTTCCCCGATCCAGCAGCAGTTGCAGAAGTAGAGCTCCCGGATCCGAATCCCGTAGCGCGATGGCGCTCCGCAGTGAAGATGTCTCTCGCTCGCGCAGTCCAGACTTGGGACCACGGTCACGAGAGAGAGAGAGGGGGAGATAGAAAATATCAATTGGAGGTCCGCCCAAAAGTGGGGAGACCTTTATTGATTATTGGTGTATTTTTCTAGGCCAAATACCCCACTATATATAGGGGAGGGGAGGTACTACCTCCCTCCAAGTCCCGGGGTGGGACTAAAGGAGAGGAGGGGGGAGGAGGTGGTCGCCGGCCACCTAGTGGGCCCCGCGCGCGGGGGGGGGGGGGGGGGGGGGGGGGGGGCTAGGCCCAGCCGGCCTCCCCTTGGCCAATTTCCCTCTCTCCTTTCCCCTAATGGGCCCTCTCCCTCCGAAATTGGCCCATTAAGCCTTTGACCATTAAAATTGATTTTCTCTTTATTAAATAATTATGAATAAATGATTAAATCAACATTTAACATTCATTCACACATTATTCAACCTCCGTGGTCATGGAACACCTTTCACCTCCACTCTGGACATCCTCTGGACTTACCGAAACCCTTCCGGTTTTCTCCCTTCTTTTCTTCTTTGATTCTACCGATCCTATAAACACTCTCTAAGCATCATCAAGCCCTTAAGCGTGATACCCCACGGTTCGGGAATACTCCAGACATGGTCGGGACACTCCCACACCAACGATCGATAGAGGGACCTGGATGGCTATGTGACCCCTGTGTGTTCCACGAAGATCTTTTGTCGTTTGAACCGGGACAGTCATGTATTATTCCCTTTGTCATTCGATACTTGCATTGCCCGAGATCTGATCATTGACATCACCATGTCGTGTTCAATCTCGTTACTGAACAATGCTACTTGACTCGTTCCGACAAGTGATATCCCCGTGATCCAATCACACGCTGCGCAGCTATTGGATATAACTTCTCCGAGTGGGCCCTTGAGTATCTTCCGTCACATGGATGGACAATCCCGCTCTTGACATATATTGCCTCTACGGTTTTCTCCGAATACCTGAACACACCTTTATAACCACCTTATTACCAGATGGCGTTTGATGTTATCTAAGCACTCTCGAGAGACAGTGATTGATATAGCCTCACGGTCTAAGGAATAGTCTACGAGGATCCATTTCTAATCATCGTAACTTGAACGTCATGACATGATCGGGTCACGATGTTTAGGTTGGGTATTGGTTCATCATCTCATTCTCCAAATGAGATGACCTCATTTCCAACTGGCATAAATGCCACATGATCAGGAAACATGATCATTCGTTGACCAATGAACCAGTGACTAGAGTTTCACTTGGAACCCCTGGTTGTTTGTATATCACACGTGCATTGATGTTTCCTCTCAATATAGTTATAGCATGATATAAAACTTAATCATAAACTATATGAAATATGATAATAGTCCTTACTACTATTTGTCTCTAGGGCATATTTCCAACAGTCTCCCACTTGCACTAGAGTACAAATACACTAGCTGCATTTTGTTCTCAATCATTGGCATCATATTACCGGTACCCTGAACATGCTTGCTCATGGAAGAGGTTGAGTCTTGGGTCTGTACTTTACAGTCCCAAATCCTTTGCAACTTACTAATGTCACCTTAATTGACATTAATACGTTATCATCACATGATAGCATCTTTGTGTATGCATCGTCGCTATGGCAGCAGAACGAGGCCTGATTCCAGGAGCCTATAGTGATGTTAGATCAACCTCGAGGGATTTCTCATGGGCACTGTGCCCTGGGACACATCATTCTACGTTAAAAGCAAACTAGCCCCGCCATAACATTATACAACACTTTAGATGGTACCCTTATTATTATAAATGTATTCATCAAAATACTAGTGCACTCTGTGCAACTTTCGATGTTTTGTTCACCTTGCTTCCTACTTGACTTTAATTGGTATCTATAGGAGTTTCCAACATATCCCCTTATAACATAATTCTTTATGCTTTAAGATATGTCATCCTTTATGGATTTGGAAAATATGTCCACGGTTCTCTACTAGACACTGCGGACAAACTTAGCTCAAACGTTTTTGTGATTCAAACTTAATCACTTTCAAATGTTCCTTATTTGGATCACATATTATGCTAAGTTATCATCATGGTTTACTAAGAAAGAACCTATGTCTCAACATAGTGGATGACGATCATCCTTTTCTTTATTTCAACCATTGATGTTTAAACTTAATGCTATTCCTAATTCGAGTTGTTAAGGACCAGTTCCTTAATTAACTGCTATTCCGAAACCCCTTTCAGAATCCCTTAAGGAATACTACATAATATCACAATACACCTATTATCAACTTCTACATCTTATAAATCATTATTTATAAGTATTTGCACTTTCATCCTTAACATACTTAAGAATTACTCCTATAAGCTCCCAGTCAAAACATGTTCCTACATATTTCAGTTTGAGTCTTATATTGCTCCCACTTAAAATATGTCAATCACATATTGTTTCAGGAAGACTTTCATAGCTCCCACTCAATTTTATGAAAATTGCATATCCACTCACTATTTTGAATAACGTCAAAAGCTTTTGATCACATATCAAACTTGGATTTTTACTATGAGATACAAGTACTATTACTAGTTTTAAATCCAGTAGACATTTAGCACACATGAATCAAATTCATTTGAATTTAACCAATACCTGACAAATCGTGCTCTTGTCATTCACCCACTTTTTCCACTATGGCTTTGCAGTCATTTGGGAAAATTCAAGTAACCCCTTTTACTTGTGAGATCCAGCAACGGATTGCTTTCTAATCTCAAGGGAATTTTGCTTTTAGGATTTCTCATAATTCTAGTTTACCATTATTTCTTTTGTAGTGCGTAGGTATGTCATATTCCAAGAATCATGACAAGTGATTCACAAATGTCTCCATACTAGATATGGATTACATTTTGAATCCTACTTCATGTAGTGAAAACACTAGTGGGGAAAACACAATGATCAATATCATTGATTCTTTCCTTCTGTGCAGAGAATCGTTCAGGAACGTTGTCCGTTGCGCTTCTCAACACTCTGATGCAGGGTTTTGAATCCTCATCGTATTTTACACTAATTTCCATTTGCTCCATAGTTGAGAAACATCACTAGAAGTGAGCTTTCTCAAGAATGCACCAAAATCCAAGCAATACAAGTTTTGCTTTCCTTTTGGTTTAGCTATGGATTTCGTATTCAAAGTTTCCAATGAATACTCTGCAAGGACTTATTCGCTATTATTTTGGTTATATCAAATAACCCCAAAACTTTCACGAATTCTAATGGTTTACCAATTCTAATTTAGTGACAACTTCTTCTAACTAATGGTCTCTACATCTACACTACAACGATTTATTTGGTGCCTTCAATTCAACTCCTTTGATATCTAATATCACATTGTGATGCTTTGTATTTTGACGTTTCAAAACACTTTGCATTCCACAATTTCTTTTATGCCATTCTTATAAAGTTGGAATTTCATTACTATTGATCAAATCTTAGTAATTGGATTCTCTTTTATATTTATACTCTTTGTTGATGAAACATTTTGATCAAATCAAATAGTTTCATATTCATGTTTCCTTTGGTAAACTTATTTACACATTTAAACAATCATTTAATGATAATTACCATTTTCGTTAAAACCCAATACATCGAATATGTATTTACTTTTAACAATTCCTTAAACACTTTGTATTCAAGTAATACACGGTGTTCAAGTTACTTTGCCGAACTTAGGCATGATTTATATGTGAAAATAAATCAAATGACTTTCACATATTATCACATAACTTTGAATTCAAACAATGGTTTCATTCACTAATGAATATATCATGAAATTGGGTATATTAAACAAGGAATTTTAATGTTTTACAAATGTTCATGCATTATCAATTAGTTTCAAACAACAAGGATAATTCACAAGTAGTCAAACAAGATATGAACAGGAATAGAAATCATTCATAAAAATAGAACAACTGTTTGTTACAAACTCATATGAATAACCTTGTCACGAAATGTGAGACACACTAAAGAAGTTCACAATCTCTTGATTACAATAATCATCCTAACACAAACTAAGTGATAAATGTTGAGGGGGAGTGTCGTCGGCCATCATCATCATGCTTTCCATCAACACGCAACGTCACCTCCTCTCTAGCAAGAACCTCTCATGCAGAAGGACCTGTTTTCATCAAAACAGAACAAGTATCAGATATACTTAACACTGCAATGTGTTTGCAAGATTATAACATTTATAAAACTGTATATCAAATATATACCTTTGTCGTTGACGACCTGAGTGACATCTGGTTCAACCAACACATTCCTAAGATGTGTCATGAACCGGTGGAACTCCATTTCCGTGTCGCCCCTCATTACGCAAGTCCTGACTTGTGCTTGGTAGCTTGGTGGCAGCGACCGCAGCACAACAGTGTTTGCAAAAGAGCCCGTAATCCAGACGTCCAGGAAGTATGCAGGCCTCATGTACACATCATGCATGTGCTCCAAGTGGTCGTCCAGTGATGAGTTCTCCTAAATCTTAATGGAGAGGAAGTCTCCCATCAGCTCATGCTCCCAAATGCGTGTCTTCTCTACGAAATGTGTCCTAAGTTATAGCATTACCGAACGAGGGTTGACATCACCCACGAAAGGCCACAGCTCGTCCACCATTCCGAAACGCATCACAGCTGAAATATAGGAGGCCATCTCACAACGGAGATAGCGGTCTTTCCGCTCCTCTATGGTCTCAAGGTCCGTGGGCTGATCCAAATCCATCCCGTCGAGTATGTAGTCGACCACGTCATTCTCGCAAAGGAGAACATGGAGACTGGCAACCCAAATGGAAAAGTTTGATCCATCCAATCTGAGCTTCTCTCCTTCTAACTATTCAATAGTCAACACGAAAGGTCCCATCTACATTTATAATTTGCAAAAGGAATTTAGACTAAGTTTATAATTAAATGAGTTAATAATAACTCCACTCAGAAACACCTATCCCCAAAAGGGTTCCTAGTGATAACATGACCCCTATCAGCCACATCTCCCCCGATTGATCACGGCCATCGATGTGGGTTCAAAGGTGGATGCTAAATGTCGGTCACATCATTCATGCGACTCGCGCTCGATCTTTCGACCATCCGTGTTCTGAGGCCACGCTTTTGTGGCGTGCTAGGCTCGCCAACTCAACCTTAGTGTATTATTGTGCAACATGGCTTACACCCACTGTATGCGAACATAGATATGTCTGACACCCAGGCCTGTAACCCTGGATCGCCTCATACCGAGGAACTTTCTTGGTGGTGCACACTAAGGGGGAACACAATCATTGGTAATTTTAACAGGGATCATCTTATTAGGCTACCATCAAGTATCTAATACTAGCACACAATAACACATACAAACAATAACATTGAATGTAAATGTATGTGATATGGCCCTTCACGTCGCGATCTCCATCCGCCGTCACCGGGTTCTAGCGCCAGGGTTCCGGCACCATAGACACCAGGGTACCGGTGTCATTCCGGCGTGGTAGTCCGTCACCCTCCGTGACTATCTACTACTATGTAACAAAAGGTAATCACTTTACCTTTGCCACAACCATATCACAAAGCAATGCCCCCCTGCAAAAGTTAGACGCCTCTACTTTATCTTTGCATGTTTTACGTGGTCGAATGGGCGTTCGCACAAGAACCATTCTTACCTATGAACTTTCAGCACAACAATGATGGAGTAGTTGTCTTTCAGCACAAGAACCCCTTTCGGGACCCTCCATTGCAAATGGTATACCAACTAATGCGAGAGAGACAGACACCCCCTAAGCCACTTTATACGGTACAAGCCGTATGTCAAGCATGGACCAGTCTCGCGAATGAACGCGCAAAGTCGGTTGGGGGCCGCTTCATCAAGCATTACTGCGGTATACACAAGTACACGTGAGAGGGTAACAACTAAAAGATCAACGCCCACACGCTAAATGTCGTGTGTTCTACCCGTACTAGCATTACTACGCATAGATCTAGCTCTGATACCACTGTTGGGGTTCCGCGTATGAAAAAAATAAATTTTACTCTACGCACCTGAACCCCTGAAGCTGCCAGGACCTATCTATTAGTAATACAGTAACGGGAGGGGCTTTTCATGAACTTACCCTTGAAGACCGAAAAGCGTTGTCAACGCTCGGGAGAGCATGGTTGATGTAGACGAGTCGAAGCCGACCTCAAGGTCGTGATGAAGTCCTTACGCTCCTTCTGGCTCCAACGACTTGAGTGCCTCAAGTGCGACACCTCGCGGGGAGTTACACATGTCCGGTGCCTGACGATGACTCCCGCTTCCCTGATCCAGCATCAGTTGCGGAAGTAGAGCTCCCGGATCCAAATCCCGTAGCGCGACGGTGCTCCGCAGTGAAGATGTCTCTCGCACGCGCAGTCCAGACTTGGGACCACAGTCACGAGAGAGAGAGGGGGAGAGAGAAAATATCAATTGGAGGTTCTCCCAAAAGTGGGGAGACCTTTATTGATTATTGGAGTATTTTTCTAGGCCAAATACCCCACTATATATAGGGGGAGGGGAGGTACTACCTCCCTCAAAGTCCCGTGGTGGGACTAAAGGATAGGAGGGGGGAGGAGGTGGCCGCCGGCCACCTAGTGGGCCCCGCGCGAAGGGCTAGGCCCAGTCGGCCTCCCCCTTGGCCCCTCTCCCTCTCTCCTTTCCCCTAATGGGCCCTCTCCCTCCGGAATTGGCCCATTAAGCCTTTGACCATTAAAATTGATTTTCTCTTTATTAAATAATTATGAATAAATGATTAAATCAACATTTACATTCATTCACACATTATTCAACCTCCGTGGTCATGGAACACCTTCCGCCTCCACTCCGGACATCCTCTGGACTTACCGAAACCCTTCCGGTTTTCTCGCTTCTTTTCTTCGGTGATTCTACCGATCCTATAAACACTCTCTAAGCATCATCAAGCCCTTAAGCGTGATACCCCACGGTTCGGGAACACTCCAGCCATGGTCGGGACACTCCCGCACCAATGATCGACAGAGGGACCTGGATGGCCATGTGACCCCTGTGCGTTCCATGAAGATCTTTTGTCGTTTGAACCGGGACAGTCATGTCTTATTCCCTTTGTCATTCGATACTTGCATTGCCCGAGATCTGATCATTGACATCACCATGTCATGTTCAATATCTTTACTGAACAATGCTACTTGACTCGTTCCGACAAGTGATATCCCCGTGATCCAATCAGATGCTGTGCGGCTATTGGATATAACTTCTCCGAGTGGGCCCTTGAGTATCTTCCCGTCACATGGACAGACAAATCCTGCTCTTGACATATATTGCCTCTACGGTTTCCTCCGAATACCTGAACACACCTTTATAACCACCGTATTACCAGATGGCGTTTGATGTTATCTAAGCACTCTTGAGAGACAGTGATTGATATAGCCTCACGGTCTAAGGAATAGTCTACGAGGATCCATTTCTAATCATCGTAACTTGAACTTCGTGACATGATCGGGTCATGATGTTTAGGTTGGGTATTGATTCATCATCTCATTCTTCGAATGAGATGACCTCATTTCCAACTGGCATAAATGCCACATGATCAGGAAACATAATCATCCGTTGACCAATGAACCAGTGACTAGAGTTTCATTAGGAACCCCTGGTTGTTTGTATATCACACGTGTATTGATGTTTCCTCTCAATACAGTTACAGCATGATATAAAACTTAATCATAAACTATATGAAATATGATAATAGTCCTTACTACTATTTGTCTCTAGGGCATATTTCCAACAAGTGATTCCATCATGATTACAGCTACCCAGGAGTGCCAAGAATTTTACCCACTATAGCATTGCTGCTACAAGTGTTTAATCAACTCATAGCCAAAATCTAGGAGTTTCCTCCATGAAGATCGTCCGTAGGCCAGCGGAGTTGTTGGCTTCCCATGAAGTTTGACATGCATAAAGCTATATCATTCTTTTGATTAACAAGTCAAACTTTGCCATGCTCACAAAAACCGCAAAACATTAATTCAATCGAACAAATCCTTTCAAAGAGAGCTATTAAGTCAATCAACATTTTCAGTGGTGTCAAGTGTCTCTAGTAATAAGCCTTCAAGACTAAAGACTACAACACCCAAGCCTTCAATTGTTAGACTTTTTCTTATTATAATTGTTTAGCAATTTTTAGGCAAGAATTGGTTAATTACGAGAGATGGAACAAAATAAACCCAATTAAATAACCATGCAAACGACAATCTTACTATGATACAAAGACTCACTCCACCAATATAATATCTCAACATTTACTACTAACTAGCATGGGTTTCTCAAACTTCAAAAGTGGGGAGTCATAAGGCATACCTCGCATGTTTGGTTCCACTTCTCTCTTCCTTTTTTATTTGTTTCTTGGAAACTCGAAGTCGATCACTCTCCTGCAAACATACGAAGAGCTCGAGGCGAAAAGAAAAGAAAGATGGAAAACAAGGAAAAATGGAGAAATCTTTTTGTGATTTCTAAGAGAGGGAAATAAAGAATAGAAAATTGGCGGCAAAGCTTGGCTAGAAAATATCGAAAGCAAATAAAAAGAACTAAAGAAAAAGTGTTGGGGAAACCAACACGAGTGCTTATAAACTCAAATAAAAATGTAACCTTGAAAAATAAAAGCAAATGAACGCCAAATAAAGATACATGAGGAAACTTCCCCAAGCTTAGGCTTTTGCAAGCCCTTCAAATCATGGTGGTGGCGGGAAAAATTTGTTACTCCAGTTCGCGAATTGAGTGGAGAGGTTACTTGTTGATTCTCGGAGGTTCAAAGAGAGATTGTGTATCCTCTCCACAGTCCCTCCAAATCCTTGGAAATCTTAGTATGTTGCGAACCGGGTTTGTGGCTGCTCCTCCTGATGAGGAACTTCTTGCTCCTCCTCTTGGTCCTCATCCTCTTCAGAAATATCCTCCTCGGGTTGGTGTTGCTCAACCTGCATATCATATAGCAAACGTCCTTCCTTGATAGAGAAAAGACCATTAGGCAAAGGAGCGGGGTAGATACGCCCAACTCTAGCAATATGCAGGTAATAAACACCACCTCTCCTAGTGAGCATTCCACAAGCCCTCAAGGTGAAGAAACCAACACGCGTATCACCTAGTACGGGTTACAACTCACCTAGATCAATGTCTAGTGCAGTGGCAAGCATGGTGATGACGCCTCCTCCTATGATTGGCCCTTGGCTTTGGGAGGCTTGATGCTCCAGGTAGCGCACAAGGATGGCGCCCAAGTTGAGTGATAGGTTGCAGTTGATGTAAGCAGCCTTGGCGAGGACTAGGATGTCCTCCTCGTTGAGTCTCGTGAACTCATTGCGTGCCTGCAAGGTGTTAGCAATAACATAGAATAAATAGTGAATTGCAGGATGTTGAATATTCTTCCCCTTGTTCACTCTACTAGTGAAGCTCATTCCATTATAGTATTAATCAGGGGAAGGAATTAAGCCAGTAAAGGATGCATGTAGATCATTAACATCATTGTTTGGCAAATTAAAGCATGCATACCATTCATCTAACGTTAAGGTGTAGTTGTTGTTCATCGGACGGAAAGAAATAGTATCCTCTCCTTCCATAGTTTAATAGTGCTTTGCAATGAACTTAGAAATTCAATGGTTAAACGGTGATAAGTAGGTACATCATTGTACACAAAAGTAGGTACATCATTGTACACAAAGTGTTGTAGGCCATCTCTATTGCAAAGTAAATTGAAGTCGTTAGAAATACCAAGTTGGTTCAATATAAGGGGGCAAGCCCACTTGGTGGCCTTCACTTCACGGTTCTTGATCTTGTCGAAGCATTCGCGATGAGCCTGATCCCTTAACCGTATCCCCATGCGTTCCTGGGTGATTGCCTGAGACGCGCTAGCGGTGGCACGAGCACAAGTTTGGCTCCTTGTGTTCATCTTCTAAAACATTGAAGAAAGGCAAAAATAAAACTTTTTGATCCAACAACAGTAAGTATAATATGTTCCTCATCTAAGCACACTAAAGAATCTCCTCAAGATAATAATCTAGGTAAGAAAATCATGGCAATAGGTCCATAGTAGGTCTCACCCAAGATTGATAATGACAATAGATCGAAGATGAATTTGCAAAAAGTAATTGGAGGATTGGAGGAGGAACATACTGTAGATCACTTGTGTGTGAGGAAATCGAACGAAATTGAGTAGGGATGAAGATACCTTGAGGTTTTGAGAGAGTTTGGAGGTAGAAGAAAGAAAAAGGATTGAAGTTTTAGAGTTGGGAGTACCTTCCCATGCGATTTTGTGGTCGGACCCAACTATACGGGCGGAACATGCGTTTCGGCCATATAGTCGGCGTTCTGTCAAAATATTAGGTCTTCCTCCTAGAGGCGTAGCTATACGACCGCAACTATACGGGCGGAACAAAATGTTCCGGCCGTATAGTTGGTCGTTAAACTGTTTGTCCATGCGAAAGAAAATGTACAAAAGGCCTCGATATCTATATGACCGGAACTATACGGCCGGAATTTTTATTCCCACCGTATAGTTGGTTGTTAAACTCTCAGTACATATGAATAGAATTTGTACGGAGGCATTAATATCTATATGACCAGAACTATATGGCCGAAATTTTTATTTCCGCTGTGTAGTTGGTCGTTAAACTGTCTGTACATAAGAAAAGAAATTGTACGGAGGCATTAATATCTATACGGCCGGGACTATACGACTGGAATTTTTTATTTCCGCTGTATAGTTGGTCGTTAAACTCTCAGTATATGTTGCAGAAATAATTTCGATGGCAAGGATAACTATACGACCGGAACTATACGACCGGAATTTTTATTCCCGCCGTATAGTTGGTCGTTAAACCGTCTGTGTCCATCAAAAAAATCCATTTCTTCGTAAACTATTTCTTTTCCTGTAACTTAGTGATATACCTTGTTTTTGACAGAAAATATTGTTGACCAACAATAGCATGAACAATGCAGAAATTCAAGTACTACCAAATTTCTTCTCCTCAACTGGAGTTTTCTAGCACTCTTTATTGAACATAATCTTAAACTAAGACTAAAAACTTAACTCAAACCTTAATTTAACATGGGTTGCCTCCCATGGAGCGCTCTTTTATGGTCAATAGCTTGAACTTGATGATACTTACTTGGGCCACGTGACTGGAACACCCACTCCAAAATAATTGGCCTTCAAAGTGATGGCCTCCTTCTCGTCATGTTTGGCTTTCTTCTTCCTGGGGAAATGAATAACAAAAGGATCCCACGAAGGAAATTGCAATTTCACGTTCCCTTCATGAAGGTTTATTAAAGCCTTTATAGTTCTTAAGAAAGGACGACCTACTATTATAGGAGAAACAGTATCTTCAGGCATGTCAACAATAACAAAATCAATGAGAGCAGGACAACCTTTGATGTAAACTAAGGTGTTCTTCTTAATCCCTACAGCTTGTTTGTAGGTAGAATCTGCTAGATGCAATTTTAATTCAGTAATTTCAAAGGAGCCAAGATTTTACTTGTTAAAAATACTCTTTGGAATTGTTGAGACGCTTGCACCTAGATCACAAAGTGAAGCTATCTCATTAGTTCCAATCTTTATCTTAATAGTAGGCTCAAATATGTCATCTAGTTTAACAGGTAACTTTTCAGTGATTTTCTTGTATTCTTCTGCAAGCTCACGTACCTTAATTGCTATTTGATCAACAAAGTGTTTATACATGGCTTCATCATTACCTTCACTTACCGGAATGTTGACGTTAATCCTTTTTACGAGATCTTCGATGGTGTAGCTTGGTGAAGGGGCATTACTATAATCAAGTTCTTCAGGCTCCTTCCTTTGGATTCTCATCATTTTGAGTCCTTCAATAGGATTGGGCTCAGCTTTACCTACAAATTTATCTAGAATGAGAGTTTGACTCTCGGTTATCTTACCTAGATGTGTGTCAACACCCGGATTTTTAATCCCAGATGCCTGTTATGCCATACATTGCAATCCTAGGATTAGCATTTTTGCGAGACATAACAGATTGGATATCACGGTACATCATCCATTACAAGCCATAATAAGGTCTTACACAAATACGGATCTCATGATCTAGTCTTAATACAAACAAGCAGCGGGATAATAAGCGTAGCGGTGGGCTCCATCTTCAGTGTCACAGGCAATATTGACGATGGGGGATGATCCTAGTTGTCGTAGCCATCCTACTGTCCATCTTCCTGATAGTTCTCCTCATAGTCTGGCCATGGGAATAGCCAGGGACAAAACCATGATTACTCTTTAAGTACTCGCAAACTATCACTAACAAGTAAGGTAGTTCTAGTAAGAATGCTATGCTCTAAGTTTACTTGCAAAAGCTAAATTTTAACATAAGCTGAATTCAGAAACAAAGAAAGTTAAAATAATGTTCTAAATCACCTAAGTGGGAACTTAGGTTTCATAGTCACAACCCAGTTGTGGTCAAGTCAAAGTCACAATTCATTTCACAATTCGTTTTGAAAACATCTGACGACGGAACAGTATGGCCACTCCAACTGTCCATGACCGTGGACGCAGCTATTCAAATAGTTTGACACTCTGTAGAGGTGGTACACTTTCACCACAAAATTCGATACATCCGTCTAGGATAACCCTGAATCATCATACTTAGTATGCGGATAATCAATCATAACCTTTCCTTTACACACTCTAGTATAAGCACCTCCCCTATGAGCTTGACCTCCTACCCATGGCCATCTGCCATCCTGGGCACTGCATAGGTGGACATCATCAAGAGGTAGCCTCAGCTCAAACCTACTGCGTGAGGCAACCCATACTAATGCATATAAACTTCCGTCTAAGCCTTACCCAATTCAGGTAATGTGGTTGTACGGTAATTGGAATGGTATCGCATCCGAACCCAACCATCAGTTTTATAAAGGGTATAAGGCTCATGCCTCAACATTTTCATCATCAAAATCCATTTGTGTTTCTCAACACATGTCAAAACATTTCAATAGAATGAAGCATCATTCCAAGGTTTTCATAATCCTTTTCACCAAGTATTCCCATCTAAAGTGATCAAGTTTTATGCTTAGCACTAGCCACTAAGGTTAACAGTGTTCACTAATGAGGAGTGCTAATCTCAATCTCATGCCATATAATGACATCTAGTATAGGCCTAGTTTTATACTCTTTATGCTATCTATACTACTTTCCAAAATCTCACAAAGCATTACTAAAAGTAAAGAAACTTTGGTAAAGTAAAAGATTAAAGCTTGCAAGTAAAACTTGGGATGGGTATAAATCAAAGGCTATAACCAAAGCATGCCTAATGCATCTTTCTTAGGTCATATTGTATAATTCTAGCTTGCTAATAGTAGCTTTCCTTGATTGGTGCAGTGATTGAAGTTTTCTTCGTCTTCTTCGGGGTAGAACTCCTTCTCCTCGTAGACTTGGTCGGTACTATCATCTATAAATGAATACGGGGTACACAATCACCAAACAATACTTAACTAAGTATAATTAGCACACTAAGGCACACACTTGATGATATAGCATCATCACACTCATCACAAGATTTAATGAACTAGTTTCATTTATCTTATTTGAGAAAAGTAATTTCTACTCATTGAAATTAATTAAGGTTTAATATTCTCCAATTAAAATATAGGATCATGTGGACACATGTCATCACCACATATTCTATATACATGGGAATGTGATTTAAAGGGTTGGTCACATTTCATAAAGTTTAA
Source organism: Avena eriantha (assembly GCA_910589775.1). Classification (NCBI taxonomy): domain Eukaryota; kingdom Viridiplantae; phylum Streptophyta; class Magnoliopsida; order Poales; family Poaceae; genus Avena; species Avena eriantha. The sequence continues at coordinate 267,582,355 of OU342740.1, read as the reverse complement.
GACCGTTATTTAATAGATTTAAAGTGACTAGAAATGCCCTAATAGCATTCTTTTGGTACTAGTCCAATGTCACTTCATGCAAACCTAGATATTTTTATATATCAAATGTGATTTTTGAGAGTTGGAATCAACTCAAAGCTATTATGGTTGATTTTTGAAAAATGTTTGAAGTTGCAAAAGTCTCCGTTTTGTTATTTTTGCTATAGATTATCTCTAACTCCAAATGATTTAAATCTAACGGGCTTGGATAGATATTTTAATTATCTTTCTAACGGAATTTGAATCATGCAATTTGGTTCAGTGAATCTCTTTGAATTGATTTTTGACTAAGTGGATAGAATAGGATTTCAATTTAAAAGGAAAAATACTAATTTGAAACGGTGGGCTAGCGCGGGAAAGGAAATGGGCCGGCCCAGTTGCACTGCGCAGGCGCAGTGGGCTGCTGACAGGGCGGTCCTACGCGTCAGTGGATGTTTCTACGTGAAGCGGTACCGGGCGATCTGGGCGCTACAATTAGAATCTAATCTAACGGCTGAGGCTCGTCGTCCCCGGTGAACAGCTCACCGACAAGAACGAAACCTAGCAACACGGTGGGGGTGCATTGTGGCTCACCTGGGCTCTAGCTAAGGTTGGTGATGGGGGCGTTCGAGCTGGTAGACGATGGCGGTTCGAGGCGTGGTCGCGGCAGCTCCTGGGGCGGCTCCAATCGACGGTGCCTCTTCTCCTCTGCAGCGGCGAACTCCAGTGAAATTCTGGCAGACTGAGGCTCGCCTTGCTCCGGGGAGAAGTGTGGGGTGGTTCTGAGAGAGAGGGGAGTGAGGTAGTGTGGAAATGGAGGCTAGGGGTGGCCTCCTTTTATATTGCGGTGAGAGAGGCAAAGCGGCATGGTCAGGCAGTGCTAGCGACATGGCTACGGGAGGCTATCGACATAGCTATGGGCGGCGGTCGATGCGGTGCTTTAGGGCGGTTCTCACAGGCTTGATAGCGCGGTCTATATCAGTCGGGAACGTGCGGTGCTCTGCAAGGTAGAGGCGGTGTTCGATCCGGTGCATGGTGGCTACGGGTCCGGCGATGGTGAACGGGGATGTCTGGGCGGCTGCTGGGGTCATGGCAGAGCAGTGCGCGCGGGGTGAGGTCGAGGCGCAGCGTGTGCGGGCTGGTCAGGCGCGGCGCTCTGGCGCGTCCTTGGCATGGCGCATACACTCTGGGCACGGCTTTGCTGGGGTGGTCCACGGCTTGGCTTCGCTCGAGGAGTGGACAGGGGGCGGCGGTGAGGTCTCGCCTACCTTATAGGCATGGTGGGAGAAAGCGGCATGGTCAGCCGCAAGCGGTTCATGGTCGGCCTGGCGCGGCGGCTTCGGGCAGCGGCGCACTGGTGCCAAACGACCAAGGGGGTGCTGGTCTACTGCTGCTCGACACCAAGGGAACAGGGGGGTAGAATGAGGGCAAATGGTCTCGTGATCAATGCCCAAATAGTGAAGTTAGGCAGATGTTTATTCTGTGCCTGCCATGTGTTTGATCTAATGGCCGAAAGAATTTTAAATTTGAATTTTTGGCTCAATTTTGGTGAGTGATCTACACTTATGCTTGGTTATCTATGATTGCTTGGGATTGGCAAGGGGAATTGATTTGATTGGTTTTTGAGAAATGGCCATCTATACATGTGAACTTAATTCCATTTCCAAATGTCTCTCATTTGAATTTGAAAATAGTTTCTGCAAGTTTGTAAGTGGGCTTGGGTTCACTTTTACTTGGTCAAGCAAGAGGTGAAAATAAGTAGAAAAGTTTCTATTAGAAATTTTCTTCTAGGAACACCTAAAGTGGCCTAGTGGTTAACTTTGGTCAAAATGACCATTTGCTTTATTTATTCTTATTTGATTTCTTTTTCTTTGGATTTTGTTTGTAAATGGTCTAGATGATGTAGCATTCACCTTTAAAACATTTCACAACATTTAGAACAATCAAGCATGTCATTTTCAAACAATTCTACTCTAATGCAAACACACATGCATTCATATTCATTATCTTAATAAAAGTTTTTGTTAACCCTAAATTGGGTGATTAGAACTTTGATAACCTTGATTAAAGTTTTGGGATGTTACACTGTACCTCAACGATCCTTGTTCTTTCTTGAAGTGCCTGGAAATCATTTCTCAAACTAACAACTTACTTAGATAATTTACCAAGCATAGCATCATGGTTCTCCATAATTTTGACTAGAATATCATTTTGTTCATTTTATGAGTCTATAAGAGACTTAAGCTTTTCTTGGAGACTACCATTACTAGTTTCCATATTATTATTAAAGTTATTTGTAGGACTAGCATAATGTTTCTGAAAATTAGGATTTTAACTCTTCTTCCAAGCAGGATTATAATCATTACGAGCTACGAAGTATATTTCTTCTATATTTGTTTCGGGGTGGCTCTTACCTGAGTTTCCTTACCTTTTACGGCTAGTATGAGCTCATCCAACTTAGCATTGAGATCTTCGTTCTCTTGTGGTGAGACAGAGTTCACCTTCTTTGTGTTTGATGTTTCAACATGCCATTGGGCATGGTTGTCTTGCATATTGTCTAGCAGCTGCTTTGCTTCGGTAATTTGTTTACCCATGAATGTTCCTCCAACTGCAGTATCAAGCATAGACTTAGACACAGGATTAAGAGCATTGTAAAATAAATGGAGGATTAACCAATCTTCCATCCCATGACTAGGACAGTTTCTTAGGCATTCTTTCATCCTCTCCCATGCAAGCGCTAGTGGCTCACGCTCTTCCTGTCTAAACCTAGTAATATTAGATCCAAGTTGCATAGTCTTTGCAGGTGGGAAAAATTTAGTCATAAATAAAGAAGTACATCCCACCCATGATGTAATAGTATTTTTAGGCAAAGATAGCAACCATTTTTTAGCTCTTCCTCTTAGTGTGAAAGGAAATAGACGTAATTTGACCGCATCAGGGTCAACATCTTTTATACGCATCATATCATATATTTCAGTGAAAGTATTTAAGTGCATACCTGCGTCTTCAATAACAGAGCCTCCAAATTGATTTGTTGAAACCAAACTTAAATAATGGGGCTGAATTTCATAGTCATCAGCATCAATTGTTGGCTGAGTAATAGGAGTACGTAAATAATCATTATTGGGAGTAGCAAACTCCCCAAGCTTCTTTTCGGCCATACTTCCTATGTTTTTGGGTTTTCTTAGATTAAAAATTATAATAGTAAAAACAAGAATTTAAAGACTAACTAATTTTTTTGGTTTATCAAATAAAGACTAAAAGCAAACTAACAAAATTAAAAACAAGAATAAAACTAGCAAGGTTCCTAATAACCTCACCAGGGTAGCTATTCCTTCCCCGACAATTGCGCCAGAAAAAGGGTTGATGCCTTTGATCTGGATTACGGATGTAGTATAGCTCCTTTTCCCTAGTAGACCTAGGTTATCGAATTCACAGGAAGCGAATGTGTAGTGAAGTTAATTTAACAAACCTTCAGGAGTTTTAGAATTCCTTTTGTGTTTTCACCGGACTAGTAGCTTGCGTCTTTTTGTTGTTTTCGATGATGGAGAGAGAGGGCCTAGGGCATTCAGTTTCACCTGTAGCTGTGCAAAAACATCTGATGGAAATAAAAGATAGAAATAAAGTATGCGTGTACTTGTTAGAGCAAGATAAATTATATATGGGCAGTGCATCCATAATTGCTATTGCCTCTGCAATCGCTTATAGCAATAACCTTCTAGTCTCATCCATAAAAGAGAACTAATGATATGCATAGTGATGTCACCGATAATCCCAAGCAAATCCCTCACATACAGTCGTACTACCCCTTCTATCACTGGGGTTCCCAACCTGCAGATCAGTCATCACTCATACTCCCTATACCTGGCTCAACCCTTGGGGTCTTGGGTACCTGACAAGTCCTTAGATTGAGGCAAGAGAGGATACAATAACCATCATGCCATACAAACTAATACACGATCCCATCTATGATAAATCACATGCACAATTGCTACATGGCTAGGCCGAAGCCCTTAGCCCAAGGAGAATTACCCACACATAGAGATGAGATCAACAATCACAAACATTGTAATGAAAATCATATGATTGATAGCATTAGTCTTACAATGTACGCCAATCGGAGAAGAGATCTACTATTACAAGTGGTGGAGTAAGGCTATGGAGATGGAAAAGGGTTTGGAGATGTGGAGGCGGCTTTCTGGCGAGGTATGGCTTCTTCGGGGTCTAGGGAGCACGAGAGATATGTTTTATTGTTGCCTGGGGCTTCTTTATATAGGGGTCCCTTCATGAAATTTGTTCTAACGGTGGTGGCGCGAACTATACGACCGGAGCTCTACGGTCGGAATTTTTGCTCCGGCTGTATAGTTGGTCGTTACGGTGTCCCTTCATATAGGGGTCCCTTCATGAAATTTGACCTGACAGTGGTGGCGCGAACTATACGACCGGAGCTCTACGGTCGGAATTTTTGCTCCGGCTGTATAGTTGGTCGTTACGGTGTCAGCCTTTGTTGGACGGCTCCTGGTTTCTTCTGGTCGAAGGAAATATCGTATCTTTGACTTTAATGTAGTGATTCCCTCCTTGAAACGATATTATCTATGCAGGAAAAATACAAGAACAAAGGATTGCATACCCCTCTGAATATTAGCATTAGTGGCACGGTTTAGAGAGATATTTCATAAAAAATATGATTAATATCCAGTTTAAATATGGACGTACATGGCTATATTTCAGAGCCATCACCTACATCCCGGTCGAATGACCTATCACGACCAGCCGCATGGTCGCTAGCGGTGGGTTCCTCCAGATCGTGCCGAGCAGCTACATCCCGGTGTCGCGCTCGATCACTCATGGCGCGGTGATACCGGTGGGCACCATCAACCTCTTCATCGGGTTCACGGACGCCATCAATCCAACCGAGACGGCGATCATCGGTGGATCGCCACCACACGATCTACTCTTGGAGGACCAGATTCACTCCATCACCCGCCTCGCCTCCGAATAAGACTCGGCCACCAGCGATGCGACCGGAAGCGACGTGACTCTCCGCGACGATGTCAATTCAGCGGCCCTTGCTTCAGTGGCCGGATCCATCACCACCGCGTCACATGAGGATTTAATCATGAGGGTCTCCAACACTGAGGACTTCGAGGACCCCTCCATCCTCAGGCTCTTCGACTCCGGCTCCGGCACGGAGTCGCCTGATGAGGCGCGGACCAAATCCAATCGCTACAATGCCATCTACATGGCAGGTAGCACCACCGCCCCACCAGATCTGTTCTCCACGCCCCTTCCACCGACCAGGACGGTGACAGATATCAAGGAGTACTGCCAGCAGCTAGTGGCGGACAAGGTCAGGGAACAAGCCAAGCACGACAAATTCCTCCTCGAGCAGCAAACAGCGCAGGAGCTATCGCTCTATCACCAATGCCGCATCAGGAGTTGCTTGAACTCTAGCATCCAGGGCTGCACCCTAAACTTCGACAACGAACACAACCCAGCTCGCGCGGCCGAGTGCGAGGTCTGCCACAACACGCCAGCCGACGACAGTCGTGAAATGGATCGTATGGGCACCTAGAGGAGGGGTGAATAGGTGCTACTTCAAATTTTAGTTCTTTTTCAATTTTACGATTGACACAAATGTAAATTCTCTAGATATGCAATTACGAGAATTTCCCTATATGCCAACCTAACTACTAAGCGTGTAAAAAAGAGCGAGGAAACCGTAGTGGAGCACACAGATACACGTGGATTTGTTTGACCACGGTTCCTTCCTTGTTAAGGGAAGTACATCTGCGTTGGAGGGGTGGGCAGTTCTAAGACCACCACGCCATAATAGGCCTCACCCTATTCTCCGATGGATCTGGCCACCAAAGGCCTAATCCAGCTTTTAAGGCGGGAACCGGTGCCTTTACAATGCTAGCGAGACACATATCCACAACTGAATTGGAGGCTCCTGTGATGACAACAAGCTGCCACAAGAATAAGGATTATCAAATAATCTAAACTAGGATCTAGATATTTGCAAGAAATACTAGATCAAGAATCCCCCAAGTGAATGGGGGGGGGGAAGTTGAGCGCTTGATTGGTGTTGATGAAGATCGAGTCCTCCTCCTTTAATTACCCAAAGATCGAAGCCTTTGGGTGGGTGAGGATGGAGATCTCACTTGGAACTTGAAGAACAAGTCTGGGCTTTTTCGAATGAATCAAGGAGTTCTGGCATGAGCGATTGAAGGGGAATAAATACCCCCTGCCAAACTCAGCCATTGGAGAAGTTGGGGGCCAGATTATCCGGCCCTAGTGGGGGCCGGATTATCCGGCCCGGGCAAAACTCTGCCCCTGAAATGGATTTTCCGGGTGAAAGGGTAATTGCCCCTATGTGTGGTTTTGGTGATTAATGACAATCCCTATGGACTAATGTTTTCATTGAGTTTTATATGAAGGAATATTCCATAGGTCATGCTTGTAATCCATATGTTGGATTCAAGTATGGATGCCATGAAGATAAAGATATACCTTGAGTTTTGGCATCAAGATCATCGAATTAAAGAGAAGAATATGATATGTTCAAGTTCTTGAGAGTGTGATCTCAATAGAAGAATTCAAGATATGGCTCTAAGTCGGTGTCATGATAGCCTCATTAGTTGAGCTATGGTTGACTAAGATTTAGAGCATGTAATCAAATGAAGAATTCTTTATGTACCACAAGATATTGAGATGGAGCATGAGAAGATACTTGGTTGACCAATACAAAGAGTGAAGAGTGATTTCAAGTTGGCCAACACATGAAGCATAAAGAATGTACCACATGGATCTTGTGGTATGATAAGACTTGCCATTTATGCATCATGAACTAACCCATTATATATGTGCCTTTGCGTTTTCTATATGGGATAGGTATCTTTCCATGGGCATGCTTCAAAAGTGAAGATCTCATATAGCCCATGAGAGGATGACATCAAGTGGTGATCGTCATCAAAGTTTGAGAAGGGCAAGTTCAAGATAATCATCTCGAGAAGATCATTTTCTTGAAGCTTGCCATCCATATTGGTGATAATGGACATGTGAAGATGTGGCTTAATGAAGCTATCCCATAGTGGTGAATAGGGGAGAAAATTACGAGTCTTCACGAAGCAACAACGATGAAGTGATGCATTCCGGCTTGGATGGAGCTTGAAGCATTGTCATCAAGATCAAGCGGGATGCGCAAGGCAAAGGTATGTCCTTGCTAGGTTTTCCTTTTACTGGTGTCAAGGTGGTTGTTGGGAGACCGGGTTATAGGATAGATAGCCGCACTATCAAGAGGGGCTTTCGGTTGGGTAACTTGATCACATCGTCATAGGGAGCTCAATCCTTTGCATACTTTGCATCTTCCTATTTTGTTGCTTCTTGGTGTTTCTCCATGTGAGGTTCTTGAGATTGTTGCTAGCTCTTCAACAAGCCCAAGTTCATCGAAAACGGAATTTGTATGCATCTTCTATGGCGTTTTCGAGTTTGAAGGTTTTACCGGTTCTTCTCATAGGGAGGCTTCATACCTTTCCTCATTTGGTTCTACCCTCCTTTGTTGGACTATGATGTTTTCATGCACCATATTGTATATCTTGTTCTCCTTGTCAAAACAAGCCCAAGATCATCGAAATCGGAGTTTGGATGCAAAAGTTATTGCGTTTTTCGTGAAGTCTGTTTCATCCCGGTTGTGGATCCGGTTCAACCGAGCCCCACACCGGACGGTCCGGTGCCAGCGCCGATAGATCGGATCTCAGACCGGATTTTCCGGTTTTCACGACCGAGTTTATTCTGAGTTGGCAAATAGAGGTTTTTCGGTCTGTAGGCCGGTGGACCGGCCTGGGGACCGAGTTTCCCGGTTCTGGGGCCGGTCCAACCGACTTTTAGACCGGGTTTTTGCTGTTTTCTCTCCAACGGCCATATTTGCTTTTCCCTATAAAAGGGGGTTCTTCTCCCAACGTTTTTGGGAGTTCTTGAGCCCGAAATTGACCCCCATTGTTGACCCTCTTGAGCTTGCTTCCTCTCCCTTCCCTCCTATGATTCTTGCATCTTTTTGAGGGCTTTGAAAGAGGAGATCTAGATCTACAATCTCCACCAATCAATTCCTCCTCTAAGTGAGGGGAACCCATTTGATCTAGATCTTGAAGTCATGTGTTGATTTCCACCATTGTTCTTCCTCTCTAATTCCTCCCTAGCACTTGTTGCTTTGGTGGGATTTGAGAGTGAGGGATTTGAATGCCCTTGGTGTTCTTGCTTTGCATTCTTGCATAAGTGTTGAGCTCTCCACTACAATTTGTTCGAGTGAGAGACCGTGAGCTTTTTTCTCTTGGAGGGTGACCTCCTAGTTGGCTTGGCGATTGGTGCCGCGGTGTCCTCTTCGTGGAAGATTGTGAAGAGACCCGAGCTTCTCCTTCATGGAGCTTGTGAAGTGGTTGTGGAGCTTGCCATCTCCGGAGTGGAGGAAAAGCTAGCCATAAGAAAAGGGCCTATTCCTTTGTGGGATAGACTCGGAGAAGAAGGTGAGCCTTCTTGGCATTGGGAAATCCTTCATGGAATCCCACACCTCTCCAATGTGATGTACCTTACTTGTAAGGGAACATGGGAATACATCTTCGTCACTGCGTGCCTCGGTTATTTCTATACCCGAGCTTACTTTCCTCGTGATATCCATCAAGCTTGAAGTACCAATATCTTGCTTATCACTTGTGGTATATTTATCTGTGCTATCTTTCTTAGCTTAACTTGTTGTTGGTGCACTTAGTTAAGCCTAGTGTATTCAGGTTTTGTGCTTGTAAAATAAATGTTAGTTTAATTCCGCATTCTATCAAGCCAAAACCGTAATAGTTTTGAAATTGCCTATTCACCCCCTCTAGGCAACATCTCTATCCTTTCACCGGGAGAAAATCCGCCCCTGAAATGGATTTTCCGGGGGAAAATCCACCCCCATATTGAGTGATGCGCCTAGTCGGCCTTTGGAAAAATCCTCGGGGGAGGGGGGCCGAATTATCCGCCCCCCTGGAGGGACAGATTATCCGGACCGGGCAAAAATTCTAGCCCTGGCCGGATAATCCGAAGGTTAATCCGCTCCCATACTCACGACGCGCATTACCTGCCCTTGGAAGTTGGGGTCGGCCGGATTATCTGGCCCTTGACTGGGAAGGATAATCCACCCCCCAACACTCAGTTTTGCTGCATCTGAATTACAAGTTATATCTGCATCACTTCAACACATATGAGATGATCCTTGGTGTTGTTATCTAACACACAAAATAGTAGAGATCATGAAATGTTCTTTCAATCTCCCCCTTTTTGGTGTTAGATGACAATACTAGGATTTGCAATAGAGATCTACTAACAACATCATTTTGCGGATGAAAGAGACTTGGAATGGTGTTAAATGTGTGCATAATAGAAACTTGCATTTGAATACAAATGCACACAAGTAGGTACAAGTCTATCTCATTGGAATGGAAGCTACACACAAATGATGAGCTAGCCCAAAAATATCATACCACCGTCAGAGAGGTGTCCTTAATATAATATAAGAATAGCCAATATGATAACCATTATTGAGGCCTTCCACCGAGAGAAAGATAACCAATATAGCCAATATAATAGATGGATCCATAATCATGAGAGATAAATCCATAAGATAATTCTAGTGATAAATCCACAATCGAACCATAGTGCCACAAACATAGTCTCATACAAAAAAACTCACAAATAAGGTTCAAAGCTAAATGAGTGATGTCTACGCACTTCTATTCTTGTAGACAATTGTTGGGCCTCCAAGTGCAGAGGTTTGTAGAACACCAACAAGTTTTCCCTTAAGTGGATCACCCAAGGTTTATGAAACTCAGGGAGGAAGTGGTCAAAGGTATTGCCTCTCAAGCAGTCCTGCAATCAAGATACAAGAAGTCTCTTGTGTCCCCAACACACCCAATACACTTGTCAGGTGTATATGTGCACTAGTTCGGCGAAGAGATAGTGAAATACAAGTGGTATGGATATAAGATAATGGTAACGGTGCCAGAAATAGCTTGCTGGCGTGTGGTTGACGTGGAAGGCAAACTGAAATAAAGATGGAAGCAAGCAAACATGTAACAGATCTAATTGCAAACGAAGTATCAATGCTTAAAAACAAGGCCTAGGGACCATACTTTCACTAGTGAACACTCTCATATAAATATATTCTCTTTATGATACTACTCTCCGGTTGGACACTCTAATCGTTGGTAGGGCTATAACAACACACCTCAAAGTTCATATTTCCCATCTAGATAACCCTACACTGTCACCTTGAGCTCTAGATGGTTCCAACAAACACCACAATTTCATAAAGACAACTCCAAATATAACTCATAACAAGTATTTGTAATCTCTAGCCTAAGTGCCACCATGGTGTGCACGCTATCACTTTCACACACATGGGGAGAGCAGAGATCTATTAAAGCACTTGAGTAGCAAGGTAGATCTATAGATTACAAGCTCATGATCTCAATAATATCATGCATAGAGAGAGAGATGAACACATAGCTACCGGTAGAACCCTTAGCCTCGAGGAAGAACTACTCCCTCCTCATCATGGGAATCAGCAATGGTGATGGAGATGGTGGTGGAGATCGATGGAGATGGCTCCGGGGGCACTTCCCCGTCCTGGCAGGGTGCTGGAACAGAGACTTTCTGTCCCCCGAATCTCCCCTTCGGTGGCGGCGGCGCTGCGGAACTTTTCGTGGCTTGATTATCTAGGGTTTATGCATCGAGAGGCTTCTTATAGGCGAAGAGGCAAGGTCGGTGGGCGGCCAGGGGGCCATACCACCTGGTGGCGCGACCAGGGCTAGCCCACGCCACCACATGGTGTGGCCGCCCTGTGGCCCCTCTCCATCTCATCTTCTGGCTCCGTGAGTCTTCCGGTAAAATATCGACTTTGGCTTTTGTCTGGTCCAATTCCGAAAATATTGATTTTTTGACTTTCCTGGAACCAAAAACAACAGAAAACAGGCAACTGGCACTATGGCATCTTGTTAATAGGTTAGTCCAAGAAATCATATGAAAAGTACTCCAAAGTGTGGACAAAACATAAGAAAGTAGATAAAACCAAGCATGGAACATCAAAAATTATAGATACATTTGCAATGTATCAATGAGCACAAGCAATAAAAGGGAGAAAACGATAAGAAAGCAAATACTTGTGCCTGACCCATGAAAATCCACGGAATCCTAAATAGAACTACTTCTCCCCCTTTGGCATCGAAACGCCAAAAAGGAAGAAGAGTGAAGCTAGCGCCCAAGAGATCACTCGTCCTCGTCGTACTACCCATCATCGTCCTTGTCCCTATCCTCGTCATCGTACTCCTCCTCATCCTCATCCTCATCGTCACCAGATGGTGGAGTAGGCTCCCTCTCCGGGGCAGGAAACAAGTGGTGCTTGAGCTCTCCATAGTTAAGTCCGGAGGAATTCCACTGAGCATATGGAGTGGGAGCAGTAGGAGCTGGAGGGTGGCCTGACGCCCCTGACACATGGTGAAGAATGAGCTGCTAGGTGTGGGCCATCTCGTGGCACTGCTTGTACGACTCATAATTCCCCTTGTGGGTATCCACCCCCATGCACAAGATGTTCCGCTGGAACCAATTCAGCTGCTTCACCTCACGGGCAATGGAGGGAACATGGGGCCTACACCCACTAGCACGGGCATCACACATGAGCCCCTCTAGAGCTGAAGAGGGATGGGAGGTCTTCCTCACCTTATTGTAAATTTTCTTGGACTTGTGCTCATCATCAAGGTTGCCACCGAAATCCTCATGAGGTAGCATACACTTGATGAGCATCATGATGAACGGGGCATAGGGAATGGAAAGCCTATTGAACATGGCATCAGTCATCTCATGGTAACTAAAATTCATCACATCCAACTTGTAATTCACGGACTCATCCTCAGACGTGGCAACCTCATGTGAGAAGGCAAGCAGCTGAACAAGGTGGCTACAGATACTATCAATGTTCCCCCCACTACGAGTGATGCAGTCACGGTAAAGGGCAACCGGCTTAGCATACAGAGGAGACATACCTGAGAGCATCCCAACAACACCATCTGGCGAAAGGCACGGAGAGAGCGCAGTGTCCTTACTAGGCTTGATAGGAGACATAATGCGATGCCCACAAGGACTATCATGACCAAAGATGCGGAAATTAGATTGAATAAAAGTGGTACCTGTCATCCACTTCATTGTACAGAGCTCATCTTCACAGATCACAAGGGTTGAGAAGAACTGCTTCACCACAGAGGTATCATAGTTGCACTGCAGAGTCATCTGATGGTGCAGCCCCATCCTCTCAGTCATAGCCAAAGCCTCACCAAGTCTTGGCTTTGACTTTGCCTCAGTCATAGCAAGAGGGCGCATGGGGCGAATCTTCATGGAGAAGTAAATATCATCATGAATACTCCTAAAGTGAGTTGACTAAAAGTTACTGTCCTCACTATCAGCCTCAGCATATAAGTCTCGGTGATGAATGGCGGAATAGTCAAGGATATCCATCTTCTTGTAGCTGACCCGGGGCTTCTTGCCCTTCCTTTGAGTGGTCCTCTTAGTTTTCTTAGCATGTTCAGCCATTCTATTAGCCTCTCTTTGCCGCCTCTTTAATTCAACCTCGTCCACGAGACCGCCTTCTCCGTCGAGTCTAAAAGAACAACCACAAGGATGGCGCTTGTAGGTCTGAGGAACATGAGAGCCACCTATGAAGTGAACAAGATGGATAACATGGAGATAAGTATACACACAAGTCCAGGAGGTATGTAGAAACAGTAGAAAAACAATACACAACTCAAAAATACATTATGCAAAAAATCTGGGAAATTCTGAACCAGGGGTGAATATGCCAGGCTGGATAAACCGGCCCTGGCGAAAATTTCAGAATAATCCCAAATTGAGTGCATCAAAGTAGATCGGGCATAGGTATTTCAAGACTACGATTTCTAACAAGAATATGAACCACAAGGTGATTCCTAGTCCAAGTTCCACCAACAATCAACACATCTGTACAAAATATGGTAGAGAGGGAGTTACCCTCAATCATTGAAGGAAGAACGTGGAGGAGAAGGTACCCGAATGCGTGGGAAAGAAGATCCGAGGGAGGCCTGGAGAATATGGTGGCCAGAATGGCTCCAGGGAGGGCTGTGACAACAGGCGGTAGCTGGGGAAGATGAGAGGGGTCGGGGTGGAAGAGCTGCTCTGTTTGAGCCCTTCCCTTGTCGCCCTGACCTTAAAAGACAAAACCGCTAGGGGCGGATTATATGGCCCCCACTTGGGGTGGATAATCCTGCCCTTCTCTGAATTTCTGTTGAACACAGAATCAGGCCTGCGCATTCCAAACAAAAAAACCCTCGAGCGAAACAAAGGACTTGTGTGCACGAGAAAGATGGCTTGGGGTTGGAGAAGGCTTAGTTTTAGACGACCAAACTGGGATGGTATTACAGACCCAAGATTGCAAGAGTCAAATAAAATAAATGCCAAAATTGGGTGTGTTTTCCATAAGAACACAAGATATCCAAGAAAAACCAAAAAGATCCACAAGAAACCAACTCTTCTCATGGAAGAGGGCGGTGGCCGAAGCCACCATGTTGGAGTGAAAGGTATGACACCGCGAAGATATATCTTGGGTTCATGACCAATACTCATCAAAGAACTCACATATCACATAATGATATTAAGATAAGTGTTTTTTCTTACTTTTGGCATTATGGGGGGAGGGTTGGCCCAATCAATTAGGACCACACTCCCCTATATCCATGCCCACATCTAAACCAAATAAAGGAAGAGATGTAAGTGGGTATGCATGAGTAATCAATACAAGCTCCTTGAATCAACGATATTTAGCTCATTCCTCCAATAACAAAACCTTGCTTCATCAAGTGGCTTCGTGAAAATATTAGCAAGTTGGTTCTTCGTGCTCACAAATGATAGATCAATATCACCACGAGCAACATGATCCCAAATAAAGTGATTGTGAATCTCAATATGCTTTGTCCTTGTATGCTACACCGGATTGTATGCAATTTTGATTGCACTTCCATTGTCACATAAAAGAGGTACTTTGTCACAATTGACACCGTATTCCTTTAAAGTTTTCCTCATCCATAATAATTGAGTACATGCACTTGCGACAACCACATATTCAGCTTCAGTAGTGGAGAGAGATATACAATTATGTTTCTTTGAAGACCAACATACCAAAGACCTGCCCAAAAACTGACAAGCACCAGAAGTTAACTTCCTATCATCCTTGTCACCAGCCCAATATGAATCCGTATAACCACATAGAGAGAAATTGGAGCCCTTAGGATACCATAAACCAAAATTAGGGGAATGAACCAAATATCGAAAGATTCTCTTGACCGCCACTAAGTGGCTTTCTTTAGGAGCCGCTTGATACCTTGCACACACACCTACACTCAACACAATATCGGGTCTAGATGCACAGAGGTAAAGGAGAGAGCCGATCATGCACCGGTATACCTTTTGGTCCACGTCTTTACCATTGGGATTGAGTTCAAGATGGCATTTTGTTTGAATTGGTGTGGCGACGCCATTCAGGTCCGTCATCTTGAACCTCTTGAGCATGTCTTGGATGTGTTTTGCTTGATTTATGAATGTTCTTTCTCTAAGTTGTTTGATCTCAAATTAAGAAAGAACCGTAATTCCCCCATCACAGACATCTCAAACCTGTCAGTCATAAGCTTTGAAAATTCATCATTAAAAGCTTGATTAGTAGAGCCAAAAATAATGTCGTCTACATATAGTTGGCATACAAAGATCTCTCCCTTAACCTTCTTAGTAAAAAGAGTGAGATCGATTTGCCCAACCTCGAAGCTACGGTCTAACAAAAGCTCTTTAAGATGCTCATACCACGCACGTGGGGCTTGTTTAAGGCCATAGAGCGCCTTATCAAGTTTGTATACATGGTTCGGAAAGTTGGGGTCCTCGAAACCCGGGGGTTGCTTCACATATACCAACTCATATAGATGACCATTAATAAACACACTCTTAACATCAATTTGTTGTAATTTAAAGTTATGGTGAGCTGCATAAGCAAGAAGGATACGAATAGACTCAAGGCGAGCCACAGGAGCATAAGTTTCTCCAAAGTCAATGCCTTCCACTTGAGAAAAACCTTGTGCCACCAACCATGCCTTATTTCTTACAACGATTCCATTCTCATCTTGCTTGTTCTTGAAAATCCACTTGGTGCCGAAAACATTGCGGCAATCTTTTGGCTTCTCAACTAATTTCTAGACCTTGTTGCGCTCGAAATTATTGAGTTCTTCATACATAGAAACCGCCCAATATGGATCTTCAAGAGCTTCAAAAACTTTCTTTGTTTCCACCATAGACATGTGAGCTTGATGATCACTAAAGCTTACAAGCTCCCTTCTTGTGGACACCCTTCTTCTTAGACCACCAACAACTTTATCTAGAGTATGACCTCTTAATTCGAGATTTCTTTCATCACGAGCTTTGCGACGAATTTCAATTAGCTTGTTGTTTCTTGGAGGAATTTCTTCATCATTTGAGTCTTCGTCGGGGCCACTCGCTTGACCTTGATCAACAACTTGTTCAGCGAGTACCGGAGATGAAGAACCTTGCCCTTGATTGAGATCAGCAGCCATAACATGAGGCTGCTGCTGTTCTGAAGCTTCAGGGTCGGATAATTCGGCTGAGGGATGGTCCGACTAATCTTGTCTAGGAGTTCTTGCTCCTTCTTGGTCATCTTGGATGTTTCTGGCGAGAGATGTAGTAGGGCCGGATAATTCGGTCTCTACCAGAAAATCCGGTCTGGAAGTTTCTGTTGCTGCTTGGTCATTCTGCTTGTTCCTATCATTTGATGAGGTCGGACCAGATAATCTGGTGTTGCTCAGAATATCCAGCCTAGGACTTCTAGATGCTTTAGGTGATGAAAGATCTTCAGCAGGTTGAGGTGTTGGTGCAGTAGTTTCCCCTGTATGTGGAGCTTGTTGACCTTGTGTAGATGAGGGCTCTACTTGAGTAGAGAATTTTCCTTCCCGATCCGCCACAAGGGGTTCCTCAATGGGGCGTAAAAATCCCACGCCCATTGGCATCTTGGGGTATTGCAACATATGCATCACAAACATCAACTTGCCCCCACATGGGAGCCATCATTTTCCTCGAATACCACACTACAAGATTCTACAATAGTTCCGGAGAGCTTATTGTAGACTCTATAAGGGCTCGTTTGGTAGACAGGGATCCTCCCGGGATCCCGGCCCTTTCCCCAGATATGAATACCACGTGGAATAGATGCCCCGGTTTTTCCTGCCGTCGCATTTGGTGCCACAGGGGAGGGGAAGTTCCAACCCGATCCACCTGGTATCCTCGGGTTTCTCTCCCATGCCTCTGGACATCGGGAGAATTCTCCCCAGCGACGTGACGACGCGACGGCGCGGTCTCTCCGGGGTCCGCCACGAGACGACCTTCTCCAACTCCTACAGCGACACCAACCTTCTCCGCTCCGACCGGCGACGGGATCAACCTTCTCCTCCATCTCTCTCCTTTCTCCACCATGCTCAACCCTAGCACCATCCACCCCCCCCCCCCCAATCCCTTATATTCAGATCTACCCTCCCTCTTGCCCCGTTCAATTTTATCTCACCATCTCCGGTATTTGATTTGATTACAGGCGATGGATCATGAAGTCCATTGGGTCAGAATTGAATAAGTCGGGGCAAGTTCATGTTTTCCACTTCCATACTCCTATTATTTTTGTGGTACTGAATCTTGCATCTGTGGATAGCTAGCAGAGCATAAAAGCTGCATTCTTATGATTGGTACCTTCAACAAATGTTGAGATTCTAGCTTGTGTGACTGTGTCTTCGATCTTTGGCCCATTGATGGAATCATGGGTGATATATGGTACATAGTAAAACTTAGCAAGACTGTATTTTATAAGTGAATACTTTGTAGTGTTATGTCGTTTGTATGATTATTGCATAACCTGTCCCATTTTGAAATTATACAAGCTGGGGTACAGTGTTTAGTGGACTAATTTGTTTGGTAGAGATAATTAATTGAGATAATAGATGTTAGTCTTGATTTATGGAGGTGCATCGTCTGGAGTAGATCAG
Organism: Avena eriantha; assembly: GCA_910589775.1. Classification (NCBI taxonomy): domain Eukaryota; kingdom Viridiplantae; phylum Streptophyta; class Magnoliopsida; order Poales; family Poaceae; genus Avena; species Avena eriantha. Next base: position 267,565,196 of record OU342740.1, on the reverse strand, counting down.
TGGAGTTGGTGGAAGTGTTAGTTCTTACTTAATGGAAGATTATTTATAAAAGTTACTCGTGGAAGTACTCGGGTTAACTTAAATTTTTAACATACTAGGATTGCCATCTATTTTGAACAGAAGTATGAATTTCATATAAGTGGCTGCTTGTTTGTCTGCTCTGTATCTGTCGTCAAGAACTGGAGTTACTTTGATTGAAGTGCAATTTCAAGTGCAAAGATATCTTATATCTACTTGAACTTGATTTTTTTTGAGAAAGCTTGAATTTTATCATAGTTAATATAGATTATTTAAATCACGGTACTCTTGTCTCTGGATATATTAGAGTAAGTAGGACACGAGGACGATACTACTCCGTCTGGCCCAAATCATGTTTAGATACAATCTAATCTAGACAAATCTAAGTCAACTAATTTGGGTCGGAGGGAGTATGTAATGAGTCTTTGGTTGCTATACGGTTTGCTGCTGACATGTTTTATCTGTGCTCACCTTATAATAAGAATTTCACCTTGGTCAATATTGCAGGGAAACAAATGAAGGGCTATGTGCTAGGTAGATAAATATACTCCCTCTGTTCGAAAGGTATGGCTTTAATTTGTCTAGATCCGAATGTATCTAGAAAGCGTTTTAGTATATAGATATATGCGAATTTAGATAAACATGCAACATCATTTTTCAGCGGAGGGAGTAAATGCTACGCCCACTCTGGTTATAAGTAATTCAACATGAACATGCTGTTCCCGCACTGACATTTTTCATCTACAAGGAAATGCCGATAAAGATGCTACACCGCTCGATTATATATTCAATTCCTTTAGGTTCTTCATAGCAAAGTCGATGGAAATTACCGCCATGTATCAATCAAATAATTGATGTTTCCTCATGGAGCAACATACTTTCTCTTGCTGAATATTTGATTATAATTAGTAAACATAATTAGCATACTATATTTATTCTTGTCTTATTGTTTGTACGGCTTTGTCTCTAAGACTAGTTGTATGCATGTGCTGATGTGCGTCTAATATGTTGCTATTACAGTAATCACACGTGTATGCTAATTTTTTGACATTTCTTTGAAATTTATGTAATATTTTCTATTCTCGATTTCCTCTTTTTTCCGACAAAATATGATATAGTTCATGTTCTGGAATTGGTGTCATTTTGTATGAAAAAGTGAAAGCTTTTTGTGCTGATATTTATAGTACAGTGATATTTTTTGATCTTCTCTTGTTTCATTTCCTTCCCGAGTTGTCCAAATGACGGCACCCACCATGGCTGATCTCTCCCGTGGTGGAGGGGAACCCCGTGTGCATAGGGAAATCCCACTGGGGGTTTAGTTCCCATGATTTTTCCTCCATGACAACCAAATGAGCCCTAAGCAAGGAAATAGGTACACCATTTGATATAGAATACGGTCAAAAATAGACACAGAGACTCCTCTCCTCCCCTCTCCCCTCCTTTCCCCTCCCCTTGAGAGTTCGGCGCCGCCGCTGCCTGGGCCGCCCCTGCGTCCTCTCCGCCGGACTAGCTGGCTAGAGATGGACAAGGGGGGGATCTAGGCTTAGTTGTAGGAGTAGTAGGGCTCGTGGTGGTTTGCCGTGGTTTGGCATTATGCTGAGAGGGTGGGACGGGATCTTTGGCCCGAGATCTGGTCCTCGTTGGTGCTGTTGTTGCTGGTCGCGGTGCTCCGGTGGTCGGAGCCGAAGGTGATGAGCGCAGGGACACCAGCAGCCCCGTCAATAAAGGGCACCCTAGGAGCCCTTCTTCCTTGCAGATTTCGGACGCCGCTTTTCCTCTCCTGGCCGGCCGTGGCGGCGAGGAGGAGGGGGAAAATGGTTTCGCGCTTGTTGATGTTCGTCCTTCCCTGGCCGGCCGTGGCGGCGAGGAGGAGGGGGAAAATGGTTACGCGCTTGTTGATGTCCGTCCTTCCCTGGCCGGCCATGGTGGTGAGGGGGCAAGGCGGTGCATGGCGGTGCGGAGGCCTCTGCTCTGGAAGAAGGGTATTGTACCGGTGGCTTCCGATTCCTCGGCGATGGCTGCTTCTCCGTCTCTTCTCTGGCTGGCCGCGGTGGCGGAGAGAGGATGGGCGATTTGGCGGCTGCCGTGGAGAAAGTGGAGGCCGGTTGAAGCTGCTCCCAACGGTTCTTCTCCACAGTGGCCCCATAGTAGCAGCGCTGCTAGACCTCTGCTTGTTCTGGCCGAAGGGCGGCCGAGGGTCCAAACCTCCATTGGAGGCCCTTTCTCGAAGCATAGCTCCAGAGGTCGACAGCTCGTCAACGGAAAGTGGTTCGTCCCCACGGTTGGCAAGATGGCTGGCGGTTGTGCTTCCGCTCCGGACTGGAAGGCGTCACGAGCAAGAGACCTTGTCGATCTCGCCGATTTCATCGGCTTGAGGTCGCCGGAGTGTGGTGGCAGAGGTGCTAAAGGACTTGATTGCAATTTTACTTTTAGTTCTGAGGTGCTTTATGTAATCTTGAGGCCCCTCTTTCTATTTTCTAGCTTTGCTAGGGTGTTATCTATGAGGGGCCTCTCCAATCTTGTACCTGCCACGTGTTTATCTTAGCAGCTTCCTGGGTCTTCTAGACCCTTTTAATGTTAAAAAAAATTGATATAGAACGGAGGAAAAAAGGTTAAGTAGGTATTGGTCTGACATTGGGTAAAAAGGTACCAGTTTGAAATTTCATGCAAATAAAATTGGAGGCGACGAGCTCCTTTACTCGGGGCAAAAACAAAAGAAAGAGCTGCTTCATTGAGTAGAATCATGTGTCCAAAGGGAGAAACCGAGCAATTTTTGCAGGAAATGCTAAAGTACTTCAGCAAGCATGTAGGCTGACCAGTGACCAGATTAGACTACCAAGTGTGAAGAGATATGGAGGAGTAGAAAGGCTCGAGGGAGGAGAAGGCTAAGGTATCAAAGAATCACACGGGGCTGAGACCTTGGAGAGAGCCGCATCAAGCTGGCCCACACACTATCACGCTGCCTCCTCCACCTGTCTTCCGTTTCTCTAAACATAATGGCCTCTAATTCTGCTGCACAAACAAATTCCAAAAATGCATATAAATAACAACAGTCAAATGTTGTCTAAAGAGATAACAAAAGAGAAGGCAACCAAGCTTATAGGAGACAAGATTTACCAATTTTTTGTCCCATTTTTTGTGTTTAAACCACATGCACATCGTATTATAATGGTAGTTCTGGTCAGTTGGTGAAGGTGCTCTTCTATATGTACAAGTAAATATGTAGAGCGCACAATATGGCCTGAAAACAGAATGATGATCTTAATATGAAACAGCACAACATGGAGGAAACATCTCTTACCATTGCTGTATCCTGAGAAGCTATATCAATATCCAGATCAACGGAATAAGCATCAGCTGCAGTATCAATAGCAGCAGAAGGAACAACTATTAGAAATAGTTTAAATAAACTAGTATTTCATTAAAACTATATCTGATACCATGAATAGGTCTGTAAACAGAAACATGTGCTGTGTATTAGAAGCTAGTTGCAGTATCTTTGTAGCAAGATATACCTCAGGTAGGTTATAAATGCTCTAGTATGACAGTTATTTGAATTGCATCTGCACATCTTCGGTATTTTTATGTGAACATATCAAAGCCAGTAAAATGAGTTACTGATGAAAAGCATTAATGTTTAGGAGAGAAACAAAAACACAAAAAGATGTACACCTGCATGCAAATGCAACATTCCTTCCGTGATAAAATAGCATTACATTTCTTCGGTTTACAACAGAACTAGATGCTAAACCAGAATACATATATGACATCAACGGCTTTCAGATCATTGGTTATTCTTTATCCCATTATTTATCCAGCAAATAGATAAATTTGACTCTTCCCCAAAAATGGAAAAATGTGTAAGCAGAACAAACAGAAAATGAAGCACCATTTCCGAAATAACCAATGATCCAATTATGAAAATAATAAAAACACAAAGTTGCTGCTAGTAAAAACTCCTGGACACTCTGCAAATTAACTATACACAGTAAAACTTAAAAAGGAGCAAGGAAAATATTCCTTCAGATCATATACATCACAAGCCGGACCACCAATATACTCGAATCGAAACAGAAGGACTAATTTAGGGCAGAAGCTTTCACCTAGAAGCATCACAAACAACAACAAAAATAGATTCTAGAAACAGTTCCTAGAAGAGCAACATAAAGAGTCAGGTTATAAAAACTAGCTTCTCCAAGATTTTAAAAGAACCAATAAAGAAACCCAGCTGAAGAATTATATTAAGAAATAGTGGTGGTTTCGGTCTTGTTACATGTACGAAATATATACCCGTGCGTGCGTACTCGCACATGCGCAATGAATTTCTTCATGATTTATATTTTCTACAAGAAAATTGGCAAGCGACCTAACAAGGTCCTTACAACGATTTTGAACATTTGCTTCAGCAACCAACTTACCTGTTCTGTGGCAAACTATTAAGCTGGAGAAAACTGCACAATCTCCAGTTCCCACATTTGGCAGAATTTCTTTCTAGTGTGCATCGACAGCAATAATATAATTTTCTATGTTGAGAATATATTAGAATCCACCTATGTACTTAGCATGATATATTGTCAGGAGCAAAAGCACGTAGCAGCTCCACTTAGCTGCTAAAACTCTCAAGCATCTATGCGTTTTCCAGTGCCATACAGAAATAATAGTTCAGCATATCCCAGAAAACATTGCCAAGTGACAAGACTTTTGATGACCAGAACTGCAGAATACTCAGGCGTGCATACTATGCATTCCAGACAACCAGGCCAAATAACTGGTTCCTAACTACATCCAGAATGCTACAGGAGAAAATGACACATGCTTAGACACTTTATAGGATTTAGTGATGCGGTGGATGGTGGTTTGCAGCTCTCCCTCGCGACTATACTTAAGGCCGAACATGGTGATATGGAGCAAGAATCCATCCCTCTGGCCACGGGCATCCTGAAGCTCCAGCCCCTCGCGTAACACAGATTCCACAAGGCAAAACTTGGTGTCACCCATGTATGTGAGGGTGGCACTGCTCCGCCGGTCCTTGCGGAATAGCTTCTCCTTGATCATCTTCCAATCCGGCTGGGTGGTACTTGTGCTGCCGCAGGATGGGACTTGGCAGGAGCAAATGTAGCCATCCGCGTGAAGACCAACCCATGCATCCAGCTCGCTGTCGAAGTAGCCTTGCCCTTCGAAAGGCAGCACCCATTCCCCATGACACCTCCACTCAGACTGTCTGCTGTCGAAGGAGAAGGTACGAAATAGGCTCCTACTGCCCGCTGTCATGAAGATGGTGTGTCCATCCGGGTGCAAGGCATAGGCAGTGACCTTCTCACTGCCGGCGAATGGCAGTGGTGATGGGACGCTTTTCCAGGACCAGTCCATGGTTGGAATTGACATGTGCGGATCCTTGCTGCCATCCGTGGACATCACCTCAAAGGAGTGCTCCCCTCTCAGACTGTTATTCTTCAATGCATACAGCTGCATGTTGGCAGTAGCCACGAAGATGTGAACGCCGAACATCATAGAATCCGAAAGTCGCTGGCCGATGGCCACTCCCTCTGTGTGTGTCTCGTAGACGAAGGTTCCAGGGTCTCTTCTGGAGGAGATAAAGATGTTGCTGCCCAGGGCGGTGAAGTCCATGCCATGGCCCGGTACAGGTGACATTAGCCGGAGGACGCTGGGCTCCAGATCCAGGTCGGTACTGGTTTCCATGTTGTCGACATCAATCTTGCGGATGGTGAAGCCCCTCTCCCAGTCATCTACCGCCAGATACAGAAATTTCTGCTTCTGCACAGGCCGCATCATCTTGCCGGGGCGGAGACAGTAGTTTTCCTGCACCTGCCGCCTCTTAGACATCTCTCCTTCCCCAGTCCGCTCCTCCGACTTGATTTTCTGGTCCATCATCTAGGTCGAGTTCGTCTAAAAGGATCGTGGTCGAGGTGCCTGCCAAAGCAACCAGAGAGATCTGGAATCAGTTCGACATGCGATCGATCTGCCGATGCAGCCAGTTCATAGACCATGTTTGCCCGCATTGGCATATAGCTAGCGTCAATCGGATTCCGAAATCGTTGGTTTCAAAAAACGGTCGCAAGAGGGGTCACGTACCTCGGCAGAATCCGAGCCAGCCGCGGTCGAATCGGAGAAAGCGACGGAGGGAGGGAGAGGCGACTTGGATGGTGATGCCATGTAGACCCCGAGCGCCGGCGTGCCCCTCTTTTCTCGGTGTCACGCCGCCGCCTCTCTCTCTCTCTCAGGGCGGCGCAATTAGGGCCAGAGATTATTCCTGCGGCCCGAGGGAGTGTCTTGTCATGGGCTGACGCTCAAGGCCCGTGTAGCGTAGTTCTGGTTGAAAACAAGTGTCTGCTCCACTAGACCGCTAGCATTTTAATGGGGTGGGCTTTCTTTTGTGCAGCTGTAAACTATGATAGGAATTTTTTTTTCGTCTTTTGTTTTCTATGTTATGTTTTTCTTTTTGCGGGCATGTTATGTCGGAAATGCTGGACTTACGGAATCGTGGTTACAGATTAATGTTACGGACAAACGTGGTGAAAGCTGATTGGTATAATTCACTGGCCCTCCGTGATTTCCAGCGCATGACCATTCTGGATGATCTCGACGTCTCTCCGTAAGCTTAATTCCGTAAAAAATATCCCGTAGATGTAGCATTACTCATGTTATGTTATGTCTTTTTTTTACGAATAGGACTTTGCCATTAAAAGAAACAGCGAACAGTACAAAACACCTCAACAAAAACAGAAATTACACCAAAATCAATGAGATGCCCTTCATCTTCAACCTCCAGTCGACGGCACGCCGCTGCTGCTGCTCCTCCCAGAGCCGGCCTGACGTGAAGTCGCCGAACGGGCCTAGAAGGCCACATCCGTCCGGGAGACACAGAAGAAGGATGAACTGCCGATGAAGCTCCTTGACGATCCGAAGATTCCCACAGCCAGAAGAAGTCCTTAAAGACCACACCACTCCCACAAGCTTCTCGATGTTGGCGTCGAGATGGGACTGAAGCCGGAGAGGCTTTATTGGAGAAGACGTCGCCGCCACCATCTGAACGCCGCCCCACCAAACCTTTATCCTAAAAAACAGGAAAGTGAAGCCCTCCTGCCGCCGAAGGCTGAGATCCACCCTGCCTGCATGGCCCGAAGGCCGCAGGAGTGGGGCAGATCACTAGCAGCACCGGAAACCCTTATCGCCTCCTCAGGCTCCTTAGAAGCCAAGGGGTACAGGACTCTTTTCTGGAACATGTTATGTTATGTCTCTTCTTAACTATAGAGTGTACAATGTACTCTCTCCTTATAAAAAGTAGTTAAAACCCTAAGTTTGACCAAGTTTACATAATTTTTTTAATATCTGTGACATCAAATCTAGTATATAGTACATAAATATATTTTATGATACATCAACGAAACTGAATTGGTTCTTCTGATCTTGATAGGCTTTTCTTAAGTTTAATTTAGGACAATCTAGAAGTCCAATTACTTTAGAACGCAGGAATATGCATCTCTTTATTTGGTGTGAAAGTCTGGCTCATTTGCACCAGTGAACATGGAATCTAAAGTACTCGATATATTATGAAGTTCTAGAACATCCTAGAAGAATCCACATGCATCGGGCTCTGTGGGTTTTTTTCACCATTTGTAGTGTACACAAGAAGGACAGATATGTGAATCTATAGACATAAATGAACTTAGTTTTTTAATGAAATTGTACATACACATAGAGAAAATTATACATATGTGTAATCTGTACTAGATGTTTTCGTTTGATTTTCCACAATTATCTGGTTAATTTAATTTAATTAATTAATTAAAACAAAGTTTTTCCTCTGTTACACACTTATAAATCATGGAAACATATTTATCCACAATAAAAGCTTTTTATTTTAGAACATTTTGTTCCACACTAAATCTAGGTATACAAATAAAGAAGGCAAATGTTCGGTACTGAGGAGAAGAATTTACAAAGGAAGTAAGGTCCACCCAACATTAGATTAGTCATAGAATAATTGTAGCACGCTTCCAATTCGGAATTTTTCTCGTGGATACTCCGTGAAGAAGATGGAAATTACTTTCTCATGCGGTAGGGCCCTCCACACTCTCTGAATTTAAATGTTTTGTCACATTCAGCTGTAGATATCAAGATAAGACTAAGGTAAACGACTCGCAACATTAGCCAAACACCAACACCTAATAATTGTTTACAAAAAGTAACGGTGGCCTCTATGTCGCATCAGCATCACAAAACATACAAATATAAATCTAACAGGGAACTATTGTGAACTTTCGCCGACTATCTTTGTAACACGTCACGCCGTGGTTATCCTGACAAAATACTTTGCTCACGGCAGGCAGATTGCCATGTGAAGTGAGTGCCTTCGCCACTTCCCTGCCTCCAAATTCCAGTGACTCCATGTTCCTGTGCTAGTTGATCAGTATCTTTTTAATTTACTTTTGAGTGGAACCCTTTTTTCTTTGGAGAAAGGATATGTCTTCATCTTCCTGTCAAAGGCTTCGATGGATTAAAAATACGTGTGCTATTTTTCTGTGTTTTGATAGTAACAACTGGGATTGTCTTGTGTGCCTTCGCCGTAGCACATCACTAGGAAGCAGGGTTTTGTGGTCTGCTTGTATTGGTAAGTACTACTCGGTAGGTTACCATGGCCAATATTTCGTGGAGATGACTGATAATTCTAGCTAAACAAAGATGATAATTTCAGACTTGTTGATTTCTTAACATGTATTTCAAATGTCTCCTTTTTTTTAGGCCCATGGCATGCTCTCAGCTCTGATACTGAACACTCCCATCGTCAGCACGAATATGGCTTTATGTACGTATGTTAACGATTCTTCTTCACACAGATAGGCATCTCTTTCCATTCTCTTTTGCTATGGTTTTGGTTGGGCAGATTCTGTCTAACCAATGCCTTAAAGCTAGTACGGAGTACTGTTTTTGCTGTGGCAGCGTAGGCATCAATCTAGGAGCAAATCTCTGGACTCTGGCTGGGAAAGGCTTCGGTTCTGTTGTCCGTTCTACGCTTTCCGGCGTGTCCAAATGCAATTCCAGCTGCAAAGCTCGCCCTGTTCTGCTGGAGAAAGGCGCGGAAAGCTAGCTAGACTAGACGCGTGTGGAATGTGCACATGCATAGCATTACCGCAGATCGCATAAATGCTAGAGTTAACTTTTTTCCCCAATTGCAGCACAGATTCACATGAAGTGAAAAAAAATGACATGTATAAATTGTAGTCCTCTTTTTTTTACAGCAAAACTATATATGCAGGTTCGCATGCATGTTTTTTTCTTGGTTGAAACAGAGGCAAAAGATTTGCCTCATCTCATTAATTAAGAGGAAAGGGTTCACAAAAAGTTTGAGGCAAAAAAACAAAACCAAGACATGAGTGGCCATTACAAGGGATTACTCTCCCGGAATTAAATCACAGAGGTGTTTAGCTCCTGCCTTCACCCAATTCTTGACTTCACCATTGATCTTGGCGATGAGAAGTGATGGCATGGAGCTTTTGTTTCGAAATACTCGAGCGTTCCTTTCGTTTCAAATCTCCCATGAAACTAACATGATGATGGATGTCATTATCTTCTTCTGCGTCCCCTCCCATCGCAAGACCGATGACCACCACTCATGCACCGATTGGAAGCCCGCCCATTCCTCAAGGTTGAGCTCTTGCATCCCAAGCCAGTCTTTTGTGAGACGCCAAATACTAAGGGAGTATCTACATCCAAATAGGAGATGCGTCGTTGTTTCATTTTGCTGCTTGTAGAGTTGGCATGCCCCACAGTTTGGCCAGCCCCGTCGCTCTAGTCTGTCCATTGTCCACACCCAGTCTTGGAGCACGAGCCATGCAAAGAACTTGATTTTCGGAGTAGTCCATCCCTTCCAAACAAGATTCGACATGTTGGAGTCCACGATGCCAAGAAATTGCGCTATGTAGGCGGATGAAGCGGAGTATACGTCGTCGGACGTGAATTTCCAAGTGATATCATCCTTTACACCCTCGTTGAGATGCACATTCTGTAGCATCGTCCATAAATTGACAAACTCCTGAAGGTTGTGAATAGTGAGGCCATTGTCCATGTTGATCTGGGTAATGCAATCATTATTAGAAATAGCATTCTTTATGGTTTTATTCTTCCTCTTAGAAAGATTGTAGATGGATGGCGCGATATCTTAGGGCTTACACCCCTCTAACCACGAGGAGTGCCAAAACTTGGTGATGGACCCACCACCCACCGTGATAGTAGTAGCCGCATAGAAGAAGTCCATGTCGTCCTCGTTGCATGGGTTATCTAGGTTAATCCAAGCTCGATTGGGGTCCTTCCAAGCGATCCATGGACATCTTAGCTGAAGCGCGCGAGAATTTTGACATGTCTAGAATACCTAACCTGCCTAGGTTTTTTTGGTCTACAAACACTTTTCCAGTTGACCTTGCATTTTCCCCTGCCACCTTGTTTGTCCCTGCCCAAAGGAAGGCTCTCTCTAGCTTCTCCATTTGGCCCAAGGATTCCACATTCATTGCCAAGGGGGTAATATGATGAATAGCTTGCAAAGTGAGGACGGATTTGATAAGGGCACATCGGCCAGCCATGGTGATATCCTTGCCATTCGTCGAGTATCGCTTGGCAACTTTATCCTCTAGTGGCAAGAAGTGGATACGGCGGAGGCGATATATGGATAGTGGTAGTGCAGTGACCCAGCATACCACTGCATGATGTAGTACAATATAGTCGTTGACATAAAACCAATGAAACACCGTTCACTAGTATTACATCCCTCAGAGTGGTACAACAGAAATACAGCAGTTCCAAGACATGACTATAGATTACAACTCGACTCTTTACAAAACATCCAGAGAACCCTCTAGGTTAAAGAGATAGCAAAAACTTCTTACAAAGAAAAACCAGAAATAATAACTCAGAACTATCTGGTAACTAAGACTAGTATCTAAACTACATGGCTTGCCATTGCTGCTATTGCAATGCTCTACAGAAGTAGGTTTCATGGCTAGAGTATCTACTCCTATCTACTCAGGGACTTCGTCTTCACTTCAGTCGATGTATTTGTTGACTTCATTGACTTTATTGAAGAACTTGAGTTGTCGATGATGGTTTCTTGAGCAGACATTGATGTTGACGTCGTCTTCATTAGCTTAGAACCTAGCAAGGGTTAAGAAGGTACGGTTGAGTGCGGGCGTACTCAGCAAGTTCACTAAAAAGGAGTGTATGATGCACTATCTCTACAGCCACAGACCATAGGTCGTAGGCAATGCAGGTTTTCGTAAACATTTCTTCAAAGGTTGCTTTTATTCTGAAAACTATGTCCGACAGCCTTCACAGGTTGACCAGAACCTGCATGGGGTTCCTTTCCTGCCGCGTTCATAGCTCCTTCCCAGAACAGGGAGTAACATGTCACAATTCTTACACTTTGCAGAGGTGTGTCACTTTTCCCATAAGAGACCTTAGCCTTATTGTACAACCAAGCCGCGAGCTTGTCCACACTTCCTTGGTATGGGGCCCAGTCTAAGATCCAAGCCAGTACTGCCCTCTCCGCGACCCCGCATGACGACACGATCCCCCGAGACAACTACCACGGTTACTCTTTGGGTAGCCTCTCGGAGAGTCCGTACGCAGCTCTGTCTGGCGGTCACCATCAGCTATGGTGAACTCAGACCTAGACAGAGATGCACAGATAATCTAGACACCAAGATCGCGGGGAACTAAGGGGTCCCACCCATGTGCTAGATTCTCCACGAGAAAGCAATAGCCTCACGATAAGGTCATCCGTCCATGCGAAAGGGAGAAGATACAGCTGACTTTTCCGTTCCATTCCAAGTCTTATGGTTGACGCATGATATACGACGCTAGAATCACTGGTGATATTGGTTGTTAAGTTCTAGATATTATGTTCCTTTACCACTAGAACTATATCAATAGATTATTACCATTTGGTAAATAATCTATAATCATATTATTATGAAAATAGTATTTTCTGACTTTTTGAAATGCAGGTGATGACAACATTTGAGTTACAAGCATTTTATAGAAAATAATCAAAGGACATGAGCAAGTTGTGAACTTCCTTTTTGTGATTGCAAGATTATGCACTCACGGTCTTCGAGATACTAGAAGATCCAAATTCCGTAAATAGCATCATTGGTCCGGCAAGGACAAATGTTTAAAGAAGTAAGATGTAATTATGCATAAGTAATGTAATGCACTTTGATAAACGCGAATCCCCGGAATAATTGTACCTGATCTAGGGTTTGCAAGCTGGTGGTGATATCTTTAGAATGTGTTACACTTTTATACTTGCTTCACACTTGTGCTTCTTATTAAGGCTTGTGAGTGTGTGAGTGATGGCTCAATGCACGGCGCCCAGAAAAGTGCTGGTGCGATGTTGATGTAGAGCTCGTTGGGAACCCCAAGAGGAAGGTATGATGAGCACAGCAGCAAGTTTCCCTCAGTTATGAAACCAAGGTTTAATCGAACCAGTAGGAGCAAGGAAACACCCCAAAGGTGTTACTAGCTGAGCTTTGGCAGGGCACAGTACCGGTGCTAGTAGCAACGTGGAGACCTGCACAACACAACCACAGAACTTTGTCCCCAACTTGCGATGAGGTTGTCAATCTCACCGTGTTTTGCGGTAAACAATGGATTAAACGTATCGAATGGAAAGAAGTAAAAGTTTGCAGAAAGTAAACACAAAGCAGTAAACAGTTGTAGATTGTATGTAAAGAAAAAGACCGAGATCCATAGTTCACTAGAGGTGGCTCTCCTTAAGATAGATAACATGCTGGGTGAACAAATTATAGCAGGGCAATTGACAAACACCGAGAAAGCAATACATGCATATACTAATCATCTTGACTCCTTTGAGACTTGATTGGGCATTACAACATTATACGTAGACTGCCATCCAACTGCATCTATGACTAATAATACACCTTCAGGTTATCATCCGAACCCCCTCCAGTATTAAGTTGCAAGCAACAGATTATTGCTTTACGAACTGCGTGTAAAGTAAACAATACGATTGTTCTATGAACAAAGGATTGTTGTTTTCTCCCTAGTAGCAACAGCACATCTAGTATCTTAGAGATTTCTATCACTTCCCCAGATTACCAGAGGCATGAACCCACTATCGAGCATAAATACTAACTCTTGGAGTTGCTAGCATCTACTTGGCCAAGATAGCTACTAACAACGGAAAGCATGCAAGATCACAAATAACAAAGACATGATAGAATCAATAATCAATCTAAAATAGCATCTCAATATCCATCAGATCCCCGCAAACACAACATGCCGAATTACAAATAGATGATCTTGATCATGAATGGAGCTCACAAGATCTAGACATGAAAGCACAAAGGAGGAGAACCAGCCATCTAGCTACTACATGGATACGTAGTCCAAGGATGAACTACTCACGTATCACACCGGAGGCTTGCATGGTGATGAAGAAGGCCTCCAGGGTGAATTCCCCTCTCCGGTAGGGTGCCGGGAAGAGCTTCAGATCCCTCCCGATCTAGGGATGGAGATGACGGCGGCTACAGACTCTTTCATGGATTTTGATCAGGTACTTAGGGTTTACGTCCCGATGGCATCTTATAGGTGGAAGGGGAGGCCGAGGGGGTGCCAGGGGCCACCACACCACCCCTGGCGCGGGCCCAGCCTGGCCGCGCGGCCAGGTGGTGTGGCCGGCCTCTGGCCCTTCTCCGTCTCGTATTCTGGCACTTGATGACTTCCGGAAAAATAGGCACTTTGGCTTTTGTCCCGTCCAATTCCGAGAATATTCATTTTCTGACTTTCCTGGAACCAAAAATAGCAGAAAATAGGCAGTTGGCACTGTGGCTCTTGTTAATAGGTTAGTCCAAGAAATCATATAAAAAGTACTCCAAAGTTGGAACAAAACACAAGAAAGTGGATAATACCAAGCATGGAACATCAAAAATTATAGATACATTTGCAATGTATCAACATCCCCAAGCTTAACTCCTGCTCGTCCTCGAGTAGGTAAGTGATAAAAAGAAAGAATAATTTTTGAGGTGACATGCACCATCAAAGACTTGATCAAAGTATTTGCAAAACATTCAAAGCTGGGATCATAGTACTTCAATCATAACATGAAAGACAAAGTTCTAGCAATAAGCAAAGAAACTATGATGCAACTTGAAAAGGCACAAACAAAAGATTCATGAATAACAATGCTTTGCAAGATGTTTGTTTGTTTCACATAAAGAAAACATAGCATAATAGTATTCAGCTTGTCCCTCAATAGAGTAGCAAATATAAATGCATAGGACACCTTCAAAGTTCATAAGAGTGACTAGATACAATACTTTAAAACAAGCAATATCAAAGTATGCATCAACCAACTAGTCTTGGGACAATGCACATAGAACTAAGAATGGCCACTATGCTCTCAAAGTAAGTGCATAAAGATTAGAAGGTGGAGACTCAATGTAATGGTGGAAGAAAAGCCTTTATAAAAGGAAGTAGGGATTCAAGTCTCATAAAGAGCTTCCAAAAATTATGGTACTTATAGCTTTCAGCTCTCATTGCCCCTATCATAAGCATCTTTAAGTGGTTAAGGTTAAAGTGACACAACTAAGAGGATATGCTTGACAAGTTATAAACCAAAATCTCATGCCCCTTACTTACGAAGACCGATCCTCATGCTACTCAACTTCAGTCACGAGTAAGCTCTTGTCATTGTAAGTATATGTGTATCATTAAGAACCGCCAACGGGGTACCGCTTGCACATGATACGGGAGCTTTCCCATAATCAAAATGACAAGGCAAGCAGACAATGAGCATCTCAGCGATCTTTTTATTTGCTATTTGCATAGGTTTTTATTGAGGATGCTTCATAGAGTGCTCACTATGGTGATGCTGCAAGTTTCCACCATGATTAGGCATGGCTTAGGCTAGCGGCCTAGGCGTTTCTCTAACACATATAGAAACTCCATGATCTTACAAGTTCCACTTTTATTTCACACTGCCGGGATCCGTAAGCAAAAGAACATAATATCAACGGGGTACAAAGTACAAGTGCAATGTTGAAAGCGTTCCCCATGGTACATGGTTCTGCTTATTTCAACTTATAAAGCACAAGCATATACGCAACAAAGAAGGACCCAATGGTTCAAGTTTATTAGAGGCAATAAAGTAAAGTGTGCCATCAAGTTCGTGAGAGCTTTAATCACTAGTTTTCTCATAACAAGTGAAAGGTAAACAAAACCATGAATATACTTGGAATAGCATAAGCTAGTAGGTACGTATGGTGCACTCTTTGGAATAACTTGGTTTAGGGAGTTGGATGCACGAGTGGAACTCATACTTTGTTGTGGAGGCTAGCAAAAGACTAGGAGCGACAAACTAAGAGAGCAATAATGGCCATAATCATGCAGAGCGACAAAACATCATTGATCAAAGCATAAAGTGATACTACAAGTTGAAAACTAAAGGATCATAAAGGCTATGGTGACTTGAGATAGTCATAACATGGTGTGAGCATGCGCCAAGTCAACCCAAATAAAGCATCAAAGGAGAATACCACTATACTATGCTTTAATATGCTAAAACAATGCATGATTCATCCAAGGCACATTAAGCAATCTCAATTGTTTATAACAAGTCATGCTACAACAAATAATACTAAGCATAAAGCCAAAACAATATCAAGCATGGCATGACAAAGCATAGGCCACAGTCAAAAACGCGCTCTTTTTACCACATAAGCATGAACTTTCCTACTCTTTTCTAAACCAAACCAAACTATTTGCAAACCAATGTATGAAAGAGGGAGTCCAACCAATTTATTCAGAAAAATAAGCAAACCAAGCAAACTAAAAACCAAAAAAAACGAAAAAGAAGACGCTCCAAGAAAAACACAATTGTGCATGACACAATAAAAATGAAGCGTTTGGAAGAAACCTGGGATTTTTATTGATGAAGAAGGGGATGCCTTGGGCATCCCCAAGCTTTGACGCTTGTACTTCTTGGATATTTCTTGGGGTGACACGCGTGGCATCGCCAATCTTGAGCTTTAGTCCATTCTTCATCTCATTACTCATTCCTTCCATACACCTGAAATTTTTCCTTCATACAAAACTTCACACAATCTTTATTAGCAACATTAGTGCACTCAAGATAAATAAGTCTTAAGGTTCAGTTCTAACACCAAATAAACTTCCATTAGAACACTAGCTACTATAGCACTTCCCTCAAAAAAGCTCAGTTCCCCAAAAGAACTCAAAAAGGAACCCACAAGAAGCAAATGCAGAAAATGGCAGAAATCTGTCAAAACAGACTAGCAGGTAAAGACGAATTTGTTCGACGACCTTCTGTTACTCAAATAAAAAAGTGTTGAACTAACGAAAGTTATATAACAACCTGGGGCAGAAGCACAAACAATTACAGCTCAATCCGACATACAGAGCTCTCTCACGAATTTTTACGGTGAAGCACAAAAATCTGTTTCGGGACAGCAACTTTCCCAATCATTACTTCTCTCTCATTAGAGGTTACTCTTGGCACAAAAAGAAAATAAAAAGGATAAGGAGAGGTTATTACAGAGGTAATGACTTCCAAGACTCATCTAAAACTTTTAGGTTATCTCCCAATAATAACTTTTCTTTAACGCCTTTAAGTTAGGCATAATAGTTTGAGAAGATACTCACATAAGGAATATGAATTGAAGTAAAAGAGAGCATCAAGAAGCAAATTCAAAACACCTTTAAGTATAACCCACTTCCTATGCATAGGAATCTTATACGCAAATAAACTCACAAAGAACAAAGTGACAGGCATAGGAAGATAAAACAAAAGTAACTTCACAACTTTCAGCACATAGAGAGGTGTTCCAGTACCTATCATATAAAGCATGCTTTTCATGATCTACAAGCACTAGAGCTTTATTATAAACATTTTCAAAAGAATCCTTAGGAACATAACATTCATCCTGCTTTAGTAAGCATGGGGGACAATCAAATATTATAAGGGGTAAAGAGTTACTCTCATTAGAAGGTAGGCATGGGTAGGTCCATTCTTCCTCCTTTTGTTCATCACTCTCCTCCTCTTTTTCATCTAATGAGCTTTCAAGTTCAGCAGTTTCTTCTTTCATAGGCTCCTGCAAGGCATTCCTCTCTTCCATTGGTGCAGAGCATCTATTAAGATATTCAAGAATATATCCATTTTCTTCCTTGTAGTTATCAAAGCAAAATTTAAGTATATCATAAACCTCATATTTATAAGGTGCATCATCAATATTTTCAAGCAAATAAGCAAGTTCAAATGCACCCTTCCAAGCAATAAATTCTTCAATTTGTTCCACATCATAAAAGTCATGAGTTCCCTTAACATAAGAAGATATGGTAACATTATCATTATACTCACATTGAAAAGGGAGGTGTTTATACCTCCTACAGCAACAAGATTTATCAAAGCAATAAGTAACATTGTAAGTAGAGCACACGTTTCTAGCAATGGTATTCAATTTATCAATTTGTTCTCATAAGTGTTTCCCTTTTTGTGACAAGCGGTGTTCCTTATAATAATATTTTTGTTCTTCCGTGAATCCACCATGCCAATAAGATTCAGTTTCAAAGAAACCAACCATTGATAGGAAGCATGACAAAGCAAGGCAATAATAGACCAACAACTATAGGATACTTAATTTTTTTGTGTTTTCAAATAAGAAAGTAAACTAGTAAAACTATTTTTTTGTGTGTTTTTTGAATAACAAAACAAGCAAACAAAAGAAAAAGAAAACTAAGCAAAACAAAAACAACAAAGTAAAGAGATTGGTTATGAGGGACTCCCCTTATAAAGATGTCCTTGACTCCCCGGCAACGGCGCCAGAAAATCGCTTGATGGCTCAATGCACGGCGCCCAGAAAAGTGTTGGTGCGGTGTTGATGTAGAGCTTGTTGGGAACCCCAAGAGGAAGGTATGATGAGCACAGCAGCAAGTTTCCCTCAGTTATGAAACCAAGGTTTAATCGAACCAGTAGGAGCAAGGAAACACCCCAAAGGTGTTACTAGCTGAGCTTTGGCAGGGCGCAGTACCGGTGCTAGTAGCAACGTGGAGACCTGCACAACACAACCACAGAACTTTGTCCCCAACTTGCGATGAGGTTGTCAATCTCACCGTGTTTTGTGGTGAACAAAGGATTAAACGTATCGAAGGGAAAGAAGTAAAAGTTTGCAAAAAGTAAACACAAAGCAGTAAAAAGTTGTAGAAAATAAGGTATGATAATAGATTTATATTATAGAATTTATTTTTCTAAACATTTTGATATATTATATGTATTTTTCTGAATTACAGAACAAAAGTAATTCAACTTATAAGATTTAATCATTTTCCTAAATTTCTGAAATATATTTATAATCGAATTTATATTATTTATCCTTTTTTAATTGAACTTTAAACCGAAGAGTAGTTTTTATACTGCCTTAAACCTACCCTAGGTCACTGACCAGTGGGGTCAGTGGCCACGTCATTACGAAAACTAAAAATAATGAATAAAACGGCCTTATGACATCGGCAAGACGTCATGCTGACTCTAGTTTGATCCTCCCAGATGGATGATCGGTCCATCGATCGAGAGCTCGCAGGGCAAAACATAGGGCACTACGTGGTAGAGTAGACCAAGGCGAGGCTAAGGGTGGTGTCGCTACCCCTTTTTGGTCACCGAAGGTACTCCGACAACCAATTTCTGCGGCGGCCGACGGCAGCGCACGACGGTAAGGTGGCTCAGAGCGCGAGAAGGAAATTGAGAAGGTGCACAAGCACCGGTAGCTCACCATGAAGCTGAAGAGCGCGATGACAAGGTCAGAGGAGCGCTGTAGCGGCGCGAATCGACGATGACTAGCAATGTCTAACGATGGGAATGAAGTGTCGATTGGTTCGACAGAGATCTCCCGGCTCCTGTGGCCAGGCTAGGAAGAACAAGGACGAGTGGGCAAGTTTGGCAGTGTGCTTAGAACTTCTAGGGGAGCTACGGAGCGACGGCGTTGAGTGGCTCTGGTGAGATAGGGTTTCGGCACAAAGAGAGAAAGAGAGCGAGCGAGGGGGAATGAGGATGAGGATAAGCGAGAGCGTTGCGGTGGCATCCTTATCCCCTCCTGGTGACGGCATCACGAATCTAGATGAGGTCTACGTCATGGCGCGGCAGCGGACGGCGGAGCTCTGGCCAGCGAGCTACCTGTTCGCGTAACAGTGACGACGACGGCCTTTTTGCAAGAAACCCCCTGGCCAAATCTCTGTCTCAACCCGCGGTCCTTCCTTCGGTCCCACATGTCATCCAGAGGAAGACTACTGTGGTGGTACTAGTGTTGGGCTGCGGCTATTGGGCCGGTGTGGGCGGTAGATAGAGGGGTGAGGAAATGGGCCTCGGGCCAGATTTGGTCTACTCTGTATTTTTTCTGTTTCTAATTATTTTCTTTATTCTTTTTTATATTCTGTTTTACAAAACCTTTTTAAATTTGAATTTCTTCAGGGGTTTAAATATCCAGAGATTTTGTAGGTTATAATTATTATTCTATAAAGGAATTATAACTATTTCCCCTGCATTTCTTATTGTGTATAATATATTCAAAAATTATATGAAGGGTTCTTTTATTTAGTAAAGTAAATATAATTTAGGGTTTTAGGGATTTACTTCTTATAAGTAAACTTTACAGAAATGATTTGTATTACCACTAAAATAATGTAATAGTAGTGGTTTAGGAGGCTAATGATTTATGTGTATAAAATCTTATTAATACTCAACCTCATAAAGGAATTATATAATATAATATAAGGTATTAATCCTTGTGGTTCATAATATGATGATTTGATTTTCATGGTTCTCCATATTTGGTGATTTGCCAAATCCACTTCTACTTGATTTGTAGAGTTTAGAATTATCATGTGTTTTAGGAAGGTTCATTTGACTCATATTCTATTATGAATATGGATAAGGATAAATGTTTTGGGACACTACTTCTAATTCTATGAGTAGATTTGATATCTCCACTTAGAGTGAGATATTGGAATTAATTATTAATGTGATCCTAATAGTTTTATCATTCTAGGTTTCTATTAACTTCCTTAAATCCATCTTGCAACTACTTCCAAGGCTTGCAAGATTATACTCCTCTCTATATCACCTGTGATATCAATCCTCTCAAATAGGTATGGTACTGCTCTCCACAATACAAGTTTGTTCTTGTATTATCTTGGTTAAACAATTATTCATTGATATATTTATGTCCATTTTGCATCACTATTCTATATCATAATTTACTGTTATAATTTACTGTTATTCATTTTGCATCACTATTCTATATCATAATTTACTCTCTATATTCATTGATACAAGTCTGATATGTCCATTTTGCATCACTATTCCATATCATAATTTACTGTTATTCATTGATACATTTCATATTAAGAGATGATACTTATGTTATTTCATCTGTTTTTGCATGGTTGATGACTTTTGGAGAATGGACCGCTACAATCAGGATTCTGATGAAAAAGGTGTTGTTTGGAGGCAAAATTTGCGAAGATCAGAAAATCCGGGAAAATAGATGGAAAATTCTATTTTTTCAGAAGACGGAGATTGCCAGAAGGGGAAGTGGAGATCGGCCACACGGGGCCCACACCACCCCCTGGTGCGGGCAGCCCTAGGCCGCACCAGCAGGTGCTGTGACCGCCCTGGCCCACTCCAGGCTCTCCCCTCTGGCGTATATTATCCTCCTAAAACCCTAAGACTCGGGGAGTGATGGCTCTGAGTATGGCGCCCAGAAAATTGCTGGAGCAATGATGATGTAGAGCTCGTTGGGAACCCCAAGAGGAAGGTATGATGAGCACAACAGCAAGTTTCCCTCAGTTATGAAACCAAGGTTTAATCGAACCAGTAGGAGCAAGGAAACACCCCATAGGTGTTACTAGCTGAGCTTTGGCAGGGCACACTACCGGTCCTAGTAGCAATGTGGAGACCTACACAACACAACCACAGACCTTTGTCCCCAACTTGCGATGAGGTTGTAAATCTCATCGTGTTTTGCGGAAAACAGAGGATTAAACGTATCGAATGGAAAGAAGTAAAAGTTTGCAGAAAGTAAACACAAAGCAGTAAAAGATTGAAGATTGTATGTAAAAGACAAGGACCGGGATCCATAGTTCACTAGAGGTGGCTCTCCTTAAGATAGATAACATGCTGGTGTTGGGTCCGCAGCATAGAAAACAAAAAATTCCTACGGTGTGAACTACACGCCAAGATCTATCTACTAGGTACAAAGCAACGGGTGGACATACATCCAACGAGAACTTACCCTCGAAGACAACGAGTTTTGTTAATGAGTAGGAACTCGTGGTTGATGTAGTCGTACACTTGCCGATCTCAAGATCGTGAGGAAGTCCGAGCGCTGCAACTCAGCAGCGCATCCGCACTCGCACACACGTTCAAGCCACCGGATAACCTCCACCTCCTCGCTCCAGTGATCCAGCGGAAGCAGCAACTCCTTCCAGACGAAATGCCACCGGGAACATGTATCTCGCTAATCCGAGACCATGGGGGAATAATTTTAGAGGGGGAGAGAGATCCTTCACAAGGAGGTGTGTTGATGAAGGAGGGATTGGGTGGCCTTTTATAGGAGGAGGGGGGGTGCCCCCTCACTCCATGGCCTACACATGGGGGGGTGACCCCTCACCTCCCCCATTCATGTGGTAGTAACCCCTCCACATTAAAATGCCTCTTCACATTCCCTTTTAAAGTCTCCACTTTAAATGCATTAAAATTCTCCAAGTTTAATGCTCTCTCATTTAATAAAACTCTTTTTATTAAATTTATTCAGAATTTTGTTAATTACTTTAATTAACAAACATTCACATATAGCCCCTTGCAATATTTCAAAATCACATGCAGAACCACTTTCTGCAATTTCACCCGAAACAATTTCCGGTTTCTATTGAAACAATTCCCGCGCTTTGCAATTCTTTTGTCTGAAACATATGTGCTCCAAAATGGTGTCCGGTAACTCTTAAGTGTGCCACCCTACGGTTCGCGAATAATGCAGACATGATCGAGACCCTTCTCCGATCAATAATCAGCAGCGGGACCTGGAGATCCGTACTGACTCCTACACATTCAACGATGACTTCTGTGATCGTGAGAACCTTTAACGCTTGTAACTAAATCCCTTTATCTCTCGATATATTACATGTCCAAGATTCGATCATCGGTATCTCCATACCTAGTTTGATCTTGTTACCGACATGCACTCTTTTCTCGTTCCCGTGATATAACATTCTAGTGATCACATCACTTGCTTGCAAGCCATCTCAATGTGATATCACCGAGAGGTCCCAGAGTATATCTATCCGTCATCAGGATTGAAAAATTCCACTCTTGATCCATGAGCCTCAACATAACACCTTCGTAGTACTGAACCCATCTTTATAGTCACCTTGTTACGGTGTGACGTTTGATGTTATCAAGATACTCTTCCGGTGTTAGCAATTAATATGATCTCATGGTCTAAGGATAAAGATTACTTCGTATGATGTTATAGCAATATAAACATAATGACTTGATCGTAATGCTATACTTCGGATGAATGTTCATCACATCATTCCGCCAATGGTGTGACCTTGTTATTAACAACATCCAATGTCCATGATCAGGAAACCTTGATCATCTTGTTAATCAACAAGCTAGTCTATAAGAGAGGCATAACTAGGAATCCTTTTTGTTTATTAAACACACATGTATTGATGTTTCCGATCAATACATTTCTAGCATGTAAAATAAACATCTATCATATATAAGGAATACATAATAACAACTTTATTATTGCCTCTCAGGGAATATTTCCTTCAGTCTCCCACTTGCACTAGAGACAATAATCTAGTTCACATAGTGATAAATCTAACACCCATGGAGTTCTGATGTTGATCATGTTTTGCCCTAGGGAGAACTTTAGTCAACGGATCTGCTACATTTAGGTCTGTGTGTACTTTACAAATCTTTATATCTACATCCTTGACATGCTCGCGTATGGAGTGAAACCGGCGCTTAATATGCTTGGAATTCTTGTGAGACCTCGGTTCCTTTGCGTTGGCTATGGCTCCATTTTTGTCACAATAGATCACCATCGGGTCCAATGCATGGGGAACCACACCTAGTTCCATAATGAACTCTTTCATCCAAACCGCTTCAACAGGATTGCCATATAGTTCAGGAGTTGCACGCGTCCTGCTTGACCTGCGAGGTTCGGTAGTGTCCTCTTTTGGAGTTTCATGATCATTATCATTAGCTCTCTCTTCATCAGGTGAAGTCAACTCCGAAACAACTTCCGGTGCTGCGCCACTCGCCATTCCATGAAGAGAAGTGTTGGAGATATGCCCAAGAGGCAATAATAAAAGTGGTTATTATTATATCTTTGTGTTTATGATGAATGTTTACATCCCATGCTATAATTGTATTATAAGGAAACACTAATACATGTGTGTTTTGTAAACGTAAAAGAGTCCCTAGTAAGCCTCTTGTTGAACTAGCTTGTTGATTAATAGATGATCATGGTTTCCTGGTCATGGACATTGGATGTCATTAATAACAAGGTTATATCATTAGGAGAATGATGTGATGGACACACACCCGTAGTAAGTGTAGCATAAGATCAAGTCATTAAGTTTGTATTGCTACAAGCTTTCAAATGCATAGTAACCTAATCCTTCGACCATGAGGTTATGTTAATCACCATCACCGGATGGGTACTTTGATGGCATCAAACACCGCTTCGTAAATGGGTGGTCATAAAGGTGTCATTGGGTATTCTGAAAGTATGTGTTGAAGCGCATGGACCAAGATTGGGATTTGTCCATCCATATGACGGATAGATATGCTATGGGCCCTCTCGGTGGAATGTCATCTAGTTAGCTTGCAAGCATGTGACTAGGTCACAACGGATGACATATCATGGAACGATTAAAGAGTACTTGTCAGTAACGAGGTAGAACTGGGTATGGAGATACCGACGATCAAACCTCGGATAAGTAGAGTATCGCCTAACAAAGGGAATTGGTTTCGTATGTTAATGGTTCTATCAATCACGAAGTCATCGTTGAGTATGTGGGAGCCGTTATGGATCTCCAGATCCCGCTGATGGTTATTGATCGGAGAGGTGTCTCCATCATGTCTGCATATTCACGAACCGTAGGGTGACACACTTAAGGTTCGATGCTGTTTAGGTAGATATGGAATATGCGTTGGAGACCGAATGTTGTTCGAAGTCTCGGATTGGATCTGAGACATCACGAGGAGATCCGGAATTGTCCGGAGAATAAGATTCATATAATGGAGATCATTTTCTAGGTTCGGAAATGTCCCAGAGTGTTTATATGGGGGTTCTAGAAGGTTTCGGAATGTTCCGGAAGGTTCTAGAAATTTCTATGAAGTTTACTTGAAAACCAAGAAAGAAAAAGGGGAAACTTGGGGGGGAAGGAAACTCCCCCCAAGCCCCCCTTGTGCGCCGGCCCTAGGAGGTGGGCCTAGGGGTGGGAACCCTAGGCCGCACCCCTCCCTCTATATATAGAGGGGTGGAGGCTCCACCTCCCCTTGCCCCTCCACTCTTGCCCTAGCCGCCTCTCTCCTCCTTCCTTCTACTCAGGCTTAGGCGAAGCCCTGCAGAATTATCTACTCCACCACCACCACCACGCCGTCGTGCTGCTGGGATTCCGTGGAGAGATCTACTACCTCTGCTGCTCGCTGGAACGGGGAGAGGAAGGTCTGCATCGACTCCGCACGTGTGACCGACTGCGGAAGCGCTGCCGGAACGCGGCGCCAGAAGGATTGTCTACTGGATCTTGAGATCGGCAAGTGATCGTCTACATCAACCACGAGATCCGATCTCGCACAAGGCTTTCAGATCTACAAGGGTTAGTACAGATCTATCTCGTTGCACATGTCTAATAGATTAGATCTTGGCTTTTATCTAGATTAGATCTGGGTTTTGTTCGTTCTTGCGGTAGAATTTTTTTGTTTTCCATGCTGCGAACCCATCAGTGGTATCAGAGCCGTGTCTATGCGTAGATATGTTGCACGAGTAGGACACAATGGTTTTGTGGGCGTTGGTGCTCGTGTCGTCTTTTGCTTTGTGTACTTTGCATCTTGCGGTATGGTGGGATGAAGCGGCTCGGGCTAACCTTACATGTCATCGCACATGAGACTTGCTCCACGCTTGACGTGTAACTTGCTTTGCACAAGTGGCTTTGCGGGTGTCTGTCTCTCTCACCATAGTATCGATCCAATTTACACTTTGCACTTGATAGCACTTGTATCAACGTTGTGGTTCAGTTTCGTAGGTAAGATCCGTTCTTATTCGAAAGGCCCAAACCACGTAAAACATGCAAAGAAAATTAGAGGCGTCTAACTTGTTTTTGCAGGGGTTTTGTGATGTGATATGGCCATCATGTGATTGTGGTTATATTTGATGTATGCAATGATCCTTGTTGTAATATGGCAACCGGCAGGAGCCTAATGGTTGTCTTTAATTTTGTTAAGACCTGTGTGTCTATTCATCTTGTAATAGATTTATTCCAAGTAGTTGTAATAATTGCTAGTGATGATGGACAACCATGAAGCGGCGCCACTGACCTTGACGCAATGCTGGTGATGATGGAGATCATGTCCGTGCTTTGGAGATGGAGATCAAAGGCATAAGAAGAAAGGGCCATATCATATCACACTAATTATGAATTGCCTGTGATGTTAATCCTTTATGCATCTTGTATTGCTTAGATCGCGACGATAGCATTATAAGATGATCCCTCTCACTAAATATCAAGTAATAAAGTGTTCGCCCTTAGTTGGCACCGTTGCTAAGACTCGTCGTTTCGAAGCATCTCGTGATGATCGGATGTGATAGATTCTATGTGTGGATACAACGGGTGCAAGCCAGATTTGCACATATGGAAACTAAGGTTAATCTTGATGATCCTAGCATCTAGAGACATGGTCTCGGAACACGGAATACCGAAAGGTAGAGCATGAGTCATATAAATGATATGATGAACATGAAGATTGTTCGCCGATGAAACTACATCTTCTCTCGTGAAGATCGGACTTGGTGTAGTGGACTTGGTTCGTGTAATCACTAAGACAATGTGAGAGATGTTGTTTTGAGTGGGAGTTCACCTAGTCAATTTAAAGAATTTAGATTGAACTCAATTCATCATAAACTTAGTCTAAACTACTTGCAAATTTGTTGTAGATTATGGCGAACCTCTCCATCAATTTCAATGCGTTCCTAGAGAAAGAAAAGCTTAAGAACAATGAAAGCAACTTCACGGACTGGTTCCGTGGACTGAAGATTGTCCTCAGGGATGGTCAATTGACCTATGTGCTCGAAGCACCGCTAGGTGACCCACCTGCAGAAGATGCCACCGATGACGTAAAGAATGTTTACGCCACTCGGAAAAATCACTACTCCACAGTTCAGTGTGCCATCCTGTACGGTTTAGAAACGGAGCTTCAGAAGCGCTTCGAGCACCATGACCCGTTCGAGATCATTAAGGAGCTCAGGCTGATTTTTGAGACTCACGCGGCCGTGGAGAGCTATGAGGCCTCCGAAAAGTTCTTTAACTGTAAGATGGAAGAGGGTAGCTCCGTTAGCGAGCACGTGCTCACCATGTCTAGGCACGCAAACAAACTCCAAGAGTTGGGGATAACGATTCCTAATGAGTTAGTGATTCACCGTGTCCTCCAATCACTGCCACCAAGTTATAAGAACTTTGTGATGAACTACAATATGCACTGCATGAACAAGACGTTGCCTGAACTATCGTCCATGCTGAAAACTGCTGAAGTGGAGATCAAGAAGGAGCACCAAGTGTTGATGGTCAATAAGACCACCAATTTCAAGAAACAGGGCAAGCCTAAGAACAAGGGTAACTTCAAGAAGGACGACAAGAAAGCTGCCGCACCTGCTAAGAAGCCCAAGGCTGGTCCTAAGCCTGAAACTGAATGCTTCTACTGCAAGGGTGCTGGTCACTGGAAGCGTAACTTCCCCAAGTACCTGGCAGATCTGAAGAATGGCAACATCAAGAAGAAAGGTATATTCGATATACATGTTACTGATGTGTATCTTACTAGTAATCGTAGTAGTGCCTGGGTATTTGATACTGGTTCGGTTGCTCATATTTGTAACTCGAAACAGGAGCTGTGGAATCAGCGAAGGCTGGCGAGAGACGAGGTGACGATGCGCGTTGGAAATGGCTCCAAGGTTGATGTGATCACCGTCGGCACGCTCCCTCTACATCTACCTGCGGGATTAGTTTTAAATTTGAATAATTGTTAGTTGGTGCCTATGTTAAGCATGAACATTATATCTAGATCTTGTTTATGGCGAGACGGTTACTCTTTTAAGTCCGAGAATAAAGGTTGTTCGATTTATATGAGTAATATCTTTTATGGTAATGCACCTGATATGAATGGTTTATTCTTACTGAATCTCGATAGTAGTGATACACATGTTCACAACATAGATGCTAAACGAACAAAATTGAATGATAATTCTACATACATGTGGCACTGTCGTCTTGGTCACATTGGAGTGAAGCGTATGAAGAAACTCCATTCTGATGGACTTCTTGAATCACTTGATTTTGAATCACTTGAAAGATGTGAAGCATGTCTAATGGGAAAAATGACTAAGACTCCATTCTCTGGAATAATGGAGCGAGCTAGAAACTTATTGGAAATAATACATACCGATGTGTGCGGTCCAATGAGTGTAGCATCGCGTGGTAGATATCGTTATGTTCTCACTTTCACGGATGAGTTAAGTAGATATGGGTATGTCTACTTTATGAAACATAAGTCTGAAACTTTCGAGAAGTTTAAGGAATTTCAAAGTGAAGTGGAAAATCATCGTAACGAGAAGATTAAGTTTCTGTGTTATGACCGCGGAGGTGAATATCTAAGTTATGAGTTTGGCATGCATTTAAAGAAATGTGGAATACTTTCGCAGTTGACACCGCCAGGAACACCACAGCGTAATGGTGTGTCCGAACGTCGTAATCGAACTCTCTTAGATATGGTTCGGTCTATGATGTCTCTTACAGATTTACCGCTATCTTTTTGGGGCTATGCATTAGAGACAGCCGCATTCACTTTAAATAGGGCACCATCTAAATCCGTTGAAACGACACCGTACGAATTGTGGTTTGGAAGGAAACCTAAGTTGTCGTTCCTTAAAGTTTGGGGTTGCGAAGCGTATGTAAAGAAGTTACAACCTGATAAGCTTGAACCCAAAGCGGAGAAATTCGTCTTCATAGGATACCCTAAAGAAACAATTGGGTATACCTTCTATCATAGATCCAAAGGCAAAGTTTGCGTTGCCAAGAATGGATCCTTTCTTGAGAAGGAGTTTCTCTCGAAGGAAGTGACTGGAAGGAAAGTAGAACTCGATGAGGTTATTGAACCTTCTCTCGGAGTTGAGAGTAGCGCAGCACCGGAAGATGTTTTTGTGCCGCCTACACCAATTGGAGAGGAAGCTAATGATGGTGATCACTTCGAACGAAGTTGCTGCTGAGCCTCGCAGGTCAATGAGGGTTCGTACCACCCCTGATTGGTATGACCCTGCCTTGAACGTCATGTTGGTGGACAACGCTGATGACCCTGCGACGTATGAAGAAACTATGGTGAGCCCAGATTCCGACAAATGGCTAGAAGCCATGAAATCCGAAATGGGATCCATGTACGAAAACCAAGTCTGGACTTTGGTGGACTTACTGGATGGCCGTAAGGCTGTCGAGAACAAATGGATTTTCAAGAGAAAAATAGATGCTGATGGTAATGTTACCGTCTATAAAGCTCGACTTGTCGCGAAAGGGTTCCGACAAATTCAAGGAGTTGACTACGATGAGACATTCTCACCAGTAGCGAAGCTAAAGTCTGTGAGGATTTTGTTAGCAATTGCTGCATATTTCGATTATGAGATTTGGCAGATGGATGTCAAAACGGCGTTCCTTAATGGAAACATTGAGGAAGAGTTATATATGGTACAACCCAAGGGTTTTGTCGATCCTAAAGATGCTGACAAGGTATGCAAACTTCAGCGCTCCATTTATGGACTGAAGCAAGCATCCCGGAGTTTGAATCAACGTTTTGATAAAGTAATCAAAAACTTTGGATTTATACAAACTTATGGAGAAGCTTGTATTTACAAGAAAGTGAGTGGGAGCTCAGTAGCATTCCTAGTACTATATGTAGATGACATATTGTTGATTGGGAATGATATAGAACTTCTTAATAGTGTCAAAGCCTATTTGAATAATAGTTTTTCAATGAAGGATCTTGGCGAAGCGGCATATATTCTAGGCATCAAGATTTATAGAGATAGATCAAGACTCCTAATAGCGCTTTCACAAAGTACATACTTGGACAAAGTTCTCAAGAAGTTTAGAATGGAAGAGAGCAAGAAAGGGTTCGTGCCCATGTTGTCAGGTAAGACCTTGAGTAAGACTCAAAGTCCAGCTACGGCAGAAGATAGAGAGAAAATGAATAATATTCCCTATGCCTCGGCCATAGGTTCTATCATGTATGCCATGCTGTGTACAAGACCGGATATAGCACATGCTGTTAGTTTGACTAGCAGATATCAAAGTGATCCTGGAATGGAGCACTGGACAGCGGTCAAGAATATCCTAAAGTACCTAAATAGGACTAAGGATATGGTTCTTTCTTATGGAGGTGATGAACAGCTTGTTGTAAACAGTTACACTGATGCTAGTTGGAACACCGATCCAGATGACTCAAAGTCACAGTCTGGATACGTATTTATTTTGAATGGTGCTGCAGTGAGCTGGAGGAGTGCCAAGCAAAGTGTTGTGGCGAAATCTTCAACTGAATCGGAATACATAGCTGCTTCGGAGGCTGCACAAGAATCCATATGGATGAAGGAGTTCATTACTGAACTTGGCGTGGTTCCTAGTGCATTGGACCCGATGGCCATCTACTGTGACAACACAGGTGCCATAGCTCATGCACAGGAGCCAAGGTCACATAGCAAGCTGAAGCACATCAAGCTACGTTTCCATGCTATTCGCGAGTATGTCTAAGATGGTGACATAAAGATTTGCAAAGTACACACTGATCTGAATGTGGCAGATCCGTTGACTAAATCTCTCCCTAGAGTAAAGCATGACCAACACCAGAATGCCATGGGTGTTAGGTATATTACCATGTAATCTAGATTATTGACTCTAGTGCAAGTGGGAGACTGTTGGAGATATGCCCAAGAGGCAATAATAAAAGTGGTTATTATTATATCTTTGTGTTTATGATGAATGTTTACATCCCATGCTATAATTGTATCATAAGGAAACACTAATACATCTGTGTTTTGTAAACGTAAAAGAGTCCCTAGTAAGCCTCTTGTTGAACTAGCTTGTTGATTAATAGATGATCATGGTTTCCTGGTCATGGACATTGGATGTCATTAATAACAAGGTTATATCATTAGGAGAATGATGTGATGGACACACACCCATAGTAAGTGTAGCATAAGATCAAGTCATTAAGTTCGTATTTCTACAAGCTTTCAAATGCATAGTAACCTAATCCTTCAACCATGAGGTTATGTTAATCACCATCACCGGATGGGTACTTTGATGGCATCAAACACCGCTTCGTAACTGGGTGGTCATAAAGGTGTCATTGGGTATTCTGAAAGTATGTGTTGAAGCGCATGGACCAAGATTGGGATTTGTCCATCCATATGACGGATAGATATGCTCTGGGCCCTCTCGGTGGAATGTCATCTAGTTAGCTTGCAAGCATGTGACTGGGTCACAAGGGATGACATATCATGGAACGAGTAAAGAGTACTTGTCAATAACGAGGTAGAACTAGGTATGGAGATACCGACGATCAAACCTCGGATAAGTAGAGTATCGTGTGACAAAGGGAATTGGTTTCGTATGTTAATGGTTCTATCGATCACGAAGTCATCGTTGAGTATGTGGGAGCCGTTATGGATCTCCAGATCCCACTGATGGTTATTGATCGGAGAGGTGTCTCCATCATGTCTACATATTCACGAACCGTAGGGTGACACACTTAAGGTTCGATGCTGTTTAGGTAGATATGGAATATGCATTGGAGACCGAATGTTGTTCGGAGTCTCAGATTGGATTTGAGACATCACGAGGAGATCCGAAATTGTCCGGAGAATAAGATTCATATAATGGAGATCATTTTCTAGGTTCGGAAATGTCCCAGAGTGTTTATATGGGGGTTCTAGAAGGTTTCGGAATGTTCCGAAAGGTTCTAGAAATTTCTATGGAGTTTACTTGAAAACCAAGAAAGAAAAAGAGGAAACTTGGGGGGGGGGAAGGAAACTCCCCCAAGCCCCCTTGTGCGCCGGCCCTAGGAGGTGGGCCTAGGGGTGGGAACCCTAGGCCACACCCCTCCCTCTATATATAGAGGGGTGGAGGCGCCACCCCCTGCCCCTCCACTCTTGCCCTAGCCGCCTCTCTCCTCCTTCCTTCTGCTCAGGCTTAGGCGAAGCCCTGCAAAATTCTCTACTCCACCACCACCACCACGCCGTCGTGCTGCTGGGATTCCGTGGAGAGATCTACTGCCTCCGCTGCTCGCTAGAACGGGGAGAGGAAGGTCTGCATCGACTCCGCACGTGTGACCGACTGCGGAAGCTATGCCGGAAGGATCGTCTACTGGATCTTGAGATCGACAAGTGATCGTCTACATCAACCACGAGATCCGATCTCGCACAAGGCTTTCGGATCTACAAGGGTTAGTACAGATCTATCTCGTTGCACATGTCTAATAGATTAGATCTTGGCTTTTATCTAGATTAGATCTGGGTTTTGTTCGTTCTTGCGGTAGAATTTTTTTGTTTTCCATGCTGCGAACCCATCAAGAAGGTTCAATAACCTCTTCGAGTTCTACCTTCTGACTACTCACACCTTTCGCGAGAAACTCCTTCTCAAGAAAGGATCCATTTTTGGCAACAAAAACCTTGCCCTCGGATCTGTGATAGAAGGTATACCCAATCGTTTCCTTAGGGTATCCTATAAAGACGCATTTTTCCGCTTTGGGTTCGAGTTTATCTAGCTGAAGTTTCTTCACATAAACATCGCATCCCCAAACTTTAAGAAATGACAGCTTAGGTTTGTTTCCAAACCATAATTCATACGGTGTTGTTTCAACGGCTTTAGATGGTGCCCAATTTAAAGTGAATGCAGCTGTTTCTAGTGCATAACCCCAAAATGACAGTGGAAAGTCAGTCAGAGACATCATAGATCGAACCATATCCAATAAGGTACGATTATGACGTTCCGACACACCATTACACTGTGGTGTTCCGGCAGGCGTAAGTTGTGAAACTATTCCACACTCTTTCATGTGTGTGCTAAACTCGTAACTTAGATACTCTCCTCCACGGTCAGATCGTAGAAATTTGATCTTTCTATTACGATGATTTTCCACTTCATTCTGAAATTCCTTGAACTTTTCAAAAGTAACAAAATAACGATATCCACCTCGCGCCGACACACTCATTGGTCCACACACATCAGTATGTATGATTTCCAATAGATCTGTCGCCCGTTCCATTGAACCGGAAAACGGGGTTCTAGTCATCTTGCCCATAAGGCATGGCTCACATGTATCAAATGGTTCAAAATCAAGTGATTCCAAAAGTCCATCTGAATGGAGTTTCTTCATGCGTTTAACGCCAATATGACCTAGACGGCAGTGCCAGATATATGCAGATATATCATTATCAAGTTTAATCTTTTTAGCATTAACATTATGAATGTGCGTAATATTACTATCGAGATCTATCAGAAATAAACCATTTAACATAGGTGCATGACCATAAAAGATATCATTCTTATAAATCGAACAACCATTGTTTTCAGATTTAAATGAATGACCACTTTGCATCAAACACGATCCAGATACAATGTTCATGCTCAGTGCAGGCACCAAATAACAATTATTTAGGTTTATAACTAATCCCGATGGCAAATGGAGAGGTAGCGTCCCGACGGCGATCACATCAACTTTTGATCCATTGCCGACCCGCATCCTGACCTCATCCTTTGCTAGTTGTCGCTTGTTCCGTAGCCCCTGAACCAAGTTACATATATTAGCAACCGATCCCGTATCAAATACCCAGGTGCTACTGCGAGTACTAGTCAAGTACACATCAATAACATGTATATCACATATACCTTTGTTTGCCTTGCCGGACTTCTTGTCCGCCAAATACTTGGGGCAGTTGCGCTTCCAATGGCCAGTCCCCTTACAATAGTAGCACTCGGTGTTAGACTTAGGGCCAGCTCGGGGTTTCTTTTCAGGCGTGGCAACAGACTTGCCACCCTTCTTTCCTTTGTGCTTGCCTTTCTTGTCTTTCTTGAAACCGGTGGTCCTATTGATCATCAACACTTGATGTTCTTTCCTAATCTCCACTTCTGCAGTCTTAAGCATTGACAGAAGCTCAGGAAGAGACTTTTTCATGCCCTGTATATTATAGTTCATCACGAAGCTCTTGTAGCTAGGTGGCAGAGATTGGAGAACACGATGTATACCTAAGTCAGTGGGAATCGTTATTCCCAAGGACACAAGCTTATCGGCGTACCTAGACATTTTGAGTACGTGCTCACTAACGGAGCTGTTTTCCTCCATCATGCAGCTAAAGAACTTTTCTGTAGCATTGTACTCTCTGCGGCAGCATGGGTATAGAAAATCATTTTAAATTCTCCCATGGTATCAAAGGCATTGCCATTTTCGAAACACTTTCGAAGTTCTGGCTCTAGCCCATACAGTATGCCGCAATGAACTAAGTTGTGGTCCTCCTGACGAGTCACATAGACATTATTTTCCTCGTCAGGGGCATCAGGAGCTGGTGGGGGGCCTAGCGGCGCATCTAGCACATATTTCTTTTGTGCAGCAGTGAGGAGAATCCTCAAATTCATAGCCCAGTTGGTGAAGTTGCTACCATTCGCAGCAAGTTTCTCTTTCTCCATGAACACATTGAAATTAAAAGCAGGTGGTGCCATCTACAACAGAATTTGTAAAGTTTACTTAGACTAAGTTTATGATAGATTGAGTTCAACTAATCCAAATTACTAATGAACTCCCACTCAAAAACGACATCCCTCGTGTCCTTTTGGTGATTACATGAACCAAATCCACTACACCAAGTCCGATCATCACGTGAGTTGATGTAGCTTCAAAGGCGAGCATCTATATGGGCATCATATCAACTATATGACTCATGCTTAACCTTTCGGTCCGTGTTCTGAGGCCATGTCTATGCATGCTAGGCTCGCCAAGTAAGAACCTTAGTATTCGCGTGTGTAAAACTGTCTTACACCCATTCCTATGAAAGCGTAGATTCGAGTACACCCGATCATCACGTGATGTCTCGAAACACGATCCACAGAACGGTGCATACTTAAGGAAGAACACATTTTTATATTGATATCTAAATGAGGGATCATCTTACAATGCTACCAAAAGCGCCAAACTAGCAGTATAAGATGCTAACATCTAATGTGTAAAGTGAGATGATATGGTCCATGCATTTGATCTCTATCACTTGCATCGTGGTATGATCTCTATCATTCCTTTGTGTGTAAGGCCAAGGTCTATGGAACTTACACGTTGAGTGTGTTGTAAGAGTATCTATCATACATCTACTTACAACAATACCATATCAATACACTAGCCCAGCAACGATCTAAACTAGACGCCTCTAATTTATCAATTGCAAGTTTTACGTGGCGTAGGGCTTTCGGAGACAGAACCGTTCTCACCTACGAACATGAACCACAACGAGGATAACTAAGTTATTAGCAACTCGTTGTAAATCAGATATTGACTATAGTAGCAGAGACAGACACCCGCCAGCCACTTATGCAAAACAAGTTGCATGTCAATCGTGGAACCGGTCTCATGTACGATGATATGTAAGGTTGGTCCGGGCCGCTTCATCCCACTATGCCACCAATATCCAAAATACATAGAAGATGCAATAACATGATCATCATCGCCCACATATAAACATATGTGTTCTACCCATCCAAAGCACCTACGCATAGATCAGGCTCTGATACCACTATTGGTTCCGCAGCATAGAAAACAAAAAAATTCCTATGGTGTGAACTACACGCCAAGATCTATCTACTAGGTACAAAGCAATGGGTTGACATACATCCAAAGAGAACGTACCCTCGAAGACAACGAGTTTTGTTAACGAGTAGGAACTCGTGGTTGATTTAGTCGTACACTTGCCGATCTCAAGATCGTGAGGAAGTCCGAGCGCCGCAACTCAGTAGCGCATCCGCACTCGCACACACGTTCAAGCCACCGGACAACCTCCACCTCCTCGCTCCAGCGATCCAACGGAAGCAGCAACTCCTTCTAGACGAAATGCCACCGGGAACATGTATCTCGCTAATCCGAGACCATGGGGGAATAATTCTAGAGGGGGAGAGAGATCCTTCACAAGGAGGTGTGTTGATGAAGGAGGGATTGGTTGGCCTTTTATAGGAGGAGGGGGGTGCCCCCTCACTCCATGGCCATCGCATGGGGGATGACCCCTCACCTCCCCCATTCATGTGGTGGTAACCCCTCCACATTAAAATGCCTCTTCACATTCCCTTTCAAAGTCTCCACTTTAAATGCATTAAAATTCTCCAAGTTTAATGCTCTCTCATTTAATAAAACTCTTTTTATTAAATTTATTCAGAATTTTGTTAATTATTTTAATTAACAAACATTCACATATAGCCCCTTTCAATATTCCAATATCATATGCAAAACCACTTTCTGCAATTTCACCTGAAACAATTTCTGGTTTCTATTGAAACAATTCCTACGCTTTGCAACTCTTTCGTCTGAAACATATGTGCTCCAAAATGGTGTCCGGTAACTCTTAAGTGTGCCACCCTACGGTTCGCGAATAATGCACGCATGATCGAGACCCTTCTCCGATCAATAATCAGCAGCGGGACCTGGAGATCCGTACTGACTCCTACACATTCAACGATGACTTCTGTGATCGTGAGAACCTTTGACGCTTGTAACTAAATCCATTTGTCTCTCGATATATTACATGTCCGAGATTCGATCATCGGTATCTCCATACCTAGTTTGATCTCGTTACCGACGTGCACTCTTTTCTCGTTCCTGTGATATAACATTCTAGTGATCACATCACTTGCTTGCAAGCTATCTCAATGTGATATCAACGAGAGGGCCCAGAGTATATCTATCCATCATCGGGATTGAAAAATTCCACTTTTGATCCATGAGCCTCAACATAACACCTTCGTAGTACTGAACCCATCTTTATAGTCACCCTGTTACGGTGTGACGTTTGATGTTATCAAGATACTCTTCCGGTGTTAGCAATTAACATGATATCATGGTCTAAGGATAAAGATTACTTCGTATGATGTTATAGCAATATAAACATAATGACTTGATCGTAATGCTATACTTCGGATGAATTTTCATCACATCATTCCACCAATGGTGTGACCTTGGTATTAACAACATCCAATGTCCATGATCAGGAAACCTTGATCATCTTGTTAATCAACAAGCTAGTCTATAAGAGAGGCATAACTAGGAACCCTTTTTGTTTATTAAACACACATGTATTGATGTTTCCGATCAATACAATTCTAGCATGTAAAATAAACATCTATCATATATAAGGAATACATAATAACAACTTTATTATTACCTCTTAGGGCATATTTCCTTCAGCTGGGTGAACAAATTACAGCGAGGCAATAGACAAACATCGAGAAAGCAATATATGCATATACTAATCATCTTGACTCCTTTGGAACTTGATTGGGCATTACAACATTATACATAGACCGCCATCCAACTACATCTATGACTAATAATCCACCTTCAAGTTATCATCTGAACCCCCTACAGTATTAAGTTGCAAGCAACAGATTATTGCTTTACGAACTGCATGTAAAGTAAACAATACAATTGTTCTATGAACAAAGGATTGTTGTTTTCTCCCTAGTAGCAACAACACATCTAGTACCTTAGAGATTTTTGTCACTTCCCCAGATTACCGGGGGCATGAACCCACTATCGAGCATAAATACTAACTCTTGGAGTTGCTAGCATCTACTTGGCCAAGATAGCTACTAACAACGACAAGCATGCAAGATCACAAATAACAAAGACATGATATAATCAATAATAAATATGAAATAGCATCTCAATATCCATCGGATCCCCGCAAACACAACATGCAGAATTACAAATAGATGATCTTGATCATGAACGGAGCTCACAAGATCTAAACATGAAAGCACAAAGGAGGAGAACCAGCCATCTAGCTACTACATGGATCCGTAGTCCAAGGATGAACTACTCACGCATCACACCGGAGGCTTGCATGGTGATGAAGAAGGCCTCCAGGGTGAATTCCCCTCTCCGGTAGGGTGCCGGGAAGAGCTTCAGATCCCTCCCGGTCTAGGGGTGGAGATGACGGCGGCTACAGACTCTTTCGTGGGTTTTTGATCAGGTCCTTAGGGTTTTCGTCCCGAGGGCATCTTATAGGCGGAAGGGGAGGCCGAGGGGGTGCCAGGGCTGGCCTCACCACCCCCTGGCGTGGGCCAGGCTGGGCCGCACGGCCAGGTGGTGTGGTGGCCCCCTGGCCCCTCTCCGTCTCGTATTCTGGCATCTGATGACTTCCGGAAAAATAGGCACTTTGGCTTTTGTCCCGTCCAATTCCGAGAATATTCATTTTTTGACTTTCCTGGAACCAAAAACAGCAGAAAACAGGCAGCTGGCATTGTGGCTCTTGTTAATAGGTTAGTCCAAGAAATCATATGAAAAGTACTCCAAAGTGTGGACAAAACACAAGAAAGTGGATAAAACCAAGCATGGAACATCAAAAATTATAGATACATTTGCAATGTATCAACATCCCCAGGCTTAACTCCTGCTCGTCCTCGAGTAGGTAAGTGATAAAAAGAAAGAATAATTTTTGAGGTGACATGCACCATCAAAGACTTGATCAAAGTATTTGTAAAACATTCAAAGCTGGGATCATAGTACTTCAATCATAACATGAAAGACAAAGTTCTAGCAATAAGACAAATAAACTATGATGCAACATGAAAAGGCACAAACAAAATATTCATGAATAACAATGCTTTGCAAGACATATGTTTGTTTCACACAAAGAAAACATAGCATAATAGTATTTAGCTTGTCCCTCAATAGAGTAGCAAATATAAATGCATAGGACACCTTCAAAGTTCATAAGAGTGACTAGATACAAATAGTTTAAAACAAGCAATATCAAGTTATGCATCAATCAACTAGTCTTGGGACAATGCACATAGAACTAAGAATGGCCACTATGCTCTCAAAGTAGGTGCATAAAGGTATAAGGTGGAGACTCAATATATTGGTGGAACAAAGGCCTTTCTATAAAATAAAGTAGGGATTCAAGTCTCATAAAGAGCTTCCAAAAATTATGGTACTTATAGCTTTCAGCTCTCATTGCCCCTATCATAAGCATCTTGAAGTGATTAAGGTTAAAGTGAACAAACTATGGTGTACATGCTTGATGAAGTATAAGTCAGAAATCTCATGTCCCTTGTATACGAGGGCTGCTCCTCATGCTACTCAAGTTTAGTCACCGGTAAGTTCTTGCACTGTAAGTATATGTGTATCATAGAGAACCGCCAACGGGGTACCCCTTGCCCGATGATACGGAAGAATCCCCATATCAAAATGACAAGGCAAGCAGACAATGAGCATCTCAGCATTCTTCTTATTTACCGTGGGAATATGGTGCTTTTTTCTCTCTTTCCTCTTTTCATAATATCTCTTTTTTTCTCTTTTTTCTTTCTCAATATAGGACTCTTTTTTTATAAGAAGAATGCTTCATAGACAGCTCATTATGGTTACGCTGCAGGTTTCCACCATGTCAGCATGGATTAGACCGGCGAC
This sequence comes from Avena eriantha, assembly GCA_910589775.1. Classification (NCBI taxonomy): domain Eukaryota; kingdom Viridiplantae; phylum Streptophyta; class Magnoliopsida; order Poales; family Poaceae; genus Avena; species Avena eriantha. The sequence goes on along the minus strand of OU342740.1, from coordinate 267,526,144 downwards.
CCAGGCGTTTCTCTAACACATATACATAACTCCATGGACTTACAAGCTCCCCTTTCATTTCACACCGACGACATCCATATACAAAAGAGCATGATATCAACTAGGTACAAGTACCAAGTGCAATGTTGAAAGCGTTCCCCATGAAAGCATGGTTCTGCTAATTCCCAACAAATAAGTGCAAGCATATACAACATAGACGACACAATGGTTCAAGTTTATTAAGGGCAAGAAAATTAAAGTGTGCCATCAAGTTCGTGAGAGCTTTAATCACTAGTTTTCTCATAACAAGTTTAATTTGGAAGGTAAACAAAAGCATGAATATACTTGGAATAGCATAAGCTAGTAGGTAGGTATGGTGGACTCTTTGGAATAACTTGATTTAGGGAGTTGGATGCATGAATGGAACTCATACTTTGTTGTGGAGGCTAGCAAAAGACTGGGAGCGACAAACTAAGAGAGCAATAATGGCCATAATCATGCAGAGCGACAAAACATCATTGATCAAAGCATAAAGTGATACTACAAGTTGAAAGCTAAAGGATCATAAAGGCTATGGTGACTTGAGATAGTCATAACATGGTGTGAGCATGCACCAAGTTAACCCAAATAAAGCATCAAAGGAGAATACCACTATACTATGCTTTAATATGCTAAAACAACGCATGATTCATCTAAGGCACATTAAGCAATCTCAATTGTTTATAACAAGTCATGCTACATCAAAGAATACTAAGCATGAAGCCAAAAACATATCAAGCATGGCATGGCAAAGCATAGGCCACAGTCAAAAAAGAGCTCTTTTTACCACATAAGCATGAACTTTCCTACTCTTTTCCAAACCAAACCAAACTATTTGCAAACCAATGTATGAAAGAGGGGGTCCAACTAATTTATTTAGAAAACCAAAGCAAACGAAAAACCAAAACGAAAACGAAAAAGAAGACGCTCCAAGAAAAACACAACTGTGCATGAAACGATAAAAATGAAGCGTTTGGAAGAAACCTGGGATTTTTATTGATGAAGAAGGGGATGCCTTGGGCATCCCCAAGCTTTGACGCTTGTACTTCTTTGATATTTCTTGGGGTGTCACGCGTGGCATCCCCAAGCTTGAGCTTTAGTCCATCCTTCATCTCATTACTCATTCCTTCCATACACCTGAAATTTTTCCTTCATACAAAACTTCACACAATCTTTATTAGCAACATTAGTGCACTTAAGATAAATAATTCTTAAGGTTCAGTTCTAACACCAAATAAACTTCCATTAGAACATTATCTACTGTAGCACTTCCCTCAAAAAGCTCAATTCCCCAAAAGAACTCAAAAAGGAACCAACAAGAAGCAAATGCAAATAATGGCAGAAATCTGTCAAAATAGACCAGCAGGTAAAGACAAATTTTTTCGAAGACATTCTATTGCTCAAATCAAAAAGTGTTGAACTAACTAAAGTTAGATAACAACCTGGGGCAGAAGCACAAAAATTCACGCCTCAAAAAGTCATTCAGAGATTTTACACGAATTTGTACGGTGAAGCACATAAATCTGTTTCGGGACAACATGTTTCCCAATCATTACTTCTCTCTCATTAGAGGTTACTCTTGGCACAAAAAGCAAATAAAAAGGATAAGGAGAGGTTATTACAGAGTTAATAACTTCCAAGACTCATCTAAAACTTTTGGGTTATCTCCTAATAAGTACTTTTCTTTAACGCATTTAAGTTAGGCATAAGAAGCAAGAAAAAGAATCAAGTGTTCTCAAATGAAGAAGCATTAAGATCAATTCCAGAAATATTTTCAACAAGGCAAGGTATATCATCCAAATAATTTCTAGAGGATCCTCTCTCAATACTCTTAGGTTCACTACTCTCATCAAAAGGGTTTGCAGGAACAATCCAATCAAGATTCTTTTCTATGGCATCATGTATTGCTACTAGTTTAAAGGGTATTGGTATCTTAGGTTCCTCCCCATTAGGTTCGGTTTTGTTCATCTTTTCTCGCGTACCAACAACATCTACACATGAGCCTAGAATATTGAAATGTTCAAAGACTTTCCTAGCTTCCTTGGCAACATCATAGAACTCGTTAAACAAAGTTTCTAGAATAAAATCCCTCTTTTCAGGGTCCTCTATTTTTTTAAGCTTAAGAAACATTACTTGCATTAAGGGGTTGAGGTTAACAAACCTAGCTTCTAGCATGTGAATTAAAAAAGCTGCAGCAATCTCATAGTTTGGAGCAAGTTCTGCAAGCGATCTATCCTCAGTATCTTCATGCTTACTAACATGATTAGAGAATTCTTCAATATTATCTTTCCCAATTATAGAACCACTACCAATTGAAAGGTCTTTCAGGGTGAATGCAGGGATCAACATGGTGAGATAAGGAAGGGGTGACAACTAAAGGGGACTTAATTTTTTTGTGTGTTTTTGATAAAGAAAGAAAAGTAGTAAAACTAATTTTTTGTGTTTTTGAATAAAGAAAATAAGCAGACAAAGCAAAAAGAAACTAAGCAAAACAAAAATAACAAAGTAAAGAGATTGTTATGAGGGACTCCCCTTATGAAGATGTCCTTTACTTCCCGACAACAGCACCAGAAAAATCTTTGATGGCGTGTGGTTGACGTGGGAGCTTCTTCTTCTTCTTCTTCGTTCCTCGGCAACAGCGCCAGAAAAATGCTTGATGGCTCTGAGTATGGCTACCAGAAAAATGCTGGAGCAATGATGATGTAGAGCTTGTTGGGAACCCCAAGAGGAAGGTATGATGAGTACAACAGCAAGTTTCTCTCAGTTATGAAACCAAGGTTTAATTGAACCGGTAGGAGCAAGGAAACACCCCAAAGGTGTTACTAGCTGAGCTTTGGCAGGGCGCACTACCGGTGCTAGTAGCAACATGGAGACTTGCACAACAGAACCACAGAACTTTGTCCCCAACTTGCGATGAGGTTGTCGATCTCACCATGTTTTGCGGAAAACAAAGGATTAAACGTATCAAATCGAAAGAAGTAAAAGTTTGCAGAAAGTAAACACAAAGCAGTAAAAGATTGTATATTGTATGTAAAAGACAAGGACCGGGATCCATAGTTCACTAGAGGTGGCTCTCCTTAAGATAGATAACATGCTGGGTGAACAAATTACAGCGGGGCAAATGACAAACATCGAGAAAGCAATACATGCATATACTAATCATCTTGACTCCTTTGGAACTTAATTGGGCATTACAACATTATACATAGACCGCCATCCAACTACATCTATGACTAATAATCCACCTTCAAGTTATCATCTGAACCCCCTACAGTATTAAGTTGCAAGCAACAGATTATTGCTTTACGAACTGCATGTAAAGTAAACAATACAATTGTTCTATGAACAAAGGATTGTTGTTTTCTCCCTAGTAGCAACAACACATCTAGTACCTTAGAGATTTTTGTCACTTCCCCAGATTACCGGGGGCATGAACCCACTATCGAGCATAAATACTAACTCTTGGAGTTGCTAGCATCTACTTGGCCAAGATAGCTACTAACAACGACAAGCATGCAATATCACAAATAACAAAGACATGATATAATCAATAATCAATATGAAATAGCATCTCAATATCCATCGGATCCCCGCAAACACAACATGCAGAATTACAAATAGATGATCTTGATCATGAACGGAGCTCACAAGATCTAAACATGAAAGCACAAAGGAGGAGAACCAGCCATCTAGCTACTACATGGATCCGTAGTCTAAGGATGAACTACTCACGCATCACACCGGAGGCTTGCATGGTGATGAAGAAGGCCTCCAGGGTGAATTCCCCTCTCCGGTAGGGTGCCGGGAAGAGCTTCAGATCCCTCCCGGTCTAGGGGTGGAGATGACGGCGGCTACAGACTCTTTCGTGGGTTTTTGATCGGGTCCTTAGGGTTTTCGTCCCGAGGGCATCTTATAGGCGGAAGGGGAGGCCGAGGGGGTGCCAGGGCTGGCCTCACCACCCCCTGGCGTGGGCCAGGCTGGGCCGCACGGCCAGGTGGTGTGGTGGCAAACTAAAGAAGATTAATCAACTATATGAAGCGAAAGCACTTGACGATATTCCCATGTGTCCTCGAGAATGTTTGGTCATCCTAAATACTACAACCGGCTTGTCCTTTGCTAAAGAAAGGATTGGGCCACTTGCTGCATTTATTCTTATTGTCTTTTATTTACTCGTACTTTATTTACCTGCATTATCAAAAACCCCTAAAAATCCATTTGCTAAGTATTTATAGAGAATTCCTACTCCAAGCCATTCGCCAACACCTTCTGCTCCTCGTTGGGTTCGACACTCTTACTTATCGAAAATATTGTGATACACCCCCTATACTTGTGGGTCATCAAGACTATTTTCTGGCGCCGTTGCCGGGGAGTGAAGCGCTATTGGAGAGTGGAACTGGTAAAGGAAACTTCTACTGTGAGTATTGTTTACTTCTGTTAGTTGCTTTATTTTCAATATGGATAATTCGCTGAGTTTCTTATTTCGTAATGCTACTACCACTGCTAAGGTAGTAGATGAACCACCACCTACTGAGAATGATACTTTTAAAATACCTACAAGAATTATTGATCGTGTTATGGATAACTATTATGTTGGAGATGGAAGTGTCCATCCTGGTGATCATTTGCTCTTTATACACGAATTATGCGGGTTGTTCAAGTGTGCAGGTATTACAACAGATCAAGTCAATAAGAAATTATTCTCATTACCACTGAAAGGAAGAGCTGAGGAATGGTATAAGCTGCTGAAGAATGGTCAAGCTCTTGAATGGGAGGAAATAGTGCCTCTCTTTTATTCAAAATTTTATCCTCCTAGTGAGATTCAGAAAGATCAGAATCAAATATACAACTTTTGGCCTCTTGATGGAGAGAGTACAGCTCAAGCTTGGGGGAGATTGAAGTTACTAATGCTCAGATGTCCTATTCATGAGCTCCCTCACAATATTATTATCAATAACCTTTATGCAAGGCTTTCTCTTCATGATAAGGATTTATTGGATGCCTCTTGTGCTGGATCATTAACTCGCATGGAAGAAGAAGCTAAATGGGATCTTCTAGACCGTATTCAAGACAATGCTGAAGCATGGGAGAATGACAAAGGAAGAAAGTCAGGTATAAATTATGATTATGAATGCATTAAATCTTTTATGGGAACTGATGACTTTCAAAATATTAAAAATGCTTGTGGTCTAGACTCTCAAGCTATTGCAACTTATTTTAAGGCTTTTGCTTCCTATATTGAAGTTCCTAAAAAGAAGTGGAATAAGTATCATGAACCATATAAAGATGTTACTAAGTGTGTTCCTATAAGAAATACTAAAGTTTATACTGCTAATCATGCTTTACCTGAACCTTAAATTGAGAAAATTCCTTTCTAGTTATTGTAAAGGAACATTCTATGATAGCTAGTATGGTTAATGAAAGTACAAGTAAAGTTTTTGAACCTGATGAACAAAATGATGAACCTATAATAGCAAATGTGAAAGACTTTGTCACTAAATATGTAGAAGATGGACACACTATCCTCTGTAAGGATACTTCTAATATTGTTTCACAAAGTAGTGTTATGAGAGCTAGTGTCCCTGTGTTTTCTGTTAGGATAAGCGATCATTGCTACAATGGTTCATGTGATAGCTATATCATTAAATTTATGCATGATACTGAAAGTTATTATGAGAGAGGGAAGACTGTTCTTATGCATCTCAATAATATCAAGTTTCCTCGTTTTATGCTTAAAGTCTTTATGTTGCACTTGTTTTGCCTTCCTATGCTTGTAGCCTCTGGTTTCAACAACTTGTTTGTTTACAAAATTCCCTTGCATAGGAAGTGGGTTAGACTTTGTAACACCCTCAAATCGGCCCTATGCAAGTTTTAGCCCTTTCCGCCAAACCCGCATAGAAACGATTCAAGGACGCCCACCAGGCACTTTCGTGCGGGTGGAAAACGAAGTAATACCATTACACAACAGTCCTCGATGGGACCCACAGAACATATATATATTCATCAGTGACTCAACGAGTCAAGAATACAGATATAATATACAAAGATCCAAATCACCTTGAAAACGATAGAGCACCCGGCTACAGACAAGATGCAAATGGGCTAAGAGCCCTGAAGAATAACCAATGGCGTCCATAACCCTGCCCAGGCCAAGCCGGAAGGGTAACCCTGCTAACGACAGCGATCTCAAACCTGTTAAAACAAAAGGGGTGCCGACAAAGGGCAAAGGAAAAAGAGGAGCGTCAGTATTGAGGCCAGTACACGGCGAGGCTAGAATTTGGCGGCTCTCGCCTACATAGGTATGGTGGGCTGAAGCGGCAGCGCAGCGGCACTAAACAACCTATAGAGACTCAATACAACTGGCGTTTATCAGAGAGGGATAAGAAAGACCTATTCGGATCCAACCTGAAGCTAACACCAAACAAACCCATCCTGGTATTTTCCCCCTCGAGACCAAACGAGGAAGTCGGACCAAGGAACTCACACAGTTGGCAATTTTACTCGTTCCGTTATAGTTGCAGCAATTACTAATAAGATATAAATATTAGGTGTCATCCTGAGAGCATAAGTAGTGGCCAGTTTTAGTTAATATCTCGTTGTAGTTGGAACAGTTACTAGTCAGATATAATGGTCCTGAGGAATCCCAAACCCAACAGTTGTTGACACTTTTATCACATTCCATTGGAGTTGTATTACTTACTAGGCAGGTATATCAGAACACGATACGACCAAGATATACCAGTTATTGGCAGTTTTAATATCCATTCCGTTGTACTTGAGCTGATTACTAGTCACATATTAAGTCAAATTTATAGCACTACTTTAGTTATGCTTGTCTATGATCGAGATACTGTGCTCCAAGTCGTCCATAACCGCGGACACGGCTTTCAGAAAGTTTTACCCTGCAGGGGTGCACAAATAGCAACACACACTCGATCAACCTCGGAAAAACCAACTCAAAACCCAACGAGGCATTCACGACAAAGCGATCACAGGATTCAGAAATATTTCAGGGGGCCACCCCACTAAGCTACCCGCAACGAAGTTGGCCGGCTCCGAAACGGACCCAGGGTTTGTGTGGACGGCTGTAAACGACTGGGAACCCGAAAGTGTGACTGGGTTTGTCGATACAGCGAAAACGTGTCACGACCCTAAACAGTACAGGTACTCCACGCACAATCGTAAATAAAGCAGTAACATGGCATAAGTACAGGATAGTAATAAAACCCCAAACTAGTTTGTGGCCCCAAGAAATAGAAATGAATCAAGCTCTGGCTCAGGGGGGTCCATAAGGCCTCCCGGATGTGGATAGTGCGAAAAAAACCAAGGAACAGGTATCAAGTACTCGGGGTCCTACGGGACACAAGTGAGCGTGGAAGAACCAAATAACATCTATTGCTCACCGATGCCTCTGCATTAGTTATATCTAGTATTTTAATAGTTGTATTTAAAGTCATGATCATCTCCACCATTAAACAACCGCCAGCATTCCAACAACTGTGGTACTTGACAACACGAGATCACACCTGAGCAAGCGACTACGACTCGCAAGGCCTGCTATCTACCAAACACAGGCAATAGGAGGTGTCCAAGGCAATATAAAGGCTGCACGGGATAAATCTGGGGCACGGGAACTAAAGCATCGCGACACGGATAGCAATAGATCAACAGGAGGAAATAAAGACTATAAAGCAAAATAGGTAGAAGGAGGAGAGATGCTCGCCTGGAAAACACTGCCGAAGGATCATATCCGGAGAACTTGTCGATACTCGCATCAACTCATCGGCCTAATCCACGAAGAAGCAAACACTAGAAGAAACACCGGATGCAATATTTAATACTACTGCAGAAGATCCGGCATGCTTTATGATATGATGCAGATGCGGTGCAATTAGGCAGTATTAAGCGGAACCGGGGTCCCGACAATTAATTAGGCGGTTCAAGTTATTCAGCTACCCCGCAATTTAAATGTTGTGTTAACAAGACAAAACACGGTATCGGTTCGATGCACCATTTTAAATGGAGTCTGGAATAAGACAAAAGTATCCCGCATAAACACTCCATATTTCATTTAGGTGAATCAATATAATGCCCCCAAACCACACAATATGTATGCGACATGAACATTTTAATATGCATCAGGTATATATCATTTATCATAAAAATAGGGGTCTCGGAAAAGGGAATCACATGTGGTTCCGAAGATCTAGGGTTCCGGGGTGCGACGGTCTCGGTGGGATCGGTCTTCGGACTCCGAGAAGAACTTGTCGTCCCGAGGGGTTCGGTTCGGTCTCGACCTTCTCATCCGGGAACGGGGGTCTTGTGTTTCCGGGAAGGGCCCTGGCCTTCCATGAAGAAGCCCTTTGGGTTCGAGGTCGGAGAAGTTGGCGTTCCGATGGGTCGGTCTCTATGTGGGCGGGTCTTGGAATCCAGGCTTCTTTGGGTTCGTGTCTTCACCCGAGTGGTAGGTCTTATCAGTACCATGCATTCATCTAGTGTCGTCTTAGTTTATCGGAACCGGGCTTTAACTGTACCAGAACTTGTCGTGGAGGACCTGAGTAGCAGCACACCGGACGGAATTTATCAGATACATCACCAAACACACAAAAAGCTAGACAAAAAAATAGCCATCCAGGCAATAGCGACCACAGCTACCTGACAGCATTTAGTCACTTGGTTGCATTGATGGAACGGAACATGGCGCGTGGTTCGGAAGGAGGCGACCCTGACGCGGGTCGGCAGGGGGAAGGAGGCGGCCACAGGGAGGCAGAGGCGGCAGGGGGCAGGCTCGCCGGAGGAGGCGGGAAGGCGGTGGCCGGCGGGAGGCGCTCGGTGGTGGGGAGCGGCGCGGTTGGTGGGGCGAGGATCCGGAGGCCGAGGTGGCGGAAGATGGCGAGGTCGAGCTTGCCGGTGGGGACGACGGCGAGGAGAAGGGGAGGGCCCGGTGGCGGCGCGAGACCTGGAGGTGTAGGGCCGAGGAAAGGGCGGCCTCGCACGAGGCGGCGGCGGACGGATGCGGTCGGCGCGGGTCGGCGCGGTGGCCTGCTCGAGCGGCGACGGCGCCCGCAGAGGAGGGAGCAGGGCCTGGCGGCGGGGAAGAGCGTGGCGGTGGAGCAGGCGTTGGCGCGTGGGGGTCTGGTGGCGGGGTAGGGCGGCATGGCCGGGGGCGGGAGGTCGAGGACGGGCCGGGGCGAGCGGACGCGGAGCTCGGTGGCGGAGGGAAAGCCGGCGGCGGGGTAGAGGACCGGGGCGGAGACGGGCGAGGCCGCCGGCGGCAGCCGTAGGAGACGGCGGCAGAGGGCGAACCGCGGCGGCGGGAGCTCGAACGGCCGGGGAGGAGCGCGCGCTGCAGGGCGGCCGGCGGCGGTTGTGGAAGGAGGCCGACGAAGGCGGCGGAGAGGCGGCCTGGGCCGCGAGCGGGGCGGCGGCGCGGAGGAGCGAACGGGGGAGAGAGAGAGGGGGAGCGGCGCGCGGGGCGACCGCGTCTCCCGCGTGGGCCCGGGCGGGAATCAAGGCGGAGGACAGGGGAGCGTGGGCGGGAGATGCCCGCCTGGGGGCGCGTGCCCAGGTGGAGGGGTTATCGGCAGGCGCGTGGTGGGGCGGCGTGCAAGGCGGGAAAGAGGGGGTGGGTGGGGTCAGCTAGGAGGTTTTGTCCGCTGCGGCGGGGTAGGGCGCGTGCGGCTGGCAGGAAAATATGGCCAGGTGGTGGAGGCTGGGGATGACGTGGCAGGCGGCGATTGGTAGGATATTGGGGCCAGCTGATGTGGCGCGATGGGATAGGTTGGGGTGAGGTGGCTGGGGATGGGTAGATTAGAATTAAGTAGGAAAAGATTTTGGGTAGCTCTGGTTTTTGCACTGGGGGTGGCCGACTGGGTCGGATCGGCCCGGTACGGCTGCCCCTAAAAATAAAAGAATTATTTTATTATTTAAAACGGGGCTTTTGGAAACCGTTGGTAGTCAAAACAAAAATATTCCGGAGACCCGGGTTTTTAATTTGGGATAAAGACGGGGCGTTTCGAAAACAAAAACAGTCTTTTCGAAAATAGTTTTAGACAAATAAAAGCATGATGACATGACGATGCTCAAATGTAATGTGGCATGATGACATGGGCATGCGGTCATGATGATGCAATGCACAAAAACAACGCGATTTTCTAGTAGTGGTTTTGCGGGATGCCACAGACTTAAACATGTATATTTTTGCTTCTTGATGCTCTCTTTTACTTCAATTCATATCTTATGTGAGCTTCATTGAAATTGTCATGCCCATCTTAATGGCTATAAAGAAAAGCTTTTTGGGAGACAATCCAATTTATTTTTCTTTCAGTTTGTTTTTGTTTCTTTGAGTCTTGGAAGTTATTACTCTGGTAATAACCTCTCCTTATCCTTTTTGTTTGGTTTGTTTCTGTCAAGATCAACCTCTAATGAGAGAGAAGTAAGATTTGGGGAAGTTGCTGTCCCGAAACAGATTTGTGTGCTTCACGGTAAAAATTCGTGAGAGATCTTTGTATGCCAAATTGAGCTGTAATTGTTTGTGCTTCTGACCCAGGTTGTTATTTAACTTTCGTTAGTTTTGCACTTTTTGATTTGAGAAACATAGATTTTCGAAAAAATTGATCTTTACCTACTGGTCTGTTTTGACAGATTTTGCCACTCTTGCATTTGCTTCTTTAAATTGATTTCCTTTTTGAATTCTTTTTGGGTTTTCGGAAGGAGTTGCTACAGTAGCTTATGTTTTTATGGATTTCAGTTGAAATTGGACTTAAAAGGTTTATTACCTTGCTTACACTAATGTTGCTAATGAGTATTGTGTGAAGTTTTGTGTGAAAGAAATTTCCAGGTTATCGGAGAAAATGGTGTAATAAGAAAGAGAAAGGTTTCATAACTCGAGCAATATGAGTATGAAGATGAAGATATTGATGTTATTTAAGTGGTGACTCCGGAAGAATCTACAAAATGCCAAATTCGGAGACCTGCAGAGTTCATTTTCGAATAGGTAACAATTCTGGTAAGAAAAGTTCCACGAAAATTCTATCTAGTTATATTTTTGGAGTTTTTATCCAACAAGGAAAGCAACGAAGTGAAAGAGGGATGGAAACGGAGCCAGGGTGGCTCACACCACCCCCTGGCGTGGGCCCCTGGCCATGCCAGTAGGTGGTGTGGCCGCCCCGGACTCCGTCTCTGACCCGTTTTCTCCCAGTACCTTCCTTTTGTTGTAAAACTTCGTAATATATAATTCCCCGGATCCCCAGAGGTTCGTATATCGTGTTCTCACCGTGTTTTTGTTTCGAGTTGTTTCTACCAGGAACCATTCTTAAAGTTTAGAAGCACAATGGTCTCCGCCAAGGATAAGGGAAAGGAGCCTATGGAGGAAGATCTTCAAGACCCTGGCCAGGAGAAGGAGATCAAGAGTGAAGATGAAGAGGAGGCAAAGAAAGGCCAGCATCCGCACACCGGCACTACCATTGCAAGCATTGGAGTGTTGGCAAACCCTGCCAAAATCAAATAGACTGCGCAGATGTCAACTGGAGGGAAGCCTCCGCATCACTGTTTGGCTCCACGGTCACATCCTCCACGCACCAAGAATCCCTTCCATACCCTTATCCATGAGCATCAGTTCCAGAATATTCCCAAGGAGAAACTACCCTCCAATTGGGATATGCCTCGTTCTAACCATGCAAGAAAAGAAGACTTCAAGGAGGAAGAGTGGGGAAAGAATCGCAAGAGCTGGAATTCGCAACCCGACATGATCATGAGCCGCATTGAGCAAAACTCGGAGTTGATTCGTACTCTCACCTTCGAGATTGAGGACTTGGGGAAACTAATCAAAAAGCTCATCGAGAGAATACCATCACCACCGAAGGAGTAATTCGTCATCAGGTTTTGGCATCCCCTTTATTTGTTCCAAGCTTGGGGGAGTGCCGCGGTATCACATCACTATCTTCTATCTTTTTACCTTTTTAGTAGAGTCATATCATGAATATAAAAGTTATCATGTAGGATGGTTTGCATTATGGGAGTGTCCCCCCTCTCGTTAGATATCTGTGTATCCCTTGGAGTGAGTTGCCGTTATGGAATATGAATGAGAAGTTATATCATTTACTCTTTCCCATATCTTATATTAGTTTTCAATTCACGGTTATATGATTGATCTTGTCGTTAGTATTGGTATCACTTTGGAATCATTGGGTTAATTTAGTTGGTTTAGGCAAACCTCGCTCGGTAAGTAGCAACAATATTTTGAGAATTGAATGAAAAAGACAAAAGTACTCTTAAAGAAATATAATTTCATCATATTTCTTTCTTGATTTGATCATAAGTTTAGTATTCTCTAGTTAAGATCTTTTGTGTTTTCAAGAAAGATTGCATGTTTGTTTTTATCACTTGTATGTTTGTTTGTTTCCTTCAACTCTTATGCTTGCTACCCAGCCTTGCTAGCCAAAAACCTGTACTAAGAGGGAATGCTTCTCGTGCATCCAATCCTTAAACCAAAACCTATGACATTTGTGTCCACCATACCTACCTACTAGCACTATTGCTATTCCAAGTAAACTAGTACAGTGGCCCGCGCACATGCGCGGGCGATATCTTGATGAGCTATTAAAATTTCTTATATGAATCATACAAGGGAAACTGTTTGCTAATCTGATAAATAGTTGACATAAAACTAAATCCTAGAATGGCTTATTGAAGTTTCTTAGTTTTACTTTTAAGAATTCTTTGAATTTTCTATAGCAATGTTGCATGCCTAAAAGTACTACTCAACTGATCGTGTACTATCGATCTAGTTTTAAATGTGATATATATATGGTTCTAAATTTCACGTGTCATGAATATTTGTATATATTTGAGATGTTTTAAATTACTATTCTTGCCCCAACTTTATGCTTTCGCAGGTCTCATGCAGATGCGTTTTGTGTGTTGTGCAATGTCTAACTTTGTGATTAAGAGGCACGTCAGAAATCAAATGACAGAATATATTTTCTTTAACTCTCTTCTGTCAGATGTTACCCTTTTTCCCCAATCGATCACATTTCCACTTCTTATTTTCCACCGATGGTCTCCAGATCTAATTGTCTTCGTTGCTAGCAATCCACAAAAATCAGATCGACAACCGGGCAGACGTTCGGGCTATAGGCACCTTCGGTCCGACCAGGGGCGAGCGGCTTCTGGCGCAGGTCGGGGCTCATGACTGCCGGTCTATAGGCGATCTATTTGGAGAAGATAGAGGGCCAAGTGCTTGGTGTTGTTTTGCATCGGCAAGGATGTTGCCATGAATTGGTACCAGCCTGGATTTTTACTTCCGATTCTGCAATGGAAGTACCAGCTCATTGGCTTGTGATATCACATGATGCCCTTTATCTCTTCTTACTCTTATTTTCTCTACTTGATTCAGTCTCAGTGTCAAATTATTTTCTTGCCAAGTTATTTTAGAAATTAATTGTTCTGTACGGTCATAGCATTAGTAGATTTTTTGTTTGCTCATATCACATATAAATATGCCAAATAGGTAATATTATTCATTGAGGTTGGACTGCCTACCTGTAGGATACCGATATTATTGAGATTTAAAGACCATACTTTCCGTTGTTTGTTCTTTGGGTATAGCAATTTTCTCCTGCGGATGGTTAGGTTTTATACACAAGCCAAAGTGCACATGTTTAAAGAGATTACAAACCAATGACATTATAGTGAGGTTCATGGAGGTTTTGTTTTTCTTATACAATTAGCCTGATGGTGGTCTGGCGAGATAGATATTTATGTGGTCGCACCATATATTTATTGATCCAAAGGAATTTAGACCATGGTACATTACAATTTCAGCGAATGGCCATTGCCGTCAGTTTGCAATATAACTTAACTAAGAAACTTATATTTAAGGTTGTGGTTGTTATGTATAATAATAAAGCTGGGTCTTTTTATCCCTTGACTTTTTTCGGGTTTGGAACCGGAATTGAAGTGTTATCCCTTCTAACGCCTTGCATTCATATCTAACAAAAGGAAGGAGCATTATTGTTGTGAGAGGCAGACTAATTAAAGAAATAAATAGAAAAAATGATTTTGATTGACCCGTGCATTTGCATTATACAATATAATAGAACCCTGAAGTATTAAACATCATATCTGATTAAAATTGTGTATTATTAATTTTTTCTAATAATATATATAAGGACAACATATTTATCAAACTTACACTCAATATAGATATCATCGTAAGAATCGATAAGCTTACCAAATCCCATCATCATGAAAGGAAGTAATTGTGTCTTAATCTTTAGCAAAATATTGTTAACTAATTACATCAAATCGTGGTGCTTGCTTCTTATATTTTGGTATAGTAGTTGACAATATACATCCTGCCATATAGTGTATTACAACTTGTAAGTAAGGGATTTATTTTAATTAAACGCTATTGCCCAAAAAATAATATGTTTTCATTGTAAGTATATATGTTTGAAAGGCATGTAGATCTAGTTAAAGTAGCATATACGATAAAGAGTCATTTTGCCAAAACTTTCAAAAATTCACAGTAATCCTCTTTGCTATCTTGTTCTCTCTGACCCAAATAGTTGACCACACTTTGTCTACATAGACATGTACCTAGACCCTTTAAGTATATAGATACATGTCTATCTAGACAAAGTGAAGTCACTTAATTTGGAACGGAGTGAATATATAGAGATAGATCTTGATTGTCGTCCATGCCACAATTCTTGTAATTAGTGCGTTCAACAGTGTAGCTGCCATAAAAATCTATGTATAGTTAGATTTCAATTTTTTGAAGCAAATCCTGAATAAAAAGTTTGAAGTGGAGGATATAACCTATATAGCAAGAGATAGTTCTGGTTAGATAGATTAGACTATACAACGTAACGTAGCTAGTTTTCTTGGTGTGTAGCCACCCTCTGTCCATGTACTTAAGATTGATCTCCTGGTAACTACACCAGCATGCAAACCAAAATAAATAAATAAGATGACTGCTTCTCCCTTAATTGAAAGCTCACGTAAAAACCTTGGAGATATCAATCTTACTTGTACATATCAATCTTACTTGTACATACTTCTAGGCTGTCTCCACGAGGCATGCATCTGACCAATCTTGCATAGCTGCGTGTGCACTGGTGGTCTTGTGCGTGGATCGGCAATACTGATCTCCCGGTAACTAAACCATGCAAACCATAAAAAACTAAGCCGAGTGATTCTTCCTCAATTGAATGTGAAAGCTCACGTACGTGAAAACCTTGGAGATCAATCGTACTTGTACTTACTTCTAGGTTGTCTACATGATGCATGCTTGGAGATCATTCCTACTTGTACTTACTTCTGGGTTGTCTACGTGATGCATGCATGATGCATCTGAACAATCTTGCAGATCGGTGGTCTTGTGTGTGCATCGGCGAGCAAGATAGTATCTTCAGGCGTTGATTGAAGCACATGCAGTAGGCGGTTGCTGGCCAGCCGGCCGGCAGCGCGCGTGAGGAAAGCGCTAGAACAGACTGTAGGTCTTTTTCTTTATGGATAGAAGTAGTCGGTAACCTATCTAAGAGGTGCGCTGGTGGGTAATTTTAGGTAACTTTGTTTTTTCTAAAATCCATTGGTTGCCATCGGTAATCTAGTTAATCCAACGATCAGCTGATTCTGATTATTGTGGTAATTTCTAGAGTATTTCTCTTTTTTCTAGTGAACCCGTAATGCACTTTTAACATATAATAGATTCATGTTTTTATGTACCTTCCAAATTAAACTTGTTATGTGAAAATTAGTGATTAAATCTCTCACGAACTTGATGGCACACTTTACTTTCTTGCACTTAATAAACTTGGACCATTGTGTCCATCTTTGTTGCGTATATGCTTGCGCTTTATAAGTTGAAGTTAGCAGAACCATGTATCATGGGGAACGCTTTCAACATTGCACTTATATTCTGTTGATATCATGATTCTTTTGCTTATGGATCCCGGTGGTGTGAAATAAAAGGGGAACTTGTAAGATCATGGAGTTTGTATGTGTGTTAGAGAAACACCTGGGTCGCTAGCCTAAGCCATGCCTAATCATGGTGGAAACTTGCAGCATAACCATAATGAGCACTCTATGAAGCATCCTCAATAAAAACCTATGAAAATAGCAAATAAAAAGATCGATGAGATGCTCATTGTCTGCTTGCCTTGTCATTTTGATTATAGGATAGCTCCTGTATCATGTGAAAGGGGTATCCCATTGGCGGTTCTCTATGATACATATGTATTTACAATGACAAGAGCTTACTTGTGACTGAAGTTGAGTAGCATGATGTTCGGTACTCGTAAGTAAGGGGCATGAGATTTCAACTTATAACTTGTCAAGCATATCCTCTTAGTTGTGTCACTTTAAACTTAATCACCTAAAGATGCTTATGATAGGGGCAATTAAAGCTGAAAGCTAATAAGTTCCATAATTTTTGGAAGCTCTTTATGAAACTTGAAATCCCTGCTTCCCTCTACAAAGGGCCTATCTTTTACTTGTTAGTTGAGTCAGTAAACCTATTCCCTTCTACCTCAGCAAGTATTTTGAGTTGTTGTGTTTCATTCATTCATATGATGATTTATTCAATCATCTTTCTTATGTTCTATGTTTTGCATATTGCTATTATCTTGGTGATTACTACTTTGAAAGCTATCTTTGAAAACCAGTTATTTGTGAACTCCTGCAAATTGTCAACTATTCTTCGACCAAGAGCTAAGTTTTCCATTACCAATTATGATTTACTTTATACATCTTTATTGTGTTTCCTTTACTTATTGCAACTTAAGTTATATAATAGTGAGTTGTCTTCTATTATGATTTATGTATTGATGAATGTGATGCTTCTTGTCCGTATTCTTTTATCGACTCTTCACTCCATAAACCTGAGGTCATGTTTATTGAGCTTAGTTTTCGCTTGGGGACAAGCAAAGTCTAAGCTTGGGGGGAGTTGATACGTCCATTTTGCATCACTATTCTATATCATAATTTACTGTTATTCATTGATATATTTCATATTAAGAGATGACACTTATGTTATTTCATCTGTTTTTGCATGGTTGATGACTTTTCGAGCATGGACTGCTGCAGTCAGGATTCTGATGGAAAAGGTGATGTTTGGAGGCAAAATTCGCGAAGATCATAAAATCCGGGAAAATACATGGAAAATTCTATTTTTCTAGAAGACGAAGATTGCTAGAAGGGGAAGTGGAGATGGGCCACAGGGGGCCCACACCACCCCCTGGCCATTCGCCAACACCTTCTGCTCCTCGTTGGGTTCGACACTCTTACTTATAGAAAATATTGCGATACACCCCCTATACTTGTGGGTCATCAGTTTCTTTTACTTAAGTTATATACTTGACTTGGGATTCAGGGTTTGTGGTAGATAATACCTTGATATCATCTTTAAAATATTAAGTCTTCATCCTTGAGTTGCTACAGGAAATACCATGTAATGATCTCTAGAAGATCAAGTATTCCTTATTAAGTAGTGTGTTGTGACTTAGTTTTATTACATTTGATCTACCCTTAGATCAAATTATATTACCCAAAGATAAGGTTTTAGCAAAGGTCATATTGAAACTTATCGTAGTCAACTTGATGATCTACTTCAGTTCCACCAAGTTAAGAGAAGCTTCAATCTCTTTGACAAGTTTTATTCAAAAGCGCGAAAATTATCCGGATTTTTTATGCATGAATGCAATGCACACACCTTATCTTAGATTATTTCTAAGCTCTAATGCTGGGGTGTTACAGACTCTCCCCCTTAAAATAAACTTCGTCCCCGAAGTTCGTACTCTCTTGCATTTCGGAACGAGGTGTTGACTTGTATTGATCACGACATTTCTTAACTCCATTGTGATCATAATTGGGGATAATTGTGGTATCCCGTATCCAGATTTTTTTCCGTGAATCCTCTTCATTCCGACAATATCCACTATTGTTTCTAAGTTACCCTATAGTTCCTTTTACTATATGTATTTGGGTTTACGCCCTTACAGTCCTATTTAGAATTGGTTTTGGACACATTTTGTCCCTTCCAATAAGGTTTTCCTACTACTATACACTAAACTATTTTAGTATGATCTCCTCCTTCTTAAGGACAACTTATGATTTGTTTCTTTTAGAACTAGTCCACTAGGTTTAATCTATTATATCTCCTTCAATCTTTCATCAGGACATACTCTCGGAAATACTTTATAATGATGGCTTCTTATAACCTTATGAGAATAAGGCTTAACCTCATCATGACTTTGTACTACTTCTCCAACCTTTAGACAGAAAATTAGACAACAACACTTCAGTGTTTATTGTTTACTGTCCCCCTTGGGGTTTCCTAAGGGCCTCTAAATTAAATGTAGAATACCCATTAACTCCATAGTTAGGATATTGGTTCCCGTCTAGCTTATACTTTACTTTTGGAAGACCTCACGGGGAAACATATGGTAAACCCACCCATTTGTGGATACCAGTGTGAATGCCCTGACTTCTTAAATGCATATACGAAACATATTATACAACTAATAATGTCTTGACTTACCACTTGCTTCATTTCGGTTGACTAGAGTCATGGTCTCAAATTTCCGTTTTCCTGAAGATGTACCCTCTTGAATTACACCCTCCTTTGAAGATAATCCAGTGGATTTTAGGTTTCCTCCTACGGATGTTCCATATTTCTTCCGATGTTCTGGACAACATGATTTCTTGTGTCCTATAATTCCACACTTGTCACACTTTCCTAGAAATGCTCTTGCATTTCTCCTCACTAGAGTGGGATAGATGTTTGGACTAGATGGTAGCCCCACTATTGGTCCTATTCCTCCTGTTAACAACCCACGAGTTAACAGTCGGTTTAGACAGTTCATCATCATGTGTCCAGGTTCTCCATATTGGTAACATAATATCTTAGGGTTTGGGCGCTCCTTAATAATGTGGCCCCTGATTCCACAATTGTGACATATCTTCTATGTGTTGTACATCATATGTGGATCCGGACAATTCTTCATCATATGTCCTTGGACCTGACATGTTCTGGTCTACTTTTGAACTTTCTTCCTCTTTCCTTTGGGTACAACAAGCTCATCACCTTCTGATATATGTGCACTATCCAATAATTCCTAGAATTCCTTTGTACTCACAATCCTAAGCTACATCCTTATAACTGCTTGTAGTCCCTTCATGAACTTCCTTTGTCGTTTTGCCTCCATGTTTACTTCCGCACTAATGTACTTGGATAAACGATTAAACTCCCGTACATGTTTCAGAACTAGAAGATTCTTCATTTCTAAAGTTTCATCCTCCTTCTTTTTCCCATTGTTCCGATGAACAAATTCTTCATGAAACTTCTTTTTGCACTCAGCCCAGGTACTAACATCTTCTCCCATTGTTGTGAACCTTGACTTCTCCCAATACGTGACTGCGGTTCCGGTCAATAGATAAGTTGCATACCACACCTTTTCTTCATCCTCACATCCCACACTTTTAAGCTTCCGAGATGTATCCATTAACCAGTTTTCCACCTCCAAAGGTTCTTCTACCATGGAAAAACTCCAGGGCTTGGTTTGTAAGAAATCCACTAGTTTAACCCCTGGATGTAATTCCTCAGGTTGCTTCACTTGCATTTTGTTTAAAGTCTCCTGATAGAATTTATTCTGCCTCCCTATTTCAGCCTTTCTTCCATCTTCCATACCCTTCATATACTGAAGAACTCCTTCGTTGGGAATTAAATGCGGCATTTGAATTTCTACTTCCTTTGGAATTTCCTCACGAACCTCCTTTTGTTATGTCGGCATTATCTAATGATCCTTCATCTTCCTATCATCAGAGTGATAATTCGCCTCTCCCTCACGTGAACCCATTTTCCCCTCTAGACCTGTACATCAAGTAAGAACTCCATGAAATAGCATGCATATGCCCATAAAGTTCCACTTCATGCATAGACCTAGTCAATCAAGAAGATCCAAGGAAACACCAAGAAATCCAAATGTGGTATATATAACACACATCATTCTAAGCCTGGAATATAGTAGTTGAGTATAATACCTCTAGAATTCAGGCTTAGCTGTGTAGTATATGACACCTCCTGATATAGGTTTACCTCGTGATACTTAGCACTTAGGGGTTAAAATACTCTTTGTCTCAATATTTACCCAAATTGCCCAATTGCAATTGGATAATTTTGAGCAAAGTGGTCTCAATTTGGTTTTGATAAGCCTCTTACCTTTCTACAGACTACCAATTTTCTATTCTATCGTAAACTATCCTCACATGATCTCTTAAAACTACTAACAAAGTTGTAGTTACTACCTTAATCCAACAATCATCATAATATTATAATACCTATGATTTCTATCATAGACCAAAACTGTTCTTTACTTACTATTGTTATAAGATTATTAGCTAAGTGATAATCCTAATTACACACTTATCATGGTCTCAGAGCTATTTTCACCATGAACTTGTTACGATCTACCTAATCATCATGATTGAAGAGCTACCCTCACCATGATGACTCTTCTTCTTAGCTTACTATTAATGATTCTTAACAAAATACTACTGCATCACATGGAATTCTAAAGTGAATGCCACATGATTTACTTCCAATTGTATCAATACACACTCTAATGGTCTACCATGTATGGTATAGTGGGATTAACTAGTGGTAAGATTCTGCTACTTCATAGGGACTCTAAATATAGACTCCATCACTAATACTACTCCACATGATATCCTAATCTTAGTCCTAATCTTCTTTGATATTTTATCTTACTTAAGATGTCTTAATGGTGTTATACATATTTAGAGCCACACTAAAATGGCATTTTTCTAGAGAAGACATATAACTAATCCTTAAGAAAGATGATAAGAACATCCAACTTAAGTGTGACAAGATTTATGCTCAAGTGGATATCCATCACAAGTCTTGGTTTAGATAAGATGCCTCCTATAGTCACTATCCAACCTACAAATCTCCTAAAAGGGTTTTAATCCTAAGGTCAAAGCATATGCTCTGATACCAGCTGCGGTGACCCAGCATACCACTACATGATGTAGTACACTATAGTCATTGACATAACACCAATGAAACACCATTCACTAGTATTACATCCCTCAGAGTGGTACAACAGAAACACAGCAGGTCCAAGACATGACTATGGATTACAACTCGACTCTTTACAAAAGATCCAGAGAAACCACTAGGTTAAAGAGATAGCAAGAACTTCTTACAAAGCAAAACCAGAAATAATAACTCAGAACTATCTGGTAACTAAGACTAGTATCTAAACTACATGGCTTGCCATTGCTGCTATTGCAATGCTCTACAGAAGTAGGTTTCATGGCTAGAGTATCTACTCCTATCTACTCAGGGACTTCGTCTTTACTTCAGTCGATGTATTTGTTGACTTTATTGAAGAACTTGAGTTGTCGATGATGGTTTCTGGAGCAGACATTGATGTTGACGTCGTCTTCGTTAGCTTAGAACCTAGCAAGGGTTAAGAAGGTATGGTTGAGTACGGGCGTACTTAGCAAGTTCACTAAAAAGGAGTGTATGATGCACTATCTCTACAGCCACAGACCATAGGTCGTAGGCAATGCAGGTTTTTGTAAACATTTCTTGAAAGGTTGCTTTTATACTAAAAACTATGTCCGACAACCTTCACAGGTTGACCAGAACCTTCATGGGGTTCCTTTCCTGCCGCGTTCGTAGCTCCTTCCCAGAACAGGGAGTAACATGTCACAATTCTTACACTCTGCAGAGGTGCATCACTTTTCCCATAAGAGACCTTAGCCTTGTTGCACAACCAAGCCACGAGCTTGTCCACACTTCCTTGGTATGGGGCCCAGTCTAAGATCCAAGCCAGTACTGCCCTCTCCGCGACCCCGCATGAAGACACGATCCCCCGAGACGACTACCATGTTTACTCTTTGGGTAGCCTCTCGGAGAGTCCGTACGCAACTCTGTTTGGCGGTCACCATCAGCTATGGTGAACTCAGACCCAGACAGAGATGCACGGATAATCTAGACACCAAGATCGCGGGGAACTGAGGGGTCCCACCCATGTGCTGGATTCTCCACGAGAAATCAATAGCCCCACGATAAGGTCATTCGTCCATGCGAAAGGGAGAAGATACAACTGACTTTCCCGTCCCATTCCAAGTCTTATGGTTGACGCGTAATATACAGCGCTAGAATCACTAGTGACATTGGTTGTTAAGTCCTAGATATTATGTTCCTTTACCACTAGAACTATATCAATAGATTATTACCATTTGGTAAATAATCCATAATCATCTTATTATGAAAATAGTATTTTCTGACCTTTTTAAAATGCAGGTGATGACAACATTTGAGTTACACGCATTTGATAAAAATAATCAAAGGACATGCGCAAGTTGTGAACTTGCTTTTTGTGATTGCAAGAATATGCACTCACGGTCTTCGAGATACTAGAAGATCCAAATTCTGTAAATAGCATCATTGGTCTGACAAGGGCAAATGTTTAAAGAAGCAAGATGCAATTATGCATAAGTAATGTAATGCAGTTTGATAAACGTGAATCCCCGGAATAATTGTACCTGATCTAGGGTTTGCAAGCTGGTGGTGATATCTTTAGAATGTGTTACACTTTTATACTTGCTTCACACTTGTGCTTCTTATTAAGGCTTGTGAGTGTGTGAGACAATATGTAAATACAATAAGTAGCATGCAATACTAAAGTACTCAAATGGGGCATGGTATCTAAAAGATTTCTTAAGTAAGATTATTAATCAATTGGGGCTTTTAGAAAAACATATGCAAGGATTAATTTTAATATTACTTAAAATAGTTAGACCTATGTTAACGTCATTTAAACATCAATTGAACTTGTTGTTACACTTTTAGACTTAAAATAAGTAATGTAGTAAAGATTTATATATTTTTAATGAATTAAAATAAAAGAAAAGAGTTTAAATAAGATTTATTAGACCTTTACCTTTTATTTCAGTTAAATTATGAAAGATGAAAATTTTAAGGTGTAGATAATATTTTTGTGATCATTTTGGTATATTATAGGTATTTTGATGACTTATAAATAATAAGATATGATTTTTATAGGTTTTGTTACTTAATAACACTTAATAAATAATAAATATTAGTTAAGTTATACAAAAAGGTATAAAATAACTTTATAAGTCTTTATTTTGTTTTTCTAATATTTTTTATATATTATATTTATTTTTATGAATTTTAAATAATAGAATATATTTATTAGGATTTATCCCTAATAGATTATTTACTAGTAAATACTAATGATTTTATTTAGGTTGGAAAATAAGGTATGATAATAGATTTATATTATAGAATTTATTTTTCTAAACATTTTGATATATTATATATATTTTTCTAAATTACAGAACAAAAGTTATTCAATTTATAAGATTTAATCATTTTCCTAAATTCCTGAAATATATCTTTAATCGAATTTATGTTGTTTATTCTTTTTTAATTGAACTTTACACCGTAGAGTACTTTTTATACCGCCTTAAACCAACCCTAGGTCACTGACCAATGGGGTTAGTGGCCACATCATTACCAGAACTAAAAATAATGAAAAAAAGGCCTTATGACATCGGTAGGACGTCATGCTGACGTCACCCTAGTTTGATCCTCCCAGATGGATGATTGATCGAGAGCTCGCATGGAAAAACAGAGGTCACTATGTGGTAGAGTAGACCAAGGCAGGTCTAAGGGTGGTGTCGCCGCCCCTTTTTGGTCACCAGAGGTACTCCGACGACCAATTTCTGCGGCGGCCGACGGCAGCGCACGACAGTAAGGTGGCTAAGAGCGCGAGGAGGAAATCAAGAAGGTGCACAAGCACCGGTAGCTCACCACGAAGCTGAAGAGCGCGATGACAAGGTCGGAGGAGCGTTGTAGCGGTGGGAATCGACGACGACCAGCAATGTCTAACGATGGGAACGAAGTGTCGATTGGTTCGACAGAGATCTCCCTGGCTCCTGTGCCTAGGCTAGGAAGAACAAGATGACTGGGCGAGTTTGGTGGTGTGCTCGGAACTTCTAGGGGAGCTACGGAGCGACGACGTTGAGCGGCTCCGGCGAGGTAGGGTTTTGTCACAGAGAGAGAAAGAGAGCGAACGAGGGGGATTGAGGATGAGGATAAGCGAGAGTGTTGCTGTGGCGTTCTTATCCCCTCCTGGTGATGGCAACACGAATCTAGACGAGGTCTACGTCATGGCACGGCGGCGGACGACGGAGCTCCGGCCAGCGAGCTGTCTGTGTGCATAACGGTGACGACGGCGGCCTTTTTGCAAGAAACCCCCTGGCCAAATCTCTGTCTCAACCCGCGGTCCTTCCTTCGGTCCCACATGTCATCTAGAGGAAGACTACTGGGTTGGTACTGGTGTTGGGCTACAGCTGTTAGGCCGGTGTGGGTGGTAGATAGAGGGGTGAGGAAATGGGCCTCGTGCCAGATTTGGTCTACTCTGTATTTTTTCTGTTTCTAATTCTTTTCTTTATTCTGTTTTATATTTTCTGTTTTCCCTTTTTTTACAAGACCTTTTTAAATTTGAATTTCTTCGGGGGTTTAAATATCCAGAGATTTTGTAGGTTATAAATATTATTGTATAAAGGAATTATAACTATTTCCCCTGCATTTCTTATTGTGTATAAGATATTCATAATTATATGAAGGGTTCTTTTATTTAGTAAAGTAAGTATAATTTAGGGTTTTAGGGATTTACTTCCTATAAGAAAACTTTATAGAAATTATTTGTATTACCACTAAAAGAATGTAATACTAGTGGTTTAAGAGGCTAATGATTTATGTGTATAAAATTTTATTAATACTCAACCTCATAAAGGAATTATATATATATAATATAAGTTATTAATCCTTGTGGTTCATAATATGATGATTTGATTTTCATGGTTCTCCATATTTGGTGATTTGCCAAATCCACTTCTACTTGATTTGTAGAGTTTAGAATTATCATGTATTTTAGGAAGGTTCAGTTGACTCATATTCTATTATGAATATGGATAAGGATAAAGGTTTATGGACACTACTTCTAATTCTATGAGTAGATTTGATATCTCCACTTAGAGTGAGATATTGGAATTACTTATTAATGTGATCCTGATAGTTTTATCATTCTATGTTTCTATTAACTTCCTTAAATCTATCTTGCAACTACTTCCAAGGTTTGCAAGATTATACTCCTCTCTATATCACATGTGATATCAATCCTCTCAAATAGGTATGGTATTGCTCTCCACAATACAAGTTTGTTCTTGTATTACCTTGGTTAAACTATTATACTTCCAACTACTCCTACAACTTATGTTATATACTTCATTATACTCTAATACTACTAACTTTCTCATAGTTTCACAATTACAATCTAAACTCTTCGGTTTAAATACTTCTTCTAATTAACTTATGAATTCATTAAATCTTCCAACATCAGATGGTTTTATCTCCACTAAGGATCACATTACATTGATGATGGCATACTTCATCATAGCTAGTTCCCCTTCCTTACTAATTTAAGTAAGGTCTTTGGAAGGTTAATATAATAGGTCAAAGGCTATGAGTCAATAAGTGCTAGGTCAAGAATTGATCACACACATTGATGATCAATAGACACTAGGACTTGGTTAAATAGGATTGTCATCTATTAACATGACACTAAGGGTACGTGATGGATGGTCTTAGCTTGACTCCTATTTCTACTCTATTTGTGATAAGAGTTAATGTTTAAGAATTACCATGGTACCTATGCTAAGAGTCACTATAGCAACAAGTGTTTCAAGATTTAGTTATGAGTTTATTTTACTTAAGTTATATACTTGACTTGGGATTCAGGGTGTGTGGTAGATAATACCTTGATATCATCTTTAAAATATTAAGTCTTCATCCTTGAGTTGTTGCAGGAAATACCATGTAATGATCTCTAGAAGAGAAAGTATTCCTTCTTAAGTAGTGTGTTGTGACTTAGTTTTATTACATTTGATCTACCCTTAGATCAAATTATATTACCCAAAGATAAGGTTTTAGCAAAGGTCATATTTAAACTTATCGTAGTCAACTTGATGATCTACTTCAGTTCCACCAAGTTAAGAGAAGCTTCAATCTCTTTGACAAGTTTTATTCAAAAGCACGAAAATTATTCGGATTTTCTATGCATGAATGCAATGCACACACCTTATCTTAGCTTATTTCTAAGCTCTAATGTTGGGGTGTTACAGGTAGTCCAAGGTATTTAAGCGGAAAGCTAGAGCGTGTAACTACCTCGGTGAATTACACTCTTAGTTAATGCCTAGATGAACGAAAATGGTTAAAATAGTACGGTGGGGCCCAGGGCCACTCACGGTAGACCTTTCGGCCGTCCTAACCACTTTCAGACAACGGGACAAGAACGAGCGGCGTAATCGGCAGGCGAAGGGATCAACTACATACACAAATGAGTATGTATGCAAGCCACATACAACAGTCCTCAGAGCCATTCCATCTAAAAGAAATAGAAATATTGCAACGCCATACGGCAAGATCCAAATGTCCTAGATAGATATAATAATTTAGGATAGCTCCTCATACATCACACATCAGAGTATCAAGCGGAAGCGGAAAACAAGATCCGAGTACGGATAAGAAGCAAATTGGCATAAGATGCCCCATAAATAAACACATCCCGCCCACAGATCTCACGGATCCCCGTTTCCGGAATCTCTACACCGAATGATCGTTGCCAACATCATCTGTCTCTTCCACCCAGTATCCATCTTGCGGGTACACCTGTTCATCTGAATCCAACAATTTATCGTGTGAGACCCTAGGGGTACTCAGCAAGTCTTTATGCCGCTAAAGGGGACACAACCTAGGGTGACGCAATTGCAGCAAAAGATAATACCTAACGATTCTACAGATACTCGCTAACCATCCGCCTAACCAATGATAGACGAATGTCCGTGAATTAAGAGCAACAGTTATAACAGTATAATTAACAGATCCATCCTCCTCCTCGCTTACCAACGAGGAAGCGGACGAACAACCCCCATCATCCGTTGGCAGTTTTATTAACCATTCCGTGAGTATTGCACTATTTACTAGTCAAGTACTTAGTCAAATTAAAAGCGGTACTTTAGTTATACTTGTCTATGATCGAGAAACTGTGCTCCAAGTCGTCCATAACCGCGGACACGGCTTTCAGAAAGATTTACCCTGCAGGGGTGCACGAATAGAAACACACACTCGATCAACCTCGGAAAAACAAAATCAAAACCCAACGAGGCATTCACGACAAAGCAATCACAGGATTCAGAAATATTTCAGGGGGCCACCCCATTAAGCTACCCGCAACGAAGTTGGCCGGCTCCGAGACGGACCCAAGGTTTGTGTGGACGGCGGTAAACGACTAGGAACCCGAAAATGTGACTGGGCTTGTCGATACAGCGAAAACGTGTCACGATCCAAAACAGTACAGGTGCTCCTCGCACAATCTTAAATAAAGCAGTAACATGGCATAAGTACAGAATAGTAATAAAGCCCCAAACTAATTGTGGCCCCAAGAAATAAGAATGAATCAAGCTCTAGCTCAGGGGGGTCCATAAGGCCTCCCAGATGTGGATAGTGCGAATAGTCAAGGAACAGGAATCAAGTACTCGGTGTCCTACGGGACACAAGTGAGCATGAAAAACCAAATAGCAGATATTGCTCACCGGTGCCTCTTTCATTAGTTATCCCATTACTACTCAGTTTATGTTGTTTAGGTACCTCGTTATTCCTCAGACACTCACATACCCTACACATGCTTTTCTATGACTCGCATGGCTCAAACAACTCCTGTAGTAATGGCTCATGGGATGGAGGAACAAGCTTCGGTGGGGTTTAAAAGTAAAGGCTATGCAGTACTTGGGATTCAATTTAATGCAATCGCGACTCAATGATGCAAGAATAAGATAGAGGCAATCGGTACTGTATGTATGTAAGCATGTGGTAGTGCTTGTCTGGCAGCTCAGTTGAAGTGAGAGATGGATCTGGGTAGTACTCCTGTGATTCCTGGTAATTCTCCTGCTGGGCGTCTATCCGAAGAAGAACCAAACAAACAAGGGCCAACATAAATAAAGTACACAAGCATATGAATTAAAATGCGACAAGCAAACAAGCATGCCATGATGAATGATGCACAGTTTGCATGGCATTAAAGTAGCATGGCAAAGGTGGGGTGTGGATACAAGAAATAAAGCATTTTATTATTTATTTAACCAAGTTTTATTGTCATAAATAGTTCAGATTTTTAATAATGACATGATGCATGCTTCAGTTCAGAACAAGGACTACATAGATAGAACGGGCTCGTCGCGCTGATCGATTTAGACATATTATTTGTCAAATTTGGAGTTATAAAACAAAAGTTATTAATTAAATAAGGAAAAGGGCATTTTATTGTAATTTTAATCATCTCGAAATTTTAAATTGTTCAAACATTATTTTGAATGGCATATTTGAATTCCTCACATTTTTCTGATTCCAAAACATATATTACTTGTATTATTTGGATTTGTATTTTAAAAATTATTTAAATCTGAATTGGATTTGAATTTAAATCAATTTGGAAAAGGTTTAAATAAAAACAGACAAACGGGAAACATTTTACACCGCAGGTAACTCTAGCCTAGACGCTGACGGGTGGGGACAATGCGGACTGGGGCCACGCGCGTGAGAAAAACGTTTTTCACCGGGGCAGAGGCTAGCCGAGGGGCTGACGTGCGGGCCCGACGGTGAAGCTGGCCCCACGTGACAGCGAGGGGCGTGGGTGAGCCCGTCGCTCAGCGGGGACGGAGCGCGGGTTGAGAGCCGGGTCTGCTGGGGGGTTTTCTGCAAATTGCCAAGCGGCTGACAGGTGGGGACACTAGGGCTGCTGGGGACCTGGGCGTGATCGCCAAATAGCGCGGGGGTCCTATTTGCAAAACGGCTGCGCGAGCGCTGTCTGAATCTGACGCCGTTTCTCTGAACTTCGACGACGACTGACGACGGTGCGGACTTCCGGCGAAGGTGGCGTCGCGTCCGCGGCGAGAGAGCTCTGGCCAACGAAAGTTGTAGAGGGGGGCTTCGGCTACGGATTTCGTTTAGGGAGGGTCAGCGGTGGCGGGCTGTGCTGGTCGAGGCTCGTCGGCGAACAGAGGGGAAAGCGCTACCTCGGACTGCACTACGGCGGAGCACCTCGCCGGCGGGGGCCAAATACTAGCGGCGCAAGGCACGAGGAGAGGGGGAATGCAGGAGGGAACGAGGGGAAGCTCACCTCGATCGATCCCCACAGGTCTCGAGGCAGGAGGTGGTCGGAGCAGAGGGGACGGCGAGGACGCGGCGGTGCTGCAGGCGGCGCTCGGTCGTGGGCTAATGCGGGCGATCCTGGGGTCTTCCAACTGGCGGGATCGTCGACACGGACTGCGGCGGCGCTCCCCGGCGTGTCCCCGGTCACCGGCGAGGACGGCAACGGCGACGGGCCCTCAGACTGGCGGCGGCAGGGAGGAGAGAAGAGAGGGACGGGCAGGCGGCTAGGGTTAGGGAGGAAGCGGCTCGGCGCGAGGATAAGGAGGAGGCTGGCGCACGGGAGGCGTAGCTGACGCGGCAGACGGAGGGGGGACGGCCACCTGCTCCCCGCCGCTGCTTCCGTTTGCTGCTGAGAGAGAGGGGGCGACGGCGTTAGACGGGGGAGAAGAGGAACAGGGCAGCGTCGGCGCCGAATCGGTACGGGCTGGGGAGGTGGGCCGAGAGATGGGCCGCGATGGGCGAGGCCACTGGTGGGCTGCTGGCTGCGCTGCAGGTAAGGTTCTCTCCTTTTTTTTATTCATTTCTTTTTGTTTTAACATTTGATTTGATTTGTATTTTTGATTAATTTCAGATTTAAGCCAGCCCAAGAATTTATCTTTTTGGGAGTTTTTGCATATTGGAATAATGGAACAGGGCTAGCTAGGGAGTGAGAGAAAAGGCTTGGATTGGGCTAAGATGAGGTGGAGGAAAAATAATCATGAAAAGAGAAAGAAAGGAGTATGGGAGGAATCCTTCATATAAATCACAATGGAAAAAATAAAGAACAAGGTGCTAATGATAGGATGGGGATGGTGGAATGTAAGGGGATGGTCCACAAAGAAAAGATCCAATAAAACAAAAGGAAAACCAAAGAGATAAAGATGGGGAGGAATGTTGCATGGCCCATGCAAAAATAATAATGCCATGATTTATTTTGTGAAAATAATATTAATATGATGGCATTGATCTTATGCATTTCCAAGAAGTGGAGTAAAGCCAAGCAAAGGAATTTAATGGACTAGATCCACCCTATTGCCCATGAGCTAGAGAAATCCAAAATAAAGACAAACAAGCTCATGGTCTAGTAGGATGGTGGAATTATAAAGTGGTGGAAAAGAAAGGTGATGGAATTGAAATAAAAGATATGCCCCCAACTCAACTTGGGCATTGAACAATATATCAATAACCAAATACAATATCAAGAGGCAAATACAATTAATAATGCATATTATAGAAGAACCAAAAGAAAAAGGGATTTATATGATGCTCAAATGCAAGGTGGCATGATGACATGAGCATGATATAATTATGATGCAATAATAATATATATGAAGTAGCCAATATCTTACTAGGACAAGTAGCATTACAATTGTTAGACAATTGGGATGCTACAACTCCCCCCCACTAAACAGGAATCTCGCCCCGAGATTCTTGGAAGAAGAAGACTCAAAGAGGGTAGGATACTTGGCACGGAGCGAATCTTCACATTCCCAGGTGGCTTCATCAACGGAATGGTGCGACCACTGCACATTACAGAACTTGATGGACTTGTTGTGAGTCCTTCTTTCTGCGACTTCAAGAATTTTTGTGGGGTGCTCTTGATAAGACAGATCTTCTTGGAGATTAATGAGTTCATGGTCCACGGTCCTGCCGGGATCCTTGAAGCACTTCTTGAGTTCAGAGATGTGAAAAACATCATGGACTTTGAGTTGTTCAGGGAGCTCAAGAGCATAAGCAACTTCTCCTCTTCTTCCACAAATTTTGAAAGGACCGATGTATCTAGGAGCCAGCTTTCCTTTGATACCAAAGCGGTGCGTGCCTCTCATGGGAGTGACACGAAGATAAACGAGATCACCAGGGACATACTCCATATCCGTGTGCTTTCTATCATAATTTCTCTTCTGGCGACTTTGAGCAACCTTCAGATTTTCAAGAATGATGTGAACTTTCTCCTCCGCTTGAGTTACAATGTCGGGGCCAAACAATATTCTTTCACCTACGCCCGACCAACCAATCGGAGTTCTGCACTTGCGACCATAGAGAGCCTCAAATGGTGCCATCTTTAGACTTTTCTGGAAACTGTTGTTGTAAGAGAATTCAGCATAAGGAAGACATTCTTCCCACGTCATGCCAAAAGAGATAACGTAAGCACGGAGCATATCTTCCAGAATCTGGTTGATCCTTTCGACTTGTCCTTGCGACTGAGGGTGGTAAGCTGTGCTGAAGTTTTGTTTTGTTCCCAAAGCATTTTGGAAACTTCCCCAGAACTTGGAAGTGAAGATGCTTCCACGGTCTGAACTGATCTAAAGAGGAACTCCATACAGAGAGACAATTCTGTTGATATAGAGTTCAGCCAACTGAATTGCAGAAATTGTTTCCTTGACTGGAAAGAAGTGAGCTACTTTGGAAAGCCTGTCAATGACAAAAAAGATTGCATTGTTGCCCTTCTGCGACCTTGGAAAACCAGTGATGAAGTCCATCTCTACTTTTTCCCATTTCCATTCCGGAGGCTTCAATGGCTGTAGAAGACCGGAAGGTTTCTGATGGACAGCTTTGACTCTGCGACAAACATCGCACTCTGAGACATACTTGGCACAATATCGTTTCAAACCAGGCCACCAATATTGTGTTTTCAAGTCCATGTACATCTTAGTGCTTCCAAGGTGGATAGAAAGAACAGAATCATGCGCCTCCTTGAGAACTTGCTCTCTTAAACCCGGGTAGTTCGGAACAAACATCCGGTGTTCAAAGAAAAGAGTGCCTTGGTCATCTACGTGGAAAGACTCATACTTCGGAAGTTGAATGTTGGAAATGATCTTTTTAGTGTAAGGATCCCCAAGCTGAATGGAACGAACTTTTTCTTCCAAGAGAGGTGTTGCTAGAAGGTTCAGAAGATACCCTTGATCCACAATTTCAAGGTTTAGCTTGCGGAATTCCTCGCACAAGAGAGGCTGTTGTTCTTCCACCATGAGATTGTTGACATAAGCTTTTCGGCTGAGAGCATCTGCCATGACATTGGCTTTGCCCGGGGTGTAGTTGATGGTCAAATCGAAATCATTTATTGTTTCAATCCACCTCCTCTGACGAAGGTTGAGATCAGGCTGTGTGAAGATATACTGCAGACTCTTGTGATCAGAAAAGATCTCACAACGGTTGCCAAGCAAGTAATGCCTCCATACTTTCAAAGCAAAGACAACCGCTGCGAGTTCGAGGTCATGTGTAGGATAATTGATCTCATGCATCTTCAACTGTCGAGAGGCATAAGCAACAACTTGTTTTTCTTGCATAAGGACCGCACCCAATCCTTGCAAAGCAGCATCACAGAATATTTGGAAAGGCTTTGATGTATCTAGAGGAACTAAGACTGGTGTGGAACTGAGCTTCTCTTTGAGTGTTTCAAAGCTTGCATGACATGCAGGAGTCCAAAGGTATTTCTTGCCTTTCTTGAGGAGATCGGTAAGAGGCTTCGCAATCTTTGAGAAATTTTGAACAAATCGACAGCAGTAACTGGCCAAACCAAGGAAACTCCGGACTTCTTTGACATTTATGGGTGGAAGCCAGTCCATAATTGTCTTAATAGTTTCTGGGTTGACGGCAATGCCCTTGGCAGAGATGACGTGACCAAGGTAGGTGACTTGAGGCAGCCAAAACTCGCACTTGGAGAACTTTGCATACAGGCGGTTCTCACGAAGCTTGTTTAGGACACACCGAAGGTGTTCTTCATGTTCTTCCTTAGACTTAGAATAGACTAGAATGTCATCCAAATAGACCACAACGAATTTATCAAGATACTCCATGAAAACCAAGTTCATAAGCCTCGAGAAGGTGGCACGTGCGTTGGTGAGACCGAAAGACATGACCGTGTACTCATATAGGCCATAGCGGGTGGTGAAAGCTGTTTTGGGAACATCTTCCTTGCGGATCTTGATTTGATAATAACCACTTCTCAAATCAAGCTTAGAGAATACCACAGCTCCAGCTAGCTGATCGAAGAGATCATTAATCCGTGGAAGGGGATATTTATTCTTGATGGTTTTAGCATTGAGTGCCCGATAGTCAACACAAAGTCTATCAGTCTTGTCTCGCTTCTTCACAAAGATGGTTGGACTACCCCAAGAAGAAGTACTGTGCTGAATGAAACCCAACTTCTCTTGTTCATCCAACTAACGTTTAAGTTCAGCCAACTCAGCAGGACCCATTTTATAAGGCCGCTTGGAAATAGGAGCGGTACCAGGTTCAAGTTCAATGACAAACTCAACCTCACGATCCGGAGGCATACCTGGCAACTCTTCAGGAAAGACATCTGGAAATTCACAGACTACAGGAACACTCTGAATACCTTCCATAGCATCATCATTCAGAGCCGCCAAAGAATAAAGCTGAATTGCAGGAGTCAGACTTGGAGAATAGACTATATGGCCTTCAGGAATTTTCAGAGAAACCGAACGTTCAGCACAATCAATCACAGCTGCATTTGCTGTCAACCAATCCATGCCCAAGATAACATCAATATCAGAATTGCCCAGAATAATTAAGGAAGCCGGAAACAAAGAGCCACCAATCTCAATTTGATTGCCATGGCTGATATGAGCAGCCCTCATGTTTGACCCAGAAGATTGTACCACAAGACGATGCAATAAAGGAACCATAGCCAGATCTTGCTCATGAGCAAACTTGTGAGAAACAAAAGAATGCAAAGCACCAGAATCAAACAAAACTCATGCAGGAACTGAGTTAACAGGAAGGATACCCATGACAACTCCAGGTGCATGCTCAGCTTGAGCGGCGTTGACACAGTTGGCACGAGCAACCGTAGACCCCGGCTTAGTGTTGATGTTGAGAGCCCGAGGTGGAGGTGCACGAATCATAGGAGAACTTGCCGCATGTCTTGGAGGTGGTGGTGGAAGAGCTTTGTTGTTCATTGGACAATTCCAGTGCTGATGCCCAGTGTTTCCACAAGTATAGCAAGCACCAGGTGGACGTGGAGCAACGTAGCCAGGGACTCCGCCAGGCGCTCCAGGGTAGTTGTGGTTGTAGCCCCTGGGAGCCGCAGTGAAGGAGTTTGGTGGCCTTGGTGCGTAGCTTGAAGGTCTTGGTGGAGCAAGGAGCGACGGTGGGGTGTTAGGAACCCAGACACGACGCTTAGAAGGAGCTGTCATAGCAGAAGAGCTTGCTGTATCACGGCTGTGTTTCTTTGACTCCTCAAACACTTGCCTACTTGCTTCTTCCTGGAGAGCTGTGTGCTAAAGTTCCAGGAAAGATGTCGGCCTTGCATGAGTGATTGCATATTTGATGGAAGCATTGAGGCCTTGCCGAAACCTCTTTTGCTTTTTCTTGTCATCAGAGATCTCATCGCCACCATAACGAGAAAGGTTCATGAAGTTTCTGATGTAGGTGTTGACATTGTCAGTGCCCTGCTTGAGGTTGAGAAACACTTCCTTCATCCTTTCCATGACAATTTCTGACAGATATTGCTCTTTGAAAGCAGCAGTGAACCGCTCCCAAGTAGGATGAAAACCAGAAAGATCTGCCTTGAGATAATTTTCCCACCAGAGAGCTGCATCTCCCTTCAGAAGGTGAGTAGCACACTTGACCCATTCTTGCTCGGGAACATCCGCAGTCATCAGCAACCTTGACACTTCACGCAGCCAATCATCCGCATCAAGTGGCTGATCAGACACCTCAAATTGGCGTGGGTTGAACTTGAGAAAGCTCTTGATGTCTCCTCGCTTGGGAGGTGGAGGTAGCGGAACAAACTCATTCCTCCTCACGCTTTCCTCGAAGCGTTGCTGGTTCTGCTGCATAGTGCCCAGAGCATTTGCAATACTTGCCAAAACAGCCCCGAGTTCAGGTGGTATATCCTCCTCAGAATGGCGTGGTGGTGCCATCCTGTGATTGATATAAAACACAAGTCAGTACTATAATGGAGAATGATAATAATCCAAAATAGTACCAAAATGGAATTAATCAAGACTAAAGAATGCAATTCATGAGATGATATTAAAATATCAGCAAAGTTCAAGGCAACTAGAAGATACTAAGCATAACGCACACGACTGAACAAGGAGTGTGGTATACAAACTAACAAAGAAAAAATTTCCGCAAATTTCGGCATTAAAATACCACTAAATGCGCAAAACCACTTAACGAATCAAGATTAGTAACTCTACTAGTTCAATATACAAAAGCAGATGATCAAAGTAGTGGTATGGTCAAGACTCCATCCCGCACTCAAATCATTACTCCGCACATGAATCAGTAAAACACATATCCCAACACCTTCTTCTTAAGATGAACCTAAAGATTGGTAACTACGAAAAAGAACACCCCAACAAGATAACGTCGGATAACAAAGAGTAAGATAGATCGCATCGGTATACAACGAATCAGAATAGATCGCGTCGGTTTACAAAGGCCTGTCGGTATGGAATGTACCAACAGTTGATAACCAAAAGGCAGATAGTGATAACATTTGGATGCAACAGATAGACAAAGAATTCACACACACACACACACAACACAACCTATGGTACTACGGAACCCAGAACACGTGAATCCTAGTTTGAATTTTTTTTAGAAGAGGATTGAAAACATTACACTTCCTTACCAGAAAAGGGTGGGTGGGTAAGAAGAAAAATGGAAGCAGTCCTACTCTCACGCTTTGTTTTTCCCTAGTATACATAACTACCAAAATATTTGCTAGACTGACAACGACCATTTTTGCTGAGACCCTGAAGGGCGGGATGGCTCTGATACCAATTGTAACTACCTCGGTGAATTACGCTCTTAGTTAATGCCTGGATGAACGAAAATGGTTAAAATAGTACGGTGGGGCCCAGGGCCACTCACGGTAGACCTTTCGGCCGTCCTAACCACTTTCAGACAACGGGACAAGAACGAGCGGCGTAATCGGCAGGCGAAGGGATCAACTACATACACAAATGAGTATGTATGCAAGCCACATACAACAGTCCTCAGAGCCATTCCATCTAAAAGAAATAGAAATATTGCAACGCCATACGGCAAGATCCAAATGTCCTAGATAGATATAATAATTTAGGATAGCTCCTCATACATCACACATCAGAGTATCAGGCGGAAGCGGAAAACAAGATCCGAGTACGGATAAGAAGCAAATTGGCATAAGATGCCCCATAAATAAACACATCCCGCCCACAGATCTCACGGATCCCCGTTCCCGGAATCTCTACACCGAATGATCGTTGCCAACATCATCTGTATCTTCCACCTAGTATCCATCTTGCGGGTACACCTGTTCATCTGAATCCAACAATTTATCGTGTGAGACCCTAGGGGTACTCAGCAAGTCTTTATGCCGCTAAAGGGGACACAACCTGGGGTGACGCAATTGCAGCAAAAGATAATACCTAACAATTCTACAGATACTCGCTAACCATCCGCCTAACCAATGATAGACGGATGTCCGTGAATTAAGAGCAACAGTTATAACAGTATAATTAACAGATCCATCCTCCTCCTCGCTTACCAACGAGGAAGCGGACGAACAACCCCCATCATTCGTTGGCAGTTTTATTAACCATTCCGTGAGTATTGCACGATTTACTAGTCAAGTACTTAGTCAAATTAAAAGCGGTACTTTAGTTATACTTGTCTATGATCGAGAAACTGTGCTCCAAGTCGTCCATAACCGCGGACATGGCTTTCAGAAAGATTTACCCTGCAGGGGTGCACGAATAGCAACACACACTCGATCAACCTCGGAAAAACCAAATCAAAACCCAACGAGGCATTCACGACAAAGCAATCACAGGATTCAGAAATATTTCAGGGGGCCATCCCATTAAGCTACCCGCAACGAAGTTGGCCGGCTCCGAGACGGACCCAAGGTTTGTGTGGACGGCGGTAAACGACTAGGAACCCGAAAATGTGACTGGGCTTGTCGATACAGCGAAAACGTGTCACGATCCAAAACAGTACAGGTGCTCCTCGCACAATCTTAAATAAAGCAGTAACATGGCATAAGTACAGAATAGTAATAAAGCCCCAAACTAATTGTGGCCCCAAGAAATAAGAATGAATCAAGCTCTAGCTCAGGGGGGTCCATAAGGCCTCCCAGATGTGGATAGTGCGAATAGTCAAGGAACAGGAATCAAGTACTCGGTGTCCTACGGGACACAAGTGAGCATGAAAAACCAAATAGCAGATATTGCTCACCGGTGCCTCTTTCATTAGTTATCCCATTACTACTCAGTTTATGTTGTTTAGGTACCTCGTTATTCCTCAGACACTCACATACCCTACACATGCTTTTCTATGACTCGCATGGCTCAAACAACTCCTGTAGTAATGGCTCATGGGATGGAGGAACAAGCTTCGGTGGGGTTTAAAAGTAAAGGCTATGCAGTACTTGGGATTCAATTTAATGCAATCGCGACTCAATGATGCAAGAATAAGATAGAGGCAATCGGTACTGTATGTATGCAAGCATGTGGTAGTGCTTGTCTGGCAGCTCAGTTGAAGT
Organism: Avena eriantha; assembly: GCA_910589775.1. Classification (NCBI taxonomy): domain Eukaryota; kingdom Viridiplantae; phylum Streptophyta; class Magnoliopsida; order Poales; family Poaceae; genus Avena; species Avena eriantha. The sequence continues at coordinate 267,488,312 of OU342740.1, read as the reverse complement.
GAGAGATGGATCTGGGTAGTACTCCTGTGATTCCTGGTAATTCTCCTGCTGGGCGTCTATCCGAAGAAGAACCAAACAAACAAGGGCCAACATAAATAAAGTACACAAGCATATGAATTAAAATGCGACAAGCAAACAAGCATGCCATGATGAATGATGCACAGTTTGCATGGCATTAAAGTAGCATGGCAAAGGTGGGGTGTGGATACAAGAAATAAAGCATTTTATTATTTATTTAACCAAGTTTTATTGTCATAAATAGTTCAGATTTTTAATAATGACATGATGCATGCTTCAGTTCAGAACAAGGACTACATAGATAGAACGGGCTCGTCGCGCTGATCGATTTAGACATATTATTTGTCAAATTTGGAGTTATAAAACAAAAGTTATTAATTAAATAAGGAAAAGGGCATTTTATTGTAATTTTAATCATCTCGAAATTTTAAATTGTTCAAACATTATTTTGAATGGCATATTTGAATTCCTCACATTTTTCTGATTCCAAAACATATATTACTTGTATTATTTGGATTTGTATTTTAAAAATTATTTAAATCTGAATTGGATTTGAATTTAAATCAATTTGGAAAAGGTTTAAATAAAAACAGACAAACGGGAAACATTTTACACCGCAGGTAACTCTAGCCTAGACGCTGACGGGTGGGGACAATGCGGACTGGGGCCACGCGCGTGAGAAAAACGTTTTTCACCGGGGCAGAGGCTAGCCGAGGGGCTGACGTGCGGGCCCGACGGTGAAGCTGGCCCCACGTGACAGCGAAGGGCGTGGGTGAGCCCGTCGCGCAGCAGGGACAGAGCGCGGGTTGAGAGCCGGGTCTGCTGGGGGGTTTTCTGCAAATTGCCAGGCGGCTGACAGGTGGGGACACTAGGGCTGCTGGGGACCTGGGCGTGATCGCCAAATAGCGCGGGGGTCCTATTTGCAAAACGGCTGCGCGAGCGCTGTCTGAATCTGACGCCGTTTCTCTGAACTTCGACGACGACTGACGACGGTGCGGACTTCCGGCGAAGGTGGCGTCGCGTCCGCGGCGAGAGAGCTCTGGCCGCCAAAACGAAAGTTGTAGAGGGGGGCTTCGGCTACGGATTTCGTTTAGGGAGGGTCAGCGGTGGCGGGCTGTGCTGGTCGGGGCTCGTCGGCGAACAAAGAGGAAAGCACTACCTCGGACTGCACTACGGCGGAGCACCTCGCCGGCGGGGGCCAAATACTGGCGTCCGAGGGGGAAAGCAGGAGAGAACGAGGGGAAGCTCACCTCGATCGATCCCCACAGGTCTCGAGGCAGGAGGTGGTCGGAGCGGAGGGGACGGCGAGGACGCGGTGGTGCTGCAGGCGGCGCTCGGTCGTGGGCGGATGCGGGCGATCCTGGGGTCTTCCAGCGGGCGGGATCGTCAACACGGACTGCGGCGTCGCTCCCCGGCGTGTCCCCGGTCACCGGCGAGGACGGCAACGGCGACGGGCCCTCAGACTGGGGGCGGCAGGGAGGAGAGAAGAGAGGGACGGGCAGGCGGCTAGGGTTAGGGAGGAAGCGGCTCGGCGCGAGGATAAGGAGGAGGCTGGCGTGCGGGAGGCGTAGCTGACGCAGCAGACGGAGGGGGGGACGGCCACCTGCTCCCCGCCGCTGCTTCCGTTTGCTGCTGAGAGAGAGGGGGCGACGGTGTTAGACGGGGGAGAAGAGGAACAGGGCAGCGTCGGCGCCGAATCGGTACGGGCTGGGGAGGTGGGCCGAGAGATGGGCCGCGATGGGCGAGGCCACTGGTGGGCTGCTGGCTGCGCTGCAGGTAAGGTTCTCTCCTTTTTTTTTATTCCTTTCTTTTTGTTTTAACATCTAATTTGATTTGTATTTTTGATTTGTTTCAGATTTAAGCCAGCCCAAGAATTTATCTTTTTGGGAGTTTTTGCATATTGGAATAATGGAACAGGGCTAGCTAGGGAGTGAGAGAAAAGGCTTGGATTAGGCTAAGATGAGGTGGAGGAAAAATAATCATGAAAAGAGAAAGAAAGGAGTATGGGAGGAATCATTCATATAAATCACAATGGAAAAAATAAAGAACAAGGTGCTGATGATAGTATGGGGATGGTGGAATGTAAGGGGATGGTCCACAAAGAAAAGATCCAATAAAACAAAAGGAAAACCAAAGAGATAAAGATGGGGAGGAATGTTGCATGGCCCATGCAAAAATAATAATGCCATGATTTATTTTGTGAAAACAATATTAATATGATGGCATTGATCTTATGCATTTCCAAGAAGTGGAATAAAGCCAAGCAAAGGAATTTAATGGACTAGATCCACCCTATTGCCCATGAGCTAGAGAAATCCAAAATAAAGACAAACAAGCTCATGGTCTAGTAGGATGGTGGAATTATAAAGTGGTGAAAAAGAAAGGTGATGGAATTGAAATAAAAGATATGCCCCCAACTCAACTTGGGCATTGAACAATATATCAATAACCAAATACAATATCAAGAGGCAAATACAATTAATAATGCATATGATAGAAGAACTAAAAGAAAAAGGGATTTATATGATGCTCAAATGCAAGGTGGCATGATGACATGAGCATGATATAATTATGATGCAATAATAATATATATGAAGTAGCCAATATCTTACTAGGACAAGTAGCATTGCAATTGTTAGACAATTGGGATGCTACAGAGCGGGAGGCTGGGAAAGAGCTCAAGATGTCATCGAGAGGGAGACCATCACAACGAATCAGTGCAACGGGACTTTTTTCAAAGTTTGTGACTAAGCCCGTCACACAACCAAAGGAGTTTATGATGGTTGAGAAAAGTTGAATTTCTTCTTTGATTGGCGCCATGAAAATGACCGCGTCATCACCGTATATCGAGGTGCAAAGATAGGGACCTCTACCTTGGATCTCGGAGAACATCCCATGCATCGTCATTGTCCAGAATCTGTCCCATGGGGTCAATGGTGAGGTCGAACAAAAAAGGGGGGCAAGGGGTCCCCTTGCCGCAGCCCCCTCCCGAGAGTTATCGGATTTCCCGACAATCCGTTGAGGAGCACCCTAGAGTATGATGAGATGAAAAGGGCAGCAAGCCAATTGCGGAATCTGTCTGGGACTCCTCGACGCTGGAGAAGATCAAGAAGGTAGTCCCATCTCACCGAGTCAAAAGCTTTCTTGATGTCTAGTTTGAAGAGGAGTGCCGAGGTTTTTGTTCGATGGAGCTGACGAGCGAAGCCCCTAACTAGCAGGAAGTTATCGTGAATGCTCCGGTTTTTTATGGAGGCACTTTGCGAGGGTGATATGAGCTAACCCATGAAGGGAGCGATTCTGTTTGCCATCATTTTGGCAATGATCTTTGCAAAAGCATGGATAAGGCTAATCGCCCGGAAATCTCCGATGGCATCTGCCCCATCCTTTTGAGCCGATGAAGCTCGTGTTTATTCAGGAATATATGCTTACCCTTTAACAAAACATCCCTCACAACTTGTTTGAACCCTAGGAGACGAATCCAGAAGTTTTCGAATCTAAAACTGTGTGGACGCTTTGGTCCAGTATCATTAGCAAGCATGAGGGGGCAGTGATCTGAGAGAGAAGACGAGAGAGCATGGAGAATATGGGTGTTGAAGTGCAAGTCCCACTCCTCATTACAGAAAAAAGTGTCTAGCTTTGACATTGCTGGATCATTCCTCTCATTACTCCATGTGAATCTCCTATTCTGGAGATGTTTTGTTAAAGGGTAGGCATATATTCTTGAATAAACACGAGGTTTTGGCAAAATATTTGGGTTTAGGGTTTTACCAAAATCGCCAGACGTGTTATTTATCTGTCGATTCCAAACCAGTGAATAAAAATGGATGCCAAAATCGTTTGTGCGTCGATGGATTGATTGTTGGAGAGGGGAGGAGCCAGGAGAGACCCTCTCTTGATTCCTTTGTAAAAAGATAACTGCGAGTGGATCAAAACTGGAGTCCCGGGGATATCCTTGACCTCGAGCTCGAGGGCTCCATTGACAGCAACCTATGTGCGACCCATCCAGTCTCGAAACACCTGCTCTGCCGCCCCTGACGGATGGCGGCGAGCTGGTCATCGTTTTCGTCCTGAAAGCCGCGGCATCCATTCGATGGCGCGGGCGGCCGGATGCAGATTTTGTTATTACTCCATGCAACGGTGCAGGTGAGACTAGATGGAGAGCGTATGCTTCACCCATCACCCATCCACATCTTCAATTCTGGATGGCGACACGCGCTTAGAGTAAACTGAGGAAGAGTTTCTTTTCGTAAGGAATAGCCGTGTAGAGAGATAGTAGGTCGGAAAATGCAAACCACTCCAACTCTCCAAGCATAGATACTCTTTGCCTCCACGGAAATTATACTTGATCATTTCTTCATTGTTGTCCTTTACATACGGCGTAATTAAGCAACCAGAAGCTTGGAAGGCTATCCTAGTCCTACTAGGTACAATAGTAGGTAGGTTGAAAATAAGTAAATATTACACGGCGTCAATTTGTATTCAAATATATCTGTGGAAATGTATTGTATCAACGGTTTTACTATTTTCCAGGCGACTAAGAAACATATGCTTCAAAATTATCCAGGATTTTTTTACTTTTTATTTGAACTTCAAAATAGGATATTTGGATCTTCAGAATAGAGATGTTCATCCTTCATTGCTAGCTTCCACCCTTCCAACAGAGCACAACACACTCCCCCGAATAGGATCCAAGGTGACGTAACCCAAATTTAGTCAACTCGGGCCTACAAAATTACATGACAAAAACAAATAAAATTGGCAATTCGAAAAGTGTCTTTGACTCTCGAGCTCTGGCTCCCTCCATTTAAAAAAATAAAAAATATTTACAAGTTTCAAAAAATGTTGAAAATAAATTCTAGACATAGTAAGTGTTGTATCTTACAAACATGTCAAACCGTAACCCCGGATTTTTTTATATTGCGTGCTATAAAAAATGATAAAATCTAATAAAATTTGGAGATTTGAAAATATGCATATTCAAATCTAGATTTTGTCTTTTTTGTACCTCATAATATTTACAAGTTTCAAAAATTGTGTGTGCCTTTTCTGATTCGTACTAGATCGTATCATCCTCGAAGTTATAATATATATATAAAGTATTTGAAATTGATATTTACTAATAAAAAATGTGAAAATAAATTATGGGCATAGTCAAATTTTTTATACTACACAAAAATGATAAAATCTAACAAGATTTGGAGATTTGAAACTGTGCATACACATATGCATATTTTGTCTTTTGTGTAGCTCATAATACAAATTATTTGCTATTAATATTTTACACGGTCGTAGGATTACAATATATGGTACATCTGGTTTTTTTCAAAAAAAAAATCTCAGAACCATAATTTTGATTTTATTTAAAAGGATATCCCTGGTTGCCTGTGTGCACCAAATCTCCATTTCTGTCCATTTGGCTATTTACATGATCCACGTAGCTCAGCACTGGTTCTGAGTACAAACACGCGGGGACTTCATTTAAGTACTTCCAAATGACGAACCATTCCTTAACCTTGGTATGGACGAACGGCTCCCGTCACCTTGGGCTGACAATACAGCACGCGGACGACCAAACAACCATGAAAGTTTTTGGATCAACGACCGGGGTTCCACTCCCGTTTTCGGAAGAAAGAAAAAACAAGGAAGTAGCGTGGCCGCGCGATTCGGGGGTGCGAGAGCGAAAGAGACCCTGTCCGTGCCGGGCGCCGGCCCAGGCTGGCGTGGCAGCTTGCCCTCTTGGGTCGACTCTGCGCGAGTGGAGTGGACGCGTTCCGTGCATCGGTTCGGCCACGGCGCGCATTCCGAATCCCACCCCAGGTCGCCGGTCCCGTGTCGCCGTTGCCTCCCCGCGCCCGTACGGGATTGGCAGGACGGAGATGCCGGGGCGCCGTCCGTCACGGACTCACGGTGGTGCTTCCTCCGGGTTGCGTCCGGAATCATTCTTTTCTTCCTGACCAAACGTGCTGTTCCCTTTTGACTAGCATACTCTGATCACTGATCACTGATCCCTACACAGCAAGTACGTACTAATTTTAATCTACTAGTAGGAGTATATCAGTACTGTGCAGTTCGATAATTCTGCCTAGAAACTCCACGCAGCCGTGCGAGCAACGTGCCAAGCTAGGCCTGAGCGCTACTACTAGCTCGTACCTAACGCCGGCCGAGGCTTGACCACTTCAATGTGACTCACTCGCCATCATGTCTGGATTGTCTTGTCAGTTGTCGTTGGCCCTGTTCGGTTCAGATACGTACGTACTGTAGCAATGCGCATTCATTTCGGTCGGGGCGTGTCATCACTGTTTCCGGTATACGGCTGCGGCTCTGCGGCTAGGGGCCATCAAAGGCTCAAATAGCGCTCTTTGGGCCGCGTCCAGAACTCATCAAGAGGTTGGCATAGAAAAGTAGTACTAGTACTCGGTTTGACCGGTGATTACTAGCCACGTGCGCGCCGTTTATTTTCATACTTGTAGCCCAGATTCTGGCACGGTCCTCCCATGTTTCCTTTGCACAAAACAAATGTGCACGGTTTTGCGTAGAAAATGTAGATGATCTTCCTTTTTCGTGTTCCAATTCAGTTGCAAAGTACTCGACCTTCTAGTAGTTTGCCAATTCACATACGGTTGGCGGGTTTGCGTGAGGCCCTAGGTCCCAGCCAGAATATTTGAATTTTCCAATCAAGTGCTCCCATTGAACCTTTTGCCCCATCCTCCACTTTGTACTACTGTCAAACAGGCTTTCGTCCCGCTATATTAATATAGCAACCACACATGGTACAAGAGTTCGAACCAAGGAAGATGTTGGGGGCAACAACAGCAACATGCCCAAAAACAAAAACAAAAATGAAGGTAATGGTGAATCGACTGCACGGAGATGACCCGCCATCGCTGCGCCCTCCGACTTTGTCCCACCACGCTCCAAGTACTCCGAGGCGCCCAGTACCAAGCAACACCTTCAAGACGGGGGCACCGTCGACACGGAGTTGCTTCCCGGACCGTTGCTGATCCTAAGGTTTCCCCTGTACCCGGGGTAAAATGGACTGGGATACTCCCGATGCCCTTCAGGAAGGAGAGGTGCCACCCAAAGGCGGCACCGCATCGGGATCGAACTGGCCGATAAGGATTTCTCCCGATACACATCCACAACAAAATCCCAGGCGCAACAGAGCACCACCACCAAGCTCGCCACCCACCGGCATGCGCCATCACGATCTTGGAGTCACCCTTGTTGTCTCTTCAGGACCATTGGCAGAGCTTGCAAGACGGAGGCAAACGACTTCGCAATGACTAGGGACGACGACACCACAGCCCCGCGGGAGGGAACAACCTCCACCACCGAGCGGCGGTAGTCGACCGGACAGAGCAGCAGAGGCACACCAGGCCCGCCGGCCCGGCCGGGCCCCGATCAAGAGCCCGTGAAGCCTCTGCCGCCCTGCTGCAACAAGCGAGGCTCCTCGTCGCCATCCCCGGTACGCGCCTCGTTGATGACCCACAAGTATAGGGGGTGTACCGAAGTATTTTCGAGAGAAGTGAAACCCAATTTATTGATTCGACACAAGGGGAGTCAAAGAATATTTATAAGCCTTAACAACTGAGTTTTCAATTCAGCTGCACCTGGAAACAATCTTGCTCACAGCAGTTTATCAGTAGCAACAGTTTTATGGTAGCAATAGTAAAGTAGCAACAGTAGTAAAAGTAAAACAGTAGTAACAATAGCAGTAAACAGTAGGATTAAAACGCGGTAGGCATAGGGATGGACGGACGGGCGTTGCATGAACAAGACAATTCACATGACAATTAAGACATAAGGCAATTACAGATAAATAAGATAAAGCATCCAAGTACTAGATAATCATAGGCATGTGTTCCATATATAGTCATACGTGCTCGCAATGAGAACTTGCACAACATCTTTTGGCCTGCCAGCCCGTTTGCAGCGGGGCCTAAAGGGAACTACTGACAATTAAGGTGCTCCTTTTAATAGAGCACCGGAGCAAAGCATTAACACTCCATGAACACATGTAATCCTCACATCAAAGCCATTCCCTCCGGTTATCCCGATTTCTATCACTTCGGGGCCATTGGTTCTGTACAACAACGTGTGCATACAACTTGCAGGTAAGACCAAAAAAATACTATCATAATGAATCAATAACATGTTCAGATCTGAAATCATGGCACTCGGGCCCTAGTGACAAGCATTAAGCATAACAAGTTGCAACAAAGTCAAATAACATTAATAATAGATACTAGGTACCATGCCCTAACAATCTGATGTCATTACATGAACAATCTCATCCAATCCCTACCATCCCCATAGCCTACAGCGGGGGATTACTCACTCATAGATGGGAGAAACATGGATGGTCGATGGAGAAGCGATAGTGGTGATGATCTCCTCCAATTTCCCGTCCTGGCAGGGTGCCAGAACGGAGTTTCTGGTGCTATTTCGCGGAATCTGGTGGTGGCGGCGAAGCGGAACTCTTTCTGGAAAAACATCGAACCCCCTTGGTTTTTAGGTCAAGAGACAACTTATAGGCGAAGAGGGAGGCCGAGGGGGTGCCTGGGGCGACCAGACCACCTCCTAGCGCGGCCAGGCTTGGCCCGCGCAGCCAGGTGGTGTGGCCGGGCCCCAGCCCCTCTCCGTCTCGTATTCTGGCTCCTGGTGTCCCTCGGTGAAAAACTGACTTTGCCTTTTGTCCCGTCCAATTTCGAAAATATTCATTTTCTGACTTTCCTGAAACCAAAAACAGCAGAAAACAGGCAGCTAGCACTGTGGCTCTTGTTAATAGGTTAGTCCAAGAAATCATATGAAAAGTACTCCAAAGTATGGAGAAAACATAAGAAAGTAGATAAAACCAAGCATGGAACATCAAAAATTATGGATACGTTTGCAGCGTATCACTCGTCATTGCCGCCATCTCCAGGAGGCCCCGCCGCCTATAGAACTGCTGGCCCGCCCAGGCCCAGATCTGGGCCGAGATCCGAGCCGGCGTGCCCTGCCGCCGAGGTGCCCTGCCACTCTGGCCAGCCGCGCTGCGCCATCCTGCGCCGCCGCCGCAAGATCCCACCGTTGTCGCACGGACCATCGCCTCCCTAGCTGCATCGTTGCCAGAGAGAACGTGGGCCTCGACCCGCTCGCACCGACGCGTGGAAGGGCAGTCCGCCGCCGCCGCCGCCAGGGCTTCGGTCTGCGACCCAGGCCTGCGGCAGCGAAGGGGGAGAAGAGGTGGAGGGGGTGGTTGGCGGCGTCCCGCGCCCTCGGGGGTGAGAGACATTGGGGTTTCATTTCAGTTCGGAAATGGCCCATTTTGTACTACTAAAAGAGGCGAAGAATAGGTGAAACCGTGAGAGCAATGTTATACTGACTTGTAGCAAAACATACTCTTAAGCATGTACTACTACATATTTTCGAGAGAAAAAAACATGTATACTACATAAAATAAAGCACCTTATAATTCATAGTGATTCACATAATCTATATTCAAAACCGTAACATAGACAAAAGCATAAACATACTATTCAGAATAGTGATGATCGATATGACATGATGGACACAGATGTCGTCGTGAGAAGCCCTTCCAAACCGCCTTAACACGGCTTGAGCCGGCTTAACACGTTGTGCAACTGGCTTCTAAAATCATGTTGTCCTAGTAATCCTAGAACGACGACAACGGAAGATGTGCCAATGGAGGCAGGTCACCTCCTTCTCAGTGTGAGCGAGCTCATGAGATTTAGAGAGAGCTAGGGAAAGATTAGAGGTTGTTCAAGTGGTGTAGATGACGCATCAAACCGATCTAGAAGGGTAGTGGTGGAGCTTTGTTAAACCCGAGTGGGCAATGCCCCCCCCATACTGGTATATATGTGAACACCATTTTATCCTATACATGAGTATCATATAAAATCAACCAACCCAACCCCTCTTTGTAGTCTTTTGTGCCATTCTAAAAGTACGCAAGCGTCGCCTATGAAGAAGGGGCTTAAGATTGATAGGTGTGTCAACCTTATTAGATTCCATTAAGTTTTACAATTAAAAGCAAAATTCGTTCTAGAGTGTGAATTATGTGTTAATCACTAAGGTTTGTACTACCTCCGTTCAGAAATATAACACGTTTTACCTTTGTGAATCGAATGAATCTAGACGTATATGTGTCTTATATTTCTAAACAGAGGGAGTAGTATTGTGTTTGCCATAAATTTTAGGGTTACTCCATTTGCCCCCCCTCCCAGCCTCCCTAAAGGTGTGTTGAGTTGATGTGCACTCATAGTATTTAATAAATTACCTGTTGTATATTACAAGGACAACAAGAAAATGGCCGAACATATATATTCCCTCTGTTCCAAAATATAAGATGCTTTAGCTTTTTTATAAAACACATGTATTAAAACATCGTTTAGTGTAGTAGTACATATGTTAGAATGGTGATTAGTGTAGGGTTCTTAGCATGGAAAACAAAAAATTCTACCGCAAGAACGAACGAAACCAAGATCCAATCTATAAAAAAGCCAAGATCTAATCTACAAGATAAGTGTAACGAGATAGATAAGAACTAACTCTCGAAAATCTAAATCCTTTCACGAGATCGGATCTAGTGGTTGATGTAGTCGATCACTTTCTGATCTCAAGATCGAGTAGACAATCCTTCCGGTGCTGCGTTCCGGCAGCGCTTCCGCACTATGGAGTCAATGTAGACCTTTCTCTCCCCGTTTCAGCGGGCAGCGGAGGTAGTAGATCCCCTCGGAATCCCAGCAGCACGACGGCGTGGTGGTGGTGGTGGAGGAGAAATCATGCAGGGCTTCGCCTATGCTAGAGCAGGAGGAAGGAGGAGAGTGGCGGCTTAGGTTTGGGGTGGAAGGGGCAAGGGGGAGGCGCCACCCCTCCCCTCTTTATATAGAGGGGGTGCGGCCTAGGGTTCCCCCCTTGGCCCACTTCCCCTTAGGCCCGGTGCATGGGGAGGGGGAGTTTTCTTCCCCCCAAGTCGTATCCCCTATTTTCTTGGGATTGAAGTTTATCTCCTCTAGAACCTTCCAAAACCTTCTAGAAGCTCCAAACAAAAACTCCGGAACTTTTCCAAACCCCAGAAAATGACTTCCATTATATGAATCTTATTCTCCGGACTATTCCGGATCTCCCCGTGATGTACTAGATCCAATCCCAGACTCCGAACAACATTCGGTCTCCAACTCATATTCCATATCTACTTAAACAACATCAAACCTTAAGTGTGTCACCTTATGGTTCACGAACTATGCAGACATGATCGAGACACCTCTCCGATCAATAACCAATAGTGGGACCTGGAGATCCATAATGGCTCCCACATATTAAACAATGACTTCGTGATCGAAAGAACCATTAACATACGATACCGATTCCCTTTGTCGCGTGATACTCTACTTATCTGAGGTTCGATCATCGGTATCTCCATACCTAGTTCTACCTCGTTGCCGATAAGTAATTTTTACTCGTACCGTGATATGACATCCCTTGTGACCTAATCACATGCTTGCAAGCCAATTGGATGACATTCCACCAAGAGGGCCCATAGTATATCAATCTGTCATTAGGATGGACAAATCCCATTCTTGATCCATGCGCTTCAACTCATACTTTCAGAATACCTAATGCCACCTTTATAACCACACAGTTACGAAGTGGCGTTTGATGTCATCAAAGCACTCATCCAGTGATGGTGATTAACATGATCTCATGGTCGAAGGATCAGGTCACTATGTATTTGAAAGCTTGTAGCAAAATGAACTTTAATGACTTGATCTTATGCTATGCTTACTATGGGTGTGTCTCCATCACATCATTCTCCTAATGATATGATATTGTTATTAATAACATCCAATGTCCATGATCAGGAAACCATGATCATCTATTAATCAACAAGCTAGTCCAACAAGAGGCTTACTAGGGACCCTTTTATGTTTACAAAACACACAAGTATCAGTGTTTCCTATTAATACAATTATAGCATGGGATTTAAACATTTATCATAAACACAAAGATATAATAATAACCACTTTATTATTGCCTCTTGGGCATATCTCCAACAGTCTCCCACTTGCACTAGAGTCAATAATCTAGATTACATGGTAATATACCTAACACCCATGGTGTTCTGGTGTTGGTCATGTTTTGCTCTAGGGAGAGGTTTAGTCAATGGATCTGCCACATTTAGATTAGTGTGTACTTTGCAAATATTTATGTCACCATCTTGGACATACTCACGAATAGCATGAAAATGTAGCTTGATGTGCTTTAGCTTCTTGTGTTACCTTGGCTCCTGTGCATTAGCTATGGCACCTATGTTGTCAAAATAGATGGCCATCGGGTACAATTCACTAGGAACCACACCAAGCTCAGTAATGAAATCCTTCATCCATATCGCTTCTTGTGCAGCCTCCGAAGCAGCTATGTATTCTGATTCAGTTGAAGATTTTGCCATAACGCTTTGCTTGGCACCCCTCCAGCTCACTGCTGCTCCATTCAAAATAAATATGTATCCAGACTGTGACTTAGAGTCATCCAGATCGGTGTTCTAACTAGCATCGGTGTAACTGCTTACAACAAGCTCCTCGTCACCTCCATAAGAAAGAACCATATCCTTAGTCATTTTCAGGTACTTTAGGATATTTTTTATCGATTTCCAGTGTTCCATTCTAGGATCACTTTGATATCTGCTGGTCAAACTAACAGCATGTGCGATATCCGGTCTCGTACATAGCATGACATACATGATAGATCCTATGGTCGAGGCATAGGGGATTTTGTTCATCTTTTCTCTTTCTTCTGTCGTAGCTGGACTTTGAGTCTTACTCAATGTCTTACCTGGCAACATGGGAAAGAACCCTTTCTTGTTCTTCCATTCTAAACCTCTTTAGAACTTTTTCCAGGTATGTACTTTGTGAAAGCACTATTAAGTGTCTTGATCTATCTCTACAAATCTTGATGCCTAAAATGCTTCTTCGCCAAGATCCTTCATTGAAAAATGATGACTGCAAGCACACAGATCAATTGTAGCTAGTTTTGAAGTAAAGATATCGAACCCATAGAGAGCTATTGGTAAAGATTTTTATGCCCCTCGTTACTATCTACCAAAGAATACTTGTAAGTTGTCTTCGATCTCAAGTAAAGGGTGTTTGAATGGTTTATAGTTGTTTGCAGAAAAGTAATGAAAACAAGTAAAAGAAAAAAGTAACAAGATTGTATGAAAGAGGGTTGAACTCAATAGGGCTAAAACATTCTCGGGGATGTAGGATACACCACTAGCATAGTACTATTATTATATGTAATCAAGATAACATACTTCTTATGTCATGACATGTGTGGAGAGAGCCCCATAATAAGATGTTCATGACAAGGCTCGTAGGAAGCCACTTTGTTGAGCCAAGTGTGAGTTCACCTCTAAAAACCACTGCAATGCTTGCGAGCAATCACCCATACAGGCCACCGCAACTAAGGGTTTCCCCATGGATATCATAATTAGCTTAGAGAGTCCCTCTTAATCCTCCTTTGACCGTGAGGGTTATGAGCCAAAGCCAATTTGTCACGGGCACTCTGATTACGCTTCCACAACATGTCCAAAGCGTTTCATCCCCCCTTTAGTCCCGAAGGCAAATGATACATGGTCGACTTCACATATCATCTAAAGAGGGAAATCAAACACAAGTTATAATTATATCATAGCCAAGCAAGTCATATGGACACAAGAATAGATCATCTTCAATACAAGTTCATAGTGGTGCTAGGGTTTCTCCATCTCCCCAAGAACAAACGAACTACTCACTCATAGAAGCAATCAACAACATCATCATAAGATCTAATGCAAACCACAATTGGATCTGGAATTACAAAGAGATCTAATAGATGAAAGATGAAGTAATGGTGGTGATGAAGATGCAGTGGTTGATGGTGAAGGGGATGATGCATTGTCCTCCAATGATCTGCGAAGCAGCTGCGATTTTTTCCAAGCCAAGTTCCTCCTTCAGTTCCCTCTCGAATGTGGTGTTTCTTGGTTTCTGGTGGCTGTAAATGTCGGATTTCCCTCTCATCTTCGCCAGGAGAAACTATTTGACGTGGCGGTCCCAATGACGCCTAGTACGTGCGGACGGTACGGGCGGGCTCTGCCCGTACCAGTGATCTTTATCGGTGCAGATGCCTCCTCTTTATTTGTTATTCATCTAGGTGCGAAGGTAAATTCATAAAATGGCATTTATCACTTAGAAATATCATATAATTACACAATATGGTAGCTCTAATTGATAAGCTCATTTATGACTCCATGATTTGGGATATTGTTGAAACAAGAACGAAATAGCGATCGAACAATATGGTAGCTCTATTTATGCAAAAACAAGAGGTAAAAATGCTTCAATTTTAGACTCATCAAAAAACTATTATTCAGATAGGCTTTGACACTTTAAAGAAGTTCTATATTATTCCCATTGAACAATATGTCATCCACATATAGTACTAGGAATGCTATAGAGCTCCTACCCACTTTCTTGTAAATACAAGCTTCTCCAAAAGTTTGTATAAATCCAAAGTTTTTAATCACCTTATCAAAATGTTGATTCCAGCTCCAGGATGCTTGCTTCATTCCATAAATGGAGCGCTGAAGTTTGCATACCTTGTCAGCATCTTTATGATCGACAAAACCTTTAGGTCGTTGTTTTGACATCCATCTACCAAATTTCATAATCAAAAAATGCAGCAATCGCTAACAAAATCCTCATAGACTTTAGCTTCGCTACCGGTGAGAAAGTCTCATTGTAGTCAACTCCTTGAATTTGTCGGAACCCTTTCGCGACAAGTCGGGATTTATAGACAGTAACATTACCATCAATGTCTGTTTTATTTTTAAAGATCCATTTGTTCTCGACAGCCTTGCGGCCATCTGGTAGGTCCACCAAAGTCCACACTTGGTTTTCGTACATGGATCCAATTTCGTATTTCATGGCTTCTTGTCATTTGTTGGAATCTGGGCTCATGATTGCTTCCTCATATGTCACAGGGTCGTCGGTGTTGTCCACCAACATGACATTCAAGACAGGGTCATACCAATCAGGAGTGGTACGAACCCTCGTCGACCTGTGAGGTTCAGGAGGAACTTCATTCGAAGTTTCATGATCTTCATCATTAGCTTCCTCTCTTATTGGCGTAGATGGCACAGAAACATCTTCCGGTGTTGTGCTACTCTCAAATCCGAGAGAATGTTCAACAACCTCATCTAGTTATACTTTCCTTCCAGACACTTCTTTCGAGAGAAACTCCTTTTCCAGAAAGGATCCATTCTTGGCAAGGAAAACTTTGCCTTCGGATCTGTGATAGAAGGTATACCCAATTGTTTCTTTAGGGTATCCTATGAAGACGCATTTTTACGCTTTGGGCTCAAGCTTGTCGGGTTGTAACTTCTTTACATAAGCTTCGCAGCCCCAACCTTTAAGAAACAACAATTAGGTTTCTTACCAAACCACAATTCACACGGTGTTGTTTCAACAGATTTAGATGGTGCCCTATTTAAAGTGCATGCGGCAGTCTCTAATGCATAACTCCAAAATGATAACGGTAAATCTGTAAGAGACATCATAGACCGAACCATATCTAAGAGAGTTCGATTACGACGTTCAGACACACCATTGCGTTGTGGTGTTCCTGGCAGTGTCATTTGTGAAAGTATTCTACATTTCTTTAAATGCATGCCAAACTCGTAACTCAGATATTCACCTCGGCGGTCAGAACATAGAAACTTAATCTTCTTGTTATGCTGATTTTTTACTTCACTTTGGAATTCCTTAAACTTCTCGAAAGTCTTGGACTTATGTTGCATAAAGTAGATATACCCATATCTACTCAAGTCATCCGTGAAATTAAGAACATAACGATATCCACCATGCGATGCTACACTCATTGGTGACCATACACATCGGTATGTATTATTTCCAATAAGTCTGTAGCTCGCTCCATTATCACAGAGAATGGAGTCTTAGTCATTTTTCCCATTAGACATGCTTTGCATCTTTCAAGTGATTCAAAATCAAGTGATTCAAGAAGTCCATCAGAATGGCGTTTCTTCATGCGCTTCACTCCAATGTGACAAAGACGACAGTGCCACATATATGTGGAATTATCATTCAATTTTATTCATTTAGCATCTATGTTATGAACATGTGTATCACTACTATCGAGATTCAATAAGAATAAACCATTCATCTCAGGTGCATGACCATAAAGGATATTACTCATATAAATCAAACAACCATTATTCTCAGACTTAAACGAATAACCGTCTCGCAATAAACAAGATCCAGATATAATGTTCATGCTTAACGCATGCACCAAATAACAATTATTCAATTTTAAAACTAATCCCAAAGGTAGATGAAGAGGGAGCATGCCGACGGCAATCACATCAACCTTGGAGCCATTTCCAACGCGCATCATCACCTCGTCTCTCGCTAGTCTTCATTTATTCCATAGCTCCTGTTTCGAGTTACAAATATGAGCAACCGAACCAGTATCAAATACCTAGGCACTACTACGATTACTAGTAAGATACACATCAATAACATGTATATCAAATATACCTTTCTTCTTGATGTTGCCATTCTTCAGATCTACTAGGTACTTGGGGCAGTTGTGCTTCCAGTGACCTTCACCCTTGCAGTGAAAGCACTCAGTATCAGGCTTAGGGCCAGCCTTGGGCTGCTTAGGCACGACAACTTTCTTGCTATCCTTCTTGAAGTTGCCCTTATTCTTGAAATTGGTGGTCTTATTGACCATCAACACTTGGTGCTCTTTCTTAATCTCCACTTCAGCAGTTTTTAGCATGGAGAAGAGTTCATGCAATGTATGGTTCATGCAATGCATATTGTAGTTCATCACAAAGTTCTTTTAACTAGGTAGTAGTGGTTGGAGGACACGATGAATCCCAATGCATTAGGAATCGTTATTCCCAAATCTTGGAGCTTGTTCGAGTGCCCAGACATTTTGAGCACGTGCTCGCTAATGGAGTTGCCCTCTTCCATTTTACAGTTAAAGAACTTCTCGGAGGCCTCATAGCTTTCCATGGCCGCATGAGTTTCAAATATCATTTTGAGCTCATTGATAATATCAAAAGGGTCGCGGTGCTCAAAGCACTTCTAAAGCTCCGATTCTAAACCGTATAGGATGGCACATTGAACTGTGGAGTAGTAATTCTTTTGAGTGAGGAAAACATTTTAAACATCATCGGGAGCATCCTCTGCAGGCGGGTCACCTAGCGGTGCATTGAGCACATAAGTCAACTGACCAGCACTAAGGACAATCCTCAAGCCACGGAATCAGTCCGTGAAGTTGCTTCCATTGTTTTTTAGATTTTCTTTCTCTAGGAACGCATTAAAGTTGATGGAGGGGGTCCCCATGATCTACAACATGATTACAAAGAGTTTAGAGTAAGTTTATGACAAATTGAGTTCAAATTTAATTCTTAAATTAACTAGGTGATTACACGAACCAAATCCACTACACCAAGTCCGATCTTCACGAGAGAAGATGTAGCTTCAAAGGTGAACAATCAACATGTTCATCATATCATTCATATGACTCATGGTTTACCTTTCGGTATTCCATGTTCTGAGACCATGTCTGTACTTGCTAGGCTCGTCAAGATTAACCTTAATATCTGCATGTGCAAATCTGGCTTGCACCCGTTGTATGCACACGTAGTATTGATACGTTGGTAACGTATCCATAATTTTTGATGTTCCATGCTTGGTTTCATCTACTTTCTTATGTTTTGTTCCAACTTTGGAGTACTTTTCATACACTTTCTTGGACTAACCTATTAACAAAGAGCCACAGTGCGAACTACCTGTTTTCTGCTGTTTTTGGTTCCAGGAAGTCAGAAAATGAATATTCTCGGAATTGGACGGGACAAAAGCCAAAGTCAGTTTTTCACCGAGGGACACACGGAGCCAGAATACAAGACGGAGAGGGGCCAGGGGGCCACCACACCACCTGGCCGCGCGGCTCAGCCTAGCCCACGCCAGGGGTGGTGTGGCCGCCTCCGGCACCCCCTCGGCCTCCCCTTCCGACTATAAGATGCCTCCAATATAGAAACCCTAAGCAATCGATCAAAATTCCATGAAAGTGTCTGTAGTCACCGTCGTCTCCATCCCTAGATCGGGAGGAATCTGAAGCTCTTCCCGGCACCCTGCTGGAGAGGGGATTTCACCCTAGAGGCCTTCTTCATCATCATGCAAGCCTCCGGTGTGATGTGTGAGTAGTTCATCTCTGGACTACGGGTCCATGTAGTAGCTAGATGGCTGGTTCTCCTCCTTTGTGCTTTCATCTTTAGATCTTGTGAGCTCCGTTCATGATCAAGATCATCTATTTGTAATTCTACATGTTGTGTTTGCGGGGATCCGATGGATATTGATATGGTATTTCATATTGATTATTGATTCTATCATGTCTTTGTTATTTGTGATCTTGCATGCTTTCCATTTTTAGTAGCTATCTTGGCCAAGTAGATGTTAGCAACTCCAAGAGTTAGTATTTATGCTCGATAGTGGGTTCATGCCTCTAGTAATCTGGGAAGTGAACAACAATCCTAAGGTACTAGATGTGTTGTTGCTACTAGGGAGAAAACAACAATCCTTTGTTCATAGAACAATCGTATTGGTTACTTTACACGCAATTCGTAATGCAATTATCTGTTGCTTGCAACTTAATACTGGAGGGGGTTCGGATGATAACCTGAAGGTGGATTATTAGTCATAGATGTAGTTGGATGGCGGTCTATGTATAATGTTGTAATGCCCAATCAAGTTCCAAAGGAGTCAAGATGATTAGTATATGCATGTATTGCTTTATTGATGTTTGTCAATTGCCCCTCTATGATTAATTCACCCCACATGTTATATATCTTAAGGAGAGCCACCACTAGTGAACTATGGACCCTGGTCCTTTCTTTTACCAGCAATCTACAATCAACTGTTTACTGCTTTGTGTTTACTTTCTGCAAACTATTACTTTCTTCTACTCGATACGTTTAATCCTTTGTTTTCAGTAAAACCGGTGATATTGACTACCTCATCATAAGTTGAGGGCAAAGTTCTGTGGTTGTGTTGTCTAGGTCTCCACGTTGCTACTAGCACCGGTAGTGCGCTGTGCCAAGGCTCAGCTAGCAACACCTTTGGGGTGTTTCCTTGCTCCTACTGGATTGATAACCTTGGTTTCATAACTGAGGGAAACTTACTGCTATGCTCATCATACCTTCCTCTTGGGGGTTCCCCAACGAGCTCGAGATATCTTGGGCCATCAAGCTCTTTTCTGGCGCCGTTCCCGGGGAGTCAAGGACATCTTCACAAGGGGAGTTCCTCATAACCAATCTCTTTACTTTGTTATTTTTGTTTTGCTTAGTTTCTTTTTGCTTTGTTTGCTTGTTTCTTTATCAAAAACACACAAAAATAAGTTGTACTTGTTTTGCTTCCTTTATTAAAAACACACAAAAATTAAGTCTACTATAGTTGTCACCTCTTTCTTAGCTCACCCTGTTGATCCCTAAGTTCACCATGAAAGACCTTTCAAAAGGTAGTGGCTCTATAATTGGAAAATATAATATTAAGGAGTTCTTTAATCATGTTAGTAAGCATGAGGATATTGAGGATAGATCCCTTGCGGAACTTGCTCCAAATTATGAAATTGATGCAGCTTCTTTAGTTCACATGTGGGAGGCTAGGTTTGTTAACCTTAACCCCTTAATGCAAGTAATGTTTCTTAAACTTAAAGAAATTGATGACCCTGAAAAGAGAGATTTTATTCTAGAAACTTTGCTTAAGGAATTCTATGATGTTGCTAAGAAAGCTAGAAAAGTGTTTGATCGTTTCAATATGCTAGGCTCATGCGTAGATGTTATTGGTACACGAGAAAAGATGACCGAAACCGAATCTAATGGGGAGGAAACTAAGATACCAATACCCTTTGAACTTGCAGCAATACATGAAGCCATGAGAGGTGTGGAGGGCAGCACGATTTTCGAGGCATGTCTCTCTGAGGTACCTTCCACCGGCTCTCGCTGGCGCCACTCCGGCACCGTCGCACACCTCTCCATGGGTTTCTCTATGTTTGATTCATCTGGTGGTGACTGGAAGATCACCTACTCAGGAAGTTCCACTGATGGTAAGTTCCTTGTTGGCTCTCTGATTCTCTCGGCGAAGCACTGGCTGGTTATCCTTAATGCCAATGGTTTTCTTCTTGAGGGTAAAATCCTGGAAAATGGGGAGGTGCTTTCTGTTGGGTCTGTGGTGAGGTTCCCCTCTCATCTTGCTAGGATCAATGATCTTTCTACCTCCTCTCATGGCTTTCTTGGTGACTCTTCTTTTGGTGTTGGCATGGATGAAGATTTAAAATTTAAGTGGCATGTTACTTGCTCTTCCTTGCCTTCAGATGATTTAGGCAATGTTCCAGTGTTTTTGATCCTTTATTCTCATGCTAAGCGGATTGTGCTGCTTAATCAAAATAAGGTGGTGATTGATGCTAGATTCCTTCTGCAAGATGAAAAGATTTTTTTCTGGCTTGACACTAGATCTAGGTGTCAAAAGAGTTGTTGTGGGTGATCAAATCCTTGAAGACCTGAATTCCGACAAGGTGCAAGATACACCGGAGAGGATCACCAAGTGCACTTCATTGGATTTCTCTAAAGGAAATTTTTTTGAGGTAAATGTCTTCAAAAAATTCGGACACCATGTTAATTTCTCTAGTGGATTTCGCAGAAGACCTTTTTTTCTTGTTGGCTCTTTTGGTCGTGCCAACTTTAAACTTGATATTCATACTATTGGCATTGCCCTTCAAGCTTGTTTTGGTGGTCTAGCTTCAAAATTTCAAGTCAAACTTCTACAAGATAGAACCTTTCGGTTTTCAGTTGCTTCACAAGCTGTGGGTTTTGAGATCTATAATTCAAATACTTTCTCAAATGAGTCTTTTGTCTTGAAAATCAACTTGCGGGGAGAAGGTGGTCCGAATTGGCGATTTGAAGAGAGAGAATATTACAAATAAATTGACAAAGACTGGACTTTTGTCTCATACAAAAAGAAAAATAATTCTTCTATTTTTCATCGTATTGGTTTACCGGTTTCCTCTCCAAAATCCCCATGCAAAAACGGTCAAATCATGGGTGGAATTAAGGGGAATAAACCTGGCATATCTTTTGCAAAAATTGTGGTTAATGGGAGAGTTAATGAGGAAGCGAAATTCCCTACATGCAAAGAATCAACAACATTTAATCTGCATGGTCTTTTGCCTTTTTTGAAATTTCCAACTTTCCCTACGCGTCCTTGGCCCGACAACTCTTACCTTAATTGGTTCAGGGCCCAAGTCTCGCCGCAAGATTCGCGACCCAGGGTGTTCGATTGTCTAAAAGACTTTGCTCTCACCCAAAAAAAGAAAAATTCAGACCCCCTGCCTCCTCAACTCCCACGCCTATAGAAACCCCGACCACCTCTCTCCGCTCATCACCGGTGACAACCGACACCGCAATGGCGAACATTCCGCTAGACCCGCAGCCTTTCCTCCCTCATGGCTTCGATATTCTTCAAGTGGCTAGCAGGAATCGTGTCAAGAGGGTGGTGGTTCCTCGTCGCCCACGTGCTCATGAACAATATGCTATTGCGAACATTCATCCCCTCCCCTTGGTCCAGTTCCTTTCAAGAATATCAGAGAGGTTTTGCAAGATTTCTTTTTCAATGTTGCTTGGGGATTTCGGTGATATCCAAGACTGTCCTTTTGGCTCTGCATATGTGCAATTTAATAATGTCAGTGACCGGGATCGTTTAATCAATGTTGGACCAATCCCTTTCCATGATGTTGCAATCTCATTTGCTAGACACAATCAAGGAATCAACTGGCAAAGGACTCAGTTCAACAATGAATGCTAGGCCATGCTTCTAGGCCCTCCTCTTGGTCACTGGCATGCTGATGACCTGAATGTTGTCTTTGCTGATATTGGAAAGGTGCTTCTTTGGGAAAGGGACCCTGAGCACAAAGGCAGAATCATTGCTAAGCTCAGAGTCACTGACCTGTTGGACGTGCCCAAAAGTGTAAGATTTACCATTGGGGATCTTGTGGAGACTGAATCCTGGACATTTTCTGTAGAACTTTTAAACAGCAATCTCCTAGGTGGGGGCCCACCTGATGAGGACCCACTGCCTGATGAAAATGAAGACCCTCATCCTCTGCCTGTCATGGGGCCTGTATTTGGTCCTCCTCCCCCACCACCTCCTCCTCAGCCTGAAGGTGACATTGGTGGATGGGACCAGTGGGTTGAACCTGCTCCTCAACAGAATAATGATGGTTGGGGACAATGGAATGCACCTGCTCAAGGGCCAATTTTTGCAGAGGGGGTTGATACATTGCAAATGTATCTATAATTTTTGATGTTCCATGCTTGGTTTTATCTACTTTCTTATGTTTTGTCCACACTTTGGAATACTTTTCATATGATTTCTTGGACTAACCTATTAACAAGAGCCACAGTGCCAGTTGCCTGTTTTCTGCTGTTTTTGGTTCCAGAAAGTCAGAAAATCAATATTCTTGGAATTGGGCGGGACAAAAGCCAAAGTTGATATTTTACCGGAAGACTCACGGAGCCAGAAGACGAGACGGAGAGGGGCCACAGGGCAGCCACACCATGTGGTGGCGCGGGCTAGCCCTGGCAGCGCCACAAGGTGGTGTGTGCCCCGCCGGCCTCCACCGACATTGCCCTTTCGCCTATATATTCCTCCCGATGCGAAAACCCTAAATAGTCAAGCCTCCAGCCACGAAAAGTTCCGTAGCGCCGCCGCCACCGAAGGGGAGATTCAGGGGACAAAAAGTCTCTGTTCCGGCACCCTGCCGGGACGGGGAAGTGCCCCCAAAGCCATCTCCATCGATCTCCACCACCATCTCCATCACCATTGCTGATTCCCATGATGAGGAGGGAGTAGTTCTCTCTCGAGGCTAAGGGTTCTACCGGTAGCTATATGTTCATCCTTTGATGCTTTATTTGGGTTGACTTGGCGCATGCTCACACCATGTTATGACTATCTCAAGTCACCATAGCCTTTATGATCCTTTCGTTTTCAACTTGTAGTATCACTTTATGCTTTGATCAATGATGTTTTGTCGCTCTGCATGATTATTGTAACACCCTCAAATCGGCCCTATGCAAGTTTTAGCCCTTTCCGCCAAACCCGCATAGAAACGATTCAAGGACGCCCACTAGGCACTTTCGTGCGGGTGGAAAACGAAGTAATACCATTACACAACAGTCCTCGATGGACCCACAGAACAAATATATATACAACAGCGACTCAGCGAGTCAAGAATACATATATACAGTACAAAGACCCAAATCACCTTGAAAACGATACTGCGTCCGAGTACGGACAAGATGCAAATGGGGCTAAGAGCCCTGAAGAATAACCAATGGCGTCCATAACCCTGCCCAGGCCAAGCCGGAAGGGTAACCCTGCTAACGACGTCGATCTCAAACCTGCTAAAACAAAAGGGATGCCGACAAAGGGCAAAGGAAAAAGAGGAGCGTCAGTATTGAGGCCAGTACACGGCGAGGCTAGAATTCGGCGGCTCTCGCCTACATAGGTATGGTGGGCTGAAGCGGCAGCACAGCGGCACTAAACAACCTATAGAGACTCGATACAACTGGCGGTTATCAGAGAGGGATAAGAAAGACCTATTCGGATCCAACCTGAAGCTAACTCCAAACAAACCTGACATGGGTATGCCAAATAGGTAGTCAACTACAGCCTACCTGGTGCGGCTCGACGGAAGACCCACTCGACAAATTGCCAAGGTCCATGACGCCTATGATGGTTCGAGTGATATGAAGCCCATATGGATACGGACTTCCAAACGCACAAGACAAGGAAAGCTCAAGACTAGAGTTCTAATCCAACTTGTAACCAACTCGTATTGGTACCTGAGACCTAGCCTCCCCATATATAAAGGCTAGGAGGGTCCAACGAGAAGGAAACATCCTCTCCCCCAACAGGCAATCTCTCAATCGCGACTCCCACAATAGATCTAGACAACACCTGTAGTATACACATACGCCAGATCCAATCTGCGCGACACCGCCGTCGGCGACATTGTAATCCTTCGGATCATCATCAATCAAAGAGCAGACAAGCAGGAGTAGGGTCCTCTACGAGGCCTGAACCTGGGTAAACCTTGCGTCCCTGTGTGCTTGTTTGCTAGCCGTACCGAGATTTCTAGCGCTTGCGCCTTCTCCAAAACCCAAGTACATAACCATGGGCATTGATGAGTTAAACCCTCGTCAATTGGCGCCGTCTATGGGAACTGGGAGCACTGATGTCGTGATCTTGACGGCCTCATCACCAACAATCTACGATTCATCATCTATTGGAGGCCGGATCTAATTCGGCTCCCTCATCGTCAACATCATCCAGATCAGATCACATCTGGTCGATACCTCCGCATCTGCGCGCTCAGCTTTGTTATCGGCAAATCTGCCATGTTGTGCCCCACCTTCACCGCGGGCGCATGGCCGACTCGGCATCAAGCTAGGAAGGGCAGCACGTTCGTCAACCTCCAAGGGATCGAGTGCTATTTCATGATCCGATTCAACTCAAGTCAAATTAGAAGAGGAACATACTAATTCTCTAGACCTTGTTCCCTAGGCAGACATGCATCGGGGCAAGAGGGCTTTGAAACCTGACAGCAATACAGAAAGCACAGAAGGACAGAAATCAGGTCTAACACGTGCTGACATGAATCGGTCAGCGGTCACCGTTTAGCTAACTAGAAAAATTTAGAGGCCAACGTATATATATGTTGTACAACATGGACGCACCATGCGAAACTCCAACACATGTGGATATTTTCCACTGCCTCAATACCCGACATGGAGAGAAGAAAAAGAAAAGGAGGCCACGTAGCATACAATACAAGCATTGAATCATTCAAGGAAGGACCGTGAAGCAAGAGGGAAATCACGGGCAGGACTCGTTTGCAGTTGATGTTCCCACACAAGCTGCTGCACAAAAATTAAATTGATCATGGTCGCTAGGTTGGCGAGTCCGCATTACATCAACATCGGCCAACCGACCAAGGTCTTGCGAACGTCGTCACCCGCTCCACTCTTAGGGCTGCCCAACTCCGCCGCGTCGACTCCCGTCTGCTGCGTCGAGTACGTGTTTGCCACGTCAGTTTCCTCCGCCACATCAACTACGTCCGCTATGTGGATCACTCGACTACCACGTGGACTCCGTGTTCACTGCGTCAGCTCCATCAACCTAGAGCATACGTTTGCTACATCGACTCCATCTAACAAAAATTGGAAGGCACTACGTCTGAGGGCCGCAACAACCCGTTGCTGCGTCGACACGCGTTTGCCGATGACCCTTCGCTCCGCCGACGACTCCGTCGACCGTGCTTCTTCACATGATTCAGCCAAAGGCCAAAGGAAAAATAGACAAGAAGAATTAATGGACCGTTCAAGCACGGCAGCTCCACGGCTCAAGACGCGTGTTGTACGGAGACTCAGCAACCCAACGCCTCCTGGCTCGGCTATATGCAACGTATCATATTCATCCATACTATAGTGTCGGCGCGACTCGTCGCCACGTGATGCGACTCCGTGTTCGCCGAGCCACTCGACCGCCGCGCCACTCGCCACCGTGTCGACTCCTTCCGTCGGCAACCTGATGGCCGCGTCGAGTCCTTCCGCCACGCGACCCGATGCCATTGGCTACGGCAAACTACTACAATCTTCAGTTGTGACAACATGCTACCGCCATCGGCTTCGGCAAATCGCTGCCGCGTTGACTCTGGTCCACCGCATCGGCTCACAAACGCCATCACGACTCCATCAACCACCTCGACGCTACACTCGGGGGCTCCTTCGACTCCGCCGACCTATTGAGTCTTCGACTCCATCATGCGACCTGCTACGGTCTTCGGCTGTGGTGACGCGCTTCGGTCTTCGACTCCACCGACCTACTGAGTCTTCGACTCCATCATGCGACCTGCTACGGTCTTTGGCTGCGGCAACGCGCTTCGGTCTTCGACTCCGCCGACCTGTTGTGTCTTCGACCCCGCCACGAGGGACATTACCGCCTTTGGCATCGATGACCCCGTGCGGTCTTCGACTCCGGAGACCCGCTGTGATCGTCAGCTCCAGCGACCCGGGTGCTCCCTCTACAGCAACCCGCCGCGTACTTCGACTCCAACAACCCACCGCGGTCTTCAACTTCAACGACCTGTTTGCGGTCTTCAGATCGGGTGACTCGAGGGCTCCCTCGACTCCCGCAACCGTGAGCCGCTACAATCTTCGACTCCCGCGACCCACGGATCGCATCTGATCTTGCGACTCCTTCAACCACGACAACTACCAATAAAGCTAAGTTTTCCTCTATTTAGAGCTGATTTCTTTATTACCTTAATTGCACTCAAAACACTCAGGGGTTGCGCCCTATTCGAGTAACCTAATGTGTCGTCAACTCCACGCACTCGAGCACCTCATACACGACAACCCGGGTAGCTGATTCTGCCTGATCATCGAATCCTTGAACTCTGAGTACCTCGGAAAGGTACTGAGACTAAGGGTAATCAGGCTAACGAAAAGGCCTAGCATGTAGTGCAAAAGTGTCGACTCGATTGGCACTAGAATTTTACTTTGCAAACCGACATGCAAATATCCTTTACAAGATACAAGTACTTCATATTCTTAATGTTTTATGCAGCTTATAAGGATGTCGACTGTGTCGAGCTATTCTATCGGGTCCTCCAACAGGAGTCGACAAAACAATTGGCTACGACATACACTCAAGACCCGAGTCGAGTCCCGCCTCGGATGGTTGCATCGCTTGATGCTACACACATGCGATGTTGGCCACGCACCCGACAAAAGCGACTACTTCGACTCCATCTGCATCATCGACTCACCTGGCTAGTCGCCGCATAACTCCGCTACGTCAACCTCGACTTCATCATCAATTTGAGCTTCTTATGCGTGAGACGCTGACCCGATGCACTTCCGGGTCAGTGGTTTCTGCTCTCATGATTCTCGACTGCATCTACAAGATACAAGACTTGAGTCTCTGCCCGAGTCTACGACTCTGCCAAACACTCGGGGGCTACTCCAAACTGGAGCACTGGACGCGCATATACAATATCCTCGAATGACATGCTCTGAATCCTCACTCGAATCCACGATTCGACTAAGGACTCGGGGGCTACTCCCATAGGGAGCGCTGGCCGCGCACCCGAAGAAATTTGTGAAGATATCCAAGCATTATGAAAACCCTTCACTCGAATCTACGATTCGATTGTGGACTTCGGGTTACTCCCATAGGGAGCGCTGAATGAAAATTCAACTGAAACTAGCAAACAAAAAGACGACAGCAGTCGCAAAAGTTCTTTAGTCCCTGCTTGAGTCTTCGACTCAACCAGGAACTCGGGGGCTACTCCCATAGGGAGCGCTGGTCGCGCACCCTATGATTATTTTCTTCCTTGTACATCATACTGTGTGTTGATAACATCCACACTCGAATGCTATGGCGACTCCGCCTCATATTTTCCCTACAAAGAGATTACGTCTCCTGGGCCACCCGAATCATCTCCGCGATGACAAAAATTCGGATGCCGTGCTTACATCGTGAAGATAAGACCTGAATAAGGCCTGGCAACGCATCTGCTGCGCTCTACCAGAAATAATCCGTGCCTACAGGTACGATGAATATGCCTTGACGGACGCGTCAAGTGCTCACACTTATACACTGGGATTCGAACTCTATAAGACCTCCGCGGCATGAGTCGAATTACGCCAGCAATTTCCGAATTCGAGTCCAGGGACTCGAGTTTGAGTAGGTAGCGTTGTTTTTGCCCTAGAGCAGTTAACTGGTCTCAATCCATCGAGCGCACCAGGCACGTTTACCATCATCCCTATGAACTACTATAATTTCGACTAACCCGATAAAATTTCGGGAGAAGTGCTTCGCACTCGACACAATTGTCGACTCCGACATCCTAATGCAAAGATCAAGACTTCTGAGTCTCCATCCGAATCTACGATTCACATGGACACTCGGGGGCTACTGACATGGGTATGCCCAATAGGCAGTCAACTACAGCCTACCTGGTGTGGCTCGACGGAAGGCCCACTCGACAAATTGCCAAGGTCCATGACGCCTATGATGGTTCGAGTGATATGAAGCCCATATGGATACGGACTCCCAAACGCACAAGACAAGGAAATCTCAAGACTAGAGTTCTAATCCAACTTGTAACCAACTCGTATTGGTACCTGAGACCTAGCCTCCCCATATATAAAGGCTAGGAGGGTCCAACGAGAAGGAAACATCCTCTCCCCCAACAGGCAATCTCTCAATCGCGACTCCCACAATAGATCTAGACAACACCTGTAGTATACACATACGCCAGATCCAATCTGCGCGACACCGCCGTCGGCGACATTGTAATCCTTCAGATCATCATCAATCAAAGAGCAGACAAGCAGGAGTAGGGTCCTCTACGTGGCCTAAACCTGGGTAAACCTTGCGTCCCTGTGTGCTTGTTTGCTAGCCGTACCGAGATTTCCAGCGCTTCCTCCTTCTCCAAACCCAAGTCCATAACCATGGGCATTGATGAGTTAAACCCTCGTCAAAACCCATCCTGGTATTCCCCCTCGAGACCAAACGAGGAAGTCAAACCGAGGAACTCACACAGTTGGCAATTTTATTCATTCGATTATAGTTGAAGCACTTAATAGTCAGATATAGATAGCATGAGTCATCCTGAAGCATAAGTAGTGGGCAATTTTAATTAACCATTCTGTGGTGGTTGGAACATCTACTAGTCAGATATAATTGTCCTAAGGAATCCCAAAACCCAGCAGTTGTTGGCACTTTTATCACATTCCATTGGAGTTGCAATACTTACTAGGCAGATATAATGAACAACCCAGATCCAGCAGTTGTTGGCATTTTTAATATCCATTCTGTTATAGTTGAATCTGATTACTAGTCATATATTAAGTCAAGTTTATAGCACTACTTTAGTTATGCTTGTCTATGATCGAGATATTGTGCTCCAAGTTGTCCATAACCGCGGACACGGCTTTCAGAAAGTTTTACCCTGCAGGGGTGCACAAATAGCAACACACACACGATCAACCTCGGAAAAACCAACTCAAAACCCAACAAGGCTTTCACGACAAAGCGATCACAGGATTTATAAAATATTTTAGGGGGCCACCCCACTAAGCTACCCGCAACGAAGTTGGCCGGCTCTAGAACGGACCCAGGGTTTGCGAGAACGGCTGTAAACGACTGGGAACCCGAAAGTGTGACTGGGCTTGTCGATACCGTGAAATCGTGCCGCGATCCAAAACAGTATAGGTGCTCCACGCACAATCGTAAATAAAGCAGTAAAGCATGGCATAGGTACAGGATATTAATAAAACCCCAAACTAGTTTGTGGCCCCAAGAAATAGAAATGAATCAAGCTCTGACTCAGGGGGGTCCACGGCCTCCCGGATGTGGATAGTGCGAAAAATCAAGGAACAGGTATCAAGTACTCGGGGTCCTACGGGACACAAGTGAGCGTGGAAGAACCAAATAACATCTATTGCCCATCGATGCCTCTGCATTAGTTATATCTAGCATTTTAATAGTTGTATTTAAAGTCATGAACATCTCCACCATAAACATCTGCCAGCATTCCAACAACTGTGGCACTTGACAACACGAGATCGCACCTGAGCAAGCAACTACGACTCGCAAGGCCAGCTATCTACCAAACGAAGGTAATAGGAGGTGTCCAAGGCAATATAAAGGCTGCACGGGATTTAACTGGTGTACGGAAATTAAAGCATCGCGACACGGATAGCAATAGATCAACATGAGGAAATAAAGACTATAAATGCAAAATAGGTAGAAGGGGAGAGATACTCGCTGGGAAGCACTGCCGGAGAATCATATCCGGAGAACTTGTCGATACTCGCATCAACTCATCGGCCTAATCCGCGAAGAAGCAAACACTAGAACAAACACCGGATGCAATATTTAATACTACGGCAGAAGATCCGACATGATTATGATATGATGCAGATGCGGTGCAATTAGGCAGTATTAAGCGGAACCGGGGTCCCGACAATTAATTACACGGTTCAAGTTATTTAGAACCCCCGCAATTTAAATGTTGTATTAACAGGGTGAAACATGGCATCGGTTCGCTACACCAATTTAAATGGAGTCCGGAATAAGACAAAGATATCCCGCATAAACACTCCATATTTAATCATGCGGTGAATCGGTATAATGCCCCCAACCCACTGAATATGTATGCGATCATGAATGATTTAATGCAGCAAGTTGGTATCATATATTATAAAAATAGGGGAATGGATCAGGGTCACACATTAGGGGGGGTTCAGATCCAAGGTTCGACGGGGATCGGTCTTCAGGGTCTCGGTCACCGGATTTGTGAAGGAGATCTTGATGGTCCAGGAGGTAGATCTTGTCATCGGTCCCTTGTCGGGTTCGCATCTCGGTTTCGGTCTTGGCGTGCAGGGTGAAGTGCTTGTCGTTCCGTGTAGGCGACCTTGGCGTCCGGTTTCTCGGCGAACTTGGTGTCTGGGAGGAAGTACTTGGTGGCTCCGAGAAGAAGGTCTTGTCGCATCCGCTGGATCGTTCCTCGGGGTCGAAGAACTTGGCGCGCCAGGGTTTGGTCTTCGGATCTTGGTCGGGTCGCCGGTAGATCTTGGCATCATTTGTTGAGGTGCTTGGCTGCCGGACTCGGGTTCGACGCCGATGGCCTGGTGTTGTCCTTCGGGTCTCGTCTCGTGTCGGTCTCGGTGTCGACCTTGCACTTTCAGATGACGAATAGGATCTTACATGATTCTCCCGTCGAGGTCGAGCTCTTGCGTTTGGCCATGCGGGCTCAACATGTACACCAGAGATCAACGATTAGTTCCACTGCTCAACACATACGAGGGTACGTGCCTACACAACACACACATGCAGCAAGATGGAGTCTGCAGGAGGCGCGTGGCGCTGCTGTAGAGAGGAGGCGATGCGGGCCCACATGGTCAGCGGGAGGAGACACAACGAGCGGGGCGAGGAGGGCAGAGAACTACCGCGGTGTCGACGGGAGAACCACGGCGCGGTGGCGCGGGTCCCGTGGTGGCGAGGAAGACACGCCGGTGGGGGTTGACGGAGCCGCGCCCATGGCGAAGCAGCCGGAGGTAGAGGTCGCATCGGCGACGGCTGGGCGAGCACGGCCGGTGGAGGAAAAGGAGATGCGGGAGGAGGACGGTGACTCGGCTCAGGCGGCGACCCGTCGGTGAGGGGAACAGCACGGGGGCCGAGGAGGGGAGCCCGCGAGGCGGGGCGCAGGCGGCCGGGCTCGGGACGGAACGACAGCGTTCGCGCGGTGGGGGAGGAGATCGACCCGGGGCTCGAGGGAGAGCGGCGGAAGGAGGGAAGCAAAGGATGTGGCCGGGGGTCAAGCCGTCGCGCAGAGGACGGTCGGCCGGAGGTGGGGTCGATGCGGACGAGGAGGAGGCGCCGCCGGAGTCGGGAGGGAAGGCTGCCGGCTTGGGGCGGAGCTCGATGCTCGACGGCGGGGTCGGCGGGGTCGATGGGAGAGGATGGGGGCGGCTCCACCCGGGAGCGGCCGGGGCGACGACGCGGCACTGGCCTGGAAGGAGAAGGGGCCGCGGTGGAGGAGCTTGGGCGGCGGTGGCACAGGGAGGCGGCGGAGGTTGGGCGACAGGGGCGGGACGGGGTCCACATGCGGGGAAGGGAGCGGAGAGGAGAGATGGGGGTCGCGTGGGGATCCGGGCCAGGGGTGGGGCATGGCTGTCCATCCGAGAGCTGGGGCCTGCGCGGAGTTGGTGGGGCGATGCGGCGTGTGTGTGTGCGTGCGTGTGTGTGGCATGGGTTTGGACGGGCAGGGGCCAGGGGTGAGGTGGCGAGTGTGAGGGGACGTGACGGCTAGTGGTTGGCTGGAGTGAGGTGGAGGTGTGAGGTGGAGGGAGGGGATTGGTCAGGGTGAGGTGGAGGAAGGCTGGGTAGGATAGGATTAGGTAGAATTAGGATTAGATATTTTTAGACTAGGGTTTGGAGGTGGCCGGCCGGGCTTTCGGGCCTAGCGGGCTGCCTCCCAAAAATAAATGAATAATTTTACTTGTTTAAAACGGGGCATTTAAAATCTGTTTGTAGACGAAACAAAATATTCCGGAGTCCCGGGTTTTAATGTAATAAAGACGGGAATATTTAGAAAACAAAACTAGACGTTTCGAAAATAGTTTAGACAAAAACCATGCATGATGATGAAGATTCTCAAATGCAATGTGGCATGATGACATGAGCATGCGGTCATGACGATGCAATGCACAAAAACACAACGATTTTCTAGTAGTGGTTTTAGCGGGATGCCACAATTCGACACCACTAACAAAGGATCTCGCCCTCGAGATCCGCCTCATGGTACCGAGAAGAAGGTTGGCGATCTGAATCTTCTCGCTTTGTGTAGATGCTCGCGACACCACTAACAAGAGGTTGTTGTCAGTGATGGCCGAGAAAACACTCCGGGAACAAAGGGTGAAGGTAGAGGTATCAACAAATAAAGCTACCTCTAACTTCCGTGGACGGAGTAAAGTTGCTGGATCCACCGATTCAATGTACAAAGCGAATGATAAGAGTAGTGGTATGGTAGCTACTCCATCCCGCACTCAAAGCATTACTTTGTACATGAATAGGAGAATTATGCAACCAACTCTCGGAATTCAGACTGAAGATCTCGACAAGCGAGGTTCGGAAACAAAGGAGTGATGCAGACCCTGCATCGGATCTGGCGTAGATGATGTCGTCGCGTCGGAAAACACCGGAAGGCACAAACAAGGAACAAAGAATGGTACCACAGATAAAGGATCAACCCGATAGAATAAAGACCGGATGTAGAAACACCGTTACCAAAAGAGGAAGCAAAACCCTGAAGGTACGACGGAAACCCAACCACGAGAATTCCTTGACTCGAAGAAAAGATAAGAGAGCAGATTCAAAAGACGCAGAGGTGAGAGGAGAGCAACAGAGGGGTAAGGAGTAAAACAGACCTAATCAGATCTATCCAACCGGTTTTCCAAAATAATTTTGACACTCTATTTCGACCGTTAGCTAGGTTATCCTACAGGCTGGACTTGTGGGGTATCACAACTGCTGAGCTCTGATACCACTCTGTAACACCCTCAAATCGGCCCTATGCAAGTTTTAGCCCTTTCCTCCAAACCCACATAGAAATGATTCAAGGACGCCCACCAGGCACTTTCGTGCGGGTAGAAAACGAAGTAATACCATTACACAACAATCCTCGATGGGACCCACAGAACAGATATATATATATATATATACCAGCGACTCAACGATTCAAGAATACATATATACAATACAAAGACCCAAATCACCTTGAAAACGA
This sequence comes from Avena eriantha, assembly GCA_910589775.1. NCBI lineage: Eukaryota > Viridiplantae > Streptophyta > Magnoliopsida > Poales > Poaceae > Avena > Avena eriantha. Next base: position 267,454,814 of record OU342740.1, on the reverse strand, counting down.
TACTGCGTCTGAGTACGGACAAGATGCAAATGGGGCTAAGAGCCCTGAAGAATAACCAATGGCGTCCATAACCCTGTCCAGGCCAAGCCGGAAGGGTAACCCTGCTAACGACGTCGATCTCAAACCTGCTAAAACAAAAGGGGTGCTGACAAAGGGCAAAGGAAAAACAGGAGCGCTAGTACTGAGGCCAGTACACGGCGAGGCTAGAATTCGGCGGCTCTCGCCTACACAGGTATGGTGGGCTGAAGCGGCAGCGCAGCGGCACTAAAGAACCTATAGAGACTCGATACAACTGGCGGTTATCAGAGAGGAATAAGAAACACCTATTCGGATCCAACCTGAAGCTAACTCCAAACAAACCCATCCTGGTATTCCCCCTCGAGACCAAACGAGGAAGTCAAACTGAGGAACTCACACAGTTGGCAATTTTATTCATTCGGTTATAGTTGAAGCACTTAATAGTCAGATATAGATAGCATGAGTCATCCTGAAGCATAAGTAGTGGGCAGTTTTAATTAACCATTCTGTGGTGGTTGGAACATCTACTAGTCAGATATAATTGTCCTGAGGAATCCCAAAACCCAGCAGTTGTTGGCACTTTTATCACATTCCATTGGAGTTGCAATACTTACTAGACAGATATAATGAACAACCCAGATCCAGCAGTTGTTGGCATTTTTAATATCCATTCTATTATAGTTGAATCTGATTACTAGTCATATATCAAGTCAAGTTTATAGCACTACTTTCGTTATGCTTGTCTATGATTGAGATACTATGCTCCAAGTTGTCCATAACCGCGGACACGGCTTTCAGAAAGTTTTACCCTGCAGGGGTGCACAAATAGCAACCCACACACGATCAACCTCAGAAAAACCAACTCAAAACCCAACGAGGCTTTCACGACAAAGAGATCACAGGATTTATAAAATATTTTAGGGGGCCACCCCACTAAGCTACCCGCAACAAAGTTGGCCGGCTCTGGAACGGACCCAGGGTTTGCGAGAACGGCTGTAAACGACTGGGAACCCGAAAGTGTGACTGGGCTTGTCGATACCGCGAAATCATGCCGCGATCCAAAATAATACTGGTGCTCCATACACAATCGTAAATAAAGCAGTAAAGCATGGCATAGGTACAGGATAGTAATAAAACCCCAAACTAGTTTGTGGCCCCAAGAAATAGAAATGAATCAAGCTCTGGCTCAGGGGGGTCCACGGCCTCCCGGATGTGGATAGTGCGAAAAATCAAGGAACAGGTATCAAGTACTCGGGGTCCTACGGGACACAAGTGAGCGTGGACGAACCAAATAACATCTATTTCCCACCGATGCCTCTGCATTAGTTATATCTAGCATTTTAATAGTTGTATTTAAAGTCATGAACATCTCCACCATAAACATCTGCCAGCATTCCAACAACTGTGGCACTTGACAACACGAGATCGCACCTGAGCAAGCAACTATGCCTCGCAAGGCCAGCTATCTACCAAACGAAGGTAATAGGAGGTGTCCAAGGCAATATAAAGGCTGCACGGGATTTAACTGGTGTACGGAAATTAAAGCATCGCGACACGGATAGCACTAGATCAACAGGAGGAAATAAAGACTATAAATGCAAAATAGGTAGAAGGGGAGAGATGCTCGCCTGGGAAGCACTGCCGTAGAATCATATCCGGAGAACTTGTCGATACTCGCATCAACTCATAGGCCTAATCCGCGAAGAAGCAAACACTAGAACAAACACCGGATGAAATATTTAATACTACGGCAGAAGATCCGACATGATTATGATATGATGCGGATGCGGTGCAATTAGGCAGTATTAAGCGGAACCGGGGTCCTGATAATTAATTATACGGTTCAAGTTATTTAGAACCCCCGAAATTTAAATGTTGTATTAGCAGGGTGAAACATGGCATCGGTTCGCTACACCAATTTAAATGGAGTCCGGAATAAGACAAAGATATCCCGCATAAACACTCCATATTTAATCATGCGGTGAATCAGTATAATGCCCCCAACCCACTGAATATGTATGCGATCATGAATGATTTAATGTAGCAAGTTGGTATCATATATTATAAAAATAGGGGAATGGATCAGGGTCACACATTATCGGGGGGTGGATCTCAGGTTCGACGGGGATCGGTCTTCAGGGTCTCGGTCACCGGATCTGTGAAGGAGATCTTGATGGTCCAGGAGGTAGATCTTGTCGTCGGTCCCTTGTCGGGTCCGCATCTCGGGTCGGTCTTGGCGTCCGGGGGGAAGTGCTTGTCGTTCCGTGTAGGCGACCTTGGCGTCCGATTTCTCGGCGAACTTGGCGTCTGGGAGGAAGTACTTGGTGGCTCCGAGAAGAAGGTCTTGTCGCATCCGCTGGATCAGTCCTCGGGGTCGAAGAACTTGGCGCGCCAGGGTTCGGTCTTCGGATCTTGGTCGGCTCGCCGGTAGATCTTGGCGTCATTTGTTGAGGTGCTTGGGCGCCGGACTCGAGTAGTCCTTCGGGTCTCATCTCGTGTCGGTCTCGGTGTCGGCTTGCACTTTCAGATGACGAATAGGATCTTACATGATTCTCCCGTCAAGGTCGAGCTTGTGCGTCTGGCCATGTGGGCGCAACATGTACACCAGAGATCAACGATTGGTTCCACTGCTCAACACATACGAGGGTACGTGCCTACACAACACACACATGCAGCGAGATGGAGTCTGCAGGAGGCGCGTGGCGCTGCTGTAGAGAGGAGGCGATGCGGGCCCACATGGTCAGCGGGAGGAGGCACAACGAGCGGTGCGAGGAGGGCAGAGAACTGCCGCGGTGTCGACGGGAGAACCACGGCGCAGTGGCGTGGGTCCCACGGTGGCGAGGAGGACACGCTGGTGGGGGGTTGACGGAGCCGCGCCTGTGGCGAAGCGGCCAGAGGTAGAGGTTGCATCGGCGACGGCTGGATGAGCACGACCGGTGGAGGAAAAGGAGATGCGGGAGGAGGACGGCGACTCGGCTCGGGCGGCGACCCGTCGGTGAGGGGAGCGGCATGGGGGCCGAGGAGGGGAGCCCGCGAGGCGGCAACGCGGGCCGGGCCGGGCCGTGCTCCGGCGAGGCGGGGCGCAGGCGGGGCGCAGGCGGCCGGGCTCGGGGCGGAACAACGGCGTTCGCGCGGTGGGGGAGGAGATCGACCCGGGGCTCGAGGGAGGGCGCGGAAGGAGGGAAGAAGAGGAGGTGGCCGCAGGTCGAGCTGTCACGCAGAGGATGGTCGGCCGGAGGTGGGGTCGACGCAGACGAGGAGGAGGCGCCGTCGGAGTTGGGAGGGAAGCCGGCCAGCTTGGGGCGGAGCTCGGTGCTCGACGGCGGGGTCGAAGGGAGAGGACGGGGCGGCTCCGCCCGGGAGCAGCCGGGGCGACGGCGCGGCACTGGCCTAGAAGGAGAGGGGGCCGCGGCGGAGGAGCTTCGGCGGCGGTGGCAGAGGGAGGCGGCGGAGGTTGGGCGACAGGGGCGGGACGGGGTCCACGTGCGGGGAAGGGAGCGGAGAGGAGAGATGGGGGTCGCGTGGGGATCCGGGCCAGGGGTGGGGCGTGGCTGTCCATCCGAGAGCTGGGGCCTGCGCGGAGTTGGTGGGGCGATGCGGCGTGTGTGTGTGCGTGCGTGTGTGTGGCGTGGGTTTGGACGGGCAGGGGCCAGGGGTGAGGTGGCGAGTGTGAGGGGAGGTGGCGGCTAGTGGTTGGCTGGAGTGAGGTGGAGGTGTGAGGTGGAGGGAGGGGATTGGTCAGGGTGAGGTGGAGGAAGGCTGGGTAGGATAGGATTAGGTAGAATTAGGATTAGATATTTTTAGACTAGGGTTTGGAGGTGGCCGGCCGGGCTTTCGGGCCTAGTGGGCTGCCTCCCAAAAATAAATGAATAATTTTACTTGTTTAAAACGGGGCGTTTGAAATATGTTTGTAGATGAAACAAAATATTCCGGAGTCCCGGGTTTTAATGTAATAAAGACGGGAATATTTAGAAAACAAAACTAGGCGTTTCGAAAATAGTTTAGCCAAAAACCATGCATGATGATGACGATGCTCAAATGCAATGTGGCATGATGACATGAGCATGCGGTCATGACGATGCAATGCACAAAAACACAGCGATTTTCTAGTAGTGGTTTTAGTGGGATGCCACAATTATGGCCATTATTGCTCTCTTAGTTTGTCGCTCCCAGTCTTTTTCTAGCCTCCACAACCAAGTATGAGTTCCACTCATGCATCCAACTCCCTAAACCAAGTTATTCCAAAGAGTCCACCATACCTACCTACTAGCTTATGCTATTCCAAGTATATTCATGCTTTTGTTTACCTTCCAAATTAAACTTGTTATGAGAAAACTAGTGATTAAAGCTCTCACAAACTTGATGGCACACTTTACTTTTTTTGCATCTAATAAACTTGAATCACTGGGTCCTTCTTTGTTGTGTATATGCTTGTGCTTTATAAGTTGAAATTAGCAGAACCATGTATCATGGGGAACGCTTTCAACATTGCACTTGTACTTTGTACCCCGTTGATATCATGTTATTTTGCTTATGGATCCCGGCGGTGTGAAATAAAAGTGGAACTTGTAAGATCATGGAGTTTGTATGTGTGTTAGAGAAACGCCTGGGCCGCTAGCCTAAGCCATGCCTAATCATGGTGGAAACTTGCAGCATCACCATAATGAGCACTCTATGAAGCATCCTCAATAAAAACCTATGCAAATAGCAAATAAAAAGATCGCTGAGATGCTAATTGTCTGGTTGCCTTGTCATTTTGATTATGGGATAGCTCCTGTATCATGTCCAAGGGGTACCCCGTTGGCGGTTCTTAATGATACACATGTACTTACAATGACAAGAGCTTACTCATGACTGAAGTTGAGTAGCATGAGGTTCGGTCTTCGTAAGTAAGGGGCATGAGATTTCGGTTTATAAGTTGTCAAGCATATCCTCTTAGTTGTGTCACTTTAACCTTAATCACCTAAAGATGCTTATGATAGGGGCAATGAGAGCTGAAAGCTATAAGTACCATAATTTTTGGAAGCTCTTTATGAAACTTGAATCTCTACTTCCTTCTATGAAGGCCTTTCTCCCACCATTATATTGAGTCTCCACATTCTATCTTTATGCACCTTCTTTGAGAGCATAGTGGCCGTTCTTAGTTCTATGTGCATTGTCCCAAGACTAGTTGATTGATGCATAACTTGATATTGCTTGTTTTAAACTAGTGTATCTAGTCACTCTTATGAACTTTGAAGGTGTCCTATGCATTTATATTTGCTAGTCTATTGAGGGACAAGCTAAATACTATTATGCTATGTTTTCTATATGTGAAACAAACAAACGTCTTGCAAAGCATTGTTATTCATGAATCTTTTATTTGTGCCTTTTCATGTTGCATCATAGTTTCTTTGTCTTATTGCTAGAACTTTGTCTTTCATGTTATGATTGAAGTACTATGATCCCAGCTTTGAATGTTTTACAAATACTTTGATCAAGTTTATGATGGTGCATGTCACCTCAAAAATTATTATTTCTTTTTATCACTTACCTACTCGAGGACGAGCAGGAGTTAAGCTTGGGGATGTTGATACATTGCAAATTTATCTATAATTTTTGATGTTCCATGCTTGGTTTTATCTACTTTCTTATGTTTTGTCCACAGTTTGGAATACTTTTCATATGATTTCTTGGACTAACCTATTAACAATAGCCACAGTGCCAGTTGCCTATTTTCTGTTGTTTTTGGTTCCAGAAAGTCAGAAAATCAATATTCTCGGAATTGGACGGGACAAAAGCCAAAGTTGATATTTTACTGGAAGACTCACGGAGCCAGAAGACGAGACGGAGAGGGGTCACAGGGCAGCCACACCATGTGGTGGCGCGGGCTAGCCCTGGCCGCGCCACCAGGTGGTGTGTGCCCCTCCGGCCTCCACCGACCTTGCCATTTCGCCTATATATTCCTCCTGATGCGAAAACCCTAAATAGTCAAGCCTCCAGCCACGAAAAGTTCCGCAGCACCGCCGCCACCAAAGGGGAGATTCGGGGGATAGAAATTCTCTGTTCCGGCACCCTGCCGGGACGGGGAAGTGCCCCCGGAGCCATGTCCATCGATCTCCACCACCATCTCCATCACCATTGCTGATTCCCATGAAGAGGAGGGAGTAGTTCTCTCTCGAGGCTAAGGGTTATACTGGTAGCTATGTGTTCATCTCTCTCTATGCATGATCTTATTGAGATCATGAGCTTGTAATCTATAGATCTATTCTGCTACTCAAGTGCTTTAACGAATCTCTGCTCTCCCCATGTGTGTGAAAGTGACAGCGTGCTCACCATGGTGGCACTTAGGCTAGAGATTACGAATACTTGTTATGAGTTATATTTGGAGTTGGATGTCTTTATGAAATTGTGGTGTTTGTTGGACTCATCTAGTACTCAAGGTGACAGTGTGAGGTTTTCTAGATGGGAAAGGCTTACTTTAAGGTGTGTTGTTATAGCCCTACCGTTGATTAGAGTGTCCAACCGGAGAGTAGTTCAGCGTAGTATCATAATGAAGAACATATTTATATGAGAGTGTTCACTAGTGAAAGTATGATCCCTAGGCCTTGTTTCTAAGCATTGATACTTCATTTGCTACTAGATCTGTTACATGTTTGCTTGCTTTCATCTTTATTTCAGTTTGCCGTTAGTCTTTTCCACGCCATCAAGCTATTTTCTAGCATCGTTGTCTTATATCCATACCACTTGTATTTCACTATCTCTTCACCGAACTAGTGCACCTATACACCTGACAAGTGTATTGGGTGTGTTGGGGACACAAGAGACTTCTTGTATCTTGATTGCAGGATTGCTTGAGAGGGAATACCTTTGACCACTTCCTCCCTGAGTTCGATAAACCTTGGGTGATCCACTTAAGGGAAAACTTGCTGCTGTTCTACAAACCTTTGCACTTGCAGGCCCAACAACTATCTACAAGAATAGAAGTGCGTAGACATCAGGGGTGGACATGCCAATTGATAATCTGAATTTGCCACCTCAGGAGGCAAATAGTGTTGTCACTGGTTCTATTCCTGCTATCAATATTTCCTATGGTAATGATAATGCTTCTGTTCATGGGGATGATGACATTGAGGTTGAGCAGCAGATTGTTGAGAACAATCAGGATGTTGGCATGGGTGATGGACTGTTCAATATCCTTCAGAACTATCAGGATGATGATGAGGAGGTCCAGCATTCTAATGTGGTGAACCAGCAAGATGATTGGATGATTGAAGACACTAATCCTCTTTCTCCCAATGAGGCTCATTTACAAGTGGGGATGGCTTTCAATTCTTTTGTCTCTACTCCTGATGTGCTGCCTGCTAAACAATCCTCTCCAAGCAAGGACTGGATCTTTGGGACAGATTCTTTGCTCCTCACATCAACAATTCTCCACCTGGCAAAAACAGTCTGAAGTGTGATATTCCTGTAAGTTGGTTCAACTTTATAACCCTTATGATCATCACTCCTGAAAAATTCAGTTGGGCAAAACATTTTCTAACTTATCCTCTTTGGGATATCATAAAGGAACCAATTGCTGATGAAAATACCTTTACTTTCATTATCCCCGATGATTGTGTTGGGCAGATGCCTCCTCATTGTCTGGATGTTCTCCCCCAAACCTGATGGTGCCCAATGCTCCATCCAAAAAAATAAGGGGAAAGGAACCAATGGTTGACACTGAGGTGAGAAGGAGTCCCCGAATTGTGGAACTTAATGGGGGGTTTTAAAAGTCATGTGAATTGTTCTGATATAAATTGTCTCCCTTGCAATGTTGTTCCACCTTGTCTCAGCAATAAAGTTGTTAAAAACCTTGCTGATTCTTTTTGTAAGGTCAAAGAGGGAGAATTGGAGAAAAGGCTGCCGAAGAAGAGCGGGATCAATGATCTGATCATCAAACCACCTGGAAAGCCTAGACCAAAAAAGAATGGTACTGACACAATTATGACTGGAAAGAAGAAAGGTGGAGCTGCTGAATCCTGTGGACAGCAGTCTAAGAAGAAAGCTCCTAAATAGATGTTTTAATGTCTAAAAAATATTGTCATTTTGTGTCTGGGTCAATTACTTTTGAGACTTGTTTTGAGCTTCTTAGACTCCTTATGCCTCTATGTGTGCCTATGGCTCCTGAACCTTGTGAAAAGTTTAAGTCTGTTTGTGTGATTACATATCTTGTGTCACCCCAAATTTATACCCCTCGGGTTATCTATGAATAACAAAAGAAAATGGAATATTCTGAACTGGAATCTCAGAGGCATGAACTCTGAAAAGAAGTGGTTGGCCTTAAAAAGAAAAATCATTGAATCTGAATGTGACATCATTTGTCTCCAAGAAACTAAAAGGGAATGCTTCGACATGAATTACTTAAAAAAATTATGTCCAAGCAAGTTTGACAGCTTTGACTTTCTCCCTTCTATTGGTGCCTCTGGAGGAATTATCATTATATGGAACAGTTCTTTGTTTAATGGCACCAGAGCCTTCCAAAATGAATTTTCTACTTCTGTCACATTCTCCTCTCTGTTTTCTAATGACATTTGGACACTTACAAACATCTATGGTCCATGTCAAGCTGATAGAAAAAATGAATTTTTAGATTGGTTCTCCAACATTGTGATGCCTGATAATATGGATTGTCTTGTCTTGGGGGACTTTAATCTTATCAGAAGACTTACTGATAGAAATAATAGTGGAGGAGATGGTAATGATACTTTGCTTTTTAATGAAGCTATCAGCAACTTGGGGCTTATTGAGTTACCTATGAAAGGAAGAAAATATACTTGGAGCAACATGCAGAAAGATCCCCTTCTGGAAATACTGGACTGGTTTTTTACTTCTAGCTCCTAGACCCTCAAATAACCCTCTACTTTTGTTTCCCCCTTTCCAAGCCCACTTCAGATCACCTTCCTTGTGTCATCTCAATTGGAACTAATATTCCCAAAGCACAAGTTTTTAGGTTTGAAAATTACTGGTTGCATCATTCTGACTTTAAACAAATCGTGCAAAATGCCTGGAATATACTAGTGGGACATCTTGACTTGGCAAAGAGGATTTGTGCCAAATTGAAAAATGTGAGGAGATGTATCAAGATCTGGGCCAGACAATTACCATGTTTAAAAGATCAGATTATGAAGGTTAATGACACAATTGACCTTCTGGATTTGCTTGAAGAATCTAGAACATTAACCATCAATGAATGGCACCTTAGAGACCTCCTGAAATCCCATGTTATTTCTCTTCTTCAGAATCAAAACACCTATTGGAAACAGAGAGGAAAAATAAAATGGGTGAAATTAGGTGATGGAAACACAAAGTTCTTTCACTCCAAGGCCACCATTAGTTATAGACACAATTATATTTCAATGCTTAAGAATAACAATGGACAAGAAATCTTTGCTCACTCTGACAAAGCTGACATTCTATGGAATGATTTCAAAGCTATAATGGGTACTTCTGTAAAAACTAAGATGCTCTTCAATCTTGATGATTTTTATGGAAATGGTTTGACTGAGGAGATGAGAAACTCACTTGAAATGCCTTTCCTAGACAAAGAAATTGAGGAGGTGATCTCTGAATTGCCAAATGACAAGTCTCCTGGACCTGATGGTTTCAACAATGAATTCATCAAAAGCTACTGGCCCATCATTGGAAATGATTTCAAATTTCTCATCCATGATTTCTATAATGAGAAAGTTTCTCTTGAAAGTATCAACTCCTGCTACATTACTCTCATTCCTAAAGTACCAAACCCTTCCACCCTTGCTGATTTCAGACCCATATCCTTATTAAACTACGTGTTTAAAATTACCAAACTCCTTGCAAACAGACTGCAGACTGTTATTCTAAAATTGGTACATAAGAATCAATATGGCTTCCTCAAAGACAGGTCTATTCAGGATTGCCTTGGGTGGGCTTTTGAATATCTCTTCCAATGCCACAAATCAAAGGAGGAATTTCTCATTTTAAAATTGGACTTTGAGAAGGCATTTGATACAATTGATCATTCATCCATCATAAATATTCTCAAGGCTAGAGGTTTTGGCAGGAAATGGATTAAATGGATTGATATGATTTTTGAGTCTGGCTCCTCTGAAATTCTTCTAAATGGAGTACCAGGGGAAAAATACTGCAGGAGAGGTGTGAGGCAAGGAGACCCCCTTTCACCACTCCTTTTTGTTCTTGCTGCAGACCTTCTCCAATCCGACTTGAATAAATCCATGTACCTCCAACTTCTGACCCCTCCAATAGGTGGGCCTCCTAACAATGACTTCCTTGTGATTCAATATGATGATGACACCTTGGTTGTATTAAAAGCAGATGCTACTCAATTATTGTGCTTAAAGGCTCTTCTTCAAACTTTTTCACTTTCCACTGGGCTTAGAGTCAACTATTTGAAATCAAGCATGATGCCTATAAATTTATGCAATGATAGGCTGATCCACTTTGCTCAGACAATCAATTGCCAAACTGGTAGCCTCCCTTTCACTTATCTTGGATTACCCCTAAGCTTATCAAAGCCATCCATGGAACATTTTCTGCCCATTGTTCAAAGAGTAGAAAGAAGACTTTGTGATATTGCTGACTTCCTAAACTATGGAGGAAAACTGCAACTGGTTAAATTTGTTCTATCCTCACTCCCTTTATTCTTCATGAGTTGCATGGAGGTGCCAGTTGCTATCAAAGATCAGATCATAAAATATATGAGACACTGTCTTTGGAGAAAAAAGACTGAGGATGTTCAAGCCAAGGGGCAGGCTCTGGTGTCATGGGATAAGATTTGTCGTCCTAAAAATCAAGGGGGCCTTGGAGTCCTAGATTTAACCATTCAAAATACTGCCCTCCTATTAAAGAACCTTGAAATTTTTTACAATCACCATGATATCCCTTGGGTTCATCTTATTTGGGGAACATACTATAAGAATGGAAAATTACATGGAAGAAGCATGGAGGGATCATTCTGGTGGAAAGCTCATATCAAACTAATTGATAATTTTAAGGCCGTGGCTGAATACAGTCTGAAGTCTAGAAAAACTGCTTATTTTTGGACTGATCTTTGCCAAGATGACTGCTTAATGAATAAATTCCCACATCTGATGTCCTATGCAAAGTCATCAAATATCAGTGTACATGAATTTTTTACAGGCTGATTTCTTGGAGGATAATTTTCACCTGCCTCTTTCTCAACAAGCTTACTCTGAATTTTTAATCCTGGAAGATAGATGCCAAGAGATCATTCCAACCTTACAAGAAAATCTTCATGATAACCGGAGTTATATTTGGGGGTATAACAGATTTGAAGTAAAAATGCCTAATCTTCCATGATTGGTTACTCCCCTACACCTCCACATTTTTCTTGGCTTTAGGCATCCTCTTGCCAGAACAAACACAAATTCTTTTTTTGGCTTTTGCTTCTAGATAGATTAAATACAAGGAATCTTCTGAGAAGGAAACAATTTACTCTACCTGACTATAATTGTGCAATTCTCAATTGCCACTTGGCATAATCGGTTAACCACTTATTCTGGGATTGCTCCTTTGCAAAAAATTGTTGGGATCATATTTGCATAGACAGAGCAGCAGATTTATCAGGATTGGAGGCTTTTTAGACATTAAAACCAAACTGCATCTGCCTTTTGCAATGGAAATAATTATCCTGGCTGCTTGGGGTATCTAGATATATAGAAATGAGATTTTTGTAATGATAAAAGGCCAACATTAGAAGGGTGGAAGACAATTTTCTATCAAGAGATGAGATGGGTGCAATTCAGAATTAAAAGAAAATACCAGGAGAAATTCAATACTTGGCTGAGCCAACAACTAGACCAGAGATAGAGTAGATTGCTACCCTGTTAGAGGTGGATCCTTTTTAATTTTCTTGATGTTTCTTAGATCTTTAGACTCATTTGTAATAATTCCTTGTAACATCTCCATATTTTTAAAAGAAAAAATTGTAGTGGGGATTTTCCCTACTGTTTCACCTCAAAAAAATACATGAAGCCATAGAAAAGAATCTTGATTGGATTGTTCCTGAAAACCCGTTTGATGAAAATAGTGAACCCAAGAGCATTGAGAGAGGATCCTATCGAACTTGTTTGGATGAGATACCTTGCCTTGTTGAAGATATTTCTGGTATTAATCTTAATGATTCTTCATTGGAGAATACCTGATTCTTTTTCTTGCTTCTTATGCCTAACTTAAAGGCGTTAAATAAAAGTACTTATTGGGAGATAACCAAAAGGTTTAGATGAGTCTTGGAAGTTATTACCTCTGTAATAACCGCTCCTTATCCTTTTTATTTGCTTTCTGTGCCAAGAGTAACCTCTAATGAGAGAGAAGTAATGATTGGGAAAGTTGCTGTCCGAAACAGATTTTTGTGCTTCACCGTAAATATTTGTGTAAAATATCTGTACGTCCTTTTGAGGCGTGAATTTTTGTGATTCCGCCCCAGGTTGTTATCTAACTTTCGTTAGTTCAACACTTTTTGATTTGAGCAACAGAAGGTCTTCGAAAAAGTTCGTCTTTACCTATTGGTCTGTTTTGACAGATTTCTGCCATTATTTGCATTTGCTTCTTGTTGGTTCCTTTTTGAGTTCTTTTGGAGAATTGAGCTTTTTGAGGGAAGTGCTACAGTAGCTTATGTTTTATTGGAAGTTTTATTGGTGTTGAAACTGAACCCAAAGACTTATTATCTTGAGTGCACTAATGTTGCTAATAAAGATTGTGTGAAGTTTTGTATGAAGGAAAATTTTCACGTGTATGGAAGGAATGAGTAATGAGATGAAGGATGGACTAAAGCTCAAGCTTGGGGATGCCACGCATGTCACCCCAAGAAATATCCAAGAAGTACAAGCGTCAAAGCTTGGAGATGCCCAAGGCATCCCCTTCTTCATCAATAAAAATCCCAGGTTTCTTCCAAACGCTTCATTTTTATTGTTTCATGCATAGTTGTGTTGTTCTTGGAGCGTCTTTTTTTTCATTTTCGTTTTGTTTTTTCGTTTGCTTGGTTTGCTTAGTTTGCTGAATAAATTAGTTGGACCCCCTGATACATTGCAAATGTATCAATAATTTTGATGTTCCATGCTTGGTTTTATCATCTTTCTTGTGTTTTGTCCACACTTTGGAGTATTTTTCATATGATTTCTTGGACTAACCTATTAACAAGAGCCACAGTGCCAGTTGCCTGTTTTCTGCTGTTTTTGGTTCCAGGAAAGTCAGAAAATGAATATTCTCGGAATTGGACGGGACAAAAGCCAAAGTGATTATTTTACCGGGGGACACCAAGAGCCAGAATACGAGACGGAGAGGGGCTGGGGCCCAGCCACACCACCTGGCCGCGCTGGCTGGGCCTGGCCGCGCCAGGGGGTGGTCTGGCCGCCCCAGAGTCCCCCTTGGTCTCCCTCTTCGCCTATAAGTTGCCTTCTAACCTAAAAACTCAGGGGGTTTGACGTTTTTCTAGAAGGAGTTCCGCTCCGCCGTCACCACCAGATTCCATGAAACAGCACTACAAACTCCGTTCTGGCACCCTGCCACGACGGGGAATTGGAGGAGATCATCGCCATCATCATCACCATCGCTTCTCCATCAACCATCCATGCTTCCCCAATCTATGAGTGAGTAATCCCCCGTTGTAGGCTATGGGGATGGTAGGGATTGGATGAAATCGTTCATGTAATGGCACTAGATTGTTAGGGCATGGTGCCTAGTATCTTTTATTAGTGCTTTATGACTTCGTTGCGACTTGTTGTGCTTAATGCTTGTCACTAGGGCCCGACTGCCATGATTTCAGATCTGAACATGTTATTGATTCATTATGATAGTATTGTTTATGGTCTTATCTGCAAGTTGTATACACACGTTGTTGTCCGGAACCAATGGCCCCGAAGTGACAGAAATCGGGATAATCGGAGGGAATGGCTTTGATGTGAGGATCACATGTGTTCACAGAGTGTTAATGCTTTGCTCCGGTGCTCTATTAAAAGGAGCACCTTAATTGCCAGTAGTTCCCTTGAGGCCCCGCTTCAAACGGGCTGGCAGGACAAAAGATGTTGTGCAAGTTCTCATTGCGAGCACGTATGACTATATATGGAACACATGCCTAGGATTATCTAGTACTTGGATGCTTTATCTTATTTATCTGCAATTGCCCTATGTTCTGATTTCTATGTGAATTGTCTTGTCCATGCAATGCCCGTCCAACCATCCCTATGCCTACCACACTCGAATCCTATTGTTTACTGCTATTGTTACTACTGTCTTTACTTTACTGCTGCTGCTACTTTGCTATTCCTACTATAAAACTGTTGCTACTAATAAACTGATGTGAGCAAGATTGTTTCCAGGTGCAGCTGAATTGACAACTCAGTTGTTAAGGCTTATAAATATTCTTTGGCTCCCCTTGTGTCGAATCAATAAATTGGGTTTCACTTCCCTCGAAAATACTGTGATACACCCCCTATACTTGTGGGTCATCACCGCCTCTTTCATGCATTGGTTTTCAAATAGTTTGGTTTGGATTGGAAAAGACTAGGAAAGTTCATGCTTAAGTGGTAAAGAGAGCTTGTTTTTTACTGTGGCCTATGCTTTGTCATGCCATGCTTGATATTGTTTTGGCTTTATGCTTAGTATTCTTTGCTGTAGCATGACATGTTATAAACAGTTGATATTGCTTAATGTGCCTTGGAAGAACCATGCATTGTTTTAGCATATTAAAGCATAGTATTGTGGTATTCTCCTTTGGGTTGACTTGGCACATGCTCAGACCATGTTATGACTATCCAAAGTCACCATAGCCTTGATGATCCTTTAGTTTTAAACTTGTAATATCACTTTATATCTTTGATCAATGATGTTTTGTCGCTATGCATGATTATGGCCATTATTGCTTTCTTAGTCTGTCGCTCCCAGTCTTTTGCTAGCCTCCGTAACCAAGTGTGAGTTCCACTCATGCATCCAACTCCTTAAACCAAGTTTTTCCAAAGAGTCCACCATACCTACATATTAGCAATTGCTATTCCAAGTATATTCATGTTTTTATCTTTCTTGCATTTAATAAACTTGAACCATTGGGTCCTTCTTTATTGCGTATATGCTTGCGCTTTATAAGTTGAAATTAGCAGAACCATGTATCATGGGGAACGCTTTCAACATTGCACGTGTACTTTGTACCCAATTGATATCATGTTATTTTGCTTATGGATCCCGGCGGTGTGAAATAAAAGTGGAACTTGTAAGATCATGGAGTTTGTATGTGTGTTAGATAAACGCCTAGGCCGCAAGCCTAAGCCATGCCTAATCATGGTGGAAACTTGCAGCATCACTATAATGAGCACTCTATGAAGCATCCTCAATAAAAACCTATGCAAATAGCAAATAAAAAGATCGCTGAGATGCTCATTGTCTGCTTGCCTTGTTATTTTGATTACGGGATAGCTCCTGTATCATGTGCAAGGGGTACCCCATTGGCGGTTCTTTATGATACATATGTACTTAAAATGACAAGAGCTTACTCGTGACTAAACTTGAGTAGCATGAGGTGCGGTCTTTGTAAGTAAGGGGCATGAGATTTCGGCTTATAACTTGTCAAGCATATCCTCTTAGTTGTGTCACTTTAACCTTAATCACCTTAAAGATGCATATTATAGGGGCAATGAGAGCTGAAAGCTAATAAGTACCATAATTTTTGGAAGATCTTTATGAGACTTGAATCCCTACTTCCTTCTATGAAGGCCTTTCTTTTACTTTTATGTTGAGTCTCCACCATCTATCTTTATGCACCTACTTTGAGAGCATAGTGGCCATTCTTAGTTCTATGTGCATTGTCCCAAGACTTGTTGATTGATGCATAACTTGATATTGCTTGTTTTAAACTACTTGTATCTAGTCACTCTTATGAACTTTGAAGGTGTCCTATGCATTTATGTTTTTCTACTCTATGAGGGACAAGCTGAATGCCATTATGCTATGTTTTCTTTATGTGAAACAAACAAACGTTTTGCAAATCATTATTATTCATGAATCTTTTGTTTGTGCCTTTTCATGTTGCAACATAGTTGCTTTGTCTTATTGCTAGAACTTTGTCTTTCATGTTATGATTGAAGTACTATGATCCCAGCTTTGGATGTTTTACAAATACTTTGATCAAGTTTATGATGGTGCATGTCACCTCAAAAATTATTCTTTCTTTTTATCACTTACCTACTCAAGGACGAGCAGGAGTTAAGCTTGGGGATGTTGATACGTTGCTAACGTATCCATAATTTTTGATGTTCCATGCTTGGTTTTATCTACTTTCTTATGTTTTGTTCCAACTTTGGAGTACTTTTCATACACTTTCTTGGACTAACCTATTAACAAAGAGCCACAGTGCCAGCTGCCTGTTTTCTGCTGTTTTTGGTTCCAGGAAGTCAGAAAATGAATATTCTCGAAATTGGACGGGACAAAAGCCAAAGTTAGTTTTTCACCGAGGGACACACAGAGCCAGAATACAAGACGAAGAGGGGCCTAGCCTGGCCCGTGCTATGGGGTGGTGTGGCCGCCTCCGGCACCCCCTCGGCCATCCCTTCCGACTATAAGATGCCTCCGATATAGAAACCCTAAGCACCCGAACAAAATTCCATGAAAGAGTCTGTAGCCGCCGTCGTCTCCATCCCTAGATCAGGAGGGATCTGAAGCTCTTCCCGACACCCTGCCGGAGAGGGGATTTCACCCTGGAGGCCTTCTTCATCATCATGCATGCCTCCGGTGTGATGCGTGAGTAGTTCATCTCTGGACTACGGGTCCATGTAGTAGCTAGATGGCTGGTTCTCCTCCTTTGTGCTTTCCTGTTTAGATCTTGTGAGCTCCGTTCATGATCAAGATCATCTATTTTTAATTCCTACATGTTGTGTTTGCGGGGATCCGATGGATATTGAGATGCTATTTCAGATTGATTATTGATTCTATCATGTCTTTGTTATTTGTGATCTTGCATGATTTCCGTTGTTAGTAGCTATCTTGGCCAAGTAGATGCTAGCAACTCCAAGAGTTAGTATTTATGCTCGATAGTGGGTTCATGCCTCTAGTAATCTGGGGAGGTGACATAAATCTCTAAGGTACTAGATGTGCTGTTGCTACTAGGGAGAAAACAACGATCCTTTGTTCATAGAACAATCATATTGTTTACTTTACACACAATTCGTAATGCAATTATCTGTTACTTGCAACTTAATATTGGAGGAGGTTCAGATGATAACCTAAAGGTGGATTATTAGTCATAGATGCAGTTGGATGGCGGTCTATGTATAATGTTGTAATGCCCAAGCAAGTTCCAAAGGAGTCAAGATAATTAGTATATGCATGCATTGCTTTCTCGATGTTTGTCAATTGCCCCGCTATGATTAATTCACCCCACATGTTATCTATCTTAAGGAGAGCCACCACTAGTGAACTATGGACCCTGGTCCTTTCTTTTACCATCAATCTACAATCAACTGTTTACTGCTTTGTGTTTACTTTCCGCAAACTATTACTTTCTTCCACTCGATAAGTTTAATCCTTTGTTTTCAACAAAACCGGTGAGATTGACAACCTCATCGTAAGTTGGGGGCAAAGTTATGTGGTTGTGTTGTGCAGGTCTCCATGTTGCTACTAGCACCGGTAGTGCGCCATGCCAAGGCTCAGCTAGCAACACCTTTGGGGTGTTTCCTTGCTTCTACTGGATTGATAACCTTGGTTTCATAACTGAGGGAAACTTGTTGTTGTGCTCATCATACCTTCCTCTTGGGGTTCCCCAACGAGCTCGAGATATCTTGGGCCATCAAGCTCTTTTCTGGCGCCGTTCCCGGGGAGTCAAGGACATCGTCACAAGGGGAGTTCCTCATAACCAATCTCTTTACTTTGTTATTTTAGTTTTGCTTAGTTTGGTTGTTTCTTTATCAAAAACACAAAAAAAAATAGTTGTACTTGTTTTGCTTCCTTTATTAAAAACACACGAAAATTAAGTATTCTATAGTTGTTACCTCTTTCTTAGCTCACCATGTTGATCCCTAAGTTCAACATGAAAGGCCTTTCAAAAGGTAGTGGCTCTATAATTGGAAAAGATAATATTGAGGAGTTCTTTAATCATGTTAGTAAGCATGAGGATATTGAGGATAGATCCCTTGCGGAACTTGCTTCAAATTATGAAATTACTGGAGCTTCTTTAGTTCACATGTTGGAGTCTAGGTTTGTTAACATTAACCCCTTAATGCAAGTAATGTTTCTTAAACTTAAAGAAATTGATGACCCTGAAAAGAGAGATTTTATTCTGGAAACTTTGCTTAAGGAATTCTATGATGTTGCTAAGGAAGCTAGAAAAGTGTTTGATCGTTTCAATATGCTAGGCTCATGCGTAGATGTTATTGGTACACGAGAAAACATGACCAAAACCGAACCTAATGGGGAGGAAACTAAGATACCAATACCCTTTAAACTTGCAGCAATACATGAAGCCATGAGAGGTGTGGAGGGCAGCACGATTTCTGAGGCATGTCTCTCTGAGGTACCTTCCACCGGCTCTCGCCGGCGCCACTCTGGCGCCATCACACACCTCTCCATAGGTTTATCTATATTGGATTCATCTGGTGGTGACTGGAAGATCACCTACTCAGGAAGTTCCACTGATGGCAAGTTCCTTGTTGGCTCTCTGATTCTCTCGGCGAAGCGCTGGCTGGTTATCCTCAATGCCAATAGTTTTCCTCTTGAGGGTAAATGCCTGAAAAATGGGGAGGTGCTTTCTGTTGGATATGTGGTGAGTTTCCGCTCTCATCTTGCTAGGATCAATGATCTTTCGACCTCCTCTCCTGGCTTTCTTGGTGACTCTTCTTCTGGTGTTGGCATGGCTAAAGATTTGAAATTTAAGTGGCATGTTACTTGCTCTTCCTTGCCTTCAGATGATTCAGGCAATGTTCCAGGGTTTTTGATCCTTTATTCTCATGCTAAGTGGATTGTGCTGCTTAATCAAAATAAGGTGGTGATTGCTGCTAGATTCCTTCTACAAGATGAAAAGATTTTTTCTGGCTTGACACTAGATCTAGTTGTCAAAAGAGTTGTTGTGGGTGATCAAATCCTTGAAGACCTGAATTCCGACAAGGTGCAAGATACACCAGAGAGGATCACCAAGTGCACTTCATTGGATTTATCTAAAGGCAAAAAATTTGAGGTAAATGTCTTCAAAAAATTTGGACACCACGTTAATTTCTGTGGTAGATTTCGTAGAAGACCTTTTTTTCTGGTTGGCGCTTTTGGTCGTGCCAACTTTAAACTTGATATTCAAACTATTGGCATTGCCCTTCAAGCTTGTTTTGGTGGTCTAGCTTCAAAATTTCAAGTCAAACTTCTACAAGATAGAACCTTTCGGTTTTCAGTTGCTTCACGAGCTGTGGGTTTTGAGATCTATAATTCAAATACTTTCTCAAATGAGTCTTTTGTCTTGAAAATCTACTTGTGGGAAGAAGGTCTTAGCAAATTTAACGACAACCATTAGGCTCCTGTCGGTTGCCATATTACAATAAAGATCATCTCATACATCAAATATAATCACAATCTTATCATGGCCATATCACATCACATTACCCTGCAAAACCAAGTTAGACGCCTCTAATTTTGTTTGCATATTTTACGTGGCTTGGGGCTTTCGAATAAGAACCGTTCTTACCTACGAACAAGAACCACAACACTGATACAAGTGTTGTTAGATGCAAATTGTAAATTGGATCTTAACTATGGTGAGAGAGAGAGAGACATCCGCAAAGCCACTTGTGCAATGCAAGTTGCACGTTGAGCGTGCAGCAAGTCTCATGTGTGATGACATGTAAGGTTAGCTCGAGGCGCTTCATCCCACCATCCCACAAGATGCGAAGTACACGCGAAGCAAATGACAACAAAAGCATCAACGCCCACAAAACCATTGTGTTCTACTCGTGTAACAGATATACGCATAGACATGGCTCTGATACCACTGTAGGGTTCGTAGCATGGAAAACAAAAAAGTTCTACCACAAGAACAAACAAAACCAAGATCCAATATATGCAAAAGCCAAGATCTAATCTACGAGATAAGTGCAACGAGATAGATGGGAACTAACCCTCGAAGATCCAAAGCATTTAACGAGATCGGATCTCGTGGTTGATGTAGTCGATCACTTGCCGATCTCAATATCGAGTAGATGATCCTTCCGGTGCCGCATTTCAGCAGCACTCTTGCACTCGGTCACATGTACAGAGTCGATGTAGACCTTCCTCTCCCTGTTCCAGGGGGCAACGGAGGCAGTAGATCCCCTCGGAATCCCAGCAGCATGATGGCGTGGTGGTGGTGGTGGAGAAGAAATCCTGCAGGGCTTCACCTAAACCAGAGCAGGAGGAGACTGGCGGCTAGGGTTTAGGGTGGAAGGGGCAAGGGGGAGGCGCCACCCCTCCCCTCTTTATATAGAGGGGGTGTGTCCTAGGGTTCCCCCTTGGCCCACTTCCCCTTAGGGCCGACGCATGGGGGGGAGTTTTCTTCCCCCCAAGTCTTATCCCCTATTTTCTTGGGATTCAAGTTTATCTCCTTTAGAGCCTTCCGGAACCATCTGAAACCTTCTAGAAGCTCCAAACAAAAACTCCGGAACTTTTCCAAACCCCAGAAAATGACTTCCGTTATATGAATCTTGTTCTCCGGACTATTCCGGATCTCCTCGTGATGTCTTGGATCCGATTCGAGACTCTGAACAACATTCGGTCTCCAACTCATATTCCATATCCACTTAAACAACATCGAACCTTAAGTGTGTCACCCTATGGTTCACGAACTATGCAGACATGATCGAGACACCTCTCCAATCAATAACCAATAGCGGTACCTGGAGATCCATAATGGCTCCCGCATATTTAACGATGACTTCGTGATCAAAAGAACCATTAACATACGGTACTAATTTCCTTTGTCGCGCGATACTCTACTTATCCGAGGTTCGATCATCGGTATCTCCATACCTAGTTCTACCTCGTTACCGATAAGTACTCTTTACTTGTACCATGATATGACATCCCTTGTGACCTAGTCACATGCTTGCAAGCCAATTGGATGACTGATGTCTACGCACTCCTATTCTTGTAGACAGTTGTTGGGCCTCCAAGTGCAGAGGTTTGTAGAACATCAACAAGTTTTCCCTTAATTTGATTACCCAAGGTTTATCGAAATCAGGGAGGAAGTGGTCAAAGGTATTCCCTCTCAAGCAACCCTGCAATCAAGATACAACAAGTCTCTTGTGTCCCCAACACACCCAATACACTTGTTAGGTGTATAGGTGCACTAGTTCGGCGACGAGATAGTGAAATACAAGTGGTATGGATATTATATGTGGTAACGCTGTCAGAAAATAGCTTGATGGCGTGGAAGAGACTAAAGGCAAACTGAAATAAAGATGGCAGCAAGCAAACATGTAATAGATCTAGTTGCAAACGGTGTTTCAATGCTTAGAAACAAGGCCTAGGGATAATACTTTCACTAGTGAACACTCTCATATAAATATATTATCTTCATGATACTACTCTGAACTACTCTTCGGTTGGACACTCTAATCCATGGTAGGGCTATAACAACACACCTCAAAGTAAGCCTTTCCCATCTAGATAACCCCACACTGTCACCTTGAGCACTAGAGTGTTCCAAAAAACACCACAATTTCATAGAGACATCCAACTCCAAATATAACTCATAACAAGTATTTGTAATCTCTAGCCTAAGTGACACCATGGTGTGCACGCTGTCACTTTCACACACATGTGGAGAGTAGAGAACTATTAAATCACTTGAGTAGCAAGGTAGATCTACTTGATTACAAAGCTCATGATCACAATATGATCATGCATAGAGAGAGATATGAACACATAGCTACCGGTAGAACCCTTAGCCTCGAGGAAGAACTACTCCCACATCATCATGGGAATCAGCAACGACGATGGAGATGGTGGGGGAGATCGATGGATATGGCTCCGGGGGCACTTCCCCGTCCTGGCAGGGTGCTGGAACAGAGACTTTCTGTCCCCCGAATCTCCCCTTCGGTGGCGGCGGCGCTGCGGAACTTTTCGTCCCTAGAGGTTGGTCGATTTAGGGTTTTTGCATCGGAGGCTTCTTATAGGCGAAAGGGCAAGGTCGGTGGAGCGGCCAGGGGGCCCACACCATGCCCTGGCTCGGCCAAGGGGACCTGCGCCAAGGGGTGGTGTGGCCACCCTGTGGCCCCCCTTTGTCTCTCCTTCTGGCTCCATGAGGCTTCCGGGAAAATAACGACTTTGGCTTTTGTCCGGTCCAATTCCGAGAATATTCATTTTCTGACTTTCCTGGAACCAAAAACAGCAGAAAACAGGCAACTGGCACTGTGGCATCTTGTTAATAGGTTAGTCCAAGGAAGTGTATAAAAATACTCCAAAGTTGGAACAAAACATAAGAAAGTAGATAAAAATCAAGCATGGAACATCAAAAATTATGGATATGTGAGCAATGTATCAACATCCCCAAGCTTAACTCCTGCTCGTCCTCGAGTAGGTAAGTGATAAAAAGAAATAATAGTTTTTGAGGTGACATGCACCATCACAATCAAGATCAAACCATTTATAACATTGATAGCTGGGATCATAGTAGTTTAACATTGCATCAAAGATATAGTTCTAACAATAAGACATAGCAACTATGTTGTAACATGAAAAGATACAGATAAAATATTAATGACAATGCTTTTGAAAGATGTTCGTTTGTTTCACATAAATAAAACATAATATAGTGGCATTCAGCTTGTCCCTCATGGAGTTGCAAAACATAAATGCATAGGACACCTTCAAAGTTCATAAGGGTGACTAGATACAAATAGTTTAAGAACAAGCAATATCAAAGTTATGCATCAATCAACAAGTCTTGGGACAATGCACATTAAACTAAGAATGGCCACTATGCTCTCTTAATAGGTGCATAAAGATATAAGATGGAGACTCAACATAAAAGTAAAAGAAAGGCCTTCATAGAAGGAAGCAGGGATTTCAGTCTCATAAAGAGCTTCCAAAAATTATGGTACTTATTAGCTTTCAGCTCTCATTTCCCCTATCATAAGCCTCTTAGACTGATTAAGGTTAAAGTGAACAAACTATGGAGTATATGCTTGACAAAGTATAAGTTGGAAATCTCATGTCCCTTGAATACGAGGGACGCTCCTCATGCTACTCAAGTTTAGTCACCGGTAAGTTCTTTTCATCGTAAGTACATGTGTATCATAGAGAACCGCCAACGGGTACCCCTTGCCCGATGATACGGAAGAATCCCCATATCAAAATGACAAGGCAAGCAGACAACGAGCATCTCAGCAATCTTCTTATTTATCATGGGAAAATGGTGCTTTTTTCTCTTTCCTCTTTTCTCATTTCTTTTTCTCCTTTTCTCAATCTCTATCTCTTTTTTTATAAGAAGAATGCTTCATAGACAGCTCATTATGGTTACGCTGCAGGTTTCCACCATGACAACATGGTTTAGACCGGTGGCCCATGCGTTTCTCTAACACACATACATAACTCCATGGACTTAGAGGCTCCCCTTTCATTTCACACCGACGACATCCATAGACAAAAGAGCATGATATCAACTAGATACAAAGTACAAGTGCAATGTTGAAAGCTTTCCCCATGACATCATGGTTCTGCTAATCCCCAACATATAAGTGCAAGCATATACAACATAGATGACACAATGCTTCAAGTTTATTAAGGGCAAGAAAAGTAAAGTGTGCCATCAAGTTCGTTGAGCTTTAATCACTAGTTTTCTCATAACAAGTTTAATTCGGAAGGTAGATAAAAACATGAATATACTTGGAATAGCAAATCCTAATAGGTAGGTATGGTGGACTCTTTAGAATAACTTGGTTTTATTTGGAGTTGGATGCATGAGTGGAACTCACACTTAGTTATGGAGGCTAGCAAAAGACTGGGAGCGACCAACTAAGAGAGCAATAATGGCAATAATCATGAAAAGCGACAAAACATCATTGATTAAAGCATAAAGTGATATTACAAGTCGAGAACTAAAAGATCATAAAGGCTATGGTGACTTGGGATAGTCATAACATGGAGTGAGCATGCGCAAAGTCAACCCAAATAAAACATCAAAGGAGAATACCACAATATTATGCTTTAATATGCTAAAACAACGCATGATTCTTTCAAGGCACATTAAGCAATCTCAATTGTTTATAACATGTCATGCTACAGAAATTATCACTAAGCATAAATCCAAAACAATATCAAGCACGACATGACAAAGCATAGGTCACAGTCAAAAACAAACTCCTTTTATACCACTTAAGCATGAACTTTTCCTACTCTTTTCCAATCCAAACCAACTTATTTGAAAGAACTCACAAAGATAATAATAAATAAAGATCAGTGAGATTGTCTCACAAATCCAAAAGAAAAAACTAAAAAGTTCTAAGCTGAAAGCACAAGAAAACTAAGGCTAAACACAGTGCTAGCAAAAGAGAACACTCACAAAACAATAAGAATGAAAACTAGAGTGTTCTAAGCAATAAATAACGAGGTGTGTCTCTCTCGAAAAGAAGTGTTGGGATCCAACCAACTTATTGCAGCAAACCAAGCAAACTAAGAAAACGAAAACTAGGAATGAAAACGAAGACGCTCCAAGAACAACACAACAATGCATGAAACAATAAAAATGAAGTGTTTGAAAGAAACCTGGGATTTTTATTGATGAAGAAGGGGATGCCTTGGGGATGGGCATCCCCAAGCTTTGACGCTTGTACTTCTTGGATATTTCTTGGGGTGACACGGGTGGCATCTCCAAGCTTGAGCTTTATTCCATTCTTCATCTCATTACATCATTCTTTCCTTACACCTGAAAATTTTCCTTCATACAAAACTTCACACAATCTTTATTAGCAACATTAGTGTACTCAAGATAATAAGTCTTTGGGTTTAATTCCAACACAAGTAAAACTTCCATTAAAACACAAGCTACTGTAGCACTTCCCTCAAAAAGTTCAATTCCCCAAAAAGAACCCAAAAAGGAATCAACAAGAAGCAAATGCAAATAATGACAGAAATCTGTCAAAACAGACCAGCAGGTAAACATCAATTTTTTCGAACACCTTATGTTGCTCAAATCGAAACGTGTTGAAATAACAAAAGTTAGATAACAACCTGGGTCATAAGCACAAAAATTCACGCCTCAAACCGACGTACAGATATTTTACACGAATTTTTAGGGTGAAGAACAAAAATCTGTTTCGGAACAACAACTTTCCCAAGCATTACTTCTCTCTCATTAGAGGTTACTCTTGGCACAAAAAGCAAATAAAAAAAGATAAGGAGCGGTTATTACAGAGGTAATAACTTCCAAGACTTATCTAAAACTTTTGGGTTATCTCCCAATAAGTACTTTTCTTTAACGCCTTTAAGTTAGGCATAATAATTTGAGAAGATGCTCACATAAGAAATACGAATTGAAGTAAAAGAGAGCATCAAGAAGCAAATTCAAAGCACATTTAAGTCTAACCCACTTCCTATGCATAGGAATCTTGTAAAGAAATAAGTCATGAAATAACAAAACAACAAGCATAGGAAAGCAAAACAAGTGCAACTTCAAGACTTTCAACATAAAGAGGGGAAACCTAATATTATTGAGATGCATAAAACCATGTTTCCCTCTCTCATAATAAATTTCAGTAGCATCATGAATAAAATTAACAATATAACTATCACCTAAAACATTCTTATCATGCGCCACATGCATATAATAATTATTCCTCTCCACATAATCATAGTCATTCTTATTAATTGTAGTGGGAGCAAATTCAACAAAATAGCTATCATTATTTCTCATCACCATAATCATTAAATATAGGAGACATATTGTAATCATAATCAATTTTCTCCTCAATAGTAGGTGGACTGGAAATATCATACTCATCATTGTAATCATCATATATCAGAGGCATAGTATCATCAAAGTAATATTTCTCCTCCATGCTTGGGGGACTAAAAATATCCTGCTCATCAAAACCATCTTACCCAAGCTTAGACTTTTCCATATCATTAACAATAATGGTGTTTAAAGAATTCATACTAATAATATTGCTATTAGCATGCAAATAAAGTTCCATAGGTTTTTAAATTTTCTCTTCAAACACTTCATGTCCTAACTCAAGATAAATACTATAAAGCTCTCTAATTTTTTTGGTGTTTTCCATTAAGCCTAACTAGTGAAAACAAGAAACAAAAAGACAAAATTGCAGAATCTAAAGAAAATAACTTCGAGCACTCACACTGGAGGATGTGAGTACCTTTTACCTTACCTCCCCGGCAACGGCGCCAGAAAATACTTGTTGGCGCGTGGTTGATGTGGGAGCTTCTTCTTCTTCAGTCCCCGACAACGGCGCTAGAAAATAGCTTGATGTCTACGCACTCCTATTCTTGTAGACAATTGTGGGGCCTTCAAGTGCAGAGGTTTGTAGAACAGCAACAAGTTTTTCCTTATGTGGATTACCCAGGGTTTATCGAACTCAGGGAGGAAGTGGTCAAAGGTATTCCCTCTCAAGCAAGCCTGCAATCAAGATACAAGAAGTCTCTTGTGTCCCCAACACACCCAATACACTTGTCAGATGTATAGGTGCACTAGTTCGGCGAAGAGATAGTGAAATACAAGTGGTATGGATAATTATAAGTGGTAACGGTGCCAGAAAATAACTTGATGGCGTGGAAGAGACTAAAGGCAAACTGAAATAAAGATGGCAGCAAGCAAACATGTAACATATCTAGTTACAAACGGTGTTTTAATGCTTAGAAACAAGGCCTAGGGATCATACTTTCACTAGTGAACACTCTCATATAAATATATTATCTTCATTATACTATTCTGAACTACTCTTCGGTTGGACACTATAATCCATGGTAGGGCTATAACAACACACCTCAAAGTAAGCCTTTCCCATCTAGATAACCCCACACTATCACCTTGAGCACTAGATGGTTCCAACAAACACCACAATTTCATAGAGACATCCAACTCCAAATATAACTCATAACAAGTATTTGAAATATCTAGCCTAAGTGCCACCATGGTGTGCACGCTATCACTTTCACACACATGGGGAGAGTAGAGATCTATTAAAGCACTTTAGTAGCAAGGTAGATCTACTTGATTACAAATCTCATGATCACAATATGATCATGCATATAGAGAGAGAGAGAGATGAACACATAGCTACCAGTAGAACCCTTAGCCTTGAGGAAGAACTACTCCCTCATCATCATGGGAATCAGCAACGGCGATGGAGATGGTGGTGGAGATCGATGGAGATGGCTCCGGGGGCACTTCCCCGTCCCGGCAGGATGCCAAAATAGAGACTTTCCGTCCCCCAAATCTCCCCTTCGGTGGCGGCGGCGTTGCGGAACTTTTCGTGGCTGGAGGCTGGTCGATTTAGGGTTTTTGCATTGGAGGCTTCTTATAGGCGAAAGGGAAAGGTCGGTGGAGCGGCCAGGGGCCCACACCATGCCCTAGCGCGGCCAGGGGGACCCGCGCCAAGGGGTGGGGTGGCCACCCTGTGGCCCCCCTTTGTCTCTCCTTCTGGCTCTGTGAGTCTTCTAGGAAAATAACGACTTTGGCTTTTGTCTGGTCCAATTCCAAGAATATTCATTTTCCGACTTTCCTGGAACCAAAAACAGCAGAAAACAGGCAACTGGCACTGTGGCATCTTGTTAATAGGTTAGTCCAAGAAAGTGTATAAAAATACTCCAAAGTTTGAACAAAACATAAGAAAGTAGATAAAAATCAAGCATGGAACATCAAAAATTATGGATACGTTAGCAAGGTATCAATGACATTCCACCGAGAGGGCTCAAAGTATATCTATCCATCATTAGGATGAACAAATCCCATTCTTGATCCATGCTCTTCAACTCATACTTTCAGAATACCTAATGCCACCTTTATAACCACCCATTTACGAAGTGGCATTTGATGTCATCAAAGCACTCATCCGGTGATGGTGATTAACATGATCTCATGGTCGAAGGATCAGGTTACTATCTATTTGAAAGCTTGTAGCAAAATGAACTTTAGTGACTTGATCTTATGCTATGCTTACTATGGGTGTGTGTCCATCACATCATTCTCCTAATGATATGATCTTGTTATTAATAACATCCAATGTCCATGATCAGGAAACCATGATCATCTATTAATCAACAAGCTAGTCCAACAAGAGGCTTACTAGGGACCCTTTTATGTTTACAAAACACGCAAGTATGAGTGTTTCCTATTAATACAATTATAGCATCGGTTTTAAACATTTATCATAAACACAAAGATATAATAATAACCACTTTATTATTGCCTCTTGTGCATATCTCCAACAATTAGTGGATCATCGTTCAATTGGTCCCGGTGTTTGATTTTTTTACTTCTATCTTTCTTTGACTATTGTTTTGAGATTTGCTACCACAAGTTGCTAAGGTTCAGGACTAGTTCTTGAATCTTGATTATGGATTCCATACTCTTGTGAAACCAACATTTTAACACTAACAATTTTTGTTACATGCGATGTTTTTAGTTTTACAGGTTTGAAGATGATCAAGTGTCAGCAATGAATAAGAAGATTATATAGGTTTTAGATAGTTTCTTGTTTCTATAGCTTGTACTAGGGTTTTAACTGTGTCTTGTAATCCTGACAATGCACCGATCATGTACAAGGTGATGTGAATAAAGTTGATTTTCTTTATCTAATGATCCTCTAGTTTGAATTTTGTCATCTATTATGATGTGTTGGTTGTGTGTTATTTTTGGGATATTCATATTTGTCTGTTAGTTTGAATCTAAATTCAAGTTTGACTTAGGTCAAACCTTAATTTTGAATTCATTCAAACTTTTCTAACCTTCAATCAAACTTGGTTCAGTTCCTACAGACAATTTGGTTATGCAACCTCACTAGAGCCAGATTTAAATGAAAGCTTTCAAATTTATCAAAATAACTCATAATTCCAAATGTATGCTATGCAATTCACACGAATGCCCTTTTCTAAATAAATTTCCCTGGGTTGTGACAATATGCAAGATGCTCAAGCCACATTTCTCGAATCTATGATATTGAGTTTTTGATCAACTTATTTACCATGGGGATCAATATTAAGGTCAACCTTTGTGGGCATGGGGGTTTTGACTCCTTTGACTTGATCCATATTGAACCTCTTGGGCATATCTTGGGTATATTTGGTCTGTTGGATGAATGTCCCTTCCCTCAATTGTTTAACTTCAAATCCAAGGAAGTACTCTATCTCACCCATCATGGACATCTCAAAGCTATCATTCATAATCTTTGCAAACTAAATATCAAAAATATTGTTAATAGAACCAAATATAATGTCATCAACATAGAGTTGACATACAAACAAGTTTCCTCCAACTCGCTTAGTAAAAAAGAGTGGGTTCGATTAGCCCAACTTCGAATTCACGGTCCACCAACAACTCTCTAAGGTGCTATTACCATGCACGTGGGTCTTGTTTAAGTCCAAAGAGTGCATTATCGAGTTTGTAGATATGGTTTGGGAAATTAGGATCCTCAAAACCCAGAGGTTGCTTGACATACACCAACTCCTTCAAGGGACCATTAAGAAATGCACTTTTAACATTCATTTGTTGTAACTTGAAATTACGATGAGTAAGATATGCAAGCAAAATATGAATTGATTCAATATGAGCAATGGGTGCGAAAGTTTCACCGTAGTTAGTACCATCAACTTGGGAGAAACCTTGATCTACCAATCTCACCTTGTTCTGAGTGACGATCTCATTTGTAGCTTGCTTGTTTTGGAATATCTACTATGCCCCCAATGACATTTTGACAATCCTTTGGCCTTTCTACCAGAGTCCATACCTTGTTGCGCTTGAAGTTGTTGAGTTCTTCATGCATAGTTTCAAGCCAATCTAGATCCTGAAGCGCTTCATATAATTTTTGAGGTTTTATATGCGAGATAAAAATATGGTGATAGCTGTAGGAGGCTAACTGATTACGAGTTGAGATTCCTCTCCCAAAATATATGACAACATTTGCAAGGATATGTTCATCTCAAAGTAGCTTGGTGACTCTCCTTTCTCCATGAGGAGGTTGAGCTTCAACAAGAAATTCTTGAGAAACTACTTGGTCATCACCACGGTTATGGTCCTCATCTTGACATCCAACTTGGCCTTGAGCTTCATTTGTCTTGTCATTATCAACTTGATTGTGAGGATCATCTTGGCCTTGAATATTACCGAGAGTTCTGGTAGGGATAGGGGATGAAGACCGTGTTCCCATAGCCACTAAAACCTCCTATTCCTCGAAATATTGGCCTTGTTGATCAACTTGTTGAGACGTGCTTGTGAGATATTGGCATGAATTTGTCGATTCTTGAGCAACAAGTTGATCTTGTGAAAGATAGAGATCCACTTGAGTGGAGCATAGTCATTTTCCTTCTGCCACAAGGGATTCCTCAACACGGACGAAGAATCCTACTCCCATTCTTCTCATGGCTTGAGGAGGCATTTCATCACCTACATCACAAACACCAACTTTCCCTAAAAGAGAACCTTCATCCTCGTCGAACCTCATGTTACAAGTCTCTTCAACCCACCCACTGGACTTGTTGTAGATTCTATAAGCGTGAGATATCCTAGTGTTGTCAACAATATTTGCTTCTTGCTTTCACCACTTCAATTTGCTTTAATAATAAAATCTATATGGCTCAAGTGAACTGTTAGACATCCTAGAGTTGGCAACAAACACCAAAATAAAGTAGGAAAATGCCCTTTCAAAGAGGAGAGGGCACTTGACAGGGAGGAGGCCGACGACGCCGTACCTGCAAAGAGGAGAGGCTGCAGTCTTTGTTGATCTCCTGCCACAGTGGAAGCTCGACGGAGGTTCCATGTGTTGTCTTTCTCTCAGGGCGGAGGCATGTGTTGTAGAGAGACGTGATATTGGGCCGGGGATGGCCGGGGCACTATGCGCCGGAGGAAGAGAACGACGTAGTGGGAGTCCGCCGGCGCCGTGCTTAGCCGGTGGAGGAGGGGAGGCCATGGTACCTGCACCCGCCGCCACAACCTAGGTCTCGTGTAGTGGAGAGGACGGCTTCTATCAGGGTGGAACAATGCGGTAAGCAGCTCCGGATACATCGTTATGTCGAGGAGTTAGCCTCCGAACTAGGTGTCTTTGTTTTTTGCCGGGTGGAGCTCCTCCCAGATATTGAGCCCGGATGCCTATCTCTAATGTCCAGACCGGCCAAACAGGTTCAAACCTGATATTTGGGCCTCGATACACCTGGAATATCCGATAGCTTGCCTCAATGCAAACATCCAAATACATCATAAAGATTTTTCGTCCGTAAGTATGCTGGTTGGATATCTAAAAAAAGTGATCATCAGAATGGTCACAATGCTTTCAAGTTTCCTCCATGTGGTATCCATAGCATCTTCTATCACTAGTGCAGAAGATATATCTGGCAGACGAATGTTTGTTTTGCAGAATGATAGTACATCCAACATTCATGGAAGTTGACTTTACGTTGAGATTCCTCCAAATGGCATGCTTGACAACGAGGGGCGCAACTTGCATGAGATGGTTGGATGCGTGGATTGCTCTATGTGCCCACCGCACACTAGCCTTTACAAACCACAGTTGGCGAGACACCGAGTCAGACTGCTACTAGTACGACCTGCTCGGCGTTTGGTTAAGTATGTTTGGTTAATTAGCCAAAGCTCAAAGCTGCACTGGCATTGCTGGTGATCCGTTATTACCCAACGACAAAAACCATGCTGCTAATCATCATGCTAGGCCAGACGACAACATAGCGATGAACGAAACAAGCTCATCCTTGATACGCGGCGCTAACGCGTACTAGTACGTCCTAATCAGCAGTATCGTCCAGCCATAGACACTTGTTGGGCCAGCTACGGAACATTCCATTCTTCGCCTGGGTTGTTGCTGGAGTAGTACAAACCGTATCATATCGATCGACGAGATCACCCCCATCATTGTTCCTGCCTCTTCTGTCCACGCATCGGTGGTGATATATTGATTTGGGTATCTTTAGCCCTTAAGTGCGGGAAATTCACATCCCTAATATAAGTCCCGACGAGAGACGTTTATTTACAGAAACAAAT
This sequence comes from Avena eriantha, assembly GCA_910589775.1. NCBI lineage: Eukaryota > Viridiplantae > Streptophyta > Magnoliopsida > Poales > Poaceae > Avena > Avena eriantha. The sequence continues at coordinate 267,422,599 of OU342740.1, read as the reverse complement.
AATAATGTCAATTATTATAGTTCACGTAAACTACTCTTTTCGATTCGAATAAAAAAATATACATTATCAGAGATCCATTCAAGGGAATGAATCGTGTGGTAATAATGCAGGAATTTGTCAACCACGCACCGGTTCCAATCACCTCAACCACACAACCAAATACTACACCAGAAATCTCACCTCAATCAAGGAATAAAGAAGGAAGAGATAACGCGAGGAGTCCAAACAGATTCAAACCACCACAAAAAGGAGACCATATCAAATTCAATTAAAGAAGGAATAAAAATCCTTCTCCGCTACGCCTACGCCAGCCACGGCGCGACGTCTTCTCCCCTCCCTCCCGTGTACCCGCCTTTGTTTGACCCATCGCCACACCGATCCTGACCCCCCCTCCGCCCTCCGGAACCACGCCGTCCCGTTTTACTTCTCGGCCTCCCCCACCTTAAAACCCCACGCCAACCCACCTTCCCCGATCTCTCTCTCTCTCTCTCTCGCCGAAACAAACGAGACCAACCGACCCGACCGAATCCAACCGCGCAACCGTGCGCGCGACGCCTCCTCGTGTGGGGGGCGGGGACAGGCGCGATGCCGCTGGAGGGAGCCGGGGCGCTGGCCGGGGTCCTGGCGTACGCGGCCCTGGCCGTGGTGGCGCTAAGGGTGGTGCTGTCCTACAAGTCGGCGGCGCACGCGGCCCGCCGGCTGTGGCGGTGGGCGGACGAGTGGGCCCAGGCGTACCAGTACTACGAGGTGCCGCGCCTCGTCGGCGGAGGCGACGCGGCCGAGAACCCGCTGTTCCGCAAGGCGGCGGCCTACGTGTCGTCGCTACCCACCCTCGATGACGCGGACGCCGCCTGCGTGCTCTCGTCCGCGACCAAGAGCAACGACTTCTCGCTGCAGCTCGGGGCCGGCCACACCGCGCACGACGCCTTCCTCGGCGCGCGCCTCGCCTGGACCAACGGCGGGGCGGCCAAAGACGGCCTCTGCGAGCGCCTGGTCCTGCGCGTGCGTCGCCACGACCGGACGCGTGTGCTGCGGCCATACCTGCAGCACGTCGAGTCCGTCGCCGACGAGATGGAGCTGCGACGCCGCGACCTGCGCCTCTACGCCAACACCGGTTCCGACGGCGCCCGCTGGGCGTCGGCGCCGTTCACCCACCCGGCAACGCTCGACACGGTGGCCATGGACCCGGAGCTCAAGACCCGCGTCCGCGCCGACCTCGAGAGCTTCCTCAAGGGCCGCTCCTACTACCACCGCCTCGGCCGCGTGTGGCGACGGAGCTACCTGCTCTACGGGGCGCACGGCACAGGCAAGTCCACGTTCGCGGCGGCGATGGCGAGGTTCCTGGGATACGACGTCTACGACATCGACCTCTCCCGCGCCGGCTCCGACGATCTCCGCGCGATGCTCCTCGACACCGCCCCGCGCTCGCTCATCCTGGTCGAGGACCTCGACCGGTACCTGCGCGGCGGTGACGGGGAGACGTCCGCGGCGAGGGCCGCGAGGGTGCTGGGCTTCATGGACGGGCTGTCGTCGTGCTGCGGCGAGGAACGCGTGATGGTGTTCACCATGAGCGGCGGCAAGGAGGGCGTGGACCCGGCCGTGCTGCGCCCGGGGAGGCTGGACGTGCACATCCACTTCACCATGTGCGACTTCGAGGGCTTCAAGGCGCTCGCCAGCAACTACCTGGGCCTCAAGGACCACAAGCTGTACCCTCAGGTGGAGGAAGGATTCCACGCCGGCGCACGACTCAGCCCCGCCGAGCTCGGCGAGATCATGCTCGCCAACCGCGGGTCACCCAGCCGCGCGCTCCGCACAGTGATCAACGCGCTGCAGCACGTGACGGCGCCGCCGGCGCGGACGAGCTCCGCCGCACGGCCGCCCAGGCTGAGCTCGAGACTGTCCGGGCACCTCGACGAGTCCAACACGGCGTCGTCAGAGTCCAACGCGGCGAGCCTGTCGCCAGGAACCGGAGGGGGCTTCGGAAAGGACGCGCCGATGAGAGAAATCAAGAAGCTCTACGGGCTGATCAAGATCAGGAGCCGCAAGGAGGGCGGCGTGGTGCCGGTGGACGACACGGCTTCGGCGAACGGGCGGGGAAGCGACGCCAGCACCGAGAAGGACCGGTGACTAGATTCTTTTGGTTCTGCTTTCAGCGTCTTCATCACACTTGGACTTGGTGATCTCTTAACTTTTTAAGTGCTTTTTTGGTCTTCTCAATTGTAATTTAAGGGCTGTACATTGTAGTCTAGCTAGCAAAGGATGGCACAAGTTGTGCACTCAGAAAATTTATCAAAAATATTTGAAAAAGAAGAAGCTGTACATAAAAGACGGACTAGTGGCTACACATGCTTGATTATATCAGTATACAAATCACGAAGCAGAGCGTTACCAGGATGTTACCGCAGAGGCTTGTTTGGGGGCAAACTCTGCAAAACCTTGGAGAGAGTTGCACCGCATGTTTTCCTTTAACATGACCTCAAAATTGCATGTGCCATGAAGTGGTAGCATGGCAGGCTGCCCACCCTAGACTTCATACAGTAGTTGGCTTCAGCCCACATGTGGCATTTGGCATTTGAATCCAAGAGTGGGATCCGGTATATCGTCTCAGAAAAATCCATAAAGCTACTATGTGCTCAACAGTTAGCACGGGAGCTTTACCAAAACGTTGCTCAATTCCAGGTTAAAAGAATGCTAAACAGTGCTCAATTATACGCAGTTGCTAGCACCGATTATTATTTATTGACTTGAGATTAATAAAGATTTATGTCCAGCGCGGTTTGCACTATAAGCAGGCACCAACCCTTGGACATAAATCCCGGCTTTAACGCTAGTCAGGACGACCGCCCATGGTCCCGGCCCTCGCCGGCAGTCCGGCCGGCGGGCGGCACCCCCGAGGCTCTCGCCGCTGATTACGTTAGCACAGCTGCGCCCCTCTGAATGTGGCCCCATTCAGTTTTGTTTTATGTACCTCGCCATGATTGATCTTCGTACGTACGTAAGCGAAAACAGGCGCAGGCTACAACCAAATCGTCCACTGTGCTTTGATTTTATTAGTCACATACGAGCTGTGGTTGCAACTTTGACATCTGGCTGCTTTCAGGTGCTGGAGCACCTCCACTCATGCCATTCCCATACCAAAATTTTGCTCCGGCCCTATGGATGAAATTTTGTGGCTGAGAATAAACTTTTTCCAGCCATGTTTCCAGCTCGCGCCCGATCCATCGACGCCGAGGTCACCGCTGACAGCATGCTCTTCAACTGCTTCTGCGCCATCGAGGGCGCCTTCCTCGATAGCTACGCCGGCGGCGCTTGTGTCTTGCCACGACGCCCGAGGAGAGGAAGGACAGAGATGGGGGAGAGAGGCGTTTCATCCGACGTTCCCAGAACCCCGTATGTATTTAGGACAAAAAGTGGCCTAAGAACGTCTCCTAAGAACGCTACCGGGCGTTTTTTGCATTTCAGATGAAAAAAATGGCATGAGAATGGTCTTCTGGGAATGCTAGTGGAGATGCTCTAAGCTGGGGGTTGTCTCAAGCTTAACCTAAAGCGATACAACATCTGCTTACCGGAATAGTATCCCAATTAGGTAATATGACTTGGTTCCAGAACACATGAGTTTTGCATCTAGTTCATATGACTCAGAGCAACTCTAATGGATGCTCCAAAACAACCCCCATGCCCAACAAACTGTTTTATAGAGCAACAAAGGGCCCAAAAAAACATCCTCCAACGGATACCCCTATAGCCCCTCTGCCTAAAAAATAACCCCCTCTTCCTGTATATTTTGGGCAGACGCGCGCTGCGGCGAAACGCCTGGACCATGGTGCGCACTTGCCAAACCTCCATGGTAAAAATTCCACTTGCATTCCGCCTTTCGCCGCTGATCAAATTCCCCTTCCCCGCCCCCTTCTGGCCATCACGCGGCATATTCCACCCTCCCTGGTCCCGACAGGTGTTAGGGTAATAGATGCTTGTATTACCAGAGGGCCAAAGGCCAGAATATATAGTACATGTACATGCGCAAATATACAAAAAGCCCCCTAACATATGGGGAAACTACAATATACAAATATGCTCTAACACCCCCCCCCCCCCCCCAAACTCATGGTGGATCCACAACACTGAGTTTGGAGAGTAAGAAATCATGCTGTGCGCGGGTTTGTGCCTTTATAAAGAAATCTGCCAACTGCAAGTCTGAATGCACATAATGGAGCGCAATAACCTGATCCTGCACCTGAGCACGTGTATAAAAAGCATCAACACCAATATGCTTGGTCAGCTCATGCTTGACCGGATCACGTGCAATACTGATAGCACCTATACTGTCTAACAAAAGTGGAGTGGATGTCGTAACAGAGACCCCAAAATCTGCAAGCAACCACCGTAACCAGGTCACCTCAGCGGTCACCGAAGCCATAGCCCGCAGCTCAACCTCAACATCGAACGGGAAACCGCTACCTGTTTCTTCGTCTTCCAAGCAACAAGCGAACCACCAAGAAACACACAGTAAGCAGAAAGTGAACGACGATTCGTAGGATCATTCGCCCACGTAGCATCCGAGTAGCACTGGAGCTAGAGAGAGCTAGAACGAGGGAAGAAAAGGCGACGAGTAATCGTGCCACGAAGATAACGAAGGACACGGAGGAGATGACTGTAGTGAACAGTGGTAGGAGCTGAGACAAACTGGCTCAGAATATGAACAGGATAAGAGATATCAGGACGAGTGACAGCAAGATAAACAATACTCCCAACAAGATGGCGATAACGAGTGGGATCGGGAAGAGGATCACCATCAGTAGGACGAAGCTTAACATTAAGCTCCATAGGAGTCTCAACGGTGCGCTCATCCGCAAGAGCATCCCGAGCAAGAAGATCCTGAATATACTTTTCCTGAGAGATAGAAAAGCCATCAGAAGTGGAGGAAACCTCAATCCCAAGAAAGTAGCGAAGAGGACCAAGATCAGTCATAAGAAACTGATCACGGAGACGAGCCTTGACAAAGGCAATATACTCAGGATCATCACCGGTAATGATCATATTATCAACATAGAGAAGGAGAAGAGTGTGTCCACGAGAAGATGTGTGAACAAAAAGCGCTGGATCATGAGAACTAGGAGAGAAACCAGCAGCAGTCACCATAGAGGCAAAGCGCTCAAACCAGGCACGAGGGGCCTGTTTCAGGCCATAAAGAGAACGTCGAAGACGACAAACCATCCCATCTGGAACAAAATACCCAGGAGGAGGCTGCATATAAACCTCCTCACTCAACTCGCCATTAAAAAAAGCATTCTGAACATCAAGCTGGGACACAGACCAGCGTCGAACAGAAGCAACATCAAGAAGAGTACGCACAGTGGTCATATGGGCCACAGGGGCAAAAGTCTCATCATAATCACGGCCGTGTTCCTGCTGAAAACCACGAGACACAAGACGCGCTTTATAGCGCTCAAGAGATCCATCAGAGCGGGTCTTAATTTTATAGACCCACTTACACGTGATAGGACGAACACCAGAAGGGGGAGAAACAAGATCCCAGGTGCCAGTGCGCTCAAGCGCAGATCTCCTCAGCCATGGCAAGCTGCCATTCAGGATGACACACGGCATCCCGATAAGAAGTTGGCTCAAAGACGACAGAGAGACCATACTGACTAGGATAGTAACGGTCTGGAGCACGACGCTGACGAAAATGCCGTGAAGAAGGAAGCTCATCCGCGGAAGATGACTCATCCGAAGAGGAGGAAGAAGGAGCAGCGGAGGAAGGGTCCGAAGCCGGAGAACGGGGAGAACTAGGGGAACTAGACGGAGGAGAGGATGGCGCCGAAACCAAAGGAGGAGGCGCATCAGAAGGGGGAGATGGAGGAGAAGGGACAGCAGAAGGTGTATCAGGAAAAAGAAGAAAAGAGAGATCATCCGTTGGGTAAGTACCAAAGGTGGGGCGAGGATAGAAAGGACGCGTCTCATCGAACGAGACATCACGAGAGATGCGCATCCGACGACCAACGGGGTCCCAACAGCGATAGCCCTTATGCTCATCACTGTAGCCGAGAAAGACACACTCAATAGACTGAGCGGTCAGTTTGGTGCGTTCGCGGGGAGGGAGAAGGACATAGCAAACGCAACCAAATAAACAAAGAGTCGAGTAGTCTGGACAGGTACCAGAGAGACGCTCGAGAGGAATGCCACCCTGAAGAGCAGCAGAAGGATGGATGTTAATGAGATAAGTCAACGTAGCGATAGCCTCAGCCCAGAAATGTGACGGAAGAGAGGAAGCAATCATCATAGCACGGGTAGTCTCAAGAATATGATGATGCTTACGCTCGGCGACACCATTTTGAGCATGGGCACCGGGACACGAGAACTGAGCAAGGGTGCCCTGCTCAACAAGAATGCCATGTAGGTGCTGGGAGATATACTCTCCCGCAGAATCAGCACGAAACACACGAATAGGAGTGGAATACTGAGTACGAACCATGGCCACAAAGCGCTGATAAATAGCAAGCACCTCACTACGAGAGCGCATAAAAAACAACCAGGTGTACCGTGAAAAATCATCAATGAATAAAATATAGTATCGATGGCCCCCTTTTGAAGCAAAGGGAGCTGGACCCCAAACATCAGAATGAACTAAATCAAAAGGTCGCTGAGATACAGACACATTAGTAGGATAGGGAAGCTGAATCTGTTTGCCTAACCTACAACCCTGACACGAATGTATAGACACATCTCCTGAGACAGACCCCAGAAGACCACGACGAACTAATGACGATAAACGGGAGCCACAAAGATGACCCAACCGATGATGCCACTGCTGAAACGAGCCGGTGATAGAAGCAGCAACCGCAGGAGAACTGGCAGAGGAAGTGTCAGCAGAAGGAACGCGAAGCCAGTCTAACTCCCATAGCCCCGGAGACTCAAGACTGCGAGGGCCAGCTCCAACCAGAGCCTGTGTACGAAGATCCTGAACAGCACAAGAATCAGCATCAAGAATGACACGACAACCAGAATCAGTAAGCTGACTAGCAGAGAAAAGGTTCATCTTAAGACTGAGAACATGAGAAACATCAGGAACAGAGAAAGAGGAAGTAGAGAGGGTGCCTCGACTGGAAACAGGAAGAGAGATACCATCAGCCGTGATAACACGAACAGGAGAAATAAGAGAGCGAAGAGCAGAAAGAATAGAAGACGCAGAAGTCATGTGAAAAGAAGCTCCAGAATCCAGATACCACGGGGATGACGTACCTGACTGTGTAGAAGGTGATGGTCGCGCGGTGCCAGAAGAGGTAGGCACAGAACCAGCAGTACCCGATGAGGAAGAGCCTGTAGCAGCGAGCAGACTACGAAGACCACGGATAATATCCTGATCAGACAGTGCACCAACAGGAGGTCCAGAAGCAACGACAGAAGATCCTGAAGAGCCAGCCTGCCGACGAGCAAGGTACTGCTAACGTAAGCGGGGATCCCTCGTCCAGCAGCCAGAGATATCATGGCCAGGCTTGCCACAGTGGGCGCAGGGAGGACGAGAACCAGGAGGGTGCTGAGGCTGACTCTGACCTTGGGCCTGCGGAGCAGAGAGTAGCGGCGGTGCTAGAGACCGCGACGAAGCCGGCGGCACGGGGGGACCACGAGCAGCAAGAACAGATGGAACCTCAAGAAGACCAGCACCACGAAGACGAGTCTCCTCAGCACGAAGCTCGGCCAGTACCTCAGAGAGCGGAACACGACCATGGGCAAGCAGCTGGGCACGACACGGCTCAAACTCCTTGCGGAGCCACGACAAGGACACAAAGACGCGCTGAAACTCCAGATCCGCGCGCACAATCAGACAGCAGGAACAGGTGTTACACACAGCTGTACGAAGAGAGTCAAGCTGACGCCAAATAGCAGCACTCTGAGTATAGAACTCATCAATAGTGGAATCACCCTGCTTAAGATCATGCTCCTGACGAACCACAGACAGATAATGAGTATCTCCAGACGGCTGATAGCGCTGACGAAGAAAAGCCCACTGAGCAGCAATAGTGGGAAGACCCATGAACTCAGCAGCACACTGAGGCAGAACACTGGAAGTGAGAATAGCAGCAGCACGAGCATCCTCATCTATCCACTGAGTGTAGTCAGCCAGATCCAGCCGGTAAGTCGCAACAGCAGTAGAATGCTCTTGGACCTTCCGATCATAATCATCCCGAGCAGTATCATCAGCACTCTGGGCTGCATCCTTGACCGCCTGAGTGGCATCGGGGGCAAGGACAACGGGCGTCGGTGCAATAGGCGCCGTAGGCACAACGGGATGCGGTGGACATGAGACCTCACCGGAAAGCACACCCCAAAGGCGAAGACCGCGCATATGGACGCTTATGAAGGCAGCGAAATCAGGATAATTCGCGCCATAAAAAATCATCGGGCAGCGAGGAATCGCAACATAGCCCGAAGAGGAAGACATAGCTCTGTCGATTTTTTTTTCTCAGATCCGATCTGGATCAGACGAAAACGAGGCGGCTGGGCGCGGCAACGGAGAGCTGGGGCGAGCGGCGGCCGGGGATGGGCCGGGGACGGGCGGCCGGAGGCGGCGGCCGAGGCAGAGGCGGCGGCAGCGGACGGGCGGCCGGAGGAGGCGGCGGCGGCGGACGGGTGGCCGGAGGAGGCGGCGGCGGACGGGCGGCCGGAGGAGGCGATGGTAGCGACCGGACGCGGCGGCGGCGGCCGGGCGCGGCGGCGAGATGCCGAGGCGAGCGGCGGCGGCTGCTGCGAGGGAGAAAAAAAGCCTTACGTCTCTGATACCATGTTAGGGTAATAGATGCTTGTATTACTAGAGGGCCAAATGCCATAATATATAGTACATGTACAGGTGCAAATATACGGAAAGCCCCCTAACATATGGAAAAACTATAATATACAAATATACTCTAACAACAGGCACCATCGTTGCGTAGTCGAACCCTATGGCACTGCGCCTACTCTGCCCGACATTTGTAGCGCACGGGAGGAGGAGTAGGAGGTTCCATGGGAGGAGGAATGACAAGTAGCATGGGAGACATGGAAGGAGGAATGGCTAGTAGCATGGGAGGCATGGGAGGAGGGATAGCAAGTACCATGGGATATGGCAATGGAGGAGGAACGGAAGAAGAGAATGTAGGAGGCAAACACAGTGGGCCCAACAACACCGGTGTTGGCAATGAGCAGCAGGAAAGAGAGACAACCAATGCCAACAACATCAATGATGCATGAGTGCTATGTTCTTGCTTGTATAAGTTTATGCTTTGAACTATGCTACCTTTTGGTTTGTGTTTGAATTAAGTTTATGATTGGACCTATGGTATGTTATGTGGATTTGAAGAACTAGTTGTTATATGCTTGATGATCTTGCAAAGTTTGAATTTTATTTTGTTGTTCTATGATAATTCGGTATTTTGCAAAGTATGTACATAGTTGTATGCAAAGTAGGAGGTTGGCACGCGGCAGCCGTGCACTATTTTACTATTTTGGGCAGCCGCGCTGCAAAACAGATAATAATCTACAAAAGCAAAACCTGGTTTCGTGCCCTATATACCAAAAAATGATGTCCTATAACTTTTTTCAACTGTTCGATAGTAAGGAATCCATTAGAGTTGCTCTCGTTGGGAGGTTCAAGCGGACTTTCAGAGCTCAACCACGCCAGCATTTTGCATTTTTGCACTAGTAAGTCTTAGCCGTGGACCAGTTCACAATTTGGGGAGAGGAACGTCATCGCTAGATTTTACCTCAAACCTGTATAGATATATATTTGGTACGGATCGCCGAAGGAGATTGGACCGGTTCGTCCAGATTTGAAGTCACACGTTTCTAGAACGGAGATCAGCATATATCTCTCCGCCAGTGAGCTGCAGAATTTGCTCGGAAGTTCACGTGTGATATCGGAGGAGTCTGTATGTACGTCCAGGGGCACTTGATCATTCGTCAAACAAAAAACACATGCCTACTCATCAGAGACTTGGATTTAGCATCCGACGATGATTGGGACCCAACCTACCGCCGTCTCGCGGGAACCCGACGATTGCGTCTGGCATGCTGCCCGCCTGCCTTTTCGGTTTTCTAATATTATGCCGCAGCAACCAACAGCGAGTACGTATGATATGCTGCTGTTGAGAGGAAATTTTATTCATTCATTGAATTCTTTCACGAGATGTGTGCGTGCAGTGCACAGCTAGCTCAAGTCGCTGTGTGGAGGAGTTAGGAACAGCCGCCCGGCCGCTGCCCAGCACAGGTGTCCTCTTGTTGTTCCAGCCTTTTGCTGCTGGCACGAGTATCTCTGTCTGTCTGTTCGATGAACTGTTTGGGGGTTGGCAAACGGCTGACAGCCTCACAGGATGCACGCACAAATTGGCCACTTTTTTTTTTTGCGAATCAATAATTTCATTCATTAATCATCGGGCTTACAATCTTTCTGTAAACAATCTGCTAAAAAAACAGGGATATAATTAATCCACAGACATCTACGGCTCATAGCAGTTGCTTGTTTTGCACAAAGGTGTGCTCCTTCGTTCGCTTCCCGCCCTATGAAGGATAGATTAAAATACGCCAAGTTGTTTGACAATCCTGCAACCTCCTGTAAAATCGTAGAGATTTCAGATCTTTCTCGGTCACGGTCCTTCCAAAGCTGGACAACATCATTTGCGTCGGTCTCAAGCTCGATACGCCGGAGGCCTAGCTCAGATGCTATTCTGATTCCATCCTGAACCGCCAAAGCTTCCATAACCAGAGGATTAGCTGCGTGATCATACCAGATTGCTTGAGCTCTCGCCAGCTTACCAGCATGATCTCTCATCACCATACCTGCAGATCCCCCGCCTAATAATGAGCAAAAGCCTGCATCAACATTGATTTTCACAACTCCTTCAGCATGTGGTTTCCATCTTGGCGTAGCAATCGGATTATGTGTCTTAGGTTGATAGCTAAGTGACAAATCCATAGCAATATCCATAGTCCATTTAACAGATTCCAGGACTGTTCTCGAACAATTCCTATGGCTTCTAGCATTCCTCTCCGACCAAACCGCATATCCATCACATAAAATCACGTTTGCACCCTTCGCTTGCACCAAAGTACTATCAATAATATCAACTGCCCATGTAGTCGGGTGAAGTTCAGGTATTTTAATACCTGTTACCTCCTTGATTTCACTCCAAAACCTCTTCGCCCAAGGACATTCGAAGATAGCATGATGGATTGACTCTTCGCCGCCACATGCCTGACAGTACGCAGTTTTCTCCATATGCCTCCTCTTCAGTATCAATTTGCAAGGGATATAATTTTTTATAATTCTCCACCAAAAATTTCGAATTTTCGGCGGAACCTTCATCTTCCAAAGCTTTTTCCAGTAAGATTGTTCATCTCCTTTAGCAGAATCCACGGGAATACGATCTGTACCAGATTGCAATAAGGCCATGTAGGCTGATCGCACCGTAAAGTTCCCATGTTTCTCAAGATGCCATGCCCACGAGTCCTCCTCTGACCCACCAATTGGAATTTTTATTATTGCATGTGCATCAACTGGTTCAAATTTTGTAGCTAATAAATCTTCCCTCCATTCTCTTGTAGCTGGATCAATCAACTGCTGCACCAAGACCACATCCAAGTCTGGCTTCCTAACAATCGTTCTCCAACCAGGGTTGAAAGGGATCCAAGGTTCATCCCAGATTCTAGTATTACCACCATCTCCTATACGCTTTATGAGACCCAACTGCAATGCCTCACGTCCATATAAAATCGCTCTCTATGTATGTGATGAATTTCTCTTATTGCGGGCAGAGATGAAACTCCCATCATGATAATATTTGCCTTTTAATACTCGAGCACATAGTGAATCCGGATTAGAGATCAAACGCCGCCCTTGTTTCGCTAACATAGCTTTGTTGAAGAGCACGAAATCCTTAAAACCCATTCCACCACTTGATTTTGGCTTGGCAAGGTCAGCCCATTTAACCCAGTGCATTTTCCTTTTATCCTCATCTCCTCCCCACCAGAACCGAGCCACCGCCGCAGTAATTTTCTTGCATAATTTCTTGGATAGTTTGAAGCAGCTCATAGAGTAGGTTGGGATTGCCTGACATATTGCTTTAATCAAGACTTCTCTTCCTGCGCTATTCAACAATCTAGGTGACCATCCTGCCACCAAATTCTTGATAGTCGCCAAAATGTGTTCAAATTGATCATCTGTGGATCTTCCTAAAGCAGTTGGAAGTCCCAGATATTTTTCCACCAGCGCCTCCGTTGGTATCTCTGTCACCTGATGTACAATATGGTTCATATTTGTGTCTGCATTGCCACTGAAGAATATGGCAGATTTGTGTTTATTCACCATTTGACCAGAACCTCTTCGGTACCTCTCCAAAACATCCTGTAGTCTACGAGCTCCTGCCTCTGTCGCCTGTAAGAACACCATGCAATCATCGGCAAACAACATGTGTGATATCCAAGGGCAATGGATACCAACCCAAACTCCCCGCGATGGATGGCCAGCACCATAGTATCTCAGCATAGAGGAGAAACCCTCTCCGCACAACAAGAATAAATAAGGCGAAATAGGATCGCCTTGCCTTATTCCTCTCGATGGTTTGAAGTTTTCTGAATAATTCCCATTGACTCTCACCGAGAAGCTAACAGTCTCCACACAGCACATGATGCGCTCAATCCACACACTATCAAAGCCCAATTTAGTCATGATCGCCCTTAAATAGGACCACTCCACTCGATCATAGGCCTTGGCCATATCCAATTTAACAGCACAAGCACCTGACTTTCCTTTCTTTCTTTTCAGATAGTGAATACACTCATAAGCTAGCAACACATTGTCTAAAATCAGCCGCCCCGGGACAAAAGCGCTCTGTTCTTCCGATATTAAATCGTCCAAAATTGGTCTCAGTCTTAGTGCCAGTACTTTGGATGCCAGCTTATATAATACATTACATAATGAAATAGGTCTATACTGAGATAGATCTTGTGGGTTTTTAATCTTCGGAATAAGGACCAATACAGCTGAGTTCACAACTTCTGGCATATCTCCCCTAGCAAGGAAATCTCTCACAGCCGAACAAATCGCTGACTTCATCACATTCCAGTGTCGAATATAGAAACCAACAATTAAGCCATCAGACCCCGGTGATTTATCCGGGTGCATCATAAACAAAGCCTCCTGTATCTCCTCATCCGTAATCTGTGCACACAATCGCCTATTCATTGAATCATCAACCTTTTTTCTACCCAATCAGTCACCAATCTAGCATCTGTATCTTCTTGTGATGTTACCACCGAGGCATCACTCCTTCTCAAGGATTTTATTTTATTCCTCCTCGCCCTCTCCTTTGTTTTTGCATGGAAAAAAGACGTATTGCGATCCCCTTCGGCCAGCCATAATGCGCGAGACCGCTGTTTCTCCAAGATTTCTTCCCTAGACAGTAATTCCGAGATTTTGGCCATTAGTGACCTCTCTTCACAAGAAGGGCCCTTGCGAAGAGATTCACCTCTAACAACCTCCAGCCTATCCCTTAATGACTTCAATTGTCTTTTAACAGATCCAAATTCAGTCGTACTCTAGACTTTTAGACTCTGTCGAACATCACATAAGGATTTATAAACCCCCTGCATATTCTGAGCTCCCGCCTGCCATGCACCTTCCACGACCTGGTTATATCTGTCGTGACGCGTCCATGCATTCTCAAACCTAAAAGGTTTAGACATCATCCCCTCATCAATCCAGTCCGATCTTCTTACTGATATCAGTAGAGCACTATGATCTGATTCGCGGCATTGGATGTGTTTGACAATAGTATTATCAAAACACTCCATAAATTTATCATCCCCAAGACCTCTGTCCAACCTCACTTTAATGTTACCATCTCCTTGTTGTTTATTATCCCAAGTGTATGGTAACCCATAGAATCCCAGGTCCTCAAACTTGCATTCTTCCAGAGTCTCCCTAAAACCCTTCATTTGCCACTCTTGGCGTTCATTACCTCCAATCTGTTCTGTCGCATGAAGAGTTTCATTAAAATCTCCAGCACATAACCAGGGATTATTATATTCCCTCCTCAAAAACTTCAAAAGATCCCAACTCAGCTTCCTCCTAGCTCTCACGGGATTCTCGTAAAAACCCATGAATCTCCATTCAATTTCTCCTAGTTCTGCATTCTGAATCATCACATCTATGTGTGTATTACTGAATGATTTTAAGGTTACCTTAGAGTCACTATTTCAGTACAAACACAAACCACCACTCCGCCCCATGCTCTTTACTCCAAAGGCATTTGAAAAACCAAATTTCCATTTGAGATCCTGGGCTCTCTTATCTGACATCTTGAAAGAAAGACCAAATTCGGACGTTGCAACCTAACAAGGTCTCAGGCCCTCCTGCACCTCGACAGTTTAGAGACAATAGATTCATTGCTCCCGGTGACCATCCTCGAAGGATGTCGCCGATATAAAAGTTGTACTGTTAACCGCCTCTCCATCTGCACCTTTCTTCTTCTTCTTATTCAGACCCTTCTGGGGTGAAGCTAAGGGATCTGTACCAACATTCTCATCATATTTACCAACCATCTCAGACACTTTTGAGTTGTTACCTGACACCACAATTGCCCCAGATGTCTGCTGAATTGGCTCAAAGGTAAGGTTCAGAGCTTGCCTTTTCTTTCCTAGACTCGCCCCTTCCTCCATCTCAATGTCCACTTCCGTATTCAGCCAAGCCTTTTTATCATTGCTAGGAGGTAGGTCATCCCCCAACTTGATTGTGTCGTCCCCCTTCCAAGTACCTCCCCCATTATATCTTCCTGTAGTTCCAGCATCTCCTCTTCCCCCATAGCCATAACGACCTCTACCTCTACCCATTCCTCTTCCCGTTCCTCCGTTTCCACCAACAGGCCCACGACCGATACCTCTATTTTTCCATTCATCCGCCAATATAAAATCCCCCATTCAAACTTAGAGGGATCATGTTCTCCGGTTCCACACTCCTCGAACCAATGTCCAATTAAACCACAAAAATTGCAGAAGGTTGGCAATTTCTCATACTTGATCTGATACCAATCCTTCATCCCTGCCCTTGTGATCGAAACAAACCTCTCAAGTTTCTTAGTTACATCAAGTGCCACTCTTATTCTCACAAAGGCTCCAACATAGCCTACTGGAAGCTTAACTTGTATCTCTGAGATTTTCCCCATCTTCCTACACATACCTCTGATGTCCGCATCGTTCAAGTAATTATATGGTAGCTTTAGTACTCTTGCCCAGACCTCCACTTTATCCAAAGTCACGGATCTAGGGTTAGTAAAACCATCATACTCCTGTATGATTAACGCTTGATTCCGGAACAACCAAGGTCCGTTATTCATCGCCATGTTCCAATCTGCTAGGCATCCAAATTGGATCGTGAAGAGATTTTCCTCAATCTGTCTCCACCTCACCTCCTTCGCAGGATTCCATGCAGATCGTCTGTCTGCGTACAACATAGAAGGGCTAAAACCCTTATCAGTGTGTACCCTTGCAATAGCCAACCACTTGGCCTGAATATCTTGCTGAGCCACTTCTTCCTCCCACACGAACCCGTCGCCGTCATCCTCATGTAGGACCAGGCGTCGCAATAGGGCATCAACATCTTCCTCCCCCTTGCCTCTCCCACCTTTACTGCTTCCTTCAGCTTCCATGCCCTTCCGCGAGATCTAGGCGATAGAGAACACTCTCGACATACGTGCCGCTGGAGGAGAGAGAAACCCTAACCCTTGGTTCAAAATTATATCCATCGGTGCACAGCCGCATGATAGAAAATTATATCTTAATTTATGTCACAATCTTTAAACTTCAGAACTGAGGCACCATACAACATATAAAACCCCTTTTCGTTTCTTCTGTGTGTTTCCAATTCTAGGATTATCCTACGATCAATAATGATGCTTGGAAGTCAAATGCAGAAAAATTAACCGGACGTGTGCCTCTTGCCTGCCTAAGGGCATTTTCACTGGGCCGACCCAAACACGTTGTCCGTATGGATTGGCCCGCGTTCGCTTCGGGTAGCGCTCTGGCCTGTTGGCCCCGCGCTTTGGCCTGTTGACCCCGCGCTCATCGAGGGGGTCCAAATGTCCGCGCCTGGCCAGCGCTGTCCAAAGGCCTTTGCGTATGAATAGTTCAGTCAAATTATACGGATAAATATATAGTTTGACAAGCAAATAAACTAGATTAGATAATATAATTAAAATAGTGCTTACATATGAATAGTACACACTGGCATTGCTCGATAAAAAATAACAAAATGTCACTCAATTTGCAAAAAACAAATTTAGGTTTAAGCATTTTGATTTCATGCACGAGCCCATATATACTCAACCAAATCTAGTTGAAGCCAGTCATGAGTTTGCGTGTGACTCACATTTTCATGCACTTGCATGAATTCTTCCCAAGACACTATACCTGGCTCTGGCTCAACCAATTGACCCTGAAAATCCTAACCTTGGTGCAAGATGTCATCATCATGCTCGTCCTCGACGATCATGTTGTGCATGATCACACAAATAGTCGTCACATCCCACATTCTCTCTGTGCTCCAGGTTCTAACAGGGTATCGAACAATGGTCCACCTTGACTGAAGCACACCAAATGCTCGCTCCACATCCTTCCCAACGGCATGTTGCTCTTTCGCAGACCTTTTGCATTTCTCATCTCTAGGGTTGCAGATTGTCTTTACAAAGGTGGCCTAGGATGGATAGATACCGGCAGCTAGATAGTACCTCATATCATATGCATTGCCATTGATCTCATAGGAAACTTGTGGGGCATTGCCTTTTGCTAACACCGGAGACCTCTGTAGCACATTGATGTCATTATTTGATCCAGCCATGCTAAAAAAGGAGTGCCAAATCCTGAAATCATGTGATGCAACAACCTCAAGTATGACTATGCAACCCTCCGCATGCCCTTTGAACTGCCCTTGCCAACCAAAAGGACAGTTCTTCCACTGCCAATGCATGCAGTCGATGCTGCCAAGCATCCCAGAAAACCCCTTACGCTCGTTGATGGACAGGAGGCAAACACTGCTACAACTGCGCTGTAGAATCTATACATGGTCTTATGGCATGTAGACTCGTTCATGCGCATGTAGTCGTCGAGGAGATCACCGGGCACTCCATATGCAAGCTACCGAATGGCAGCTGAACATTTCTGTTAGGAGGAGAAGCCAAGTGTAGCATCCCAATTGTAATGCTACTTGGTCTAGTAACATATTGGCTACTTCCTATATATAATTGTTGCATCATAATTATATCATGCTCATGTCATCATGCCACCTTGCATTTGAGCATCATATAAAACCCCTTTTCTTTTGGGTCTTCTCTCATATGCATTATTAATTGTATTTGCCTCTTGATATTGTATTTGGTTATTGATATATTGTTTAAATGCCCAAGTTGAGTTGGGGGCATATCCTTTATTCAACTCCATCACTTTTCTTTTCACCACCTTATCATTCCACCATCCTATTATCCATGAGCTTGCAATTCTTTTTCTTTTGATTTTACTCTAGTTCATGTGAATGGGGTGGATCCAATTCTATTAATTCTTTTGATTGGCCTAATTCCACTTCTTGGAAATGCATAAGTATAATGCCATATTATTATTGTTTTCACAAAATCAATCATGGCATTTATTATTTTTGCATGGGCCATGCAACCTTCATCACCACCTTTTATCTCATTGGTTTTTACTTTGTTTTATTGGATCTTTTCTTTGTGGATCATCTCCATCCCTTCCACCATCCCCATATTCTCATCCACATCTTTTTCTTTATTTATCTCCATGCATGATCCAAATGAGGCCTCTTCCCATAACCCTTTACTTTCTCTTTTCTTGGTTTCTCCTTCACCTCATCTTAACTTAATCAAGCCTCACTCTACCCTCTTGGTTGATCGCATAAACACATTTTAAAACCTAAACACCTAATAAAAATCTAACCTATCTTCCTCTCTCTAATTTTCTTCTAACCCTAATTCTACACTAAACCCTAACTTTAACCTCACCCCTCTCTTTCTTTCACTCCCTCTCTCTACCATGATGGCCCACCTGGCCACCCTCTCCCCCTGGCCCACACCCCATCTACCCTCTTCTAACCCTAGCCCTAGCTACACCCTAGCTAACCTGAGCCCCCTTCTCTCTCTTTCTCTACCGGTCGAGCCCGCCCCATCTTCCCTCCTCTCTTCCTCGGCCCCACCTGCAACCCCTCTCCTCTGTCGCTGCCCTGCCCCAGGTCGAGCCCCAGCTCGACCACGTGCTCGGGGAGAAGGAGGAAAGTGGCCGAAGCCACTTTATCAACCCCCGAGTCCCACACGGCATCTCCTCCCTCTCCCTCGCTTTACCTCCGCCCCATGGCTTCCCCTGCCTCTCCTTGATCCGCCCAAGCCCTGCCCTCTCCTTCCCTTTCTTCATCACCATCGCCAGCACCTGCCGCCAGTCGCCGCCGTCTACCCCTGCTCCTCGTCGTCCCAGCCGGCGTGCGTGTCGTGGAGGTGGTCTGGAAGACCAAGGAGGCTCCCCTACTTCGCCTCGTACGCGCCGACGAGGACATGGAGCGCCAGCACCGCCAGTACGTCGATGCCCTGCGGAAACCCTAGATTCCCGGCGCGCCAGCCTCGTCGACGATCCACCGCGCCTCGCCCCGATCTGACGCCGGCAACCTCCCCGCGGTAAGCTCCTCCACCTCCTAGACAACATCCGCCCCGCCGTAAAGCCCTAGCCGCGCCAGGCGTTGCGCCGAACGCCCTCAGTGCGCCGCCGCTCGCCGTTGTCTGCACGCTCTCCGTACCGCGTCACACCATAACTCGGCCGCGCCTACCTTCCTGACAACTACCCCGCCCTACCGCACTGGTACCGCCCCTCTGCACGCGCGCCCCGCGTCGCGGGATCGAGTCCCCGTCTCGCCGCTCTGCCCCGCGCGCTATTTTCCCGTCAGACCGAGGAAAAAGAAGAATAGTACGGGACGTGGACGATTTACATTTAGCCCCCTCTTTTTAACGCTCGCTCAACCCGCAGTCCATCCTACCCCACCTGTCAGCCGTCGTGGCCTTCTTCCAGAAAACCCCCCAGCCTCTTATTATCTTAACCCACGCTCCAGTTCGGTCCCACCTGCCAGCCTCTGCGAGTTCGTTCACTGTCACGTGGGCCTCAGCCGGTTGGTCCCACCTTGCAGTCGCACGGGCTAGGCAGAGCCCCGGTGTGAAAAGTTTTTCGCGCGCGTGTGCCCCGCCAGCAGATGGCCCACCCATCAGTGGCTATGGCTGGGTCGGGCTGAGTAACAAAAGTCTGCCCTGTTGTCTGTTTTAATTAAACCTTTTCCAGAATTGATTTAAAATTCAAATTCAAATCAGGTTTAAATAACTTTTCAAATATAAATCCAAATAATACAAATAATATATGTTTTTGAATCAGAAAAATGTGAGGATTTCAAATATGCCCTTCAAAATATTTTTTGAACGCTTTAAAATTTCGAGATGATTAAAATTACAATAGAATGCCCTTTTCCTTAATTAATTAATAACTTTAATTCTACAACTCCAAATTTGAAAAATAATATGTCTAAATCGATCAGCGCGACGAGCCCTTTCTATTTATGCAGTCATTGTTTTGAATTGAAGCATGCATCATGTCATCATTAAAAATATGAACTGTTTATGACAATAAAACTTGGTTAAATAAATAATAAAATGCTTTATTCTGTATCCACACCTCACCTTTGCCATGCTACTTTAGTGCCATGTAAATTGTGCATCATTCATCATTGCATGCTTGTTTGCTTGTCGCATTTTAATTCATATGCTTGTGCACTTTATTTATGTTGGCCCTTGTTTGTTTGGTTCTTCTTCGAATAGACGCCCAGCAGGAGAATTACCAGGAATCACAGGAGTACTACCCAAATCCATCTCTCGCTTCAACTGAGCTGCCAGGCAAGCAATATCACATGCTTGCATACATACAGTACCTATTGCCTCTAACTTATTCTTGCATCATTGAGTCGCGATTGCATCAAATTGAATCCCAAGTACTGCATAGCCTTTACTTTTAAATCCCACCGAAGCTTGTTCCTCCATCCTATGAGCCATTACTACAGGAGTTGTTTGAGCCATGCGAGTCGTAGAAAAGCATGTGTAGGGTATGTGAGTGTCTGATGAATAACGAGGTACCTAAACAACTTAACCTGAGTAGTAATGGGATAACTAATAAAAGAGGCACCGGTGAGCAATATCTGCTATTTGGTTTTTCATGCTCACTTGTGTCCCGTAGGACCCCGAGTACTTGATTCATGTTCCTTGTTTATTCGCACTATCCACATCCGGGAGGCCTTATGGACCCCCCTGAGCCAGAGCTTGATTCATTCTTATTTCATGGGGCCACAAAGTAGTTTGGGGCTTTGTTACTATTCTGTACTTATGCCATGCTTTACTGTTTTATTAAGATTGTGCGTGGAGCACCTGTACTGTTTTGGATGCGGATTGTTTTCGCTGTATCGACAAGCCCAGTCACATTTTCGGGTTCCCAGTCGTTTACCGCCATCCACACAAACCTTGGGTCCGTCTCGGAGCCGGCCAACTTCGTTGCGGGTAGCTTAATGGGGTGGCCCCCTGAAATATTTCTGAATCCTGTGATTGCTTTGTCGTGAATGCCTCGTTGGGTTTTGATTTGGTTTTTCCGAGGTTGATCGAGTGTGTGTTGCTATTCGTGCACCCCTGCAGGGTAAATCTTTCTGAAAGCCGTGTCCGCGGTTATGGACGACTTGGAGCACAGTTTCTCGATCATAGACAAGTATAACTAAAGTACCGCTTTTAATTTGACTAAGTACTTGACTAGTAAATAGTGCAATACTCACGGAATGGTTAATAAAACTGCCAACGGATGATGGGGGTTGTTCGTCCGCTTCCTCGTTGGTAAGCGAGGAGGAGGATGGATCTGTTAATTATACTGTTATAACTATTGCTCTTAATTCACGGACATCCGTCTATCATTGGTTAGGCGGATGGTTAGCGAGTATCTGTAGAATTGTTAGGTATTATCTTTTGCTGCAATTGCATCACCCCAGGTTGTGTCCCCTTTAGCGGCATAAAGACTTGCTGAGTACCCCTAGGGTCTCACACGATAAATTGTTGGATTCAGATGAACAGGTGTACCCGCAAGATGGATACTGGGTGGAAGAGACAGATGATGTTGGCAACGATCATTCGGTGTAGAAATTCCAGGAACGGGGATCCGTGAGATCTGTGGGCGGGATGTGTTTATTTATGTGGCATCTTATGCCAATTTGCTTCTTATCCATACTCGGATCTTGTTTTCCGCTTCCGCCTGATACTTTGATATGTGATGTATGAGGAGCTATCCTAAATTATTATCTCTATCTAGGACATTTGAATCTTGCCGTATGGCGTTGCAATATTCCAGTTTCTTTTAGATGGAATGGCTCTGAGGACTGTTGTATGTGGCTTGCATACATACTTATTTGTGTATGTAGTTGATCCCTTCGCCTGCCGATTACGCCGCTCGTTCTTGTCCCGATGTCTGAAAGTGGTTAGGATGGCCGAAAGGTCTACCGTGAGTGGCCCTGGGCCCTACCGTACTATTTTAACCACTTTTGTTCATCCAGGCATGTAACTAAGAGCGTAATTCACCGAGGTAGTTACAATTGGTATCAGAGCCATCCCGCCCTTCAGGGTCTCAGCCAAAATGGTCGTTGTCAGTCTAGCAAATATTTTGGTAGTTATGTATACTAGGGAAAAACAAAACGTGAGAGTAGGACTGCTTCCATTTTTCTTCTTACCCACCCAACCACCCTTTTATGGTAAGGAAGTGTAACGTTTTCAATCCTCTTCTAAAATTCAAACTAGGATTCACGTGTTCTGGGTTCCGTAGTACCATAGGTTGTGTGTGTGTGTGTGTGTGTGTGTGTGTGTGAATTCCTTGTCTATCTGTTGCATCCAAATGTTATCACTATCTGCCTTTTGGTTATCAACTGTTGGTACATTCCATACCGACAGGCCTTTGTAAACCAACGCGATCTATTCTGATTCGTTGTATACCGACGCGTTCTATCTTACTCTTTGTTATCCGACGTTATCTTGTTGGGGTGTTCTTTTTCATAGTTACTAATCTTTAGGTTCATCTTAAGAAGAAGGTATTGGGATATGTGTTTTACTGATTCATGTGCAAAGTAATGATTTGAGTGCGGGATGGAGTCGCGACCATACCACTACTTTTATCATTTGCTCTTGTATGCTGAACTAGTAGAGTTACTAATCTTGATTCGGAAGTGGTTTTGCGCATATAGTGGTATTTTAATGCCGAAATTTGCAGAAATTTTTTCTTGTTAGTTGTGTACCACACTCCTTGTTCAGTCGTGTGCGTTATGCTTAGTATCTTCTAGTTACCTTGATCTTTGTTGATATTTTAATATCATCTCATTGAATTGCAACGTTTAATCCTGGTTAATTCCATTTTGGTACTATTTTGGATTATTATCATTCTCCATTATAGTACTGACTTGTGTTTTATATCAATCACAGGATGGCACCACCATGCCGTTCTGAGGAGGACATACCACCTGAACTTGGGGCTGCTTTGGCAAGTATTGCAAATGCTTTGGGCACTATGCAGCAGAACCAGCAACGCTTCGAGGAAAGCGTGAGGAGGAATGAGTTTGTTCCGCTACCTCCACCTCCCAAGCGAGGAGACATCAAGAGTTTTCTCAAGTTCAACCCACGCCAATTTGAGGTGTCCGATCAGCCACTTGATGCGGATGATTAGCTTCGTGAAGTGTCAAGGTTGCTGATGACTGCGGATGTTCCCGAGCAAGAATGGGTTAAATGTGCCACTCACCTTCTGAAGGGAGATGCAGCTCTCTGGTGGGAAAATTACCTCAAGGCAGATCTTTCTGGTTTTCAGCCTACTTGGGAGCGGTTCACTGCTGCTTTCAAAGAGCAATATCTATCAGAAATTGTCATGGAAAGGATGAAGGAAGTGTTTCTCAACCTCAAGCAGGGCACTGACAATGTCAACACCTACATTAGAAACTTCATGAACCTTTCTCGTTATGGTGGCGATGAGATCTCTGATGACAAGAAGAAGCAAAAGAGGTTTTGGCAAGGCCTCAATGCTTCCATCAAATATGCTATCACTCATGCAAGGCCAGCATCTTTTCTGGAACTTCAGCACACAGCTCTGCAGGAAGAAGCAAGTAGGCAAGTGTTTGAGGAGTCAAAGAAACACAGCCGTGATACAGCAAGCTCTTCTGCTATGACAGCTCCTTCTAAGCGTCGTGTCTGGGTTCCTAACACCCCACCGTCGCTCCCTTCTCCACCAAGACCGTCAAGCTACGCACCAAGGCCACCAAACTCCTTCACTGCGGCTCCCAGGGGCTACAACCACAACTACCCTGGAGCGCCTGGCGGAGTCCCTGGCTACGTTGCTCCACGTCCACCTGGTGCTTGCTATACTTGTGGAAACACTGGGCATCAGCACTGGAATTGTCCAATGAACAACAAAGCTCTTCCACCACCATCTCCAAGACCCGCGGCAAGTGCTCCTATGATTCGTGCACCTCCACCTCGGGCTCTCAACATCAACACCAAGCCTGGGTCTACGGTTGCTCGTGTCAACTGTGTCAACGTCGCTCAAGTTGAGCATGCACCTGGAGTTGTCGTGGGTATGCTTCCTGTTAACTCAGTTCCTGCACGAGTTTTGTTTGATTCTGGCGCATCGCATTCTTTTGTTTCTCACAAGTTTGCAAATGAGAATGAGTTAGTAATGGATCCTCTCCCCAAGCGTTTAATGGTTCTTTCTCCTGGAGCAACAATGGCATCTTCTAAAATCAGCCATAACAATCAAATTGAGATTGGTGGCTCTTCGTTTCCGGCTTCTTTAATTATTCTAGGCAATTCTGATATTGATGTTATCTTGGGCATGGATTGGTTAACAACAAATGCAGCTGCGATTGATTGTGCTGAACGTTCGGTTTCTCTGAAAATTCCTGAAGGCCATATTGTCTATTCTCCAAGTCTGACTCCTGCAATTCAGCTTTATTCTTTGGCGGCTCTGAATGATGATGCTATGGAAGGTATTCAGAGTGTTCCTGTAGTCTGTGAATTTCCAGATGTCTTTCCTGAAGAGTTGCCAGGTATGCCTCCGGATCGTGAGGTTGAGTTTGTCATTGAACTTGAACCTGGTACCGCTCCTATTTCCAAGCGGCCTTATAAAATGGGTCCTGCTGAGTTGGCTGAACTTAAACGTTAGTTGGATGAACAAGAGAAGTTGGGTTTCATTCAGCACAGTACTTCTTCTTGGGGTAGTCCAACCATCTTTGTGAAGAAGCGAGACAAGACTGATAGACTTTGTGTTGACTATCGGGCACTCAATGCTAAAACCATCAAGAATAAATATCCCCTTCCACGGATTAATGATCTCTTCGATCAGCTAGCTGGAGCTGTGGTATTCTCTAAGCTTGATTTGAGAAGTGGTTATCATCAAATCAAGATTCGCAAGGAAGATGTGCCTAAAACAGCTTTCACCACCCGCTATGGCCTGTATGAGTACACGGTCATGTCTTTCGGTCTCACTAATGCACCTGCCACTTTCTCGAGGCTTATGAACTCGGTTTTCATGGAGTATCTTGATAAGTTCGTTGTGGTCTATCTGGATGACATTCTAGTCTATTCTAAGTCTAAGGAAGAACATGAAGAACACCTTCGGTGTGTCCTAAACAAGCTTCGTGAGAACCGCCTGTATGCAAAGTTCTCCAAGTGTGAGTTTTGGCTGCCTCAAGTCACCTACCTTGGTCACGTCATCTCTGCCAAGGGCATTGCCGTCAACCCAGAAACTATTAAGACAATTATGGACTGGCTTCCACCCATAAATGTCAAAGAAGTCCAGAGTTTCCTTGGTTTGGCTAGTTACTGCCGTCGCTTCGTTCAAAATTTCTCAAAGATTGCGAAGCCTCTTACCGATCTCCTCAAGAAAGGCAAGAAATACCTTTGGACTCCTGCATGTCAAGCAAGCTTTGAAACACTCAAAGAGAAGCTCACTTCCACACCAGTCTTAGTTCCTCCAGATACATCAAAGCCTTTCCAGATTTTCTGTGATGCTTCATTGCAAGGATTGGGTGCTGTCCTTATGCAAGAAAAGCAAGTTGTTGCTTATGCCTCTCGACAGTTGAAGACGCATGAGATCAACTATCCTACACATGACCTCGAACTGGCAGTAGTTGTCTTTGCTTTGAAAGTTTGGAGGCATTATTTGCTTGGCAACCGTTGTGAGATCTTTTCTGATCACAAGAGTCTGAAGTATATCTTCACACAGCCTGATCTCAACCTTCGTCAGAGGAGGTGGATTGAAACAATCAATGATTTCGATTTGACCATCAACTACACTCCGGGCAAAGCCAATGTCATGGCCGATGCTCTCAGCCGAAAAGCTTATGTCAACAACCTCATGGTGGAAGAACAACAGCCTCTCTTGTGTGAGGAATTCTGCAAGCTCAACCTTGAAATTGTGGATCAAGGGTATCTTCTGAACCTTCTGGCAACACCTCTCTTGGAAGAAAAGGTCCGTTCCATTTAGCTTGGTGATCCTTACACTAAGAAGATCATCTCCAACATTCAGCTTCCGAAGTATGAGTCTTTCCACGTAGATGACCAAGGCACTCTTTTCTTTGAACACCGGATGTTTGTCCCGAACTACCCGGGTTTAAGAGAGCAAGTTCTCAAGGAGGCGCATGATTCTGTTCTTTCTATCCACCCTGGCAGCACTAAGATGTACATGGACTTAAAAACACAATATTGGTGGCCTGGTTTGAAACGATATTGTGCCAAGTATGTCTCGGAGTGTGATGTCTGTCGCAGAGTTAAAGCTGTCCATCAGAAACCTTCCGGTCTTCTACAGCCATTGAAGCCTCCGGAATGGAAATGGGATAAAGTAGAGATGGACTTCATCACTGGTTTTCCAAGGTCGCAGAAGGGCAAAAATGCAATCTTTGTTGTTATTGACAGGCTTTCCAAAGTAGCTCACTTCTTTCTAGTCAAGGAAACAATTTCCGCATTTCAGTTGGCTGAGCTCTATATCAACAGAATTGTCTCTCTGTATGGAGTTCCTCTTGAGATCAGTTCAGACCGTGGAAGCATCTTCACTTCCAAGTTCTGGGGAAGTTTCCAAAATGCTTTGGGAACAAAATTAAACTTCAGCACAGCTTACCACCCTCAGTTGTAAGGACAAGTTGAAAGGATCAATCAGATTCTAGAAGATATGCTTCGTGCTTGCGTTATCTCTTTCGGCATGAAGTGGGAGGAATGTCTTCCTTATGCTGAATTCTCTTACAACAACAGCTTCCAGAAAAGTCTAAAGATGGCACCATTTGAGGCTCTCTATGGTCGCAAGTGCAGAACTCCGATTGGTTGGTCGGGCGCAGGTGAAAGAATATTGTTTGGCCCCGACATTGTAACTCAAGCGGAGGAGAAAGTTCACATCATTCTTGAAAATCTGAAGATTTCTCAAAGTCGCCAGAAGAGCAATTATGACAGAAAGCACACGGACATGGAGTATGTCCCTGGTGATCTCGTTTACCTTCGTGTCACTCCCATGATAGGCACGCACCGCTTTGGTATCAAAGGAAAGCTGGCTCCTAGATACATCGGTCCTTTCAAAATTCGTGGAAGAAGAGGAGAAGTTGCTTATGCAATTGAGCTCCCTGAACAACTCAAAGTCCATGATGTTTTCCACATCTCTCAACTCAAGAAGTGTTTCAAAGATCCCGGCAGGACCATGGACCATGAACTCATCAATATCCAAGAAGACCTTTCTTATCAAGAACACCCCACAAAAATTCTTGAAGTCGCAGAAAGAAGGACTCGCAACAAGTCCATCAAGTTCTGCAAGGTGCAGTGGTCGTACCATTCCGTTGATGAAGCCACTTGGGAACGCGAAGATGAGCTCTGTGCCAAGTACCCTACCCTCTTTGAGTCTTCTTCTTCCTAGAATCTCGGGGCGAGAATCCTGTTTAGTGGGGGAGAGTTGTAGCATCCCAATTGTCTAACAATTGTAATGCTACTTGGTCTAGTAAGATATTGGCTACTTCCTATATATAATTGTTGCATCATAATTATATCATGCTCATGTCATCATGCCACCTTGCATTTGAGCATCATACAAAACCCCTTTTCTTTTGGGTCTTCTCTCATCTGCATTATTAATTGTATTTGCCTCTTGATATTGTATTTGGTTATTGATATATTGTTTAAATGCCCAAGTTGAGTTGGGGGCATATCTTTTATTCAACTCCATCACTTTTCTTTTCACCACCTTATCATTCCAGCATCCTATTATCCATGAGCTTGCAATTCTTTTTCTTTTGATTTTGCTCTAGCTCATGTGAATGGGGTGGATCCAATTCTATTAATTCTTTTGATTGGCCTCATTCCACTTCTTGGAAATGCATAAGTATAATGCCGTATTATTATTGTTTTCACAAAATCAATCATGGCATTTATTATTTTTGCATGGGCCATGCAACCTTCATCACCACCTTTTATCTCATTGGTTTTTCCTTTGTTTTATTGGATCTTTTCTATGTGGATCATCTCCATCCCTTCCACCATCCCCATATTCTCATCCACATCTTTTTCTTTATTTATCTCCATGCATGATCCAAATGAGGCCTCTTCCCATAACCCTTTACTTTCTCTTTTCTTGGTTTCTCCTTCACCTCATCTTAACTTAATCAAGCCTCACTCTACCCTCTTGGTTGATCTCATAAACACATTTTAAAACCTAAACACCTAATAAAAATCTAACCTATCTTCCTCTCTCTAATTTTCTTCTAACCCTAATTCTACACTAAACCCTAACCTTAACCTCACCCCTCTCTTTCTTTCACTCCCTCTCTCTACCATGATGGCCCACCTGGCCACCCTCTCCCCCTGGCCCACACCCCATCTACCCTCTTCTAACCCTAGCCCTAGCTACACCCTAGCTAACCCGACCCCCTTCTCTCTCTTTCTCTATCGGCCGAGCCAGCCCCACCTTCCCTCCTCTCTTCCTCGGCCCCACCTGTAGCCCCTCTCCTCTGCCGCTTCCCTGCCCCAGGTTGAGCCCCAGCTTGACCACATGCTCGGGGAGAAGGAGGAAAGTGGCCGAAGCCAGTTTATCAACCCCCGAGTCCCACACGGCATCTCCTCCCTCTCCCTCGCTTTACCTCCGCCCCACGGCTTCCCCTGCCTCTCCTAGATCCGCCCAAGCCCTACCCTCTCCTTCCCTTTCTTCATCACCGTCGCCAGCACCTGCCGCCAGTCGCCGCCGTCTACCCCTGCTCCTCGTCGTCCCAGCCGGCGTGCGCGTCGTGGAGGTGGTCTGGAAGACCAAGGAGGCTCCCCTACTTCGCCTCGTACGCGCCGACAAGGACAAGGAGCGCCAGCACCGCTAGTACGTCGACGCCTTGCGGAAACCCTAGATTCCCGACGCGCCAGCTTCGTCGACGATCCACCGTGCCTCGCCCCGATCTGACGCCGGCAAGCTCCCCGCGGTAAGCCCCTCCACCTCTTAGACAACATCCGCCCCGCCGTAAAGCCCTAGCCGCGCCAGGCATTGCGCCGAACGCCCTCAGTGCGCCGCCGCTCGCTGTTGTCTGCACGCTCTCCGCATCGTGTCACACCATAACTCGGCCGCGCCTACCTTCCTGACAACTACCCCGCCCTACCCGCACTGGTACCGCCTCTCTGCGTGCGCGCCCCGCGTCGCGGGATCGAGTCCCTGTCTCGCCGCTCTGCGCCGCATGCTGTTTTCCCGTCAGACCGAGGAAAAAGAAGAACAGTACGGGACGTGGACGATTTACATTTAGCCCCCTCTTTTTAATGCTCGCTCAACCCGCAGTCCATCCTACCCCACCTATCAGCTGCCGTGACCTTCTTCCAGAAAACCCCCAGCCTCTTATTATCTTAACCCGCGCTCCAGTTCGGTCCCACCTGCCAGCCTCTGCGAGTTCGTTCACTGTCACGTGGGCCTCAGCCGGTTGGTCCCACCTTGCAGTCGCACGGGCTAGGCAGAGCCCCGGTGTGAAAAGTTTTTCGCGCGCGTGTGCCCCGCCAGCAGCTGGCCCACCCATCAGTGGCTATGGCTGGGTCGGGCTGAGTAACAAAAGTCTGCCCTGTTGTCTGTTTTAATTAAACCTTTTCCAGAATTGATTTAAAATTCAAATTCAAATCAGGTTTAAATAACTTTTCAAATATAAATCCAAATAATACAAATAATATATCTTTTTGAATCAGAAAAATGTGAGGATTTCAAATATGCTCTTCAAAATATTTTTTGAACACTTTAAAATTTCGAGATGATTAAAATTACAATAGAATGCCCTTTTCCTTAATTAATTAATAACTTTAATTCTACAACTCCAAATTTGACAAATAATATGTCTAAATCGATCAGCGCGACGAGCCCGTTCTATTTATGTAGTCCTTGTTCTGAATTGAAGCGTGCATCATGTCATCATTAAAAATATGAACTGTTTATGACAATAAAACTTGGTTAAATAAATAATAAAATGCTTTATTCTGTATCCACACCTCACCTTTGCCATGCTACTTTAGTGCCATGTAAATTGTGCATCATTCATCATTGCATGCTTGTTTGCTTGTCGCATTTTAATTCATATGCTTGTGCACTTTATTTATGTTGGCCCTTGTTTGTTTGGTTCTTCTTCGAATAGACGCCCAGCAGGAGAATTACCAGGAATCACAGGAGTACTACCCAGATCCATCTCTCGCTTCAACTGAGCTGCCAGGCAAGCACTACCACATGCTTGCATACATACAGTGCCTATTGCCTCTAACTTATTCTTGCATCATTGAGTCGCGATTGCATCAAATTGAATCCCAAGTACTGCATAGCCTTTACTTTTAAACCCCACCGAAGCTTGTTCCTCCATCCTATGAGCCATTACTACAGGAGTTGTTTGAGCCATGCGAGTCGTAGAAAAGCATGTGTAGGGTATGTGAGTGTCTGATGAATAACGAGGTACCTAAACAACTTAACCTGAGTAGTAATGGGATAACTAATAAAAGAGGCACCGGTGAGCAATATCTGCTATTTGGTTTTTCATGCTCACTTGTGTCCCGTAGGACCCCGAGTACTTGATTCCTGTTCCTTGTTTATTCGCATTATCCACATCCGGGAGGCCTTATGGAACCCCCCTGAGCCAGAGCTTGATTCATTTTTATTTCATGGGGCCACAAAGTAGTTTGGGGCTTTGTTACTATTCTGTACTTATGCCATGCTTTACTGTTTTATTAAGCTTGTGCGTGGAGCACCTGTACTGTTTTGGATACGGAGTGTTTTCGCGGTATCGACAAGCCCAGTCACACTTTCGGGTTCCCAGTCGTTTACAGCCATTGAAGCAAACCTTGGGTCCGTCTTGGAGTCGGCCAACTTCGTCGCGGGTAGCTTAATGGGGTGGCCCCCTGAAATACTTCTGAATCCTATGATTGCTTTGTCGTGAATGCCTCGTTGGGTTTTGATTTGGTTTTTCCGAGGTTGATCGAGTGTGTGTTGCTATTCGTGCACCCCTGCAGGGTAAATCTTTCTGAAAGCCGTGTCCGCGGTTATGGACGACTTGGAGCACAGTTTCTCGATCATAGACAAGTATAACTAAAGTACCACTTTTAATTTGACTAAGTACTTGACTAGTAAATAGTGCAATACTCATGGAATGGTTAATAAAACTGCCAACGGATGATGGGGGTTGTTCGTCCGCTTCCTCGTTGGTAAGCGAGGAGGAGGATGGATCTGTTAATTATACTGTTATAACTGTTGTCCTTAATTAACGGACATTCGTCTATCATTGGTTAGGCGGATGGTTAGCGAGTATCTGTAGAATTGTTAGGTATTATCTTTTGCTGCAATTGCGTCACCCCAGGTTGTGTTCCCTTTAGCGGCATAAAGACTTGCTGAGTACCCCTAGGGTCTCACACGATAAATTGTTTGATTCAGATGAACAGGTGTACCCGCAAGATGGATACTGAGTGGAAGAGACAGATGATGTTGGCAACGATCATTCGGTGTAGAGATTCCGGGAACGGGGATCCGTGAGATCTGTGGGCGGGATGTGTTTATTTATGTGGCATCTTATGCCGATTTGCTTCTTATCCGTACTCGGATCTTGTTTTCCGCTTCCGCCTGATACTCTGATGTGTGATGTATGAGGAGCTATCCTAAATTATTATCTCTATCTAGGACATTTGAATCTTGCCGTATGGCGTTGCAATATTCCAGTTTCTTTTAGATGGAATGGCTCTGAGGACTGTTGTATGTGGCTTGCATACATACTTATTTGTGTATGTAGTTGATCCCTTCGCCTGCCGATTACGCCGCTCGTTCTTGTCCTGATGTCTGAAAGTGGTTAGGACGGCCCTGGGCCCCACCGTACTATTTTAACCACTTTCGTTCATCCAGGCATGTAACTAAGAGCGTAATTCACCGAGGTAGTTACAATTGGTATCAGAGCCATCCCGCCCTTCAGGGTCTCAGCCAAAATGGTCGTTGTCATTCTAGCAAATATTTTGGTAGTTATGTATACTAGGAAAAAACAAAACGTGAGAGTAGGACTGCGCCTGTTCTGGCCATGGGATATGGAAGGCGAGGGTTTGAGGGAGGAGTGTCTTTGTGCCACTGGCTACAGGGCTCGGGTGAACAAGAGGGAGGCCGCACGCGCTGTCCGGGCCGACCCACAGCTGTCACGCAAATTATGTGCGCCGATGTGTCGAGCCGGATGGGTCGTGCCGCTGGGAGACCGCGCACGCCACACACGAATGATTCTGGACTCCTCTATGAAGGCAAGTATTTTAGTGCGGATCACATAAATTTGTTTATCTCTTCTTTTCGTGTAAATTCATAATACTAAATCCAAACGGAAGTACATAACTTATATGTTCAAAGTTCGAGATCCATGCTCTCTTTTCAGCTACAAGATTAAACACACAAAATTACACTTATTTAGATAACGATGAGTCTGGTAAAACCTAACCAAAATATCTCAGTCCAACAACATATGCTTCGGCGGTACCGATGCCAAGAGATGAAGTCCATACACTATGATAACATTGTTTGTCCAAACATTTTTTTCTCCAGTTTATCATTTGATTAGTACATTTTGTATTTGATCAAAAAATCCTCGTTTAGTTTTTCTTTCGAAACTTGGTAGCTTTCATATTGTTTAGGAAAAATTGTATGGTTTCATTAGATTAAAATGGAGCCAGGAAGAGATACTTTTCAATTTTTCATTGACGCATACCAGGTCCAACAAACAAGAGCAAGGCTTTTGGATGGGTGTTCTGTGTTAGATGTAATACAACTCTACATGTATACGGTATGGAGTAGTACTCCAACATGTATACGTGTCCAACATGTACACGTCACCATGCGGCTATTCCACCTATATAACATGCAACACGAGGCCCCAACGGGTCATCGTTTCCGCCAAGATTGACATAGTATCAGAGCTTGCCTCTTCCACCTCCTAGCCGTTGATCTACACAAATTTTTTTTTGCCGCCGCCGCCGATCTACTGATCTGCCGCCGCCGCCACAACAACCACAACCTACAACCTACAAACACGCCGCCGCAGCCCATCTTCACGCTCCCCGCCGCCGCCCAAAACACATCACAACCAAAAACCCTAGCCGCTGACGATGACTTTTGTCCGCCGCCACCGCTCCCAAAAACCCTAGCTACCGCCACCGATCTTCTGATCCATCGTCGCCTCAACAACCCGCCACCCCGATGTCATCCTCCACATCAGTGACGCTCCTCGGTGTGACCCTCGGATCACCTCCATCCCAGAAGTTGACTCGGGCGAATTTTCTGTTCTAGAAGACGCTCGTTCTCCTGACGCTGCGTGGAGCTCAAGTTCTGCCCCTACTGGACGGCACTAATGTTGCCCCACCAGAGTTTCTGAAAGAAGAAGATGCTGACAAGAAGAAGATCAAGATCGCAAGCCCGGCCTATGCTGCGTGGATTGCTCGTGATCAAGCGTTCATGAGTTACCTTCTGAACTCGCTGTCACCCGACATCCTGGTGCATACTGTCGGCCTCGTGTCCTCTGCTCAGGTTTGGCTCAAAATCAACATGATGTTCTCCACTGCCTCTCATTCCAAGGTCTCCCACATATGCGATGAACTCAATAGTACAAAAAAAGCTTGAGCTCACAGCCATAGCCTATTATGCTAAGATCAAAGGGTTTTGTTCTGAGCTTACTGCAATGGGCAAGCCCATCGATGATGATGAACTTGTTGGCTACATCCTCCGTGGTATTGATGGCTCCTACAATGATGTTGTTTCTGCTATTAATGGAAATCCTAGCACGACTCTAGATGAGCTCTTTGATCAGATCAGTGCCCATGATGTGCGCTAAGCATACCTACAAGCCTCGGGTGACTCGTTCACCCTTCATGCCAACCTTGCCTGCCGTGGCCGTGATCCTCGATGAGGTAACGACCGTGGACGTGTTGATGATGACCGTGGCCGGCGCCGTGATGATGGTGGTCGCTAAGATGTTGCTAGACGTCATGATGACTACCGCCATGATGATCGACGCCGTGAAGATCCTCCTCATCGTCGTGATGATGATCATCGCTGCCGAGATGATGATGCTCCTCGTCGCCGTGATGATCCCATGCATGATGGTGGTGCCCCTATGCGTCTCCGTGATGATGGTGACCGCTCTGACCGTCGCCGTCTTGGTCGTGCTCCCATGCCCTATGTGGACACCACGTGTCAGATTTGCAAAATTCATGGCCACCCTACAAGTGACTGTTGGTGGCGATATGAAGGAGACAATGATTCTGATGATGATGATCGTGAGACCAAGGCTGCTCACATGGCCTCCTATGGAGTTGATACAAATTGGTATTCTGATACTGGTGCCACAAACCACGTTGTTGGAGAGTTGAGAAAGCTCTCTACTCATGAGAAGTACATTGGGCGTGATCGCGTCCACACGGCCAATGGTAACGGTATGCAAATTTCTCATGTTGGTCATTCAACTATTCTTAATGATATTCTTCATGTTGTATGCATCTTAATGATATTCTTCATGTTCCTAGCGCCTCTAAGAATCTGCTTTCTGATCACCGATTTACACTTGATAATCATGTCTTCATTGAATTTTATCCCTTCTTCTTTTTAATTAAGGATCAGGCCACCCAAAGAATACTGTTTAAAGGTCCGTGTTATGACAGCCTTTACCCCTGATGGCCCAAAATATATCGAGCTCGTTGGGGAACCCCAAGAGAAAGGTATAATGAGCACAACAACAAGTTTTGCCTCAATTATGAAACCAAGGTTATCGAACTAGTAGGATCAAGGAAACACCTCCAAGGTGTTGTTGCCAACTTGGAATCCTGCACAACACAACCAAAGAACTTTGCCCCCAACTTACATCGAGGTCGTCAATCTCACCGGTTTTGCTGAAAACAAAGGATTAAACGTATTGTGTGGAAGATAGTAATAGCTTGAAGAAAGTAAACAGAAAACAGTAAACAGT
Source organism: Avena eriantha (assembly GCA_910589775.1). Lineage (NCBI taxonomy): Eukaryota > Viridiplantae > Streptophyta > Magnoliopsida > Poales > Poaceae > Avena > Avena eriantha. The sequence continues at coordinate 267,388,026 of OU342740.1, read as the reverse complement.
TGTAGATTGATGGTAAAAGAAAGGACCGGGGTCCATAGTTCACTAGTGGTGGCTCTCCTTAAGATAGGTAACATGTTGGGTGAACAAATTACAACGGGGCAATTGACAAACATCGAGAAAGCATTGTCAACACCCGGATTTTTAATCCCAGATGCCCGTTATGCCATACCTCGCAATCCCAGGATTACCATTTTTGCGAGACATAACGGATTTGGATATCAGAGTAGAATCATCCCGTACAAACCATACATAAGGTTTTACACAAATAAGGATCTCATGATCCAAGTCTTAATACAACAAGCAGCGGAAAATAAAGATAGCGTAGCGGTGGGGTCCATCTTCAGGGGCACAGGCAATGCTGACGAAGACAGATAGTCCTAGTTATCATAGCCGTTCTGCTGACCATCGTCTTGATAATCTCCTTCATAGTCTGGCCATGATAATAGCCAGGGACAAAAGCCATGAGTACTCTTTAAGTACTCGCAAACTACTACTAACAAGGGTTATAATTCTAAGTTAAAGTGCGGAAATGAAAGAATAACTATCAAGTTAAGTTTGAAACCTAAACTAAGTTCTGAAGCAAGAAAAGATAAAGTAAAGTTCTAGAATTACTTAAGTTGGGAAGCTAATTTCCTTAACACAACCCTGTTGTGGTCAAGTCAAAGGTCATCATTCATTTCAAGGTATTTGGAAAACATCTGACAACGAAACAGTATGGCCATTCCAACTGTCCATAATCGCGGATGCGGCTATTCGAATAGTTTGACACTCTGCAGAGGTGGTACACTTTCACCACAAGATTCGATACATCTGTCAGGGATAACCCTGAATCATCATACTTAGTATGCAGATAATCAAACATAACCTTCCCTTTACACACCCTAGTATAAGCACCTCTCCTATGAGCATGGCCTCCCAACCATGACCATCTGTCATCTTGGGCACTGCATAGGTGGACAACATTGAGAGGTAGCCTCAGCTCAAACCTCTCCCGTGAGGGAACTAATACTAATGCATATAAATTTCCAGCTAAGCCTTACCCAATTCCGGTAATGTGGTTGTACGGTAAATTTGGAATGGTATCGCATCCGAATCCAACCATCAGTTTTATAAAAGGGTTAAGGCTCATGCCTTATCATTTTCCACATCAGAAACCAGTGGTGTTTCTCAACACATGTCAAAACATCTCAATAGAATGACTCATCATTCCAAGGTTTTCATAACTCATTTTCACCAAGTATTCCCATCGAAAGTGACTCAAGTTTTTGATCTACTCTAAACTACTAAGTTAAGAGTGTTCACTAAGGTGGAAAGATGGGATCAATCTCATGCCATATAATGATATCTAAAGGTTTCTAAGTAGGTCAAGTTTTATACTTTTTATGCTACCTTCAATTTTAAGTAGAGAACTTTGTATAATCTAAGGTGGGTTAAAACTTATCCATGAGACTTGGGGCATTAATAGGGAAAGGGGGGGGTGATCAAAGCATGCTTAAGGCATCTTTGCTAAACCATCTAGTTTATTCTAGCTTGCTAACCATAGCTTGCTAAGGTAAGTTTGCAAGGGTTAGCTTGCCCTGCTAATAGTGGCTTGCCTTGGTTGGTGCAGTGGTTGAAGTTGTCTTCTTCTTCTTCTTCTTCCTGGTAGAACTCCTCCTCCTCGAGAGCTTGGTCGGTACTATCGTCTAGAAATAGATAGGGAGTGCACAATCACCAAACAATACTTAACTAGGCTAAGTAGCATTCTAAAGCACATAATTGATGATCTATTATCATCACAAACATTACAAGTTTTAATTCAATAGTTCTAAATCTTTTTATTTTAGGAAAGTAATTTCTACTCATTGAAATGTTAACTAAAATTTAATATTCACCACCAAAATATGGGATCATGTGGACACATGTCCTCACCACATATTCCACAGGTGGGAATGAGATTTAAAGGTTGGATCAACATTACTTTGGTTTAAGTTTATTATTTAATGATTTAAAGTGACTAGAAATGCCTATATAGCATTATTTTGGTACTAGTCCAAAGTCACTGCATGTAAACCTTAATATTATTACATATTCAGATAGATCTGATGAAATGTGATTTTTGAGAGTTGGAATCAACTCAAAAGCTAACTTGGTTGATTTTATAAAAATGTTGCAAGTTGTAAAAGCTTCTGTCTTCTTATTTTTATTTGGGGAGATCTATAAATCTAATTGAATTAACTCCAGCGGGCTTGGATAGAGCATTTCAATACCTTTCAGACAAAATTAGATTCATGCAATTTGGATTTGTCAAACTCACAGAATTGATTTTTGAAACAAGGACAGAAACTATATTCTAACTAAAAAGAAAAATCCTAATTTCAATTTTAAACGCGCGCGGGAACGAAATGGGCTGGCCCACTGCGCTCCGCGCGTCGTCACTGGCTAACTTAAGCGAGGACCCACCCATCAGTGGCACAGGGGGTGCGAAGAGGTATGGGCGAACGGTGGCCGTGCGATCTGGTTCTAATCCAACGGCTGAGGGTCATCGTCGACGTTGGGCAACGCCGGCGAGACAGAACCCTAGCGCGGCCAGTGGGGGTCGTTGGGGGCTCACCGGGGTTTAGGCGAGGGTCGGCGAGGCGGGCGAACGACAAAGTCGACGACGGCGAACCTCCTGGTACCGGCAGCTTCTCCTGGGGCGGCCTGGATCAACGGCGCCCTTCTCCTTCCGAGGCGGCGGCTCCGGCTGCAATTCCGGCGCTCTGGTGCTCGAGCGGCTCCGGCTGGCGGTGGGGAGTGAGTGTGAGAGGTGGGGAGTGAGATGGTGTGCTCAAATCGGCTGGGGGTGGCCTCTATTTATAGTGGCGAGAGGGGACCGACGGGGCGCACGGTGAGCTCGTCGTGGTCGATGGTACAGACGGCTATCGGCATGGGCGACGGTAGGGGGCGGTGCGGTGCTCCCTGGCGATGTTCTAACGCTTCAATGCGGCCGTAGGGGCGGTGCGGTTTGGTCTGGAACACGCGATGCTCTGCGCGGCAGAGGCGGCGTCTTCTACGGCGAGCGGTGGCTGTGCGGGGGCGGCGAACGGGGATGTCTGGCAGTCCCCTGGGTCGGTGGTGATCATGCGTGCAAGCGGCGAGGGCGGCGCGCGGTCTGTGGGCGTCGGTCGAGGGTGGCGCACTGGGCGTGCTCTCGGCATGGTTGCTGGCGGGCTGGGCGCGGTCCGTGCGTGTGGTCCAGGGGTTGGCAAGGCTCTGGCGCTGGACAGGGAGTGGCGGTGGACGGTGGGCTGCCTCATAGACAAGGTTGGCACGGCTACAACTCCTCTTAGCTTGCTGTCGACACTGGGGTGGCATGGTGAGCTTCGGCATGCTCACCATTGATGGCAATGCCAAGCTTACAGTGAGTCTAGTGCTTGGTTTCACTTGCTAGCTGTTCTACTGGGATGGTTGTGAGCTAGAGAGGGAACAAGTTAGGCTTAAATCACTGCTCACAATAGTGTTTGATCTTTGTTTGATTTGTGTCTGCCACCTGTTCGATGAAATGGCCGCAAGAACTCAAGTTTTGAATTTTGAGAAGATTTTTGGTGGGTGTGCTAAGTTGGTGCTGGTGAGTCTGCAGAAGCTTGGGTTTTGAAAGTTGAGTTTGTTTGAGTGGTTTTTGAAAAAGTGGGATCTTCCCATATGATAAAGATTCAATTTTGAACTGTTATTTAAAATAGTTTACAGAAGGTTTTTAGAAGATCAAAAGGTGGGCCTTGGTACCTCATTATGTGTACTAGCAAGGGGTGTAAAGATCCAGAATTGTTCCTATTAACTTTTGAGTACTAGGAATAGCCAAAGTAGGCATGGGAGTTAATTTTGTCAAAATGACCATTCCTTGATTTTAATTCTTTTTTATTTGATTTCTTTTAGGAAAAGTTTGGGAATGATGTAGATGATGTTTAAATCACCTAAGAAACATTTTACAATCATTGGATCACTTAATCATGGTAATTCAAACAACTCCTCCTTTAAATGCCCACATATATGAATGCTTTCATTTTAAAAAATGGAAAAGTTTTTGTTAACCCTATTTTTGGATGATTTGATCTTTGGTAAACTTGGATTGAAGTTTTGGGATGTTACAAGCATACATGCATATACTAATCATCTTGACTCCTGTGAGATTTGATTGGGCATTACAACATTATACATAGACCATAATCCAAGTGCATCTATGACTAATAATCCACCTTCAGGTTATCATCCGAACCCCCTCCAGTATTAAGTTGCAAGCAACAGATAATTGCATTACGCATTGCCTGTAAAGTAAACAATACAATTGTTCTATGAACAAAGGATTGTTGTTTTCTCCCTAGTAGCAACAGCACATCTAGTACCTTAGAGATTTCGGTCACTTCCCCAGATTACTAGAGGCATGAACCCACTATCGAATAAATACTAACTCTTGGAGTTGCTAGCATCTACTTCGCCAAGATAGCTAGTAACAACGGAAAGCATGCAAGATCACAAATAACAAAGACATGATAGAATCAATAATCAATCTGAAATAGCATCTCAATATCCATCGGATCCCCGCAAACACAACATGTAGGATTACAAATAGATGATCTTGATCATGAACAGAGCTCACAAGATCTAGACATGGTAGCACAAAGGAGAAGAACCAACCATCTAGCTATTACATGGACCCGTAGTCCAAGGATGAACTACTAACGCATCACACCGGAGGCTTGCAAGGTGATGAAGAAGGCCTCCAGGGTGAATTCTCCCCTCCGGTAGGGTGTCGGGAAGAGGTTCAGATCCCTCCAGATCTAGGGATGGAGATGATGGCGGCTACAGACTCTTTCGTGGAATTTTGATCGGGTACTTAGGGTTTCTGTATCGGAGGCATCTTATTGGCGAAATGGGAGGTCGAGGGGGTGCCCTAGGCAGCCACACCACCCCTGGCGTGGGCCAGGCCTAGTCGCGCGGCCAGGTGGTGTGGTGGCCCTCTGACCCCTCTCCGTCTCGTATTCTAGCTCCATGTCCCCCTCGGTGAAAAACTGACTTGGGCTTTTGTCTCGTCCAATTCCGAGAATATTCATTTTCTGACTTTCCTAGAACCAAAAACAGCAGAAAACAGGAAGCTGGCACTGTGGCATCTTGTTAATAGGTTAGTCCAAGAAAGTGTATAAAAATTACTCCAAAGTGTGGACAAACATAAGAAACTAGATAAAAACGAAGCATGGAACATCAAAAATTATAGATACGTTTGCAACGTATCAACATCCCCAAGCTTAACTCCTTCTCGTCCTCGAGTAGGTAAGTGATAAAAAGAAAGAATAACTTTTGAGGTGACATGCACCATCATAAACTTGATCAAAGTATTTGTAAAACATTGATAGTTGGGATCATAGTACTTCAACATAGCATGCAAGATAAAGTTCTAGCAATAAGACATAGCGACTATGTTATAACATGAAAAGGCACAAACAAAAGATTCATAAATAACAATGCTTTGGAAGACATTTGTTTGTTTCACATAAAGAAAACATAGCATAGTGGCATTCAGCTTGTCCCTCATAGAGTAGAAAACATAAATGCATAGGACACCTTCAAAGTTTATAAGGGTGACTAGATACAAATAGTTTACGAACAAGCAATATCAAAGTTATGCATCAATCAACAAGTCTTGGGACAATGCATATAGAACTAAGAATGGCCACTATGCTCTCAAAATAGGTGCATAAAGATAGAAGGTGGAGACTCAACATAAAAGTAAAAGAAAGGCCTTCATAGAAGGAAGCAGGGATTCAAGTTTCATAAAGAGCTTCCAAAAATTATGGTACTTATTAGGTTTCAGCTCTCATTGCCCCTATCATAAGCATCTTGAAGTGATTAAGGTTAAAGTGAACAAACTATGGAGTATATGCTTGACAAAGTATAAGTTGGAAACCTCATGTCCCTTGAATACGAGGGCCGCTGCTCATGCTACTCAAGTTTAGTTACCAGTAAGTTCTTGTGATAGTAAGTACTCCCTCCGTTTCAAAATATAAGATGTTTTAGCTTTGTGAAAGTAGTGTATCTAGACATCTTTTAGTGTCTAGGTTCACTCCAAATCTAAATGAACCTAGACACTAAAAGAGGTCTAGATACACTTTATTCACAAAGCTAAAATGTCTTATATATTGAAACGGAGGGAGTACATGTGTATCATAGAGAACCGCCAACGGGGTGCCCCTTGCCCCATGATACGGAATAATCCCCATATCAAAATGACAAGGCAAGCAGACAACGAGCATCTCAGCAATCTTCTTATTTACCATGGGAAAATGGTGCTTTTTTCTCTCTATCCTCTTTTCTCATATTTTTTCTTTTTCTCTTTTTCTCAATATTTGACTCTTTTTTTATAAGAAGAATGCTTCATAGACAACTCATTATGGTTACGCTGCAGGTTCCACCATGATTAGGCATGGATTAGACCGGCGGCCCAGACGTTTCTCTAACACACATACATAACTCTATGGACTTACAAGCTCCCCTTTCATTTCACACCGACGACATCCATAGACAAAAGAGCATGATATCAACTAGGTACAAAGTACAAGTGCAATGTTGAAAGCGTTCCCCATGACAACATGGTTCTGCTAATCCCCAACATATAAGTGCAAGCATATACAACATAGATGACACAATGGTTCAAGTTTATTAAGGGCAAGAAAAGTTGCCATAAAGTTCGTGAGAACTTTAATCACTAGTTTTCTCATAACAAGTTTAATTCGGAAGGTAGATAAAAACATGAATATACTTGGAATAGCAAATGCTAATAGGTAGGTATGGTGGACTCTTTGGAATAACTTGGTTTTAGGTGTTGGATGCATGAGTGGAACTCATACTTGGTTACGGAGGCAAGCAAAACACTGGGAGCGACCGACTAAGAGAGCAATAATGGCCATAATCATGCAGAGCAACAAAATATCATTAATCAAAGCATAAAGTGATACTACAAGTCGAAAACTAAAGGATCATAAAGGCTATGGTGACTTAGGATAGTCATAACATGGTGTGAGCATGCGCCTAGTCAACCCAAATAAAGCATCAAAGGGAATACCACAATACTATGCTTTGATATGCTAAAACAACTCATGATTCTTCCAAGGCACATTAAGCAATCTCAATTGTTTATAACATGTCATGCTACAACAAATAGCACTAAGCATAAAGCCAAAACAATATCAAGCATGGCATGGCAAAGCATGGGCCACAGTAAAAAACAAGCTCTCTTTACCACTTAAGCATTAACTTTCCTACTCTTTTCCAATCCAAACCAAACTATTTGAAAACCAATGTATGAAAGAGGGGGTCCAACCAATTTATTCAAGAAAACTAAGAAAACCAAGCAAATGAAAACAAAGACGCTCTAAGAACAACACAACTGTGCATGAAACAATAAAAATGAATTGTTTGGAAGAAACCTACGATTTTTATTGATGAAGAAGGGGATGGCTTGGGCATCCCCAAGCTTTGACGCTTGTACTTCTTGGATATTTCTTGGGGTGAAACGGGGTGGCATCCCCAAGCTTGAGCTTTAGTCCATTTTCCATCTCATTACATCATTCTCTCCATACACCTGAAATTTTTCGTTCATACAAAACTTCACACAATCTTTATTAGCAACATTAGTGCACTCAAGATAATAAGTCTTTAGGTTCAGTTTCAACACCAATAGAACTTCCATTAAAACACAAGCTATTGTAGCACTTCCCTCAAAAAGCTCAATTCCCCAAAGAGAACCCAAAAAGGAACCAACAAGAAGCAAATGCAAATAATGGCAGAAATCTATCAAAACAGACCAGCAGGTAAAAACCAATTTTTTCGAAGACCTTATGTTGCTCAAATCGAAAAGTGTTGAACTAACGAAAGTTAGATAACAACCTGGGGCAGAAGCACAAAAATTCACGCGTCAAAAAGACGTACAGAGAGTTTACACGAATTTTTACGGTGAAGCACAAAAATCTGTTTCCGGACAGCAACTTTCCCAAGCATTACTTCTCTCTCATTAGAGGTTACTCTTGGCACAAGAAGCAAATAAAAAGGATAAGGAGCGGTTATTACAGAGGTAATAACTTCCAAGAATCATCTAAAACTTTGGGGTTATCTCCCAATAAGTACTTTTATTTAACGCCTTTAAGTTAGGCATAAGAAGCAAGAAAAAGAATCAAGTGTTCTCAAATGAAGAAGCATTAAGAGCAAATTTTGTTTTCATAGGAGAGGTAAAAGAAATATTATCTCTCTTCTTAGGGAAGTGTTCTATACCTTTCTTTACTGGGAGTTGATATTTAATGGTGCTTTCTTTCATATCAATAATGGCACCAACAGTTCTAAGAAAAGGTCTTCCCAAAGTAATAGGACAAGAAGCATTGCATTCAACATCCAAAACATAGAAATCAACAGGGACATAGGCATTGTTAACCATAATAAGAACATCATTAATACTCCCCATGAGTTTCTTTTTAGCATTATCATCAAGTGGGACATTCCCCAACCATCTTCTTGTTTCATAGGAATAGAAGCTTTATGTTTCATCTTTTCTTCTTTAATTTTTATGAGAGCATCAGTAATGTGTTTTGTAAAGGCCATATTCATAGCACTAGCATTAGGACTTTTAGCAAGATTTTGTAGGAACTTAATAACTTCGGGGATATTGCAACCATCAAGATCAAAATCATAATTATCATCTAAAATAGTAGAGCTATTACTAGCTTTAGCACTAGTGGTAGTGATAGTAGAAAGACTAATATTTCTAGCAATTTCATCTTATCTTTCCCACTTAGCATGCAATTCAGATAACAATCTAACATTTTCATCAATGCTAACTTGTATGGCATTAGTAGCAGCAAAGGGATTATCAATAGTTTCAGGTTTAGCAGCCATTTTATTAATCAAAGAGGATTGTGCTTCAGACAAACATGATATATTTCTTTCTGCGTTAGAAAGTTTCAATTGCAAACTAGGAATTTCCCTATTTAAACTCTCAAGTTGATGAATAATATTCTTCAAAATGGTAGATTGTTCCTTAGTTTTAGTAAATAATTTATTTTGTTCATATTGCATTTGCATGAAATTTTTAGTGGCTCTTTCAACTTCTAAAATTCTTCCTTCACTAGGTATTCTAGGTTTTCCATTATAACCATAAGTATTATTAGGAGGGTAAGGCCTATAATTGTTATTACCATAAGCATTGTTGCTAAAATTATTATTTCTTATAAAGTTCACATTAACTTGATCTTCTTGAGTAACCAAAGAGGATAAGGGAATATGATTTGGAACAATATGAGCCTTCCCATTAACAAGCATAGACATAATAACATCAATTTTATCACTCAAGGAGGAGGTTCCTTCAACAGAATTTACCTTCTTACCTTGTGGAGCTCTTTCAGTGTGCCATTATGAATAGTTAACCATCATATTATCCAGAAGCTTTGTTGCAACACCAAAAGTAATGGTCATAAAGGTACCTCCAGCAGCAGAATCCAATAGATTTCTTGAAGAATAGTTCAATCCTGCATAAAAAGGTTTGGATAATCATCCAAGCAGTCAGTCCATGAGTGGGACAATTCTTTACCAAAGATTTCATTCTTTCCCAAGCTTGAGCAACATGTTCATTATCAGATTGTTTAAACTTCATTATTTCACTTCTCATAGATATGATCTTAGCAGGAGGATAGTATTTTCCAATGAAAGCATCTTTGCATTTAGTCCAAGAATCAATACAATTTCTAGTTAGGGATTGCAACCATTCTTTAGCTTTTCCTCTCAAAGAGAAAGGAAACAATTTAAGATTAATAATATCTCCATCTATATCCCTATGCTTTTGCATCTCACAAAGTTCAAGAAAGTTATTTAGATGAGTAGCAGCATCTTCATTACCAATACCAAAAAATTGTTCTCTCATAACAAGATTGAGTAGAGCGGTTTTAATTTCAAAGAAAGTAGCTTCAGGAACATGTGGAGCAATAGGTGTGCACATGCAATCTTTGTTGTTGGTGCTAGTGAAGTCACACAACTTAGTATTTTCAAGAGTAGTCATTTTTTTGTGTTTTTAATAAAGAAAGCAAACTAGTACAACTAATTTTGTGTGTGTTTTTGATAAAGAAACAAGCAAACCAGGCAGAAATAAACTAAGCAAAACAAAAATAACAAAGTAAATAGATTGGTTATGAGGGACTCCCCTTGTGAAGATGTCCTTGACTCCTTGGCAACGGCGTCAGAAAAGTAGCTTGATGGCCACAAATATATTGAGCTCGTTGGGGAACCCCAAGAGGAAGGTATGATGAGCACAGCAACAAGTTTTGCCTCAATTATGAAACCAAGGTTATCGAACCAGTAGGAGCAAGGAAAAACCTCCAAGGTGTTGTTGCCAACTTGGAATCCTGCACAACACAACCACAGAACTTTGCCCCCAACTTACATCGAGGTTGTCAATCTCTCCGGTTTTGCTGAAAACAAAGGATTAAACGTATTGTGTGGAAGATAGTAATAGCTTGCAGAAAGTAAACAGAAAATAGTAAACAATTGTAGATTGATGGTAAAAGAAAGGACCGGGGTCCATAGTTCATTAGTGGTGGCTCTCCTTAAGATATATGACATGTTGGGTGAACAAATTAGCGTGGCGCAATTGACAAACATCGAGAAAGAATACATGCATATACTAATTATCTTGACTCCTATGAGATTTGATTGGGCATTACAACATTATACATAGACCATAATCCAAGTGCATCTATGACTAATAATCCACCTTCAGGTTATCATCCGAACCCCCTCCAGTATTAAGTTGCAAGCAACAGATAATTGCATTACTCATTGCCTGTAAAGTAAACAATACAATTGTTCTATGAACAAAGGATTGCTGTTTTCTCCCAAGTAGCAACAACACATCTAGTACCTTAGAGATTTCTATCACTTCCCCAGATTACTAGAGGCATGAACCCACTATCGAGCATAAATACTAACTCTTGGAATTGCTAGCATCTACTTGGCCAAGATAGCTACTAACAACGGAAAGCATGCAAGATCACAAATAACAAAGACATGATAGAATCAATAATCAATCTGAAATAGCATCTCAATATCCATCGGATCCCCGCAAACACAACATGTAGGATTACAAATAGATGATCTTGATCATGAACAGAGCTCACAAGATCTAGACATGGTAGCAAAAAGGAGAAGAACCAACCATCTAGCTATTACATGGACCCGTAGTCCAAGGATGAACTACTAACGCATCACACTGGAGGCTTGCAAGGTGATGAAGAAGGCCTCCAAGGTGAATTCTCCCCTCCGGCAGGGTGTCGGGAAGAGGTTCAGATCCCTCCAGATCTAGGGATGGAGATGACGGCGGCTACAGACTCTTTCGTGGAATTTTGATCGGGTACTTAGGGTTTCTGTATCGGAGGCATCTTATTGGCGAAATGGGAGGTCGAGGGGGTGCCCTAGGCGGCCACACCACCCCTGGCGCGGGCCAGGCCTAGTCGCGCGGCCAGGTGGTGTGGTGGCCCTCTGACCCCTCTCCGTCTCGTATTCTAGCTCCATGTCCCCCTCGGTGAAAAACTGACTTGGGCTTTTGTCTCGTCCAATTCCGAGAATATTCATTTTCTGACTTTCCTAGAACCAAAAACAGCAGTTGGATGGCGGTTTATGTATAATGTTGTAATGCCAAATCAAGTCTCAAAGGAGTCAAGATGATTAGTATATGCATGTATTGCTTTCTCGATGTTTGTCAATTACCCCGCTGTAATTTGTTCACCCAGAATGTTATCTATCTTAAGGAGAGCCACCTCTAGTGAACTATGGATCCCGGTCCTTTTCTTTTACATACAATCTACAAACTGTTTACTGCTTTGTGTTTACATTCTGCAAACTTTTACTTCCTTCCATTCGATACGTTTAATCCTTTGTTTTCAGCAAAACACAGTGAGATTGACAACCTCATCGCAAGTTGGGGACAGAGTTCTGTGGTTGTGTTGTGCAGGTCTCCACGTTGCTACTAGAACCGGTAGTGCGCACTGCCAAGGCTCAGCTAGCAACACCTTTGGGGTGTTTCCTTGCTCCTACTGGTTCGATTAAACCTTGGTTTCATAACTGAGGGAAACTTGCTGCTGTGCTCATCATACCTTCCTCTTGGGGTTCCCAACGAGCTCTACATCAACACTGAGCCATCAGGCGCCTCCTCCACCACACCAAAACATGGAGCGTCAAATGGTACAAGTTGAGCGACGCCTACCACGTCAAGAGGCTCAAGACCATGATCTTCACCGTGAGGCCCGTGTGCCTAATCAACATCACCAACCGAGGAACGAGCCTCCTTGTCGTCAGCAACCACGTCATGAGGCTCCACATCCTCAACACCCTCATGAGGCCCAAGTGTCCCAAAATCTTCAACAACTGCGCCAAGAGAAAGCTCCACAACAACAACATCAAGAGAAAGCTCCGCAACAAGGTCACGAGAACCAAGTTCCACCTCCTCAACCACAAGATCAGCAACAAGCTCGTCGCAATGATCGCATGGAAGATGAAGACCATCATCAACATGACAACAATTGCTACCGTGACCGGAATGAGGAAGAAACATTTGGCAAGATCAAGTTCACAATGCCCAAGTTCACTGGATCCAATGACCCTGAAGAATACCTCGCATGGGCACTCAAAGTCAACAAGATCTTCCGCATGCACAATTATAGCAACGAGAAGATGGTCGCCATGGCTTCGCTTGAGTTTGATGATTACACCAACCTTTGGTGGGAACAAGTTCAAGTTGCTCGTGATGCAAGACAAGAACCGCCAATCATAACTTGGCATCACATGAAGGATCATATGAGATCCCGCTTTGTCCCCGCGCACTACACGCGTGACCTCTTCAACAACCTTCAATCGCTTCGTCAAGGGACAAAGACCATGGAAGAGTACTTCAAGGAAATGGAACTCAACTTGATTCGCGCCAACATTGATGAGCGTATGGAGCAAACTATGGCATGTTTCCTTATTGGCTTGAATCACTCAATCAAGTGCATCGTCGAGTTCCAAACATGCAACACCATGGTTGAGCTTGTGCACACCGCAACAAAGGTTAAACGTCAAGTGCAAGAGGACATCAAGTACAACAAGCCTAAGATGTATTTCACCTAGAAGCAAGCTTCAACCGCTATGCCAACAACTTTCAATGGAAGCTCCTCAAGTACCTCCAAGCCTTCCTTCAAACCCACACTTCCTCAAGGAAAACTTCCCCCAAGTGGCAAACAAGCAAAGAATGATACACCCTTCAATGGTGAATGCTACAAGTGTGGAGGTAAAGGACACAATTCGGCCAAATGTGGAAACAAGAAGGTATTGTTCATCCATGACAATGGCAACGAAGAGTACTTGAGTTAAGATGAATTTGATGCCCGAGTCAAGGAAGCAATGGCAAGGCAGCGAGTGGAAGATGACCAAAAACTCCTCATGTGTGAACATGACGCAAGTCCATCGCTTGTCGTCACAAGGATCTTGAACACTCAAGCACAAGAGCATGAATACCAACGCTCAAACATCTTCCAAACACGAGCCAGCATCAATGGCAAATCTATCAAGGTGATCATCGACGGATGGAGTTGCCACAACCTTGCTAGCACCAAGTTGTGTGAGAAGCTCAACCTCACCCTCCATCCACACAAGCACCCCTACCACGTGCAATGGCTACGTGACCAAGGGTCCGTGAAGATCAAGCATACTGTATCGGTCTCCTTCGCCATTGGTCCTTACAAAGACACGGTGGAGTGCGATGTGGTTCCTATGAAAATTTGCCACATGCTTCTTGGTTGACCATGGAAGTTTGATAAGGCTGCTCAGCATGATGGTCGCACCAATTTATACACCTTCAAATGGCTCAACAAAACATGTCTTTTGCAACCAATGACTCCTAGCCAAATAATTGCGGATAATGCAAAGGCTTTAGAGAGGGCGCAAAGCACAACACCTACTTGTGAGAAGAGCGGTGAGAGAGAGAACCACCTCATAGTGAGTGAGAGCCACAAGCCAAACTTGAGTGGAAAAACTAAGAGTGTTCTCCTTGCCACAAAAAGTGAGATGAGAGATGTTCGGAACAACCCATCCATATTGCACTATGTCCTCCTTTGCAAGGGACTAGCGCAGGGAACTAATGAATTAACCAATGTTCCTCCATATTTGATGATTGTTTTGTAGGAATTCAAGGATGTGTTTCCCGAAGAGCTTCCACATGTACTACCTCCTCTTCGCGGCATCGAACATCGCATTGACCTCATCCCCGACGCACCACTTCCCAACCGCGCCGCTTACCGCACGAACCCGGAGGAGACAAAGGAGATTGAACGTCAAATCAACCAACTCGTCTCCAAAGGTTTGATCCAAGTTAGCACTAGTCCAAGTGTTGTACCTGTGATACTTGTTCCAAAAGCGGATGATACGTTACGGTTATGCATGGACTGCCGTCTAATCAATGCTATCACCGTGCGTTATCGACATCCCATACCACGTCTCGATGACATGCTTGATGAATTGTGTGGAGCCACTATTTTTTCGAAAATTGATCTTTGTAGTGGTTACCATCAAATACGCATGGCTGAGGGTGATGAGTGGAAAACCACCTTCAAGACCAAACTTGGTCTCTATGAATGGTTGGTTATGCCATTTGGTTTATCTAATGCACCATCTACCTTCATGCACCTTATGAATCACATCTTGCATTCTCTCACTGGAAAAAGTGTTGTTGTCTATTTCGATGATATTCTTGTTTATAGCAAATCACTTGAGGACCATATAATACATGTCAAGGAAGTTCTGCAAATCCTTCGACATGAAAAGCTTTATGCTAATCTTCCCAAGTGCACTTTTGCTAAAGACAAGTTGATTTTTCTTGGATTTGTCGCTTCTTCGAAGGGCATTGAAGTTGATGTGTCCAAGGTAAAGCACATACGAGATTGGCCCATCCCAACAAATGTGAGTGAACTTCAAAGTTTTCATGGGTTGGCCGGTTTCTATCGTTGCTTTGTGAAAGACGTTTCCACCATTGCTTGTCCTCTCAATGAGTTGACGAAAAAGAATGTCACCTTCGTGTGGGGCAAAGTGCAACAAAAAGCTTTTGATGAACTTAAAAAGATGCTCACCGAAGCACCTCTCCTTGCGTTACTGGATTTCACAAAAAAATTGAGATAGAGTGTGATGCTAGTGGTATTCGCATTGGAGGAGTCCTTATGCAAAACGGACGTCCTATAGCCTACCATAGCGAGAAACTTGATGGTGCTCGCCTTAATTATCCAATTTATGACAACGATCTTTTCGCCTTAGTTCGTGTTCTTCAAGTTTGGCAACACTACCTATGGCCCAAGGAATTTCTCATACATTCCGACAACGAGTCGTTGAAATATCTCAAAGGCCAAGCCAACTTGAGTAAGAGACACGCTAAGTGGGTTGAGTTTATGGAGTCTTTTCTAAACATTATCAAGTATAAGAAGGGCAAAGATAATGTAGTTGCGGACGCTTTGTCTCGCAAACACACAAGCCTTCTTACGAGACTTGAAATCAACGCGTTGGGTCTTGAGGAAATAAAATCTTTGTATGCTTCCGACCCGTTCTTTGAACCAATTTTCACAAAGTGCTCCATTGACAAAGGAGTTGATGATTTCTATTTGCATAAGGGCTTTCTCTTTAAACAAAACAAGCTTTGCATTCTGAAATCATCGCTCCAACTTTTGCTTCTCCAAGAATCTCATGGTGGAGGCCTTATGGGTCACTTTGGCCGTGAAAAGACATTGGACATGCTCTCCACTCACTACTTTTGGCCCAAGATGAAGCGCGACGTGGAGCGCTTCGTTCAACGATGCACGACATGCGTTCAAGCTAAGTCGCAAGCTAACCCTTATGGTCTTTATATGCCATTGCCTATTCCTCATACACCTTGGTCTGACATTAGCATGGATTTTGTGTTAGGATTGCCTAGATCTAAGCATGGTCATGACTCTATCTTTGTTGTCATGGACCACTTTTCCAAAATAGCACACTTCATACCGTGCCATAAGACCGACGATGCTTCACATGTTGCCAATTTGTTTTTCAGGGAAATCGTCCGTCTTCACGGTGTGCCATGAACAATCATGTCCGACTGCGACGTCAAATTCATGAGCTACTTATGGAAGACCCTCATGGCCAAGCTCTGCATCAAGATCCTCTTTTCATCCGCGTCGCATCCTCAAACCGATGGACAAACCGAGGTTGTCAACCGAAGCCGCGGAACTCTTCTACGTGTGTTGATCAAGAAGAACTTGAAGGATTGGGAAGAATGCATTCCCCACGCCGAGTTTGCCTACAACCGAGCCAAGCACTCCATAACCAAGATGAGTCCCTTCATGATCGTCTATGGTTTTGAGCCCCTCACCGCGCTCGACATCCTACCACTACCTCTTCATGAGCGCACCAACATGGACGTCGAGAAACGCGCACAAGCTATGAAGAAACTTCATGAAGAAACAAGAGCTACTATCGAGCAACAAGTCCTTCGCCAAGCTTCAAGGTTAAACAAGGACAAGAAGGATATGATATTTGAAGAAGGTGATCTTGTGTGGATACACCTAAGCAAAGACCGCTTCCCCAAGGAACACGACTCCAAGCTCAAGCCAAGAGGAGATGGTCCCTTCAAGGTCCTCATCCGAATCAACAACAACGCCTACATCATCGACATACCGACATCCAAGTACCTTGCAAGCAATACATTCAACGCAAGGATCTCTCACCCTACCATGGAGATGTTCAAGATGACAACCATGAAGAGTCGAGGACGAATCTTTCCCAAGGGGGGGGGGAGCTGATGCAGCCCGTCCTACGGATGCTCCTACATCTACACCACCAAGTCCCCCAAGTGGACCGATGACCCGTGCCCGAGCCAAGCTCCTTAAAGCTAAGGTGAATTCGCTCCTCTCATCATGTGACTTTGACATACACTTGGATGGCTTGCTACTTCATACCACTACTCTGTGCATCATCTGGTACAAACCCCCGCCGCGTCGACCCACAAGCCCTGAAGCTGCACCTGTCCTGAAGCTGCCTGAGCCAGAGTGTCCAAGCGGATCCAGCCGGAGTGTCCGCCCGAATCCAGCCGGAGTGTCTGGTGCGACTCAGCTGGAGTGTCCGGCCTACCCTAGCCCCGTCCGGGCTCGGACATTCTATGTGCCACTTCGGACACTACCCGGAGAGTCCGGCCACCCCGGACTGTCCGATCAACGCAACACGGTACTGTCCGGCCTGAAGATGGGCCTGCGAGCCTTAGCTGGGCCCTGTGGCCCATGTACCCCTCTACTTCGCCCAGAACTCTACTTTAATGCCTGAATTACCCCTGAACTTGTGGTTGGCCTATATATAGTCCCCCACCTCCATTGTAAACCCTATGCATGATATTTGGAATTAGTGGAAACCCCTTGTGGATCTATCTAGTTCTTGCCTCATATCCCAAACCTCGTTGGAGTTTGCATCGTTCCTCCAGCTTGTACAAGGCCTAGGCATTGGAGTCCCTTTGCCTAGACGTCAAGATCTCAGCGAGTCTCTCATCTCACCGTGCCGGTTCGAGAGAGAGTCCTCCGCCCGTCGCCGATCCTAAGGATTACGCCGGACCGGTCACCGCCGGCGTGAGCTATTGGTGTGTATCATGGTTTTGTGTGTGTGTGTTCATCGCTTTCTTCATGTGTGAGTTCATCGTGTTCATCCTCCCCTCCTTCCCTCGCACTCCATCCTCGATTTGAGTGGGATTCGTGAAAGATCGGGCCACCCTAGAGGTTTGCCCTCAACAGAAAGTTGGCATTGTCCATCATGGCTCCTGTCCACATGCCCATCCTCAAAACGGCTCTGCCGAACGCAAGCATGGACATATCGTTGAAGTCAGTCTTTCCCTTCTTGCTAATGCTTCTATTCCCCTTAAATTTTGGGATGATGCCTTCCTCACTACAACTTTTCTCATAAATCTGCTTCCAATCAAGGTCATACACTTTGATACCCCTGTAGATCGTATTCTTGGTGTTAAGCCCAACTATGAGGCTCTCTTCGAATTTTTGGCTGCGCCTGCTGGCCTAATCTTCATCCCTATAATACTCGTAAGCTTGTCTATCGCTCCAAACAATGTGTTTTTCTAGGATATAGTCCTCTTCACAAGGGAGTTAAATGTATTGATGTTAAAACTAGTCGGGTGTATATTTCTCGAGATGTTGTTTTTGATGAGAATGTTTTTCCTTTTGCATCCCTACATCCCAACGCTGGTCAACTCCTCCGTCAAGAACTCCTTTCGTTGCCTCTTGATCCTCCCTCTACACCTTCTGCTACTGGGATGCACAAGTTGATGAACACATGCATATGCATTACATACCTATTGTTACTAACCATGACCAAAATATTGTTGAGATTACTGTTGCAGATGATAGTGTATCAGATGATGAACACACAGAAACAAATCTGAGCGAAAATGGAGAAGAAACAGAGATTCTCGAACATGAAATATCAACACCACAAGCTGCCAGCAGCACTGGACACGAGGCTGATCCAGGTGCTACCCCGTCTGCGCGCACGGATCCCGAGGATGATCCGCTGCCGCACCCTGACTCGTCTGCGCGTGTTATGTTGTCGCGTCCCGCTGGTCCGGTCGCCCGTGCACCAGCCCCAGCGTGCCACGTCGCCGCCCCCGCCTGGCACCAGGACTGCGCCTCCTCCGCACTTGTTGATGTCTGCCACATCGCAGGCCACGCCCTCCGCGCGCACGCGTGATGCTCCAATAGCCGTGTTGGCTGTCCCCTCGACAGCAGTAGCTGGATCCTATGTGGCTGATGATGCAGCTGCTCTTCTGGTCTTTGGCGTGCGCACACGCCTGCAAAAAGGTATCCGTCATCCGAAAAAGTAGACTAATGGAACTGTTAGATATGGCTTGCTTACCTCCTCAGGTGAACCTCGCTCGCTCTCGGAAGCTCTCAAGGATGCCCATTGCTGCCCTGCTATGGAGGAAGAATATCATGCTCTACTGCAAAATAACACTTGGCATCTTGTGCCACCAAGCTCCAACAAAAACTTAATTGACTGCAAATGGGTCTATCGTATCAAACATCGTGTAGATGGTACTGTTGACCGTTATAAAGCTCATCTTGTTGCCAAGGGTTTTCGTCAATGCTATGGCATTGATTATGAAGATACACTCAGCCCAGTTGTGAAGGTTACCACAATTAGGGTGGTTCTTGCTATTTTAGTCTCCCAAGGATGGAGTTTTCGGCAGCTGGATGTTAAGAACGTGTTTTTTACATGGTGTTCTGGAAGAGGAGGTCTATATGAAACAACCCCCCGGATTTGAAGATCGTGATGCTCCACATCACATATGCAGGCTTGATAAAGCTCTCTATGATCTCAATCAGGCTCCCTGTGCATGGTTCTCTCGTTTGAGTTCAATGCTTCATGAGTTTGGTTTTATTCCATCCAAGACTGATACATCTCTCTTCCTTTATCAGAGGTCAGGGATTACTATCTATGTTCTTATATATGTTCATGATATAATAGTGACGAGCTCCTCCAATGATGCTATTTCGGTCCTTCTCAAAGATTTGAAAAAAGATTTTGCTATCAAAGATCTTGGAGACTTACATTATTTTTTAGGCATGGAAGTTCAGAAATTGGACAATGGACTTGTTCTTACACATGAAAAATATGCTTCAGATATTCTAGCCAAAGTTGGCATGACAGACTATAAGGCTGCACCAACACCCTTGTCTTCTACTAAGTCCTTGTCACAACATGAGGGGGAACCGCTTGGTTGTGAAGACAACACATGGTATCGCAGTATTGTTGGTGCTCTTCAATATCTTACATTGACACGTCCAGATTTATCATTTGCTGTTAACAAAGTTTTTCGGTATCTTCATGCTCCTATGACTTCTCATTGGTCGTCTGTCAAGAGGATACTGCGATATGTCAAAGATACTGTCAAAACTGGTATAACTTTCCAGCAGTCATCCTCTACTCTTCTGAGTCCTTTTTCAGATGAAGATTGGGCTGGCTGTCTTGAAGACAGACTCTCCACTAGTGGGTTTGCCATCTTTGTTGGTCCTAACCTGGCTTCCTGGAGTGCTCGAAAATAAGCAACAGTGTCACGTTCTAGTACAAAAGCAGAATACAAGGCTTTAGCTAATGCTACAGCCGAATTGATATGGGTTGAAGCTCTTTTGTGTGAACTTGGAGTTAAAATGAAGGAAAACCATGTTTATGGTGTGATAATCTGGGAGCTACATATCTTTCTGCAAATCTAGTATTTCATGCCCGCACAAAGCATATTGAGATAGATTTTCACTTTGTACGTGAAAGAGTTGCCAGTAAACAGTTAGACATTCCGTTTGTCTCCAGCAAAGACCAAGTCACCGACAGCTTCACCAAGGCACTTCCTGTCAAGAATCTTCATGAGTTTAGATGTAATCTAAATCTTCTTCGTAGTCCTCTGTAGTTTAGATTAAGGGGGCTATTAGATGTAATACAACTCTACATGTATACTGTATGGAGTAGTACTCCAACATGTACATGCCACCATGGGGCTATTCCACCTATATAACATGCAACACGAGGCCCCAACGGGTCATCCTTTCCGCCTAGGTTGACATTCTGATCATTCCTTCATCAACAAATGTCTTTCCCAGCAAAAAAACAGTACAAACACATACCAGCAAACGAAATATTAACCAAAACACACAAGAGGACTAGAGATTGTACCTTCTTGAATGACACTAAACTACCTAACACCAAAAGAACATACATGTCCAACCAACACTTTTCATCAACCATAGACCACTAGAGCAACATTTTAACTTTGCAGTCGTAACACCATGCATCGCCCCAGACTCGTCTTCTCTGAAAAACATAGTGGCTACCAGAGCGAACGGTTTTATCGAGCCGCCTTACAATGTTCACTACCCTTGCCTCTACAAACCAATCCAGAAGAATACAAAATGAGCTATTTTAAATATTATACGGTAGGATCATGTAGAAACACTCCATTGAAGTAGGCATCGGTTCAGATGTTCCGGATCGCCCAAAACAATGTAGATATATCCACTGTCACTAGACCTTTATTTTTCATATTTAACATATACAATCACCTAGGTAAAGGCTCCATTGTTTCATGAATGTCCGTTATATTAAAAGCTACCTTAATCACCCCCAAATAAATCTAGCAGCAACAAAACGGAAAAAAGAGATGGTTGATGACTACAAGAGCACAATCAATCGTAGCTAGATTCAAAAGTAATAGTATCGAACCATAAAGAGCTATTTGGTTAAGGTCTTTATCCCCTGTCACTATCTATCAAAAGATACTTTGATCTGTCATTGATCTCAAGTAAGAGTGTTTTTAAGAGTGTTTGGTTTGATTGCAAAAGAGTAAAGAATGCAATAAAATAAACTAGTGCGGTAAGAACTGTAATGGAACTTCAGTAAGGCGAAATGTTCTCGAGGATTTAGGATTTACCACTAGTATGGGTATTAACTATAAGTAGGATAAATCTATATCTTCTATCATGATATGTATGGGGAGAGCTCCATAATAAGATGTGCCTAGAAAACCATCGGTCATCACATCTCTAAATAACCACTGCAACGATCTTCGGCAACCACTTATGGATCTGTTGCAATCAAGGGTTACCCCATGGATATCGATATGAGCTTAGTGAATCCCTCCTTATCCTTCTTTTCCAGATGGTAAAGCATCGAATACGGTTATGTCACTTCATGTCGTACGCAATCCCATACTTTCAAGGATAATTCCCTCTCTAGTCCCGAAGGAAAATATTATATGGTCAACTTCATATAATATCTAGAGAGAAAACTAACACATATTCATAGCACAAAGTTAAAAATCATCTTTATTTCATATTATAATATTCCTAGGGTTTCTCCATCTTCCCAAGAACAAGGTAAACTACTCACACATGGAAGAAATCAACGACATCATCATAATCAACCGATTGGTGATTTCAAATTTTTATTCAGACTCTCAGATGTGATCCCGAACATCCAGAGGAGATTCAGAATTGTCCATACTAAAAACTACAATTTTACTAGACTCAGAAACCAACTTAAAACCATCTCGACATAAAAGCAACCCGCTGACTAGTTTCTTATTGATGGAGGGAACATGCTGCACATTCTTCAGCTGAATGGTCTTCAGAAAAGTAGCAAAGTTCCTCCACGAGGGAGGAAGCTTGGCAATTATACCACCGGCCACAAACTTGTCCGGTAAGGTACACTTAGACTTATAAAGTTCTTTGGCAAGTGACTGTATCTTATGAACTTGCTCAACAACGGATTGCTCACTAGTCATCTTGTAGTCATATTATTGCTCCATGACATATAATTCAGCGTCAGCATCCGAGATCCCAAATTGGGCCTCGAGTGCATCCCACACATCCTTACCATGATCAAACGTCATGTATGGGTCAACAATGTTATCCCCAAGAATACTAAAGAGAGCCGTCTTAAACATGGCATCAATTTTCTCATAGGCTTCCTCCTGAGCAGGAGAAAGATCACCCTCAGGTTTGCCAAGAGTGGCACTACAGCAGTTTAGGTTTCGAAACCAGAGAACTTCTCTCTTGCGCCATCTCTTATAGTGCGAACTATCAAAGAGAGGCGGCCTAGTAGCAGTTGCAACACCACTTAAATTCATTTGACTATAATCAGGTTTTTAGATTATTGAATATATAAGCTAATTATCATATGATTTAATTGGAATAAACAATTGATAAATCATGACTACAATAGGTAAACTAAACATGCAAACCATCATACTAGATGAACAAATCGCATCTAGAAAAGACAAACCGATTGCATCTACCACAGAAATTAGAACTAGAAATTCTAGTATAGATTGAAATAGGAAAGATAGTAATACGTAGTGTCCAGCTTTGGCCGCTGCAGCAGCAGCGGTGTTCTCGCCCATGTTGAGGCCACCGAAGAGGTTGTCGGTGTACGGGAAGAAGTCGTCGTTCGGGAACTCGTTGTAGGACGACGTCGTGTTGCCAGTAGTCGCGCATCGCTCCCCAAAAACCTGATTGCCCCTTACCCGTATAGGTCTACGAGATGCAGGGTTCCAGAGGCCTATTGTCCCGTCGGTCGGTGCACGCCGAAGGACGGGATGAGGAAGACGAAGACGACGACGCAAGGTTCTAGAAAGAGGCAGTCGCATATGTGTCTCGTGCAGGCAACCGGCAACCCGTGGCGGAGGAGGAGGAGTGCGCGAGGGCGCTCTGTCTTCTCAGAGAGCTTACAAGGATTAGAACAACCGTTCTTATAAATTAGTCAAATCCCAACTAGCAATGTGAAACTAAACTTTAACCCCTCACTTGCCATATTCATATGGCCCAAGAGAATTTCAAAATTTGTATTAGTCTATGGGTTAAGGCCCAAGGCCAAAATCGAGCGGAAGCTGCGTGCCTTTGAGTGTGGCCCTATTGAGTTTTGTTCTATGTACCTTGTCATGATTATTTTTACATAAGCGAATATTTTCAAAAAAAAAAGATTATTTTTATATAAGCGAATATTACAGGCCAGGCTACAACCAAGTCGTCCACTCTGCTTTGATTTTGGTCAGATATGAGTTGTGGTTGCAACTTTCGACATCTGGCCGCTTTGAGGTGCTGCGTTAAGCTGGTGTTTGTCTCGAGCTTAATCTATAGCGATGCAACATCTGCTTACCGGAGTACAGTAGAACACAACAGTATGCCAGTTAGACAATATGACTGGGTCCGGAACACGTTACTTTTGTATGTAGCTCTGTTTGACTCATGGGAGAGCTTCAAGCGGACTTTCAGAACTCAACCACGCCAGCATTTTGTCGTAGCAGCCTTAGCAGTGGACCACTTCATAATTTGGGGAGAGGAACGTTGCTAGATTTGGTCTAGATTTTAAGTCACACGTTTCTAGAACGGAGATTACCATATTTCTCCGCTACTAGAGAGCTGCAGAATTTGCGTGGAAGTTCACGTGTGATCTCGGAGTAGTATGGCAATTTGAAGCGCCTGCAATTTGTCGATATAAATAATGGTCACTCATCAGTCATCACACACTTTTGATTTAGCATCTGACAATGATTGGGCCAACCAACCGCCGTCTCTCGCGAATCCGATGATTGCGTTTGGCTCTGCCACGGCCGTGCTGCCTCCCTGCCTTTTCGGTTTTCTAATATTATGCCGCAGCAAACCAGGAGCGAGTACATAGGATGATATGATATGCTGCTGTTTAGAGGAATTTTATTCGTTCATCGAATTCTTTCACGAGATGTGTGCCAGTGCACAGCTAGCTAAAGCTGTTGTGTGGAGTTAGGAGCAGCCGCCCGGCCGCTGCACAGGCACAGCACAGGTGTCCTCTTGTTGTTCCAGCCTTTTGCTGGCACGAATATCTCTGTCTGTCCGTCCGATGAACTGTGTGGAGGTTGGCAAACGGCTGACAGCCTCACTCACAAGATGCACGCACAAATTCGCCAGTTGGGAAGGCAACATCTATCGGTGCACCGCCGCATGATATCCTAACCCTCAGAGCCGAAGCAAAGCATGATATAGAACCCTTTATTCGTTTCTCTGCGTGTTTCTGATTTGAGGATTATCCTAAGATCAATAATTAATGATGCTGGGAATGCGTCAAATACAAAAAAGTTAACTCGATCTGTGCCTGTCTACGTTAAGCAAAGAGTATTATTCCAGCACAACTGGAGGTCGGCGGCACGGAAGTACAATCGGAGTCGTCGTGCGGAAGCCGGCATGTCTGTGCCGTAAAACACAAGGATTAATAGGGATCCTTATCTTAAACGAAGAGCAGAAGACAAGACTTCCGATGCTGGACTTTGGGGGAACCTTTGACATGACGAGGAGACAAAGCCTCCTGTCGAAACTCCTAGTCCGCGTTCTGTTTTCCTGCATGCTTCTGCTTTGTCAAAGCGGCAGGACAGCGTGATTGATTTTGTGTGGAGTAGTATTATTTAGACTTTTGGTTTACCAGGTCATCATAATGCGGCTGTTGCTGCTGCTGCTTCCCTGTTCCCTGTTCAAAAGGGTTTGGGAGACGAACGAATGATTCCGGACTCCTCTGGGAAGGCAAGTATTTCAGTGTGGATCACAAGGAATTTGTTTTTCTCTTCTTCCCGTGGAAATTCATACAGCGTACTAGTAACTCCTAACGAAAGTACACAACTTAATCTTTTTTTCTTAATCTCGCAGGAATCAACGCTGACTGAACAGGTCATCGCTGACGCGGCGTCCACGCGGCTGACACACGGTGTGCCCGCATTGGGCGGTACCGGTTCGGCCGGCCGTTCTAATCTCGGCCGTCCACGCGGGATCCGACGGTAGGGAACCGTAGCTTCCTCACCTGAGTGGTGGCGAGGTGGTGGTGGCGGGGCGGCTCAGGCGGCGGTGGTCGGCGACGGCTGCGTGGTCCTTTGGCACGTCGAAGTGGTCAGAGAGGTTCGGCGGTGGGCTGTTGTTCTTCTGGCGGCGTCAATTCATCCTCCTCCTTGCTCATGTGGTCTCGGCGTCCAGCTCCTCCCCCGGCTCCGGCGGAACAACGGCGAGGAATCCTTGGCGATCTGCTGCGACACGGAGGGGGGAAACGGGCAAGGTGATGCGGTGTTCCACGGTGGTCACAAAATGATGGAGAGGGGGGCTTGGGGTGGTCTGAGTCAACGGCGACGCGAACCTTCTGAGGCGGCGGCGGACTACGGTGAAGAAATCGGGTAGCCTCCCGGCCTCGTTTTAAGGTTTGCGGGGGGTGGGGTGCAGCGGGGGAGATGGCTTATAAAGGGGAGGAGTTTAGGAGGCGGGGGCGGCTCCGAAGCGAGTTAAAATCGGCGAGAAACGCGGCGGTGGTTCGAGTCCGGCTCATGGACATCCCAGTGAAGGGGATGTCAAGCGGGGCCCACTGTCGGAGGAAAAAACAAAAACAAAAAGAAAAGAAAATGCGAGAGAGGGCGCGTTGTGGCTGCGGCTGCTCCCAGGTGGGCCGCCGTGGGCCGTCGCTTGCCAAGCACGGTCCCGGCTGGGCTTGCTCACCTGGCCGGCTGGCGAAGCGGTTTCTCTTTATTTTTAACCTTTTTATTCTTTCCTGAATTGTTTGTTTCTGAAACTGTTATGTCTTTTTCTGAATTTTAACCATAACTTCAGTTTTAGAGCTCCGAATTGAGCAAACTCAAGTTATGTGGGTTCGTTATTTCATTAGCTATGTTCATAAGCATTTAGGATGAGTATCTAAGATCATCCAAGGCGATGGAAGCTAAATACCATGCTATTACCATATATGAAGATCATGCACTTGTGTGATGTTTTTGGAAAAATGGTTGTCAAAATGAATTTTTTGCATGATGAATATGATGCAATGCCATGCACCCCTATTCAAAAGGGTTTGGGAGACGAGCGAATGATGCTGGACTCCTCTGGGAAGGCAAGTATTTCAGTGCGGATCACATGAATCTGATTTTCTCTTCTTTTCGTGGAAATTCATTAAGTCCTAACGGAAAGTACAAAAATTCAATGTTCCAAGTTTAAAATGCATGCTCTATTTTTAGCTACAAGATGGAAAAGAAAATATCTGGAAGAGACACAGTGTTGCCGTCTTCAACGATGTTGATGAATCCTTTCAACTGATTCAGCGAAGATGTCTCAAATACATTTGATTATGGGTTAACAGATGTAATTCTCCCTTCCAAAGGCCTCTCTTATTAATTGGTGTAACTGGTTTGATCCTCCGTAATCACCCACCCTTTCTCCCTCTGTCTTCTAAAACTCTTGTAACTGAACCATGCAGTGGCTGATATGAAATTGTTCAGCCCGGCGTAAGCCCGCCGTAGTTCCACTTTGGTAAGCTAACTATTCAAAATATCTCAGTCCACCAAAATATAGCGATGCTAGGAGGTAAAGTGAGTATTCTAAACACGAGATGTGGGAATCACTGCATATGATGTGTTTGACATCGCAGTAGATTATGACAATATCGTTTGCCCAAACAGTTTTTGCTCAAGTTTATCATTTGATTACTATTCTCTTCGCCAAGTGACATGGGTATACCCTGCTGGTACTCGAGTTTGCTATATACGGTCCAGATATGGTGGAAGCCCACGGCGTTGCGACAACCCAATGAAGATTTCGAGTGGCCTACGGACTCTCAATAACTTGCGAGACAAGAAGAAGTCTGAAGATAGAAAGTTTGAAGGGCAAACCCTAATCTGTAACCGACTCGACCTGCTACCTAAGACCTGACTTACCTATATAAAGGCCAGGAGGGGGCGGTGAGGAGGAAACACGCAACCCTAGTTTCCACAACCCTCGCCAGATTGCATCGGCGCACCATTGTAATCTTCAATTCCTCTGTTAATTCCACGAGCAGACAAGCGGGAGTAGGGACCTCTACGAGGTCTAAACCTGGGTAAACCTTGCGTCCCTGTGTGCTTGTTTGCTAGCCGATTGATGCTTCCAGCGCTCCCCCCTTCTTCAAAACCCAAGTCCATAACAATGGGCATTGATGAGTTAAACCCTCGTCAATTGGCACCGTCTGTGGGAATTGGGAGTGCTGATGTTGCGGCTTCTTCGGTCCCATCAACTGCGATCTACAACTCCGCAACAGCGGAGATTCGCCAGCTCTTCGGCGCGTTCGACTTCACCGTCCACACGCCGGCCACTCGCCCGGCTTTCGAGTCCGTGGGCGATAGAATTTGCCTGGCGATCGGGAGCTTCCGCTTCCAAATTGGTCAGATGGACACGCTTCGCATGCCTGACCAGCCGATAATACCATCGATTTCTCCAGCATCGTGGTTCCCTCCACCGATCGGCACCCTCAGTGAGCTCAATGCCCCGACAACAGTCGAGAATACGGACAGCGACAGCAGTCGCGAATCCGATCTGGGTGATCTAGCAACTGAAGATGGAGCCTACGGTTCCAGATCTAAAAGTTGTGGGAGCAGCAACTTCCCCAACCACTTCATGTGCGACATCATCAACGCTGGCGACTCCTCCACCAATCACGACAACACGGGCAATGGAGGCAATGGAACCGACCCACCAAACGGTGGCATACCTAATGGCGGACCACCCAATGGCGGCCCCACTAACGGCGCCCCCGTCAACAACGGAGGGGCAGTCGAACCCCCCACCATGGTGAACGAGCACACTGGTGAACGTGTCGTGATCAGGCCCAACGATCTCGAGTGGGCCTGCTGCCGAGAAGCCCGACGAGGCAACCCTCTACCCTTCGGCTCCCCGCAAGAACCGCTGATGGGCTACCATTGGCTCCTGAAGGAGGAATACAAATGCCAACTGCATACACTCACGCAACTCGAGGCGCGTAAAAAGGCGGCAGACGAGTCGAGCCTCCGGCGAGCTGGGCTCTCCTCCCACGGAGGATCCTGCTCCAAGTGCAACGAGTACATCGCTAACAAGAGGCGATCTCGACTGGCCCACCTCACTGAACAAGAGCGTGTAGAAGCCGCAAAGGTCCTAGACTTCGGCTCCATGACGGTGGATACACATGGCAACGTGCTTCCAAAAACGCCGCAAGCTGTGGTAACGGCGGCCACATGTACCTCCTCAACAATCAGCTGCCAGCTGGAGATCCTCGAGCTGCCATGCACCGATCTATGATCGCAGGCTTGGGGCTAATCGAGGCCGCTCTCGACAAAGGGCCGATGCCGGAGCCGAAGAAAAACAAGGCTCTGGCAAAACGCTATTCCTCACCCTCATCCAGCGATGACAATCACGATCTGTCTCGACGTCGCTGCTCACGGCGACATGACCACGACTACGACGCACGTGATGACATCATGCAACACAAAATCGACAAGTCAAGGGCACGACGCGCCCGATCAACTGACTTAGAAGACGAAGACGTGGAGCTCTGTAGCGCCAGATGCTTCAGCAGGGCCATCAGGCAAAAGAGAATGCCCAAGGGATTCAAGCTCCCATCAGAGAACCCAAAGTTTGACGGCCTGCAGGACTCGAAAATCTGGTTGGAAGACCACATCTCCTCCGTGAGGCTCCATGGTGGGAGTTGAAGCACAACCATGCAATGCCTGTAGCTACAGCTGCAGGGCGCCACCCGAGTTTGGCTCAATAACCTCCCGCGCGGATCCATTCGCAGTTGGGACGAGCTGGTCTACAACTTTGTGCGCAACTTCAAGGGCACCTACAAAAGGCCCGCATCAATCGAAGAGCTGAGATGCTGCCAGCAAAGGTCAGACGAATCGTTACGCTCGTACATCCAGAGGTGGTCCATCATCAAGAACTCTGCGGAAAATATCTCGGAGGACCGGGCAATTGATGCATTCAATGGCGGTGTTCGTCGCATAGAGCTCAGCGAGGAGCTGGGCCGCTCGAAGCCCAAAACCATTGACCACCTGATGGAAATCGCGAATAGGTGGACAGATGGAGAAGATTCGATGAAAGATCGTGTTCACTCCGACGACGAAGCAGAACTCGAGAGCAGACACGATCACCGAAGCAAACGTCGAATGCGCATCTACGATGACCGCGATAACGTCAACATGGTCGCAGCCGGCTACGCTGACAGACGCGACGACAACCGCAATAGCGGCTACCGCAGCGGTGGACACCGCGACTCCGGGAAAACCACGCAAGTATGGCAGTGCCGCACTCGCGACGAGGCACCCACAACATCCATTGAGGATAAGCTGTCCGGGCCATGCACCGTGCACTTCTACATCGACAAGCATGACGACAAAAAGAAATCCAGCCACCTCCTCAAAGACTGCCGCGAGTTCCTCAAACTTCATGAGGGTCTAGCTCGAATGAATCGCGACGCGGTCAACAGGGCTACGGAGATGCCACAGGCGCTGTGGCACATGGAGCTCCTCCACCATCACCCGGACCACCGCCAACCGCAGCTGCGCCTGACCAACATCACGGTGGCAAGCCGTACCCACAGGCCATGGGCACCATGATGATCCAAAAGGGCCGCCCTCCAACCGGGTGCAAAAGGCCATCACTCGCCAAGTCAATTTGGCAACAAACTCACCACCATCCACCACTGAGTACCTTAGTGGAAGCGACTCCTGCATCACCTTCGACAAGCGCGACCATCCGCGCCAAGTACCTCGTACTTGAGGCACAAATTGGAGGCTTCGACATGAGTCGCGTCTTCATGGATGGCAGAAGCGGCATCAGCCTTATGTTCGCGAGTACCTTACGAGCAATGAGGATCCCTCTGACCTACCTAGAAGCCTCGGACGCAACATTCCACGGCATCGTCCCAGGAAAGGGCGTATACCCCCTTGGCAAAATCAACTCGACGTCATCTTCGGCACGCCGAAAAACTTTTGATGCGAATGCATCGACTTCGAAGTCGTCGACCGGCCCTCATAGTATCACTGCATCCTGGGACGTGTCGCATTCGCTAGGTTCATGGCAGTGCCGCACTACGCCTATCTGCAGATGAAAATGCCAGGCCCCAACGGTGTCATCACAATCAACGGGAGCATCAAGAGGTCCGACAGTTGCGACAGGGAATTCAACAGAATTTCTCAGTCCTTCGGCATGCAGGAAGAACTCACAAGATTGAAGGAGTCGACAGACAACAGTTTGCCTCCCCTGAGCCGGCAAAGTTCACCTGACCTATCCTTCGACTCGTCGGTGCACACGAAGAAAGTTCAGGTCCACCCATCGGACCCCGCTAAGACAACCCTCATCGCCAACAACTTGAGTCCCGCATAGGAACTCGCGCTCGTCGAATTCCTCCGTGAGCACTGGGAAATCTTCGCCTGGTGTCCAGCGGACTTGCCAGGAGTTCCCAGGGAATTCTCCGAGCACGCACGCAATGTCAACCCAGACGCAAGGCCAGTCAAACAAACAATTCACCGACTGTCTGAGCTAAGAGCAAAATCGGTCGGAATGGAGATCAACAGACTCCTCGACGCCAAATTCATATGCGAGATCAAGGAAAGCACCTAGCTCGCTAACATGGTGCTAGTACCAAAAAAGGACACGGATATCCTACGGATGTGCGTGGACTTTACCTCTCTGAATAAGCACTGCCCAAAGGATCACTTCCCATTGCCACGAAACGACCAGATCATCGACTCCACCACGGGATGTTGATGGCTCAATGCACGGCGCCCAGAAAAATGCTTGATGGCGGTGTTGATGTAGAGCTTGTTGGGAACCCCAAGAGGAAGGTATGATGAGCACAGCAGCAAGTTTCCCTCAGTTATGAAACCAAGGTTTAATCGAACCAGTAGGAGCAAGGAAACACCTCAAAGGTGTTACTAGCTGAGCTTTGGCAGGGCGCACTACCGGTGCTAGTAGCAACGTGGAGACCTGCACAACACAACCACAAAACTTTGTCCCCAACTTGCGATGAGGTTGTCAATCTCACCGTGTTTTGCAGAAAACAAAGGATTAAACGTATCGAATGGAAACAAGTAAAAGTTTGCAGAAAGAAAACACAAAGCAGAAACAGTTTATAGATTGTATGTAAAGTAAAGGACCGGGATCCATAGTTCACTAGAGGTGGCTCTCCTTAGATAGATAACATGTTGGGTGAACAAATTACAGCGGGGCAATTGACAAACATCGAGAAAGCAATACATGCATATACTAATCATCTTGACTCCTTTGAGACTTGATTGGGCATTACAACATAATACATAGACCGCCATCCAACTGCATCTATGACTAATAATCCACCTTCAGGTTATCATCCGAACCCCCTCCAGTATTAAGTTGCAAGCAACAGATTATTGCTTTACGAACTGCGTGTAAAGTAAACAATACGATTATTCTATGAACAAAGGATCGTTGTTTTCTCCCTAGTAGCAACAGCACATCTGGTACCTTAGAGATTTCTGTCACTTCCCCAGATTACCAGAGGCATGAACCCACTATCGAGCATAAATACTAACTCTTGGAGTTGCTAGCATCTACTTGGCCAAGATAGCTACTAACAATGGAAAGCATGCACGATCTCAAATAACAAAGACATGATAGCATCAATAATCAATCTGAAATAGCATCTCAATATCCATCGGATCCCTGCAAACACAACATGTATGAATTACAAATAGATGATCTTGATCATGAAAGGAGCTCACAAGATCTAAACATGAAAGGACAAAGGAGGAGAAACCAGCCATCTAGCTACTACATGGATCCGTAGTCCAAGGATGAACTACTCACGCATCACACCGGAGGCTTGCATGGTGATGAAGAAGGCCTCCAGGGTGAATTCCCCTCACCGGCAGGGTGCCGGGAAGAGCTTCAGATCCCCCCGATCTTGGGACAGAGATGACGGCGGCTACAGACTCTTTCGTGGATTTTTGATCGGGTCCTTAGGGTTTTCGTCTCGAGGGCAACTTATAGGCAGAAGGAGAGGTCGAGGGGGTGCTGGGGGCGGCCAGACCACCCCCTGGCGCAGGCCAGGCCTGGCCACGCGGCCAGGTGGTGTGGCCGGCCCCCAACCCTTCTCTGTCTCGTATTTTGGCACTTGATCCCTTCCGGAAAAATAGGCACTTTGGCTTTTGTCCCGTCCAATTCCGAGAATATTCATTTTCTGACTTTTCTGGAACCAAAAACAATAGAAAACAGGCAGCTGGCACTGTGGCTCTTGTTAATAGGTAGTCCAAGAAATCATAATAAAAGTACTCCAAAGTTGGAACAAAACACAAGAAAGTGGATAAAACCAAGCATGGAACATCAAATATTATAGATACATTTGCAATGTATCAACATCCCCAAGCTTAACTCCTGCTCGTCCTCGAGTAGGTAAGTGATAAAAAAAGAAATAATTTTTGAGGTGACATGCACCATCAAAACTTGATCAAAGTATTTGCAAAACTCAAAGCTGGGATCATAGTACTTCAATCATAACATGAAAGACAAAGTTCTAGCAATAAGCAAAGAAACTATGATACAACATGAAACGGCACAAACAAAAGATTCATGAATAACATGCGTTGCAAGACGTTTGTTTGTTTCACATAAAGAAAACATAGCATAATAGTATTCAGCTTGTCCCTCAATAGAGTAGCAAATATAAATGCATAGGACACCTTCAAAGTTCATAAGAGTGACTAGATACAATAGTTTCAAACAAGAAATAACAAGTTATGCTTCAATCAAGTAGTCTTGGGACAATGCACATAGAACTAAGAATGGCCACTATGCTCTCAAAGTAGTGCACAAAGATAGAAGGTGGAGACTCAATATAATGGTGGAAGAAAAGCCTTTGTAAAAGGAAGTAGGGATTCAAGTCTCATAAAGAGCTTCCAAAAATTATGGTACTTATAGCTTTCAGCTCTCATTGCCCCTATCATAAGCATCTTGAAGGTGATTAAGGTTAAAGTGACACAACTAAGAGGATATGCTTGACAAGTTATAAACCGAAATCTCATGCCCCTTACTTACGAAGACCGATCCTGATGCTACTCAACTTCAGTCACGAGTAAGCTCTTGTCATTGTAAGTATATGTGTATCATTAAGAACCGCCAACGGGGTACCGCTTGCACATGATACGGGAGCTTTCCCATAATCAAAATGACAAGGCAAGCAGACAATGAGCATCTCAGCGATCTTTTTATTTGCTATTTGCATAGGTTTTTATTGAGGATGCTTCATAGAGTGCTCACTATGGTGATGCTGCAAGTTTCCACCATGATTAGGCATGGCTTAGACTAGCGGCCCAGGCATTTCTATAACACATATAGAAACTCCATGATCTTACAAGTTCCACTTTTATTTCACACCGCCGGGATCCGTAAGCAAAAGAACATAATATCAACGGGGTACAAAGTACAAGTGCAATGTTGAAAGCGTTCCCCATGGTACATGGTTCTGCTAATTTTAACTTATAAAGCGCAAGCATATACGCAACAAAGAAGGACCCAATGGTTCAAGTTTATTAGAAGCAATAAAGTAAAGTGTGCCATCAAGTTCGTGAGAGCTTTAATCACTAGCTTTCTCATAACAAGTGAAAGGTAAACAAAAGCATGAATATACTTGGAATAGCATAAGCTAGTAGGTAGGTATGGTGGACTCTTTGGAATAACTTGGTTTAGGGAGTTGGATGCACGAGTGGAACTCATACTTTGTTGTGGAGGCTAGCAAAAGACTGGGAGCGACAAACTAAGAGAGCAATAATGGCCATAATCATGCAGAGCGACAAAACATCATTGATCAAAGCATAAAGTGATACTACAAGTTGAAAACTAAAGGATCATAAAGGCTATGGTGACTTGAGATAGTCATAACATGGTGTGAGCATGCGCCAAGTCAACCCAAATAAAGCATCAAAGGAGAATACAACTATACTATGCTTTAATATGCTAAAACAACGCATGATTCCTCTAAGGCGCATTAAGCAATATCAATTGTTTATAACAAGTCATGCTACAGCAAAGAATACTAAGCACAAAGCCAAAACAATATCGAGCATGGCATGACAAAGCATAGGCCACAGTCAAAAACGAGCTCTTTTTACCACATAAGCATAAACTTTCCTACTCTTTTCCAAACCAAACCAAACTATTTGCAAACCAAAGTATGAAAGAGGGGGTCCAACCAATTTATTCAGAAAACTAAGCAAACCAAAGCAAACGAAAACCAAAACGAAAACGAAAAAGAAGACGCTCCAAGAAAAACACAACTGTGTATGAAACAAAAAAAAGAAGCGTTTGGAAGAAACCTGAAATTTTTATTGATGAAGAAGGGGATGCCTTGGGCATCCCCAAGCTTTGACGCTTGTACTTCTTGGATATTTCTTGGGGTGACACGCGTGGCATCCCCGAGCTTGAGCTTTAGTCCATCCTTCATCTCATTACTCATTCCTTCCATACACCTGAAAAGTTTCCTTCATATAAAACTTCACACAATCTCATTAGCAACATTAGTGCACTTAAGATAAATAAGTCTCAAGGTTCAGTTCTAACACCAAATAAACTTCCATTAGAACACTAGATACTGTAGCACTTCCCTCAAAAAGCTCAATTCCCCAAAGGAACTCAAGAAGGAACTAACAAGAAGCAAATGCAGAAAATGGCAGAAATCTGTCAAAACAGACCAGCAGGTAAAGACGAATTTTTTCGAAGACCTTCTGTTGCTCAAATCAAAAAGTGTTGAACTAACTAAAGTTATATAACAACCTGGGGCAGAAGATCAATAAATTACAGCTCAATCGTACATACAGAGCTCTCTCACGAATTTTTACGGTGAAGCACAAAAATCTGTTTTAGGACAGCAGCTTTCCCAATCATTACTTCACTCTCATTAGAGGTTACTCTTGGCACAAAAAGCAAATAAAAAGGATAAGGAGAGGTTATTACAGAGGTAATAACTTTCAAGACTCAACTAAAACTTTTGGGTTATCTCCCAACAAGTACTTTTCTTTAACGCCTTTAAGTTAGGCATAAGAACCAAAGAAAGAATCAAGTGTTCTCAAATGAAGAAGCATTAAGACCAACTTTCTTGCCCTTACCTCTCTTATTTTTATTCTTAACCTTGGGGAAAATATGATTGTTTGGTGGAGAAGAAAGGTGCATGGTCCCCTTTACCACATCTATTATTGCTTCAAGGAGTCCTAATAGGGACCTTCCAAGTGTAATTTGTCCTTTTCCTGCACATTCAATAACAAGATAATCAATAGAAATCATTTTCCCAAGGATCTTTGTAAACACTCCTTCAGGTATTCCAATAGGAAATAAGGTAGCATTATTAGCAAGAGATATTTCTTTTCCTCCGTCAGTAAGCCCCCAAAGATTCAAAGATTCATAAATATCTCTGGGCATAAGACAAAATTCAGACATGATATCGCAGCGGCCTTGAAAAGTTTCAGTGTTTATCTCAATCTTTACTTTAGGGAGCCACTTTGATGGTTCAGAATTTATTGGAACATGATTGTGATGCTCCCTAAGCGTATTATAGCAACTTTCTAAGCTAGTAGTGCTAGCCTCAAGAGTGTTCAACCTAGCAAATATTTTTGTGAAAGAAATATCAGTTTGGCTAGGCATAGTGTAAGTGAGGATCAATTTATTTATAGCATTAATGGCATCATCCTCTTTACATTGGAGGAAATATCCTCCCACAATAGCATCTAAAGCATATCTATAGCAAAGAGCGATCCCAAGGTAAAAACTGCTAAGGAACAAGCCTTGAATCATTTTAGGCTCAGTCTTTTCATGTAGATCAGAGATTCTAGACCAAGCTTCCTTAAAACTTTCCTCAATTCCTTGTTTAAAAGTGAGAATCATTTCCTCGGGTGACATAGTTATTGGAGCAAGGCTAGACATAGTGGCAACTCAAGATAGGAACTAATTTTTTTCTGTTTTCAAATAAGAAAGCAAAACAAGTAAAACTAATTTTTTTGTGTTTTTTTTGAAGAACAAAACAAGCAAACAAAGCAAAAAGAAGCTAAGAAAAACAAAAACAACAAAGTAAAGAGATTGGTTATGAGGGACTCCCCTTGTGAAGATGTCCTTGACTCCCCGACAGCGGCGCCAAAAAATGCTTGATGGCTCAATGCACGGCGCCCAGAAAAATGCTTGATGGCGGTGTTGATGTAGAGCTCGTTGGGAACCCCAAGAGGAAGGTATGATGAGCACAGCAGCAAGTTTCCCTTAGTTATGAAACCAAGGTTTAATCGAACCAGTAGGAGCAAGGAAACACCTCAAAGGTGTTACTAGCTGAGCTTTGGCAGGGCGCACTACCGGTGCTAGTAGCAACGTGGAGACCTGCACAACACAACCACAAAACTTTGTCCCCAACTTGCGATGAGGTTGTCAATCTCACCGTGTTTTGCGGAAAACAAAGGATTAAATGTATCGAATGGAAAGAAGTAAAAGTTTGCAGAAAGAAAACACAAAGCAGAAACAGTTTATAGATTGGATGTAAAGTAAAGGACCAGGATCCATAGTTCACTAGAGGTGGCTCTCCTTAGATAGATAACATGCTGGGTGAACAAATTACAGCGAGGCAATTGACAAACACCGAGAAAGCAATACATGCATATACTAATCATCTTGACTCCTTTGAGACTTGATTGGGCATTACAACATAATACATAGACCGCTATCCAACTGCATCTATGACTAATAATCCACCTTCAGGTTATCATCTGAACCCCCTCCAGTATTAAGTTGCAAGCAACAGATTATTGCTTTATGAACTGCGTGTAAAGTAAACAATACGAATGTTCTATGAACAAAGGATCGTTGTTTTCTCCCTAGTAGCAACAGCACATCTAGTACCTTAGAGATTTCTGTCACTTCCCCAGATTACCAGAGGCATGAAGCCACTATCGATCATAAATACTAACTCTTGGAGTTGCTAGCATCTACTTGGCCAAGATAGCTACTAACAACGGAAAGCATGCAAGATCTCAAATAACAAAGACATGATAGAATCAATAATCAATCTGAAATAGCATCTCAATATCCATCGGATCCCCGTAAACACAACATGTATGAATTACAAATAGATGATCTTGATCATGAATGGAGCTCACAAGATCTAAACATGAAAGCACAAAGGAGGAGAAACTAGCCATCTAGCTACTACATGGATCCGTAGTCCAAGGATGAACTACTCACGCATCACACCGGAGGCTTGCATGGTGATGAAGAAGGCCTCCATGGTGAATTCCCCTCTCCGGCAGGGTGCTGGGAAGAGCTTCAGATCCCCCCGATCTAGGGCCAGAGACGACGGCGGCTACAGACTCTTTCGTGGATTTTTGATCGGGTCCTTAGGGTTTTCGTCCCAAGGGCAACTTATAGGCGGAAGGAGAGGCCGAGGGGGTGCTGGGGGTGGCCAGACCACCCCCTGGCGCGGGCCAGGCCTGGCTGCGCGCCCAGGTGGTGTGGCCGGCCCCCAACCCTTCTCCGTCTCGTATTTTGGCACTTGATCCCTTCCAGAAAAATAGGCACTTTGGCTTTTGTCCCGTCCAATTCCGAGAATATTCATTTTCTGACTTTTCTAGAACCAAAAGCAACAGAAAATAGGCAGCTGGCACTATGGCTCTTGTTAATAGGTTAGTCCAAGAAATCATAATAAAAGTACTCCAAAGTTGGAACAAAACACAAGAAAGTGGATAAAACCAAGCATGGAACATCAAAAATTATAGATATATTTGCAATGTATCAGATGTGAGCGCCTCTGCTTCCTGGACGCCTACTCAGGCTATAATAAGATTCGAATGAAGGAAGAGGATCAAGAGAAAATGGCGTTTACAATGCCTTTTGGTGTGTTCTGCTATAACACAATGCCCTTCGGGCTAAAAAACGCAGGAGCAACCTATCAGCGGTGCATGCAGGCTTGCCTCAAGAACCAACTTGGTCACAACATCCAAGTCTATGTTGACAACATCGTAATCAAGACCAAAGAGGAAGCTTCACTAATCGACGATTTACACGAAACCTTCGCCAACCTCGACCGCTACCGGATCAAGCTCAATCTGGACAAGTGCGCCTTCGGCGTACCATCTGGGCAACTACTCGGGTATCTCATCTCCGCGAGAGGGATCGAGGCGAACCCGAAGAAAATAAAAGCCATACTAGCCATGGAGAAGCCAAAGAACTTAAGAGGTGTCTAGCAGCTGGCTGGGCGAATTACGGCGCTCAGTCGATTCATCAGGCGAATGGGTGAAAAGGCACTGCCCTTCTACCAACTTCTCCGCAAAGCTGACAAATTTGAGTGGACCAATGAGGCACATGAAGCATTCGAAGATCTCAAGCGTCTACTGTCCACCTCACCAGTGGTGAACCCACGCGAAAGGGAACCATTGTTGCTGTACATCTCCGCCACCAACCAGGTGGTCAGCACGGTGCTGGTGGTGGAACGAGCCAAGGAAAACAAGGTCCACGGGGTACAGCGCCCAGTCTACTACCTCAGCGAGGTACTCACGCCAACAAAGCAGCGGTACTCGCACTATCAGAAGCTGGTGTACGGCGTCTTCATGACAGCCAGGCGACTGCGCCACTACTTCCAGGAACACCTAATCGTGGTGGTCAACGACGCCCTGCTTGGACATATCCTGAACAATCCCGATGCCACCGGACGAGTCACGCTTTGGGGAATCGAACTGTCTCCACGAGACATTAGATATGAAAAGCACGATGCAATCAAGTCGCAAGTTCTCCCTGACTTCCTCGTGCACTAGATGGAGAATCAGCTCCCTGAAAAACCAGATATGTCCTACCTCTGGACAATGCACTTCGACGGATCCAAGCGAAAGGATGGAGCTGGCGCAGGTGTCATACTGACCTCGCCCCAGGAGACAAGCTGAAATATATTCTACGAATGCAGTTCAACGCCTCCAACAACGAAGCTGAATACGAGGCCCTTCTACACGTGATGAGGATGGAAAAAGTCTGCGGCGCAAAGAGGCTCATAATATACGGCGACTCCAAGCTGGTCGTCAACCAAACAATGCACGAGTGCGACGCACTGAATGACAATATGATCGCCTACCGCGACCTCTATGACACACTCGAAGGTGACTTCGACGGTTGCGAGCTGCGGCACATAGGCCACGAAAGCAATGAAGAGGCAGACGCACTTGCCAACATTGGCTCTACCTGTGCCCCCATACCACCTGGGTTATTTCTTGAGCGCATTTGTGAATGCTCCATCAAGCCAAAGGCTGCAGAGAAGAAAACAAGCGCAACAACTGACTCGGGGGCTACGCCACCCAATGAGACAATGGCACTCAACAACCTGGAGCTCGACATAGGACTCGAAGGACCCATGGCAATCATGATGATCGAACCCTCTTGGACTCAACCGTACATCACATACCTTCTCAGTAAGAAGCTAACGGACGATCCGACTGACGCACGGCACATTGCGCGGTGATCCAAGGCATTCACTGTTATTAACGGCGAACTATACAAGCACAACATCATAGGAGTACTCCAACGATGCGTCTCCAATGCTGAGGGAAGAGTTGTTCTCCTCGACACCCATGAGGGGACTTGCGGGCACCACGCCGGCAGTCACGCCCTCGTCGCCAAAGCTCTGCGGGCGGGATTCTACTAGCCTACGGCCATGCGTGACGCCAAGGACATCGTCCAAAAATGCAACTCGTGCCAGCGATTCGCGGACAAACCACACGCACCTAGCGCGGAGCTCCAGCAAATTCCATTGGCCTGGCCCTTCGTGCAATGGGGACTCGACATGGTCGGCAAGCTCCCAAAGTCCTCGCGAGGAGGCTACGTCTACCTCTTGGTTGCAGTCGACAAATTCATAAAGTGGATAGAGGCCATGCCGGTGACTAACCAGTCAGGAGCGAGCGCAGTCAAGTTCTTCGAGTCCATCGTCTATCGCTTCAGAGTGCCACACAACATCATCACGGACAACGGGACGAACTTCACCTCCAAGGAGTTCCAAGAATTCTGCGAGAACCTGGGAATCAACGTAAGCTATGCATCCGTAGCTCATCCACAGACCAACGGTTAGGTCAAAAAGAACAACGGGCTCGTCTGTGGCGGAATAAAGAAGAGACTCCTCAGACCACTTGAACAAGCCGCAGGATGCTGGGCAGACGAGCTGCAATCGGTACTCTAGAGCCTACGCACAACCCCAAAAAGTGCCACGGGGTACACCCCGTTCTTCATGGAGCACGGCGCTGAAGCGGTGCTACCCGCAGAGGTACGATATAAAGCACCACCAGTGGTCGCTTACAGCGAGCAGGAATCAACTCTTGCACTTGAAGACTCCGTCGACCTCCTTGATGAGGCACGGGAAATCGCCGTGGAAAGATCAACGATCTACCAGCAGAACCTGCGCAACTACCACAGCAGAAGGCTACACCCCAGGTCCATCGTCGAAGGAGACCTAGTCCTGCAACTGAAACAACAAGGGCATCTCAAGCTCGAGTCCCCCTGGGAGGGACCGTACGTGATTACACAAGTAATCCCAGGTGGCGCCTATCACCTTAAACTTTTTGACATAGGAGTCGCGTACTCCAACCCCTGGAACGTCGCACAGCTGCGGCGCTTCTACCCTTAGTCATCTTTTATTTCTTACATTGCAAATAAGGCTATTCAGCCAAGGCTACTTAGCCACACATTGTACCTCGTACTATCCTACGAATAAATAAAGCTAAGTGCCCCAAACTCTGCTTTCTTTTATTTATTTTTTGCAATTTATCCACTCGGGGGCTGCGCCACCCTATACACATTTGTTCTATGAACCAACGCGATATCCTGAGTAGGTGATGCACTAATCGAACCCTTGACAAACACCAACCCAGTTGCAACGCACCTGACAGGTTGGCAAGGTGCTGAGATAAACACAAGTCAGGCTAACGAAAAGGAATCGCATAGTGCAACGCACTCGCAAAACATACGAGCTAACAAGCTTTTTATATACATCAATGTCAACCAATTATACACAGCATATATATATGAACTTTACAACATTGGTGAAACTATGTGCAGGATACAAACTAAACTACTGTTGCAACAAAAGAACGTTTGTCTGCTCCTCGAAGAAGTTGACAATTTCCTCTGCTGGGCGATCCACCACCTGGTAGTGAGGAACCATGTTCCAGGTCGAACCTGCTGGCGGCGCTAGCGGTCCAGCAGCAACCGCTACAACATCCACATCAGGCCTGTGCAGTCGCACCAGCGACAAAGCAGCCTTGGCACCATCCACTAATTGTTGTCGTACATACTCGCGGACTGCACTCAAGTCTTGAAATTTTGCAAGAAGGGCCAGCAGGCTCGATAGAACGACGTCTAGCGGGAACATCGTCTGATAAATATTCCTTAAGCACGATTGCGACTTCTTCATGAAATGAAGCACTCGTGAAGCACGATCTTGTAGGGTCGCCAGTGCGATTGCGCGATCATGATCCACTCAGAAGTACCCACTCACCTAAAGCTACTCTTGGGTCAGATCATTCATGAGAATGGCAATCCCGTCCTTCTCATCTTGCGGATGGCGTGCATTGACAACTATACCAAGAAAAGGCAAAAGTATGAAGACAACGAACTATCGTGAGTGGCTACAAGAAAAGATAAGGAAGCAAAAAGCTAACACTTGAATTGGTCACCCAACTGCGTCACCTCCCCTAGCAGATATTGCTCTCGGGCAGTGGCCTTCTCCGTCCACGACTTCCATACATCCGCATTACCATGGAGCACGGGCAGTTCGCGCTCCAACTGCTTAACACGGTCATGGAGTCGCGAGAGTAGAGACAACTCATCCACCCTTGAACGCGATTGCGCTAAGGTATCATTAGTGGATGGCATATTCCGAGGTTCACTCGAAGGACTACTCGATGTGCCCTATCACAAGCCGATCAAGCAATACATGGGCAAAAACTTAAAGTGCATTCAAGCATAACAAAATATCAACAGATACACCCGCCAACGGCATGTTCCAAACAAAAGGGGTCAAGCTATTAACTATTACAAATATGACTACTGAGGAGCAACTGGCTTTTTCGACTTAGACTTCTGTTTTGGGGGCCTCATCGAGTCTGTGGAAGTATCAGACACCACAGACTTTCCGTCAGCCCCTGACGCGACAGCCCTCGCCGCCTTTTTGGCTCGCTGCAACTCCTCAGAGTACTTCGCGACTGTGTTGATGAGCTGCGGCCCATACTTGCCACAGGAAGTTGCAAAAGGAGCAAATACTACCTGTTAACCATCCGTGCTGATAGGCATTGCTTTGGAGACCGCAACAGGATCAACCTCGACTCCATGGGCTTGAACCATCGCGAGTGACATAGAAGTGGCAGCCGCACGGAGTGAGTTCTTGAAGCCTGCAGGAATGCCTCCAGCAAGGGACTCCACCAGATCATCTACATTCTCGATTAGCTCAGCTTTGGGCGCTAGCTCCTCATGGAGGCGACTGAGTACGCCCTTGGCCTTGATTAGCGTCCCCTGGATGGAAGCACTACAATCTTCGACTGCAGCGATGGCACCTACCAAGGCATCATCACGACAGAGCGCCTGGGCGTCGAAGCTCAGACCGCCGGCATCTACACAAGAGCAAAGTGTTGGTACAAAAAGTCAGCACAATAACAAATTCGAAAGAAGGGACACGACAGAAATCCAGACAAAGGAATACCTGAAAGAGCCTTGGCAATCGAGAAGAGTTGTTCTTCGAACAACTTCTCCCTAGCCACGATGGAGGCGTGCAAATCCTCTTCGCGTTTCCGTGATTCGTCAAGTGCTGCAACTGCCTCATCGCGACCCTTCACCGCCGCAGTGAGCGCCTTTTCGAGGGAAGTGGCATCACGAAGGAGTGCATTATGCTCAGCTGCGAAACAAACAAAACCAGACCGTCAGTCGAGTATATCACAAGGATGAAGAAGAAGAAGCAAAAGACCCTCACTTTCAACCACGCGATGGCGATTGTCCAGCATTGCATGCTAGCGACCCATTGCAAGCACCTGCTCCGCCAGGCGAGCAGCTTCCTTCACAATAAG
This sequence comes from Avena eriantha, assembly GCA_910589775.1. Taxonomy (NCBI): domain Eukaryota; kingdom Viridiplantae; phylum Streptophyta; class Magnoliopsida; order Poales; family Poaceae; genus Avena; species Avena eriantha. The sequence continues at coordinate 267,344,561 of OU342740.1, read as the reverse complement.
CTGCGACGGGAGAAACAACAAAGGATCAGCAGATGGTATGGATGATAATTTCGACTGCAAAAATCAGAAGAAGCAACATTACACATACATGATCCTCCAGTGACTCCGAAGTCGATTGACGCGCAGTCGTCCATACAACCATCTGATGCTCCACATCGTGTGGAGAACTTGATGAATTGTGCCTGGAGTGGGCCGCCAATGGAGGAGAAGGAGTCCGCTCAGCCACTTTCTTGGCCTTGGAGGCCGCGACTCCAGATTCTTTCAAAAATTGGATGTCGAAAATGACGACGCCGGTTGACTGCAGAACAAAACCAACATCAGGAAAATGCAACTCCAAAGAAGAACCAAAGAGAAGAATTGTATACTTACCAATCAAACTTGTCAAAATCTAAGGTTTGACCCTCCGACTCTGACGACGACTCCTTCGGCAGCCGCATCTTCTTGCGGGAGGATGGTGCCACAACACTCATAGGAACGGCAGGTATCGGCGACTCCGCACCAATAGGTGGGCCTTACGGATTCGAAGGAGATGATGCATCCGAATCCTTGCTGCGCGAACGCTTGCGAGTGTCCGGACTTCTGGACTCGGGGGCTTCCTCCTCCCCCTCATATGGGACGGTCGACTCCAACTCGTCCTCTTCTAAAGCTTCACGAGGAATAACCCCCTCAGGAAGAGGGGGCATACAGGGTGATACCTTCCAATCCTACATACAGGAAACAAGTCAGCACAAGTCAAGAAAAAAGAAGCATTCGACCAACAAAGCTACTTCGTAGCACAACCGTACCTCAGGAGGAGGATTAGCAGCATCGAATAGAGGTACGACTGGTTCACTAGGGAGCACATCCTTGGCGGTGTACTTGGTGACCGGTCGCACCCTTTTATCTACTTCACTCGCGGAAATGCCATCGGCAGATACGCGAGTGACATCGTCTGCGCCAGCCCACTAGAATATAGGGTGGACTCTGTCCTACAGGGGCTGGACGCGACGGCGCAACCACGTGCGAATAAGGGCGCAGCCTCCCTCTTCTTTACCCATGCGACTCTCGAGGTCGCAGACGCGCTCGTACAGCATATCTGTCTCCTCAGACTCGCTGGGCATCACCACGTTCTTCCAGGAGCGCCTCCTCTTGCACGGCGTCACGAGATTGAAAGGCGCGAGTCCGAAGTGGTCTCCATCGGCCTTCTGTTCACGGATGTAGAACCACTTGTCTCTCCACCCTTGGACTGATGTCATGAGTTTGATGTCAAAATACGCGACGGAGGAGTCGGCATGGATACCGCAACCTCGTACATCGTAGACTACGGAGCCAGACGCCGACTGGCACTTTAGCTTGAAGAGAAGCTTGAAGAGACCAAAGTGTGGCTCGATTCCGAGCCAGCACTCGCAAAGTGTAATGTAGCAAGCAACATGGAGGATGGAGTTGGGGGACAGCTGGTGCAGCTGGAGCCCATAGAAACAAAGGAGGCCCCTGAAGAAAGGGTGCAGGGGCAGAGAAAGACCACGAATGACGAACGCCAGGAACATCACTCGGAAACCAGCAGGAGGACAAGGGGTTACCTCACCACTTGGGACTCGCGAGTCACCAACCGCGGGAGACAGAACTCCGTCTTGACGCAGGAGACGGAGCTTAGACGACTTGATAATGGACGCGCACCACGCGCCATTGGTGACGCGAGTGCCCGCACCCTTCTTCTTCCCAGCGACGATGGTGCTGGTGCCTGCAGCGGCGGAGCCGCCCTTCTTCTTGGCAGCGACAATGGTGGCGGCGGACTCAGCAGCGGTGCCTCCCTTCTTCTTCCCAATCTTGCGGTGGCGATGAGAGCGAAGAAAATAGCTCGGGAAAACACGGAGTTGGTCCAGCGTTGTGAACGGAAGGAACTCTCAGAGGCAGAGAGGAGCAACAATGGAGATGGAGGCAAAGGCAGAGAAAAGAGCAGATGGGAAAAATTACTGTCGCAGCACTACTACTTAACCCCCTAGAAGATGTAATCCAACAGCCAGCAGAAACCCTATCAGACGCGTGGCGCCCATCGTGATCGATACGTGGCAGACCTGAAGCACGAACCGTCCCCCACTACCCCCATTACACGCGGAAATCAAGGAGGCACACTTAAAACAAAGATTACGCACGCCCGGTCAAGTCAGGGTCAGAAAATGGGACCCATCGCACGTCACGTCCCATCAAACCCGCTCACGCAGGCAACTGAAATCATCACATCGTTAACACTGATGTCATCCAAAATTGAGCAGCAGAAGACTTCGACTACTTTAGTCCTTGCTCGAGTCTTCGACTCCACCAAGCACTCGGGGCCTACTCCCATAGGGAGCGCTGGTCGCGCACCCTACGATTTTTCTTTTTCTCTTCTGCAGGAATATGGACATTCATAGCATACCTAATTACTCGAATCCGCGATTCGACTATGGACATGGGTTACTCCCATAGGGAGCGCTGGAAATAAATTCGACTAAAACAAGCAAACAAAAGACGACAACAGTCGCAAAAGTTCTTTAGTCCATGCCTGAGTCTTCGACTCAACCAAGCACTCGGGGGCTACTCCCATAGGGAGCGCTGGCCGCGCACCCTATGATTATTTGTACGATGTACTGCGTGTCGATAACATCCACACTCAAAGTTTATGGCGACACCGCCTCATAATTTTTCCTACAAAGAGACTGCGTCTCCTGGGTCACCCAAATCATCTCCGCGATGACAAAATTTGGATGCCGCACTTGCAGCGTGAAGATAAGACCTGAATAAGGCCTGCCAACGCATTTGCTGTGCACTACCAGAAATATATTTGTGCCTACAGGTACGATGAACATGCCTTGACGGACGCGTCGAGTGCTCACACCCATATACTGGAATTTGACTCCTGTAAGACCTCCGCGGCTTGTGTCAAATTACACCAGCACTTTTCTAAATTCGAGTCCAGGGACTCGAGTTCGAGTAGACTGCGTTGTTTTACCCTAAGGTAGTTAACTGATACCGATACATCGGTTAAATCAGGCACGCACATCAACAATCCCTATGACACAAACAGAGCACTCGAAAATACTCAGTCATGCACTCGAAAGGCTTCATAAAGTCCCCAGTCGAATCGGCGATTCCACTGGACACTCGGGGGCTACTGACATGGGTATACCCTGCTAGTACTCGAGTTTGGTATATACGGTCCAGATATGGTGGAAGCCCACGGCGTTGCCATAGCCCAATGAAGATGTTGAGTGGCCTACGAACTCTCAATAACTTGCAAGACAAGAAGAAGTCTGAAGATAGAAAGTTTGAAGGGCAAACAATAATCTGTAACTGACTCGACCTGCTACATGAGACCTGGCCTATCTATATGAAGGCAAGGAGGGGGCGGTGAGGAGGACACACGCAACCCTAGTTTCCACAACCCTCGCCAGATTGCATCTGCGTACCATTGTAATCTTCGATTCCTCGGTTAATTCCACGATCAGACAAGCAGGAGTAGGGACCTCTACGAGGCCTGAACCTGGGTAAACCTTGCGTCCATGTGTGCTTGTTTGCTAGCCGATTGATGCTTCCAGCGCTCCCTCCTTCTCCAAAACCCAAGTCCAAAAAATGGGCATTGATGAGTTAAACCCTCGTAACTAAGTTTGTTCAAATGTATGTTTACATATATTCGAATCTAGACAATCTAAGTCACTTATTTTCGGACGAAGGAAATAGTACATTTTTTATTTGATTTCACGACGACCTTTTTCAGCAGTTCACAAGAGAACGTGATGTTCTACAACTGGAAACTGTGGTGTATCCTCGAGAAGCCGCAAAGTGAGTTTTAGCGGGGGAAAATTGATCAAAAGAACCATCGTTCCTATTTTTCATTTCACAATGAAAAATGATAAACTTTCCAAACTTTGTTTAGGTCGGTCTTTGACCACATCATGTTCCGGATATCAATGCAAACAGGGAGATAGGTAAAAATTGTTTGTACCTAAGGAAATTCGACATGCCACGTCATAAGGGGCATTTGGCCAAGGCTCCTACTAGTCCCCAGCTCTGCGATTGTGTGCAGTTCAACACAAGCCCTCCACCTTCATCAATAATGATTTTTCTCAGTAGACAAGCCAATCAAAACACATACTAGCAGGGAGGTGTGTGGGTTGGGGGTGCAAGCATGCTAGTTTTTCTATAAAACTCCTGGAGCGAGTACGTAAGAAAATTTGACGTGACACGCAATTGGAGGCAACCGGCCAAGGCTCCTACTAGTCCCCCAGCTTTGCAACTGAGTGCAGTTAAACACAAGCCCTCCACCTTCATCAACAAAGATCCTTCTCAGTAGACAAACCAATAAAAGCACATAGTTGCAAGATAAATATTAACCAAACACACAAGTGGGCTAGAGATCCTTTAGGTGATCGAGAAAAAACACTGGCAACACGGGGGCAAGCATGCCGCCGGCAAAAAGGTTCTCCTCTCCCAGTCACCCTCCCTCCCACCACTGCCAAAGGTCCCAATGGGTAAAGCTTGGACAGGGACGACAACGGTGCAACCTTCTCCATGGCACAGTGGACGTGTTTCTCCTTGGCGGCAGCGTCGCGCGGTGACCCGGCGAAGAGGTGGTGCAGGATCCTAATGACGTGCGCGTCTCCACGGTGACGATGGAGGCTTGCTTTGCCCAGTGATGGTGGCACTCCTGCGGAGGTGGCCGGGGGGCTAGGGCCCCGCTCGATCCAGATGGGCTTGTGTGGGCCTCTGTAGGTCAGTTCGGTCTTGCCTTCCACGTGGTTACCAGGCACTGTGGCGGTGTCGGCGGTCGGCCAGGCGGCGGTAGGCTGGATCCCACCATCCAGCCACATATGAGACCTCGAATAAGGTGAAGGTCCTAGGGTTTCTCCCATGCAAGACCAAGATCTTTTTGAAGCCGTCCATCTTTCATCCGGGTGGAGTGTCGAGTTCTAGAAAGCTTCACCGACAAACTCCAAACGGACGACATGCCTAGAGATTGCTGGATCGGGTGAAATTTGGTTGCGCACCCATGTTTTTATTCTAACCATTTGGTTTCAGAGGGAGCGTGTTGAAGCTCTGCTTTCTATTACCACTAGACGGAGAATGACATGGAAGACGTGACTTTGATGACTAGCAACGGGGTTTCGAGTCTTTCTGGCAATGAGGAACTTGCTTCCTGTTTCATGTCTAGTAGAAGCGACATCGACAAGTTGGGGCGATAGTACAGAAGAAGTACAAAGTCTAACCTTGTAGGGTGAAAATCCAAGGTCTCACCTTAATTGGTTGTGCCTAGCAATGACCTTGTTGAAAGCATAGTTTTGTGAGCAAGGACTTTCTCCAGTGTGAAAAACTATGATCTACGATCAGGCGACGATGGTGCGTGTGCACTATTTTCTTCTTAGAGGCATCGATATTGTACAAGTTGGACTTCTTTTGTCTTGGTAGTGTGTGTACTGCTTCTATTAGGTTTTGATCACTGTAGCGGGATTTTCTTTTATTTAATTCTTATTCTCTTTTTGGTTGTGTGCATCTGTAATGCCTCTTGGGTACTGCGTTGTTGCAGATGCTGGGTGTAATTGGTATCTTCGTGATATTAATATATACTCCTCATCAAAAAAGAGGACTAGAGATTCTACCTTCCTCAACAAATCCTCAACTACCCAACACCAAAAAAACATTTAGGTCCAACCAACTCTTCTCATCAACCATACACCATCGCCCCTCCCCCAGCCCATCTCCTGTGGAAAAACATAATGGCTACCGAAACGAGCAATTTTCTCATCATGCCGTGCAATTTTCACCACCCTAGCCTCTACATCCAAGAGATGGGCACATCCTTTTTATTAGATTATTCTCAAAATCTTACAAGAGATTATAAAGATCAAACCGAAGCCCGCCAAAACAAGTGACAGCTTGCTGTTCCTAAAACACTGATGAAGGGAGTTTCCATGGATATGGCCAATATCCTTGGCATCTCACCAACGCATGACATCTAAAAACTGAAGGCCTCGACAAGTCACCCAATGGCGAGCAAGTGGCACAACCGATCCGGCAGACCCTCAACACGTACCAGCATACGTGATCCAGAAAGTCCTCGCCGCAACTGTCTTCCGCATACCCATCTTCAGGAGAGATTGAATCAGTGGCCTTGTGAGGTCTGCCGTCAACATCACCATGATGCTGAACAACACCTTCACCCTACACACGTCCAACACGCATGCTCGGTCAACATCGAGACCCCTCGATACCATGTCGTTGAGTCCCGCCATCCGATGACGCTAAAAACCACCAGGAGATTTGTCGTGTGTAGCACCTACCGAACCAGTCATGACTGAGCGTAGCACCTAGCAGTTATACATTACTTGAAATCTGCATCCGCGTCTCCGTGCTAGAAGAAGACGCTTTGCCTCCTGCCTCTGCCGTCTAGCGCTGCTCCACAAACGATGGTCCCAAAAGAGAATGCGACCCTACAACACCACCATCGCCCGATCTGAAGATCTTAGAGTTTACTCCGGAGTAGCACAATTGAGGTCACACTAGTTTCACAGCGATTCCTTCATCAAGGTAACGATGTGGTAACACCGCCATCGCCCGCCAACAACTCGGTTTTCACCGGCACCTAGGTCTCCCCACTTTGCTGATGGGACTAGATGACAGATCCCAAGATCCGCCAAACCAATCTCAAGCCGACCACCTTCAATGGAGAAGACGTCCACCACCACCAAACCTAGGGCCTCCGCCCCGGGCATCCTCATGATGCCGGGACTTGACATCCGTGCGACATCCCGACCGATGAGGAGGAGGGTGGAGGAGTAGGGCCGCCGAACCAGGAAGCATAGATCAGCCAACACCACCTCCAGCCGTCCTGCCGCCTTCCGCTCCACTGCCGGCGCTCCCTAGCCACCGCCACCACACCATCACCGTCGTTGATCAGGATACAGGTCGTTCATGCTGCCCGAGGTCGAGGCCACCACGAACATCAGGATCAGATCGTGCACGCGAGGACAGAGTCCTCCGTTGCCGCACCGCGAGGACTTTTCCCAACGATGCTTTCGCCGGGTGTCACGGGGAGGGGAGGACTTGCCGGATGGAGGGTGGCTGCCCGGTGCGGCCCGGCGGTGGCCACATAGGGTCGAGGGTTGGGAGGGGGGTCAGCCACAGCTGCCATGCGAGAAGATATAGATTGAGCTATTTAAATACTATACTGGCAGGATCATGCCTAAATACTCTATTGAAGCATACATCGTCTCATACTTTTTGGGTCGCCTAGAACAATGTAGATATACCCACGGTTACTAGACTTCTATTTTCACATTAAATAGTTCAGCCAGGTAGGTAAACTCTTTACTACATTTCATGAATGTACGTTATATTAAAAGCTACCTTAATCACTTCCCAAATAAATTATTACATCCCAGGATTAGAGACCAGAAATAGTGAGGATACATGTTTGCATTACATTCATTCATGAGAAATCCATAGAATTTTCACGCAAAACTAAATTAGTGCAGAGTGATCGAGATCTTTCTTGTTCCGACAATAAGTAAGGACAAGTGCGATAGATTTCGACATGAACTTTGCTCATTTGTATTGTTTGGGGAAAAAGAATTCAAATAAGTGTTTGAACTATGAATTTAAAATTTGAACTAAGTGGAAACTTATATTAGATTGTTACTTAATGTGCAAGTCAACTAATTGGGATTTGAATTCCAGGTAATTTTAGAATAAGGAATCTCAAGGATTTAATTATAAAATATTAATTAGCGGCTATTAAAAAAACTTAAGGAAAGAATGGCAGTATATGAGATCATAATACAAAATAATTTTTATTAAATATATACATCTCATATTACATTACTATTTTACAATAAAAGATAGTTCAAGACATTAAAGTAATTCAAATTTATAGATATAAATAGAAATATTTATTTCCTTCTTATTTAATATTTGCAAAGATTTAAAGAATACAAGTGAATAAGAATTAATTACACAAAAGAATAATTGTAAGTAAAGGAAAAGAAATACTTTATTGAATAATACATACATTAAATTTTACATTGTTCATAAAAAAGAACAATAAACTATTTGAAAAGACGAAAGAAAAACCTATAGTACTTTCCTAAACTAAGACTTGTATCTTCATGTTGTTCTAGTAACATTCTGTACCTGCAAACAAATAAGGAAAACATAAAATAAAATAAAATGGGTTAATGGTTAGTATGTTGCTCTAAGATTTAACGGTGAGATGCATTGTTGTGTTTCCTCACTGAGCAAATAAAAATAAAAGGGGAAAATTTAACCAAAATGAAGAATTTGTTCTCAATCCAACCTTTTGTCTCAAAACCACATCATTGACAATGTAAAAGGGGGCGAGTTTCACTAGTGCGGATAGAAGTAAAAGGGTAGAAACCCATATATTTCCACTTGATCTGATCCACAGACCAAGCAAAAGCAAGCACATAGCTTACCCATGCATGCAGGATTGTGGTGTTGCAACACCAGGAATCAAGGGGCTGTGGATAAAAACCACACAGCCGTATTAAGCAGAGCTTCCTCTGCTACACATTCTCTCCACACAAGGAACAACAAGAACACATCATAGTTTCAACACTAGTACTCACCAGAACCACCATCAAATTCACCATAGAAACCACCAACTAAATCATCAAGCATGGTTACCTAAAGGAAGGGGAAGTCTAGGTGTAGAGCAAGGGCAAGCATAAGCTAGGAGGAGGAGAATATCAAGGAGGAGAAAGGACAAACATGTCATAGCAAGGAGCTTGACAAGCTCACCATCAACAACAAGGGCAGTAGAGGCACCATAACAACATCGTCATTCACATCAGGTGGGATATATCCCAACTAATCAAGCCTTGTATCTGTTCTTATAAATTATAAGGACAAGATCTATTCGATATGGGTGAAATCCTCAGAGCTACAACCAGATGGGGTGTAAGCTCATCACAGGATGAATCAGCCACTGGTAGCATCTGTGCTTAACCTAGGGACTAAATTAAACCTTAGACTTTGCATCCTTGATCTAATGATAAAGCAAAGCACCAACTAGATGAAGTGGATGTTATCACTGTGTACCGTTCCTTAGAGGGTTTCAAAGTGGCATCCATCCAATCAAGGTTCCATTCATGTTCAGGTGGTCTAAATAATCATCTCCCTAGAATGCTAGGAATCATAAATGTTTAATCATCTATCTTGGAATGGAAACATTAGGATAGTTTAATCACAAACATCATTCCAATAAGGGTTAAAACATCATCAATACATCTAGGAAATCAATCCCATACTATGCCATCCATTCATCAATAGAAAACTATCATTTCCAAATGAAAAACATCCAATCATTTTCATAACTATTAAGTCAGGAATCATAGTAAAAATTACCTATATGTCTTTCTTAGCCAACCAAGCAATAGCTTGTACATGATAACATTCATATGATATCCTTTGGATAAACATCACATTTCTCATCACTACCAGAGCATGTTATAGGCAGATAGAGCATATGGCACTCCAACATATCGTCCCAGGGTTTAACTAGATGTAAATATCATCCATATTTTAGTAATAGCAGCCATTGGATAATAATAGCATCAATGAGTACTCACAGTGAGGTACCAATAACGATGATCCCTAGAATAAGAGGACAACCCTAATTAGGGTTACTACTATACCACAGTGAGGAATCCAGAGAGATACAGAAAGAAGAGGGGAAGAAGGGCACTTAGTCGTGATCCTCGAAGAGGAAGAAGAGCCGACAACAGCCATGTCACGGTGACATGGTGGACACCGAAGCATCTGCATTGTGTTGAGCCATGCCAAAGACCACAACAACACGAGGAGGGCGGACGCGCAAGCACCTCACCATCAGATTGCCGGAGTAGAGCACCGTGAAGAGGGAGCAAAACCCTAGCCCCAATGAGGGAATGGCGTGGTCGAGAGAGGGCACACGCGATATGTCATGCAGGGTCAATCGATGTAGCAGCATCTACTTGGTCAACCAGCACAGCGGTGGTGGCCAGAGAGGCCGAGACTCGCCGAATTGGAAGGTGCCAGTGGCGAGGCCGCAAGGTCGCTAGAGAGGAGAGGAACGTATGCGCGAGTGAGCGAGAGCGAGAGAGTGGGCCTTCGTCGAGTTGATCGACCTAGTGGGCGCCTTAGTATTGGCCTGAACCGTGGGATGGACTTGGGCTAGGTCGGCCCAAAAGGCCCAGGTCCAGGTTTAAGAGTTAAAAGAATAAATTGCTAAAAATAAAAATTACTAATATACCCCTTAGAGTATATAAGCTCTAGAAAAAAATAAAATCCTAAAAATACAAATAATATATCTAAATGTTCACAAAAATGATATCTACCTAAGAAAAATATAACTTTGCTTGTTTGAGTTAAATAAAATACAACTAAATATTGACACCATTAAATTCCTTAATAAAATATAAAAAATAAGGAAAATTCCTAAAATGAATAAAAATCATTTTTATGGAAAAAATAAATTTGTTATTTTATGAAAATGTAATTATAAAAATCCAAGACATTTTAGGATTTATAAACAAATAAGTGTTATAATTAACCTTATAGTCTTTCTATTCTATTAAAATAAAAGGAATATATTTTCTATGATCATTTAATTAATATTTTCTATAATTGACTACCTAAGGATTAATAAAACTATTAAATATATTTTCATTTGTAACCTTCTTTTAATTAAATACCTTTCCATCTTACCTTAAGTCTTGAAAATTTGTTACTTAGAATAATTAATATTCTTTCATTAGTAACTATAAAGACAAAGTTGTAATGCTTTATAATTACTCTTACCTTTATAACTTAGGTACAACATGCAAAGAAGATTAAAGTGTCCATTCTTCTTAAATAATGTCATATTGTTTATTGTTGTGTTCAACAAAGTCACCTTTAGACATTTATCTAACTACAACACATGTTAAAATCTATTAAACCAAATAATCATACTAAGTTCTTTACAAATATGAACTCAAGCAACATACATTTGAACCCTTAGCTATATCAACCTAGTATCTAAGTTATTAAACTTGCTTATAGACTATTTCCAACACTTACTCATAAATAAAGGTATTCTCTTAAAAGGTAAAACCTAGCATCCATTCATACTATGGACAAATGATCTTGTAACATTGATTAGACTTAGGAAGACCCTAGACATTGGCGATACCATAAACATCATGTCTTAAAATTCCTTTCTATTTTAATAATTAACTTGGGTCTAAAACACCATAAACATTATGTCTTAAGTTTATTCATGTTTTTTAGTTAACTTTGGTCTACTATTCAATCAACTAAAAGTATGTGATGAGTCCAAAATTGAAGCATTTTTACCTTTTTTTGCATAAATAGAGTAGAGATCTTTGTATTTCACTGCGTCTGCATGCACTATTTTGTTCTTATTTCAATAGGATCCCAAATCATTGAGTTCTATATAAACATATCAATTGCAACTGTCATATTATGTAATTATATGATATTTCTAAGTGATAAAAGTCATTTTATGGATTTACCTTCGCACCTGGGAGAATACCAAGCGAGGAGGAGGCATTAGCACCGATAACGACCGGTGGTACAGGCAGAGACCTCCTATACCATCCACCCGTACCAAGTGCCATCATGACCGCCTCGTTAAATACTTTCTCCTGGCGAAGACGAGGGAGAGATCCAACATTCACAGCCACCAGAAACCACGAAAAACCACATCCGAAAGGGATCTGAAGGAGGAACTTGGCTGGGGCAAAATCCCAATTGTTTCATGGATCATTGGAGGACAACACATCATCCCTTCATCATTAATTGTTGCATCTCCATTACCACCATTACCCCCGTCTTTCATCTATTAGATATCATTGTAATTCCAGATTCAATTGTGGTTTGCATTAGATCTACCTCCATACTTTTATCCATTCATTTGATTATGATGATGTTGTTGATTGCTTCCATGAGTGAGTAGTTCCCTTGTTCTTGGGAAGATGGAGAAACCCTAGCACCATTATGAATTTGTAATAAAGATGATCTATTCTTGTGTCCATATGACTTACCTGTCTATGATATAATTATGATTTGTGTTTGATCTCTCTCTTTAGATGGTATGTGTAGTCGGCCGCATATCATTTTCCCTCGGGACTAAAGGGAGGGAGAAATCCTTTGGACGTGTCTTGGAAACAGACCCGGAATGGCCCCATGGCAGATTGGCGCCGGCTCATAACCTACACGATTAAAGGAGGATTAAAGAGGGACTCCCTAAGCTAATTACGATATCCATGAGGAAACCCTTAACTGCGGTGGTTTGTATGGGTGACTGCTCTTAGACATCGCAATGGTTATTTAGAGGTGACCTCACTCTTGGCTCAACAAAGTGGCTTCCTACGAGCTTTGTAGTGAACATCTTATTATGAAGCTCTTTCCACACATATAATGACACAAGTAGTATGTTATCTTGATTATATATCACAATAATACTATGCTAGTGGTGTATCCTACATCCCCGAGAACGTTTTAGCCCTATTGAGTTCGGCCACGCATTCATACAAACTTGTTACTTGTTTTAATTACTTTTCTCCAAACAACCATGAACCTTTCAAACTCCCTTTACTTGAGATCAAAGGCATCTTATAAGTATCCTTTGGTAGAGAGTAACGAGGGGCATAAAGACCTTTACTAATAGCTCTCTATGGGTTCGATATCTTTACCTCGAAACTAGCTACAATTGATCTGTGCACTTGCAGTCATGAAGCTATTTTCTGGCGATGTTGCCAGGGAGCTGAGTGCTTTTGGTCTTTGTTCTTAGTTACTTATTTTACTCATTGTTTTACTAAAGTTGTTTACTAGTTTCAAGTAAGCACCATGACTTCACTCGGACTGATTATTCAGCTCGATGCTACAAAATACCTCGGGAGTTTCAATAGAGGACTCCTCAAGAAATTCCTGAGTGGGAGCGAACCAGAATACAAGGAGGTATACCCATATGCTCATGCTTAGAACGAATTCGCCGTAATAGAGAAACATGGGGATATTATTTGCAAATCCTTCCATCTCTTAGAGAACATATTGAGGCTCCTAAGAAAGACTGGCTTCATTATACTCCACCACCTGAGCCAGTTATAGAAGAAGATCCAATAATCACGACCCCTGTCGAGCCATTAAAGGAGGTATACCCATATGTTGAACCCTTTCCTTTCCCAAGGACGGTGAGAAAACATATGATGGCTCAACAACTAGAGGATCAACGCAAAGAGGAAGAATTATTTACCAAGGAACTGAAAGAGGAGACACAAAGAAGGAAAACTAAAGAATAACGTGTACAAGAGGTAGAGGAATCAATAAAGGAAGATATCTTAACTATTTTTACACACTGCAACATAATTGAGCTAGATACTGAAGCTTCACAGTTCGTCGTAGGAAAGGTAAAAGCTAAAGAAGTTGGTAAGCCTATTCTCCCTTGCACTTTCGGGGGAACTTCATATTATGGCCTTTGTAATATCGGTACAGCTGTTAACATTATCCCTTCAAAATGAATTAACTCTAGCCGAATTGGAAGATACAGATATGACTATAATGCTTGCAGATAAAACACTCAGAGTTCCCATGGGAATAATTATAAATGTTCCAATTTGTGTTGGGCCATACAAATATCCCATTGATTTTGTGCTTATTGATATGCCTACTGATGTCTATTGTCCCATCATTTTTGGAAGAACTGTTCTAAATACCGCAGGAGTAAACATAGATTGCAAGAGATAAACTGTGTCCCTCATGTTTGGTGAAGAGAAAATGTATTTTTGTTTCTCTAAATTTGACCATAAGCTGACTATTGAAGAATTGGATGATGATGAGTATGAACGTGAGGAAGAAGATAATATCGTCAATTTAGCCTCAATATTAATTGAGACTCCTGACAATGATTTATCAAAAAGTTTAGTCAATAATAATAATATCCTCCAAGACATAGAAAAAGCTGAAATGGATGATTATTTTGACTCCACATCTAAGGTGGACATCGAGATTAATCAAAATATGAAGAACCCATAAGGAAAGGAGACGAGTCTCTTCCTCCCCCAATCCTTAAAACTCTATCAAAGGAACTAAAATATAGGTTTCTTGATGAGACTAATAAATTTCCTATTATTATAAGTGCTAACCTTGCAGAGAAAGAGGAGGAAAATTTAATGAAGGTTCTCCGCATGCATCAAAATGCTCTTGGGTATTCGATGAGTGACTTGGGGGATTAGTCCTTCGATATCCACACATAGAATACTCATGGAATAATGAGCTCAGCCGGTCGCGGACTTTCAGCGACGTCTTAAACCTCACATGAAAGAGGAGGTAAGAAAAGAAATAATACGTTTGTTGGATGCATGCGTCATCTTTCATGTAGAAGAGAGTGAATGGGTAAGTCATGTTCATTGTGTTCCTAAGAAAGGTGGGTTTATGGTTGTCGGAAATGAACATAATAAAATGGTACCTACTAGAACTATTGTTGGTCACAGGAAGTGCATTGACTATTGAAAACTTAATAAGGAAACTCGGAAGAACCACTACCCTTTACCATTTATAGATCAAACTTTAGAAAGGCTTGCTATGGATTCTCATTTTTGTTACTTAGACGGCTATTCCTGTTTTTCCTAAATTTATGTTCACCCTGATGATCAACTTAAAACTACTTTTATTTGTCCTTATGTCCTTTATGCTTATCGCCATATACCTTTTGGTCTTTGCAATGCTCCTTCCAATTTTCAAAGATGTATGACTGCCATATTTGCTGATTATGTTGAAAGTATTATGGAAGTATTCATGGATGACTTCTCTGTGTATGGAACTTCCTTTAATCATTGTCTCCATAATATTTATAAAGTTCTGCAGAGATGTGAAGACACTAACTTAGTTTTGAACTAGGAGAAATGCCATTTCATGGTTCAACAAGGCATAGTGCTTAGTCACAAAGTCTTAGGTAAGGGCATAGAATTCGATAAAGCAAGGATTGAAGAAATAGAAAGGTTACCCCCTCCTCGAGACAAAAAGGTATAAGAAGCTTCTTAGGTCATGTGGGATTTTATAGAAGGTTCATTAAGAATTTTTCAAAAACTGCTAGGCCTTTAACTAACCTTCTTCAAAAGGACGTTCATTTTAATTTTGATGAAAAGTGTCTTACTTATTTCAACATATTAAAACAAGATCTCCTTGAAGCTCCCATTATAAAACCACCTAATTGGAAGAAACCTTTTGAACTATTTTGCGAGGCTAGTCATGAAGCTGTAGGAGAAATTCTTTTTCGATATGATGGTGATGATCTTAATATCATTCATCATGCTAGTCGCACCTTAAACGGGGCCCAAAAGAATTACCCTATGGTAGAAAAAGAATTTTTCACAGTGGTTTTCTCCTGTGATAAGTTTAGATCTTATATCATGGACTCTAAAGTAAGAGTACACACTGATCGTGTTGGCTTAAAGGAAATCCTAGAAAGGACTGATGTTAAGCAAGAATGATCCATTAGACTTTACTTTTGCAAGAATTTGATTTACAGATCCTACAAAGAAAGGAATAGATGGAGCAAACATTCATGGGCACTCAAGAAGTTGCTCATCCTAAGCAGGTGTCATCCATGTATATACCTGTGGGAACCACACTACCAAAAAAAGTTCTCTATTTCTTCTTGCAATGGTTTTTGTGATTTTCTACAACTAGTTTTATTCGAAGAGAGGAAGAAAAAGATACTCAAATAAGTTCATGTTCCCTCGATGATCGTAGCTTATGAAATCCTGAACTTATCTTTGTTCTGGATATTTTTGTACTGTTTCTTCTTGCATATCTGAATTCCTTTCGTTTTTCTGAATTCATTGCCGGTCTTACGAGACTGGTACCACAGGAGGTACAGCCGGGTCCGCCTGTACCACTGGTCGTCAAGCCCGCTGATGCCCTCTTTTCGTTTTTGCAAAATGGTACGTCCGTGACGTACAGGTGTAGCCCCGCATACGGCTGGTCATTATCAGTTCTATGACCTTCTTATGTTTTTCGTTTGTTTTGATTAAAAAAACTAAATCCGCAAAGTAAGTACGGACGGGCAGTATGGGCAGAACCCGCTCGTACCACTTAGTCGGTTGACTATTACCAACTTCGGTACGTCGTATTTTTGGAAACGACCCAGTACAGGCGCGCCGTACGGGCGTCCGCCCGTACCAGCTGGTAGTTACGATCACAATTTCCTTCTTTTGCATTTATTTGTTTCCATACTTGGTAGGATTATTTTCTTAGGCGGCCCTTTTCCTCTCAGTACGAATTCTACCCTATTTCTAACCCTTTATAAGCCTTCTAGAAGGGCTCTATCCTTGTATTGACAATACAAATCTTCTCTACATCACTTCTTCCCCGTGAGAGCTTTGGAACCATGTCCTTCACATGATGTATCCATCAAGAGAAGGAATATCTCTATGGATCATCCTCGAGGGTTACGGAGGAAGAAAAAGCTGTTGTGCCAGAAGAGAAAGAGTTAGAAGAAGAGGATGGATTCAAGCTGATGGAAACAATAAAGAATGGGCGTAAGGTGTTCAGCCTTGGCGTTGAAAAAGAAGGCGACTTCGACGAGGTTCAACTTGATCTAGAAGGAGATGGGGAACTCTTCTTGAAGAAAATGAAGAAACAAGGGGAGGAAATCCAAGCCTCCCTGGACAAACTTGACCTCCGCATTAAGAAGATCAAGGTAAAATCTCCAAGATCTTCTAAACATATTGAAATATTGCATCATTACCTGGATCAGATGGATCTGAAGATAATGAAAGGGCTAGAAGCAAACCTCGACATCAGCCTTTGATCCATCAACACACAAAAGCAAACAATAGAGATGTACAAGGCTCTTTTTGAACAGTTGGAGAAAGTTAGCGAACAACGCTGGATCCATATCTTGATCTTGGAGACATCAAACAAGATGCTCCATGCAAGTCTTCGTGATTCTAGAGTTTCTCCCACTACAAACTAGAAGGGCACACCATGGTATCAAATAATCACAAGGGACTATTTGATCCACCCGGCTTGATTCCAAGCTTGGGGGAATCTGTGAGAACCTTGTAATCTATCTTACATTTTGAGCATGTTTACTTTTCTGCATGCATGTTAGACCTTAATTCCTGAATTTGCATTAGTTGCATCAACTTCGAGCTCCCTTTTATTCAAGAGAAGATTTATATCCGTTGAGTTGTGAGACTTTATGATAATTGAAGTTGTGTTCGTTTCATGATTATTATATTAGATGATTGAACCAGGTTGAGTGTTATAATACTTGTACATCTGTCATGATTTTTGGGACTTCCACACCAACGAAAGTATTGATTAAGTTATAAGAAGAAGAATCTTGGTAGCATATTATAATTACTAGTTTTTGAAAGCCATTGAAGTAGTGAGCATGATCAAATAGTTATGTTGAAAGAAAAGGAGAAAAGGGAGCAAGTAAAAATATAGACCTACAGTTATCAAAAGAAAAAGAAGAGAGCAGCTATCAAAAGAATCAAACATAGAAGAAAGAGAATGATCATGAATCTTCATTACTTAACTTAGTGCCCTATATCTCGAAACTCTGTGATTATATGATATGTTAAATCAGTAGCAGCTTCTTATGATTTCATTAATACTAGAAAAGGTGTGGAAGCCTCTAAGTTATGTAATGTGTAAGGGTATGGTAATACCCTCAAAGTATCTCTACATCTGATGTTGTATTCCTGATTCAATTTCTTCCTCATTTATTGTAATGACTCGTGTATCATGAACATGATGATCTTGTCCATAAGCCACCATCTTGCTCGGGGACGAGCAAGAGCCTAGCTTGGGGGAGTTGATGAGTCCAAAATTGATGCATTTTTACCTTTTGTTTTTTTGCATAAATAGAGTAGGGATCTTTATATTTCACTATGTCTGCACGCACTATTTTTTTCTTGTTTCAACAGGATCCCAAATCATTGAGTCATATATGAACATATCAATTGGAACTGTCATATTGTGTAATTATATGATATTTCTAAGTGATAAAAGTCATTCAATGGATTTACTTTCGCACCTGGGAGAATACCAAGCGAGGAGGACGCATCAGCACCGATAACGACTGGTGGTACGAGCAGAGCCTGCCCCTACCTAAAGGGTTACGGGTAGGCTACACTAGCATAAAAAAAAAAAATTCTACCGTGTCAACCAGGAATACTGTTGTCATAGATCACGGGATTACCACTAGACGTACAGTTGCGAAACTCGATAAAGCATGTCGGGGCAGTGTAGGTGTTCTACGTCTCCTCCTTATCCTCATCCCATGAGCGGTGCCCCTTTTCGCGGCTCGTCCAAGTGCTACAACTGCAGCACCTCCGAGGTATCCACACGTCCGGAGTGGAAACGTCACACGCCAGACTGCTAGGTTTGCACGTGCAACACAGGAGTGAGAGGAGTGGTGGCTGAGTGGAATGCTCAATCCTATTTAGCTCACCTCACTCTCTCTTATATCGACATCCCTGGTGGGCTTCTACATTAGCATCCCATTAGTAGCCTAAGCCTGGTCTAATTTGGATCCAATCCTCATTAGGCTTCCAACCTCTAAAGTGTGTGACCCTATAGGTCCATACATGTATAGACATGACACGGGTACACTTACTCCGTCAATAGTTGGTAGCAGCCTCTAGCAAGACGTGCCAACTCCTAAACGCATATAAAGATCATTTAGACGAACTGTCACAAGGTTTAGTACATGTCTTTCCCTTTGCCCTATGATATTTGGTCTAGCTCCAAGCTGACCCCTCTTTCTCGATACTATGATTCGGAATCCCTTTACTAGGTTAACTCTTAATTGTATGTAGCACGGCCATGCATTTCTAGATCCGATAACTCGAGGGGCCCAGAGATATCTCTCTCAAGTAGACATGGGAAAATCCCATCTTGATGGACCAGTGCCTTGTAGCATGTATCAGGACAAACCCGAAAGCTACCTTTATAACTACCCAGTAACGAAGCAGTGTTTGATAGCCCCAAAGTAGGTCGATCAATATCTCAAGTACATGTGACAATCTCAGGTGTAAGTACAAAACGTACATGATGTGTAGAGAGTGATACAAGTATTATTGCTAGTCTCAAGTTGGGTCACTCCAACCCCATGTTCATAACATGTGTCCACATCATTGGTTTGACATCTCCATGTGTATGACTTGCAAAACATAGTCATCAACCAATCAATGTGCTAGTCTAATATTCACGTGTGTCCTCGCATGAACTCTGACTAGGGAGATAACCATATAAGTAAAGAGTTTCACAAACAATTCACATAATTGCCAATCAATACAAGTTTCCTCATATATGGATATTCAAGGAACATTATAATAACTCATGGATACACATGAAATATAATCATCTCTATGATTTCCTCTAGGGCATATTTCCTTCAATATCGTCCACCCGTACTAAGTGCCATTGTGACCGCCTCGTAAAATACTTTCTCCTGGCGAAGACAAGGGAGATATCCGACATTCACAACCACCAGAAACCACAAAAAACCACATCCGAAAGGGATCTGAAGGAGGAACTTTTCTGGGGAAAAAGCCTAGCTGCTTCAGAAATCATTGGAGGACAATGGATCATCCCCTTCATCATCAATCGCTGCATCTCCATTACCACCATTACCACCATCTTTCATCTATTAGATCTTGTTGTAATTCCAGATTCAATTATGGTTTGCATTAGATCTACCTCCATACTTTTATCCATTCATTTGATTATGATGATGTTGTTGATTGCTTCCATGAGTGAGTAGTGATCATTACCCTAGAACCATTATGATTTCGTAATAAAGATGATCTATTCTTGTGTCCATATGACTTGCCCATCTATGATATAATTATGATTTGTGTTTGATCTCTCTCTTTAGATGGTATGTGTAGTAGACCGCATATCATTTGCCCTCGGGACTAAAGGGAGGTTGAAATCCTTTGGACGTGTCTTGGAAGCGTACCCGGAATGGACCCATGACAGATTGGCGCCGGATCGTAACCTACACGGTCAAAGGAGGATTAAAGAGGGACTCCCTAAGCTAATTACGATATCCACGGGGAAACCCTTAATCACGGTGGTTTGTATGGGTGACTGCTCTCAGACATGAAGTGGTTATTTACAGGTGACCTCACACTTGGCTCAACAAAGTGGCTTCCTACGAGCCTTGTAGTGAACATCTTATTATGGAGCTCTCTCCACACATATCATGACACAAGGAGTATGCTATCTTGATTACATATAACAATAATATTATGCTAGTGGTGTATCCTACATCCCCGAGAACGTTTTAGGCCTATTGAGTTTGACCACGCTTTCATACAAACTTGTTACTTGTTTTATTTTACTTGTTTTAATTACTTTTCTACAAACAACCATAAACCTTTCAAACATCCTTTACTTGAGATCAAAGGCAGCTTATAAGTATCCTTTGGTAGAGAGTAACAAGGGGCATAAATACATTTACCAATAGCTCTATGAGGATTCGATATCTTTAATTCAAAACTAGCTACAATTGATCCCTACACTTGCAGTCATCAGTATGACAACTTAACATCGGTTGTAGCCAATCAAAAACCATAGTTTTAATCCTAACACCCTTAAAGATTGATTAAATTAACGTAAACAATATTTTCTTTGAATGTTATTCTTTTTGACACTTCAGACAAACACGCTCTACTAATTCTTTTGACTCTTACCATCTTAAAAGATAGACTTTCCTAATAATTACTTGATATCAGTTAGCCCTAATCATAATTTATTATTGTACTTCACTTTTACATCTTATGCATGAATATTAAGCTTCTTGTAAACATATTTGATTGCTGAATAAACTTAAAGACTAATCAAATATTAAAGAAACCACTTAAGTGTAACTCACTTACAAAAAGGGGAATTCACTTCAGGGAATTTATAAAATGCATAGCAGTACTTATGCATAATAGCATATTGCTTCTTTAAACATTAGTCCTTACCGGACCAATGACGTTGTTTTCAGATACTGGATCTTATATCGTCTCGAAGAGTGTGATTGCATAATCTTTTAATCATAAAGGCAAGTTCACACTTGCTCATGTCCTTTGATTATTTTCTATCAAGAATTTACAATCTATTATTGTTATCACCCGCATTTCAAAAAGGACAATAGAAAACACAATTTTCATGATTAATATGAATTATTGGTTACTCATCCAAGGTGATCAGCTAATTTATTATGACTGGCAATGGAATCACCATTGCACGGAAATGTACCATCTAGGATTTAACAACCCATGTCGCCAGTGATTCTAGCGCCAAATAGCTCGCATTAACCATGAGATATGGAATGGGACGGTGAATTTAGTTGTAACTTCTTCCTTTCGTGTGCCAATAGACGACCTTATCGTGAGGCTGTAGATTCCTTACAAGGATCCATCACATCCCTTAGTGCGCCACGATAATAGTGTCTAGACTATCTATGAGGGGCTGTCGGAGGTAGACCTACCATTTTAGTGGGGGTTTCTAGGGACATGATCTGCTTAGAGAGTCTTCAAGGGGCTACTAGATTTATATCTACATGTAAGGGGGTTAGAGGAGGTAGATCTGCTTGGAGGGTCGTGTTATCGCATGCAGTCATGGAGAGGAACAATGATTGGCTTGGATCATCTACTAGGACCCACACCTAAGGAAGTGTGGATGGGAAAGATTGCATGGTTGTGCAGTAAGGATTTTATCTCTTATGGGTAAAGCAACACATCTCTACAGAGTGTAATTGTGACATGTTACTCCTTGTTCCGGGAAGGATCTACGAACATGGCAAGAAAGGAACTCCATGAATTTATAGTAAACCTATGAAGGCTGATGGACATAGCTTTTGAGAATAAAAGCAATCTTTGAAGAAATGTTTACGAAAACCTGCATAGTCTATGATCTATGATCTATGGCTATAGATAGTGCATGGAACACCCCTTTTTAGTGAACTTGCTGAGTCGCTCGTACTCAACCGTACCTTCTTAATCATTGCTAGATCTCAGAGAAATCAATGATGAATTCAAGAGGAGAACTACTTTGACGAATTAAAGGCATCTAGTGGGGATCAATGAAGTCGATGACCACATCTGCGCAATAGAACAAAAGCTAAAGAGTAGAGTATAGATAAATCCCTAGATACCATAACCTAATTCTGTAGAGCATTTCTATAGTAGTAATCGCAAGCCATAGTCATAAGTTAATCATAGTACTATTTCTAGAATAGACCTTGAGTTGCTATTTCTGGATTCTTTTGTGTATTTTGTCCTCACTATTTTGAGGAATGTTCTTTGGATCTTATGTAAAGAGTTGATTTGTAACCTATGATCAAGTTTTGGACCCGCGATGTATCTGTTGTACCACTCTAAGGGATGTAATACTACTGAACGGTGTGTCATTGGTGTTATGTCAATGACTATAATGTACTACATCATGCAACGGTATGCCGGATCACCACATAAATCTAGCAATAACATAATGAAACAAAAGATGGTCAGTCGATTCTTTACTGCCAGAAAAAATAGTTGTCACTGCTCTCCCATCCTCTATGAAGTAACACATCTCTTACTGCCTCTAAAAGTAAGCCACCCTAAAGGGATTTTTACATACCATAATATTTTATAGGGACATGGTATTTGAAAAGATTTTAGAGCATCTCCACTCGCCCCCTATATGGCGTCCGGCGCTTGACCTTATGGGGGCCCACCGGTGTAGCTAATTCCTATCGGGCGGCACCGGTTCCCAGCCACAGCCCCCAAACGCCTCCCAAATGGATGGAAAAATTCAAACATGATAAAATATCGCCGATCACATAGTTTTTGCGCCTACAAACCTATCACATAGTCTCAATGATCACATCGTCACAAATTGCTGTAGATAAAGTCTAGTGAAACGGGGCACATGCCGGCCTCACGCGGCTACGGAAATCAAATAGCAATGACATCCGCCATGGTAGAAGACGTCTCCGAGGTAACCGACAATGGAGTAGTGGTGGAAATTGGGGCTAGGGTCAGTGCCACAGTCGCTGGTGGAGTAGTGGTGCTGGCTGATGATCCACAAGTATAGGGGGTGTATCGTAGTATTTTCGATAAGTAAGAGTGTCGAACCCAACGAGGAGAAGAAGGTGCTGGCTAGTGGTATGGATCAGGAATTATCTGCAAATACTTAGCAAACGGATTTTTAGGGGTTTTTGATAATGCAAGTAAAATAAAGTATGAGTAAACAAAATACAATAGGAATAAATGCAGCAAGTAGTCCAATCCTTTACTTAGCAAAGGACAAGCCGGTTGTATTACTTAAGATGACCAAACGTTCTCGAGGACACATGGGAAGATTGTCAAGTGCTTTCGCTTCATATAGTTGATTAATCTTCTTTAGCTTGCTAAGTGTTGTGTGGGTGAACCTGTGCTAATGTTCCGACCTTCCTAGGACTAATACATACTTGTGATTATACTTCTTGCAAACATCCGTAAGTACAAGAAAGTAATTAAGGTAGAAACCTAACCACAACTTTAAAATCTAAGACCCTTACGTCCCTTGTGCAATGGTTTCCTAACAGGAGTTCAGTTTTCTGTCACTCCGGAAACCCCTACGATTAGTAGCCAAATACACAATGCATTCCCCTAGGCCCATATAGGTGAAGTGTCATGTAGTCGACGTTCACATGACACCACTAGAATAAGTACACCACAACTTAAATATCAAACTATTGAATCTTTCTCAATACAACTCCACTACTAACAACATGAATTCTCCCATGTCCTCAAGAACAAAGCGAACTACTCACAAGACATCATATGGATCATGATCAGAGATGAAATAATGATGTATAACAATCTGAACATAAACAATAATTCAATGGTTCCACTCAATAGCATCAACTACAAAGAGTAATCAACACTAGGAAAGCTTCCCCTAAGAACTATGCAAGATTCAACCCAATTGTTACAGCGAGATGATGGTGGTGATGATGGTGCTGGTGATGATGATGGTGGTGATGATGATGATCCCGATGAAGTCCAGCTTGATGGTGGTGTTGATGGCGACGATCTCCCCTCTCCGGGAAGGAATTCCCTCGGCAGAAATCTGTCTGCTAGAGAGATCTTTCTCTCTCGGTGTTTTCCGCCCTGCAGAGGCAGCGGAATCTTTCTGTGGTCGCTCCTCGAGTATTAGGGTTTCGGGAGGATTATATACGCCAGAGAGGAGAGCCAGAGGTGGGCCATGGCGGGCACACCACCTGGTGACGTGGCCTAGGGTGGCCCGCGCTAGGGGGTGGTGTGGGGCCCCTGTGGCCCATCTCCACTTCTCCTTCTGGCTTCCTTCGTCTTCTGGAAAAATAGGATTTTCCGTATATTTTCTCGGATTTTCTGATCTTCGTGAATTTTGCCTCCAAACATCACCTTTTCCATCAGAATCCTGACTGCAGCGGTCCATGCTTAAAAAGTCATCAACCATGCAAAAACAGGTGAAATAACATAAGTATCATCCCTTAATATGAAATATATCAATGAATAATAGTAAATTATGATATAGAATAGTGATGCAAAATTGACGTATCAACTCCCCTCAAGCTTAGACTTCGCTTGTCCCCAAGCGAAACTGAGCTCAATAAACATGGCCTCGGGTTTATGGAGTGAAGAATCGATAAAAGAATACGGACAAGAAGCATCACATTCATCAATACATAGATCATAATAGAAGACAACTCACTATTATACAACTTAACTTGCAATAAGTAAAGGAAACACAATAAAGATACATAAAGTAAATCATAATTGGTAATGGCAAACTTAGCTCTTGGTCGAAGAATAGTTGATAATTTGCTGGAGTTCACAAATAACTGATTTTCAATGATAGCTTTGAAAGTAGTAGACACCAAGATAAGAGCAATGTGCAAACACAAGGAACATAAGAAACATGATTGAATAAATCATCATATGAATGAATGAAACATAACAACTCAAAATACTTGTTGAGATAGAAGGGAATAGGTTTACTGACTCAACTAAAAAGTAAAAGAAAGGCCCTTTGCAGAGGGAAGCAGAGATTTCAAGTTTCATAAAGAGCTTCCAAAAATTATGATACTTATTAGCTTTTAGCTCTCATTGCCCCTATCATAGGCATCTTTAGGTGATTAAGGTTAAAGTGATCAAATATGAGAATATGCTTGACAAGTTGTAAATTGAGAATCTCATGTCCCTTGAATATGAGGGCCGCTCCTCATGCTACTCAAGTTTAGTCACCAGTAAGTTCTTGTCATTGTAAGCACATGTGTATCATGGAGAACCGCCAACGGGTTACCCCTTGCCCGATGATACGTAAAAATCCCCATATCAAAATGACAAGGCAAGCAGACAACAAGCATCTCAGCAATCTTCTTATTTACCATGGGAATATGGTGCTTTTTCTCTCTTTCCTCTTTTCATAATATCTCTTTTTTTCTTTTTCTCTTTTTCTCAATCTCTATCTCTTTTTTATAAGAAGAATGCTTCATAGATGCTCGTTATGGTTATGCTGCAAGTTTCCACCATGACAACATGGATTATTCCAGCGGCCTAGGCGTTTCTCTAACACACATGCATAACTCCATGGACTTACAAGCTCTCCTTTCATTTCACACCGACGACATCCATAGACAAAAGACCATGATATCAACTAGGTACAAAGTACTAGTGCAATGCTGAAAGCGTTCCCCATGATAGCATGGTTCTGTTAATTCACAACTTACAAAGCGCAAGCATATACACAACATAGATGTGCACAATGGTTCAAGTTTATTAAATGCAAGAAAGTAAAGTGTGCCATCAAGTTCGTGAGAGCTTTAATCACTAATTTTCACATAAGAAGTTTAATTTGGAAAGTAGATAAAAACAAGAATTTACTTGGAATAGCAATAGTGCTAATAGGTAGGTATGGTGGACACAAATGGCAAATGTTTTGGTTTTAAAGGATTGGATGCACGAGAAGAATTCCCACTTAGTACAGGTTTTTGTCTAGCAAGGTTGGGTAGCAAGTATAAGAGTTGAAGGAAACAAACAAACATACAAGTGATAAAAACAAACATGCAATCTTCCTTGGAAGCACAAAATATCTTAACTAGCGAATACTAAACTTATGAGCAAATCAAGAAAGAAAGATGATGAAATTATTTTTCTTTAGAGTACTTTTATCTTTTCATTCAACTCTCAAAAATAGTGTTGCTACTGACCAAGCTGGGTTTGCCAAAACCAACTAAATTAACTCAATGATCCCAAAGTGATACCAATACTAACAACAAGATCAATCATATAACCACGAATTGAAAACTAATATAAGATATTCAAAAGAGTAAATGATAGAACTTCTCATTAATATTCCATAACGGAACTCACACCAAGGGATACATATCTAACGAGAGAGGGGACACTTCCATAATGCAAACCATCCTACATGATGACTTCTCTATTCATGATATGACTCTACTAAAAGGTAAAAAGGTAGAAGATAGTGATGTGATACCGCGGCACTCTCTCAAGCTTGGAACAAACCAAGGGGATGCCAAACCTGATGACGAATTACTCCTTTGGTGGTGGTAATATTTTCTTAGTTGACGTGAGGAAATCTTCCAGCATCTTGCGAAGCCTGTTATTCTGCCATTGAAGCATGTCCACCTTCCTCCTCAAGTCTCGGTACTTATCGCATAACTCATTAGTGACTCGCAGAGCTTCCGTTGATGCAGGGCAAGAGACTAAAGGTACCAGCCCCTGCTTGGGGTCTTGAGGATCCTCCTCCATAGGCTCCTTTCCCTTGTCCTTGGCGGAGACCATTGTGCTTCTTTAAGAATAGTTCCTGGAAGAAACAGCTCGAAACGAGAACACGACGAAAACATGATATACAAACCTCGGGAGATCCGGGGGATTATATATTACGAAGTTTCACTACAAAAGGAAGATATTGGGAGAAAACGGGTCGGAGATGGAGTCTGGAGTGGCCACACCACCTGGTGGCGCGGCCAAGGGTGGGCCCGCGCCACAGGGTGGTGTGAGCCACCCTGGCTCCGTTTCCATCCCTCTTTCGCTTCATAGCTTTCCTTATTGGATAAAAACTGCAAAAATATAATTGGACTGATCTTTCGCGGAACTTTTCTTATCAGAACTGTTACCTATTTGAAAACGGACTCTGCAGGTCTCTGAATTTGGTATTTAGTAGATTCTTCCGGAGTCACCACTTGAATAACACCAATATCTTCATCTTCATACACTTATTACTTGAGTCATAAAATCTTTCACTTCCTTATTACACCATTATCTCCACTACCCGGGAATTTCTTTCACACAAAACTTCACACTGTTTTCATTAGTAACATTAGTATAAGTGAAGTGATAAAACCTTTTGAGTCCAATTTCGACTAAAAACCATCAAACCATAAGCTACTGTAGCAACTCCTTCTAAAAACCCAAAAAGAATTCAAAAAGGAAATCGATTAAAGAAGCAAATGCAAGAGTGGCAAAATCTGTCAAAACAGACCAGCAGGTAAAGATCATTTTTTTTGAAAATCTTCTGTTGCTCAAATCAAAAAGTTCAAAACTAAGAAAAATTAACTAACAACCTGGGGCAGAGGCACAAAACATTACAGCTCAATCCGACAGACAGAGATCTCTCACGATTTTTTACGGTGAAGAACAAAAATCTGTTCCGGGACAACGACTTCCCCAAATCTTACTTCTCTCTCATTAGAGGTTGATCTTGACACATAAACCAAACAAAAAGGATAAGGAGAGGTTATTACCAAAGTAATAACTTCCAAGACTCAAAGAAACAAAAACAAACTAAAAGCAGAAATAAACTGGGTTGTCTCCCAAAAAGCTCTTTCTTTATAGCCATTAAGATGGGCATGATAATTTTGATGATGCTCACATAAGAATATGAATTGAAGTGAAAGAGAGCTTTAAGAAGCAAAAATACACACATTTAAGTCTACGCCACTTCCTATGCAGGGGAATTTTGTAAACAAACAAGTTGTTGAAACCAGAGGCTACTTGCATAAGAAGGCAAAAGAAGTGCAACATAAAAACTTTCATCATAAAACGAGGAAACTTGATATTATTGAGATGCATAAGAACACTTTTCCCTCTCTCATAGTAACTTTCAGTATCATGCATAAACTTAACAATATAACTATCACAAGGACCATCGTAACAATGATCACTTATTCTAACAGAAAACACAGGAATACTAGCTCTCATGACACTACTTTGTGAAACAATATTAGAGGTATCCTTACAAAGGATAGTGTGTCCCTCTTCTACATATTTAGTGACAAAGTCTTTCACATTTTCTATTATAGGTTCATCATCCATTTGCTTATCAGGTTCAACAGCTTTATTTGTACTTTCATTAACCATACTAGCTATCATAGAATGTTCCTTTATCTTAACTGGGAAAGGTATTTTCTCAATATAAGGTTTAGGTAAAACATGATTAGCAGTATAAACTTTAGTATTTCTTGCAGGAACACTCTTAGCAACATCTTTATAAGGTTCATGATACTTATTCCACTTCTTTTTAGGCACTTCAATATAAGAAGCAAAAGCCTTAAAATAAGAAGCAATAGCTTGAGAGTCTAGACCATAAGCATTTTTAATATTTTGAAAGTCATCAGTTCCCATAAAAGATTCAATGCATTCATAATCATAATTTATACCTGACTTTCTACCTTTGTCATTCTTCCAAGCTTCAGCATTGTCTTGAATAAGGGTCCAGAAGATCCCATTTAGCTTCTTCTTCCATGCGAGTGAATGATCCGGCACAAGAAGCATCCAATAAATCCTTATCATGAAGAGAAAGCCTTGTATAAAAGTTATTGATAATAATATTGTTGGGGAGCTCATGAATGGGACATTTGAGCATTAGTAACTTCAATCTCCCCCAAGCTTGAGCTGTACTCTCTCCATCAAGAGGCCAAAAGTTGTATATTTGATTCTGATCTTTATGAATCTCACTTGGAGGATAAAACTTTCAAAAAAATAGAGGTACTATTTCCTCCCATCCAAGAGCTTGACCATTCTTCAGAAGCTTATACCATTCCTCAGCTCTTCCTTTCAGCGATAATGAGAATAACGTCTTCTTAACTTGATATGTAGTAATACCTGCACACTTGAACAACCCGCATAATTCGTGTATAAAGAGCAAATGATCACCGGGATGGATAGTTCCATCCCCAACATAGTAATTATCCATAACACGATCAATAATTCTTGTAGGTATTTTAAAAGTATCATTCTCAGCAGGTGGTGGTTCATCTACTAGCTTAGCAGTGGTAGTAGCATTACCAAATAAGAAACTCAGTGAATTATCCATAACGAAAATAAAGCAACTAATAGAAATAAACAATATTAAAGTAGAAGTTTCCTTTACCAGTTCCACTCTCCAATGGCACTTCACTCCTCGGCAATGGTGCCAGAAAATAGTCTTGATGACCCACAAGTATAGGGAGTGTATCGCAGTATTTTTGATAAGTAAGAGTGTCGAACCCAAAGAGGAGCAGAAGGTGCTGGCTAGTGATATGGATCAGGAATTCTCTGCAAATACTTAACAAACGGATTTTTAGGGGTTTTGATAATGCAAGTAAAATAAAGTACGAGTAAACAAAAGACAATAGGAATAAATGCAGCAAGTGGCCCAATCCTTTATTCAGCAAAGGACAAGTCGGTTGTATTACTTAAGATGACCAAACGTTCTCGATGACACATGGGAAGACTGTCAAGTACTTTCGCTTCATATAGTTGATTAATCTTCTTTAGCTTGCTAAGTGTTGTGTGGGTGAACCTGTGCTAATGTACCGACCTTCCTAGGACTAATACATACTTGTGATTATACCCCTTGCAAACATCCGTAAGTACAAGACAGTAATTAAGGTAGAAACCTAACCATAACTTTAAACTCTAAGACCCTTACGTCCCTTCTGCAATGGTTTCCTAACGGGGGTTCAGTTTTCTGTCACTCCGGCAACCCCTACGATTAGTACCCAAATACACAACCCCTAGGCCCATATAGGTGAAGTGTCATGTAGTCGAAGTTCACATGACACCACTAGAAGAAGTACACCACAACTTAAATATAAAACTATTGAATCTTTCTCAACACAACTCCACTACTAACAATATGAATTCTCCCATGTCCTCAAGAACAAATCGAACTACTCACAAGAAATCATATGGATCATGATCAGAGATGAAATAATGATGTATAACAATCTGAACATAAACAATAATTCAATGGTTCCACTCAATAGCATCAACTACAAAGAGTAATCAACACCAGGAAAGTTTCCTCTAAGAACTATGCAAGATTCAACCCAATTGTTACAGGGAGATGATGGTGATGATGATGGTGCTGGTGATGATGATGGTGGTGGTGATGATGATGATCCCGATGAAGTCCAGTTTGATGGTGGTGTTGATGGCGACAATCTCCCCTCTCCGGGAAGGAATTCCCCTAGCAAAAATCTGTCTGCTAGAGTGATCTTTCTCTCTCGGTGTTTTCCACCCCGCAGAGGCGGCGGAATCTTTCTATGGTTGCTTCTCGAGTATTAGGATTTCGGGAGGATTATATACGCCAGAGAGGAGAGCCAGAGGTGGGCCAGGGCGGCCACACCAACTGGTGGCGCGGCCTAGGGTGGCCTGCGCCAGGGGATGGTGTGGGCCCCCTGTGGCCCATCTCCACTCCTCCTTCTAGCTTCCTTCGTCTTCTGGAAAAATAGGATTTTCCTTATATTTTCCGGATTTTCTGATCTTCGCGAATTTTGCCTCCAAACAGCACCTTTTCCATCAGAATCCTGACTACAGTTGTCCATGCTCCAAAAGTCATCAACCATACAAAAACAGGTGAAATAACATAAGTATCATCCCTTAATATGAAATATATCAATGAATAACAGTAAATTATGATATAGAATAGTGATGCAAAATGGACGTATCACTGGCCTGGGTGGCGATTGGGGTCGGGGTCAGCATCATAATGACCGGTGGAGTCGGGGTGCTAGCCTGCATGGTGATCGGGGTCGAGGTCACTGTCACCCGGATCTTGGACAAAATCATGATGAGTTGATCAACATACCACTCCCTCACCTCATCGTCCACACCCATGGTGTCGACCATCAAGATCGCCAAGTCCTCCCTCCTCATCTTTGCCGCCATGTTGTCCTTGATGTCTTGCCTCTCGGTGACCGACGGCGACGGTGAAGGGACGCTGCTTTGGCTCCCTCACATGCCAGCCAAGTAATGGCCAACTCTAGGAGACGGTGCCACCATCCCCGACATGGATGCAACCCACTACCCCACCAGAGCGGCCGTGTGAGCCTGCACCTCCTCCTGCTATTGCAACTTCACCTTCTCCTCCCTCTCTCGGCGATCAGTGTTCTCCACCTTCCCGCGCTGGATATCGAAAGCCAATTCGGCATTGGACATCCCATCCGGCCGCTCCTTCTCAGCCTTTCACTTCCTCGCTGGTGGCGGTGTGGCCACTAACGCACAAGGAGCTTCATACGTCTTCGGCTATATGGCGATGGTGGATCTCGTCTGCTAGGGGAAATGGCTGAGTGGGTGGTGAGGAGGGGGAAAGGGTTGATGTGGAGGGAAAAAGGGAGGGAAGCTAATTTTTTGGAGGAAAAGGTTGATGTGCCACCGACAAGGGTGGCCCACCCACTTTTCTAGTGCCCCCGCTAGTCCCCCCTTGGGTTGGACTTGGCCTGGGGTCTAGGTGTGGCGGATGATTTGTTGGGCCGCACCGGCGCCAAATCCATTTTGGGGGAGGCGATTGGGTAGGTTTTTGTGCGCCGACGCCCCATAGCCCACTTAGGGGGCCTTTAGGAGGGGGTGAGGGGTGTGGAGATGCTCTTATAGATCTGACATTAAACATACCAAAGGAAGTAAGAACCCATCAACATTTATCTTCTTCCTCATGTAGCCTTAGTGTAGAACAAAGATTATTTAACTCATCCCACATTATAGCTAACCTAAAACTTAAACACTATATGGCAACCTACCGAAAAAAACTTTAACAACAATAATATTTTTGCTCAAAGAGGAATGAAATAAAAGTAAAATGCACCCGCGGTACACCAACTTGCCAAAAAGGAGCACTTTAGTCACGAAGTTGCATTTTGCGTAATTTGGATCATCAAATTGCCACTTATGTGCGCCCGTGGTCATTTCGTCAGTATCTCCATTAAATCTAACAGTAGCCAACATTTTTTCTACAAAATATTCCTAAACTTTGTTTCTTCTCATTCTTATTAGGTTCCTTTAGCATGACATTGTGGCATCGGTAGCGTCCTGGGCAACCCATGTGAGTAGGCATAGTTCGGGAGCTCCGGAATCTCACCACCTCGTAATCGTGCAACCTCAATGGAGAGATGTCGTAGGCTAATTCGTGTATATAAGCTTGCTTATCGCTTCACATATGTATTGTAGTAGGTGTGTATCGCTTTATTTCTTCTTTCTCGGTAGGTTATAGATTACAGGGATATGCAGCACTACAACATGCTATTTCTCCTCTCCTCCCCCAAGGTATCCCTTGAGAGTCAGCTCTCGTCCATCTCTGCTGCCCCTCTCCTCTATCCCCTCCGGTGGCCATGGCGGCCGACGTGGAGATGTAGTAGGTGGTTGTCCTATCCTATTCTTAGTAGTAGTAGGTTTAGTTCTTGCTCATTGTGCCCTTATGCCGTTTGAGGGTAGGGTGGAGATCGCCGGCCTCTAGATCCTCCATGCACTGGCCTTGATCTACTCGGCCACACATTGCCGGTGGCAGGCGGTGGTGCCTGTGGAGCAGCTCGGGCTTTGCATCCCTCCAAATAAGGATGGCCAGTGGAGCTTCGAGTTGGGTGTCTTTGGCCGTGTCCAGCACAGGGTGGCTACCTCCAACATCGCGGCTGTGCTCTCGTGGAGAGAGCCGATGGCGGGGATGGAGAGGAAGGCTCTCGGCTCCTTCAATAAAGGACTTGTGCTCGACCTTCTCTGGATTTGTAGGTCTGTGCTCGATCTTCTTCCTCTGGATGGTCATGGTGGCGCGGTGGAGGGTGGAAGAGGCACCGCGATGGGCAGATGCAGAGGGGCTCTGGAAATCAACACTGCCAGTGTTCGTGCTTCCAAGCGACGGCAGGTGAGCCGAATTTATCCTTGGCCAAAGTGGCCACACCTTGCAACCTCCATGGCGGAGGCCTCTTGTGGAACCAACCGCTAGAGCTCGGCGCCACTTTGTACCCAAGTGGTTCATCCCCGGGAGCGTCTTGGCAACCGACGGCGTGTGTTTCTGCTGGGAATATGCCCCCCTTGAGCAGTGTCACGGACCTCAGCGTTGTATTGACGTCACGGGCGATCAGCGGAGAAGAAGCTCTAGGACTTGATCGCCTTTTCTATTTTTTTCCTAGGGTTCTATTTGCAAAGTTTGAGCCCCTTTCTCATATTTTAGATTTGTGAAGACAGTGGACGCTTATAGGGGCTAGACACAATTTGTACCCGCCAGGCTTATTATTGTAGCTTCTACACCCTTCGGGGTGGTTCCCTTGTTAAAAAAACAAATACAGGGATATGCTAAACTAGGAAAACTAGCGGCCACGAGTGAACCTGATCCTCGACAATGTTGTCCTGGATGTGCGCGCAGAGGTGGTTGTCGAGCAGGATATTGGGCGACTTGATGCAGCCTGCACATACCATGGTACCGACCAGCCCAATGGCATTGCTCTCCTCTCTCGAGCTCCAAAATCAGAACATACTAGGTGGACATACACGCTTCGCCGCATCGTCTACAGTCTATTTGTCAGAGCATGGTAGATGTGTTGTATTCACCGCTAGTAACACAATTTTCTTTGTTTGTGTTACCATAAATTAAATATATGAGCATGTGTTGGGTTGAGTGTTTTAATTGGTAGATAAATTGTCATTTACGACATGTCAGAGATCTGACCTTAGACACAAGAAGCGGGCCATTATTTCATATTGATAAGCAATATAGGGCTACCAGTATTTCATTAAGTAAACAAAAAGGTACATCGAGCAAACTTCAAACAAAAATATATCGAGCAGTGGATCAAGGTAAAAAACTGATGATGTCAAAACGAGCTAACTTATGAAGGTCACACGGTAACCTTGGTTGACTGCCTCAAAATCGATGCTTGCAACTATTTGGATTGCAGATATCTAAGGGAACACACAAATTTGTATTCAATACTTATAAATGGTGGGATTATTAAATGTTTAGTTTAGTCAATATAGACAACCAGATTATATATATACTAATTCTATGCATGAGTTATACTTGATATATTCCAAATTATTCACTGGTTCAATAAAATTTAAAAGAGAAGGTATGGTTGGAAGTTTCCACGAATGTTTACATAAAGCAAGATCTAATATGTAATCTAGTTTGACAATTTTTGTACATCAAAATGAAAATAGATGTTATGACATTTTTTTGGAACCACTTAGTCGATGAAATCCGCTTGTTCATTCATCATAGAGCATGCTGCAAGTCAAGGGCACTGGAATTTTTGTTAACTCGTGTAGAAATTGTAGAACAACGTAGAACATGTATCAATTTATACAAGCATCCTTTCAAAAAACAAATATACAAGCATCTATGTATTCTCGAGATATGCTAGTCTGTTCAAAAGAAAATTCAGTTGTAGAGCCTAAGAGGGGCCAAAATCAGCTTAATCTGCTTTATTTCAGGAATACATACATGTTAATTGTTATAGTGACATGAAACGTGACCGTTTCTCGCCTGTTAGCGCTCCATGCTTTGCGTTCAACGATTCTTTTGTTCGGTTACTATATATTTCGGGTTCTGGCCAATCTTTCTACGTCGTGTCATCGCATGCCTCACGATCCTTCTCCTTTTTAATTCCCTTTTCTCCACCATCCGTCACTTATTTTTCCAGTCAAAGCGGTGAGGATGATGCGACATCTTTGTGTAGTGCCGCATAGGAGCGTCTCTACCTGTGTCGCCCCGCTCTATCACCTCCATCGTCCCACACAATCACCTCCTCCTTATCTTTCTCACCACCGACATAGCGTGGCGACCGACGGGTGCGCGAGGTCAGGGGCAATGTTGAATCGGTACTGGGCAGGTTTGAGGCAGGGAAGCAGAGGCGGCCGACGCTGGATTCAGGAGCTGGACGGGAGGCAGTGGCATCGTGAGTGGATGGGGTGGAGGGAGCGGAGGTGAGGAGATCTCGAGAGCGGAGGGGCATTCTCCTTTTCAATTCCTTTTTTCCGCCATCAATCCCTGATTTGTCCAGTCAAAGCGGTGATGATGATGTGACATCTTCACGTAGTCCCGCATAGGAACATCTCTACCGTGCCGCCCCTCTCTCACCCCCCACTGTCCCACACACTCACATCCTCCTTATCTTTCTCACCACCGACATAGCGTCGCGACCGACGGGTGCGCGAGGTCAGGGGCAATGTTGAATCGGTACTGGGTAAGTTTGAGGTGGGGAAGCAGAGGCGGCCGACACTGGATTCAGGAGCTGGACGGGAGGCGGTGGCATCGTGAGTGGATGGGGTGGAGGGAGCGAAGGTGAGAAGGAGATCTCGTGAGCGGAGGGGCATTCTCCTTTTCAATTCCTTTTTTCCGCCATCCATCCCTGATTTGTCCAGTCAAAGCGGTGATGATGATGTGACATCTTCACGTAGTCCCGCATAGGAACATCTCTACCCGCGCCGCCCCCTCTCTCACCCCCACCGTCCCACGCGCTCACCTCCTCCTTATCTTCCTCACCATCTGCAAATCGTAGCGGCAGACGGGTGCGTGAGGTCGAGGGCGATGTTGAATCGGTACTTGGTAGGTTCGAGGCGGGGAAGCAGAGGCGACCGATGCTGGATGCAGGAGATGGACGGGAGGCAGTAGCCTCGTGAGTGGAGGGGGCAGAGGGAACGGAGGTGAGAGGTGAGCTCGGGAGAGGAGGGGGCGGCGTAGGTTACTGTGGAGATGGAGGAGGGGCTGGGATGGACGGGAGCTCGGGTGGAGGGGAATGAGATCGAGATGGGTGGGGTGGGGGTGGGGATGAGAGGGACTAGCTCGTAAGAGTTCGGTCAACACCTGAAACTGCACGATTGAGATGACTCAGAGTGGAGATCAAACGGCCAGAAACGCGCGCGCGGGCAGATGACTCGCTTTTTCTCAGGATTAAGCTATAGTATAATATCAAAAAAATTGGAAGAAGGACCAATGATTTGGAATAAATAAAAGTTTGTGGGGGCATTTTGCAAAAAAGAAGACGACCTGGTGTAGGCGCCGTCACAGAGTTCGTGACCTGAATTTGGCAAAATGCAACTTTGTGACTAAAATGATCCTGCTGGGCAAGTTTGTGTACCGCGGGTGCTTTTTACTCATGAAATAATCTAGGGTGTTCCTTGTCTACAGTTTTGTCGACAGTCCATAAATCTTCCTATCCTATTGTCGGGAGTATCATTTTTCCAGAGTTTTAGCGTAGTAGTTGCATTGGTAGTTATGCTTCCCGGAAAAAGAAGAATTGGTAGTTATGCGAAAAGGCGCCAATGTATTTGTGAAGTAAGGTTTAAGTAGGATACCAACTAGGTCTCACTTCTTGTTCATTCTATATTTTTTAATTTAAAATTTAGATCAATTTTTACACTAGACATAAAAATGACCTAGCAATGGGACCATGACAGATCTCACTTGCATCTCTATTCAAGAGGTATGATCGGTCAGACGGACACGGGAGATCCGTTTTTCTTTCGAATGGATCTCGGCATCTACCGATGCTGCACTGCGCGTACTTTTTGCGGTGCTCTCGCCAGTAGTCAAAGCCGCAGCTTTTCATCCTCTGGACCGTGCCCTGCTATGGATGACGATGATCGATGGGCGCAGGCGCACGGCCGGGCCAGGTCGTTCGACTCCTCTTGGGACTTGGAGATGAATGTGCCGCTGCAGAAGAAGCCGCAGACGCGCCATGTCCTGACGCGTCACGGATCCCGCTTCGAACTGAACCGAACTGGGGACTCCTGCTCCCACTCCCACGACACGGGCGCGGTCATATGCCTCACTCACCTGCCGCGCGCGGCGTAGCTTTTCCACGTGAAACCACGCAGATACGGGGGAAAGTCCCGTGTGGTTTTCACGATTGCTGCCGTGCTCGATCGCCGCTCTGTGTTCGCCGGCAGCGATCGAATCCATTGCGCCGGTGAAAGGATGTGTCCGTTCGGTGCACCACGCGATGTGGTTGAGATGTCACGCGTGGAGAAGCTGTCTCGGAAGAGAATCGAATTGAACCAATAAGCGGACATTCAGGAATAGAGATTTAGTGCACATGGACACAAGTGATCCCGGTTTGTTGAAAAAAAAAATCATATTTATGAGTTTCGAATTTCTTTTAAATAATTTAGGATATGTTCAAAAATGTATACCATAGACGTGCAAAATCTCAATTCAAAATAATGTGTATTTTGAGCTACACAAAAATAATAAAATTGTAGGTATGAGCAAATAGTGATTTCAAATCAAAAAACAATTAATTTTTGCCAGGTCAATGAATATTCTTCAAACTGATGAACAATTTTTGAAATTACATAACATATTTTTCAGACCCATGAGAATCTTTAAGACCGATGACCATTTTTTTTATCAACCCCATATAATCTTAAAGTAACATTTTTTCAAATCCGTGAATATTTTTGAATTTACATGAACATCTTTTTGCAGACACACGAGAATTTTTTCTTACCGATGAGCATTTTTCAAAATTACGTGAACATCTTTTTTGAGCCAAGTGAAATTTTATCGAGCGATGAACATTTTAATAGTACGTGTATATTATTTTGTACTAATAATTTTATTCTTAGATGTGAACGTTATTCATGTTCTCAAATATAATATTTTGACTAATTATTAAGAAATTAATATGATATATTTATTCTTATTATCCAATCTATTTTGTGAAAGAAATACAAAAAATAACATCATAACTGACACCACCATCCACGAAGCGAGGAACACCCATTTAATTTTTGAACATGCCTTATCTACAAACATATGCTAGGAACAAGCATGTAGAGGGACCCATTCAACAAAACAACAACCTCTCAAAAAACCAGCGGGGCAACCACGAGCCTTCAATTCAAGGGAGCTTAGAACTCTTTAGAGAGCGTCTCTCTAGGGCCTGTTTGATTCGTAGGATAGAAAAACATAGGAATAGAAAAGCATAAGATTGCAATATCATGCCCACTTCAATCATATATGAACTATATGCAACAAAATGTTTATTTGATTCCATCAAAGGGAAAGCAAATGATTCTAAGAAAGAGGCTTGATGTTAGATTTCCTATACAATCTAGTGGAAAGGATTTTCTATGAAAATTTTCTATACGATTCAATCTTACAAATCAAACAACCATCATAGAAAAATTTCTTATAGAATTTAATCTTATAAATTTCCCATATAAATCCTTTGAATCAAACATGCCCTAAGTAAAATATGCATACGAATATCTAAATGTAGAGTTGTGCGTACCGAGATGGTCGGTGGTGCTAGACGTACTCGTGTGTTCACGAGTTGTTGAACCTTCCATTGCAAACACGACCTAACCTTGTAGACTAACCTTGTAGGCAGAGAAATCATGCGTGCATACGTGTATAAGTGCAACCACCCAACCTAAGTAGCAGCAGACCGCATCTTCGTTCTTTGACAGTGGAAAATGGTCTAAATTCATATGTGCCTAGTTAAGTGTTTAGACTAGATGCATACGTATCTAGACAAGTTTAAATCAATTAATTTAAGTCGGAGGGAGTAGTATTTAATTGAACTCCAGGTGCAAATTAGAGTTCCAAAGGACAGAGCTAGCAAAATCAGTGCTTCGCTGCGTACATTAAGAGGGGTCTAAAGAATTTTTTTAACACAAAAGGCCTCGAAGGGCCTAGAAACTACCATTAGTCAAGCGGTGCATACAAAATTACATGAGGGGCCTAAATAAAATAAAAAAAACACAACAGTCCTCCACTTTTAAAAACATGACACTAGAACAACTTCTAGAAACACAACCGAGTCCATCATCTTCATCGTTGCATCCAGTTGGTCTCGAGGTCGAGGCACCAGCGCCACCGCCAAGAACATAACCACTTGGGCAACACCGGTGTGGAATCCTAGACTGAGATCGAAGATCCTCCAACAAAGGAGGAAGAAAACACTTGGGAAGATCTTGCGGCCGAGCATGGATGGGCACCGATAGCCATTAATAACAATGACCCAAACTTGTCGTCGTCGAGGAACTCCGCCAGTCGATGTTGCAGCTTCTGGGGTGCACAGTGTAACACCCACGGGATTAAGGCTAGACAAATCCCAGACCTTCGTGTGATATAAGCCTAACCTAAATCTCAGAAGCGTACAGAGAAAGAATCGATAAACATTACAGTGACCCTACGACACAAAAGTTATTACAACAAGCTCATAATTGAGCAAAGAACCAAAATTATTACAAGCAGAGGTCACTAACCACAAACATCAAACAACGGAAGGCAAATTATGCTATTAAGTATAGAAAACTTAATAAATGGCCTAAGAGGCCTGAAGCATAACGATGCCGTCCCAATCCATATATTCCAGGCTGCCGACCGGGAACCCCAAGCTACTCGTCGATGTCGATGCTGTAACAAACTCATCTTCTATGGGAACACTTACCTGCTGCAAAAGTATCAACAAAACAAGCCTGAGTACAGGGTGTACTCCGCAAGACTTATGGCTGGTGAGGTTATTTTGCATAAAGCTAACTTTCTTTATAAAAGGGAGAGGAGCAGCTCGACTAAGAGAACCTTTTAAAAGGGGATAAGAAAACGATATTACTAGCTTTGATCTTCTTTTGATATCCACCGAATCTTTATCACCTGCACCTACCAACTAGGATCACACCCTCGATCCCTGAGGAAGCATCCTTAAGCACATCTCACTTCTCTTGTCAACTTTTACCATTAGGTTATAGTTCTCTATGATCATCACGTCCGTTCCCAAGTCGTCCGTAACCGTGGACACGGCTTTTGGAAAAGATTAATAATCCTGCAGGGGTGCACAACTTTACCCACACGTACCAACTAATTCTTAGTGCCAGTTAACATTAGCCCTCTTCCTTGGAAGGCCGGCAGAGAGTCGTTGACCACGACCTTTACCTTGCTTTCGCCGAGACCATGAGTCACACCCTAAGGAGATGCCGCCGTAACGGGTCAAGTCCCAAAGCCAGTCCCTAGAGATGTGTGCGGGGAACAAGATTACGGAGGCCGTGCCTCTCCTATTCCGGCCACGCTTCCCTACCTGTATGAATGCACCTCCTCCACCACCTTCGAGAACAACCAGAATGCATATGTTGAATGGAACGTCCGAACTATGTGACTCATGGAATCAACTAGGCAAGTTAGTTGGTCGAGGGGGTTTCCAGGCCCCCATGTGGTTGTACGCTCATCTTGGTTCAAGAGGCAAGAACTCAGATCCTAGTGGTGGCAAGTATGGGACTGCAAAAACCACAACCCACCGTGGCCTCCCATACAAGCCTTAGCATGTGTAACTTTCATCTCTGATCATACCACGTCATCCTGTCCAACTAGGTTCATTCGTAGCTCTGATTCATCAATCGAATGGATCAGCGGTAACACCTAAGCATGGATAAGCACAACATATATAAATAGCTCTAGCGAAGCGCATAAGCCAAACCCTAGTTATGCTAGGAGCAATGGATCAGGGAATATAGGCTACAAAGGTAACATGCATCAGATAGGATTATTGTACCTATCGATAAAAGACTTTGGAATTCGTATGCACATGGCAAGAATGAAATACTTTGAAAGCATAGGATTTTATCATGTGTGGGGTTATGCTTGCCTTTGCCTGTTGATACCCAACTAAGTAGATTTTTAGGTTCATCTGCTTGGCATCATTCTTCGTTATCCTTCGATGGTGTTAATCTCGATCTTCAATCTTGGACTCAATATTGTTGCTCACATCAATTCCGAGGTCTACCGAGAAGAAGCAGAAATACCGGAAAGGAAAGCAACAATCAACACATGGCATCGATGCAATGCTCAATCAAGAATGATGATATGACAAGTTAAATTGTATTGAAATTTAACCCTATAGCATGCTTGGCAATTTAAAGGGGATCTGAAGGGTCCAAACCCTAATTCGGAGAAACCCCGAATGCATATGAGAGGGGTTATTTTGTTCTTCTAATTAAACTTGTTATTTAATTTGCTTAACAATGCATGATTATGAGTCTATTGTGTAGATCTCATTTTTCTGAACATTTTGATATATTATACATATTTTTCTGACTTAAAATGAATTAGTTATGATTTTCCTAATTTTAATCCATTTTTAAATCATTATTAAAACAATTAAACATTTTTGGATTATATTAAATTATTTACAACCTGGACCCACATGTCATATATTTAATCATTTCCAAAAACATTTCCAAAAATATTAAAATCCTGACAGCTGGGGCCCACAAAGTTATTTATATATTCAGAATAATTATATAAAACATTTACAAAAATAGAAAAGGGAATATTTACGTAAGCATGACGTCATCCAGAGCTTGATCCCCAGATCGATGCTCGATCCGTCGATCGGGAGCGTGCGAGCGAGCAAGAGGGGCCACGTTCGACGCAGCTCTTCGCGCTGAGCCGTATACTGGTGGCACCGCTTGCAAATGGCCACCAGAGATGGCAACGCGATGACGGATAGCAGCGCCGACGGCAGGTGCACGGCGGGGTGAGCTACAGAGCAGTAGGGAGACGATGGGGAGGCTCCAGGGAACCGCTAGCTTACCACAGTGCTCGAAATGGGGTCGTGGGGGCAAGGCGAAGCTCGGGGCGGCGGCAATCGAAAACGACGGCGGCAGCCAGAGCTAGGGAAGGACATGTCGATTAGGGCTCCAGGGGCTTCTAGGGCTCGCGCTAGATGGGGCAAACGGAAGAGGAGGTCAAGGCGGTCATAGTGGCGTGCTAAACGGAACTCGGGGCGGCAAGGACTAGCGGGACGCCGACGAGGTCTAGGCCTAGGGTTCGTCGGCCAGAGGAGAAATGGGGAAGGGGAAGAAGATAGTGTTCATCTGGCGGCGGGATGGGTACTTGTAGACACAGTCTAGGACGGTAGCGCGCATCTCCTCGTGGCGAGCATCGCGGCGAGGCGGGGATAGCACTGGCATCGACACGCAGCTGCTCCTCGTCGATGTCCTTCTGTCGAGAGGAAGAAGAAAAGGAAAAGAAGAGCGAAGAGGTACGGGCCGGTAGCAGGCCGCGAATGGGCTAACTGGGTTGCAGGGTTCTGCAGTGCGCAGGAGAGAGAGGAAGGAGCCAGCTGGGCTGCGGGCTGCTGCAGCGGCAGATAGAGAGAGGGAAAGAGATGGGCTGCTGGTGTATTTTTTTAGCAGAAACCTTTTCAATTTAGCTTTCTCTCTTTTCTCTTTGTATTTGAATTTCCAAATGTCTTTGGATCTATTTGAAAATACCAGAGGGTTTGTGAAAGTGTTAAAATACTTGTGGGGCCCTATTAATCCATTTAGGTTCCACATGTTTTGATAATTTTCTAAATACAAAACCATGTTGAAGGTTTACAAAAGGGGACAAAAATAGGGTTTTGTGATTATTTCTTTCATGAATTTTTCTTCAGCATATATGATGATGCTCATGAATGCACAAACAAATCCTAATTAATATTTGTAAAACTAGGGGTGTTATAGTTCTATCCCCCTTAACAGAATCTCGTCCCAAGATTCCTAGGTAGGAAGATAGAAGGAACATGGTTATACTAGACTTCGGCGATCTCTTCGAAGAGGTTGATCCATGCCACCATTATTGAATGTATGAAGCGCTTCATTTTCTTCGAGGTAGATGCACACACTAAAGAGGAGAGGGAAAGACACATAACAACAAACAGAGTATCTCATGGTCAACTCATAGATAGATGTTTCATAACATCTCTGGAGCCAATGAGCATGAAACACGTCAAGGTAAGGAGGAAACAAAAGGAAGAGGTTTCAAGTTGTTAGATAGCTGG
The DNA here is from genome assembly GCA_910589775.1 of Avena eriantha. Taxonomy (NCBI): domain Eukaryota; kingdom Viridiplantae; phylum Streptophyta; class Magnoliopsida; order Poales; family Poaceae; genus Avena; species Avena eriantha. The sequence continues at coordinate 267,301,486 of OU342740.1, read as the reverse complement.
TCTTCATAAGGATTGAGACCATGGACTACAGTGTCAAGCTCCAAAAGATAAGCTAGGTTGCGGAACCCATGCATTGGTAAGTTATCATAAGATAATTTCCCCTACATGAATTGATTACAACGGAACACAAATGTATCCTTATTGTTGGGAGACATTTAAGAAGACATTGAAGTTTGTAGAACTTCTTCTCTTCCATGACAACTCAGTTAATGGCTTAGCGTGCTTAAAGAATATTCTCGAGATCGGTGGGTATCAACCTACCATATCAAGAACACTTCGCACATGCTTGACTGACTTGAAACAATTCCTGAGGAAACAAAGATAACTCTTCTCGAATCCACGACGACATCTTTCAACAATTACACGTGAACCGGAGAAGGTCACGTATAACATCTAGAACACATGTTTCGAGATAACTCGAAGAAGGTTCTCAAAAGTTTCCAACATTAATGTCAACTGTTCCATATGAATCTAGTATAGCATGGAGAAGATAAGGATGTCATTGATGGGCTCAATAACAAACTTAAGAACATACTCCAAGAATATGGACTCATATATTGTATGAACAAAACATAGACATTGGTCAGACCAAAGAACATGAAGATATACCGAGGCGAAACATCACGAGTAAATACATCATCAGGATATTCCCCGGGACTAAGTTTGATTTGACGATAGCCCGAATCAAATCAAAAGCAGGGAATGATAACATTTCCACGAAGGAAACACTATTTTTCTTCAGCACACATAAAACTAGACATCCCATTAGAAGGAACTATGTTGGATAGAGCTTTTGTCTTACAACTCTCCAAGTTTTTGTTTAAGCTCAAACAACTAGTTCAGGGTTATCCAGTACATATTCTTGGAGAAGGGAGCAGTTTAGAGAACTTGCTTTCTCAAGAACTTGACAAACACGGTCATGTGGCGACATGGCGATACTTCTAGAAAGATATCTAGAATATCACGGACCACCGATATGTCACATAGTTCAAGAGGAAACTTGCTTGGTAGGGCAAGAGGACATAGTCTTAGAGCTTCGGCACTAGCCTAACTCTTTGACCAAGGAGAGTGTACCAGAATAACGGACTTGGTAGCACAATCATCCTTCGCTTAGTGATAGGCTAACCATCACGCTAAGAATGGCACAAATGTCCTTGTTGAGGTCTAAAGCAGTAATGATTGCTAAGAATCTCAGATAACCACATTATTACGCACACGCATCATTCACGAGCACAAAAACTCGGAGGAAGAGTGGGTAAAGATGTATAAGAGTATCACTTCATTAGGAGGTCATGGAACTCAGCACGAACTTTTAGTATATAAGAGTGTGATACTTTAAGGTAGAATAGAGCAAAAGCTAATCAATGCTTATCGATCTGCGGAGTACAACACTTTGATCTGGTCCTAGATATGATGAGGTACTAGAGTTTGTTTCTCTTGACATCCCGAGATGGTTTGCCTTGGCAGACCACAAGAGTACATTGCACTGGAAGACACCAATGCACATTAACTACTTGGCTACCAATTGGTAGACAAAGGTCGGAAAACAACAAGGGCAAAGAAGAACATGCTTAGGATAGAATCCCGAGATGTGGATGCATAAGTCAACAATCTTACGAAGACCGATGCAAGAAAGGGGAGGGTGTGGCAGAGTCACGAATATAGAAGTGGGTCTCACGAGGAGATCTTTTGGCGTGATCTATTTGGTTCCATTAAAGAACATCTACCATAACATGTGGTAGGGGAAGTCCTTTGTTTGTCGTAATTTAATCACAGCAATAACCACAAGCTTGAAGGCTATACTAGAAGGTACTAGCCGTCCTGAGGTAATATTTAGACATTAACAACATGGGTCAACAACATGGATCTTAGGTTAAAGTTCAGCTTCATGTACCAGATTCTCAATACCAGAATCCATCACAATCCGGGACCTTCGGTTCAAGTCCAAGGGCTAAAACCCGAGAGATGAGTAACTACTATATTTGTAGCATAGAGGGTACTACAAGATAGTAACCACGAGGTAGCTTCCAAAGGAAGAAACACCTTCTGAAGTACCCAAACAAACAAAAAGGAGGCACACGAGGCGAAAGGAAACCTCGAAGCCTTGAACAGATCATTGTGGAACCATCAACATAATGTTGTGGACCCACAAAATAGAGAGATCATGATGGAAAGGAATCTCTCAATTTAAGAAGAGCAAAGGGAAACAAAGAACACACACAACTGACTCTAGAGAACTCGACACTAGGTCAACGAGTTAAGAAATGTCATGCCAAAAAGGCACCTAAGTTTTGAAATACGAGACGAGATAGCAAAACTTTTCCAAAGTCAACACAAGGTAAGTTGACCGAGAGTTAGAGCGAAACTGGATAAGGAGAAAAAGAAGCATGCCCGAGTTTTCACAAATACTTTTCAGCTTTAAAATAGTTTTCTCAAACACTAGACTCAACATCGACCAGTAGAAAGGTTTTCCTACAATCGGTACTACTCTGATACCAAAACCTGTGACACCCCCGGGATTAAGGCTAGACAAATCCCAGACCTCCGTCTGATATAAGCCTAACCTAAATATCAGAAGCATACAGAGAAAGAATCGGTAAACATTACAGTGACTCCACGACACAAAAGTTATTACAGCAAGCTCATAATTGAGCAAAGAACCAAAATTATTACAAGCAGAGGTCACTGACCACAAACATCAAACAACGGAAGGCAAATTATGCTATTAATTATAGCAAACTTAACAAATGGCCTAAGAGGACTGAAGCATAATGATGACGTCCCAATCCATAGATTCCAGGCTGCCGACCGGGAACCCCAAGCTACTCGTGGATGTCGATGCTGTAACAAACTCATCTTCTATGGGAACACTTACCTGCTGCAAAAGTATCAACAAAGCAAGGCTGAGTACAGGGTGTACTCCGCAAGACTTATGGCTGGTGGGGTTATTTTGCATAAAGCTAACTTTCATTGTAAAAGAGAGAGGAGCAGCTCGACTAAGAGAACCTTTTAAGAGGGGATAAGAAAAGGATATCACTAGCTATGATCTTCTTTTGATATGCGCCGAATCTTTATTAGCTGAACCTACCAACTAGGATCACCCCCTCGATCCCTGAGGAAGCATCCTTAAGCACACCTCACTTCTCTTGTCAAGTTTTACCATTAGGTTATAGTTCTTTATGATCATCACGTCCGTTCCCAAGTCGTCTATAACCGTGGATAGGGCTTTTCGAAAAGATTAATAACCCTGCAGGGGTGCACAACTTTACCCACACGTACCAACCGATTCTTAGTGCCAGTTAACATTAGCCCTCTTCCTTGGAAGGCCGGCAGAGAATGGTTGACCACGACCTTTACCTTGCTTTCGCCGAGACCATGAGTCACGCCCTAAGGAGATGCCGCCGTAACGGGTCAAGTCCCAAAGCCGGTCCTTAGAGATGTGTGTGGGGAACAAGATTACGGAGGCCGTGCCTCTCCTATTCCCGGCCACGCTTACCTACCTATATGAATGCACCTCCTCGACCGCCTTCGAGAACAACCAGAATGCATATGACGAATGGAACGCCCGAACTATGTGACTCATGGAATCTACTGGGCAAGTTAGTTGGTCGAGGGGGTTTCCAGGCCCCCATGTGGTTGTACGCTCATCTTGGTTCAAGAGGCAAGAACTCAGATCCTAGTGGTGGCAAGTATGGGACTGCAAAAACCACAACCCTTCGTGGCCTCCCATACAAGCCTTAGCTGAAGGAGATATGCCCTAGAGGCAAATAATAAATAGGTTTTCATTGCCATATCTCAATTAGTGTATAATAGTTTCATATTGTGCTATAACTGTGCCAAGTAGAAACATTGGTACATGTGTGGTATGAAACAACCAAGTCCCTAGTAGCCTCTATTTATACTAGTTCGTTGGTCATGGAGATGATCTGGGTTTCAAGATCATGGACATTTATGCCGACTGACAACGAGATCATATCATTGGAGAATGATGTGATTGGACATTCCTCGAAGGATTGCAACACGATCAAGTCATATAGTTCATTGTTGCAACCGCTATACCTAGACTCCTTCTCGTTAGACCGTGAGCTCATATTACTCACTGTTTCCCTAGGCTGCTTAGACTGCATCAACCGTCATCTGGTAATACTGTGGCCATAAAGGTGTACGTTGGGTATTCCGAAGGAACAGTAGATGACATGTGACTACAAGACCGGGATTTGTTCACCCACGTGACGGGTAAAGATACATACATCCGACTTGGTGAGATTACATCTATAAATATTGCAACATGAGACTAGGTCACGGGGATGTAATATCACTGTAACAAGAAAACAGAACTTGTTGTGAACAAGATTGAACAAAGGTATGGGATGCCAATGATCAGATCTCGGACAAGTTGTATCGAGAAACAAAAGGAAGAGGATGCTACATTTAGACGGTTCAAACGACATTGTCATCAGGAATGCATAGGGGTCACATAGACATCCCTGTTCCCTCTGTTGACCATTGATACAGATCATGTCTAGAGCATTCCCGAGCTGTGAGAGGATACACTTAAGGGTATGATGAGATCGATCATTCGTAATATGGAATCACAGTAGAGAAAGAGAAAGTAGGAATCATTCCGTAGAGAGATCTGAAGTTGTTCGGAGAAAGAATAAAGGACCGGAATCATTTCGGGAAAGATCCGAAGTCGTTCGAAGGAAATCAAAAGGGAACCGAAAGGTGTTTCGGGTCAAGATAGATTTTGTAATATGTTTTTACATATTAATTAGTGCAATTAATATTAAAATCTAATTTGAAGGGTTATTCCACTAATGGGCCAAACTTCCTAGGGAAATAGGGCCCATGAGGGAAAACCGGAGGAGGGAAGGGCCAAGGGCCAAGGGGGCCAAGGCCCAGACGCCTCCTGGGGCCCACCCCTGGCCGGCGGCCCATGAAGGCCCATGTGCCTCCCCCTCTCTCCCTTGTTTAGTCCCAGATGGGAAAATCAAAGGGGAGGGCACACCCCCTCCCCCTATATAAAGGGGTGCCCATGGGTGGGATGAGACACACCAATATTTGGAGAAGTCCTTTGGTTGACTTTATCCTTCTCTCTCCCTCTCTATGCCTTGTGACCATGGCCCCAAGTCTGGCCTATGCGATCGAGGCACACCTATAGCACCTGTTGCGCTGCAGGGATTCCTAGCCGGATATCAACTTCCGCACTCTCGGCGGGATCGGAGAGCCAGAGGTCTCATCGTGCACCGGATCTGTACGAAGACACGAGGCGCAACACTTGGGGCGCTTGAATGTCGTGAGCTGGAGTTGTTGCACGATGAAGATTAAGAAGGAGCAAGGGGAGACCCGCGAGGAGCTTCGCGACCTTGAGGTCGGCTACGAGTATGACTACTTCAACCACGTTCCCCATGGAACATTAACCGCGTACGGTCTACAAGGGTATGTATTCTATACGCATTGGCCGTTACCGCATTACTGCATAGATAGATCCTAAGCAGTTTTTGGGGTTACATCGTAGGGAAATTTTTGTTTTCTGCCCTGATCCCCATCGTTAGCATGTTTAACTTTCATCTCTGATCACACCACGTCATCCTGTCCAACTAGGTTCATTCGTAGCTCTGATTCATCAATCGAATGGATCAGCGGTAACACCTAAGCATGGATAAGCACAACATATATAAATAGCTCTAGCGAAGCGTATAAGCCAAACCCTAGTTATGCTAGGAGCAGTGGATCAGGGAATATAGGCTACAAAGGTAACATGCATCAGATAGGATTATTGTACCTATCGATAAAAGACTTTGGAATTCGTATGCACATGGCAAGAATGAAATACTTTGAAAGCATAGGATTTTATCATGTGTGGGGTTATGCTTGCCTTTGCCTGTTGATACCCAACTAAGTAGATTTTTAGGTTCATCTGCTTGGCATCATTCTTCGTTATCCTTCGATGGTGTTGATCTCGATCTTCAATCTTGGACTCAATATTGTTGCTCACATCAATTCCGAGGTCTACCGAGAAGAAGCAGAAATACCGGAAAGGAAAGCAACAATCAACACATGGCATCGATGCAATGCTCAATCAAGAATGATGATATGACAAGTTAAATTGTATTGAAATTTAACCCTATAGCATGCTTGGCAATTTAAAGGGGATCTGAAGGGTCCAAACCCTAATTCGGAGAAACCCCGAATGCATATGAGAGGGGTTATTTTGTTCTTCTAATTAAACTTGTTATTTAAGTTGCTTAACAATGCATGATTATGAGTCTATTGTGTAGATCTCATTTTTCTGAACATTTTGATATATTATATATATTTTTCTGACTTAAAATGAATTAGTTATGATTTTCCTAATTTTAATCCATTTTTAAATCATTATTAAAAAATTAAACATTTTTGGATTATATTAAATTATTTACAACCTGGACCCACATGTCATATAGTTAATCATTTCCGAAAACATTTCCAAAAAGATTAAAATCCTGACAGCTGGGGCCCACAGAGTTACTTATATATTCAGAAAATAATTATATAAAACATTTACAAAAAAGAGAAGGGAATATTTACATAAGCATGACGTCATCCGGAGCTTGATCTCCAGATCAATGCTCGATCCGTCGATCGGGAGCATGCGAGCGCACAAGAGGGTCGCGTTCGACGTAGCTCTTTGTGCTAAGCCGTATACTGGCGGTGCCGCCTGCAAATGGCCACCAGAGATGGCGACGCGACGACGGACAGCAACGTCGACGGCAGGTGCACGGCGGGGGCGAGCTACAGAGCAGTAGGGAGACAGTGGAGAGGCTCCAGGGAACCGCTAGCTTACCACGGTGCTCGAAGTAGGGTCGTGGGGGCAAGGCAAAGCTCGGGGCGGCGGCAATCGAAAATGATGGCGGCAGCCAGAGCTAGGGAAGGACATGTCAATTAGGGTTCCAGGGGCTTCTAGGGCTCGCACTAGATGGGGCAAACGGAAGGAGGGGTCAAGGCGGTCATAGTGACGTGCTAAACGGAACTCGAGGCGGCAAGGACTGGCGGGATGCCGGTTTGGTTTGGGGCTAGGGTTCCTCAGCCAGAGGAGAAATGGGGAAGTGGAAGAAGATAGGGTTCATCTTGTGGCGGGAGGGGTACTTGTAGTCGCAGTCTAGGACGGTAGCACGCATCTCCTCGCGGCGGTCATCGCGGCGAGGCGGGGACGGCACCAGCATCGACATGCAGCTGCTCCTCGTCGATGTCCTTCTATCGAGAGGAATAAGAAAATGAAAAGAAGAGCGAAGAGCAAAGAGGTATGGGATGGTAGCAGGCCGCGAATGGGCTAACTAGGCTGCAGGGTTCTGCACTGCGCAGGAGAGAGAGGAAGGAGCCAGCTGGGCTCCGGGCTACTGCGGCGGCAGATAGAGAGGGGGAAAGAGATGGGCTGCTGGGCTACGGCTCTAGCTGTATTTTTTTAGTAGAAGCCTTTTCAATTTATCTTTCTCTCTTTTCTCTTTGTATTTGAATTTCCAAATGTCTTTGGATCTATTTGACAATACCAGAGGGTTTGTGAAAGTGTTAAAATACTTGTGGGGCCCTATTAATCCATTTGGGTTCCACATGTTTTGATAATTTTTAAAATACAAAACCATTTTGAAGGTTTACCAAAGGGGACAAAAATAGGGTTTTGTGATTATTTCTTTCATGAATTTTTCTTCAGCATATATGATGATGCTCATGAATGCACGAACAAATCCTAATTACTTTTTGTAAAACTAGGGGTGTTACACATAGCCACATGAGCACGCACCTAAACCGCAGATCACGCACATCCGGATCTTCTAGCGCCAAACTCCCAACTCCATCTCCTCCAACACCTTGCCTAGTGAGAAGAAGAGGAAGAAGCACCAAATATTCCGGATAGGTCTCTCCACCGAGCTTATTCAAGCACACACACACCCTTATATTTTTCTCCCCACCGTGCCATCCACCATGGAAGATCACAGGGTGGAAGCTTATCTAAGCCGTGGTCACTGCTCAAAAGCAACCATTCCGGGCAGAGAGAAATATAAGGCATGTCCTTATTGTTGGAAATGCCTTGATGCAGATCCACCACCTACGACATATCCTGCCACCGAAGCAGCACATCAATGAAGAGGAAGACAAGAACACACTAGATCTTGCCACTAGATCGGGCAGCCTACTCCCAAATACCATGCAAGGACAAGACGACCTACACCTACTATTGTTGTATAGAGCAGGAGGCCGGCCACCTCCCTCCCAATGTCTTTGATCGGCGAGGCTACCAGAGAGGGGGAGAGGTGTCGGGAGAAGACAAGGGACTCTCAAAGCAAGGGGAGGAGATAGAAGTGGAAGAATGAAATGACAACCCCAGGTTCTAAAGAATTTAGATAAGGAGAATGGAGATAGCTAAGAAAAAGAATGAATCATGTTGTTCTAAGAAGTATCATCACATGAAGGCAAACAGAAAGTGTCTCTAGATCTCGAGAACTAGTGCGCCCTTCCTTCAAAAGCAAATCAAAAAACATACTTACAAGTTTTAAAAAGCTGAAAATGAATCTTGGCATATTCATGTTGTCTCTTACAAGCATGCCAAATTGCAACCTGAATTTGTTTGTAATATGGGCTATACAAAAATGACAAAGTCCGACAAAATCTAGAGATTTGAAAATATGCATACTCAGATCCACTTATTTGTGTAGCCTATAATAAAAGTATTTGAAATTGATATTTTGCATGTTTTTGGGATACATCACTGGCTACATCCGGATGTTCTTTTAGATTTTTTCTGAAACTCAGAAATATAAAGTTTTTCAATTAAAAAATGATCGTTGGTGTCCATGTGCACAGAATCTCCACTTAGAAGGCGAGCATCACCCTTCTAACGTAGGTGAATTTTTACTCGCACACCTATAGCGGTACAATAGTCGGAGGTCCCTTGCATAGGGACGATGGTTAGCAAAGTTGAAGAACTCATTGATACTACAGGTACTTTGGGACACCCAACTACTAGGAGAGCACTTTTACTCCCTCCATTCTAAAAAGGATGTCTAAGATTTTTTTTATTTTTTTTGGATGTATCTACACACTAAAATATGTTTAGATTCATTTAAATTTACGTCTTCCTTTTTTAGGACGAAGGGAGTATCGAATTAATGCTTGCTAGCTCTGTTCTTTGGAACTCTAATTTGCACCTAGGGTTCAATTAAATACTACTCCCTCTGACTTAAATTAATTGATTCAACCTTGTAATGTTGGAAAGTTCAAGTGGCTTCAGAGTAAAATTGGAGCGGAAGCTGAATTTTTTGAAGGATGGTAGGGCTGGTAGAAGATGTTGATTGTGGAGGGGTCCATGCTCTAGTGGTGAAGGCGGTGAGGGTGGTTTGGTCCATGGTGACAGGGAGGTGGAGGTATTTTTTCACCAGCTTTGGCATATTATTTGGCATCTCAACCACCCTCCCCATCCTAGTACATAAAAAGGGCCTGCTAAACCTCTTAGGGTTTTCTCTCTCCTCCCAAAGATGGCGGCAGAGGAACTCGTTGGTTTGAGGGTCTTGGGTGTAGATGAAGATAGTCATGTGAATCTCGTGCAGCTTGTTGGGAAGAAGGTTATGGTGGGTGGGGTATGAAGCAAAGAAGAAGGAGATGCCTTGAGCCTTAGCAACAACAGTAGATGCAACAACACCAGATGCAACAGCAGCAATAGATGCAAGGTTTTGAGTTTGGTCATATGCCCCCTCCTCCTTATGGTTTTCATCCCCCACCCCCATATGGTTTCATGCCTGCAAACATTCCTCCTCCTTGGGGGTTTCCAGGTCCTTTTCCCCCTTACCCACCAAATCACCAGTATGGGATGCAGTCAAATAATTGTGTTACTCCACATCAGGGTAGCTCTTAGCAACAACAGCAGAAATCTCAGAGTAGTGGTGATCAACAGAAAAGAAAATTTCGAGGGAAGGAAAAGAAGAAAGGTTCTGGTTCTCAAAAAGAGCAAAGTTCCTCTGGCCTTGACCTTACTTCCCAGATGTACTACACAAGTTCTATTGACTTGTTCTGTGGTGAGCCAGGATATCATTTGGCTGTCCATGGTAAGCAACAAATGTGCTTCATATGCAAGGCCACTAGTCATAAGGTAGATGATTGCCTAGTGAATAAGAGACATCATCAGATTGCTAGGTATGTGGGGAGTGCTACTACTAGCCTAGGATTTTATCATATTGAAACGCTAGAGGTTGTCCTGAACCCGGTTTCCTCTACAAAAAATGTGGTCTGGTTGTTTTGGAAGGGGTGAAGTTTCTCGTGAGGAGTTAGCTAGAGAATTCTCCAAAATTTACAAGACAAACTAGCCATGGAAGATTAGAGAACTAGGACAACTAGGTATCTACCTAGTGAAGTTTCCACCCCATATCCAAGTGGATAATGTGATTGGATATCCTAGGTTTGGTGTGTCAAGAGAGGGAGTCTGGGTCAAGGTGGAGGCCTAGAGTGATGACTTAGAACCAGTGGAATTTCTGAATGACATCTGGGTTAAAGTTTCTGGTCTACAATCAAATCAGTGTGAGTGGAATGTATTAGATCAAGCTATCTCTATTTTTGAAATTCTGCAGGATGTAGACTGGCTGAGTATCTTTAAAAATAATGCAAAGGAGGTTAGGATAAATATTAAGTGTAGAGATCCTCTTAAAATTCCTAGTAGCGTATTGTTTCACTTTCATGGGGGCCTGTTCCAATTGGGCTTCATATCTGAGATCCCTATGGAGGATGAAGAAGCTAATGATATTCTTGGGGATGAGCTAGATTGAAGTAGGAAGAATGAGGGGAACTCAAATCAGGGTGGAATGGATACTGATAAGGCACCTGGTAATCCTGATAAGGAGAGTAATTCAAACCTGAACTCTAGTGCTCATGGTCAGAATACTAGATTCAGAGATAGGATGGGTACTCCATATATGGTCATGATATCCTTGCAAACAACCTCAGGAAAATTTTCCCTATAATTCTTGTCATTGGACAATTGGTACTCCATATATGGTAGAATTTACTGATCATATTGACTTTGGCCTTTGTTTATTTTGCCCTATTTTTGGCCAAGAAAATGTTTTTATTTTTCCCCATGTTTTCCTTCTCTCTTGTGTATGATTCTAGTTTATTGGTATCCTCTTGTGTTTTATTAAATATGGGTAGTAGTGATGATCCCATTTGTGTGCATTTTGCATTCAAAAGCAAAATTATATGTAATGCACCACTCATGGGGGAGCTCTCCTATATTATCTAGAACACTCCTTTTTATGCTTCTTATTTTGATCCATATCATGTTTTTCGTACTTGGAAGCTTGATCTTTTTTGGTACTTAGTGCCATCATGAAAAGTGTAGAGAGTTTGGTTTGTTTATTGGAACCTTGATCTTTCTGGGAGTTGGTTTTGTCTCATTCTTTTTACGTGTTTGATCTTTTAGGATGAGATAAATCCTTGAGAATTTGTGTTTTTGTCTATCTTTTTCTCTTTGGCATTTGCCTAGTACATTTGTTGAACTTGTTATCGTTCATATGTTGATTTGGTTCTTTGATAAATTTGGACACCGTTTGTCGTGACACACTCTTGTGTGTTTCTTTTTTGGTTTACTTGGTGTGTTGATTCAAATGTATGTCATTTTTGGGTCTTCAGAGTCTTGTGCATGCATATTTACAACATCATTATACTATGGCATGCTTGCTTTCTTGATCCAATATATAGGGGAACCTCCACCAAATCCTATTAGCTAAGATGTGTAAACTACTTCTATGTATTGTAGTTGCTCTAACTACTTCGAACTCAATTTGTTTGGGGACCATAGTGTACTTAATGTTGTTTTGGGTACATTGAAGATATATTTATGCTTGTTCTCATCAGTTAGAAAGAAGTGGTGTTCACATGGCAATTGGAGGCAAGCTAGAACGATCAAAAAATTCATATACACTACATCCTACCAATTATATCTCAGTAACAAGTATCTCTTTCATCCATTCATATCTTGCTCCCAACCTTTTGTAGGTTGTCTCATGGCATGATTTTTTGTGTATTTGCAAATGGTGTGGTTCTTGTCTTGTTTTTAAAGAAAACTCTCTATTGCATATGTGAGCAAGTTGAGATGAGTGCATATAATGGGGACTACACAAAATCATGCTTATGATTCACCAATCCCAAATATGTCAATCTAGGAATTTCATTGTATCTTTTTCTCAACTGCTCTCATGTGAAATAGTGAAAATTTGCAAAGCTGAACTTTTTTATGATTCTTGTTGCTTATCTATATATATTGCCACTATCTCCTTTCCCTTGGTGATGCTTGTGATGTATGTGGTATGTTTGTGTTTGATGCTCATTAATGTACAATAAGATATTATTGAGCCCTTGGCCATGCTTTCAAGCCAAAAATCTTATTGGTATATTCTATAACTTCCTTTTTGCTTTTCATGAGATTTGTTGAATATCTATTATGTGTGTGCATGTTTCCTTGTGGGCATATGTATTTGTGATATTTTCGACCTAGAAACTTATACACATAAGAGAAGATACATCTTTGGTGTTTTTTGTTTTCCTTAGATACCACCTTTTATTTCTTTTTGACTCTTTAGTGCCTTCCAAATCTATTTGCTAATGAGTGCTTGTCCCATTTGTTTGCATCTTTAGGCACTCGTATTTTGATCTCTCTTGCCTTGTATAGTTAAATGAGTTTGTAGTAGTGATGATTCCATGATTGTGCACTTTTTTTTCTAAATACAATTATTATAATTGGTGCATAATCCTTGGGGAGCTTCTCTAATTTATTTAAGAATGCTCATTTGCCTTCTTTCTCATCTTTTGTGTTTTAAATGTTTATGGGGGAGTGAGGATTCCATATTTGTGCATGATATATTCAAATGCAATGATTCTAATTTGTGCACAAAGATTGGGGAGCTTCCTGATGGCTCTGAAATATAGCCATCTATTTCCACATTTAAACTGGATATTATTCATATTTTAGATGAAATATCTCTCTAAACCCTGCCACTAATGTCTAATGATCAAAGGGGTATGTAGTCATTTCTTTCCATTTTTTCCTACGCAGATAATGATGTTTGATTATGGGAATCACTACATTAAAGTCAAAGATACGGGATTTCTGAAAACCAGAAGAAACCAGGAGTCATGATTCAGAGGCAGAAGCTTTAACAACCAACTATACGACCGGAACAAAATTCTGGACATATAGTTCCGGTCGTATAGTTGTCATCGACATCGCTAGGTCAAACAGAACAACTTTCATGAAGGGACCCCTATATAAAGAAGCCTCGGGCGACGAGAAAATGGCCTCTGGAGTCCCTGCTCCAGAGACCATCAGCCACCTCGAGATCTGCATCCACAACACCAAAGAGCCGCTAGAGGAATAGACTTAGATCTAATCTCTCCACCACCATAGCCATATTCCACCACTTGTAATAGTAGATCTCTTCTTCGATTGGCGACATTGTAAGACTATTTGCTATCAATCTCATGATTTCCACTACAATGTTTATGATCTTTGATCTCATCTCTATGTGTGAGTAATTCTCCTTGGGCTAAGGGCTTCGGCCTAGCCATGTAGATTTTGTGCATGTTATTTATCATAGATGGGATCATGTATTAGTTTGTATGACATGATGATTATCGTATCCTCTCTTTCCTCAATCTAAGGACTTGTCAGATAGCCAAGACCCCGAGGATTGAGCCAGGTATAGGGAGTATGAGTAATGACTAATCTGCAGGTTGGGAACCCCAGTGACAGAAGGGGTAGTACGGCTGTATGTGAGGGATTTACTTGGGATTAACGGTGACGTCACTATGCATATCATTAGTTCTCTTTATTCTATGGATGAGACTAGTAGGTTATTGCTATAAGCGGTTGCGGAGGCAATAGCAATTACAGATCCACTGCCCACATATAATTTATCTTGCTCTAACAATTACATGCATACTTTATCTTTATCTTTTATTCCCATCGGATGTTTTGCACAGCTACAGGTGAAACCGAATGCCCTAGGACCTCTCTCTACATCATCGACAACTACAAAAAGACGCAAACTCTTAGCCTGGTAAAACACAAAAGGAATTCTACAACTTCCGAAGGTCTATTAAAGTAACTTCACTATGCATCTGCTTCCCATGGATTCGATAAACCTAGGTCTACTAGGGAAAAAGAGCTATACTACATCCATAATCCGGATTGAATGTATCAACCCTTTTTATGGCGCCGTTGCCAGGGAAGCAATAGCTACCCTGGTGAGGTTAGTAGGAACCTTGCTTGTTTTAATTCTTGTTTTTAATTTTGTTAGTTTTTTTAGTCTTTATTTGAAAAACCAAAAAAATTAGTTAGTCCTTAAATTCTTGCTTTTACTATTATAAGTCTCTATTTAAGAAAACCCCAAAACATTGGAAATATGGTTCAAAAGAAGCTTGGAGTGTTTGCTACTCCCAACAATGATTATTTGCGTACTCCTATTATTCAACCAGCAATTGTTGCTGATGACTATGAAATTAAGCCCCATTATTTAAGTTTGGTTCAACAGAATCAATTTGGAGGCTCTGCTATTGAGGACGCATGTATACACTTGAATATTTTCACTAAAATATGTGATATGATGCGCATAAAAGATGTTGACCCTAATGCGGTCAAATTGTGTTTATTTCCTTTCTCTCTTAGAGGAAGAGCAAAAGAATGCTTGCTATATTTGCCTAGAAATACTATTACATCATGGGTGGAATGCACTTCATTATTTATGACTAAATTTTTCCCACCCACAAATACTATGCAACTAAGATCTAATATTACTGGTTTTAGACAGGAAGAGCGTGAGCCACTAGCGCTTGCATGGGAAAGGATGAAAGAATGCATGAGAAACTGTCCTAGTCATGGGATGGAAGACTGGTTAATTCTCCATCTATTTTATAATGCTCTTAACCCTGTGTCTAAGTCTATGCTTGATACTGCAGCTAGAGGAACATTTATGGGTAAACATATTACTGAAGCAAAGTAGCTGCTAGACAATATGCAAGACAACCATGCCCAATGGCATGTGGATAGATCAAACATGAAGAAGGTGAACTCCGTCTCACCACAAGAAAAATAAGAACTCAATGCTAAATTGGATGAGCTCATAGTAGCCGTAAAAGGTAAGGAAACCTAGGTAAGAGCTATCCCGGAATCAAATATTGAAGAAATAGACTTCATAGTTTGTAATGATTACAACCCTGCTTGGAAGAAGAATTATAATCCTAACTTTCAGAAACACTATTCTAATCCTACAGGTAACTCTAATAATAATATGGGAACTAGTAATGGTAGTCTCCAAGAAACACTTAAGTCTTTTATAGACTCACAAAATGAACAAAAAATATTCTTGTTAAAATAACGGAAAACCATGATGCTATGCTTGGTAAATTATCTAACCAAGTTGTAAGTTTGAGGAATGATTTGTAGGCCCTCCAAGAAAGAACGAGGATTGTTGAGGCACAGCTAGGTAAGATAACCAAGAGTAAACTCTCATTCTAGCTAAATTTGCAGGTAAAACTGAGCCCAATCCTATCGAAGACCTCAAGATGATGAGAATCCAAAGAGAGGAGCGTGAAGAACTTGATTATAGTAATGCTCCTTCACCAAGTTACACCGTTGAAGATCTTGTAAAAAGGATCAACATTAAAATTGCGGTGAGTGAAGGAAATGAGGAAGATATGTACCACCACTTCATTAATCAGGTAGCAATAAAGGTACGTGATCTTGAGGAAGAATATAAGCAAATTGCTGAAAAATTACCTGTGAAGCTTGATGGTATATTTGAGCCTAGTATTAAGATTAATATGGGGACCAATGAGATAGCTGCACTTTGTGATCTAGGTGCAAGCGTCTCAATAATTCCAAAAAAGCTGCACTTTGTGATCTAGGTGCAAGCGTCTCAATAATTCCAAAAAAGCTGCACTTTGTGATCTAGGTGCAAGCGTCTCAATAATTCCAAAAAGTCTTTTGAATAAGTTAAATCTTGGCTCTTTTGAGATAACCGAGTTAAAATTGCATCTAGCAGATTCTACCTACAAACAAGCTGTAGGAATTAAGGAGAATACTTTAGTATACATTAAAGGATGTCCTTCTCTTATTGATTTTGTTACTGTTGACATGTCTGAAGATGCTACCTCTCCTATTATATTAGGCCGTCCTTTCTTAAGAACTATTAAGGCTTCGATTAATTTACATGAAGGGAACATGAAGCTTCAATTGCCTTCGCGGGATCCTTTTGTTATTCATTTCCCTAGGAAGAAGAAAGCCAAGCATGATGAAAAGGAGGCCATCACTTTGAAGGCCAACTATTTCGAAGTGGGTGTTCCACTCATCTGGCCTAAGTGAGCAACATCGAGGTCAAGCTATTTACCATAAAAGAGTGGTCCATGGGAGGCAACCCATGTGAAATAAAGGTTTGAGTTAAGTTTTAAGTTTTAGTTTAAGTTTATGTTTAATAAGGAGTGCTAGAAAACTCTAATCGAGGAGAAGAAGTTTGGTAGTACTAAAAATCCTACTTTATACATGTTGTTGTTGGTCGACAATATTTACTGTCATTTCTCTGTCAAAAACAAGATATTCACTAAGTTACAGGATACGAAATAATTTCTGAAGAAACATAATATTTTTGATGCATACAGAAGGTTTAACGACCAATTATACGGCAGGAATAAAAATTCCAGCCAAATAGTTCTGGTCATATAGATATTTTTGCCATCGATAATTTTTCTTTCATATGTACTAACGGTTTAACGACCAACTATACGGCAGGAATTAAATTTCCGCCGTATAGTTCTGGTCATATAGATATCGATGCTTTCGTACAATTTCTTTTCCAGGTACATACGGTTTGACGACCAACTATACAACGGGAACATATTGTTCCGATCGTATAGTTTTGGTTGTATAGCTTTGCCGCCAGGTGGAAACCCTAAAATTTTGACAAAAGGCCAAACGACGGGAACATAATGTTCCGGCCATATAGTTCCACCCGTATAGTTGCGTCCAACCACAAAAACTCCACGGGAGGTATCTCCAACCACAAAACTCCAATCCTTTTTCTTTCTTCTACCTCCAAACTCTCTCATAACCTCAAGATCTTCATCTCTACTCAATTTCGTTCGGTTTTCTCGCACACAAGTGATCTACAGTATGTTTCTCCTTCGATCCTGCAACTACCTTTTGCAAATTTATCTTCGATCTATTGTCATTATCAATCTAGAGTGAGACCTACTATGAACTAATTGCCATGATTCTCTTGCCTAGATTATTATTTTGAGGGGATTCTTTAGTGTGCTATGATGAGGAATATGTTATACTTATTATTGTTGGATCAAAAAGTTTTATGTTTGTCTTTGTTTATTGTTTTAGATGATGAACACAAGGAGCCAAACTTCTGCTCGTGCCGCCGCTAGTGCTTCTCGGGCTGTCACTTAAGAACACATGGGGATACGGTTCAGGAATGAGCTCCAACATGATCGCTTCGATAGGATCTAGAACCAAGAAGTGAAGGCAACCAAGTAGGCTTGCCCCATTATATTCAACCAACTCGGTATTTCTAATGACTTCAATTTACTTTGCAATAGATCTGGCCTACAAAACTTTGCGTATAATGATGTGCCTACTTATCGCCAGTTAACTATCGAATTTCTAAGTTCTTTGCAAAGAACCGTTAAATTGTGGCAAGGAGAGGAGACGATTTCTTTCTGACTTATGAACAACAACTACACTTTAACACTAGATGAATGGTGCACATGTTTTAATTTCCCAAACAATAATATTAATGCCTTATGCGCATCCTTTACTGGCTTAGACCCTTCCCCTACACAATATTATAATGGAATGAGTTTCACTACTAGAGTACGGGGAAGAATATTCAACATCCTGCAATTCACTATTTGTTCTGTGTTATTACTAACACCTTGCAGGCAAGAAATGAGTTCACAAGACTCAACGAGGAGGACATCTTAGTCCTCGCAAAAGCTGCTTACACCAACTGCGACTTGTCACTCAACTTGGGCGTAATCCTTGTGCTCTACCTGGAGCACCAATCCTCCCAAAGCCAAGGACCAATCACAGGTGGAGGCGTCATCACTGTGCTTGCCATTTCCCTAGGCATCAACCTAGGTGAGTTGCAACATGTGCTAGGTGAGTGACATGTTGGTTTCTCTACTTTAAAGGCTTTTGGAATGCTCACTAGGAGAGGTGGTGTTTATTACTTGCATATTGCTGGAGCTGGGCATCTTTACTCCGCTCCTATGCCTAATGGCCTTTTATCTATCGAGGAAGGACATTTTCTATATGACTTGCAGGTTGAGCAACACCAACCCGAGGAGGAGATTCTGGATGAGGATGAGGATCAAGAAGAGGAGAAAGGAGTTCCTCATCAAGAGGAGAAGCCACAAACCCGGTTCACCACATACCAAGATTTCCAAGAACTTGGAGGGACTGTGGAGAGGATGCGTAGCCTCTCTTTGAACCTCCGAGGAACAACTAGTAATTTATCAACTCAATTTGCAAACTGGAGTAACAACTTTTTCCTGCCACCATAATGATTTGAAGGGCTTGCAAAAGCCTAAGCTTGGGGAAGTTTCCTCATGTATCTTTATTTGGCGTTCGTTTGCTTTTATTTATTTCGAGGTTATGTTTTTAATTCGAGTTTATAAGCACTCATGTTCATTTCCCCAACACTTTATCTTAGGTTATTTCTATTTGCTTTCGAGATTTTCCGACCGAGCTTTGCCACCAATTTTCTATTCTTTAAATTTCCTCTCTTAAAAACAACAAAAAGATTTCTCCATTTTTCTTTGTTTTCCCTCTTTATTTTCTTTCCGCCTCGAGGTTCTCATGTATTTGCAGGAGAGTGATCAACTTCGAGTTTCCAAGAAACAAATAAAAAAGAAAGAGATAAGTGGAACCAAACATGAGAGGTATGCCTTATGACTCCCCACTTTTGAAGTTTGAGAAACCCATGCTAGTTAGTAGTAAATGTTGAGATATTATATTGGTGGAGTGAGTCTTTGTATTCTAGTAAGATTTTGTTTGCATGGGTATTTAGTTAGGTACGTTTTGTTCCAGCTCTTGTAGTTAACCAAGTCTTGCCTAAAAATTTCCTAAATGATTGTAATAAGAAAAAGTCTCACAATTGAAGGCTTGGGTGTTGTAGTGTTTAGTCTTGAAGGCTTATTTCTAGAGACACTCAACACCACTGATAATGTTGATTAACCTGATAACTCTGTTTAAAAGGATTTGTTCGATTGAATTAATGTTTAGCGGTTTTTGTGAGCATGCCAAAGTTTGACTTGTTAATCATAAGAATGATATAGCTTTATGCGTGTCAAACTTCATGGGATGCCAACAACTCCGCTGGCCTAGGAACGATCTTCATGGAGGAAACACCTGGATTTTGGCTATGAGTTGATTAAACACATGTAGCAGCAATGCTATAGTGGGTAAGATTCTTGGTACTCCCTGGTAGCTGTGTTCATGATGGAATCACTCCTCTGGCTGTTATGAGTAATCATTATGGAAAAGGAACAAAAACCTTCGTGATGCCACGAGTGTCCATCATAGCCCGATAAACTAATATTTTTTTGGCATGCTCTCAATTACTCAAGAACTGAAATTCTTGAAGGACAATGAATAGAAAAGTAGTGCTTGAAAAGTCTTGGTTTATTGATGTGGGAGAATTGAGATACTCTAGTGTATATGCTTTTCATGAAAACTCTCACACTCTCAATTTACATGATTATACTTTATTTGTTCAAAGGAAAGCCTATGAGTTGATTACATGACATGGAATAAAGTTTACTCATTTGAATCATCCATGTTAACAATAATTTTGCTGCGCCATAAGGATGCATAAAAACCCGTATGATATGCTTGCCATTACTCTATCTATGCTGAAGTTTTTCAGATTTATGAAGTGGAGGAAACATGAGACTACCAATCACGAGTAAGATCATCATCTCATTACTTCAATTTAAATGCTGAGTTCCTTTTTGATTTTGTTTTTCTTGCTCGAGGATGATCAAGTTTAAGCTTGGGGAGGTTGATGGCTCTAAAATATAGTCATCTACGCCCACATTTAAACTGTATATTATTCATATTTTCGATGAAATATCTCTCTAAACCTGGCCACTAATGCCAAATGATCAAAGGGGTATGCAATCCTTTATTTCCATTTTTTCTGCAGAGATAATGACGTTTGATGATGGGAATCACTACATTAAAGTCAAAGATACGAGATTTCCAACAACCAGAAGAAACCAGGAGTCGTGAGTCGGAGGCAAAAGCTTTAACGACCAACTATACGAAAGGAATAAAATTCCGGCCGTATAGTTCCGGTCGTATAGTTGCCATCGACACCGCTAGGTCAAACAGAACAACTTTCGTGAAGGGATCCCTATATAAATAAGCCTCGGGCGACAAGAAAAGGGCCTCTGGAGTCCCTGCTCCAGAGACCATCAGCCACATCCAGATCTCCATCCACAACACCAAAGAGCCGCTGGAGGAATAGACTTAGATCTAATCTCTCCACCACCATAGCCATATTCCACCACTTGTAATAGTAGATCTCTTCTTCGATTGGCGACATTGTAAGACTATTTTCTATCAATCTCATGATTTCCACTACAATGTTTATGATCTTTGATCTCATCTCTATGTGTGAGTAATTCACCTTAGGCTAAGGGCTTTGGCATAGCCATGTAGCTTTTGTGCATGTTATTTATCATAGATGGGATCATGTATTAGTTTGTATGACATGATGATTACTGTATACTCTCTCGCCTCAATCTAAGGACTTGTCAGGTAGCCAAGACCTTGAGGATTGAGCCAGGTATAGGGAGTATGAGTAATGACTAATCTGCAGGTTGGGAATCCCATTGATAGAAGGGGTAGTACGGCTGTATGTGAGGGATTTACTTGGGATTAACGGTGACGTCACTATGCATATCATTAGTTCTCTTACATCTATGGATGAGACTAGTAGGTTATTGCTATAAGCGGCTGCAGAGGCAATAAAAATTACGGATGCACTACCCACATATAATTTATCTTGCTCTAACAATTACATGCATACTTTTCTTTATCTTTTATTCCCATCAGATTTTTTGCACAACTACAGGTGAAACTGAACGCCCTAGGCCCTCTCTCTCCATCATCGGCAATAACAAAAATACGCAAACTCTTGGTCCGGTAAAAACACAAAAGGAATTCTAAAACTCCCGAAGGTCTGTTAAAGTAACTTCACTACACATCTGCTTCCCGAGGATTCGATAAACCTAGGTCTACTAGGGAAAAGAGATATACTACATCCATAATCCGGATCGAAGGTATCACTTCCCTATTTGATTTAAACATGCATTTGCTCATACCATAATATCTTGTTATTTTCATTTTGGTATAAATTGTTGTTTTAATTGGTATGTTTGGATCTTTTGGTTGCTTGCTTCATTTGATGTTGTTTCTTTCTTTCATTCATTCTTTCTAGCAATCTTTGGGTCCTCAATATGGTTTGAATTCCTCCCAAGTATTCATCATTGGATATGTAGAAATGCACACCTTTGGAGGAACTCTCACTATATTGGCCATCTAGAACTTTCAACCATTTTGGCAATCGATGCCAATGGGGAGATATTTTAGAGGGTTTAAGGTAAGATGGTTTATGATTTGAGTTGGTTCTTAAGCATTAGGATGGTTTATGTTTGAGTTGTTTCTTAAGCATTAGCCTTGCATGCTCTTGCATCTTTGTTGTTGCTTTGCATGTTTGATATATAGAGGAAACTCCACCAATGGCAATGGTTGGCAATATATGCAATGAAATTCAAGTTCATCACATGTTCATAGATCATGGGGGAGTTTTCTCTATATATTGTGGGAGTACCAACATCACATACTTGTGTAGTATTTGATGTTGGCACAACCATTTTTTTCGTTAAATTCCATATTTAAACCCTCTCAAAGGGATTGTCATCAATTACCAAAATGGGGGAGATTGAAAGGGCATGTATGCCCCCATGTGTGGTTTTGGTAATTAATGACAATCTCTATGGACTAATGTGTGAATTGAGTTTCACTTGTAAGTTGTGCCCATTGGAATCATATAGAAGAATAAGACGAATAATACGAATAAGATGAATAAGAAGAACAAGAAGATCAAGAGTGTCTTGAAGAAGAAGATCAAGAGTGTCTTGAAGAAGAAGATGGAGTTCCTCATGGCTATATTCAAGACATCATCAAGAAAATGAAGTACAAACTCAAGATTTGCCATCTCTAGAAGATCTCATGCTTGAAGCTTGTCATCCTCGGTGATCATGGTGTGATGGAGACAAGTTCAAAGAAGAGGTTTCCCCAAGGAGTATGGGGGAGCAATTCGCAAGCCTTCATCAAGCGAGCACGAGAAAATGCGATCAAGAAGGGTGTTTCATCTTGAAGAAGACAAGATCGTGTACGTCAAGCCCAAGCAGAATGCTCAGGGAAAAGGTATGATATTGATATGGTTTCTATTTTATCGGTCTCTTGTAGTTGTTGGGAGACCGGGTTTAGGATTGATAGTCGTACTATCAAAAGGGGCTCTCGAGTGAGTAGCTCGATCGTATCTTTCAGAGAGAGCTCAAACCCTTGCATACATAGCATCATATTTCTTGGTTGTTGTATGGATCTTGTACATGTGCAGATCTAGAGCTTGTGGTCATCTTCATAACTAGCTCTAGTTCATCAAAAACGGATATCCCTTGAATATCTTATTGCGTTTTTTATCTTGCGGGTTTTCTAGCTCCACACATTGGGAGATGTCTCACATATATACACATGATATTTTCTCCCCAGGTCATATCCAATATTTTGAGTTATCTTTCAACATAATTGGTTTCATCTTATTTGGAGTTCGAATGCAAAAGTTATGACAATTTTGGTTCTGGAGTTTCCCTGACTAGAACTACCGCTGCTCCACTAAAAGTACCGCTAGGCCACTTTTGGCGTCGGTAGTCCCGGTTGAAGTACCAGTCTAGTTCTGTTGAGCATGAGAACGCCCCCTAGCACCTGTTTTTTATGCATATTTACTGGAACTTGGGCCGGTAGTTGACAGGAAGTACCGCTCGGGCATATTTTGCTGCTGGTACTACCGGCGGAAGTACCGGCTCACTTCCACTCAGCCCTGTGCACCCCACAGTAAGATTTATGTTTGGTCGCTTCTATTTGTCGGTACTTGTCTGGTAGTAGACCGGTAGTACCGGCCGAAAGTTCCGGTCCGGGTCGGGCAGAACTTCTAGCCTATATAACCAGGTCCTTTCAATAGTTTTTGAGCTGTTGGAACCGGGCTAGCTGGAACTTCCAGTGGCTCACCGGTACTACCAGCCAGCCGTGATTTGACCCAAACGGTCAGATCTGGGAGCCCTTTAAAAGGGGCTCCTCTTCTCCTTCGTGTGTACTATCTCTTTTGGTCGGTTTTTCTCTCTCTCTCTCCTCCATTGCTGACCTTGAAGAGCTTGTCCTCTCCCCTTCACCCTCCTATGATTCTTGCATCTTTTTCAGGGATTTGAGAGAGGATATCTAGATATACAACCCTACCAAACCAAATCCCTTCTTTCTGAAGGAATCCTTGGGATCTAGATCTTGGAGACTTTGTTTTCTCCTCTTGTATTCTTCCTCTCATATTCCCACAATAGCTTTTTTAGCTTTGGTGGAATTTGAGAGTGAAGGACTTGCCCTTGCATTTGGTGCATAGGTTTGAGTTCTCGTCGGAGATTCGGCGAATTCAAGATCTTGGGATTGTTTATCTTGAGTTCTTGGAACCCTAGATGGTTGTGTGGAGTAGTAGTGAGTTCTTGGGGCCTCCAATTAAGTTGTGGAGATTCCTAAAGCTTGTGGCCTTTTGTGGAATTGTTCTTGGAAGCCCTCCAATTGAGTTGTGGAGTTTCCCCAAGCTTGTACGGGTTCGGTGACCGCCCTCAAGTGTCCCATAGTGGATTGAGTGCCCTCCTTTGTGGACCACACTCGGGAGAATAGGGTGAGCCTGTTGTGGCGTCTGTGAGTTGTGTGCCTTCACATATCAGGGTGAGGCCTTGTGCGGCATTAGGTGAGCATCGAGCCACCACATCTCAAGGTGATCCATTTGTGGCATTCAGAGAGCACTACACCATCGCACCTCTCCAATAGAGACGTATCTTCTTTGGAAGTGAACTTCAGGACAAAAATCATCGTCTCCACGTCCATCGGTTATCTCTCAAATGAGCCCTTTACTTATGCAATTTACATTGTGATAGCCATCGTGCTTGAAGAATTATATCTTGCTATCACCTTGTTGCTTGTGTTTCTTATCATAGGTTGTTGATTGATGAGTCCAAAATTGTAGCATATTTACCTTTTTGTTTTGCATAAGTAGAGTAGGATTTTTAGTATTTTACCACACATTCGTGCACCTTTTGTCCTTGTTTCAACAGGATCCCGAATTAATAAGTCACTTATGAACATATCAATTGGAACTATCATATTATGTAGTAATATGGTATTTCTAAGTGATAAAAGTCATTTATTGATTTATTCTCGCACCTGGGTGATTGGCAAACACAGAGGGAAGCTCCGGAGCGCGTAACGACCACTAGTACTGGTGGATCTTGCCCTTACCGCCCACCCGTACCATGTGGCAGCACGCCCACCTCATCAAACATTCTCGCTTCAACAAGAAGGATCTAAGGTCCTACATTCATAGAAACTTCCAGCCTCAGAATACCACACCAGAGAGGGATTTGGAGGAGGAACTTGGAGAAGGGAAACTCCTTGCTGCTTCATGGATCATTGGAGGACATCACATCACCCCCTTCATCATCAACCGTTGCATCTCCATCACCATTGCCATTCCCATCTTTCATACATTAGATCTTGTTATAATTCCAGATTCAATCATGGTTTGCACTAGATTATTCCCCATACTTTTATCCATCCATTTGATTATGGTGATGTCGTTCATTACTTCCATGTGTGAGTAGTTCCCTTAGTTCTGGGGGAGATGGAGAAACCCTAGCACTATTATGAAATGAAATAAAGATGATCTATTACTTGTGTCCATGATCCATTGATTTATGATATTGTGTTTGATCTCTCTCTTTAGATGGTATGTGTAGTCAACCACATATGATTTTCCTTCAGGACTAAAGAGAGGGTGGAATCCTAAGGATGTGTATGGGAGTATGTCTAGTGTTACTCATGACTACAAGCATTGGCTTATAACCTGCACGGTCTAAGGAGGAATAAAGAGAGATTCACGAAGCTAATTACGATATCCATGGGGAAACCTTTAATTGTGGTGATCTTTATGAGTGGCTGCTCTTAGTAATCGCATTGGTTATTTAGAGATGACCTCGTTACCTGGCTCAAGAAAGCGTCCACCTACGAGCCTTGTGGTGAACATCTTATTAAGGAACTCTCTCCACACATGTCATGATATTAGAAATATGTTATCCTAATTATGATTAATTACAACATGATAGTGGTGTACCCTATATCCTCTAGAATGGTTTAGCCCTATTGAGTTCAAACACCATTCCCAACGCATTTGTTACGTGCTTTCTTTTACTTCTTTTATTTATGAAAGGACATTTATTGTACTAATCTGTTTTGGTGTTCGTTAACAACATAAGGTTCATTTTATTGTCTGTTAATGTCTATAGGTCAATCTATTGAAAAGAAAAAAGGTCAGATTAATGTGGGAAATTCCTTGGCCAAAGGTAAGCTTTCCTGAAGATTCTAGACCGGAGTCTCCGGTATGTAAACACCAGAGTCTCTGGTGTGGTCTGGAGTTTCCCCAAGAGTTCCCGGTGTGGATGCTGGTCACGTCCCAGGGTCATTCTATGAGGGGGTCAAGAAATGGACCGTATATATGTCGGAGTCTCCGGTGTGATTTCCCAGACCGGAGTTTCCAGTATGGATACACTGGAGACTCCGGTGTCCCTGGTCTAGAGTTTTGGCCAGTGTCTCCGGAGTGAACAACAAGGCACTTCCCAACACAGTCAGAGAGCTAGTCTGGAGATGGACCAGAGATGGTCCGGACTTTCCGGTGTAGACCGGAGTCTTCGGTCTGTCAGACCAGAGTCTCTAGTGTGGAAAGTCCCCAACGGTTAGAAAACGGTCTGCAGCTGTGAGGTCTATAAATAGGGGACCCCATTTTCAACCTTAGGTTGCTCGTTCCAGAAAACAAAAGGACCTCCATTGGAGCCACCAAAACTCCAAGATCTCTTCATCCAACCACCCAAAGTCGCTGATCTTTGGGGAATCGCAGGAGGAGGCATTGATCTACAACTTCACCAAGAGAGATCTTCATTTCCCTCTCATTCACTTGAGGGCCCCTTGCTCTAGGGTTTCATTGGAAACCCTAAGCCTTGTTTTGGTTTAATTTGATTCTTACAAGCTTGTCTTTGATTGTGTGATAGCTTGCTTGGATTCGGGAGCCCCCAATTAAGTTGTGGGTGTGTGCCTCGAACTTGTTGTAAGGGTGTTGGCTACCACCTTGAAGGTTACCGATATAGTGTAAGCGTGAATCGATCCCCTTGGGGTGAGGTTCACTGGAGAACAAGGGAGGCCTCTCATGGCGTTGGTGGTTTGATACCACCCCCTCTCCAAACGCAGATGTACTTCCCCTTAAAAGGAAGGAACTGCGGGAAATAATCCTTGTGTCCCCGTGTGCTTCACTTCGGTTACTTCTATGCTTTATCGCACCTTACTTTATCTAGTTCTTGCTTAGTTAGGTGTGCTAGTGTGACATATAGGTAAATTCATCATAGTTGTATAGCTAGAGAATTTACCTTTGTGTCAAACCCTAATTTTAAAAATAAGTAAAATTGAAGTAGCACCTATTCACACCCCCGTCTAGGTGACCATACGATCCTTTCAATTGGTATCAGAGTCTCGGCTCTTTATTCAGGCTTAACCGCCTAAGAGAAAATGGTCAATCCACAGGATGGTGGAGAGGGCGAGGCTAGCACTTCGATGACTATGGTAGATCTCAAGAAGTTGCAAACAATCTTAAGCTCTACCTTGGGCAATGAAATCAAATAGTTGCATCAACTAGTTGAGCAACTTGTTAAAGAAAATTCAGCCTCACCACCTCCCTCTCCTGAGGAAACACCTCCTAACCCTAAGGTAAATTCTCTGGATAAGCCAATGGGTGTGGAAGTGGGGGATGAACATAATTCTACTAACTCCTCCAGCAAAAAGGGTGATGGGAAGGAAGAGAACCATGCGGTTCCCATATGGTACTCTCTCGACCCTCCTATCCCTCATCCCCATATAAATAATAGAGGTGACCCACCTAAGTTAGCTGCACATACCTTTGCTCAATCGCAAGTCTTAATGAAATATCATGTGCGCAGCTCTTGCATTGACTTGTGGAACATCATTGAATATGGACTCAAGATTGAGGATCCAACCAACTTGACAAGAAGAGAAGTGGTCAATAACCAACTTTGCACATGATTCAACTTGGGGTGGGACCAAAGGACTTCCCACACATTGAGCACTACAATACCGCCAAGGAAGCTTGGGATTCTCTCATTGGCTTGTTTGTTGGAAATGGGAGCATGAGAAGAAATGGATATGATGCCTTAAGTAATGAAGTTGAAGGTTTCTTTATTAAGGATGGTGAGGATCATGAAGACATGTATCAAAGACTCAAATCCACAGCCACTGCCTTCAGAAATGTTGGTGCCTCTCACATTGATGATGCTTGGATCAAGAGGAAGTATGTGAGTGTGCTCATGCCCTTCGAGCCCACTGACTTGAAGAGTCTCCAAGGAAGACACAACTACCATCTCATCACCTCCAATGAAGTTATGCAAGAGATGGCCACCTTCAAGGTTGCTGCCAAGAATGCCAAAGATGCCCGTGCTCGTGCTATTGGAATGAGTAGTAGTGTTAATGTTGCCTTGAAGGCCAAGATTATGGAGTATGATGAAGAAGAAGGAAGTGATGATGCACTCTCTATGAGCCACCCCGAAGATGTCTAGGGTGCTCATGGTGAATAGATGGCTTTCTATGCAAGAAATTTCTATAAAGATCCCGCAAAGGACAAGATGGAGATGCAACAAAGAAGCAACCTAAGTGGTAGAAAAGAAAATGCTTCAAGATTGAGAACTTGCTTCAACTGTGGAGACCGCTATCATTTTGTTGCTAGATGCTCTTATGAGAAGATAGAAGACAATGGTGGTGCCCTCATATTGAAGAAAAATCCAAAGACCCTTTCAAGAAGCCTCTTTACAAGAAGAATGCCACCAACAAGAAGTCCCGTGACATTGCATTGATAGCACATGAAGAGTTCTCCTCCAATGATGAGGAGTAAGAGGAAGAATAAGAAACAACAAATGGTGTGGCTGCCATTGACACTACCTCTACATCTACCTTCTCCCTCTTCGATTCCCCAAATGAGAACCCCTCCAAAAAGAACGTCACTTGCCTTACGGCAAGAGCATCAGAGGTATCACCATATCCTCTCTCCACCTCTAGTATCAATGATGATTTGAATGATGATATAACTCTTGAGGTGAAGGAAGTATTAGTTGCTTTTGATGCTTATATGACTAACTTGCAAGGGGAGCATAAGAAGCATTTTGTAAATCTCTTGAACCAACTTTCTCACACACAAGATCTCCTAGATGAGAGATGTAAACTTGGGAGAGAGCATCTACTTGAGATGGATGCTCTAACTAATGCTCTTGAAGAAGAACAAGAGACTAGGGTGTCTCTTGAAGAAAAACTTGAAGGCCTTAATGAGGCAAATGATCGAATTATTGCTAAACTCATTCAGGAACGTGATCATATCATTGCTAAATACAAAAAGGCTAAAAGGACAAGATTGAGTTTGGTATTGTTCATGACAAACTTGCCAAGGATTATGAGAAGCTTAACAAGGTTCACAAGACCTTGGAAAGTGATCTCATGAATCTCACAAAGTCAACTGAACAACTTCAAACTCAATTGACTAATGTTGCTTCATCTAGCATTTCCATTCCCCCTAGTAGTACAAATATCCTTGAACAAAATTCTAGGTTGAAGGGGGATCTTGCAATGGCAACCTTTCCCAAAGGTAACAAGTCTCTTGATGAACTTTGAAGTAAGCAAAGGCCAAATAATGAGAAAAGAGGTCTTGGCTATGTTTCTAAGGACAAGAATAAGAAGTCCAAGCCCTCTCAACCAAAATATAAGGCCATTACGGGTAGTGATACCCAAAGTGGCAAAACTATGTCACAAGATGACTTTGCAGGAAGTCTGAACCCTCACTATGTCTTAATGTGTGATTCTTATGGTGATGTTTATGCACAATATGTTGGTCGATTTGATGGTTATATTGCTTGGTCTATTTGGGTTCCTAAGATCCTTGTCACTAACAAAAGAGGACCCATTGAAAAATGGGTACCTAAAAATCTAGCTTGATCTTTTGTAGAACTATGCTTCCGGAGGGTCAAAGTGGGTGCTTGATAGTGGTTGAAAAAGTCATATGACCAGAAGCAAATAAATTATGACGGAGATAAGAGCAAATCAAGATCATATAACCATCACATATGCCGATAAGTCAAAATCTCAGGTAATGGGTCTTGGCAAAGTTGTGGTTTGCACACGATGTTACTCTCGTGGACGTCATGCTTGTTGAGACCCTTGGCTATTAATTACTTTCAGTCCATGCCCTAGGCAAGATGGGTTTCACCGTCTTTATTGATAATGATATTGTGGTCCTCTTGTGGAGCAAGACTCTAAAGGTCGCTTTTGTTGGGTATGTCGAAAATGACTTGTATGTGGTGGACTTTTCTGGGAAAACCACTACAAGTGCGATGTGCTTATTCAAGAAGGCTAGTCCATGTCAATATGAGAACTTTGCAAAGCCTCCAAAAGGGTGGCCACATTGTGGGACTAAAGGATAATGTTTGTTTTGCCAAATATCGTGTTTGCAGGGCTTGTGTTGAAGGAAAGATGCATGATTCTCCCCACAAGCCAAATAACATTATAAAGTCAAAGAGGATCATGAAGCTCCTTCATGTGGATCACTTTGGTCCTCCATCTCATGCTAGCGTTGGTGGGAAGAAATATTACTTGGTGATTGTTGATGACTACTCAAGATACTCATGGGTTTATTTCTTCAAGTTGAAGAGTGAGACCCAACAATACTTCATTTACTTTGTTAATATGGTTTAGCGTCAATACAATTCGCCCGTGCTAACAATAAGAAGTGAAAATGGCACTGAGTTCAAGAAATACACTCTAAATGGTTTTCTTAGTGATGAGGGGATAAAACATCAGTACTCCACTGCATATACCCCTCAACAAAATGGTGCAGCTGAGAGGAAGAACATGACTTTAATGGATATGGCAAGGTCCATGTTGGCTGAGTTTAAGTCTGCATACAATTTTTGGGCCAAGGTAATCTCCACCGCATGCCATGCATCAAACCACCTCTACCTCCGCAAAGAATTGACCAAGACGCCATATGAAATACTTACCGGTAACAAGCCCAACATTTCATACTTCTGGGTGTTTGGTTGTAAGTGTTTCTATCTCATAAAAGGTGTCTGTTTGTCCAAATTTGATTCCAAAGCTTTAGAGGGTATTTTTGTTGGCTATGGTCTTGATTACCACACTTATAGAATCTATGATAAACTCTCTGGCATTGTCATAGAATCTTGTAGTGTGGTTTTCGAAGAATGTGATGGCCCCCCAAGAGGGGCATGTTGATGTTTGTGATGTAGATGATGAAATACCTCAAGATGCCATAAGAAGAATGGGTGCGGGATTCATCTGCCCCGTTGAGGAAACCCTTGTGGCAGATCGAGAAGAACTATGCTCTACTCATGTGGAGCCCTCATCTTCACAACTTCAACAAGCTCCTATTATTGAGGGTAATGATGACCCAAGCCAAAGACAAGCTGAGAACCCTCTCCATGATGATCAGGCTGAATGCGCTAGGCAGAATTGTCCACACTCTCAACTAACGGGATTGTCTAGCCCCGTGTAGTCAGATGCTCAAGGCAGATTTATTCAAGCAGCTTCAAGATCATCTCAAAGCTAGAGTGGACAGAATGTTAGAAAGAAGAGAACACACTCTTGAGAATGTTCTTGGTGATCTAAGGAGTGGAATGTCCACTCGAGCTCAGTTGAAGCACTTTGGTGATTACCAAGCTCATATATCCATGGTGGAGCCAAAGAAAGTATGGGAAGCTCTTGAAGATTCAGATTGGCTAGAAGAAATTCACAAAGACTCAACAACTTTGAGAGAAACAAAGTATGGAAGCTAGTAGAAAAGCCCAAAGAGTGCCACAATGTTATTACCACTAAATGGATATTCAAGAAAAAGCAAAATGAACATGGTATTATTGTGAGGAACAAGAGAAGATTGGTAGCACAAGGGTTCTCTCAAATTGAAGACATTGATTATGGAGAGACTTATGCTCCTGTGGCTTGCCTTGAGTCCATTTGTATCCTTCTTGCTTATGTTGCACATCATAATTTTAAATTACAACAAATGGATGTGGAAAGTGCTTTCCTAAATGGTCCATTGCATGAGTTGGTTTATGGTAAGAAACCCCCCGTGTTTCGAGGATCCCAACTTCCCAAACCATGTCTACAAACTTGATAAGGTGCTATATGGTCTTAAACAAGATCCACGTACTTGGTATGAGCACCTTAGAGAGTTGTTGTTAGACCGTGGGTTTGAGGTTGGGAAAATTGATCCCACTCTTTTTACTAAGAACGTTAATGGGGACCTTTTCGTTTGCCAAATATATGTTGATGATATTATCTTTGGCTCGTCTAACAAAGCTTTTAATAATGAATTCTCGAAGCTTATGACTGATAGGTTTAGGATGTCTATGATGGGGGGAGTTAAGGGTATTTATTGGCTTTGGTATCAAGCAAATAAGAGGAGGAACCTTTTTCAATCAAGCAAAATATACCCAAGATATGCTCAATAGGTTCAACATGAAGGAACTAAATGGAGCTCCAACTCCCATTGGCAAATAAGACTCATCTTGAACTTAACCCAAATGGTAAAGATGTTGATCAAAAGGTATATCGATCCATGATTGGTTCTTTGCTTTACCTATGTGCATCTAGACCTGATATTGTGTTAAGTGTAGGAGTGTGTGCAAGATATCAAGCGGCTCCTAAAGAAAGCCAGTTGATGGTAGCCAAAAGAATCTTTCGATATTTGGTTCATACCCCAAACTATGGTATATGATATCCTAGGGGTTCAACATTCTCTCTTTGTGGATACACTGATTCAGATTGGGTTGGCGATAACGATGATATAAAATCAACCTGTCGGGCTTGCCAATTCCTTGGTAGGTCTTTGGTGTGTTGGTCTTCTAAAAAGCAAAACTGTATACCTCTCTCCACTGCCAAGGCTGAATATGTGGCTGCAGCTAGTGCTTGCACTCAATTGTTATGGACGAGGTAAACTTTAAAGGAATATGGTGTCCGTTGTGAGAAAGTGCCTCTTTTATGTGACAATCACAGTGTTATCAAGATTGCCTCCAATTCGGTGGATCATACAAGAACAAAGCATATTGAGATCCGTCATCATTTCATTAAAGATCATGTTGCTCGAGGGGATATTGAGCTTTCTTATGTATCAACCAAAGACCAACTTGCAGAAATTTTCACGAAACCACTTCATGAAGCATGGTTATGCTATTTGAGGAATGAGCTAAATATCATAGATTCAAGAAGTTTGAGTTGATCATCTTGCATACACATCTATTACCTGATCATTATGTGGTTTAGGTGCAGGCATGGACATAGGGGGAGTACGATCCTAATCCATTGGGTTATCCCTCCCCCATAATGCCAAAATTAAGAAAATCAATTCTCTTAATATCATTTGTGACATGTGAGCTTCATTGATGAGTAGAGGTTATGAACCCAAGGTTAATTCTTCACAGTTTCATGCCTCACACTCTTACATGGTGGCCTCGTCCACCGCCCCCTTCATTATGAAGGGTTGGTTCTATTTTCGAGTAAATTGGAGTTTCACTTGACCATTTAGTTGAATTTCATTGCCTATTTGGTTCTTCATAGTTTGAGATCTAAACCTAAGCCTGTCACCCTCCCATAAACATTTCATCTATCACACATGTCCCAAAAACTTGACTCTGGCTGTTTTTGGTCAAAGAGGGCCGGAGATTCCAGTGTGCAAACATCGGAGTCTCCGGTGTAGACCGGAGTCTCCGATCTAGGGAGGTTTCTACCTGTGACTTAAGGGGGACGAGGTGAAAGAGTCACTCAGACTCTATCTTCCACCCCGACCCCTACTCTCACACCCGCCTACTCCTCCTCCATAACCGCCACCTAGAGGCCATTTTGTCGCCAGGATCTGTCGTGTCGCTGGCCAACTCCACCCTCTCCACCCCTGGGACATTCCCCACCGGTGGAACTTCTCCAATGGACACATCTGGTACCTTTTTCTCTCACCATGAGCCTAGGGTTCATCCCCTTTGTTTATTTTGAGTTCTGTACTCATTTTGCCCACTGGAAAAACATGCATGCATGCACTGCATCACTTTAGTCTCATATCCTTGCCTTGATCTGCTAGAATCAATCTCACCTGTGGTATTCTTGTGCAAC
This sequence comes from Avena eriantha, assembly GCA_910589775.1. NCBI lineage: Eukaryota > Viridiplantae > Streptophyta > Magnoliopsida > Poales > Poaceae > Avena > Avena eriantha. Next base: position 267,267,846 of record OU342740.1, on the reverse strand, counting down.
TCAAAATCTCCAGACTGGAGATTCCGGTTGGTCAGTCCAGAGACTTCGGTCCAGGCTGGAGACTCCGGTTTGTCTGAACGGAAACTCCGGTTCAGGCCAGAGATTCCGGTTTTGCACACCAAACTCTGGTGTAGATTGCCTCTAGCACATCTGGTAAAGTTGTGAAGTCTGGTGGTTATCTCTAGGACATTTGTGCTTAACCCCATGCTATCCTCCTCACTCTCTGTTCACAAGAGGCGCTGGTTCTCGTCGTGGTCGCACCAAGGCCAAGTCTAGGAGGGTGGATCCTTGGTTTGATGAGGAAGTTGGGCAGTATGTGATCCCGCAATCCAACTGCAGGCAGCAGCTCAGAGATGCTGAATACATGAAAAGAAACTAAGAGCACATAGAAGAGGAGAACCGGGCCAAGAGGGCCAAGTATGACAATTTGAAATCTATTGCCCATATGACCAAGGAGGAATTTTGTGACCTATGCAAGGCAAACATCTATGAGTTGCCAAGGACCTATGAGGATCCTTGTTATTGGAGGAGGGAACAGAAAGTGTTCATGACTGATATATATAGCAATCTCACAAGTCCCCTGTTTGTCCTCAGAGGTATATGTAGCTCGAGTACATGCGTGCCAACAATTACTTTGTAGATGCCTTGTGGATCACTGAGAAGCTCGGGTTGCATGGGCTCATGGAGCTCCGAGAAGATTATAGCATTACTCTTGTCCAACAATTTTATGCAACTGTGGTGTTTGGAACATGTCAAGAAAGGACCATGAGTTGGATGACTGGCAATGTCCGCTGTACTGCTGTCTTCTTTGATTTTGCTAGGGTTATCAATGAGACGTTCGAAGGTGTGCCCGTTCCAGTTGGGAACCGTATGCATGATGCTGCCCTTGGTGAGAGGATGACCAAGTTGTCTCCTCTCTATGACAAGGGTGCAGTCGTCAGTGAGGCCAAGGGCCTCAAACCTGTCTATAACTTGCTACTAAGGATATTCCACCACAGAATTTCTCCCAGTGCTGGCAATGATGATGATATTAGACGTGGGCTTGTCAACTTGCTTCACCATGCTCACAAGGTACACCTTGCTGGTCCTAATGCTGAAGGATATGCTATTGATGATATGGACTACATTTTTTAGGAGATGCACCATGCTATTCTCTTCCGTAAGTCTCCTCCATATGCTGCTCTTGTGATGAGGCTTATCAACACTCAAGCCCATGGTTCACCACTTTCCCTACCTCCCAATCTTACGGAGCATGCATTGGTGTCCCTTCAAAAGAAAGGGAAGATGGTTTCAAGGTAGCCATTTGAGAGTGAGGATGAGGATATCTCTGAGGTTGAGCATGCTCCCACCCCTCCTAGGGGCTCTAGGAGGAAGAATGCCTCTAATGCACCCATGCCTCCTGTCACACGTGAGTTTGTTTAGGAGAAAGTCAAGAAGGCATCCTTCTAGGAGAAGACCCTATGTTGCATGAGCATGGACATCCGCAAGGGACAACATGAGTCCTACAAGAGCAACCGCGGAATTGAGAAGCTTCTCAAGGACATCAAGGCTCAAGGAGAGGAAGAAGAGGACTGAGAGTCAGAATACAATGATGAGCATGGAGCTGAACCATCTGCAGAGTCAGATCACACACTTTCCTTTGGTTCTTAGAATGCTATGAATGCAAGCTTGGTTGGCTGACGGATTTTTCTGAGGTCACTTCTGGTTTTGCACCTCAGGGCACCTCCTCCTCATGCCCTCACGGCAAAGGGACACAGACTTCTGCTGCTGAGATGATTAAGATGAGGATGAGGATGATGACGACCACAAGGACTTCGACTGATCTTCTTTGGGACGATAGCTTGGACTTTTCCCTTTTTGGTGTTTCAATGCCAAAGGGGGAGAAGTTGTCCATAGGAGCATCGGGATTTGCATGGGTTGGGGTGCATGGTCATCTCTTTATTCGAACATTTTCTTTCATTTGGTTCTTGTGAGACTTATTTGGTTTATGTGAACTATCTATGTGTGTTGATCTATCTATGTATGTGGCCATGTCTATGCCCGTACCCTTATTGTAATAGTTATCCATTACCTGACTTGCATGTATTACTTGATTATCTTGCTGCACATCGTCAGGGGGAGCGTAGTTTTGTCTTATTAAAAAATCCATGCAAAACCACTTGTTGTCATCGAACACCAAAAAGGGGGACATTGAAAGGACATTTATTGTACTAATCTGTTTTGGTGTTCGTTAACAACATAAGGTTCATTTTACTGTGTGTTAATGTCTACAGGTCAATCTATTGAAAAGAGAAAAGGTCAGATTAATGTGGGAAATTCCCTGGCCAAAACTAAGCTTTCCTAAAGATTCTAGACTGCAGTATCCGTTGTTGATACATTGCAAATGTATCTATAATTTTTGATGTTCCATGCTTAGTTTTATCCACTTTCTTGTGTTTTGTTCCAACTTTGGAGTACTTTTCATATGATCTCTTGGACTAACCTATTAACAAGAGCCACAGTGCCAGCTGCCTGTATTCTGCTGTTTTTGGTTCCAGGAAAGTCAGAAAATGAATATTCTCGGAATTGGACGGGACAAAAGCCAAAGTGCCTATTTTCCCGGAAGTCATCAAGTGCCAGAATACGAGACGGAGAGGGGCCAGAGGCCGGCCACACCACCTGGCCGCGCGGCCAGGCTGGGCCCGCGCTAGGGGGTGGTTTGGTGGCCCCTAGCACCCCCTCGGTCTCCCCTTCCGCCTATAAGATGCCCTCGGGACGAAAACCCTAAGTACCCGATCAAAAATCCACGAAAGAGTCTGTAGCCGCCGTCATCTCCATCCCTAGATCGGGAGGGATCTGAAGCTCTTCCCGGCACCCTACCGGAGAGGGGAATTCACCCTGGAGGCCTTCTTCATCACCATGCAAGCCTTCGGTGTGATGCGTGAGTGGTTCATCCTTGGACTACGGATCCATGTAGTAGCTAGATGGCTGGTTCTCCTCCTTTGTGCTTTCATGTTTAGATCTTGTGAGCTCCGTTCATGATCAAGATCATCTATTTGTAATTCTGCATGTTATGTTTACGGGGATCCGATGGATATTGAGATGCTATTTCAGATTGATTATTGCTTCTATCATGTCTTTGTTATTTGAGATCTTGCATGCTTTCTGTTGTTAGTAGCTATCTTGGCCAAGTAGATGCTAGAAACTCTAAAAGTTAGTATTTATGCTCGATAGTGGGTTCATGCCTCTGGTAATCTGGGGAAGTGACAGAAATCTCTAAGGTACTAGATGTGTTGTTGCTACTAGGGAGAAAACAACAATCCTTTGTTCATAGAACAATCGTATTGTTTACTTTACACGCAGTTCGTAAAGCAATAATCTGTTGCTTGCAACTTAATACTAGAGGGGGTTCGGATGATAACCTGAAGGTGGATTATTAGTTATAGATGCAGTTGGATGGCGGTCTATGTATAATGTTGTAATGCCCAATCAAGTCTCAAAGGAGTCAAGATGATTAGTATATGCATGTATTGCTTTCTCGATGTTTGTCAATTGCCCCGCTGTAATTTGTTCACCCAGCATGTTATCTATCTTAAGGAGAGCCACCTCTAGTGAACTATGGATCCCGGTCCTTTTCTTTACATACAATCTATAAACTGTTTACTTCTTTGTGTTTACTTTCTACAAACTTTTACTTATTTCCATTCGATACGTTTAATCCTTTGTTTTCAGCAAAACACGGTGAGAGTGACAACCTCATCGCAAGTTGGGGACAAAGTTCTGTGGTTGTGTTGTGCAGGTCTCCACATTGCTACTAGCACCGGTAGTGCGCCCTGCCAAAGCTCAGCTAGTAACACCTTTGGGGTGTTTCCTTGCTGCTACTGGTTTGATTAAACCTTGGTTTCATAACTGAGGGAAACTTGCTTCTATGCTCATCATACCTTCCTCTTGGGGTTCCCAACGAGTTCTACATCAACACCACCATCAAGCATTTTTCTGGGCCTCGTGCATTGAGCCATCAAGCATTTTTCTGGCGCCGTTGCCGGGGAGTCAAGGACATCTTCACAAGGGGAGTCCCTCATAACCAATCTCTTTAATTTGTTATTTTTGTTTTGCTTAGTTTCTTTTTCTTTGTTTGCTTGTTTCTTTATCAAAAACACAAAAAAATAGTTTTACTTGTTTGCTTTCTTATTAAAAAATACAAAATAAATAAGTCTCCTTTAGTTGTCACCTCTTCCTTAGCTCACCATGTTGATCCCTACTTTCACCCTGAAAGACCTTTCTACTGGTAGTGGTTCTATAATTGGGAAAGATAATATTGCAGAATTCTTTAATTATGTTAGCAAACATGAGGATACTGAGGATAGATCCCTTGTAGAACTTGCTCCAAACTATGAGATTGCTGCAGCTTCTTTAATTCACATGTTAGAAGCTAGGTTTGTTAACCTCAATCCCTTAATGCAAATAATGTTTCTTAAGCTTAAAGAAATTGAGGACCCTGAAAAGAGGGATTTTATTCTAGAAACTTTGTTTAAGGAGTTCTATGATGTTGCCAAGGAAGCTAGAAAAGTTTTGGACGTTTCAATATGCTAGGCTCATGTGTAGATGTTATAGGTACACGAGAAAAGATGAACAAAACCGAACCTAATGGGGAGGAACCTAAGATACCAATACCCTTTAAACTAGTAGCAATACATGATGCCATAGAAAAGAATCTTGATTGGATTGTTCCTGCAAACCCTTTTGATGAGAATAGTGAACCTAAGAGCATTGAGAGAGGATCCTCTCGAACTTATTTGGATGATATACCTTGCCTTGTTGAAAATATTTCTGGTATTGATCTTAATGCTTCTTCATTTGAGAACACTTGATTCTTTTTCTTGCTTCTTATGCCTAACTTAAAGGCATTAAAGAAAAGTACTTATTGGGAGATAACCCAAAAGTTTTAGATGAGTCTTGGAAGTTATTACCTCTGTAATAGCCTCTCCTTATCCTTTTTTTGCTTTTTGTGCCAAGAGTAACCTCTAATGAGAGAGAAGTAATGATTGGAAAAGTTGCTGTCCCGAAACAGATTTCTGTGCTTCACCGTAAAACTTCGTGTAAAATCTCTTAAGTTCTGTTTGATGCGTGAATTTTTGTGCTTCTGCCCCAGGTTGTTATCTAACTTTCTTTAGTTCAACACTTTTTTATTTGAGCAACAGAAGGTCTTCGAAAAAATTCGTCTTTACCTGCTGGTATGTTTTGATAGATTCCTGCCATTTTCTGCATTTGCTTCTTGTTGGTTCCTTCTTGAGTTCTTTTGGGGAATTGAGCTTTTTGAGGGAAGTGCTACAATAGCTAGTGTTCTAATGGTAGTTTATTTGGTGTTAGAACTGAACCTTAAGACTTATTTATCTTGAGTGCACTAATGTTGCTAATAAAGATTGTGTGAAGTTTTGTAAGAAAGGATGGACTAAAGCTCAAGCTTGGGGATGCCACGTGTGTCACCCCAAGAAATATCCAAAAAGTACAAGCTTCAAAGCTTGGGGATTCCCAAGGCATCCCCTTCTTCATCAATAAAAATCCTAGGTTTCTTCCAAACGCTTCATTTTTATTGTTTCATACACAGTTGTGTTGTTCTTGGAGCATCTTCTTTTTCATTTTTGTTTTGGTTATTAGTTTGCTTGGTTTGCTTAGTTTTCTGAATAAATTGGTTGGACCCCCTCTTTCATACATTGGATTGCAAATAGTTTGGTTTGGTTTGGAAAAGAGTAGGAAAGTTCATGCTTTTGTGGTAAAAAGAGCTTGTTTTTGACTGTGGCCTATGCTTTGTCATGCCATGCTTGATATTGTTTTGGCTTTATGCTTAGTATTCTTTGCTGTAGCATGACTTGTTATAAACAATTGAGATTTCTTAATGTGCCTTAGATGAATCATGCGTTGTTTTAGCATATAAAAGCATAGTATAGTGGTATTCTCCTTTGATGCTTTATTTGGGTTGACTTAGCGCATGCTCACACCATGTTATGACTATCTCAAGTCACCATAGCCTTTATGATCCTTTAGTTTTCAAATTGTAGTATCACTTTATGCTTTGATCAATGATGTTTTGTCGCTCTGCATGATTATGGCCATTATTGCTCTCTTGGTTTGTCGCTCCCAGTCTTTTGCTAGCCTCTGTAACCAAGTATGAGTTCCACTCATGCATCCAACTCCTTAAACCAAGTTATTCCAAAGAGTCCACCATACCAACCTACTAGCTTATGCTATTCCAAGTATATTCATGCTTTTGTTTACCTTCCAAATTAAACTTGTTATGAGAAAACTAGTGATTAAAGCTCTCACGAACTTGATGGCACACTTTACTTTTTTGCATCTAATAAACTTGAACCATTGGATCCTTCTTTGTTGCGTATATGCTTACGCTTTATAAGTTGAAATTAGCAGAACCATGTTTCATGGGGAACGCTTACAACATTGCACTTGTACTTTGTACCCCGTTGATATCATGTTCTTTTTCTTACGGATCCCGGCGGTGTGAAATAAAAGTGGAACTTGTAAGATCATGCAGTTTGTATGTGTGTTAGAGAAACGTCTGGGCCGCTAGCCTAAGCCATGCCTAATCATGGTGGAAACTTGCAGCATCACCATAATGAGCACTCTATGAAGCATCCTCAATAAAAACCTATGCAAATAGCAAATAAAAGATCGCTGAGATGCTCATTGTCTGCTTGCCTTGTCATTTTGATTATGGGAAAGCTCACGTATCATGTGCAAGGGGTACCCCGTTGGCGGTTCTTAATGATACACATGTACTTACAATGACAAGAGCTTACTCGTGACTGAAGTTGAGTAGCATGAGGATCGGTCTTCGTAAGTAAGGGGCATGAGATTTCAGTTTATAACTTGTCAAGCATATCCTCTTAGTTGTGTCACTTTAACCTTAATCACCTTAAAGATGCTTATGATAGGGGCAATGAGAGCTGAAAGCTATAAGTACCATAATTTTTGGAAGCTCTTTATGAGACTTGAATCCCTACTTCCTTTTACAAAGGCCTTTCTTCCACCATTATATTGTGTCTCCACCTTCTACCATTATGCACCTACTTTTGAGAGCATAGTGGCCATTCTTAGTTCTATGTGCATTTTCCCAAGACTAGTTGATTGATGCATAACTTGTTATTGCTTGTTTGAAACTATTGTATCTAGTCACTCTTATGAACTTTGAAGGTGTCCTATGCATTTATATTTGCTACTCTATTGAGGGACAAGCTGAATACTATTATGCTATGTTTTCTTTATGTGAAACAAACAAACGTCTTGCAAAGCATTGTTATTCATGAATCTTCTGTTTGTGCCTTTTCATGTTGCATCATAGTTTCTTTGCTTATTGCTAGAACTTTGTCTTTCATGTTATGATTGAAGTACTATGATCCCAGCTTTGAATGTTTTACAAATACTTTGATCAAGGCTTTGATGGTGCATGTCACCTAAAAAATTATTCTTTCTTTTTATCACTTACCTACTCGAGGACGAGCAGGAGTTAAGCTTGGGGATGTTGATACATTGCAAATGTATCTATAATTTTTGATGTTCCATGCTTAGTTTTATCCACTTTCTTGTGTTTTTGTTCCAACTTTGGAGTACTTTTCATATGATTTCTTGGACTAACCTATTAATAAGAGCCACAGTGCCAGCTGCCTGTTTTTTTGCTGTTTTTGGTTCCAGGAAAGTCATAAAATGAATATTCTCATAATTAGATGGGACAAAATCCAAAGTGCCTATTTTTTCGGAAGTCATCAAGTGCCAGAATACCAGATGGGGAGGGGCCAGAGGCCGGCCACACCACCTGGCCGCGTGGCCAGGCTGGGCCCACGCCAGGGGGTGGTGTGGTGGCCCCTAGCACCCCCTCGGTCTCCCCTTCCGCCTATAAGATGCCCTCGAGACGAAAACCCTAAGTACCCGACCAAAATTCCACGAAAGAGTCTGTAGCCGCCGTCATCTCCATCCCTAGATCGGGAGGGATCTGAAGCTCTTCCCAGCACCCTACCGGAGAGGGGAATTCACCCTGGAGGCCTTCTTCATCACCATGCAAGCCTCCGGTGTGATGCGTTAGTAGTTCATCCTTGGACTACGGATCCATGTAGTAGCTAGATGGCTGGTTCTCCTCCTTTGTGCTTTCATGTTTAGATCTTGTGAGCTCCGTTCATGATCAAGATCATCTATTTTTAATTCTGCATGTTGGGTTTGCGGAGATCCGATGGATATTGAGATGCTATTTCAGATTGATTATTGATTCTATCATGTCTTTGTTATTTGAGATCTTGCATGCTTTCCATTGTTAGTAGCTATCTTGGCCAAGTAGATGCTAGAAACTCCAAGAGTTAGTATTGATGCTTGATAGTGGGTTCATGCCTCTGGTAATTTGGGGAAGTGACAGAAATATCTAAGGTACTAGATGTGCTGTTGCTACTAGGGAGAAAACAACAATCCTTTGTTCATAGAACAATCATATTGTTTACTTTACACGCAGTTCGTAAAGCAATAATCAGTTGCTTGCAACTTAATACTGGAGGGGGTTCGGATGATAACCTGAAGGTGGATTATTAGTCATAGATGTAGTTGGATGGTGGTCTATGTATAATGTTGTAATGCCCAATCAATTCTCAAAGGAGTCAAGATGATTAGTATATTCATGTATTGCTTTCTCGATGTTTGTCAATTGCCCCGCTGTAATTTGTTCACCCAGCATGTTATCTATCTTAAGGAGAGCCATCTCTAGTGAACTATGGATCCCGGTCATTTTCTTTACATACAATCTATAAACTGTTTACTTCTTTGTGTTTACTTTCTACAAACTTTTACTTCTTTCCATTCGATACGTTTAATCCTTTGTTTTCAGCAAAACACGGTGAGATTGACAACCTCATCGCAAGTTGGGGACAAAGTTCTGTGGTTGTGTTGTGCAGGTCTCCACGTTGCTACTAGCACCGGTAGTGCGCCCTGCCAAAGCTCAGCTAGTAACACCTTTGGGGTGTTTCCTTGCTCCTACTGGTTCGATTAAACCTTGGTTTCATAACTGAGGGAAACTTGCTGCTGTGCTTATCATACCTTCCTCTTCGGGTTCCCAACGAGCTCTACATCAACACCGCCATCAAGCATTATTCTGGGTGCCGTGCGTTGAGCCATCAGTTGTGCAAACACCAGAGTCTCTGGTGTGGTCTAGAGTTTCCCCAAGAGTTCCCAGTGTGGATGCTGGTCACGGCCCAGGGTCATTCTATGAGGGGGTCCGGAGATGGACCAGATATCGGCCAGAGTCTCCGGTGTGATTTCCTAGACCAGAGTTTCCCAGTATGGATACACTAGAGTCTCCGGTGTCCCTGGTCTGGAGTTTCGGCCAGTGTCTCCAGAGTGAACGACAAGACACTGCCCAAGACAGTCAGAGAGCCAGTTTGGAGATGGACCGAAGATGGGCCGGAGTTTCCGGTGTAGACCGGAGTCTCGGGTCTGTCAGACCGGGGTCTCCAGTGTGGAAAGTCCCCAACGGTCAGAAAATGGTCTACAACTGTGAGGTCTATAAATAGGGGACCTCATCTTCAACCTCAGGTTGCTCGTTCCAGAAAACAAAAAGGAACTCCATTAGAGCCACCCAAATTCCAAGATCTCTTCATCCAACCACCCAAATTCACTGATCTTTGGGGAATCGGAGGAGGAGGCCCTCGATCTATAGCTTCACCAAGAGAGATCTTCATTCCCCCCACATTCACTTGAGGGCCCCTTGCTCTAGGGTTTCATTGGAAACCCTAAGCCTATTTTGGTTTGATTTGATTCTTACAAGCTTGTCTTTGATTGTGTGACAGCTTGCTTGGATCAGGAGCCCCCAATTAAGTTGTGGGTGTGTGCCTCAGACTTGTTGTAAGGGTGTCAGCTACCACCTTGAAGGTTGCTGATATAGTGGAAGCGTGAATCGATCCCCTTGGGGTGAGGTTCATCGGAGAATAAGGGAGGCCTCTTGTGGCGTTGGTGGTTTGATACCACCCCCCTCTCCAAAGGCAGACGTACTTCCCCTCAAAAGGAAGGAACTACGGGAAATAATCCGTATGTCCCCGTGTGCTTCACTTCGGTTACTTCTATCCTTTAGTGCACCTTACTTTATCTAGTTCTTTCTTAGTTAGGTGTGCTAGTGTGACATATAGGTAAATTCACCATAGTTGCATATCTAGAGAATTTACCTTTGTGTCAAACCCTAATTTGAAAAAGAAGTAAAATTGAAGTAGCACCTATTCACCCTCCTCTAGGTGACCATACGATACTTTCAATTTACTTTTGTACATTCAACCAAAAACCTTTCAAACACCCTTTCCTCGAAATCAAAGGCAGCTTACAAGTATCCTTTGGTTGACAGTGACGATGGTCATAAAGACCTTAACCAAATGGCTCTCTGTGGGTTCGATACTCTTATTTCAATACTAGCTACAATTGATTTGTTCACTTGCAATCATCAAGCTATTTTCTGGCACCTTTACCGGGGAGCTAAGCACTTTTGGTCTTTGTTCTTAGTTGCTTATTATACTAATTGTTTACTAAAGTTGTTTACTAGTTTCAGGTAAAACCATGACTGCACTCGGACTGATGAATCAACTTGATGCAACTAAATACCTAGGGAAGTTCAATAGAGGACTTGTTAAAGAATTCCCGAATGAATACGAGGTTAATCCTCATTTTATTGCTATTATTAAAGAGAAAACTTTTGCAGGAGATGATCCAGATGACGATCCCTATAATCATTTAATGCATTTTACCGACTTATGTTGGATGCTTAAATTGAAAGGTTATTCTGATGATGCATTGAAACTTAAATTGTTTAGCCAATCTCTAACCAACACACTTTATCTTGGTACAGACAATGTCCTGCAGAGAAAATTGACACTTGGGAAAAACTCAAAGGAGAATTTGTATTTTGGTTCTTTCCCAAAGTGAAGAGCACTGAAGTAAGAAGGGCGGTCACAAATTTCAAGAACTGCCTAGGTGAAGGCTTGGTAAGAGGTTTCAAAAGGTATAAATCTATCCTTAATAAATGTCCCCATCATGATTTACCTAAATGGCATGTTCTACACATTTTCTATGGGGAACTTAATCAAGAAATTAAACATGAGCTAGACAAAAATTCTAGAGGTTCTTTTATGGACTATAACTAAAGCTTGGGAACTCCTAGAACGAATTTGTCGCAATAGAGAAACTTGGGATTTGATTTAGGCGACGAAGGAGGGATAGAAATTGAATATGATTGTATCAATGGTGATAAAGAATCTGGTAAAGTAAAGGAAACTGCTAATGAACATCAACTCGATGATGATATTATTTTGCAAATTCTTTAGTCCTTTATAGAACATATTGAAGCTCCAAAGAAAGATTGGATTCAATACACTCCACCGCTCGAGCAAGTGGAAGATGTTGAGATAGAAATTGCAGCTCACGTATAGCCATTGAGGGAGTTACCCCTTTATGTTGAACTTCTTCCTTTCCCAAGGACAACAAGAAAACATATGATGGCTCAACAATGTGAAGAATAGCTTGAAGAAGATAAAATGTTCCTAAAAATTAGAAGATTCACAAGAAAGAGGAACTAATCAAGTAAGTATACAGGAGATAAGTGAACCAACTAAGGAAGATATCATAACCATGTTCGCACATTGTAGCATGATAGAGCTTGATGCCAAAGCTTCACAATTCATTGAAGGGAAGGTAAAAGCTAAGAATATTGGTAAACCTACTCTCCCTTGTACCTTTAGTGGATCTTCTTTCTATGGCCTTTATGATATTGGAACGGCTATTAATGTAATACCTTACAATTTTTATTTGAAAATCCAAAACAAGCTCATGCCAGCTGAATTAGAAGACACTGATATGACTATAATGCTTGCTGATAAAACATCTAGAGTTCATATGGGAATAATTAGAGATGTTTCAGTTTGTATTGGACCTTACAAGTACCCTATTGATTTTGTACTTGCTAATATGCCCACTGATGTTTATTGTCCAATTATTTTTGGGAGAACTTTCTTGAACACCGCAGGAGCAAATATTGATTGCAAGAAAGAAACTGTATCTCTCAAGTTTGGTGAAGATAAAATGAATTTACATGTCTCAAAATACTAGCATAAGCCTTCTATTGAAGAGTTCGACGAGTATGAATATGGTAGGAAGAAGAAGGTAACATTATTAATCTTGCCTTCGTATTCATTGAAAATCTAGACGATAATTTAGCAAGGAGCCTAGTTGATAACAATAATATACATGAAGATATAGATAAAATTGAGATTGATGATTATCTTGACTCAACCCCTGAAGTAGACCCTAAAATGAATCAAGCTTATGAAGTACCTATAAGGGAAGGAGATGAGGCCCTTCCGCCTCCTACACTCAAAACCCTTCCCAAGGAATTAATGTATAGGTTTCTTGATGATACTAATAATTTCCCTGTTATTGTAATTTCAAATCTTGCAGAAAAGGATGAGGAAAACTTAATGATGGTCCTCAGAATGCATAGAAAGGCCCTTGGATATTTGATGAGCGACTTGAAAGGGATTAGCCCCTCGATAGCCACTCATAGAATATTCATGGAAGAAGGAGCTCAGTCGGTCACAGACTTTCAAAGGCAACTTAAACCTCATATGAAAGAAGAATTAAGAAAGGAGGTAATCTCTTATTATATGTTGGAATAATCTTCCATGTGGAGGAAAGTGATTGGGTGAGTCCTGTGCATTGTGTTCCTAAGAAGGGTGGGTTTACTGTCGTTCCAAATGAACATAATGAGATGGTCCTAACTCAAACTATCATTGGTCATAAGATGTGTATTGATTATAGAAAACTTAAAAAGGAAACTATAAATGATCACTACCCTTTACCATTTATAGATCAAACTTTAGAGAGGCTCGCTATGCATTCTCCTTTTTTCTATATAGGGTTATTCTGTTTTTTCTCAAATAGTTGTTCATCTTAATGACCAACTAAAAGACAACCTTCACCTATCCTTTTGGCTTATATGCTTATCGCCAAATTATTTTTGGCCTTTGCAATTCTCCTTCTATCTTCCAAAGGTATATGATAGCTATATTTGCTGATTATGTTGAAAATATCATGAAAGTTTCCATGGATGATTTTTTGGTATATGGAACTTCATTTGACCATTGTCTCCATAATCTTCATAAAGGTTTACAGCGATGTGAAGACACTAACCTAGTCTTGAATCAGGAGAAATGTCAGTTCATGGTTCAAGAAGGTATAGTGTTCAGTCATAAAATTTTAGGCAAAGTCATAGAGGTTGCTAAAGCTAAAATTGAGGCAATAGAAAGTCTTCCCCCTCCTCGTGATGTAAAAGGTATTATAAGTTTCTTGGTCATGTTGGATTCTATAGAAGGTTTATTAGGAACTTCTCTAAGACTGCTAGACCACTTACTAACCTTTTGCAAAAGGATGTTATGTTTAATTTTGATGAAAACTGTCTTACAACTTTCACCATATTAAACAAGCCCTTTTTGATGCCCCTATTATCAAGCCACCCAATTGCAAGAAACCTTTTGATCTATTCTGTGAGGCTATTCATGAAGTTTTTGGAGCAATCCTTTGCTAGTATGATGGCGATGAACTCAATATCATTCATCATGCTAATCACACCTTAAATGGCGCTCAAAAGGACTACCCCATGGTAGAAAAGGAACTTTTTGTTGTTGTCTTCTCTTGTGATAAATTTAGATCTTACATAATTGATTCAAAAGTAGAAGTGCATATTTATCGTGCTGGCTTGAAAGAAATCCTTGAAAGGACCAACGTTAAGCCAAGGATGATCCATTGGACTTTGCTTTTGCAAGAGTTTGACTTGTAGATCCTCCAAAGAAGCGAAGAACAAGTAGACATATCTATGGATATTGAAGAGATCAAAACACTGGAAAAGGTCTCATCCATCTGCATACCATCAGGGACTACACTCCCCAAAAGAAAATTTCCGGTTTCTCTTTGTAATGGTTTTAGCGACTTCTTGCGACCAACCTTGTAAAAAGGGAAGAAGAAGAAGTTAACTCAAATGTTAAAGGGTGAAAAGGACACCTAAGTAAACTCCTTACTGCCAGTTGAACAAGGTAATCAAATTTTGACTTACCTATGTCCTAGTTACTGTTTTGCTATTTTTCTTTGCATTTTTCAAGCCCTTGGTTTTTCAGAAGCTAGTTATAGTTTTTTGGACCTGGTACGGGCGGGCGGTACCTGTGGTCGATAAACTGTAAGTACTCAGGTTTGATTTTTGATCGTTTTTCTGATTTCGGTATGACCAGGCCATACAGGCACATATGCCCATATAGTTGTCGTTAGCCTCTTTGTTTCTTTTGATTACTAAAAAAGGAGAGAAAAAGAAACTGACGTGGAAAGGTCGGTACATGCGGGTACAAGTGGACCATACGGGTGGGACCTGCCCGTACCACTTAGTCGGCACAGTTTTACCGACCTTGGTCTGGGTAATTTCGTGTAAGAACCTTGGTACATGCACGCAGTTCGGCCACACCGCCCGTACCAGTGGTCGTTACTACCTCTGACTCTTCTTTTTCTCCTATTTTCTTCCTAATTTGCTGGGATTCTTTTCTTGTCCAACACTTTTTCCTATAGCACGAGTTATTCCCTATTTCTAACCCTTCCTAAGCCTCTTCTAAGTTTCTTCTTCTCTCTTATATCAACATATCCAATCCCTTGATGTGCTACCCAGTTCTAGGAAAAGGCAAACCTCTAGGCCTCATGTCTCCTTCGTGGGATAGTTTTCAGACTTCCTCCACTGAAGCCGATGACCGTGAAGTGAAAGGCCTAAGCCTGGAGAATAAGAGGTACACTTATGATTCCAATGATGACGATGAGGAGGAGTTTGAGACCTTCATGGAGCAAACGGCGTGGGGATGGAAGCAGCTGGATTACCTTGCTATGGTGAGGTCTGAAGGTAAGGAGGATGCAAGGAAACCCCATGGTAAGGGGTGCACGGAGTCGCTCAAGTTCATCGCCACCAACTACTCTTCCCCTAAGCTTAAGAAAGCTAACCGAGCTAATGAAGGAACTTATCAGGAGACTACAACGCATACTTCTACGACAAAGAAGATCACCATGAACACGCACATGAGCGTAAAGCCATAGGAAGATTGGGAGTTCATCCTCATGGACGTGCCTATAATTGCGCAAGTCCCAAAGACTGAATAACGCCTTCGAAAGATAGAGAAGGATCATAAGGAAGAACTCCTCCATCAGGAGATTGTGCACAAACACCTCCTGAATCTCAAAAGCAAGAAGGAACTCAATGATGTGCTAATCAAGGATGCTGAGGGGATGTTCCCCTTGCATTCTGACCTATACAAGTTCTAGAGTCACATATCTACCTTGGGGGAGACGAACAAGAAATTTCGTGCAGCTGTCGCTGCGCCTCTGAACTGAAGAGTGTCATGGTGTCGAATAATCGTGAGGGATTATTTGATCCCACTGGCTTGATCCCAAGCTTGGGGATATCTATAACACCTTGTAATCTATCTTTCGGTTTTAGCATGTTTACTTTCTTGCATGCATGTTAGGTATTTAATTCCAGAATTTGCATTAGCTGCGTCATCCTAGAATTCCTTCAGTTCAATGAAAGAGTTATATCCATTGAGTTTCGAGACTTCATAATATTTTGAAGTAATGTTTGATCCATGATTATTATATTAGATGTATGAATTAGGATGAGTGCTATGATACTTGTAGCACTATTATGATTTTAGGGCCTTCCACACCAATGAAGTATTGATTAGTCATGCGAAGAAAATTTTGATAGCATGTTATGGTCACAAGTTTAAGTTTATAAGAGCCATAAAGAGTATTAAGATTGATCAAATGACTTGGCTCAATGGAAAAGAAAAAGACTCAGCTATCAAATAAATTCAAGCCAAAAGAAAGTACAAGAGTAAAAAAGGAGGGAGAGTAACTCAAGCGATGATCATTCGTTACTCGAAATAAGTGCTGAACTAATTAAATTTGATGATTCTACAACATGCTTACTCCATACAACTTCTTATGATATATTGATACAAAAGGTGTGGAAGCCTCTAAATCATGTGATGTGTAAGGGTGTGATATTACTCACGATGCAATTCTATATCCGATGTTGTACTCTTTGTTTTAATTTTTGCCTCATTTATTGTAATGACTCGTGCCGCATGAACATGATGACCTTACATACATTAGTAGAGTAGCATATTTACCTTTTTGTAGCATATTTACCTTTTTGTATTATAAGTTGAAGAGAGTCCAAAATTGAAGAATATTTACCTTTTTGTTTTGCATAAGTAGACTATGATTTGTAGTATTTTACCGCACATTCACGCACCTTTTGTCCTTGTTTCAATAGGATCACGAATTACTAAGTTTCTTATGAACATATCAATTGCAACCGTCATATTATGTAGTAATACAGTATTTGTAAGCGATAAAAGTCATTTAATTGATTTATTCTTGCACCTGGTGATGCAGCTTGTCCTACGAACGCCTCTACATCTACACCACCAAGCCCCCCAAGTGGACCGATGACTCGTTCCCGAGCTAAACTCGTACAAGCTAACGTGAATTTGCTCCTTGTCTCTTGTGATTTTGATACATCATTGGATGGCTTGATACTTCATGCCAATACCCTATGCATCCTCCGATATGAACCCCATAAAGAAATGCCAAGAGAAGAAGCCAAGTCATCACAAGACAGAGCTCCAGCACAAACCGGCACTAGGCCCGGCAGACCGGTTCTTGCGTCGGAAATACCGTCAGCCATTCCGGTGGACTGGCCCCCACGCCGGAATTTCCGGCGACCACCGAAACCATCTAGCAAACACCGAAGTGCTTGTGTGTGCATTCCAGCGGCCGACCGAAACAAATGGCGGTGACCGGAATTTCCGGCGCGCATTCCGGTCATGCCGGACTTATCGCCGGAACACCCCAGTCTCAAAGTCCACAAGGGTTTGATGCCCAAGAATATTCCTACTTCGCCCAGTTTTTACCCTTTTATGGCCAAACTACCCCTGATTTAGTGGCTGGCCTATATATAGCCCCCACACCCCCTTGTATTACTCAGGTTTGATATTTCGAATTAGTAGACACCCCTTGTGGATCTATCTAGTTCTTGCATCATGCTCCTTTGATAGAGGAGCACCAAATATCACAAACCTCATTGGAGTTTGCATCATGCCTCCCTCGTTGTACAAGGCCTTGGCATTGGAGTCCCTTTGCCAAAGCCTCAAGATCTCACCGAGACTCCCTACTCGTTGTGTCGGTTCAAGAGAGAGCACTCCGCCCAACGCCGATCCTAGGGATTGCGCCGGACCGGTCATCGCAGGCGTGAGCTATAGGTGTGTATCGTGTCTTCGAGTGTGCATGTGTTCATCGTGTACTTCATGCGCCATGGATTTCGTCCTCCCCCTCCTTGATTTCAAGGGATTCGTGAAAGATCAGGCCACTCTCGATGTTAGCCCTCAACATATTGGTATCAAGAACTTCCCCACAATTTTTCTTCTATCCACCAAAAATTTGAAAACCCCCCAATAAAGAACCCCAAATTGCCTTCGAATTGATCTCTGGATTTGGTGCATTTTTCGTGGTTTTGTTCCACAGATCTTTTGCTTTGGGTACCGATCTACCTTCCTAGAACCTCCCCCCAGCCCAATTTAGACAGATTTCCGAAAAATTTCCGAGTTTTGACTTTTGGAGTTCATCATGAACTCAAATCGGCACCAGTCCCGGCGAATTGATCCTGCCGTCGATAATTCTGGTGAACCAGAATTGCCACTGAAATTTCTGATGCAGGATGCAGCGCGGCTGGTGTGGTCACTGAAACTGCTGATTTGCACAGTTTTGTCCGTTTTTCCTCTCGTGTTGTTCATGCCTCGTGTACGTGTCACACCAACTAACTTCAAGCTTCCACAAGTCATCACATACCGCGCTCCTCGACACTTTGATGCCTGAACATCATCCCGAACACCGGTAGTAAGTCGTTAATACCGAAGGTATAACTTGCTCCACCTTGTTAAGCCTTCTTCCTTGTGTGTATCTATCCCATGAGAGCAGCTCATGTTGTGTTTGCCTATGCATTGTGCCCTTGTCCTTGTAAAGTGAGAGTGTGTAAGAAAATTAAAGAGTTGACATAGTAGTATAGAAAGGGAGAAAAAGAATAAAAATAAATAAAAAGAAAAAGCAAAATAAAATGGCAAGACACATTGTCTCCCAATAAAAAGAGAGTCTCAATCTTGTAAGCAAAGAGAGAGAAAGAGCGCGTCCAAGGCAAGTGCACAAATCCGTTGCTTATTTCTCTTTTGGCGAATGAGTTGTGGTCTCTCCTTGCGTTGGCACGACACCGAGTCTTCGTTAGGACATTTTGTGCTCATTTTCGTAGTCATGCTAACCATAGCCGTCTCCACGTGTGTGTTTTCTTGTGTTTTTGTAGATCGTTTCCTTTTTGCTTTTGATCTTTGGTTCTCTACCACCTTTAACAATAACCTTTTCCTTGGATTGTTTCGTTTGGTTTTCCACCACTCTAACCTTCCACCAAAAGCTTTTGAGAGTTAGTTCTTTCTTTAGTGTGAGGTTTCTTTGCAATTTCAATTTGCACGCTTATAGCTCTCACTTGTGGTTTCTAGTTCGGTGCAATCCCCAAGGTGAGGTACAAGGCTAACACCACAATATTCCACTTCCATATACAATCCTTATGTGTGTTTGCATGATGGATAGGCACGCTGAGTCGAGTCAACCACCTTCCCAAGAAGAAGAACAAGGCCCGTACATGACGCTCTCAAGCCACTACATCATCCGACATGAGTTCCCTGAACGTTGCAAGGTGGTTGAGACACGGCAAGATGAACAATTCGGCGAGACTCAAGACGAGTTCAAGAACATCGACAACCAATTCGATGGCCTCGAAAGGCAAATGCATGTAATGCATCACAACTTTGGCCATCAAAATGAAGTGCTCCAATGCTCCGGTGCTAAAACAAATGACAACCTTTGTCTCCTTATCGATGGAATGACAAAACCGCATTCACGCGCCTCAAGCTCTTTAAGCTCGTCGCTTCACTCTTCTCCTCTTCGTCAAGATCATCATCCAAGTGCTCCAAGACGCAATGATGCCTCCGTGGTGGAAGATGGAAGTTCTTCACACTATGTACCTTCCCCACGGCATGCCATAATGTCAAGTTCTGGTGGTGATTTATCCTCAAGGCCCCAACCAAGGCGAGAAGGACATCGTCATCACGCAAGGGCACTAGTGATCTAACAAGCGCAACCACAAGTGAAACCTCACGTACAACCTCAAGTCCAACACCATCGTCCGCGATACATTCTTGACTCAACAAGTGATGACTCCAACTTGGAGAATCAAGCTCGTCATCGACATGAAGCTCTTTAAGACCCCTCTCTTCGTCATCGCCGTCATGAATGTCAACACTGCCACCATGGTCACCATGACGAGCCTCCTCCACCACATCAAAACATGGAGCAACAAATGGTTCATACTGAGCGATGCCCACCACGTCATGAGGCTCAAGACCATGATCTTTGCCGTGAGGGCCAAGTGCCTAACCCGCAACACCAACCGAGGAACGAGCCTCCTCTTTGTCAACAACAACCTCAAGAGGCTCCACATCCTCATGATTGTCACGAGGCCCAAGTGCCTCCTCCTCATCAACAATTGTGCCAAGAGCAAGAACAAGTACTGCCAACTCCAAATGCGGCTCCTCAACCATAAGTATATCAACAGGTCCACTGATGAGTGCATATTTGCATCATGTTTTATATTATTGTTTTGCATTATAGTGGTAGGATCTTGGTATTTTATGGTGTTTGCATGCATATTTTATGTCTATTTTCACCAGGATCAGGATAGATGATGGATACAATGGACACAATTCTTAGAGAAGTTGTATTGGAGAGAAAAGGAGTAAAAAACAACGTAAATTGCTTATTTCGGAAATATCAATAATACAAGAAGAAAACCCAAAGCGATCAAGGCATACAGACAGTTTAACGACCAACTATACGACGGGCATAATTTTCCGGCCGTATAGTTCCGGTCGTATAGTTGGTGTCGCCACCGCCTCCACAAATAGTGTCACCCTGTGCAACTGGATTGGGGAGATGACATACAGAATAACCAGAAATCGCCGAAACCTCACCTCGGGAAGGCATCTGGAAGGGGAACTCGTCCACCGGGGATCCATCTCCGCCCTGCGCAGATCCGGGAGGCTAAGGCATCAATCTTCATCATCAACCACTGCATCACCACCATATCCATCCATCCCATCTACATCTTGTCTAGATCTTGTTGTAATCTCCGTACTCGTTGTGGATTTATAAAAGTACTATTCATCTATGATAGATTACATTGTTATTTCCATGATGTTGATTGCCTCCATGTATGAGTAGATCATTAGTTCTTGGGGAGATGGAGAAACCCTAGTATGAGATTGAAATAAGATAAAGTTTATTATGATATTCATCGCTGTGACCATGTGTTAGATTATCTTCATCTTGATGTTGAGAGAAGTCGACCTCTCAATATTTGCCTCTTATGGGGACTTGGTTGAGGGAACTACTTGTTCGTAGACGGAGGTGTGTTAGCACTTAAAGTGACTATAAAGTTGTTGGCACCCCTTACGTATCAACTTGGGAACCAAGGAAACTCATGGAACACTATCCATGCTATGGGATAGTCCTACGGGATTAAGTCCCTTAATAGCGCACTAATTCGATGATGTTGATTGCTGTCTGTTGTGGTTATGAGGATGATGTGAGCAGTGGTTGTTGCCTATTTTTCCAAATACGGAGTTCCTCCCACTCATTCATAGTTGAGAATGTTCATGATAATAATCTTTACCTTATCTTTTTATAATGCTAGAGGTGTATCTGCTACTCCCTGAGAATGCTTTTTTCCCCATTGCAGTTTCAAATCCCTTTTACATACGCGATACTTACTTTCTATATTTAGTTGTTTTATTTTACTTCTTGTTCTCTTATACCGAAAACCCAAAAACACCTTTTTACACAATACTCGTATTTTATCTTGTTACTTAGAACTTTATTTAGCATTTCCATTATAGTATTTAATTCAAGAGTTATTAGACTTCAGACTCCTACACCCTGTGGGATGGATACCGTTATTTCAAAACTAGCTACAAACAATCTGTGCACTTGCAGTCATCAAGCTATTTTCTGGCACCGTTGCCAGGGAGCTAAGCGCTGAAGGACTTTTAGTATTTGCTTATTTATTTTGTTTTGCTAAATTTTGTTTTGAGTTACAGGTTTCCACCAACATGGTTGAGTTTGAGCATATGGCTAGTGCTAACCCACTCAGCTATTTTGGGAAGCCCTATGATATTAATAAAAGAGACAACTCCAATGAGAAGACAAGGGGGTTTGAAATAAATCCTCTACTACTTTGTATTCTACACAAGAAGCAAGTTACTGGAGATGAAGAAGATCCTGATCCATATGAGAACATTGCATGTTTCAAAGATATATGTGGCAGTTTCCAATTACCAGGATATACTACTAATGAGGTAAGGGTTAAACTTTTTAGTCAGACTTTGACTAGTACAACTCTCTCATGGTATAGATATCTACCCCCAGAAGCCACTACTACTTGGGATAATTTAGCCTGTGAGTTTCTAGCAAAATATTTTCCATTATCAAAATCTTTTGGAATTAGGCATCTTATAATGACTTGGAGGAACTGTTCTAATGAAAGACTAGTAAGAGCTTATATCAGATTTAAATATTTACTTAATCTATGTCCTCATCATGATTTGCCTGAATGGTATTTATTGCATATCTTTTATGGCAGTTTAATTGAACCTAATAAAATTGAACTAGACCCTTTTGCAAAAGGAGCCTTTATGAATCTTCCTATAACTAAAGCTTGGGCTTTACTTAATAGAATTCGTGATCATAGATTTTCATGGAATTTTGGTCTAGGAAGCGAAGGAGGCATAGAAATAGATTATGATTGTATTCATGACTATAATAAAAAGGGCCATGTAAAGAATTGTCTAGAGAACTTTATTTGGATTCATATCTTGTGTTGCATGTTGTTAAAGATTTTACAAAACACATCAAAGCTCCAAAAGAGGGTTTGGTCAAGTATGATCCACCACCCGAACCTGAGAAGAAAAGAGCAGTTAAAGCAACATTGGCCTCCCTAGAACCAATATATGAGATACCTTTCCCTAACACTGCATAGAAGCATATTTTTGAATATTAACAGGTCAAAGCAGTACAGGAGAAGAAGGAAGAGGAAAGTATGCCAGAAGTTAGGAACATCTGGAAGAAACCAAAGATGAAGAGGTAACCAAGGAAGCAATTATGGCTATGTATGCACATTGTAACATAGTTGAACTTGATAAAGAGATTTCCATATTGGTTGAAGGTAAAACAAAGGTAAAAGGTGTGGGTAAGCCTATTCTTCCCTGCATATTTAAAGAAACCTCGCATTATGGTTTATGCGATCTTGGTACCAAAGTTAATGTTATATCTTATGATTTCTATTTAGAAATAAAAGAAGAAATAGAACCGGCTAAAATTGAAAATACTGATATGACAATCATGTTAGCCAATAAAACTCTTAGAATTCCAATGGGAGTAGTTGAAGATGCAACGGTCACAATTGGCAATAAAAAATTCCTATCGATTTTGTAGTTGTTGGTATGTCAGCTGACACTCTTTGTCCAATTATATTTGGAAGAAACTTTTTGAGTGATGTAGGTGCCAAAGTTGATTTCAAAAAGGAGATTGTGTCTCTTAAGCTTGGGGAAGCAGAAAAATAATTCCACTTTTCCAAATTTAAAGACAGACCTCTACTAATACAAGAAGAAGGGAAAGAGAAAACTATTGAGGAAATGGCAGCTCTCTTCTTTAGTGATCAAAAATAAGAAATAAATGAGGACTTAAATTATGAAGAAATAGTTATGGAGTACAAGTCTTTAGAAGAATTAGAAGGTGAATTCGATTCACTTCCCATTATAGGGCCTCCAACTAATGAGGCTTTCGAAGAGCTAGAAAAGAGAGGGGACGAGGAATTACCACCCCTAGAGCTGAAGACACTACCAGATAATCTTAAATACAAATTTTTAGATGATACAAGTAAATTTCCTGTTATTATTAGTGCTAAACTTTCAGGGGATGAAGAAGAAGAACTCATGAAAATACTGAAGAAGCATCGAAAGGCCTTTGGGTACTCAATGGATGATTTGAAGGGCATTAGTCCCATGATAACTATCCATCGAATATTCATGGAGGAAGGTGCTAAACCAGTTGCGGAATTTAATAGACGACTGAAGCCCGAAATGAAGGAAGTGATAAGAAAAGAAATAGTACGCCTATTGGACAGGGGTATAATCTATCATGTAAAAGAAAGTGAATGGGTAAGTCCTGTTCATTGTGCCCTAAGAAGGGCGGTTTTACTGTTGTTCCTAATGAAAACAATGAATTGATACCTACTAGAACTATTGTTGGACATAGGATGTGTATAGATTTCAGGAAATTGAATAAATAAACTAGGAAAGATCACTATCCTTTACCGTTCATAGATCCAACTTTAGAGAGGTTAGCAAACCACACTCATTTTTGCTACTTGGATGGATACTCTGGTTTTTCTCAAATAGTTGTTCATCCTGATGACCAACTTAAAACAACTTTCATTAGTCCTTATGGTTTACATGCTTACCGTCATATGCCTTTAGGTTTATGTAATGCTCCAGCTACTTTTCGAAGATGCCTCACTACAAATTTTGCAGATTTTCTAGAACTAATAATGGAAGTATTTATGGATGACTTTTCTGTGTATGGGACTTCGTTTACTAGTTGCTTGGATAATCTTAAAAGAGTTTTGCAGCGTTGCGAAGAAACCAATCTTGTTCTAAACTGGGAGAAGTGCCATTTTATGGTCAAAGTAAGGTATAGTCCTTGGACATAAGGTATCAGGTGAGGGAATTGAAGTAGCTAAGGTTGAGGCCATAGAGAGAATGCCACAACCTAGGGATATAAAAGGTATAAGAAGTTTCCTTGGTCATGTGGGTTTTTATAGAAGGTTCATTAGGAATTTCTCTGGAATATCTAAACCTTTGACTAAACTTCTGCAAAAAGGGAGCAAGATTTAATTTTGATGATAAATGTCTTGTAGCCTTTGATAAACTTAAATATGCTTTATCCCATGCTCCTATTATTAAACCACTTATCTGGGATATGACTTTTGACTTAATATGTGAAGCTAGTGATGATGTTGTAGGAGTAACTCTGGGACAACATATATGTCGCATATTTAATATTATACATCATGCTAGTAGAACTCTTAATAGTGCTCAAAAGAATTATCATAAGGAAGAAAGGGAACTTTTTGCTGTATTTTTCTCTTGCGATAAATTTCATTTTTATATAGTTGCTGCAAAAGTAAAAGTTCATACAGATCATTAGGGTTTAAAAGAACTCCTTGAGAGGAAAAATCATAAGCCAAGACTGATTCGTTGGATCCTTTTACTTCAAGAATTTGAGTTGCAGATTATGCAGAGGCTAGAAATAAAGATGTTGGATGTAGTGTCCATATTCGCCAGCATGACACCGATCTTATTGAGAGGAACTTTAGTCCTAGTGATTTTCATTTACGAGAATTATTAAATGAACTAAGGTCAATTCCTCCAAAGGAGAAGAAGTCTTTGTTGTTGGAGGAGCTTGTCATCCCTGAATAAGTAAATGGTAAGTGCAAGGTAAGTGTTCTTACTCAAATAAGTGATTTGTTTTCACAAGTTTTACTTCTGAATTTTTTGCCTTTAAATTCCTCATGTTTTTCTGAAGTTTCTGAATGTTTTTACCAACTATACGGTCGCACCTATACGATCGGAGAAAAATTTCGGCCATATAGTTGGTCGTTAAACCTTCTGTATCCTCATTGCGAAATTGTTTTGTTGCCTGGAAACTATACGGTCGCAACTATATGGCCAGAGAAAGTCCTCCCGCCGTATAGTTGTTCGTTAAACTCTCGGACATTTTCAATTTTCAATGTCTAGATCTATATGATCGCAACTATACGGCCGGAGAAAATCGTCCCACCGTATAGTTGGTCGTTAAACTGTCAGACATTTTCGTTTACTTTTTTGTTTTTCTAAAAAAATGGTTTTGTTGGTTCCGAGTCAGTGACTTAATCGACCTAGACTCGATATATTTGGAAATATCTGCCCAGAACTAACTATATGGCTGGAGCTATACGGGTCGCGCCCATATAGTTGGTCGTTATGCGGCAGGACTCCTCCAAATCCGCGGTTTCTTTCCCTGTTTCATTAAGATTCTTTGCTTGGGCATGAATTTGGTGTTTCTCGCGAGTTTTACCGACCTCTGACCCCCCTTATATACTTCCATTGTATCTCTCTCTAATCATAATCTCCAGAAACCAATCTACCTCTTATTCATATGTGAGGACACGCAACCAAGGGACAGAAGCCAAGGAGATAAGTTCCTATGGAGATCGGGAGAAATGCCGAGCAAGGCAAGGAGATCAAAATCGTCCCTATGGAGTTTCTCGACACCGACAATGAACGCCAGAAGAGGGAGTTGAGGGCCCTCAAGCTGAAGATTCAAGAGATGGACAAGGAGACACCAGGGACACCCAAACATCTTCGGTTGCTACAACTTTATCTTGATAAACTTGATGAAGATATTAAACACACAACCGAATCAGGTTTTTCTATGAGTCTTAAGGCGATACAAACCCTTCAAGATAACAATGAGATCATTAAAGAACAAGTGAAAGTGCTGGAGAGGAATAATCTTTTCTACAAGCTGCGTGTTAAAGAATTAGAGGCTGTCAATCAATCCCTCCGACTCAGGCTAGCCCGTGAAGAGAAGATACCATGTGCCATGGCGCCACGGTGATCTACAATAATCACGGTATCAAATAATCGCAAGGGATTATTTGATCCCGCCTAGATTGATTCCAAGCTTGGGGAGATCTTTAAGGCCTTGTAAACTATCTTATAAGTTTTACATTACTATTTTAGTTTTGCATTAGTTCAAATTACAAATAAAGTTTGCATCATTAGAATTCCCTTCAGGAATAATCAATCCCTTTTATGAAATTCCGAGTTTATTATCATATATGGAGCAATATTGAGTTTGTTCTTGTCCTATTGGACCATTGGTATTAATGGAACATACAAAGATAATTTGGTCAATATGCTATAAGTTCATGGTTTGATTTACAAAGAAAAATTATCTAATCAGTTAAGTTGAAAAATAAACCTTGAACAAAGGAAAATTAAAAGTGCTATCAAATTAGAGTGAGAACGAGACGAGGTAGAATATTCAAGCTATAAAGATTGTTTCATATACAATTGGAATTTGGTAATTGAGATCATTAAAATTTGAATTCCTACATGAAGTGGAATGTATGGCTAGCTCCTTTGCACATCACTTAAACAAAAGTGTGAGCATATATAAAAATAGAAGAAAAGAAAAAGAGCGAATGTGCAAAGAGCAAATAGGCATATACCACTATATTGTAGTATGGCAAAGAAGCGTTTGAGATTTTAAATCCCAAGTGAATATGTTAATCGAAAAACACTTGGGCCTACCTCGCTAACTCATTTGGTCGAAATGAATACTTTTACATCATATTGAGAGTGATCTTTTGTGAACTGTTAAATGCCAAGGTTTGGAAGCGTGCTAATATTATTCGGATGGTTCGAGCAAGGTACTATTCATGAACTTATTCCTATGTATCATATATGATAAACACATGCTGCAACTACCTTATTTATTTTATCGACTCAGCTTCATGAATATGAGGATCACATTCACTAAGCCAACTTGCTCGGGGCGAGTAAGAGTCTAAGCTTGGGGAAGTTGATGAGTGTACATTTGCATCATGTTTTATATTATTGTTTGCAATATAGTGGTAGGATCTTGGTATTTTATGGTGTTCACGCGCATAGTTTTATGTCTATTTTCACCAGGATTAGGACAAATGATGGATATAATGGACACTATTCTTGGAGCAGTTGTATTGGGGACAAAGGGAGTAAAAAACAATGTAAATCGCTTATTTGGGAAATATCAATAATACCAAAAGAAAACCCAAAGCGGTCAAGGCATAAAGACGGTTTAACGACCAACTATACGGCAGGAATTATTTTCCGGCCGTATAGTTCCATTCGTATAGTTGGCGCCACCACCGCCTCCTCAAATAGTTTCACCCCATGCAACTGCATTGGGGAGACGACATACAGAACAACCAGAAATCACTGAACATCACCTTCAGATGGCATCTGGAGCGGGAACTCGTCCACCGGGGATCCATCTTCACCCTGCGCAGATCCGAGAGGCTAAAGCATCGATCTTCATCATCAAGCGCTGCATCACCACCATCTCCATCCATCCCATATACATCTCGTCTAGATCTTGTTGTAATTACCGTACTTGTTGTGGATTTATACAAGTACTATTCATCTATGATAGATTCCATTGTTATTTCTATGATGTTGATTGCCTCCATGTCTGAGTAGATCATTAGTTCTTGGGGAGATGGAGAAACCCTAGTATGATATTGAAATAAGATAAAGTTTATTATGATATTCATCCCTGTGACCATGTGTTAGATTGTCTTCATCTTGATGTTGAGAGAAGTCGACCTCTCAATATTTGCCTCTTATGGGGACTTGATGAAGGGAACTACTTGTTGGTAGACGGAGGTGTCTTAGCACTTACAGTGACTATAAAGCTGTTGGCACCCCTTACGTATCAACTTGGGAACCGAGGAAACTCACGGAACACTATCCATGCCATGGGATACGTCCTACGGGATTAAGTCCCTTAATAGCGTAGTAATTTGATTGATGTCAATTGTTGTCTGTTGTGGTTATGAGGATGATGTGAGCAGTGGTTGCTGCCTATTTGTCCAAATACGGAGTTCCTCCCACACATACATAGTTGAGAATGTTCATGATAATAATCTTTACCTTAGCTTTATATAATGCTAGAGGTGTATCCGCTACTCCCTGAGAATGCTTTTCCCCATTGCAGTTTCAAATCTCTTTTACATGCGCGATACTTACTTTCTGTGTTCAGTTGTTTTATTTTACTTATTGTTCTCTTATACCAAAAACCCCAAAACACCTTTTTACACAATACTCGCATTTTATATTGTTACTTAGAACTTTGTTTAGCATTTATATTGTAGTATTTAATTCAAGATTATTAGACTTTAGACTCCTGCTCCCTGTGGGATTGATATCTTTATTTCGAAACTAGCTATAAACGATCCATGCACTTGCAGTCACCAGCCACCAAGCTCATCACAATGATTGCAAGGAAGACGAAGACTGTCACCATCATGGCAAGCTCAAGTTCATGATGTCCAAGTTCGCTGGCTCTAATGACCCCAAGGAATACCTCTCATGGGCGCTCAAGGTCGACAAAATCTTCCGTATGCACAACTATAGCAATGAGAAGATGGTCGCCATGGCCTTGCTTTAGTTTGATGATTACGCTAACCTTTGGTAGGAACAAGTTAAAGTTGCTTGGTATGCAAGAGAAGAGCCTCCAATCACAACTTGGCATGAGATGAAGCCTCAAATGAGATCCCGCTTTGTTCCTTCGCACTACACGTCTGAGATCTTCAATAAGCTTCAATCGCTTAGTCAAGGGACAAAGACCATGGAAGAGTACTTCAAGCAAATGGAGCTCAACTTGATCCGCGCCAACATTGAAGAGCGCAAGGAACAAACAATGGCACGTTTCCTTATTGGCTTGAACCATCCAATCAAGCGCATCGTCAAGTTCCAAACATACAACGACATGGTTGAGCTTGTGCACATCGTAATGAAAGCCAAGCATCAATTGCAAGCGAACATCAAGTACAACAATCCCAAGACGTACTTCACCTACAAGCAAGCTCCATCTATACACCAACAACCTTCAATGGAAGCTCCTCAAGTACCTCCAAGCTTCCCTTCAAGCTCACACTTCCTCAATGAAAACCGCCCCCAAGTGGCAAGTACACAAAGGATACCACGCCATTCAACGGTGAATGCTACAAGTGTGGAGGAAAAGTACACAAGTCGGCCGAGTGTGGAAACAATAAAGTATTGTTCATCCATGACAATGGCAACGAAGAGTACTTGAGTGAAGATAAATTTGATGCTAGAGTCAAAGAGGCAATGACAAGGCAACGTGTGGAAGATTACAAAGAGTTACTCATGTGTGAACATGACGCAAGTCCATCGCTTGTCGTCACAAGGATCTTAACCTCTCAAGCACAAGACCATGAAGATTAAGGATCCAACATCTTCCAAACCCGTGCCGGCATAAATGGGAAATCTATCAAGGTGATCATTGATGGAGGGAGTTTCCACAACCTTGCTAGCACCAAGTTGTGTGAGAAGCTCAACCTCACCCTACACCCTCACAAGGACCCCTACCATGTCCAATGTCTAAGGGACCAAGGGTCCATGAAGATCAAGCATATCGTCTCGGTAACATTCTCAATTGGTCCTTTACAAAGACACGGTGGAGTGTGATGTGGTCCCAATGACGGTTTGCCATATGTTGCTTGATCGACCATGGCAATTCGATGAAGGTGCTCTACATGATGGTCAAATAAATTTATACACCTTCAAATGGCTTAACAAGACATGTGTTTTGCAAACGATGACTCCTAGCCAAATAACTGTGGACAATGCAAAGGCTTTAGCGAGGGCGCAAACCACAACACAAAATTCTGAGAAGAGCGGTGAGAGAGAGAACCACCTCATAGCGAGTGAGAGCCACAAGCCTAACTCAAGTGGAAAAACTAAGAGTGTTCTCCTTGCCACCAAACGTGAGATGAGATATGTGAGGAATAACCCATCCATATTACACTAAATCCTCATTTGCAAGGGACCAGCGCAAGAAACTAATGACTTGCCAAATATTCCTCCCTCGTTGATGATTGTTTTGCAGGAATTTAAGGATGTGTTCCCCAAAGAGCTCCCACATGGACTACCTCCTCTTCGCGGCATCAAGCATCACATTGACCTCATACCCGGTGCACCTCTTCCAAACCGCGCCTCCTATCGCACGAACCTAGAGGAGACAAAGGATATCGAACGTCAAATCAACCAACTCGTCTCCAAAGGTTTGATCCAAGTTAGCACTAGTCCGAGTGCGGTACCCGTGATTCTTCTTCCAAAAATGGATGATACGTTGCGGTTATGCATGGACTGCCATCCAATCAATGCTATCCCCGTGCATTATTGACATCCCATACGTCGATTACACGCTTAATGAGTTGTGTGGAGCCACTATTTTCTCCAAAATTGATCTTCGTAGTGGTTACCATCAAATACGCATGGCGGAAGGTGATGAGTGGAAAACCGCCTTCAAGACCAAACTTGGTCTCTATGAATGGTTGGTCATGCCCTTTGGCTTATCTAATGCCCCATCCACCTTCATGCGCCTTATGAATCATATTTTGCGTTCTCTCATTGGCAAGAGTGGCGTTGTCTATTTCGATGATATACTTGTTTATAGCAAGTCACTCGAGGAACATGTTACACTTGTCAAGGAGGCTTTGCAAATCCTTCGACATGAAAAGCTCTATGCTGATCTTCCCAAGTAAACTTTTGCTAAAGACAAGTTGATTTTTCTTGGATTTTTCGTTTCTTCGAAGGGAATTGAAGTTGATGTTTCCAAGGTGAAGGACATACGAGATTGTCCCATCCCCACAAACGTGAGTGAACTTCAAAGTTTTCATGGGTTGGCCAATTTCTATCATTGCTTTGTGAAAGACTTTTCTACCATTGTTTTCCCTCTCAACGAGTTGACCAAAAAGAATGTCACCTTCATGTGGGGTAAAGCACAACAAACAGCTTTTGATGAACTGAAAAGAGGCTTACCGAAGCACCTCTTCTCGCATTACCGGATTTTACAAAAATTTTTGAGATAGAGTGTGATGCTAGTGGTATTGGTATTGGAGGAGTCCTTATGCAAAACTGACTTCCTATTGCCTACCATAGCGAGAAACTTGATGGTGCTTGCCTTAACTATCCGATGTATGACAAAGAGATTTTTGCCTTAGTTCGTGTTCTTCAAGTTTGGCAACACTATCTTTGACCTAAGGAATTTATCATACATTTCGACCATGAGTCATTGAAATATCTCAAAGGCCAAGCCAACTTGAGTAAGAGACACGAGCAGTGGGTTGAGTTCATGGAGTCTTTTCCTTACATTGTCAAGTACAAGAAATGCAAAGATAATGTAGTTACAGACGCTTTGTCTCGCAAGCACACAAGCCTTCTTACTCAACTCGAAGTAAACGTGTTGGGGCTTGACAAAATCAAAACTTTGTATGCTTCTGACCCGTTCTTTGGACCAATTTTCGCAAAGTGCTCCATTGACAAAGGAATTGATGATTTCTATTTGCATAAGGGCTTTCTATTTAAACAAAACAAGCTTTGCATTCGAAAGTCGTCTCTTCAACTTTTGCTTCTCCAAGAATCACATGGTGGAGGCCTCATGGGTCACTTTGGCCGTGACAAGACATTGGGCATGCTTTCCACTCATTACTATTGGCCCAAGATGAAGCGAGACATGGAGCGCTACGTTCAATGATGCACGACATGTGTTCAAGCTAAGTCTAAGTCTAACCCCTTTGGTCTTTATATGCCATTGCCTATACCTCATGCACCTTGGTCCGATATTAGCATGGATTTCGTGTTAGGACTGCCTAGGTCTAAGCATGGTCATGATTCTATATTTGTTGACGTGGATTGCTTCTCAAAAATGGCACACTTCATACCGTGTCATAAGACCGATGATGCTTCACATGTTGCCAACTTGTTTTCATGGAAATTGTTCATCTTCATGGTGTGCCAAGTGAAGGGAATATGCCCGAGAGGCAATAATAAAGTGGTTATTACCTATTCCATGTTTATGATAAATGTTTATTTTGCATGCTATAATTGTATTGATCGGAAACATCAATACATGTGTGTTTAATAAACAAAAAGGGTTCCTAGTTATGCCTCTCTTATAGACTAGCTTGTTGATTAACAAGATGATCAAGGTTTCCTGATCATAGACATTGGATGTTGTTAATAACAAGGTCACAACATTAGTTGAATGATGTGATGAACATTCATCCGAAGTATAGCATTACGATCAAAGTCATTATGTTTATATTGCTATAACACTATACGAAGTAATCTTTATCCTTACACCATGTGATCATATTAATTGCTAACACCGGAAGAGTATCTTGATAACATCAAACGTCACACCGTAACAGGGTGACTATAAAGATGGGTTCGGTGCTACGAAGGTGTTATGTTGAGGCTCATGGATCAATAGTGGAATTTTTCAATCCCGATGACGGATAGATATACTCTAGACCCTCTCGGTGATATCACATTAAGATAGCTTGCAAGCAAGTGATGTGATCACTAGAATGTTATATCACGGGAACGAGAAAAGAGTGCATGTCGGCAAAGAGATCAAACTAGGTATGGAGATACCGATGATCGAATCTCAGACATGTAATATATCGCGAGACAAAGGAATTTAGTTACAAGCGTTAAAGGTTCTCACGATCACAGAAGTCGTCGTTGAATATGAAGGAGTCAGTATGGATCTCCAGGTCCCACCTCTGATTATTGATCTAAGAGGAGTCTCAATCATGTCTGCATTATTCGCGAACCATAGGGTGACACACTTAAGAGTTACCGGACACCATTTTGGAGCACATATGTTTCAGACGAAAGAATTGCAAAGCGCAGGAATTGTTTCGATAGAAACCGGAAATTGTTTCGGGTGAAATTGCAGAAAGTGGTTCTACATGTGATATTGAAATATTGCAAGGAGTTATATGTGAATGTTTGTTAATTAAGGTAATTACCAAAATTCTGAATAAATTTAATAAAGAGTTTTATTAAATGAGAGAGCATTAAACTTGGAGAATTTTAATGCATTTAAAGTAGGGACTTTAAAGGGGAATGTGAAGAGGCATTTTAATGGGAGGGGTTACCACCACATGAATGGGGGAGGTGAGGATTCACCCCCCATGCGCCGGCCATGAAGGAGGCGCACCCCCCTCCTCCTATAAAAGGCCACCCTCTTCCTCCTTCCACACACCTCCTTGTGAAGGATCTCTCTCCCCTTCTAGAATTATTCCCCCATTGTCTAGGATTAGCGAGATACATGTTCCCGGTGGCATTTTGTCTGGAAGGAGTTGCTGCTTCCGCTGGATCACTGGAGCGAGGAGGTGGAGGTTGTCCGGTGGCTTGAATGTGTGTGCGAGTACGGATGCACTGCTGAGTTGCGGCGCTCGGACTTGCTCACAATCTTGAGATCGGCAAGTGTACGACTACATCAACCACGAGTTCCTACTCGTTAACAAAACTCGTTGTCTTCGAGGGTAAGTTCTCGATGGATGTATGTCCACCCGTTGCTCTATACCTAGTAGATAGATCTTGGCATATAGTTCTCATCGTAGGAAATTTTTTGTTTTCTATGCTGCGGACCCAACACCAAGAACAATCGTGTCCGACCACGATGTCAAATTCATGAGCTACTTGTGGAAGACCCTCATGGTATTTCTAAGTGATAAAAGTCATTTAATTGATTTATTCTCGCACCTGGTGATGCAGCCAGTCCAATGGACGCCTCTACATCTACACCACCAAGCCCCCCAAGTGGAACGATGACTCATTCCCGAGCTAAACTCCTACAAACTAACGTGAATTCGCTCCTTGTCTCTTGTGATTTCGATACATCATTGGATGGCTTGCTACATCATGCCAATACCTTATGCATCCTCAGATATAAACACCATGAAGAAATGCCAAGAGAAGAAGCCAAGTCATCGCAAGACAGAGCTCCAGCGCAAAGTGGCGCTAGGCCCGGCGGACCGGTTCCTGTGCCGGAAATACCGGCGGCCATTCCGGCGGACCGGCCCCTGCGCCGGAATTTCCGGCGACCACCGAAACCATCCAGCAAAGACGGAAGTACTTGTTTGTATGTTTCCGGTGGCTGACCGAAACAACCAGCGATGACCGGAATTTCCGACGCCCATTCCGGTCATGCCGGACTTATTGCCGGAACGCCCCAGTCTCAAAGTCAACAAGGGTTTGATGCCTGATAATATTCTTATTTCGCCCATTTTTTACCCTTTCTACGCCCAAACTAACCCTGGTTTAGTGGTTGACCTATATATATCTCCGCACCCCCTTGTATTTAGGGGTGGAATCGAGCCAAGCCGGGCCGGCTCGTGGCTCGGCTCGAGCAGGCTCGTTAATTTTCGAGCCAATCCTGGCTCGGCTTGCCGCTAAAAAGTTTCTAAAAACTGGACTTGCGGCTCGGCTCGTCCGGCTCGTGGGTCGCTCGGTCGGCTCGGCGAGCCTGGCCCACTTACCACCTGGGAGGGAGGGACGCGCTCCAGGACCCCAACTCACCCGCATGCGATTTCCCAATCCTCACATATATGTCGCTCTCGCTCCGCCACGGACAACCACCGACGACACCAGCGCCGGCCGCCAATGCTGAATTCCCTGTCTCATTCTCCATGGCTTCCCTCCCTACCCTCTACTCCTCTTCGATTCGTTCCCCACGGTCTCGCGTAGAGCGACTCATCTTCGGTTACCTGCGTCCCTCCGTTGGTCTGCTTGCCGACCCTCTGCTTCCCAATGTCCAGGGGCAGGGGAACTCTCCTACTGTCCTTCGGCCCAGAGAGCCAGACTAGATTGGCCAGACTAGATTGAAATCGATCAGTGCAGGCAAAGGCAAAGATTTTGGTTCTCGTTGCCGGAGGCGGAGGCCCGTGTTCGATTTGTTTTTTCAATTACTGGATGTTTCTTATGACAGATTTATGCTTCTGTCAGATTTAGATATGCTAGACCGCTATCTTATATTATAAACTATGACCTTGCTCGTTATTTCTTCTACAATCAAATGAATGCAGCGCTGAGTGCTATTCATAAAAAAATACTAGCAGCACCAATGTCCTCTACTGCGTTTTTGGTTTCTATATCTTCTACTACATGCATAGATGTAGATAGAACCAAGAAGAAAGCTGTCTTCGTCATTGTGTTATACTGTACTAAAATGTTTTAGCTTTGTACATGAAGTGTATCTAGACCCCTTTTAGTATGTAGATTCATTTAGGTTTAGAGTGAAAATACATACTAAAAACTGTCTCTATACACACTCCTTTCGTAAAGGTAAAACATCTTATATTTTAAAATGGAGGGAGTACATCTCAGTATGATTTAAATAATTTTGACTAGGTTTTGCTTTAGCAACAACACATAGAAATTCAGCGGTAGATGCAAAATATAATACTGAAACCGATAATTCAACATTATGAATATCAATGTAGATGCAAAATTTAGGATCAACATGACCCGACGCGTTCAGATGCAAGTAGTCTGATGAAATGATTGGTATGCAGTGATATGTGTGTATAATCATGTCTTGTGAATTGTTGATTAAAATGTGAATTGTTACAATTTTAGCAAAGGTCATGGATTTTTTTTAACTGCACCGAGCCTTCGAGCCGGCTTGCGAGTTCCACCGAGCGGGCTTGTCGAGCCTCGAGCCTGAGTTTCAACCTTTTGGCTTGGCTTGTCCAATCTTCGAGCCGAGTCGAGCCCGAGCCGATCCTTGACGAGCCCGAGCCGAGCCTCGAGCTTCGAGCTACATATCCACCCCTACTTGTATTCCTCAGGCTTGATGGAATTAGTGGACACCCATTGTGGATCTATCTAGTTCTTGCATCATGCTCCTTTGATAGAGGAGCACCAAATATCACAAACCTCATTGGAGTTTGCATCGTGCCTCCCTCATTGTACAAGGCCTTGGCATCAGAGTCCCTTTGTCAAGACGGCAAGATCTCACCGAGACTCCCTACTCATCGTGTTGGTTCGAGAGAGAGCACTCCTGTGGGGCACCCGGATTAATCCTCCGAGAATCCCTGTTATGCATACAACCACGATCCCATGATCAGTTAGTCGTGGCACATAACCGACACGTATCAAAGTAAACATCCCATACATAATAAATACCTGGCATACCTTATTTGCCATTATGGCTACACCGATCAATAACCGTGGAACTTTATTAGGCGTAGGGCCCGAGCCATGCCTTAACCTACAGGCAACTGACTGGGAGAACGTCCTAGCTCGCATAGACGCCATCCTCCTCTTCTTCTTGAAATCTGGCCATGTTAATAGCCAGGGACAATGTCGGTGAGTACTTCGAATGTACTCGCAAACCACCTTAATAGAATAATAATAGCAAGAGGATATGCAATATGGTTGTGGTAGTAGGAGGGCTCCAAGAGGGGTTCTTTTCTCAAATAGTTTCTCTTGTAGATATAGCATCTACATATCTTTGTTGAAAACTTTTGTAAAACGTTTTGGAAACCTTTTTGAAAAGTTTTGGAAAACATCAGGACTGGGGGTCACCCATTTGTTCCTGTTTTCAGGTCGTTCCATGACCAAACTCCTTCCATTCTGTTCTGACCATCCCATGGTCAAAACATGAATCCTTTCCGACCATCCCATGGTCAAAACGTTTTCAAAGCCTTTGCTTTTCCGAAATCCTTTTTGAAAAAAAACCAACGCCGCTCTACACCAACCTTCCCAACCGTCCATGACCGTGGACGCGGCTATTCGAATAGATTTACACTCTGCAGAGGTTGTACACTTTACCCACAAGATCCGATACATCCGCCGTGAACTGTCACGGATCATCATAAATCAGTATGCGGGTTTGGGATAACCAGTCAAGACCTTCCAGATAATCCCCTCTTACCACCAGCACCTACCCTATGGGTGTTATTCCCCTCAAAACCGGGACGTCAGGCGAGGACCAACCGGAGCGCTTTTTCCACTCCTCAAGAGTGTGCACTTTCAATAAGGGGCCCATAGTAACGCGTGGAGGCCTGCCGATCCTTTGTTCCTTCTCCAGGTCCCACCTTTATCGGAGAAGGCCCACCCTCCAGGGATCCCCAATCCCCTGTAGTAGTTGCGAGGCACCGGTATCAGAGAGAACCACTTTCGGGTCAAGCCCCTTCCCATATAGGAGTAGTGTGGTTGCACGGGGTAATTGTTCTAGCAAAACTGCAGAGAACCAGGTGCGTTTTTGTAAACCTTTTTCCTCCGGTTTTCCTCCAGCACTTTGTAAAACAAAACCTTTTTCTTTCTCAACATCTCTTTAGAGGTCCCACCTCACCAAGGTTTTAATAGAAATCATTTAGTAAAACTTTTTCCGGGGTCTTCCCATCCTCTAGTTTTGCTTCGGCTAAATCGGGGGTCTCCAAAGGGTTATGGTGATATACACCATCTATTCTACTAAGGACAAGTAGGTGTCACCAAGGGGGTTATACTTAGTACTACTAAAGTGTAGTAGTCGGAGGGGCCAAACCACTACCATATATACATCAACAAATAATAAAACAATGCAGTTTCACAAATAGTAGACAAAACATGCATAAGTAAAATAGTAGGACAAGGCTTATGAGCAAGAAGGTGGCTTGCCTGAGGATCAGCAATATGGCATAGTTGTCCCTGGACTTCTTTGTTAGAATACCCAATATACAATAATAACCACCACTTCTCCTGCTCTCCGATTTCATCGCAACTATCATCATCCAGACATCACATGCAAACAAACAAGGGCACAATCAACACAAGGCATGCAAGCACCAATACAATACATCAAACAAATGGATAATACCAGATTAAGATTCAGATGGTTTTGAGAGGATTGGAATTAGGAGATTTAGATGGCCTTGCCTTGAAAAGTGAAAGAAAACCCCTTAGGATTTATAGTCTAGAACTACCTAAGAGATGGATTTTGGAACAAGAGCATATTATATATGATACCCTTGTAAAAACATGATACCAACAGATAGGTATTGATAAAATGAA
Source organism: Avena eriantha (assembly GCA_910589775.1). Lineage (NCBI taxonomy): Eukaryota > Viridiplantae > Streptophyta > Magnoliopsida > Poales > Poaceae > Avena > Avena eriantha. The sequence goes on along the minus strand of OU342740.1, from coordinate 267,229,906 downwards.
ACCAACAAAAGTGGTTTCACTATTTTATCAATTACAACAGATTTATAGTGACTTTTATAGTGAAAACGATTCTAGTTTTTAGGAAATAATTTACCAGAAAGGTTCTGGAGCTCCCAAAATTATTTCCTTGGATGGTTCAGTAGGGTTTGATGAACTTGTTCACTGAGAGTTGGAATCACTCCAAAGTAATTACCAGAATGCCCTCAGAAAATTCCCAAAGGCAGTTCTGTAGACAACTTGTCTTTTTCACCAGATTAAACCTACAGATGCTTTTGATTTTATTCCAAAGGCACAATGTAGGTATTTGGAATAACTTTCTGTAGAAATTTGAATCAACCTTTTTGGAGCTGTATAACTACTGTAGTGAATTTAGAGGTGAATAAACCATGCACAGAATAGTTTAATTCATAGAGAAATATCCAAAGCTCAATAAATCCTCAGCTCCTGGATTTAGATAGGTAGTGATGTACCACATCACTGGGATTTGGAATTGGTTCAATTGGACTCATGGTTTGGTGTAGGGAATTTTCCAAAGGCCTCACTGCATGGATTTTGTTATTTTTGCTACAGGCAAGACTAGAATTCACCTTGGCATGAGACCAAGGTCCAGGGATAGGTACTTCTAATAAATTTCAGAGGTAGTTAGTTTTACTTGAAAGAGATATGTGAAGCTCACATAGGATTTTATTTAGTGAGATGGATAGGTGCTAGCATTTTAATTTCTACACTAATTGGAAATGATATTAGGCTAGGATTTTGGTTCTGCATGTTGGGCAAAACATGAGTTTACCTGCAGGAGTATAGATCTGGCTAGGTTATGGTATTTTAGATTTTTAGTTACAAATAAACTCTTACACAAAAAACTGATATGGAAAAACAGGAATTTTAAAAAGAAAAAGAGAACATGGGCATTTGGGCTATATTGGTCGCGGATCTGGGCCACACTAGGCAGATCCGGCCCACCCGGGGCGAGCTGCGAGCGGGATGGGATTTGAATCCCGCGGCGTGGGGCCAAGCGGTCGGCCACTCCGGGCTGTGAAGCGGTACCGGGCAACACTGGCCGTCCGATCAAGTGTAGATCGACGGCCGGGCGCCGTCTCCCTCCGTGGAACAGAGCAACGACGGTGGAACAGAGGGGGAACCCCTAGGGGCGGCGGAGGGGTGCGGGGAGGCTCACCGGGTGCTCGCCGGCGGCCGGAGATGGTCGGAGGTGACGCGGTCAACGACGGCGAATCCGGAGAGGGACGACACGGGGAGGGTCGACGTCGATGCAGGGCTCGCGCGAGGACGCCCGAACGAAGCTCGCCGGAGAGGCTTCGGGGTTGCATGCATGTCGATAGAGAGGATGCAAGGAGGATGCAGAGGTCCTGGGAGATGCCAGGAGGGATTCGGCAGGGCTGCATAGGCTCGGGGAGGCCGGGCTCGCCAGAGAGGAGCTTCTCTTGGGCATGACGGTGACGGCGACTTCCAGCGTTCCTGCAGCAGAGAGAGGGCACATGGAGGTAGCTCAAAGGGGTAGAAGCTCAAATAGGACACATGCAACAGAGGGTAAGCAGGGAGAAGGTGACCTCGAGCTTGGGTTTGGCAATGGCTGAATGGCCTTCCTTCTCTCCTCTCGTGCAGGACAGGGCAAGGGAGGAAGAGGGGTGCCTGGGGGAGGTGAGGTAGAGGGATAGGAGGCAAATGAGGAAGCAGGGGCAGGGGTGAGAGCCTCTGGCCTTTTTAACCAAAGAGGAAGTGGTCTAGAGTGGACTTGTTCCATGGAGAGGGCATGGATGGTGGTGGAAACCAAAGGGAGGATGCTGTGGGCGAGGGAAGGTGGTTTCTGGTGGTGTGCAGGTCAGAGAGAGGGTTGCTGCTGCAAAGCTTTGAGGGCAAGGAAAAATGAGGGGTTGGCTTGTGTCTCCCTCATGGACAAGCACTAGAGACAAGAGGTGTAAGTTGCTACAGTGTTGCTATAGTGTGGGCACGACCAGGGGAGGTGGAGTTGCGGTGGTGCATTACTTTGCAAGATTGGTAGTGGTTTTATCTTGATTTAGCTCAAAACTAGCTAGGTTTGCCAAATTGAGTAAATATGTGCTTGTGAAGGAAATTCAAAATTTTGCATAGGACAAGGAGGGAAAATTGTACTGGTAGATAGATGAGGTCAAGATATACTTCCACGATTTATTTGAGATTTTTCAGAGGAGTTTTAGTCCACTTAAATCTATTTGTTCAAAAACTGCAGAAGTGAAGTATTGGAGCTCATTTGATATTTTTACATTGGACAACTGGAGTTTTTGATATCAGATGGTTCCAAATGTGAATACACACTTAGGAGGATTTTCCTAAGATGTATTGAGGCTTAAAAGTATTTTAAACAATTATTATTCCAATTTGAGCCATTCAAGGAAATGGGCAAAAAGAAATAATAAAGCTCTTCAAAAATATTTATTTCTGAAGTGGGAAGATGGGGTCTGATATGTGCGTCTCAATTGAGCCAAAATTTGGGGAAGTGTTTTGGCAAAAACCAAACTTTCCCTTATGGAGGAGGTTTTGAAGAATTTGTCTATTAAAGAATTAAATTGATTTGGAGCCAAAATAATTATGGGTAATATTTGATAAATCTTGATGATCAAGGTAGATGATGTAGACAAGGTATAGCAAGCATTTGCAACCTTGGGATTGGAGTCCAAGTTGAGTTCGGTGGAAACTAGAGATTTAAGGATCTTGGGTAAGGTTGTTTTCATGCCACCAAAACCAGGTTGGATCTTGGAGCTCAGAGCTCCCCTTGGGGTATGGGGTATATGGATGGATAGACCAAGTGATATCATGGTATAGGGGTTTGAGCTTGATCCTGCTTGAGCTCACCAAGACAAGCTTTCAAACTTTGAATAAAATAAGCCTGCCAAAGCAGATTATCAAGTAGCCTTCAAAACCTTGTGGGTTTAAGCAGCACAAGGATCCACTTGGAACAAGTGAAGTAGATGTTTGTAGACCTATATGAGTAGAACACAACCATGCAAATATTTGGTCCATAGAGGTTTGGATGGTGGTGTGAGCTTCTAGCAAAGTTGGCATGATGACTAGATTTGCAGGAAAAGTCATTCTCTTGCCTGCAAAACCATCAAGAACTAGTGGGTTGAAGGGTGATCTAACCAAGAGAAAGAGTGGGCCCTGGGTAGACCATAGGATGGTTAACAATATGGTTTAAGTGCATTTCCAATAATGCACAAGGGTTGGGAAAAGGAGGCATTCAGAAAGGTGATGTTGGAAACAGATTTCCAGACTTAGCCAAATTTGGCAGATTTAGGGTTTTTGACTAGAATGTTGGTGGATATGATTTTTGCTGGGTTGCAATGTACCCAAGCATCATCAAGTGGATGATATTGAAGATTAGATTGAGTAGAAGGGATCCATGCTTGATATTGGGCTTCATTGACTTGGAAGCTTCTAGAATAGATCACTACAGAATTGATCTGGGTAAGGGTTTTAGATGATCACTTAGTAGCTAGGGATCAGATCTCGATTGTATCCTTGCTTAGGGTGGGATGATTTTGAGACATCTTGATCCTAGTGATGAGCTCCTAGAGTAGCTCATACTATCTCCTAAGCAGACAATTCAAATAGCAGATCAAGGCAACTCATCTTACAAACAAATCAACTACTACTGGGGTTACCACCAAGCTTAGCTTGAGGTACGGATGGGTATTTTGAAATAGGTTGGAGTTTAAACAAGGTAAGAACCTTGGTATCTCTACCAGGAGTAGAATTCAAAAGCTTACAAAAAGGTTTTGGAGATCCTAGAGGTAAGAGTAGTTGAAGGTTCTGTCTTGAAAACATAAGGAGATTATATTATATAACTCTCCATAGTTTTGTCAATAGAAGTTACAAAAATAGTTTTGGTTACATAAGCATCTTGGCTCATGCTTTGAAATGCCAGAACATTTGAGAATATGGAAATTAAGCCAAGACTGTTTTGGGAAGTAGCTTTTGTCAACTGGTGTTAAGGTAAGGAGTATGTCATCTAATACACATTCATATGCATAAGCATATCCAACAACAAGCAAACACTTCAGCATTAAACAAGAAAAAGTTTTTTTGTTCCCCCTGATTTTTGCATTCTGGACAACTAATCAGGGTTGCTGAAATGGGATGTTACAACTCCGCCCGACGCCGATCCTAGGGATTGCGCCGACCGGTCACCTCCGGCGTGAGCTATAGGTGTGTATCATATGTTCGAGTGTGCGTGTGTTCATCCTGTTCTTCGTGCGTGAGTCCATGGATTTCGTCCTCCCCTCATCCCCCTCCTTGATTTCAAGAGATCCGTGAAAGATCGGGACACCCTCGAGGTCATCCCTCAACACCTAGGAGATTGGCAAATGTAGATGGAAGCTCCAGAGCACATAATGACCATAGGTATGGGTGGAGCTTGCCCGTACCGCCCGCCCATACCATGTGGCAGCATGTATGCCTCGTCAGATACTCTGGCCTCGTAAAGACGGATCTAAGATCCGACATTCACAAAAACATCCAACCTCGAAATACCACACCAGAGAGGGATTTGGAGGAGGAACTTGGAGAAGGGCTAATTCTTGCTGCTTCACAAATCATTGGAGGACATCACATCATCCCCTTCATCACCAACCGCTATATCTCCATCACCATTGCTATTCCCAACTTCCATACATTAGATCTTGTTGTAATTCCAGATTGAATTGTGGTTTGCACTAGATTAATCCCCGTACTTTTATCCATCAATTTGATTATGATGAGGTCATTGATTGCTTCCATGTGTGAGTAGTTCCCTTTGTTCTTGGGAAGATGGAGAAACCCTAGCACTATTATGAAATGAAATAAATATGATCTATTACTTGTGTCCATGATCCATTGATTTATGATATTGTGTTTGATCTCTCTCTTTAGATGGTATGTGTAGTCGGCCACATATCATTTACCTTCGACGCTAAAGAGAGGGTCAAATCCGAAGGACGTGTATGGGAGTATGTCAAGTGTTACTCGTGACTACAAGCATTGGCTTATAACCTGCACGGTCTAAGGAGGAATACAGAGAGATTCACTAAGCTAATTACAATATCCATTGGGAAACCCTTAATGAAGATGGTTTTTATGAGTGGCTGCTCTAAGGCATCGCAGTGGTTATTTAGAGATGACCTCATTACCTGGCTACGAACCTTGTGTTGAACATCTTATTAAGGAATTCTCTCCACACATGTCTTTACACACTACAAGAAAAGTTTCCATGCATAATGACTTGGCTCAACGGTTGCCGTACAAGGCGCGTCTTCCGCGATGAATTTCTCTGCTCGGCTATGGCTGATGGAAAACTTTTTTCTGGTTTTATAGCCCTCTACTATGACAGAACCACTAAAAACATGGAGGAAGCTCGGCTAGCGCGTGGGCAGAAGCAAGATTTTTGTTTTATCACGCGGTGTTGACCCGTTGAAGTCTTTTGAGGCGTGTGGGTCCCGTACGTCACTGTCTCTAGCGGACCATACTTTTCGGTCGCACCTCCCTGATTTGAAATCGATAACGTTGCTCGATGCGTCTGCCATTTAGTTAGGCTGCTAGGTCCCACATGTCAGCCTCTCATTAGAAGAATCGTGTGTATGATGGAATTTTTTTCCTTCGCTCGCGCTACCTTGTTCTGAAGTTGATAGCATTGCTCGATGCATCTACCGTTTAATCAACCTCCTGGGACCTATATGTCATCCTCTCATTATAAGAAACGTGTGTATAGTGGAATTTTTCCCTTGGCTATTGCCTCCCTGATTTCAACTTGATAACATTGCTCGATCTATCTGCCGTCACGCTCCTGGGTCTTCCATGTCAGCCTCGCATTATAAGAATCGTGTGTATGGTGGAATTTTTTCTTCGCTCGCGCTACCCTGTTCTGAACTTGATAGCATTTCTCGATGCATCTATCGTTTAATCAAACTCCTGGACCACACATGTCATCCTCTCATTAGAAGAAACGTGTGTATGATAGAATCTTTTCCCTCGGTCGCACCTCCGTGTTCCGAAATTGATAGCATTGCTCGCTACATCTACCATTTAATCATGATGTAGGGCCCCACATGTCATCCACTCATTAGAAGAAACATGTGTATGATGGAATTTTTGCTCTCGGTCATGCCTCCATGTTTCGAACTTGATAGTGTTTCTTGATGTATCAGCCATTTTTCTAGGCTGCTGGATCCCCCATGTGAGCCTCTCATTAGAACAAATATGTGCATGTTGGACTTTTTTCTCGCTCGCGCCTCCCTGTTTCTAACTTGGCAATGTTTCTCGAGGCAGCACCAATATAAGGTCGTTCTACTGGGTCCCACATGTCGGTCTCTCTGTAAATGAAACCTGCGTATGATGGAATTTTTTCGGCCACGTCTACTATTTTGACCTTGGCAATGTTGCTCGATGCGGCAGCCGTGTATGGTCTTGCTGCTGAGGCCCCCATGTCAGCCTCTCTAGTATGTTCTGGCTTGTGAGTCCTAGATGCAGCCCGTATGTTCTGGCGGGTGGGTCCTAGATGCCATCCTCTCTACAAGTATTTAACTTTTTTTCAAACCCGACCATTAAACTCAAGGGATGTTGCAGGCTGGTGGGTCCGCAATGTCAGCCTCTCTGTAATGCTATATTAAAAAGTAAACACTTTCTAAAAAAAGTAAACCCAAGATATATATAAATATGTCCACACAGGGGATTCGAACTAAAGACCTTCAAATCAAATCAAATAGACATAAACTAAGTGTTTTGCCACTACACCAAAGATATTTATAGAAACTGAATCATTAAAAATGTATTAGTACTACAACTTATGTATCAGTCTTCTAAAAAATATTTTGCGTGTCCATGTTATCTCTCTTAAAATAAAAGGGCAGTGTTACTGGAACCTCGATTTATAAAAAGCCACATAATGGATTAGTTTCTTAAAACATGGGTAGGCAGATTTTTTAGAGGTGGGGGGCAATGCCAAAAAAGCCAAATTAAAAAGTTTTTGGGCTATGGTCAATGGGATCCTATCTCAAATTTCACTGGGTTGTGGCTCTCCAGATTCAAACACAGACCTCAATGAGGGAGGAAAAAAGCGATAATTCCTTTGACAGATATCATGTAAAAATATCTAATGAACACACACCACATGCACCAAAATTGGGTTGGTATCCAATGACTGCACTTGGTGAAATCATGCTGTATATCTTTACCCTCTCATCTCTGTCCAAAATGCATCCAACGGTTCTAATGAAACAAAGGCAAAAGCTCTAGAGCAAGCAGCCAGCAGTAATGACAAAACTTTTGACAAATTCAATACCATTTAAAAGATTAAGGAGTACAGAATAATAAGACATAAAAAATCGAAAGATTCCTAGTTCATATTCAAAAGCACTAGACCAATTCAGAAGCATTTCAAAGTGACTGATTCAACAATACAGACACTGGAATTCAATATCAGTACAGAGAGAGAAAAAGTTCTTGTTTCAGCTCTAAAAACCATGCCACATGATCAATTTGCTCTTTTCTCCAAACACACTCGATCACTGGAACACAATCATTATCATAATATTTGGTCATATAGGGAACTGTCATATAGATATAGATATACCATACCAGTACATACTAGTCATAGCTCCAATCCAGCAAAAGGTTATCACCGTTTTACCACCCATATATGATCAGTGGAGATAAGACAACCACATAATTAATTATAATAGCATGTGGCCAAAGAGCTAGACAGCTAGGAAGTTCATGAACAACATGTGGCATTCAGGGCAACCAGATACATCGACCTTGACCGTTCTTCCAATAGTAAGTTTGGCTGCTTTCCGGAACATGATCCACCTAGAAGTAGCTGCCAAGCGCCCATCAGTCAAGTTAATGGCGTAGCGTCCCTCGATTTACGATCCTTCATTCCGTATCGTGAAGACTATTGTGCCCTTTCGTCTGGCTTGGAGTTGCTTTGTGGCACTCTGAGGAAATTTCTGAGTCAAAGCAAGAGATAGACGCATAATTACTAAGAGCAATGCACTGAATCATGTGAAACTTGAGAACACATTCAGAGCAGTTTATATGTCGCCATATACTCACAAACATAATCCGGTGCGACCTTGTGATGACACATGTGTAGGATATGGTCAGACAAGGTGATGCCTAGGGTGATGAAGGAGCTTGTGCCAGTGCCTGTGATGGGGCTGGTGCGGTAGCTGGTGCTGGTGCAGGAGATGGTGCCACTAATTGTAGAGGGGCTGGTGCAGGAGCCAGAAGGCCCAGAACCGGTGCCAGCGCCAGCAGCTTGATGCTAGATTCCTTCTTAGGGGTAGCTAAGCTGACTATAGGGATGGTAGAGGCAGGTGAGAAGTGTACAAGAAAAATGGTCTGTTATACAACAGTTACTCACAAGACAGTGATCAGAGCATATGATGAGTATACAAGCAAATTAAGTTACTACCTCCATTCTTTCTCCTTAGGTCAACAGGTGTCGGAGCAGGAACTAGGGCTAGTGCCAATGCAGGTGCCAGCAGCTTGATGTTGGTTACCTTCTTGGGGTAGGTAAGGGGACTTCAGGAGTGGTCAGAGAGGCATATGAGATGTGTACAAGCAAAATGGTTTCTTATACAACATTAACTCCTAGACAAAGATGAGAGTATACAAGCGAATTAAGTTACTACCTCTATTCTTTCTCCTACTGAGGTCAACAGGTGCCGTTGCAGGAACTGGGGCCGAGGCCGGTGCCGGTGCCAGCAGCTTGATGCTGGCACCCTTCTAGGTGGTACATAAGGGGAAGCGGACTGCAGAAGTGGTCAGGGTCATATGATGAGTAAAGAAAATGGTGTAGAACAGTTAGTCACAATAAAATCATTAGAGGTTGTGATGAGTACATAAGAAAATTAATTAGTACTACCTCTGTTCTTGGTCCTTCGGTCAATAGGTGTACTATGGCGTGCAAGTATCTTCCTAGGCTTGCTAAAATCGAATGTTACCTCGTCCCCCTGCTTCAGACCATTCTCACAGACATACTTCGGACCAACCTCGACCACCCAAATAGGTGGTGGCCATTGTCAGGGAGACATCCACATCATATAGTTGCCGCATGCCTTTAGGGCCCTCGCTATACAGAGTTAGAAACTTGTCGTTTCCAAAAATCATGTTTATAATGGGGCGAGCGACACAAGGGACGACCTTCATGAGAAAATTGATAGAGAAGTAAGGTGACAGCAAAATAAAGTGAGATACAAGATCTTACATCAAGTCGATCTAAACCACTTGGAATCAATACTTGATACCATGGGTACCCTTTGCGAAGGGTGGCCATGCACCATTTTTCTTCCCTCTGCCTTTCGAAGGGCATACAGGGGCCCCCTTTCAATCCACAAGCTTGACAAGATGAGGGTAGTGACGACCCACAAGTATAGGGGGTGTATCGCAGTATTTTTGAGGGAAGTGAAACCCAATTTATTGATTCCACAAAAGGGGAGCCAAAGAATATATATAAGCCTTAACAACTGAGTTGTCAATTCAGCTGCACCTAGAAACAATCTTGCTCACAGCAGTTTATCAGTAGCAACAGTTTTGTAGTAGGAATAGCAAAGTAACAACAGTAGCAAAGCAAAGACAGTAGTAGAAAAAGTAGTAAACAGTGGGATTCGAGTGCGGTAGGTATAGGGATGGATGGACGGGCGTTGCATGGACAATACAATTCACATAGCAATCAGAACATAGGGCAATTGTAGATAAATAAGATAAAGCACCCAAGTACTAGACAATCCTAGGCATGTGTTCCATATATAGTCATACGTGCTCGCAATGAGAACTTGCACAACATCTTTTGTCCTGCCAGCCCGTTTGCAGCGGGGCCTCTAGGGAACTACTGGCAATTAAGGTGCTCCTTTTAATAGAGCACCGGAGCAAAGCATTAACACTCCGTGAATACATCTGATCCTCACATCAAAGCCTTTCCCTTACAGTTATCCCGATTTCTGTCACTTCGGGGCCATAGGTTCCGGACAATAACGTGTGTATACAACTTGCAGGTAAGACCAAGAACAATACTATCATAATGAATCAATAATAAGTTCAGATCTGAAATCATGGCACTCGGGCCCTAGTGACAAGCATTAAGCACAACAAGTCGCAACAAAGTCATAAAGCACTAATAAAAGATACTAGGCACCATGCCCTAACAATCTGATGCCATTACATGAACGATCTCATCCAATCCCTACCATCCCCATAGCCTACAGCGGGGGATTACTCACTCATAGATGGGGGAAACATGGATGGTTGATGGAGAAGTGATGGTGATGATGATGCCGATGATCTCCTCCAATTCCCCGTCCCGGTAGGGTGATAGAGCGGAACTCCTTCTGAAAAAACGTCGAACCCCACGAAGTTTTTAGGTCAGAAGGCTCCTTATAGGCGAAGAGAGAGGCCGAGAGGGTGCCTGGGGGGCCCACACTACCCCCTGGAGTGGCCTGGCCTGGCCTGCGCCACCAGGTGGTGTGGCCACCCCAGGGCTCTTCTCCGTCTCGTATTCTGGCTCCTGGAGTCTTCGGGTGAAATAGGATTTTTGGCATATTTTCCGGGATTTTTCCTAATAGTTGATTTTCTGCACAAAAAGTAGACACCAAGGCAATTATGCTGAAAAGAGCATCAGTTCGCATTAGTTGCATCCAAATCACACAAGTATAGAGGAGAAACAATAGCAAAAGTGTTCGAGAAAGTAGATACGTTTTGGACGTGTCAGGTCGCAGAAAGGGGTGAGCAGCTGGTGCGTTGTACTGACTGAAATTAAGTGGAAAGGTTAAATTATGTAATGAGCAAGTAAATCTAATAATATAAGACAAAACCATTGCTTGTAAAGCAAACAGATTTGATTTCTGTGAACTTCTGATGAGCGTAAACATATAGTACTAGCTGATCACAATAACATGGAAAATCAAAACATGTGAAATTGTGGATTTCCAAATTAAATCCACTTCTTAGAGAGGTCACTGCCCACCTAGGTACTGTGTTGGCGCTTCCTCGTTGTGTAGAGGATGTCCTCTTTTGGTGTGGGCATCCGAAATCTACTAGCCTCTATAGCAGCCTCAGCCTCCATAGCAGCACCTTCAATCTGCATAAATAGCAACAGAGCTCAACAACTATGTAAAGTTTGACCATGTTTTTAGAAAAAACTTATAATATGAATTATATATCCTTGGATACATCATGAAACATATATTCACGTTGTATGTATATAATATCATAGTTCTTGATAGTTTTTGACTTTTTTTCAAAAGTTTGGTCAAACTTTTTGTAGCTTGACTTTTCATAACACATATATGCCTTAAGCCTTGGGACGGAGGGAGTACAATACATAGTAGTCATATACTGACTATATGAGACAGTCAGACAGATCCAAATCTGGATTCACATAAACACAGTGCCCGAATTAATAAAATCACCCATATGTTTCTAAACATCTGATAAGCATGCATGACACCAAGCGAGTAATACTTAAATCTGACTGCACCATGGTAATAATGGTATTAAGAACAAATAGCTTTCTCTTTAAGCTAGGCCCTCCCAGCTGGTCGGTGGCCTTGCACTTGTTTGGTGAGTAGTGGTACTACCGGATCCTGTGGCATGTGGGGGTATGCTGACTCGTGTATTAACGACCTCGTTGGGGAACCCCAAGAGGAAGGTATGATGAGCACATCAGTAAGTTTCCTTCAGTTATGAAACCAAGGTTATCAATCCAGTAGGAGCAAGGAAACACCCCAAAGGTGTTGCTAGCTGAGCCTTGGCAGGGCGCATTACCGGTGCTAGTAGCAACATGGAGACCTGCACAACACAACCATAGAACTCTGTCCCCAACTTGTGATGAGGTTATCAATCTCACCGGTTTTGCTGAAAACAAAGGATTAAACGTATCGAATGGAAGGAAGTAATAGTTTGTAGAAAGTAAACACAAAGCAGTAAACAGTTTGTAGATTGTATGTAAAAGAAAGGACCAGGGTCCATAGTTCACTAGAGGTGGCTCTCCTTAAGATAGATAACATGCTGGGTTAACAAATTACAGCGGGGTAATGGACAAACACCGAGAAAGCAATACATGCATATACTAATCATCTTGACTCCTTTGGAACTTCATTGGGCATTACAACATTATACATAGACCGCCATCCAACTGCATCTATGACTAAAAATCTACCTTTAGGTTATCATCCGAACCCCCTCTAGTATTAAGTTGCAAGCAATAGATTATTGCTTTACAAATTGCGTGTAATGTAAACAATACGATTGTTCTATGAACAAAGGATTGTTGTTTTCTCCCTAGTAGCAACATCACATCTAGTACCTTAGAGATTTCTATCACTTCCCCAGATTACCAGAGGCATGAACCCACTATCGAGCATAAATACTAACTCTTGGAGTTGCTAGCATCTACTTGGCCAAGATAGCTACTAACAACGGAAAGCATGCAAGATCATAAATAACAAAGACATGATAGAATCAATAATCAATCTGAAATAGCATCTCAATATCCATCGGATCACCGCAAACACATCTTGCAGAATTACAAATAGATGATCTTGATCATGAACGGAGCTCACAAGATCGAGACATGAAAGCACAAAGGAGGAGAACCAGCCATCTAGCTACTACATGGACCTGTAGTCCATAGATGAACTACTCACGCATCACACCGGAGGCTTGCATGATGATGAAGAAGGCCTCTAGGGTGACTTCCCCTCTCCGGCAGGGTGCCGAGAAGAGCTTCAGATCCCTCCCGATCTAGGGATGGAGATGACGGCGGCTACAGACTCTTTCGTGGATTTTTGATCGAGTACTTAGGGTTTTGGTATCGGAGGCAATATATAGGCGGAAGGAGAGGCCGAGGGGGTGCTGGGGTCGATCATAAATACCACAATACTATGCTTTAATATGCTAAAACAACGCATGATCCTTCCAAGGCACATCAAGCAATCTCAATTGTTTATAACAAGTCATGCTATAGCAAAGAATACTAAGCATAAAGCAAAAACAATATTGAGCATGGCATGACAAAGCATAGGCCACAGTTAAAAACAAGCTCTCTTTACCACTTAAGCATGAACTTTCCTACTCTTTTCCAATCCAAACCAAACTATTTGAAAACCAATGTATGAAAGAGGGGGTCCAACCAATTTATTAAGAAAACCAATCAAACGAAAAACCAAAACAAAAACTATAAAGAAGACGCTCCAAGAACAACACCACCGTGCATGAAACAATAAAAAATAAAGTGTTTGGAAGAAACCTGGGATTTTTATTGATGAAGAGGGGGATGCCTTGGGCAACCCCAAGCTTTGACGCTTGTACTTCTTGGATATTTCTTGGGGTGACACGCATGGAATCCCCAAGCTTGAGCTTTAGTCCATCCTTCATCTCATTACTCATTCCTTCCATACACCTGAAAATTTTCCTTCATACAAAACTTTACACAATCTTTATTAGCAACATTAGTGCACTCAAGATAATAGGTCTTTAGGTTCAGTTTTAACACCAATAAAACTTTCATTAGAACACTAACTACTGTAGCACTTCCCTCAAAAAGCTCAATTCCCCAAAAGAACTAAAAAAGGAACCAACAAGAAGCAAATGCAAATAATGGCAGAAATCTGTCAAAACAGACCAGCAGGTAAAGACGAATATTTTCGAAGACCTTCTGTTGCTCAAATCGAAAAGTGTTGAACTAACCAAAGTTAGATAACAATGTGGGGAAGAAGCAAAAATATTCACGCCTCAAAAGGACATACTGATATTTTACACTAATTTTTACGGTGAAGCACAGAAATCTGTTTCGGGACAGCAACTTTCCCAATCATTACTTCTCTCTCATTAGAGGTTACTCTTGGCACAAAAAGCAAATAAAAAGGATAATGAGCGGTTATTACTGAAGTAATAACTTCCAAGACTTATCTAAAACTTTTGGGTTATCTCCCAATAAGTACTTTTCTTTAACGCCTTTAAGTTAGGCATAAGAAGCAAGAAAAAGAATCAAGTGTTCTCAAATGAAGAAGCATTAAGAGAAAATTTTGTTTTCATAGGAGAGGAAAAAGAAATATTCTCTCTCTTCTTAGGGAAGTGTTCTATACCTTTCTTGAGTGGGAATTGATATTTAGTGGTGCCTTCTTTCATATCAATAATGGCACCAACAGTTCTAAGAAAAGGTCTTCCCAAAGTAATAGGACAAGAAGCATTGCATTCAACATCCAAAACATAGAAATCAACGGGGACATAGGCATTGTTAACCATAATAAGAACATCATTAATACTTCCCATGAGTTTCTTTTTGGCATTATCATCAAGTGGGACATTCAAATAACAATCTTCAAGTGATGGCAAATCAAGCATATCATAAATCCTTCTAGGCATAATAGAAACACTACTATCAAGATCACATAAAGCTTTGAAATCAAAATCATTCACTTTCATATTAATGATGGGTTCCCAACCATCTTAAATTTTTATAGGAATAGAAGCTTTATGTTTCATCTTTTCTTCTTTAACCTTTATGAGAGCATCTGTAATGTGTTTTGTAAAGGCCATGTTCATAGCACTAGCATTAGGACTTTTAGAAAGTTTTTGTAGGAACTTAATAACTTCACAGATATTGAAACCATCAAGATCAAAATAATAATTATCATCTAAAGTAGTAGAGCTATTACTAGCCTCAACACTAGTGGTAGTGATAGTAGAAACACTAATGTTTCTAGCAATTTCATCTTCTCTTTCCCACTTAGCATGCAATTCAGCTAATAGTCTAACATTTTCATCAATTCTAACTTGTATGGAATTAGTAGCTGCAAAGGGGTTATCCATAGTTTCAGTTTTAGCAGCCATTTTATTCAAAGAAGATTGAGCTTCAGCCAAAGATGCTATATTTCTTTCAGCATTAGAGAGCATCTCCTCAACAGTTTTATTGAAAGCAGTTTGTTTACTAATAAAATCTTTAAGCGTAACTTCAAGTTCAGAGGGTGCACTCCTATTATTGTTGTAGGAATTTCCATAAGCATTACCATTGTTGGGAGGATATGGCTTCTAATTGTTGTTACCAAAATTATTCCTGTAACATCCCAAAACTTTAATCCAAGGTTATTAAGATCCAAATCATCAAAATTAGGGTTAACAAAAACTTTTCCAATTAAAATTATTAAAGCATTCATATGTGTGTGCATTTAAATAGGAGTTGATTTGAATTGCCTTGATTAAGTGATCCATTGCTTGTAAAATGATTCTTAGGTGAAATAAACATCATCTAGATCATTCCCAAACAAATCCCAAAGAAAAACAAATGAAAATGAATAAAAGAAGTGAATGGTCATTTGTGCCATTTTAATCAACATGCCTACTTTGGCTATTCCTAGTACTCAAAACCTAACATAACCAAATGTGGATCTTTGCACCCCTTGCTAGTACATATAATGATGTACCAAGGCCCACTTTGTGATCTGTCAAAACCTTTCAAACACTAATTTTAGATGGCATTTGAAAATTGAATCTATTTCATATGGGAAGATCCCACTATTTCAAAAACCACTCAAATGAGCTCAAATTTCAAAACCCAAGCACCCACAGAGTCTCAAGCTTAATACTAGCACACCCAGCAAAAATCTTTTCAAAGTTCAAAAGTATTTTTCTTGTGGCCATTTCCACAAACACATGGCAGGCAGGAATCAAACTCTAAACCTAGCTCACTGTTTTCTACAGGGTTTTGCCCCCATTTGATCCCCATTTACTCCCTCTATCTCCACTTGATCCAACCAGGCCCAAAACACCTCACCCCTTTGTCCCTAGCAGCAATGCCATGCCAACCCGAGGCCATGCTCGCCGGCCTAACTTGCCCACGCCGCAGCAGACCACCCCTCTCTCTCTCGCCATGTCTAGGAGCTAGCCCAGACCTCACCGCCACTCTCTGTCCCCTCCCCGAGCACAGCCGAGCCGTGGACCACTCACAGCGCACCGCGCCCAGAGTGTCTGCGCCATGCCGAGCACGCGCTAGAGCACCGCGCCCAACACACGTGCACACGCGGCCCCTCGACCGTAGCCCATGCCCACCGCATCGCCATGACCCCAGGAACACCGCACACATGCCCGTTCGCGCCCTTCGCACCACAGCCACCGCCAGCCGTGAAGACCGCCACCTTTGGCTCTCAGAGCGTGAGTACCGCCCGACCAAACGCCACCGTCCCTAGGCCC
Source organism: Avena eriantha (assembly GCA_910589775.1). NCBI lineage: Eukaryota > Viridiplantae > Streptophyta > Magnoliopsida > Poales > Poaceae > Avena > Avena eriantha. The sequence goes on along the minus strand of OU342740.1, from coordinate 267,213,688 downwards.
GCATTTACCCCGTAGAGCATCGCTAGGAGACCAGCCACCGTCCCCTACCTTGAGCCACGCCGCTAGCACGATGTGCAGCCCTCGTCGGAGCCGCCCGCCCATCACTCTCTGTCGCGTCGTCGAGCTATAAATAGAGGCCACCCCCAGCCATTTTCTGCACACCACTCACCTCCCCTCTTGCCACTGATCAGTCCCCAATTCTCCCCGGAGCCGCTTGATCTCGTAGTCGCCGGAATTTCACCGGAGCTGGCCGCCTCTGGAGGAGAAGGGCCCTGCTGATTGCGACCACCCCTGAGTTCGCCGTTGTCCACCAGTTTGTTTGCCCCCATCGCCATCATCGCTGGAGCCCTGGTACGCCCCCTGAGCACCCCCACCGAGCCGCTAGGGTTAAACCTCGCCGGCGACATGTCCGTCGTCGACGACGAGCCCTAGCCATTGATCCTATTTCTAATCTAACGGCCCACATCGCCCCGTACCGCTTCGCGCGTTATGAGCCACTAACAGGTGGACCCCCCTGTCAGTTGTGCCCCGCGCCGTGGAGTGTCACTGGGCCGGCCCTATAGCTTTCCTGCGCAACCCATTTAGTTTGAATTAGGATTTTTCTATTTTAGTTTAAACCTAGTTCAGTCGCCTAGTTTGAAATTCAATTCAGAGAGATTTACAAATCCAAATGGAGTGATTCCAATTTTTTTAGAAAGCTACTGAAAAGATCTACCCAAGCCCGTTGGATTTAATTCAATTAGAATTAGAGATCTGTCCTAGTAAAAACAACAAGACAGAAGATTTTGCACATTCAAACATTTTTGTAAAATCAACCATGATAGCTTTTGAGTTGATTCTAACTCTCAAAAATCACATTTAACCATGCCTATCTAAATATGTAATAATATTAAGGTTTACATGCAGTGACTTTGGACTAGTACCAAAATAATGCTATATAGGCATTTCTAGTCACTTTAAATCATTAAATAATGACCCTAAACCAAAGTAATTGTGATCCAACCCTTAAATTACATTCCCACATGTTAGAATATGTGGTGATGACATGTGTCCACATGATCCCATATTCTAAGTGGTGAATATTAAATCTTAGTTAATTTTTCAATGAGTAGAAATTAGTTTTCTAAAATAAAAAGAAGGAAACTAGTTAATAAAACTTGTGATGCTTATGATGATAATAGATCATCCAATGAGTTCCTTAGAGTGCTAATTATACTAGTTAAGTATTGTTTGGTGAGTGTGTACTCCGTATGTATTGATAGACGATAGTACCGACCAAGCTTTTGAGGAGGAGGAGTTCTATCAAGAAGAAGAGGAAGAAAACTTCAACCACTGCACCAACCAAGGCAAGCTAACACTTGCAAGTATTATACTAGCAAGCCATCATTAACAAAGCAAGCTATTGTTAGCAAGATACAATTAAGCTAGATGACTTGAGCAAAGATGCTTTAGGCATGCTTGAGTTATACCACTTTGACTATTATTTACCCCAAGTATTAATTTCAAGTTTTACTTCCTTTACTTTACCCAAAGTTATTTACTTGTTTTGAAGGTAGCATAAAGAGTGTAGAACTTGACCTATATAGATAACTTTAGATGTCATTCTATGGCATGAGATTGATCCCATCTTTCCACCTTAGTGAACACTCTTAACTTAGTAGTTTAGAGTAGATAAAAACTTGAGTCACTTTAGATGGGAATACTTGGTGAAAATGAGTTATGAAAACCTTGGAATGATGAGTCATTCTATTGAGATGTTTTAACTTGTGTTGAGAAACACAAATGGTTTATGATGGTGAAAATGTTGAGGAATGAGCCTTAACCCTTTTACAAAACTGATGGTTGGATTCGGATGCGATACCATTCCAAATTTACCGTACAACCATAATACCTGAATTGGGTAAGGCTTAGCCGAAAGTTTATATGCATTAGTATTAGTTCCCTCGCGGGAGAGGTTTGAGCTGAGGCTACCTCTCAATGTTGTCCACCTATGCAGTGCCCAAGATGACATATGGTCATGGTTGGGAGGCCATGCTCATAGGAGAGGTGCTTATACTAGGGTGTCATCGGATTGATGACAAGTACGCCATGAGGGGGTCCTCGAGGCGTCCGGAAGAGAGGGGTGTGAGACGTATGGTGTTCCGGGATGGTGAGCACACAAGTTTACCTAGGTTCAAATCCGCCAGCTTTGGACGGATCCTACTCCTGCTAGCAATCCAGTAATACGACAGAGCCAGAATATGGGTTACAAGGGTTCGCCTGTGCGAGTTGAGATTGTAAACTATTGAGGTGTTTAGAGTGTTGCCTAAAGGCTCTCCCTAGGACGGCTTATATAGATATCTAGCCTAGGGTTTACAAGAGAGATCTGTCCGGCTACGACTAAGAGTTGGTTACAGAGTACATCTTGAACTACAAGTAACATTATGGGCCTAAGTCGGTAAGTCTTCTAGGCCTTCCCGTAGCTGGACTTGACTCCGTCTTCTCTCCCTGACTGGGCCACCCGTGAAGCAAAGCTCTAACCCGAAGTGGGCCACCCTGGTCAGTGAGGAACTGTAAGGATACCCGGAAAGTATATCCCCAACAGCAGCCCCCGGAGGCCTCCAAGATCCAAAGTCGGATTCATCATCGTCTAACTTGATCTTCGGCTTGCAGAATCTTGAAGGGTTCCTGAAACTTCACAACAAAAAATACGATCCGGGTCTTAAAAAATAAGTCGGACCTATCAACAGGTTACTCGGATTTTCCAGCTTGATTTCAAACTAAGCCGGAACTTGGTCTCTAACACCACCTGACACAAGTCATGGTCAAGTCACATCATCTGACAGACATGCTGTCAGCATGACCGTTGGTGGGTCCATAGTTCACGGAACCGAGGCGCCGTTTCAATGCGTACACGATCGAGGCGACGTAATCATCGCGTGGGTCCTTCCCAGTTCCTTCCACGACATGTGGCGGTTACACTGTAGCATTTACACGAATCTTGGCACGGTTAGGTGGATATAAGGGGTGAGGATATCCTCCTCCTTTCTTCACCTGTCCTTTGCCTTTTCCTCTCCTCCAAATCTCCCGCGTGCGCATAGAGCTCCTCTGATTTCCCCCAAAAACTCCCAGCGCCGCCCATCTTAGGTCAACTGCTCACCGGAGAAATGGCTTCTTCTTCCTCTTCCGGCTTGGCGGCAGCGGCGGCGACGGACGCGGCGGCGGAGAAGGAAAGCTTCCGTGGGGTTTGGATCCCCTGCGTGTTAGATGACGAGAAGCTCCGCGGCGAGGAGACAGAAGGGCTCCTCCGCGCTGGCGACTGGCGGAGCAGCATCGGAGGGACCATCCCCAACCCGCACGCCGACGAGCGGGTCCACTTCGGCACCCACCTCGATAGAGGTTTGTCTTTCCCTCCCTCGGAGTTCTTCTCCGAGGTGATTGATCATTTTGGTGTTCAACTCCACCATCTTCGTCCCAACTCTCTCTTAGAGATGAGCTCTTACGCTTCTTTGGGTGAGGGATTTCTCGACATTAAGCCGAGTTTGACCTTATTCCGGTACTATTTCCATGTCCGGAAAAATTCTATCACTGCCGATGTTCCTTACATCACCGGTACTATTAGTTTTTCACTTAGACGCGAGCGCGCATACCCCAAAATCCTAGCTAGTGACTCGGTCAAACAATGGCCAGCCACATTCTTTTATCATAGGGATATTCCGGCTCCCGGCAAAGCTACTGCTTTGACGGCTTTCATCGACGGAGCTACCACGGCCCAACCGTCTTGGGACGAGGCTGCTCCGGCTCTCATCGACGATCTGATCCTCGCTAAGAGGCGGATCGAATACTTGATCAAACACAAAGGACTGAAGGGATCCGACTTCGTCCAATGCTGGGTATCACATCGGATCCAGCCCCTTCAGTACCACGGAGATCGACTGATGCACTCCATCACGTCATCCAAGAAAGACTCCCTCCGCATCAGCCCCAGAGCCTACACCACACAAGGCTACATAAGCCAGATAAAGTGTTTGATAAGGGAGCGGAGCGAGAGGAGGATCCCGGAGATCTCTCTGGATATGCATACGGCGGAAAACCCCGTAGTGCCGGTAAGCTCCTAACAGAAAACCTTTTTATGTGTTTCAATCTTTAAGTTACATTGCAATACTGATATGTTTTCTTCTTTTCAGCTTGCTGACCTCCCCGAGTCGGAATTTGCTCCACTCGAAGGATATACTCCCGAGTTTTCTCAGGACACAGAAGTGGTGACATTGCCGGATCATGCACTCAAGAAGCGCAAAGCTTCGACAGTGTCCATTGGCACAAAGGAGGTGCCCATCGTGAAGAGGTATCTTTCCATCACAACTTCCGCCTTTGTACTTTACTCGAATTTTCTTCTAAGATGTAATGTTTCTGACTTTATTACATTCTCAGAGCTAAACAGCTCATCAAGGGCAAGGGGAAGGGGATTTCTTCGAAGCCCCTGCGATAGACGAAGCTTACCATAGCTTCTCCTGCCGTGGCTCCTCCGACTCATGCCCCTCAGCCTTCCGCAAGACCGGTGATAATTCCTTCTCTGGCTGTCGCAGAAGATCCGACTCCTTCCACGGAGCCTACGATCCTTGAATCGCAAACTGACATCACCATGGGTGAGTCAGGTTTAGATAAGGGTGAACCCTCTTTGGGTAATGGTCCCTCGGCAGAAACCTTCACCGAAATCCTTATCAGCAATCCGGGACTTGCCAAGTTTGGCCTCTCCCGGAAATCTGCTGAAGAGATCCAGCGGCTAGCCAGCCAATGCCTGGAGAAACGTAACTTATCTGCCGAAGAAGAAGCACAAGAAGCAGAGGACGTCAAGCACTCTCATCTTCTTGAACAAGTGCGTCTTCGCAACGAGAGGATCAGGTCCGAGGAGCTTCCAACTGCTCCTGTGACCCTTCTGACTCTCGCTGAGAAGATTGCAGCTGAAGTGAACGCGAGTTTGGATAAACTTACTCACGAACAATATGTATGTCGGAATTCCAACTCCTGTTTTTCCTTTATTTCATATCATATCCTCTAGCCCCCAAGCATGAAGTAGGATAAATAATCCGGGTTTATGCTTCCTTAGGATGCCAAAGAACGAACTAGTGTAGCCCCCAAGGCTCGTGCTGATATTAGCAAAAACATTAGCCCGAGTCTTTAGTAGCTTTCTGACTTTGGGTATTCTGACTTACAGAAAGTATATTCCTATAACCAGGATTTGTTGAAGAATGTCTGCAATAAGCAGAGAGAGATCAAAGCTCTCCAACTTAAAAACACTGAGCTAAAAGTTGCCAAGGATGAGGCCGAAGGTAAACATTCCGAGACTCAAAACCTTGTCTTCCATGTTTTCATAGTCGAATTTTTGCTGAAGTGTTGTTCTTTTTTCACTTACAGCGCTGGTAAAACAGTCTTGCGCCATGATTGAAGAGGCCGAGAACCTCAAGACTTTTGTGGTGGAGAACAAGGCGCTTCGCCAAGAGCTGGACCAGCTCAAGGCAGATCATGAAAAGAGCATTGCTCAAATCCTTGAATCCTCCTCCATGGCTACTGATGAGCATGATCGTAAGATTGCTGCTCAAGATCAAAAAATCTCGGACCTCAATAACGAGCTGTGCAGAGAGAGGGATCTTTCCGAGGCACTCCGGGCTGAACTCCAGAGTCTTCGGGAAGAGAAGACCAAAATTGACGACATCATTTTCAGTACTTTCCATCTATCTGACTTGTCTATTTTCTTCGACTTCTTTCAATGTCGGATTTTTCTTTAACTGTCTTTGTTTACAGGTCCTCTGAACTTGACGGACTCCACCTCCGCTGAGCCCCGCACCCACCGTCTTACACAAGTCGGTGACCTGCTTCATGACTTCCGCCAATCCATTGGGGACATTGGCGACGCTCTCAAGATTCCGGACATGCATAGCATGTCGGATTTTCAGGTGCGGGACAAGGCAAAGGAGATGCCGCAGCTCGTCCAGGATTGGAACATGTCCTACGCGCGAACCGCTACGCAGCACACTCTCACCATGGTCATGAGCCACCATGGAAACATGGAAATATGGCAAGTGACTAGAGGGTACTGCAAAGTAGATGAAGACGGCCAGGAGCAAGACATCCAACCCATCATGGACTCCTGCGCTGGATATGGGTGTCAAGTGGCTGATTTGACCAGCTACGAGACCCCTTTCTTCATCCGCGTGGACACTCTGCCTCTGCCTCCAGAAGATTCAGCAAAAGTTTCCGATGATGAACGCACCACCTCGGATGTGGACATCTCGGAACGATATCAAGGCGACGTCTCTAGCGAGCCGGCAGCTCCTTCATCTCCTCCTGCATCATAAATTGCCAGAAATATTTGTATTATCCTGAAAAACATGATGTGTCTGTAATTATGAAGTACTATAACTTTGCTAGTGCTAAGTTTTGATCTAATCAACACTTTTGGCTTTTAAATTTTTGCATGCCTGAAATGTTTACATAAGAACTTGTGCTTTTTCGTCTATACTTATCGTTTATCTGTCTTTTCGCCTCGTCCCTTTCGTGAGCCGGCTAAACCTTCTGCCGGAAACTTTGCCGAGCAACGGAGGTCAATTGCTAAACCAGTTTAAACTCGGAAACAAAGCCGGCTTCCAATACCAACAATTCACTACTCAGAAAATGCCCGCATCCAGCAATCAGACAAATAACCAAAGTAAAGACTAGAAACTTTAGAGTTATACCCGAGGGTAGCAGTTTTAGAATCGGAAATCTAAACCAGAACGAACATGAGCATCAAGTACTTTCAAGCATTCTAGGATTTTCGACTATGACATGATCATTTGGAAATAAGATGGTAAAAACTTCTCATAAAAACTTGAGGTAACCAAAACTTTTATTTCTCACAGAACATGTACATATATATGATTACAAAGAAGGATAAACTAAGAATAAAAGGGATGTAGCTGAGCAATATTCCATGGTCTGTCTAACTCATCCGGATTTGTACTGCATCCAGCTCTCTTTCTCTTCTTAGTAGCAGGTCTTTCTTTGACTGGCCTCATGTCAGTTAAGTAGTACGATCCATTGTGCAATACTCGACTAACTAAAAAGGGCCCTTCCCATATTGGGGAAAGTTTGTGCTTTCTTTGTTGCACAAGACGGAGAACCAAATCACCTTTACTGAAAGATCTAGTTCGGACTCTCTGGCTATGATACTTGCATAACTTCTGCTGATAGGCTGTTGATCTTATTTCAGTAACGACGCGAACTTCTTCGACTAAGTCGAGATCATTTTGTCGAGAAACCTCAGCATGCTCTTCAATATACGCGGCCACTCTAGGAGAAGTATGAATCAAATCACTAGGAAGAACTGCTTCTGCACCATAGACCAAGAAGAAAGGTGTGTATCCTGTTGACCTGTTTGGAGTTGTTCGTAAACTCCATATTACAGAGGGTAATTCCTCTGCCCAAGCCCCCGCAGCACGTCGTAGTGGTGCTTCGAGTCTCGGTTTTAGGCCTTGTAGGATTAAACCATTTGCTCTTTCGACTTTTCCGTTAGCCTGTGGATGCGCGACTGACGCAATGTCGAGCCGGATATTTTGCTCGTTGCAGAATTCAGCCAATTCTCCCATAGAGAAGTTACTCCCGTTGTCCGTGATAATGCTATGTGGATAACCATACCGGATTATAACATCCTCGACAAATCTTTTGGTTGTTGCTCCATCACAACTTGTGACGGGCTTAGCCTCAATCCATTTGGTGAATTTATCCACCATCACTAAGAGGTGAGTAAATCCACTTGGAGCTCGTTTAAATGGTCCTACCATATCAAGCCCCCAGACCGCAAAAGGCTATGTTATAGGTATTGTTCGCAGCTGATCAGCCGGAACATGAGCTTGCTTGGCGTACTTTTGGCAGCCTTTGCACGTCTTGACTAATCGTTCAGCATCTGCCTGAGCTGTAAGCCAGAAAAATCCATGTCTAAAAGCTTTTGCCACTAAAGATTTGGCTGCAGCGTGGTGACCACACTCGCCTTCGTGGATTTCCCTTAAGATTTCCACTCCTTCTTCCGGAGATACGCATCGCTGAAAAACCCCAGAAACACTCCGTTTATAGAGCTCACCTTTAACTACGGTATAGGCTTTTGCTCGTGGGATGATCTGCCGGCTTAGCACCTCATCTTCGAGTAATTTTCCATCTACCAGATAATCTAGGTAGGGTTACGTCTAGCTAGGAATTACAGCCAGAACTTCTATTAGAGGTGAATCGGATTTGGCTGGATATTCCTCATCTACTCCCTTTATTGAGGGAACTTTGAGGTGCTCTAAAAAAGCGCCATGCGGGACTTCTTTCCGCGCAGAGCCTATCCTAGATAATGCATCTGCTTCCTCGTTTTCTGCTCGAGGGATGTGTTGAACCTCAAACCCTTCGAACGATTTAGATAGATCATGCACGACAGCTTTATATGCTGCCATGTGTTTATTTGCATTACAAATATCCGACACTTGTTGGGCAACAAGATCCGAATCTCCGTAACACATCAAACGTCGGATGCCAATATCCTTAGCAATCCGGATTCCATGCAGGTGCTTCATACTCGGCAATATTGTTTGTCGCTGTGAAGTGGATCTGCAACACGTATAGAAGTTTATCTCCTTGGGGTGATTTGAGCACCACGCCAGCCCCCAAGACTTCATGAGGCTTAGACCCATCAAAGTAGAGGGTCTAATATTCCGACTCAGGGAGGGTCATATTTTCCTTCGTCTCTGTCCAATCAACGACAAAGTCAGCAAGGATTTGGGATTTGATTGCTGTCCGGGGTTTATACTCAATATCGAAAGCTGAAAGCTCTATGCTCCATTTGGCGACGCGTCCTGTAACGTCACTGTTGTTGATTATATCTTTCATGGGAGTTGTGCTCACCACGGTAATTGGATGCTCCTGAAAGTAGTGTCGTAACTTACGAGATGCTAGAAAAACACTGTAAGCCAACTTTTGATAGTGCGGATACCGCTGTTTTGACTCTGTCAGGACCTCACTAACAAAGTAAGTCGGACGCTGCACCAGGTGTTCCTGATTTTCCTCTGGTCTCTCCACCACCATGGAGATACTAACGACGTTATTTGTCATAGCAAGATAGAGCAACATCGGTTCCTGAGGTTCCGGCGCTGCAAGGATAGGAGCAGATGAGAGTACTTTCTTCAGGTCTTGTAGTGCAACTTCAGCTTCGTCGGTCCAAACAAAATCCTTGGTCTTTTTCAGGAGTTTGTATAATGGTGTGGCTCTTTCACCAAGTCGTCTTACAAATCGACTGACTGCAGCGATGCAACCAGTCATTCTTTGTACGTCCTTCGGGCGAGTTGGCATGGAAATATTGAGTATAGCCTTGATTTTGTCCCGGTTCACCTCTATGCCTCTTTGAGACATGATGAAACCTAACAATTTTCCGGCTGGTATTCCAAAGAAGCATTTCTTCGGGTTAAGCATGATGTTGTATTTTCGTAGATTGGTGAACATTTCCACCAAGTCGGAAATCAGCGTTTCCTTCTTTTTGGACATCACCGCAATATCATCCGCGTATGCATGTACATTGCATCCGAGTTGGTCGTGGAGGCAACGCTGCATCGTGCGCTGGTAGGTAGCTCCTGCGTTCTTCAGCCCAAAGGGCATCGTAACAAAACAGAAGGTTCCGAAGGGGGTTATGAATGAAGTTTTGACTTTGTTAGATTCCTTCATCTGGATTTGGTGATAACCGGAATATGCGTCGAGAAAACAGAGGAGTTCCGAGCCTGCCGTAGAATCGATAACTTGATCAATTCTAGGCAGAGCGAACGGATCTTTTGGACAAGCCTTGTTCAAGGTAGTATAATCAACACACATCCTTAAATCAGTGGTGTCCTTTTTGGGGACCATTACAGGATTGGCCGACCACTCAGTGTGGATGACCTCTTCTATGAATCCGGCTAACTCGAGTCGTGCTAGTTCCTTAGCTATTTCCTTACGCTTTTCATCGCCAAAACGTTGTAGGGACTGTTTGACGGGTTTAGCATTCGGGTTTACATTTAAAGTGTGCTCGGCAAGTTCCCTAGGTACTCCGGTCATGTCAGATGGCTGTCATGCGAAGATATCTTGATTTGCTTGGAGGAACTTGACGAGCGTGCTTTCCTATGCGCTACTTAGGCCTACGCCTATCTGGGTCACCTTGGAGGGATCATCATCCTTCAATGGCGTCTTCTTTGTCTCTTCTGATGCCTTGAACTCTGGATTTGGCTTTGTCACCTCCTTCTTCGTTGCGGGCATCTCGGACGGGTCTATGCTCTTCTTGATCTCCTGGTACTCCTGGGCGTGCAACACGGCTTCAGCAAAGGCGGCATTTTCGTCCTCGCACTCTAGCGCTTTCTTCGGGTCTCCCCTGATAGTGATTATGCCGTTGGGACCTAGAATTTTCATCATATTGTAAATGTAACACGGGCGAGCCATAAAAGCCCAGTAAGCCGGTCGTCCGAAAATAGCGTGGTATGCGCTCTTGAACGGGACCACTTCGAAGGAAAATGCCTTCGTCCGATAGTTCTTTGGAGTTCCAAAGGTAACATCCAAAGTGATCTCTCCCAGGGAATTAGCTTGTCTTCCTGGGACAACACCGTGAAAAATCACGGTGCTGTGGTTCAGCTGGGTCTCCGAAATCTTCATCCGGTGTAGCGTTTCGACATAGAGAATATTGATGCTGCTACCACCGTCCATGAGGGTCTTGGAGAAACCATAACCGTCAATAAGTGGATTGACGATTAAGGCGTATTTTCCTTGCCTGTGCAACTTAGGCGGATGATTAGCGTGGTCAAATGTGATTGCCACTTCCGACCAGTCCAGAAATTGGGGGACAGCTGGAACTGTTGCATTGAGCTCATGTAGAACTGCCTTCTTGACCTTTGCTAGTTGAGATCCGAGGAAGGTGACATAAGTGTCTTTTTTGGTCGGAAATTTTTTCTTCCCTTCCGGCTTGGGATTTGAAGCATCAGCTTCCTCCATGTCAGAATCTTCCTTGGTCTCCTTATCTTTTTCGGGATTCTTCTTTCCCTTCTTCCGCTTAGCTTTGTAGCCCGCGGTGTCATCTCTTTTGATGTCGTCATTGAAAAAACATTCAGCGTTAGTGTGGGACGAGCCCCCATTGGCGTCTAGGTGATGCACACATGGGTTATTGGCAATGTCGGCCCAAGAGTAGGTTTTGCCTGGTTGCTGGTCCCCTCTACCCTGGACCCTTGAAGTCCCACGGCCACGCCCGCGGCCTCCGCCACGTCCTCCTCGTCCTCTAGACCCGAAAGTAGCAGTGACCACTGACGCTTCCGCATTGGGTTTCTCTTCCGAGGTATTTTTGCGCTTCTCAGCTTGTTGCTTTGGTTGTTTTGCCGACTGAGGCACAGCTAGGGCATTGAGTAATCCCTCTGCATCATTGTCGGCATCTGCATACTTGCTCGCTGTTTCTATCATCTCTCCCAAATCAGTGACCTTGTCACACTTCAAGCGATGGCGCAGTAGACCAATTGGGAGTCATGCGATGAAAGCTTCAATCGCAGTTTGATCGTTTACTCTTTCAAAGGAGTTCTTGGTGTCGATCCATTGTCCGAGGTAATCTCGACAAGTTTCTCCGGCCTTCTAGGTGCAACGCTGTAGTTCTCCGACCGTACAAGGCCTCCGATATGTGCCTTCGAAATTCCGAAAGAACGCACTTTACATGTCATACCAGTTGTGGATGGTGTTCTCTGAAAGTTCATTGAGCCATGATCGTGCCGTCTTCTGCAACATAAGTGAGAGATATCGGGTTGCGACTAGGCTATTTCCGCCTTTGTCGATGCAGCAAGCTTGGAAAAAATCCTGTAGCCAGGTATCTAGCCGAGCAATGCTGTCGTAAGCTTGGATATGCCTTGAGATAGCAAATCCTTTCGGGAATCTTATAGCTCTGATGCGTGGTCCGAAGCATTTTGGGCCCACGTAGATATCATCGTTTTCGTAGCGCCGCGCCTCTATGTTGGAGTTTATCCTGTGCCTTGCGTCGTTCGGGGATAGAGATCGTCCCGAATGTCGGCTGTGGCTGTGGTGCCTTGGAGCCAGACTTCGGCTTCTGCCGCCACCTCCTCCGCCATGTCGTCCTCCTTGTCCCCCTTGAGAGCCGTTGTGATGACTGCTTCGTGGAGAGGGTGGGGCAGCTGAATTGTTTCCGGATGATCGCCGGCCTCCGTCCGGAGCGTTATTATTTAGGTTCCAAGGAGGGTCTTCACTATGACGAGCCCCCTGCCGGCTTGTGCCAGCATGGTTTCCGTCGTTCCTTCATCCGTCATTCCCACCACGGTGAGGGTCAGCCAAACGGCTTGCATGTCTAGGAGGTGGCATTTTTTGACGATCCTCCTCCCGACGTTTCTCTTTATCTTCTCCCCTTCGATCGTTAGACTCTCGTCGGGGAGGATTCCTCGGATTCAGTGCAGCAATGGCCTCTTTTTCGGCCGCTGGGGCGACGTTGCTCCAGTCACGCGTAGTTCTGTGATGCTGTCCTGAAGATCTGGTTCTTGAATAATTGTCTTCCCGGTGCTCGGGGCGATGGTGCTGCTCCGGAACGTGATGGGGTCTTACGTCAGCCCATGCCGGTCCTGGATTAGCCGATAAAATTTTCTCGGGCCACCATGGTATTCTGTACTAGGGTTGGGAATACCCAATCTCCTTTGCTATCTTTCTGTGGCTTCCCCATCTCATCTCTGAAAAGGACGGCGTGGATCTGCGGGAATTGGTTGTCACTGGTGTGACGCTTCGTGGTCTTCTGGTATTGCCTGGATTTATACTTTCCCGCAGATGCTATGCGTTTCTTTTCCTCCTCGATGTTTTTGGCTTCATCGGGGAGTACTTGACGACGCGCTTCTAGGGCTTGTGCCCTCTCGTCCGGTTCTTCCGCAGTAAGTTCTGCAGCTGTGGGAATAGGTGTAGTTAATGCAGCATCGATGAGTTTACACGCACCTTCAGTGATCATGTGTCCATCCACCGATTCTTCTTTTTTCGGCTCTTTTGGGATAAGTGCTCCATCCGAGTCTTCTTCGTATTCCTTGGCAATCACCTCCTCTGTCAGAGGATCTTTTGCCGGGGTCTTGTTCTTCTTGTTCTTCTTCTTTGCCTTCTTGGCAGCGCCGGTAGCAAAGACGGCTTTGGGTCCGTTTCCTGGAGTCAAGCTCTGATCGATACTTTCGGACATCTGGACTTCGGGATTATCTCCGACGTCCATGTCATCCTGCGCTTTGGGAGAGTGTTCCCTGGATCCTTCATCCATGGATTCTCCTTCTTCTGCAGCTTTGGAGTTATACTCCTCTTCATATTCCATGGAGAACTTTCAGAGATCCGCTGACGTCATTGATTCATCCGAGGATGCGGGTACGTCGGCGTTTGTTCCAATTGCCTCCAGCATAGAGTCAGTGTTTTCTCCAGCATCAGCAGAACCGGATCCGGATCCAACGTATCCGACGAAGTGCGACACGTGCTTCCTGAGGTACCTGCGGCCTTCACGATCAACCATGTCGAAACTTTTGATGGTCTCGAGAATTGCATCTGCGGTTGCACCTTGCAGCATCGTACGTCGCAGTGTGTACCTCAGGCAAGGCATGTCTGTCCCGGCGTCATCAGATCCATAATCAGTATCGTTGACTAGCTCCTCCTGAATTTCGACCTCCACGGGTGGGTCGATCTGCGATCCGGCTTCTCTAGGGAGATCGACTCCCGATTCGACTTAGACCGCTAGGTCTTCTTCAGGCTCGGATTTCTCCACTATCTCCGCAACTGGTGTGGGCTGGGTGGGATTAGGGTTTTCTGAGATCCGGAACTCGGCCGCCTCTACGGACAAAGGGGACCCAGAAGATTCTTCTGCCTCTATCATCACCGCTGGGTTGGGTGGGGCAGGTTCATCGAAGCCGATGTAAACATCGATCTCGGCAAAATACATGATTGTGTAGGCAGTCACGGCCTCCCTAGCCGGAATCCAAGTCTTGTTGAGAACGATGAGAGGGACGTCGCTGGCGTAGAGGATGCGATCGACGGTGATAGTTTCGCCGATTCCGATTCTTGCAGATTCTGCCCAAAACGCAGATCCGAAGCTCACTTGCCCCACGGTGGGCGCCAACTGTCGTCGGATTGATGACAAGTATGCCATGAGGGGGTCCTCGAGGCGTGCGGAAGAGAGGGGTGTGAGACGTACGGTGTTCCGGGATGGTGAGCACACAAGTTTACCCAGGTTCGAATCCGCCGGCTTTGGACGGATCCTACTCCTACTAGCAATCCAATAATATGGCAGAGCCGGAATATGGGTTACAAGGGTGCGCCTGCGCGAGTTGAGATTGTAAACTTTTGAGGTGTTTAGAGTGTTGCCCTAAAGTCTCTCCCTAGGACAGCTTATGTAGATATCTGGCCTAGGGTTTACAAGAGAGATCTGTCCGGCTATGACTAAGAGTTGGTTACAGAGTACATCTTGAACTACAAGTAACATTATGGGCCTAAGTCGGTAAGTCTTCTGGGCCTTCCCGTAGCCGGACTGGACTCCGTCTTCTCTCCCTGACTGGGCCACCCGTGAAGCAAACCTCTAACCCAAAGTGGGCCACCCTGGTCAGTGAGGAACTGTGAGGATACCCAGAAAGTATATCCCCAACATAGGGTGTGTAAAGGAAAGGTTATGTTTGATTATTTGCATACTAAGTATGATGATTCAGGGTTATCCATTACAGATGTATCGAATCTTTTGGTGAAAGTGTACCACCTCTGCAGAGTGTCAAACTATTCGAATAGCCGCGTCCACGGTTATGGACAGTTGGAATGGCCATACTGTTTCGTTGTCAGATGTTTTCAAAATAACTTATGAAAGGAATGATGAATCTTGACTTGACCACAACAGGGTTGTGTTTATGACATTAGCTTCCCAACTTAAGTGATTCTAGAACTTTATTTTACCTTTCTTTGCTTCAGAACTCAGCTTAGGTTTCAAACTTAACTTTATAGTTAAACTTAGAGTTAGCACTTTAACTTAGAACTACACTACTTGTTAGTGGTAGTTTGCGAGTACTTAAAGAGTACTCATGGCTTTTTTCCCTGGCTATTCTCATGGCTATACTATAAAGGAGACTACCAAGATGATGGCCACCAGGACGGCTATGATAACTAGGACTATCTGCCTTCGTCAGCATTGCCTGTGCCCCTGAAGATGGACCCCACCGCTACGCTTATCTTTTATTCCGTTGTTTGTTGTATTAAGACTGGATCATGAGATCCTTATTTGTGTAAGACCTTATGACTGGTTTGTAATGGATGATGGACTGTGATATCCAATCTGTTATGTCTCGCAAAAATGGTAATCCTGGGATTCCGATGAATGACATAACAGGCATCTGGGATTAAAAATCCGGGTGTTGACAAGTTGGTATCAGAGCCATCCTGACCATAGGAGACCCTAGTTAGAATGGACGTCCAAACAAAAACTTAGTTTCAAAACCAAAGTGAGTATTTATGAAAAACTATTTCCTCTCTTATCCTTGGGAATTCATTCTTTCTCAAAAATTCATGTTCCGCAAAATTCTTACATTACTACTTAAAATTTGACACACTTGATCACTTCACTAATTTTCTCATCCTTAATTCTTGTAGATGAAGACTCAGTTCAGCAAGTTCTACCAGTTGGGCAACGGAGGTCAGTTGATCTTCGAGAGGGATCTAGATTCACCGTCAGAGTTACTGGGATGCCCACATCCGGAGTTTCTTGGAGCTCAACTTCCAGGACCCCCAGGAGGAGATTTACAGTGGCTAGTCACCGCTGATCTTAGAGGAAGCATCGAAGCACCAACGTCCGAGAGAATCTAGTTCTCCGTGAGAGAGAACAACTGGCTAGATAAATTAGCCAGGGCAATTCATGAAGCTCTCGCACGTCTATGTGCCCTCAGCTTCAACCAAATCCAAGGAACCCGTTTTGCTCACTATGCAAGACGTGACTTTATGGGAATGCCGATGGAGATGCTAAGTCACCCAGAGCTGAAGCGTCAAGTGGAGAACCTTGACTTCCTGTTGTACGATCGCCAGAAGCAATTGGACAATGCTAGGGAGTTCGCCAACCACAACCGTGCCATTGCCGCCCAGAAGGCCCAGACTTTCTCACTGCTTGTCAAGGATTGTTAGTCTCTTCGCCTCCAGCACGAGAAGAAGGATCGCACCATCGCCCGTCTTCGCAAGAAGGTGTCCGACCTCGAGAAGACCATCAAGGAGAAGGAAGCTCAGCTTGCAGCAAAGGAGGAAGAAGAGGAGGGTGAAGACATCTAGGGAGACATGGATTCTTACCTCAGCAATGATGATGACTTTCTGGAGGAAGATGTTGTGGGCTTCTACACTGACGATGAGGACTCCGACTTCATCGACGATGAGTAGATGCACTAGAGCACTGTCGTAGCATGAGATGTATCGGTCCCACTGTATCATAGCTTGCAGAATGGTTCTTCAACCCATCTGTTTTCCTTTGATTGTTGTGGTGTGTGTTTGTATCATGTGCTTGTTTGCATGAATGAAATAGAGTTAGTGGCAAAACCTGAGTCTAACTCAAAGGTTTAGCTTGAAACCAAAACCATGAACCTTAGAACTTTCCCTCTTATCCCTTTATCTACCTCAATCTTCATATGACTCGTGGAAACCAAGGAGGGAGCAGCTCGTCACAAGACCCAATGCTGCAGATTATGCAGATGTTAGTTGCAGACCGTGAAGCAAGCAGGGCAGAGCGCCAAGCAAACTTAGCAACATTGCAGTAGATAGCTCAGATGGCCCAAAACAACCAAGGGCATGGAAATTAGGATCACCATGGATCCAAACTCAAAAACTTTCAGAACACCAATCCCCCAATCTTTAACCAAGCTGACAACCCATTAGATGCTGATGACTGGTTGCAGACAATGGAAAACAACTTAGAAGTTGCAGGAGTTTATGACAACGAGAAAGTTCTCTTCGCCACCCACTATCTGGCGGGAGATGCAAGAGCTTGGTGGACTAGTATTCGTAACATGAACCATGGTCAAGTGATGACATGGGAAGCATTCAAAATAAAGTTCAGCCGCACCCACGTGCTGCAAGGTCTAGTCACCAGAATGAGAGATGAATTCAGAGAGTTGAAGCAAGGTAGAGTGATAGTGGTAGAGTACCGTGATAGATTCCTATCACTTGCCAGATATGCACCTGATGAGATCAACACGGAGGCCAAGAAGAAGGAGAGATTCTTGAACGGACTGCATGATGAGATGCAGACTGTCCTCGTCAACATCCATTTCCAGGATCTCGAAGTGCTAGTCGACTCTGCCATTCAGATGGAAGGGAAGATTAACGAGTAAAACGACAACCGCAAACATCGTATGATGCAGCAATCTGGATCCAGCAGTCACCAGAAGTACCGTCCCAACCCCTCACCAGGATATGCACCAAGGAACAATCGACCCCCAATGTCTCGCCCAAGCTACCCCAACCGTAGCGGAGGCAATGTGAAGTCCGGAGGAAACAACCACAACTCTGGCAATGCCAACAACTTCAACCGTGCACCTCCCAAGAACAGCAACAACAACAACAACAACAACACTGCACCCGGAACAAGAAGCAATCTTGTGCCCGTGGCAGCAAAGGACAAGTCCTAGATCACTTGTTTCGAGTGTGGAG
Organism: Avena eriantha; assembly: GCA_910589775.1. NCBI lineage: Eukaryota > Viridiplantae > Streptophyta > Magnoliopsida > Poales > Poaceae > Avena > Avena eriantha. Next base: position 267,196,018 of record OU342740.1, on the reverse strand, counting down.
TAAAGGTTCACTATTCCAATGAGTGTCCCAAGAATACTGCCGCCACTGCCAATGTGAATGCCCCAACTCAATAGCAGCGTCGTGTTCAACCAGGAAGAAGGTTTTCCCCAGGGAACCCTCACAACCGCAACGGTCGTCTCTTCCACATGAACGCCGAGGAAGCCCAGGAAGCGCCAGATGTAGTGCTGGGTATGTTTTCTGTCAACTCAGTTTTAGCAAGGGTGTTGTTTGATTCAGGAGCATCACATTCATTTGTCACCAAAGAATTTGCATGCACTAGTAAGATTCACCCAACCAAGTTGAAGCAAGTCATGATAGTTCAAATCCCCGGTTCAACAACCAAAGCTAGAAAAATTTGCAAAGCTGTGCCTATCAGAATACATGGGATAGATTTTTATGCCAACCTAATTGTACTCGGAACCAAAGGATTGGAAGTAGTACTAGGTATGGACTGGATGTCAAGGCATAAAGGACTTATAGACTGTGCTAAGAAAGCCATCACCATGACTAGTAGCTCTGGAGTAACAGTAGAGCATATCTCTGAAACCTTACCTCGTCAATTCAAGTGCAACAAGAGTCTAGCCCTACCCACCATAGACCAAGTCAGAGTAGTCTGTGAATACCCCGACGTATTCCCAGATGAATTACCAGGTATGCCCCTGGATAGGGATATTGAGTTCATTATCGAACTAATCCCCGGAACCGGACCCATAGCCTAGAGACCCTATAGCATGAACCCCTCAGAGTTAGTGGAACTGAAGAAGCAGTTGGATGCCATGTTAGCAACAGGCTTGATTCAACCAAGCGCATCGCCATGGAGATCACCAGTGTTATTCGTCGACAAGAAAGATGGAGGCAACCGTTTGTGCACAGATTACAGAAAGTTGAATGACGTCACCATCAAGAACAAGTACCCCTTGCTAAAGATAGAGGATCTATTTGAAAAGTTGACTGGAGCTCAGGTATTCTCAAAGATTGATCTTAGGACTGGTTATCACCAACTTAAGATTCGTGCAACGGATGTTCCGAAGACCGCCTTTACTACTCGCTATGGTTTATACGAGTATACGGTTATGCCTTTTGGATTAACCAATGCCCCTGCCTATTTCATGAATCTCATGAATAAGATCTTTATGAATTTCCTAGATAAGTTTGTAGTTGTGTTTATCGACAACATCCTTATCTACTCCAAGTCAGAAGAAGAGCATGAGCAACATCTAAGAATCATCCTAGAAACCCTAAGAGAGCATCGGTTGTATGTCAAGTTCAGCAAGTGTGAGTTTTGGCTGAAAGAAGTAGGATTCCTAGGACATATTGTGTCTGCCAGAGGAGTCTCTGTTGATCCCGCCAAGATCAAAGATGTCGAAGAATGGGAAGCCCCAACCACTCAAACCCAAGTCCGTGCATTTCTTGGATTAGCAGGATACTACCGCAAGTTCGTAGAAGGATTCTCGAGCATCGCCAGACCCATGACCCAATTGTTGAAGAAGGGCAAGAAGTTTGAATGGACCGACAAATGTGAAGCCAGTTTCCAGGAGCTGAAGAAGAGATTGATTTCAGCCCCAATATTGATCATGCCAGACATCAAGAAGCCGTTTGATGTATACTATGATGCATCCAAGATTGGTATCGGATGTGTATTGATGCAAGAAGGCAAAGTCATCGCGTATCTGTCTCGACAACTGAAGCAGCATGAGCAGAACTATCTAACCCATGATCTTGAATTAGCAGCCGTCGTTTTGGCATTGAAGACATGGCGTCATTATCTGATAGGTAATCGCTGTGAGATTTACTCAGATTACAAGAGCTTGAAATATATTTTCACTCAGAAGGAGCTGAATATGAGGCAAAGGAGATTGATAGAGTTAATCAAGGATTATGACCTTGACATTCACTATCACCCCGGCAAAGCCAATGTGGTAGCGGATGCTCTTAGCAGATTGCCGTGTAGGCTAAACACCATGATCAAGGAGAAGCAGCCAAGTTTGTATGAAGAGTTGGAGCAGTTGGGAACTGAACTGGTTAGCAAAGGATTCTTAGCTAACATTGAACTTCAACCCACTTTGATTAACCAAATCAAGGAAGCCTAGAAGGGAAATGAAAGCATCGATGGAATCAAACGTCGTATTGGTACAGGAAAGGTACCTAGATTCACAGAAGACGAAGAAGGAGTGTTGTGGTACAAAGGACGTATTTGTGTGCCAGCAGATTCGGAGCTGAAGCAAGTTGTCATGCAGGAAGCTCATGATACTCTTTATTCTATCCACCCCGGAGGAACGAAGATGTATCAAGATTTGAAAGAGCAATTTTGGTGCCACAAGATGAAGAGAGAAATCGGAAGCTACATCGCCAAGTGTGACATCTGTCAAAGAGTGAAAGCAGAGCATCAGAGACCCGCAGGACTATTGCAACCATTGCAGATTCCGGAATGGAAATGGGATTTTGTCAGAATGGACTTTATCACCGGTTTGCCTACTTCTAGTAGGGGAAATGACTCAATCTGGGTCACAGTTGATAGACTGTCCAAGGTAGCTCACTTTATCCCTGTCAAGACTACCTACCAGAGTTCAAAGCTAGCAGAACTGTATATTGCTAGGATTATTAGTCTGCATGAAACCCCCAAGACCATAGTATCTGATCGAGGAACCCAGTTTACCTCGAGATTTTGGCAGAAAGTTCAGGAAGGATTGGGAACCAAGTTGAATTTCAGCACAGCTTATCACCCGCAAACTAATGGACAGACTGAGAGAGTCAACCAGATCCTAGAGGATATGTTAAGAGCTTGTGTGTTAGAATACGGATCAAAATGGGAAGACTGCCTGCCTTTCGTAGAATTCTCATATAACAACAGTTATCAAGCTAGTTTGCAAATGGCACCATTTCAATTCCTATACAGAAGGAAGTGCCGTACCCCTTTGAATTGGTCGCAAGTAGGAGAGAGTCAGATCTTTGGACCCGACATTCTCCGAGAAGCCAAAGAGAAGGTTCACAAAGTCCGTCAGCACCTCAAGACTGCCCAATCCAGATAGAAGAGTTATGCTGACAAGAGAAGGAGAGACCTGGCTTTCAATGTCGGAGATTTTGTATATCTCAAGGTTTCACCATTGAAGGGAACCCAACGCTTTAGTTTGAAAGGAAAGTTAGCCCCCAGATATATCGGGCCCTTCCAGATTCTGAATCACCGAGGACAAGTATCGTATCAGCTGGAACTACCTGAAGATATGTCAGCCATCCACAATGTGTTCCATATCTCATTACTTCGCAAATGTCTTGAAGTGCTAGAGAAGACTGAAGTTTTCAAGAACATTGATCACAGAGCTGTGGAGATCAACAATGACCTGACCTATCGTGAAGTGCCCATCTGTATCCTAGAAGAAGCTAACAGAACCACCAGGACCAGGAGTATCAAGTTTCTCAAGATTCAATGGAGCAACCATACCGAAGAGGAAGCAACTTGGGAGCGAGAAGATTACATTAGGACAGAGTTCCCAGATCTCTTTAGTTCCTAGTTTTCTTTGTAAATCTTGGGACGAGATTTTTTTAAGGGGGGAAGGTTTGTAACATCCCAAAACTTTAATCCAAGGTTACTAATATCCAAATCATCAAAATTAGGGTTAACAAAAACTTTTCCAATTAAAATTATTAAAGCATCCATATGTGTGTGCATTTAAATAGGAGTTGATTTTAATTGCCATGATTAAGTGATCCATTGCTTGTAAAATGATTCTTAGGTGAAATAAACATCATCTAGATCATTCCCAAACAAATCCCAAAGAAAAACAAATCAAAATGAATAAAAGAAGTAAATGGTCATATGTGCCATTTTAATTAACATGCCTACTTTGGCTATTCCTAGTACTCAAAACCTAACAGAAACAAATGTGGATCTTTGCACCCCTTGCTAGTACATATAATGATGTACCAAGGTCCACTTTGTGATCTGTCAAAAACTTTCAAATACTAATTTTAAATGGCATTTGAAAATTGAATCTATTTCATATGGGAAGATCCCACTATTTCAAAAACCACTCAAATGAGCTCAAATTTCAAAACCCAAGCACCAACAAAGTCTCAATCTTAATACTATCACACTCACCAAAAATATTTTCAAAATTCAAAAGTATTTTTCTTGCGGCCATTTCCACAAACACATGGCAGGCAGGAATCAAACTCTAAACCTAGCTCACTATTTCCTATAGGGTTTTGCCCCACATTTGATCCCCATTTACTCCCTCTGTCTCCACTTGATCCAACCAGGCCCAAAACACCTCACCCCTTTGTCCCTAGCAGCAATGCCATGCCAAACCAAGGCCCTGCTCGCCGGCCTAACTTGCCCACGCCACAGCAGACCACCCCTCTCTCTCTCCATGTCTAGGAGCTAGCCCAGACCTCACCGCCACTCTCTGTCCCCTCCCCGAGCATAGCCGAGCCGTGGACCACCCGTAGCACGCCGCGCCTAGAGTGTATGCGCCATGCCGAGCACACGCTAGAGCGCCGTGCCCGACATGCGTGCACCCGCCGCCCCTCGACCGTAGCCCGCACCCACCGCATCGCCACGACCCCAGGAACACCGCAGACATGCCCGTTTGCTGCGCTTCGCACCACAGCCACCGCCCGCCATGAAGACCGCCACCTCTGCCACTCAGAGCGTGAGCACCGCCCGACCAAACGCCACTGTCCCTAGGCCCGCATTTACCCTGTAGAGCATCGCTAGGAGACCAGCCAACGTCCCCTACCTCGATCCACGCCGCTAGCACGCTGTGCAACCCTCGCCGGAGCCGCCCGCCCATCACTCTCGATCGCGTCGTCGAGCTATAAATAGAGGCCATCCCCAGCCATTTTCTGCACACCACTCACCTCCCCTCTTACCACTGATCAGTCCCCACTTCTCCCCGGAGCCGCTCGAGCTCGTAGTCGCCGGAATTTCACCGGAGCTGGCCACCTCTGGAGGAGAAGGGCCCCGTTGATTGCGACCGCCCCTGGAGCTGCCTCGACCACCCCTGAGCTCGCCGTCATCCACCAATTCGTTTGCCCCCATCCTCGTTGTCGCTGGAGCCCTAGTACGCCCCCTGAGCATCCCCACCGATCCGCTAGGGTTAAACCTCGTCGGCGACATGTCCGTCATCGACGACGAGCCCTAGCCATTGATCCTATTTCTAATCTAATATCCTACATCGCCACGTACCGCTTCACGCATTATGAGCTAGTGACCGGTGGACCCCCTGTCAGCTGTGCCCCATGCCGTGGAGTGTCATTGGGCTGACCCGTTAGCTTTCCCACGCAACCCATTTAGTTTGAATTAGGATTTTTTCTATTTTAGTTTAAACTTAGTTATGTCCCCTAGTTTGAAATTTAATTCAGATTGAATAACAAATCCAAATGGAGCGATTCCAATTTTGTTACAAAGCTACTGAAAAGGTCTACCCAAGCCCATTGGATTTAATTCAATTAGAGTTAGAGACCTCTCCTAGAAAAATAACAAGACAGAAGCTTTTGCACATTCAAACATTTTTGTAAAATCAACCATGATAGCTTTTGAGTTGATTCTAACTCTCAAAAATCACATTTAACCATGCCTATCTAAATATGTAATAATATTAAGGTTTACATGCAGTGACTTTGGACTAGTACCAAAATAATGCTATATAGGCATTTCTAGTCACTTTAAATCATTAAATAATGAACTTAAACCAAAGTAATTGTGATCCAACCCCTAAATTACATTCCCACATGTTAGAATATGTGGTGATGACATGTGTCCACATGATCCCATATTTTAAGTGGTGAATATTAAATCTTAGTTAATTTTTCAATGAGTAGAAATTACTTTTCTAAAATAAAAAGAATGAAACTAGTTAATAAAACTTGTGATGCTTATGATGATAGTAGATCATCAAATGTCCGCCTTAGAGTGCTAATTAGACTAGTTAAGTATTGTTTGGTGATTGTGTACTCCGTATGTATTTATAGATTATAGTACCGACCAAGCTTTTGAGGAGGAGGAGTTCTATCAAGAAGAAGAGGAAGAAAACTTCAACCACTGCACCAACCAAGGCAAGCTAACACTTGCAAGTATTATACTAGCAAGCCATCATTAACAAAGCAAGCTATTGTTAGAAGCTAGAATTAAGCTAGATGACTTGAGCAAAGATGCTTTAGGCATGCTTGAGTTATACCACTTTGACTATTATTTACCCCAAGTATTAATTTCAAGTTTTACTTCCTTTACTTTACCCAAAGTTCTTTACTTGTTTTGAAGGTAGCATAAAGGGTATAAAACTTGACCTATATAGATAACTTTAGATTTCATTCTATGGCATGATATTGATCCCATCTTTCCACCTTAGTGAACACTCTTAACTTAGTAGTTTAGAGTAGATAAAAACTTGAGTCACTTTAGATGGGAATACTTGGTGAAAATGAGTTATGAAAACCTTGGAATGATGAGTCATTCTATTGAGATGTTTTAACTTGTGTTGAGAAACATAAATGGTTTATGATGGTGAAAATGTTGAGGCATGAGCCTTAACCCTTTTACAAAACTGATGGTTGGATTCGGATGCGATACCGTTCCAAATTTACCATACAACCACAATACCTGAATTGGGTAAGGCTTAGCCGGAAGTTTATATGCATTAGTATTAGTTCCCTCGCGGGAGAGGTTTGAGATGAGGCTACCTCTCAATGTTGACCACCTATGTAGTGCCCAAGATGACATATGGTCATTGTTGGGAGGCCATGCTCATAGGAGAGGTGCTTATACTAGGGTGTGTAAAGGAAAGGTTATGTTTGATTATTTGCATACTAAGTATGATGATTCAGGGTTATCCCTGACAGATGTATCGAATCTTGTGGTGAAAGTGTACCACCTCTGCAGAGTGTCAAACTATTCGAATAGCGACGTCCGCGGTTATGGACAGTTAGAATGGCCATACTGTTTCGTTGTCAGATGTTTTCAAAATAACTTATGAAAGGAATGATGAATCTTGACTTGAACACAACAGGGTTGTGTTTATGACATTAGCTTCCCAACTTAAGTGATTCTAGAACTTTATTTTACCTTTCTTTGCTTCAGAACTCAGCTTAGGTTTCAAACTTAACTTTATAGTTAAACTTAGAGTTAGCACTTTAACTTAGAACTACACTACTTGTTAGTGGTAGTTTGCGAGTACTTAAAGAGTACTCATGGCTTTTTTCCCTGGCTATTCTCATGGCTATACTATAAAGGAGACTACCAAGATGATGGCCACCAGGACGGCTATGATAACTAGGACTATCTGCCTTCGTCAGCATTGCCTGTGCCCCTGAAGATGGACCCCACCGCTACGCTTATCTTTTATTCCGTTGTTTGTTGTATTAAGACTGGATCATGAGATCCTTATTTGTGTAAGACCTTATGACTGGTTTGTAATGGATGATGGACTGTGATATCCAATCTGTTATGTCTCGCAAAAATGGTAATCCTGGGATTCCGATGAATGACATAACAGGCATCTGGGATTAAAAATCCGGGTGTTGACAAGTTGGTATCAGAGCCATCCTGACCATAGGAGACCCTAGTTAGAATGGACGTCCAAACAAAAACTTAGTTTCAAAACCAAAGTGAGTATTTATGAAAAACTATTTCCTCTCTTATCCTTGGGAATTCATTCTTTCTCAAAAATTCATGTTCCGCAAAATTCTTACATTACTACTTAAAATTTGACACACTTGATCACTTCACTAATTTTCTCATCCTTAATTCTTGTAGATGAAGACTCAGTTCAGCAAGTTCTACCAGTTGGGCAACGGAGGTCAGTTGATCTTCGAGAGGGATCTAGATTCACCGTCAGAGTTACTGGGATGCCCACATCCGGAGTTTCTTGGAGCTCAACTTCCAGGACCCCCAGGAGGAGATTTACAGTGGCTAGTCACCGCTGATCTTAGAGGAAGCATCGAAGCACCAACGTCCGAGAGAATCTAGTTCTCCGTGAGAGAGAACAACTGGCTAGATAAATTAGCCAGGGCAATTCATGAAGCTCTCGCACGTCTATGTGCCCTCAGCTTCAACCAAATCCAAGGAACCCGTTTTGCTCACTATGCAAGACGTGACTTTATGGGAATGCCGATGGAGATGCTAAGTCACCCAGAGCTGAAGCGTCAAGTGGAGAACCTTGACTTCCTGTTGTACGATCGCCAGAAGCAATTGGACAATGCTAGGGAGTTCGCCAACCACAACCGTGCCATTGCCGCCCAGAAGGCCCAGACTTTCTCACTGCTTGTCAAGGATTGTTAGTCTCTTCGCCTCCAGCACGAGAAGAAGGATCGCACCATCGCCCGTCTTCGCAAGAAGGTGTCCGACCTCGAGAAGACCATCAAGGAGAAGGAAGCTCAGCTTGCAGCAAAGGAGGAAGAAGAGGAGGGTGAAGACATCTAGGGAGACATGGATTCTTACCTCAGCAATGATGATGACTTTCTGGAGGAAGATGTTGTGGGCTTCTACACTGACGATGAGGACTCCGACTTCATCGACGATGAGTAGATGCACTAGAGCACTGTCGTAGCATGAGATGTATCGGTCCCACTGTATCATAGCTTGCAGAATGGTTCTTCAACCCATCTGTTTTCCTTTGATTGTTGTGGTGTGTGTTTGTATCATGTGCTTGTTTGCATGAATGAAATAGAGTTAGTGGCAAAACCTGAGTCTAACTCAAAGGTTTAGCTTGAAACCAAAACCATGAACCTTAGAACTTTCCCTCTTATCCCTTTATCTACCTCAATCTTCATATGACTCGTGGAAACCAAGGAGGGAGCAGCTCGTCACAAGACCCAATGCTGCAGATTATGCAGATGTTAGTTGCAGACCGTGAAGCAAGCAGGGCAGAGCGCCAAGCAAACTTAGCAACATTGCAGTAGATAGCTCAGATGGCCCAAAACAACCAAGGGCATGGAAATTAGGATCACCATGGATCCAAACTCAAAAACTTTCAGAACACCAATCCCCCAATCTTTAACCAAGCTGACAACCCATTAGATGCTGATGACTGGTTGCAGACAATGGAAAACAACTTAGAAGTTGCAGGAGTTTATGACAACGAGAAAGTTCTCTTCGCCACCCACTATCTGGCGGGAGATGCAAGAGCTTGGTGGACTAGTATTCGTAACATGAACCATGGTCAAGTGATGACATGGGAAGCATTCAAAATAAAGTTCAGCCGCACCCACGTGCTGCAAGGTCTAGTCACCAGAATGAGAGATGAATTCAGAGAGTTGAAGCAAGGTAGAATGATAGTGGTAGAGTACCGTGATAGATTCCTATCACTTGCCAGATATGCACCTGATGAGATCAACACGGAGGCCAAGAAGAAGGAGAGATTCTTGAACGGACTGCATGATGAGATGCAGACTGTCCTCGTCAACATCCATTTCCAGGATCTCGAAGTGCTAGTCGACTCTGCCATTCAGATGGAAGGGAAGATTAACGAGTAAAACGACAACCGCAAACATCGTATGATGCAGCAATCTGGATCCAGCAGTCACCAGAAGTACCGTCCCAACCCCTCACCAGGATATGCACCAAGGAACAATCGACCCCCAATGTCTCGCCCAAGCTACCCCAACCGTAGCGGAGGCAATGTGAAGTCCGGAGGAAACAACCACAACTCTGGCAATGCCAACAACTTCAACCGTGCACCTCCCAAGAACAGCAACAACAACAACAACAACAACACTGCACCCGGAACAAGAAGCAATCTTGTGCCCGTGGCAGCAAAGGACAAGTCCTAGATCACTTGTTTCGAGTGTGGAGTAAAGGTTCACTATTCCAATGAGTGTCCCAAGAATACTGCCGCCACTGCCAATGTGAATGCCCCAACTCAATAGCAGCGTCGTGTTCAACCAGGAAGAAGGTTTTCCCCAGGGAACCCTCACAACCGCAACGGTCGTCTCTTCCACATGAACGCCGAGGAAGCCCAGGAAGCGCCAGATGTAGTGCTGGGTATGTTTTCTGTCAACTCAGTTTTAGCAAGGGTGTTGTTTGATTCAGGAGCATCACATTCATTTGTCACCAAAGAATTTGCATGCACTAGTAAGATTCACCCAACCAAGTTGAAGCAAGTCATGATAGTTCAAATCCCCGGTTCAACAACCAAAGCTAGAAAAATTTGCAAAGCTGTGCCTATCAGAATACATGGGATAGATTTTTATGCCAACCTAATTGTACTCGGAACCAAAGGATTGGAAGTAGTACTAGGTATGGACTGGATGTCAAGGCATAAAGGACTTATAGACTGTGCTAAGAAAGCCATCACCATGACTAGTAGCTCTGGAGTAACAGTAGAGCATATCTCTGAAACCTTACCTCGTCAATTCAAGTGCAACAAGAGTCTAGCCCTACCCACCATAGACCAAGTCAGAGTAGTCTGTGAATACCCCGACGTATTCCCAGATGAATTACCAGGTATGCCCCTGGATAGGGATATTGAGTTCATTATCGAACTAATCCCCGGAACCGGACCCATAGCCTAGAGACCCTATAGCATGAACCCCTCAGAGTTAGTGGAACTGAAGAAGCAGTTGGATGCCATGTTAGCAACAGGCTTGATTCAACCAAGCGCATCGCCATGGAGATCACCAGTGTTATTCGTCGACAAGAAAGATGGAGGCAACCGTTTGTGCACAGATTACAGAAAGTTGAATGACGTCACCATCAAGAACAAGTACCCCTTGCTAAAGATAGAGGATCTATTTGAAAAGTTGACTGGAGCTCAGGTATTCTCAAAGATTGATCTTAGGACTGGTTATCACCAACTTAAGATTCGTGCAACGGATGTTCCGAAGACCGCCTTTACTACTCGCTATGGTTTATACGAGTATACGGTTATGCCTTTTGGATTAACCAATGCCCCTGCCTATTTCATGAATCTCATGAATAAGATCTTTATGAATTTCCTAGATAAGTTTGTAGTTGTGTTTATCGACAACATCCTTATCTACTCCAAGTCAGAAGAAGAGCATGAGCAACATCTAAGAATCATCCTAGAAACCCTAAGAGAGCATCGGTTGTATGTCAAGTTCAGCAAGTGTGAGTTTTGGCTGAAAGAAGTAGGATTCCTAGGACATATTGTGTCTGCCAGAGGAGTCTCTGTTGATCCCGCCAAGATCAAAGATGTCGAAGAATGGGAAGCCCCAACCACTCAAACCCAAGTCCGTGCATTTCTTGGATTAGCAGGATACTACCGCAAGTTCGTAGAAGGATTCTCGAGCATCGCCAGACCCATGACCCAATTGTTGAAGAAGGGCAAGAAGTTTGAATGGACCGACAAATGTGAAGCCAGTTTCCAGGAGCTGAAGAAGAGATTGATTTCAGCCCCAATATTGATCATGCCAGACATCAAGAAGCCGTTTGATGTATACTATGATGCATCCAAGATTGGTATCGGATGTGTATTGATGCAAGAAGGCAAAGTCATCGCGTATCTGTCTCGACAACTGAAGCAGCATGAGCAGAACTATCTAACCCATGATCTTGAATTAGCAGCCGTCGTTTTGGCATTGAAGACATGGCGTCATTATCTGATAGGTAATCGCTGTGAGATTTACTCAGATTACAAGAGCTTGAAATATATTTTCACTCAGAAGGAGCTGAATATGAGGCAAAGGAGATTGATAGAGTTAATCAAGGATTATGACCTTGACATTCACTATCACCCCGGCAAAGCCAATGTGGTAGCGGATGCTCTTAGCAGATTACCGTGTAGGCTAAACACCATGATCAAGGAGAAGCAGCCAAGTTTGTATGAAGAGTTGGAGCAGTTGGGAACTGAACTGGTTAGCAAAGGATTCTTAGCTAACATTGAACTTCAACCCACTTTGATTAACCAAATCAAGGAAGCCTAGAAGGGAAATGAAAGCATCGATGGAATCAAACGTCGTATTGGTACAGGAAAGGTACCTAGATTCACAGAAGACGAAGAAGGAGTGTTGTGGTACAAAGGACGTATTTGTGTGCCAGCAGATTCGGAGCTGAAGCAAGTTGTCATGCAGGAAGCTCATGATACTCTTTATTCTATCCACCCCGGAGGAACGAAGATGTATCAAGATTTGAAAGAGCAATTTTGGTGCCACAAGATGAAGAGAGAAATCGGAAGCTACATCGCCAAGTGTGACATCTGTCAAAGAGTGAAAGCAGAGCATCAGAGACCCGCAGGACTATTGCAACCATTGCAGATTCCGGAATGGAAATGGGATTTTGTCAGAATGGACTTTATCACCGGTTTGCCTACTTCTAGTAGGGGAAATGACTCAATCTGGGTCACAGTTGATAGACTGTCCAAGGTAGCTCACTTTATCCCTGTCAAGACTACCTACCAGAGTTCAAAGCTAGCAGAACTGTATATTGCTAGGATTATTAGTCTGCATGAAACCCCCAAGACCATAGTATCTGATCGAGGAACCCAGTTTACCTCGAGATTTTGGCAGAAAGTTCAGGAAGGATTGGGAACCAAGTTGAATTTCAGCACAGCTTATCACCCGCAAACTAATGGACAGACTGAGAGAGTCAACCAGATCCTAGAGGATATGTTAAGAGCTTGTGTGTTAGAATACGGATCAAAATGGGAAGACTGCCTGCCTTTCGTAGAATTCTCATATAACAACAGTTATCAAGCTAGTTTGCAAATGGCACCATTTCAATTCCTATACAGAAGGAAGTGCCGTACCCCTTTGAATTGGTCGCAAGTAGGAGAGAGTCAGATCTTTGGACCCGACATTCTCCGAGAAGCCAAAGAGAAGGTTCACAAAGTCCGTCAGCACCTCAAGACTGCCCAATCCAGATAGAAGAGTTATGCTGACAAGAGAAGGAGAGACCTGGCTTTCAATGTCGGAGATTTTGTATATCTCAAGGTTTCACCATTGAAGGGAACCCAACGCTTTAGTTTGAAAGGAAAGTTAGCCCCCAGATATATCGGGCCCTTCCAGATTCTGAATCACCGAGGACAAGTATCGTATCAGCTGGAACTACCTGAAGATATGTCAGCCATCCACAATGTGTTCCATATCTCATTACTTCGCAAATGTCTTGAAGTGCTAGAGAAGACTGAAGTTTTCAAGAACATTGATCACAGAGCTGTGGAGATCAACAATGACCTGACCTATCGTGAAGTGCCCATCTGTATCCTAGAAGAAGCTAACAGAACCACCAGGACCAGGAGTATCAAGTTTCTCAAGATTCAATGGAGCAACCATACCGAAGAGGAAGCAACTTGGGAGCGAGAAGATTACATTAGGACAGAGTTCCCAGATCTCTTTAGTTCCTAGTTTTCTTTGTAAATCTTGGGACGAGATTTTTTTAAGGGGGGAAGGTTTGTAACATCCCAAAACTTTAATCCAAGGTTACTAATATCCAAATCATCAAAATTAGGGTTAACAAAAACTTTTCCAATTAAAATTATTAAAGCATCCATATGTGTGTGCATTTAAATAGGAGTTGATTTTAATTGCCATGATTAAGTGATCCATTGCTTGTAAAATGATTCTTAGGTGAAATAAACATCATCTAGATCATTCCCAAACAAATCCCAAAGAAAAACAAATCAAAATGAATAAAAGAAGTAAATGGTCATATGTGCCATTTTAATTAACATGCCTACTTTGGCTATTCCTAGTACTCAAAACCTAACAGAAACAAATGTGGATCTTTGCACCCCTTGCTAGTACATATAATGATGTACCAAGGTCCACTTTGTGATCTGTCAAAAACTTTCAAATACTAATTTTAAATGGCATTTGAAAATTGAATCTATTTCATATGGGAAGATCCCACTATTTCAAAAACCACTCAAATGAGCTCAAATTTCAAAACCCAAGCACCAACAAAGTCTCAATCTTAATACTATCACACTCACCAAAAATATTTTCAAAATTCAAAAGTATTTTTCTTGCGGCCATTTCCACAAACACATGGCAGGCAGGAATCAAACTCTAAACCTAGCTCACTATTTCCTATAGGGTTTTGCCCCACATTTGATCCCCATTTACTCCCTCTGTCTCCACTTGATCCAACCAGGCCCAAAACACCTCACCCCTTTGTCCCTAGCAGCAATGCCATGCCAAACCAAGGCCCTGCTCGCCGGCCTAACTTGCCCACGCCACAGCAGACCACCCCTCTCTCTCTCCATGTCTAGGAGCTAGCCCAGACCTCACCGCCACTCTCTGTCCCCTCCCCGAGCATAGCCGAGCCGTGGACCACCCGTAGCACGCCGCGCCTAGAGTGTATGCGCCATGCCGAGCACACGCTAGAGCGCCGTGCCCGACATGCGTGCACCCGCCGCCCCTCGACCGTAGCCCGCACCCACCGCATCGCCACGACCCCAGGAACACCGCAGACATGCCCGTTTGCTGCGCTTCGCACCACAGCCACCGCCCGCCATGAAGACCGCCACCTCTGCCACTCAGAGCGTGAGCACCGCCCGACCAAACGCCACTGTCCCTAGGCCCGCATTTACCCTGTAGAGCATCGCTAGGAGACCAGCCAACGTCCCCTACCTCGAGCCACGCCGCTAGCACGCTGTGCAACCCTCGCCGGAGCCGCCCGCCCATCACTCTCGATCGCGTCGTCGAGCTATAAATAGAGGCCATCCCCAGCCATTTTCTGCACACCACTCACCTCCCCTCTTACCACTGATCAGTCCCCACTTCTCCCCGGAGCCGCTCGAGCTCGTAGTCGCCGGAATTTCACCGGAGCTGGCCACCTCTGGAGGAGAAGGGCCCCGTTGATTGCGACCGCCCCTGGAGCTTCCTCGACCACCCCTGAGCTCGCCGTCATCCACCAATTCGTTTGCCCCCATCCTCGTTGTCGCTGGAGCCCTAGTACGCCCCCTGAGCATCCCCACCGATCCGCTAGGGTTAAACCTCGTCGGCGACATGTCCGTCATCGACGACGAGCCCTAGCCATTGATCCTATTTCTAATCTAATATCCTACATCGCCACGTACCGCTTCACGCATTATGAGCTAGTGACCGGTGGACCCCCTGTCAGCTGTGCCCCATGCCGCGGAGTGTCATTGGGCTGACCCGTTAGCTTTCCCACGCAACCCATTTAGTTTGAATTAGGATTTTTTCTATTTTAGTTTAAACTTAGTTATGTCCCCTAGTTTGAAATTTAATTCAGATTGAATAACAAATCCAAATGGAGCGATTCCAATTTTGTTACAAAGCTACTGAAAAGGTCTACCCAAGCCCATTGGATTTAATTCAATTAGAGTTAGAGACCTCTCCTAGAAAAATAACAAGACAGAAGCTTTTGCACATTCAAACATTTTTGTAAAATCAACCATGATAGCTTTTGAGTTGATTCTAACTCTCAAAAATCACATTTAACCATGCCTATCTAAATATGTAATAATATTAAGGTTTACATGCAGTGACTTTGGACTAGTACCAAAATAATGCTATATAGGCATTTCTAGTCACTTTAAATCATTAAATAATGAACTTAAACCAAAGTAATTGTGATCCAACCCCTAAATTACATTCCCACATGTTAGAATATGTGGTGATGACATGTGTCCACATGATCCCATATTTTAAGTGGTGAATATTAAATCTTAGTTAATTTTTCAATGAGTAGAAATTACTTTTCTAAAATAAAAAGAATGAAACTAGTTAATAAAACTTGTGATGCTTATGATGATAGTAGATCATCAAATGTCCGCCTTAGAGTGCTAATTAGACTAGTTAAGTATTGTTTGGTGATTGTGTACTCCGTATGTATTTATAGATTATAGTACCGACCAAGCTTTTGAGGAGGAGGAGTTCTATCAAGAAGAAGAGGAAGAAAACTTCAACCACTGCACCAACCAAGGCAAGCTAACACTTGCAAGTATTATACTAGCAAGCCATCATTAACAAAGCAAGCTATTGTTAGAAGCTAGAATTAAGCTAGATGACTTGAGCAAAGATGCTTTAGGCATGCTTGAGTTATACCACTTTGACTATTATTTACCCCAAGTATTAATTTCAAGTTTTACTTCCTTTACTTTACCCAAAGTTCTTTACTTGTTTTGAAGGTAGCATAAAGGGTATAAAACTTGACCTATATAGATAACTTTAGATTTCATTCTATGGCATGATATTGATCCCATCTTTCCACCTTAGTGAACACTCTTAACTTAGTAGTTTAGAGTAGATAAAAACTTGAGTCACTTTAGATGGGAATACTTGGTGAAAATGAGTTATGAAAACCTTGGAATGATGAGTCATTCTATTGAGATGTTTTAACTTGTGTTGAGAAACATAAATGGTTTATGATGGTGAAAATGTTGAGGCATGAGCCTTAACCCTTTTACAAAACTGATGGTTGGATTCGGATGCGATACCGTTCCAAATTTACCATACAACCACAATACCTGAATTGGGTAAGGCTTAGCCGGAAGTTTATATGCATTAGTATTAGTTCCCTCGCGGGAGAGGTTTGAGATGAGGCTACCTCTCAATGTTGACCACCTATGTAGTGCCCAAGATGACATATGGTCATTGTTGGGAGGCCATGCTCATAGGAGAGGTGCTTATACTAGGGTGTGTAAAGGAAAGGTTATGTTTGATTATTTGCATACTAAGTATGATGATTCAGGGTTATCCCTGACAGATGTATCGAATCTTGTGGTGAAAGTGTACCACCTCTGCAGAGTGTCAAACTATTCGAATAGCGACGTCCGCGGTTATGGACAGTTAGAATGGCCATACTGTTTCGTTGTCAGATGTTTTCAAAATAACTTATGAAAGGAATGATGAATCTTGACTTGAACACAACAGGGTTGTGTTTATGACATTAGCTTCCCAACTTAAGTGATTCTAGAACTTTATTTTACCTTTCTTTGCTTCAGAACTCAGCTTATGTTTCAAACTTAACTTTATAGTTAAACTTAGAGTTAGCACTTTAACTTAGAACTATACTACTTGTTAGTGGTAGTTTGCGAGTACTTAAAGAGTACTCATGGCTTTTGTCCCTGGCTATTCTCATGGCCAGACTATGAAGGAGACTACCAAGATGATGGCCAGCAGGACGACTATGATAACTAGGACTATGTGCCTTCGTCAGCATTGCCTGTGCCCCTGAAGATGGACCCCACCGCTACGCTTATCTTTTATTCTGCTGTTTGTTGTATTAATACTGGATCATGAGATCCTTATTTGTGTAAGACCTTATGAATGGTTTTTAATGGATGATGTACTGTGATATCCAATCTGTTATGTCTCGCAAAAATGGTAATGCTAGGATTGCGATGAATGACATAACAGGCATCTGGGATTAAAAATCCAGGTGTTGACAATTCCTTATAAAGTTCACACCAACTTGCTCTTCTTGAGCAACCAAAGAGGCTAAAGGAACATTATTTGGATCAATATGGGCTTTCCCATTAACAAGCATAGACATAATAATATCAATTTTATCACTCAAGGAAGAGGTTTCTTCAACAGAATTTACCTTCTTAACTTGTGGAGCTCTCTCAGTATGCCAGCCAGAATAGTTAACCATCATATTATCCAGAAGCTTCGTTGCAACACCCAAAGTAATGGTCATAAAGGTACCTCCAGCAGCAGAATCCAATAGATTTGTTGAAGAATAGTTCAATCCTGCATAAAAGGTTTGGATAAACATCCAAGCAGTCAGTCCATGAGTCGGACAATTCTTTACCAAAGATTTTATTCTTTCCCAAGCTTGAGCAACATGTTCATTATTAGATTGTTTAAACTTCATTATTTCACTTCTCATAGATATAATATTAGCAGGAGGATAGTATTTTCCAATGAAAGCATCTTTGCATTTAGTCCAAGAATCAATACTATTCCTAGTTAAGGAATTCAACCATTCTTTAGCTTTTCCTCTCAAAGAGAAAGCAAACAATTTAAGCTTAATAATATCTCCATCTATATCCCTATGCTTTTGCATCTCACAAAGTTCAACAAAGTTATTTAGATGGGCTGCAGCATCTTCATTACCAATACCAGAAAATTGTTCTCTCATAACAAGATCGAGTAAAGCAGGTTTTATCTCAAAGAAAGTAGCTTCAGGAATAGGTGGAGCAATAGGTGTGCTCATAAAATCATTGTTGTTGGTGCTAGTGAAGTCACACAACTTAGTGTTTTCAAGAGTAGTCATTTTTTTGTGTTTTCAATAAAGAAAGAAAACTTGTAAAACTAATTTTGTGTGTGTTTTTGATAAAGAAACAAGAAAACAAAACAAAAGTAACCTAAGCAAAACAATAACAACAAAGTAAAGAGATTGGTTATGAGGGACTCCCCTTGTGAAGATGTCCTTGACTCCCCGACAACGGCGCCAAAAAAATACTTGCTGACTCGTGTAATAATGAGCTCGTTGGGGAACCCCAAGAGGAAGGTATGATGAGCACAACAGTAAGTTTCCCTCAGTTATGAAACCAAGGTTATCAATCCAGTAGGAGCAAGGAAACACCCCAAAGGTGTAGCTAGATGAACTTTGGCAAGGCGCACTACCGGTGCCAGCAGCAACGTGGAGACCTGCACAACACAACCACAGAACTTTGTCCCCAACTTACGATGAGGTTGTCAATCTCACCGGTTTTGCTGAAAACAAAGGATTAAACGTATCGAGTGGAAGAAAGTAATAGTTTGCAGAAAGTAAACACAAAACAGTAAACAATTGATTGTAGATTGATAGTAAAAGAAAGGACCGGGGTCCATAGTTCACTAGAGGTGGCTCTCCTTAAGATAGATGACATGTTGGGTGAACAAATTACAGCGGGGCAATTGATAAACATCGAGAAAGCATACAAGCATATACTACTCATCTTGACTCCTTTCAGATTCAATTGGGCATTACAACATTATACATAGACCGCCATCCAACTACATCTATGACTAATAATCCACCTTCAGGTTATCATCCGAACCCCCTCCAGTATTAAGTTGCAAGCAACGGATAATTGCATTATGAATTGCGTGTAAAGTAAACAATATGATTGTTCTATGAACAAAGGATTGTTGTTTTCTCCCTAGTAGCAACAACACATCTAGTACCTTAGAGATTTCTATCACTTCTCTAGATTACTAGAGGCATGAACCCACTATCGAGCATAAATACTAACTCTCAGAGTTGCTAGCATCTACTTGGCAAAGATAGCTACTAACAACGAAAAGCATGCAAGATCACAAATAACAAAGACATGATAGAATCAATAATCAATCTGAAATAGCATCTCAATATCCATCGGATCCCCGCAAACACAACATGCAGAATTACAAATAGATGATCTTGATCATGAACGAAGCTCATAGGATCTAAACATGATAGCACAAAGGAGGAGAACCAGCCATCTAGCTACTACATGGACCCGTAGTCCAAAGATGAACTACTCACGCATCACACCGGAGGCTTGCGTGATGATGAAGAAGGCCTCTAGGGTGAATTCCCCTCTCCGGTAGGGTGCCGGGAAGAGCTTCAGATCCCTCCCGATCTAGGGATGGAGATGACGGCGGCTATAGACTCTTTCGTGGAATTTTGATCGGGTACTTAGGGTTTCTGTATCGAAGGCAACTTATAGGCGGAAGGAGAGGCTGAGGGGGTGCCTGGGCTAGCCACACTAGCCTTGGCGCGGGCCAGGCCTAGCCTCGTGGCCAGGTGGTGTGGCCGCCCTCTGGCCCTTCTCCGTCTCGTATTCTGGCTCCGGGTGTCCCTCGATGAAAAACTGACTTTGGCTTTTGTCCCGTCAAATTCCGAGAATATTCATTTTCTGAATTTCCTGGAACCAAAAACAGCAGAAAACAGGCAGTTGGCACTGTGGCTCTTGTTAATAGGTTAGTCCAAGAAATCATATGAAAAGTACTCCGAAGTGTGGACAAAACACAAGAAAGTAGATAAAACCAAGCATGGAACATCAAAAATTATGGATACTTTAGCAACGTATCAGTCACCATCTGCGGCTACCGCATTAAATTAGCAGATGGGAAGAGCACGTGGAAACAAGCTCACAATCTGAAGATGGAAGTAGTGCATGTGCAGTTATGCACTATCCCTGGTTTGGTTGATGTTGTGCGCAAACTTGCTGAAATGAGGCCGGAGCAGACTGCATGGTTCAGCACCCTTGATGAACGAGGATTCAAGGTTCCTATAGCGTGTGACAGTCAGCTAATTGGGTTGATGAAACAGCATGTTGGGCTTCGCATGGTTATGCTGATGTGTAACATACTGGATGAGGAAGCTCCTGCTACTAGGAGTCGCCTAGCTATTATTGGATAGGGAGATCTAACTCGAACCCCTGCTGTTGTTGAGCAAAATGTGGTTCCTTGTCCGCGACATGCTTCTATCAGGCAACCTCCTCGTAGGAGTCCCCGTATTGCCGTTGTGGAAAACTCTGCTCTGGAATCTGCTGGTACTGGTTGTCCCCGTGGTGTTGTTTCTCCGGCTGCTGCTCACCCAATCCATGCCGCTGTTGAGCAAACTAAGGCTTCCGGAGGTTGTCCCGCTGTTGTTGCCAAGAACGATGCCCTGTGTGCTCCTCCTCTTTGAAACCGTCCTCAAGTTGTGTGAACCCGTGCTCTGGAATCTGCTGGTACTGGTCGTCCTCGTGTTGTTGTTGATCTGGCCGCTGTTGACCCAATCCCTGCCGCTGTTGAGCAAACTAAGGCTTCTGGAGGCTGCCCCACTGTTGTTGCAAAGACTGATGCCTTGTGTCCTCCTCGAACCCGTGCTCAGGTTTAGCGAGTTGCTGGTCTAGAGCCAGCTCATGGTCTAGACTCTTCTAGCACTCGAAACACTATTATTGTGGGAACTGCTCCTGATCGTTGATGTGGCATGGCAGCAGCTGATCCTATTGTGGCTGTCGTTAGAAGGGGCCCTGCCTGTCCACCATGTAATGTAGCTCCCGCTGCTAAGGGCCCTCGCCTTGCTCCTGGTCCTAGTACTTCCACCGAGGTTGATCCAACTAATGATGACGCTAGTGATGGCGATGGTGGCATTGGGGCTGGGTCTGATGGTGCCGCTCCACCTCTCGAACCTCTCGGAGGTTTCTATCCTGAAGAACCTGATGATGGCAAAGTAATCATTCGTATCGGTGTCGCGGATTATACTGGAAAATTAGATGATGGCATAGAAAAATTCTATGACGAGTTTGATGTAATCCTTGGCAGATACGATCCTGAAGTGGTAGAGTTATCTAACCTGATCGCATCGTTACGTGTGAAGGTGTTGTGCGGGTCCTCCCAGGAAGAACGTTTGTTATATTTTGGTTATAGGAGCAAAAAGGCTATCGAAGTGAAAGATACCAGGGATTTAGTCGTACCGTTTACAAGGAAACATTATAGAGGTGAAGTGTACTTCCACTTGATAGTGCAAATAGAGAGGAAACATTATGTTGGAGAGGAATTGGAACTCGACAATAGAGACGATGGACTTTTAGAAGGCATGCGTGACCTGATCCATGGCATCACTGGGGTTGGTGCGACTGAGGGTAGCTTCGAACAGAGGAGAGTCTTACAGAGGAGCGTCATAAAGAGGAGCAGGAAGAGCATCCCTAGAAAGGGCACCTCGAAGAAGAACGTCACCAAGGAGACCACGCCAGAGAAGAGGACGCCCAAGAGTCGCACGAAAAAAGGCACCATGCCACAGAGTACACCCCTGAGATTTAGTCAAAATGCCACACCGAACGGTAGCAGCAAAAATGCTAAGAGGGCTAGCATGATGGTGAAGACTCCTAGGAGTGGTAGCAAAGAGGCAAAGATGGCCAGCACGGAGGCTACCACACCTAGTGGGAGTAGAAAAAATACTAATTTGGAGCAGAACACGTTGTTGTCAGGAAATAATGCCAGCACGAAGGAGACCACGCCCAATAGTAGCAGCAAAAGGGCTAATTTCGAGCGGAACACGCCACTGAGGTCAGGCAATAATGCCAGCACAAAGGATAACACGGCCAATAGTAGCAGCAAAAGGGCTAATTCAAAGAAGAACGCATCGCTGAGGTCAAGCAATAATGCCAGCACCCTGGAGCCAACATCCGTGAGGGGGACAAGAAGGAGATCATGCCCAAGAGCGGCAGCAAAAAGCCTAGTTCGATGGGGAATGGAATTCAGATGTCAAGCCCTACTGATACCATCAGGAAAGATTACTTCAGGAAGGAGGATGTACACACGAAGAGCAAGAGGGTTCTGTACAGTCAAGATGAAATTGATTCTGACTGCTGTTTGTCCACTGAAGTACCTGGGATGCATGCAAACGTAAGACCACCCCATGTGGTTGCAACAGAACCAACCGAGTGTCTTGGAGAAAACAGAGTTGCCGGTGAGGTGGATTGGGGCAATGTTCCGGTCCATCCGGGTGAAGACGATGGTGCAGCCCCACCCATGGGAGTCAATATGATGTGTGCTGTACTAGGCATTAGAGACGATGGCCACGATTCTGAATCAGATGAAGAAGAAGGCACTGTAGAGGATCAAGAATCTGGTGATGATGAAATAGACGAGGAACTTAACGATGAGGCTGGTATTCCAGTAGATGATTTGGGTGTTGAAGTAGAAGAAATGAAACATGACCACGAGTATCCTATAATTTCGGTCGGCACCGAATTCAGTAGCATGCATGAGTTCAGGATGTCGTTCCTGCATTTTTGTATCAAGGGGGAGTTCGACGTTTATCGACTGAAGAACACTGCCTAGAGGTATAAGGCCATTTGCAAGTTAACGTGGATGAATGGACGGGCCAAGGTACATTGTCCATGGAGGATCACAACAAGAGCCTTACCTGCGTCGAAGGCAATTAGGGTACTAGGGCAATGAATGCCGCAAACCATTAGAACTTTCTCTCTTTTCACTCTATAACTACAATTCTTGTGCGGTATCTTTCTAGCAACTAGTCGACTCCGCTTATCTTTTAAATGAATTTGTGTTGTAGGAGACCAAAATGGGCCCTCCACACATGTGTCTGACAGGCAGCAAACTGAAATCCTCAATGGCTAATACGGAGTGGGTGGCTATGCAATCTATGTCCATACTAAAGGATAACCCCAAGGAGACCGCGAAGAATATTCAGACTAGCCTTGGTTCTAAATACAACATTGTCCTACACGGTTTGGAAAGGTAAATAGAAAGCTCTGGGGGTCTTGCACGGGGATTGGACCAATAGCTTCAGGATGCTATACAACTTCAAGGTGGGGGTACAAGCTAGGTGTCCGGGGAGTGTTGTGGAGATTGACACCGAATCAGTACGTGGTAAAATATATTTTAAAAGATTTTTCATGACACTTAAACCTTGCATCTAGGGATTCAAGGACGGATGTAGGACGTATCTGAGTGTAGACAACATTGTCCTAACTGGCAAATGGAAAGGCTGTCTGCCATCTGCCACAGCACTTGATGGTCACAACTGGATGTTCTTAATGGCATTCGGGCTGTTTGAAATAGAAACAGAGGAAAACTGGGTCTAGTTTATGAGGCAGCTCAGGAGATCAATAGCCCACATGGATCCATTGGCTATATCCACGGATGCATGCAAAGGGCTGACGAATGCAGTGAAGGAGGTATTCCCGCGAGCTGAAGGTAGAGAATGCCATGCCCATATGATGCTCAACTTGTACTCACACTATGCAGGCAGCGTATTTCGTTACATGTTTCCTGCTGCTAGAGTTTACAAACCTAGTGGCAGCGAATATTTCATGAGCAAGATTTTTGCGGAAGCCCCTAAACTTCCAGAGTACTTAGCCATCCATCATTCGCAGCTATGGAAGAGGATTCGATTCAACCCTGACATAAAAGTTGATTACATAAACAACAACCTTGCAGAATACCTGAATAACTGGGTGAAGGACATAAAAGTGCGTCCTATTCATATCTTGATGGACAGCATATGTGGTATGATCATGAAGCTGTTAAATATAAGGAGAGAGATCGATAGGATACTTAGAGGACATATGCTACCGCCAGTTGTACAGCAACTACACAAGAGAAGCCGAGGACTTTCTCATCTTAAGGTTCTCCCGTCAACCAGCAGTAGCTGTGAGGTGGTCGATATGTCCAAGAGTGGCAAAAGGGATGTTGTGAATATCCAGCTGCGAGAATGCACCTGCTTAGAGTGGCAGCATATCGGGAAACCTTGCAACCACGCCTTGGCCTTCTTGGTGAAGAAACGAACTCTACCACATTTGGATCAGTATTTGTCAAACTACTACTCTATGGAAAAGTTCAGAGCTGCGTACGCTGGATCCGTCGAGCCATGTACAGACCCATCTTAGTGGCCTCATGTCCAACTGTCTTTTGAGCTTTGCCAGCCAGTTACAAAAAGGGGCAGAGGAAGACCTCGGGTGAATAGGTTTAAGAATTTTCTCGAGAAGAAGGGTTCGGCTTTCTGTGCAACCAAGAAGGGCAAAAACTGATGCAAGACCTGCCATCTTATAGGCCATAGAGCAGCGGGCTGTCCCCTTAATGCTCCCAAACCTAGGTATGAGATGGTACATTCACAAAAAAATCATTTATAGTATGTAGATATAAGGTATTAATCCATGTACTGGTTTTTTTACAGGAAGCGCAAGGTAAGAAACAAGACAGCCGACTCAGTGATTTTGCTGCGGGAAGAAACGAGTGGAGTGATGATGCTGGACAAGATTCTGGTGCTGATTGGCCTAACTTCCCTCGACCCGGAGATGCAGGGTACGTGAAGGTAAGAAAATTGGCACCCAGGAAGAGAAAGAAGGCAGGAGATGAAGAAGCCAGTGGACGTGAAGGCAAGAGGAAGAAAGTTGGCACCCAAGCAGATAAAGAAGGCTAGCAATGTAGAAGCCTAATGATATATTGAACTTGAACCTACATATGTAGTTCGGTTAAACTCTAGAGTTGTGTGCATGGAACTTGCAGGGCGAAACAATCTGTCTCCCGTACTGAGAGTAAAATGTATCGCGACTTTAGGATTGGATACGGCCGAGGCTACTAGTTGAATCCGAAATTGTGACTGTGCCACTACTATCTGAACAATCACGATAGCTAAGTGGTTAAGGGGTCTCCAAAATCGATGGGTGTTAGTGCTACAGACATGAATTATTTATAGGCGCTTAATAAATCCCTGCTATAGGCATTACACTTATGATAAGTTTATGGGCTAAAACAAGTTCTAAGCCGGCTGCTACACACCACGAAGCAGCAACTTATTTCAGCTGCTAGAAAACGACATGGCAACATAAACTGCAAATGCAACAGATAATGCCCAGATAATGAGGAAATTGTTTCCACTATCTGGCCTAATCTTGAGCCCGTCTGTCTCACCACCTCCCTATTCCTGCCTCCCTTGCACCTGGTGAAGCTCCCGGATCTCTCGCTCCATTGCACGAATCTCCTCTTTCTTGTCCCACACAGCATCACGCAGATCCTGAACAAGCTCTCTGTGAAAACCTGTTAGTGGCTTTTCGATCCACACAAACTTGTCACAGCCAGTCCCCCTCCCTTCCTGCGTAGTAGATCGAAGGAAAAAAAGAATTACATTACGCTTTCCGGATCCGGGTTACCATTGTACCTATAGTAGGAACTTACCGCTCTGATGCTGCAGTTGCTGAATTTTCCTGCAGT
This sequence comes from Avena eriantha, assembly GCA_910589775.1. Classification (NCBI taxonomy): domain Eukaryota; kingdom Viridiplantae; phylum Streptophyta; class Magnoliopsida; order Poales; family Poaceae; genus Avena; species Avena eriantha. The sequence continues at coordinate 267,170,458 of OU342740.1, read as the reverse complement.
ATTTTCGTTGGTCCACGAAATATATCTCGGCATCTTCTCACCACACAAACACAGCATATCGGGGGTAGTAATCATAGGGCGCCCTCCGGTACCTGATGGGGGCACCCGCCTGACGGCGTTGAGCCGACCCTGATTCCGCCCGAGACGAACTGCACGAGCTGCAAGCCATGAGCGAGGGGAGCGAAGGCAAAGGAAAGAGGAGCCTTTGGATGTCAGGGTAGTGGTGAAGCGTGATTTATCCCCACTTAATAACTCGGGCAGAATCCTACTGTCTACATTCGGCTGACATGTGGGGAGCTAGCGTGTGGACTTGTCGACCAAACCTTGCGCCTTCGTGGTTCAAAAGCCCTCTCGCGCACATTGGACGAAATTTTTTGGCACCTTGCCCGCGTACATATCACTGGGAGGCCTTGCTCAGGAACCAAACATGCCTGGCCCACAATCTTACTCCCTCCTAGGAACTTGTTATGGATCACGCCGGCAGATCCATCTGCTCCACCGCTTCCGGTAGGGCTCGCCACGGCAGATCCACCCCAAGATCCTACCGTCGCAGTAGCAAATGGCCATGGTTTCTTGAGAGGAGCGACGACGCTACGTATCCGAGCTCGGCCCCACCTACCTGTACAAGGACTGATGCGACACCGAGCTCGATCAAGAGCCGCCAGGCACGACGGCGCTCGGTCCATGCCAACCCCGTCACCTTCGTCATTGTCGATTCCGATGTGGAGCACGACAGGGCGAAGCTATGCAGAACGCCATTGTTGCCTCCTTGGTGAAGGGCAATCCACGGGCGAGAGTGGATGTCGCTGGGAAGGGCACGGCGGTGTCACCAATCGAGGTGGACTCTGACGATAGCGGTGTGATGTGGGTTTAGATGTTGTTTAGGATGTTTGCAATTTCGGTTGTGTTTAGTGTGAGTAGAATTATTGTAATGGGTTTGTCGAGCTATATTGAGAAATATGTGCAATAGCAGCGTGTGAGTGCTTCTACTTTAGAAATTGTGTCTATTCCATTTGCATGTTGCATTATCAACATAGATTGCATGTAAACAATCCAAGGAAAATTAGATTACAACCATCAGACGGGAGTGGCAGGATTGAAGAGAAGTTGGGACAATGGCTTCAAGGGGAAGGAAGAGAACGGGGCGTGACACTGGCAGGTGGGCCCTCGGAACACGTGACACTGACATGCGGGGGTGGGAGCGCACGGTATTGCCAGTCTGTCCAAAGCAAGCGGACTTTGGAATGTGACAACAGCAAGCTGATTGGACCAATAACTCGTCGAATTATTAAGGAGTACTAAAACTACAATTGGGGTACATTCGCACAACATGTATGCTCTACGCACCTGAGAAGCATCGCTTAAGTCTAACAGTAACGACAACATAAGTACTACATTTCCTTGTCGGTCTTCTCGATACAAATGTAGAAATGCATCTACCTGTTCGGTCCAGCACCGACAAGGTACTGAGATGGCACACATAGGATCGTCCTTAGGTCCGCATACTCCACCTCTCGCAGCATCGGGCAGCTCGGCGCCTCGGCTAGCACAAGAATGCTATCGGACGATGGCGGCTGGGCGTTCGCCCACATGCGCACCGTGTATACGGGCCAGGCGCACGAGACTAACCTGACGCTAACGGCACACACGACGGTGGGCCCGGCTCTGGTTCCCGGAACACCGGCGGTGATGGTCAGGACGAAAACAGAGCCGTCCCCCTGGAAAATTAGCCAGCGGCGTGTCGAGTCAGTGAACGGCACCTACTCTTGGAGAAGTTGGGCTTGCCCGTACGAGATCCTAATCACTTCGATCAAGTGCTCCTCTACAAGGTGGACTATGAGCTCTGCCAGCGGGCCGGTGTAGTTGCAGCCTGGCTCCGTGCAAGAACGTCGCTGCGAGCTCGTGGTCGGAGTAAGTAATATCGAAAGCATCCTAGGTGGGAGCACACGAGCAGGAACGTCGCTGCGAAGTTGCACTCGAGGATCTCCATATTCTTGGGCTGCAGCATCTGCCACATCTGAAGTTCGTCGAGAAATCGGAAAAAAGTTTAGAAGTTAGATTGGTGAATAGCAGGAATATGTAGGATAAGTTCAAAAGCTTGTAAAATGATTTCTTAGCATGAAGGTAGCGACCCGAGAATTGGCGGATGTCGTCGGCTTGCAGCTACGGAAGGATGGGAGTGAAGTAGGGAAAGTGGCTTCGAGGGGAAGGAAGAGAAGTACGGGGAGGAAGAGAAGTAATGGGGATGTGACACTCAGATATGGCCCACTTAACTCGTGAGTCGTATAACTCGCAACAGGGGAGCGCCCGGTGTTGCCAGTTTGTCCAGAGCAAGCGTGGCCAATCATGCCATAGAACAGCCTACTCGCGGATCGCTCTCACAAAGACCATCCCAATCTTCCAAGCGCCCCGATCGAACGGTATGTAACAATCGTCAAGCAGAAAAACTATGTTAGGGCGTGCCTTCTAGAACACACATGCAATGACTCTAGTGGGTCCATATGTGGTTTGTTAAAGTACCACACATGCAATGACTCTAGTGGATCCATATGTGGTTTGTGGAAAGAACACACATGCAATAACCGCTAGTTGATCCATGTGTGGTTCATGACAGGAACACACATGCAATGAACACTGGTGGATCCATATGTGGTTCCTGACAGGAACACACATGCAATGCCATTGGTTGATCCATGTGTGGTTCATGACAGGAACACACACGCAATGACATTGGTTGATACATATGTGGTTTGTGGAAAGAACACACATGCAATGAACACTGGTTGATCCATATGTGGTTTGTGGATAGAACACACATGCAATGACTCTGGTGGATCCATGTGTGGTTTCTGAAAAGAACACACATGCAATGCCATTGGTTGATCCATGTGTGGTTTGTGAAAATAATACATATGCAATGCCATTGGTCGATCCATGTGTAGTTTGTGGAAAGAACAAACTTGCAATGCCATTGGTTGATCCATATGTGGTTTGTGGAAAGAACACACATGCAATGACACTGGTTGATCCATCTGTGGTTTGTAGAAAGAACACACATGCAATCAGTCTGTTGGATCCATGTGTGGTTTGTGAAAAGAACACACATGCAATGACTCTAGTGGGTCCGTATGTGGTTTGTGAAAAGAACACACATGCAATGACTCTAGTGGATCCATATGTGGTTTGTGGAAAGAACACACATGCAATAACCACTGGTTGATCCATATGTGGTTTGTGGAAAGAACACACATGCAATGACACTGGTGGATCCATATGTGGTTTGTGAAAAGAACACACATGCAATGACTCTAGTGCTGGTTTTAGTATAAGAACACACATGCAATGACTCTAGTGGGTCCATATGTGGTTTGTGAAAAGAACACACATGCAATGACTCTAGTGGATCAATATGTAGTTTGTGGAAAAGAACACACATGGAATGAACACTGGTGGATCCATAAGTG